>CM040750.1:7346754-8672125 GCA_022829145.1 Albula goreensis | reverse complement strand
AAAAAACGTAAGCCGCGGACCTGAAAAAGTGTTGAAAATCCGACCCTCTCAAATTCTGCATTTTTCTGCTTAAAATGGTTGGAAATCACCTGCAGACAGCAGCCACGGAAGAAAAAGGCAGCAGAAATGGATTAAAGGGTCGAAAACGCCAGGAATCAGTTGTGGCCAAAACCGAAAAAAACGTAAGCCGCGGACCTGAAAAAAGTGTTGAAAATCCGACCCTCTCAAATTCTGCATTTTTCTGCTTAAAATGGTTGGAAATCACCTGCAGACAGCAGCCATGGAAGAAAAAGGCAGCAGAAATGGATTAAAGGGTAGAAAATGCCAGGAATCAGTTGTGGCCAAAACCGAAAAAACGTAAGCCGCGGACCTGAAAAAAGTGTTGAAAATCCGACCCTCTCAAATTCTGCTATTTTCTGCTTAAAATGGTTGGAAATCACCTGCAGACAGCAGCCACGGAAGAAAAAGGCAGCAGAAATGGATTAAAGGGTCGAAAATGCCAGGAATCAGTTGTGGCAAAACACCGAAAAAAAAAATGGATTAAAGGGTCGAAACGCGTAAGCCGAAAAAAGTGTTGAAAATCGGACCTGAAAAAAAAGGGTAGAAAATGCGCAGTGTTGAAAATCCGACCCTCTCAAATTCTGCATTTTTCTGCTTAAAATGGTTGGAAATCACCTGCAGACAGCAGCCATGGAAGAAAAAGGCAGCAGAAATGGATTAAAGGGTAGAAAATGCCAGGAATCAGTCGTGGCCAATACCGAAAAAAACGTAAGCCGCGGACCTGAAAAAAGTGTTGAAAATCCGACCCTCTCAAATTCTGCATTTTTCTGCTTAAAATGGTTGGAAATCACCTGCAGACAGCAGCCACGGAAGAAAAAGGCAGCAGAAATGGATTAAAGGGTAGAAAATGCCAGGAATCAGTTGTGGCCAAAACCGAAAAAAAACGTAAGCCGCGGACCTGAAAAAAGTGTTGAAAATCCGACCCTCTCAAATTCTGCTATTTTCTGCTTAAAATGGTTGGAAATCACCTGCAGACAGCAGCCACGGAAGAAAAAGGCAGCAGAAATGGATTAAAGGGTAGAAAATGCCAGGAATCAGTTGTGGCCAAAACCGAAAAAAACGTAAGCCGCGGACCTGAAAAAAGTGTTGAAAATCCGACCCTCTCAAATTCTGCATTTTTCTGCTTAAAATGGTTGGAAATCACCTGCAGACAGCAGCCATGGAAGAAAAAAGGCAGCAGAAATGGATTAAAGGGTAGAAAACGCCAGGAATCAGTTGTGGCAAAACCGAAAAAAACGTAAGCCGCGGACCTGAAAAAAGTGTTGAAAATCCGACCCTCTCAAATTCTGCATTTTTCTGCTTAAAATGGTTGGAAATCACCTGCAGACAGCAGCCACGGAAGAAAAAAAGGCAGCAGAAATGGATTAAAGGGTCGAAAATGCAGGAATCAGTTGAAAACGTAAGCAAAAAAGAATCAGTTTTTTCTGCTTAAAATGGCCAAATCACCTGCAAAAAAAAAGAAAAAGTAATTAAAGCGAAAACGCCAGGAATCAGACCTGAAAAAACCTGTGTTGAAAATCCGACCCTCTCAAATTCTGCATTTTTCTGCTTAAAATGGTTGGAAATCACCTGCAGACAGCAGCCATGGAAGAAAAAGGCAGCAGAAATGGATTAAAGGGTAGAAAATGCCAGGAATCAGTTTCTGCATTTTTCTGTGGCCAAAAAAAAAAACGTAAAAGGGTAAAAAAGTGTTGAAAATCCAGGAATCAGGACCTGAAAAAAAGTGTTGAAAATCCGAAAATCCCCTCTCAAATTCTGCATTTTTCTGCTTAAAATGGTTGGAAATCACCTGCAGACAGCAGCCACGGAAGAAAAAGGCAGCAGAAATGGATTAAAGGGTAGAAAATGCCAGGAATCAGTCAGTGGCCAAACCGAAAAAACGTAAGCCGGGACCTGAAAAAAGTGTTGAAAATCCGACCCTCTCAAATTCTGCTATTTTCTGCTTAAAATGGTTGGAAATCACCTGCAGACAGCAGCCACGGAAGAAAAAGGCAGCAGAAATGGATTAAAGGGTAGAAAATGCCAGGAATCAGTTGTGGCCAAAACCGAAAAAACGTAAGCCGCGGACCTGAAAAAAGTGTTGAAAATCCGACCCTCTCAAATTCTGCATTTTTCTGCTTAAAATGGTTGGAAATCACCTGCAGACAGCAGCCATGGAAGAAAAAGGCAGCAGAAATGGATTAAAGGGTTGTGGCAAAACCGAAAAAACGCCCTGAGGAATCAGTTGTGGGTTGGAAATCACCTGCAGACAGCAAAAAAACGTAAGGAATCAGTTGGACCTGGACCTGAAAAAGTGTTGAAAATCCGACCCTCTCAAATTCTGCATTTTCTGCTTAAAATGGTTGGAAATCACCTGCAGACAGCAGCCATGGAAGAAAAAGGCAGCAGAAATGGATTAAAGGGTCGAAAACGCCAGGAATCAGTTGTGGCAAAAAACCGAAAAAAAACGTAAGCCGCGGACCTGAAAAAAAGTGTTGAAAATCCGACCCTCTCAAATTCTGCATTTTTCTGCTTAAAATGGTTGGAAATCACCTGCAGACAGCAGCCATGGAAGAAAAAGGCAGCAGAAATGGATTAAAGGGTCGAAAACGCCAGGAATCAGTTGTGGCAAAACCGAAAAAAACGTAAGCCGCGGACCTGAAAAAAGTGTTGAAAATCCGACCCTCTCAAATTCTGCATTTTTCTGCTTAAAATGGTTGGAAATCACCTGCAGACAGCAGCCAGCCACGAAAAAAAGGCAGCAGAAATGGATTAAAGGGTCGAAAACGCCAGGAATCAGTTGTGGCCAAAACCGAAAAAACGTAAGCCGCGGACCTGAAAAAGTGTTGAAAATCCGACCCTCTCAAATTCTGCATTTTCTGCTTAAAATGGTTGGAAATCACCTGCAGACAGCAGCCATGGAAGAAAAAGGCAGCAGAAATGGATTAAAGGGTAGAAAACGCCAGGAATCAGTTGTGGCCAAACCGAAAAAAAAAGCCGTAAAAAAGTGTTGAAAATCCGCGGACCTGAAAAAAGTGTTGAAAATCCGACCCTCTCAAATTCTGCATTTTTCTGCTTAAAATGGTTGGAAATCACCTGCAGACAGCAGCCATGGAAGAAAAAAAGGCAGCAGAAATGGATTAAAGGGTAGAAAATGCCAGGAATCAGTTGTGGCCAAAACCGAAAAAAAACGTAAGCCGCGGACCTGAAAAAAGTGTTGAAAATCCGACCCTCTCAAATTCTGCATTTTTCTGCTTAAAATGGTTGGAAATCACCTGCAGACAGCAGCCATGGAAGAAAAAGGCAGCAGAAATGGATTAAAGGGTAGAAAATGCCAGGAAATCAGTTGTGGCCAAACCGAAAAAAAACGTAAGCCGCGGACCTGAAAAAGTGTTGAAAATCCGACCCTCTCAAATTCTGCTATTTTCTGCTTAAAATGGTTGGAAATCACCTGCAGACAGCAGCCACGGAAGAAAAAGGCAGCAGAAATGGATTAAAGGGTCGAAAACGCCAGGAATCAGTTGTGGCCAAACCGAAAAAAACGTAAGCCGCGGACCTGAAAAAGTGTTGAAAATCCGACCCTCTCAAATTCTGCATTTTCTGCTTAAAATGGTTGGAAATCACCTGCAGACAGCAGCCACGGAAGAAAAAGGCAGCAGAAATGGATTAAAGGGTCGAAAACGCCAGGAATCAGTTGTGGCAAAAACCGAAAAAAAAAATCGTAAATTCTGCATTTTTCTGCACCTGACCTGAAAAAAGTGTTGAAAATCCGACCCTCTCAAATTCTGCATTTTTCTGCTTAAAATGGTTGGAAATCACCTGCAGACAGCAGCCATGGAAGAAAAAGGCAGCAGAAATGGATTAAAGGGTCGTAAAGGAATCAGTCAGTTGTGGCAAAACCGAAAAAAACGTAAGCCGCGGACCTGAAAAAAGTGTTGAAAATCCGACCCTCTCAAATTCTGCATTTTTCTGCTTAAAATGGTTGGAAATCACCTGCAGACAGCAGCCATGGAAGAAAAAGGCAGCAGAAATGGATTAAAGGGTCGAAAACGCCAGGAATCAGTTGTGGCCAAAACCGAAAAAACGTAAGCCGCGGACCTGAAAAAAGTGTTGAAAATCCGACCCTCTCAAATTCTGCATTTTTCTGCTTAAAATGGTTGGAAATCACCTGCAGACAGCAGCCGGAAGAAAAAAAGGCAGCAGAAAAATATTAAAGGGTAGAAAACGCCAGGAATCAGTTGTGGCCAAAACCGAAAAAACGTAAGCCGGGACCTGAAAAAAGTTGAAAATCCGACCCTCTCAAATTCTGCATTTTTCTGCTTAAAATGGTTGGAAATCACCTGCAGACAGCAGCCATGGAAGAAAAAGGCAGCAGAAATGGATTAAAGGGTAGAAAATGCCAGGAATCAGTTGTGGCCAAAACCGAAAAAAAACGTAAGCCATGGACCTGAAAAAAGTGTTGAAAATCCGACCCTCTCAAATTCTGCATTTTCTGCTTAAAATGGTTGGAAATCACCTGCAGACAGCAGCCATGGAAGAAAAAGCAGCAGAAATGGATTAAAGGGTAGAAAATGCCAGGAATCAGTTGGCCAAAACCGAAAAAAACGTAAAATCCGACCCTCTCAAATTCTGCATTTTCTGCTTAAAATGGTTGGAAATCACCTGCGAACCTGAAAAAAAGTGTTTGAAAATCCGACCCTCTCAAATTCTGCATTTTTCTGCTTAAAATGGTTGGAAATCACCTGCAGACAGCAGCCACGGAAGAAAAAGGCAGCAGAAATGGATTAAAGGGTAGAAAATGCCAGGAATCAGTTGTGGCCAAAACCGAAAAAAACGTAAGCCGCGGACCTGAAAAAAAGTGTTGAAAATCCGACCCTCTCAAATTCTGCATTTTTCTGCTTAAAATGGTTGGAAATCACCTGCAGACAGCAGCCACGGAAGAAAAAGGCAGAAATGGATTAAAGAAATGGAATCAGTTAAAAAAAACGTAAACGCCAAAAAGGAAAATCAGTTGTTCTGCATTTTTCTGCAAAATGGTTGGAAATCACCTGCAAAAAAAGAAAAAGGCAGCGGATTAAAGGGTAGAAAACGCCAGACCTGAAAAAAACGTGTTGAAAAAGTGTTGAAAATCCCTCTCAAATTCTGCATTTTTCTGCTTAAAATGGTTGGAAATCACCTGCAGACAGCAGCCACGGAAGAAAAAGGCAGCAGAAATGGATTAAAGGGTCGAAAACGCCAGGAATCAGTTGTGGCAAAACCGAAAAAAACGTAAGCCGCGGACCTGAAAAAAGTGTTGAAAATCCGACCCTCTCAAATTCTGCATTTTTCTGCTTAAAATGGTTGGAAATCACCTGCAGACAGCAGCCATGGAAGAAAAAAAAGCAGCAGAAATGGATTAAAGGGTAGAAAATGCGAGGAATCAGTTGTGGCCAAACCGAAAAAAAACGTAAGCCGCGGACCTGAAAAAAGTGTTGAAAATCCGACCCTCTCAAATTCTGCATTTTCTGCTTAAAATGGTTGGAAATCACCTGCAGACAGCAGCCATGGAAGAAAAAGGCAGCAGAAATGGATTAAAGGGTAGAAAATGCCAGGAATCAGTTGTGGCCAAAACCGAAAAAACGTAAGCCGCGGACCTGAAAAAGTGTTGAAAATCCGACCCTCTCAAATTCTGCATTTTTCTGCTTAAAATGGTTGGAAATCACCTGCAGACAGCAGCCACGGAAGAAAAAGGCAGCAGAAATGGATTAAAGGGTCGAAAACGCCAGGAATCAGTTGTTGCCAAAACCGAAAAAAGCGTAAGCTGCGGACCTGAAAAAAGTGTTGAAAATCCGACCCTCTCAAATTCTGCATTTTTCTGCTTAAAATGGTTGGAAATCACCTGCAGACAGCAGCCACGGAAGAAAAAGGCAGCAGAAATGGATTAAAGGGTCGAAAACGCCAGGAATCAGTTGTTTTTCTGCTTAAAATGGTTGCAAAACCGAAATCAGTTGTGGCCAAAAAACGTAAGCCGCGGACCTGAAAAAAGTGTTGAAAATCCGACCCTCTCAAATTCTGCATTTTTCTGCTTAAAATGGTTGGAAATCACCTGCAGACAGCAGCCATGGAAGAAAAAAGGCAGCAGAAATGGATTAAAGGGTAGAAAATGCCAGGAATCAGTTGTGGCCAAAACCGAAAAAAACGTAAGCCGCGGACCTGAAAAAAGTGTTGAAAATCCGACCCTCTCAAATTCTGCATTTTTCTGCTTAAAATGGTTGGAAATCACCTGCAGACAGCAGCCATGGAAGAAAAAGGCAGCAGAAATGGATTAAAGGGTCGAAAACGCCAGGAATCAGTTGTGGCCAAAACCGAAAAAAACGTAAACCGGGACCTGAAAAAAGTGTTGAAAATCCGACCCTCTCAAATTCTGCATTTTTCTGCTTAAAATGGTTGGAAATCACCTGCAGACAGCAGCCATGGAAGAAAAAAAGGCAGCAGAAATGGATTAAAGGGTAGAAAATGCCAGGAATCAGTTGTGGCCAAACACCGAAAAAAAGGCAGCGTAAGCCGCGGACCTGAAAAAAGTGTTGAAAATCCGACCCTCTCAAATTCTGCATTTTCTGCTTAAAATGGTTGGAAATCACCTGCAGACAGCAGCCATGGAAGAAAAAGGCAGCAGAAATGGATTAAAGGGTAGAAAATGCCAGGAATCAGTTGTGGCCAAAACCGAAAAAACGTAAGCCGCGGACCTGAAAAAGTGTTGAAAATCCGACCCTCTCAAATTCTGCATTTTTCTGCTTAAAATGGTTGGAAATCACCTGCAGACAGCAGCCACGGAAGAAAAAGGCAGCAGAAATGGATTAAAGGGTAGAAAATGCCAGGAATCAGTTGTGGCCAAACCGAAAAAACGTAAGCCGCGGACCTGAAAAAGTGTTGAAAATCCGACCCTCTCAAATTCTGCATTTTCTGCTTAAAATGGTTGGAAATCACCTGCAGACAGCAGCCATGGAAAAAGAAAAATGGCAGCAGAAATGGATTAAAGGGTTGAAAATCCGAAAATTTTCTGCTTAGGAATCAGTTGTGCAAAAAGAAAAAGGCAGCAAAAAAAAGTAAGCCAGGAATCAGTTGGACCTGAAAAAAAAAGTGTTGAAAATCCGACCCTCTCAAATTCTGCTATTTTCTGCTTAAAATGGTTGGAAATCACCTGCAGACAGCAGCCATGGAAGAAAAAGGCAGCAGAAATGGATTAAAGGGTCGAAAATGCCAGGAATCAGTTGTGGCCAATACCGAAAAAAAACGTAAGCCGCGGACCTGAAAAAAGTGTTGAAAATCCGACCCTCTCAAATTCTGCATTTTTCTGCTTAAAATGGTTGGAAATCACCTGCAGACAGCAGCCATGGAAGAAAAAGGCAGCAGAAATGGATTAAAGGGTCGAAAACGCCAGGAATCAGTTGTGGCCAAACCGAAAAAAACGTAAGCCGCGGACCTGAAAAAGTGTTGAAAATCCGACCCTCTCAAATTCTGCATTTTTCTGCTTAAAATGGTTGGAAATCACCTGCAGACAGCAGCCACGAAAGAAAAAGGCAGCAGAAATGGATTAAAGGGTCGAAAACGCCAGGAATCAGTTGTGGCCAAACCGAAAAAAACGTAAGCCGCGGACCTGAAAAAAGTGTTGAAAATCCGACCCTCTCAAATTCTGCATTTTTCTGCTTAAAATGGTTGGAAATCACCTGCAGACAGCAGCCATGGAAGAAAAAGGCAGCAGAAATGGATTAAAGGGTCGAAAACGCCAGGAATCAGTTGTGGCAAAACAAAAAAAAGTGAAAAAAAAATTCTGCATTTTTCGTAAAATGCCGCGGACCTGAAAAAAGTGTTGAAAATCCGACCCTCTCAAATTCTGCATTTTCTGCTTAAAATGGTTGGAAATCACCTGCAGACAGCAGCCACGGAAGAAAAAGGCAGCAGAAATGGATTAAAGGGTAGAAAATGCCAGGAATCAGTCGTGGCCAAATCACCGAAAAAAAACGTAAGCCGCGGACCTGAAAAAAGTGTTGAAAATCCGACCCTCTCAAATTCTGCATTTTCTGCTTAAAATGGTTGGAAATCACCTGCAGACAGCAGCCACGGAAGAAAAAGGCAGCAGAAATGGATTAAAGGGTAGAAAACGCCAGGAATCAGTTGTGGCCAAAACCGAAAAAAACGTAAGCCGCGGACCTGAAAAAGTGTTGAAAATCCGACCCTCTCAAATTCTGCATTTTTCTGCTTAAAATGGTTGGAAATCACCTGCAGACAGCAGCCACAGAAGAAAAAAAGGCAGCAAATGAAATGGATTAAAGGTCGAAAACGCCAGGAATCAGTTGTGGCAAAATCCGACCCTCAAAATTTTCGCTTAAAATGGTTGGAAATCACCTGCAGGACCTGAAAAAAGTGTTGAAAATCCGACCCTCAAATTCTGCATTTTTCTTTTTCTGCTTAAAATGGTTGGAAATCACCTGCAGACAGCAGCCACGGAAGAAAAAGGCAGCAGAAATGGATTAAAGGGTCGAAAACGCCAGGAATCAGTTGTGGCCAAACCAAAAAAAACGTAAGCCGCGGACCTGAAAAAGTGTTGAAAATCCGACCCTCTCAAATTCTGCATTTTCTGCTTAAAATGGTTGGAAATCACCTGCAGACAGCAGCCACGACCTGAAAAAAAAAATCCGAGCAGAAATGGATTAAAGGGTAGAAAACGCCAGGAATCAGTTGGATTAAAGCCAAAAATCAAAAAAAACGTAAAAAACGTAAGCCGGACCTGAAAAAAGTGTTGAAAATCCGACCCTCTCAAATTCTGCATTTTCTGCTTAAAATGGTTGGAAATCACCTGCAGACAGCAGCCACGGAAGAAAAAAAAAAGGCAGCAGAAATGGATTAAAGGGTCGAAAACGCCAGGAATCAGTTGTGGCCAAAACCGAAAAAAACGTAAGCCGCGGACCTGAAAAAAGTGTTGAAAATCCGACCCTCTCAAATTCTGCATTTTTCTGCTTAAAATGGTTGGAAATCACCTGCAGACAGCAGCCATGGAAGAAAAAGGCAGCAGAAATGGATTAAAGGGTAGAAAATGCCAGGAATCAGTTGTGGCCAAACCGAAAAAAACGTAAGCCGCGGACCTGAAAAAAGTGTTGAAAATCCGACCCTCTCAAATTCTGCATTTTCTGCTTAAAATGGTTGGAAATCACCTGCAGACAGCAGCCACGAAAGAAAAAGGCAGCAGAAATGGATTAAAGGGTAAAATGAAAACCTGCAGACAGCAGGAATCAGTTGTGGCCAAAACCGAAAAAAAAAAACGTAAGCCGCGGACCTGAAAAAGTGTTGAAAATCCGACCCTCTCAAATTCTGCATTTTTCTGCTTAAAATGGTTGGAAATCACCTGCAGACAGCAGCCATGGAAGAAAAAGGCAGCAGAAATGGATTAAAGGGTAGAAAATGCCAGGAATCAGTCGTGGCCAATACCGAAAAAACGTAAGCCGCGGACCTGAAAAAAGTGTTGAAAATCCGACCCTCTCAAATTCTGCATTTTTCTGCTTAAAATGGTTGGAAATCACCTGCAGACAGCAGCCATGAAAAAAAAGGCAGCAGAAATGGATTAAAGGGTCGAAAACGCCAGGAATCAGTTGTGGCCAAAACCGAAAAAACGTAAGCCGCGGACCTGAAAAAAGTGTTGAAAATCCGACCCTCTCAAATTCTGCATTTTTCTGCTTAAAATGGTTGGAAATCACCTGCAGACAGCAGCCATGGAAGAAAAAGGCAGCAGAAATGGATTAAAGGGTAAAAAACGCGAGGAATCAGTTGTGGAAAACCGAAAAAAAAAAAAACGTAAGCGCGGACCTGAAAAAAGTGTTGAAAATCCGACCCTCTCAAATTCTGCATTTTTCTGCTTAAAATGGTTGGAAATCACCTGCAGACAGCAGCCAGGAAGAAAAAAAGGCAGCAGAAATGGATTAAAGGGTCGAAAACGCCAGGAATCAGTTGTGGCCAAAACCGAAAAAAAAAGGTAAGCCGCGGACCTGAAAAAAGTGTTGAAAATCCGACCCTCTCAAATTCTGCATTTTTCTGCTTAAAATGGTTGGAAATCACCTGCAGACAGCAGCCACGGAAGAAAAAGGCAGCAGAAATGGATTAAAGGGTCGAAAATGCCAGGAATCAGTTGTGGCCAAAACCGAAAAAACGTAAGCGTGCGGACCTGAAAAAAGTGTTGAAAATCCGACCCTCTCAAATTCTGCATTTTCTGCTTAAAATGGTTGGAAATCACCTGCAGACAGCAGCCATGGAAGAAAAAGGCAGCAGAAATGGATTAAAGGGTAGAAAATGCCAGGAATCAGTCGTGGCCAATGCTTTTTGACTTAATTGAGGATTTTCCTGTACCTCCTTGTGTGTATTGATTAAAGTTTCTGACAAGCCTGTTTGTGGCTCCACCACATCCTGTGGAGGAGGGACCTGGTGGACTTTAGCTTGGGCACGAGACAACACGCAAGCTGTAAAAACTTTGAGGAACCTCTGCTCAAGCTCTTTCATGCCCACCTCTTCCAATGGAACTTTCGACACAACTGGGTATGCCCCTACCTGGGCACCAGCAAGATCATTACCCAACAATAAGTCAATGCCCTCAACAGGGAGGGATGGTACTATACCTCCTGAAACTGAGCCGACAACCAAGTCAGACTGCATGTACACATCACTCAAGGGGACCATACCAAATTCCCCTCCTAGACCCGCCAGAAGGACTCCCTTACTGGGAGAGGAAGGGACAGGCAGGTCCATAGCCTCTGGTAAAAGCAGTGACTGAGCAGCACCTGTGTCCCTCAGAATCCTAATTGGCACCTCCTTGCCATCTTCAGCCACTGACACACTGCCTTGGGATCACCAGTCCCACTCCAGCAGATGCCTCGTCCCTTGGACGCCCCAGGCATTGAGAATCAATGTGCCCTGGCCTTTTACACCCATGGCAAATAATCTCCCTTCTAACATAAGTGCTACCTCAGCCCCTGGGTGCAGTTGTACCATGGTGAATGACCTCGTACTGATCAGCTAACTAACCCACCGGGCGCTCTGCAATATATACCTTCAACTCCCAAGGCATGACATCTCTGAGCTGCTCCAGTGAGATCAGCTCACAGTGACTTTCCTGGTGACGGCAGGCATCAAGATAGGATTCTTCAGGCTTGCACCTGTAAGAATGAAACAGTTTCCTATTAGTTTCAGGCACACCACCATATGCAGACAGCACAGCCTTCTTAAAGCCTGATCGTCCAGCCGAACATGGCTATCTAAGGCAGCAAAATCATTTTGCACCTTTCCCACCAACACACTCTGCACCAGCAATGGCCATTTCCTAGCTGGCCAATCTATTTAGCCACGTTTTCAAAGGCATCAAAAAAAAAATCTACCTCCTCTTCATCAAATCTAGGCATAAACTTTACAGCCAACCCGATGTTGAATGATGGCTCAGGGTCTACACCTCTTTCCAGAGGCCTCCTCTCATTAGCCAGCGTCAATTTCTCCAGCTCAAACTTATGCTGAAACTGAAGCTTCTCTAGCTTATGACGACGGTCACACTGCTCCTTCTCAAGCTGAGTCTGGTGCTCAAATTCTGCCTCCTGCTCAGCCAACAGCTCCTCCAAATTGAATGCTTCCGTCAATCGGTCAGCTAACTCCTTAGTTATGCTGTCTGGTACAGCCAAATCCTCACATTCAGCTAACTACTGCAGCTGGGGTTTTGTCATATATTGGAACGGTTTACGAGAAGGTAGCTCCGGTTGCTCTTCTGCAAGAACAGACACCAGGCTCATTGTAGCCACCGCAGAGACAATCTACCCACCACACTGCTCATAAACACAAGGGAGAGTGCTACCCTGTGTTTCAGGAGTGCTGCTTCCGTAGATAGCCACACCACTAGCACACCTGGACCTTTGCCCAACACAGTCCGTACTAACAAGTGAGGTGTCCCCCCAGGACACCAACCAACCTGAGCTGGTCAGCACGATAACAGGTGAAATCACAAATGATGGAAACATACCACGACACCACAATACAAGTTACACTGGAATCACAGTTTCTGGTGTGCACTACAGAAACTGATGCCCTTCACTGGGCATAACACTGGAAGTGCAACTGCACCCCAAAATTTGCAATACCTGTCGGCAATTCCTGCAAACAACAAGCCGTTCCTGAATGCCACCACAACTGCGCTATGCACCACACAACATAGTATTTAAATCACACAGAATATTACTAGATTATTACACCAAGCCTAGCCTATGGCTGTCTGTCACAAGACACCCAAACCCTACCAAGCTACAGCTATGCTCAATTAACACCAGCTAGCTAGCTCAGGAGGCGAAGCAGCTGCTCCCCTCAAACCAAGCAAGCATTCCTGTAATCACAGTTGCATGTACAGCTTTGCTACTCCTGGGCCTGGACACCTGAGGAAGCCTACCTAACCTGGCGATGTGCTCTCTACAGAGAAGGAAGGGAAAGAGCTATCAACCACAGACTTTGAATGCTCAATTGTAAACCAGTTTTAAAATGGATTATAAAATTAGTACTAATTGGCTGTAAAAAGTTTAACTAGGGATCCAAAGTTTTGCTGATTATTTGTAAATAATTATGGGCCAAACCAGCAATGAGAAATTACATTAAACCAGCTAGTACAAAGCTAAAGCTACTATCCAGCTAGTGTTGATTTTAATGCTAGCCGTTCGCAACAATGCTAACTAGCGATTAGCAGCCATACCAGCCTGCAAATAGCAGCAATGCTAGCCAGGGATTTGCAACAATACTAACTAGCTGTTAGCAACAATGCTAACCAACGATTAAACTTATAAATCCCCACACTGACTTACAATATCCTATGCATCCATAAAGCTGAACATCCCAGATGAGCCCCTAATTGTTACAAGGGAGCATAAGAACTCCAAGGTCAACTAGAAGCCAAATGCAGTGATAGGCCTCCGTTTACTCGGGGTAAAGAAGTGTACCCAGGGAAAACCTCTCATTCCACACCCTTACATTCCCTGTACACCAAACAACAAGGACAAAGGTGCTTACAAGGCCCAGGCACCACAATCCCCACAGCGCAATATCGCTCATGTGTCCTTGGCCAACTCCAGCATACAGTCTCCCACTTCGGCTGGCCAGCTTAGTCTGCATTTCCTTTGTTTAGGGGTTTAAGTCATTTTCTCAAAGTTAACTGGTTGGCCTCCAAGAGGTGAAATACAAGTGCTGGCCACTCTCTGCTCTCTCCAAACAACTATTCCCACCATCTTTATATCTGCCAGCACTCAATCACTCCGCCCCCTTCCCATGAGGCCCAACCACACAATTAAAGGAACAGGTGCACATTTCCATGACACCATCTCCAGCCAGAGGATAATTACCACTACCAGGATATTCTGCAATTCACCACTAAATAAATACTTATAGATCTTTCAATTGTAACAAATTTAACACAAATTTAATTCTAGACTTAAGGAGGTAACCTTAAATGCGCTCACAGGATCCAGAGTGGCGACCATGGCCCAACACATGAATATACGATAATATGGTGTTCGCACAACGTCCAAATCACATACGTCCTATTTCACAGAACGTATCATCACGTTAAGAGATGCACACCTGTATATGTATGTGTACCATGGACAAAAGGCTCTTGAAATGTCTGAAACTGGGATTTGTTTTGAGCACACAACTGTACTTTTGTGGCTCTCATCTGTAGACTCTCTCTGCACCATTTGACATGATTCTTGTGTAAGTGGTAAAAGAGGTTGGTGGTGTTTGAGTCTGTATGGTTTTCTGGTCCGTTTCAGACTTTCATACCCAAACCATGTTTGAGGTTTGAGCTCCTCGTTTTGTCTTAGCTGGTTGGAGTCCTCCTGTTCGGAATCACCACGTTCTGTGTCACACTCACTCTCCTCCATGTTTGTTTGTGTTGCCTTTATGCAAATTTCCTGCCTGCATCCGTGCCATGTGGAAAAACACAAAGCGTTGTCCAAATGATGAAAAATATTGCTGTAAAAAGAGTGATTTGTGACACAACACAATATAATATAGAGCATAATATGAGACGATAGACATTTTTCTATTGTCACACAATTTATATTGTCATATTGGACTGCCCTAGAGGCATCCCATCTGACCAATGACCAAGCACATTGGTAGTACAATTATAATGACTTTCAAGCCTTCCTATAGTGGCCACACAGTGTATTTTAATGTCCCAAATTTTCATTTTGGCTCATAGGCCAAAGAAATAATAAATGAAGTGAGCCATTGTATTACTTTAATTGCACAGTTCTTGACATTTAATATATTATTTTTGAACCATTTAATTTGGAATGGTTGTTTTTAAGAGGAAAAACTTTAAAGAAAGAAAAAATAACCACATAATGTGTGTTTATTTAACAATCTTCATACCAACTCTATCCAGTACACTGATTCCTTTTTTCAGTGTTGAACTATTATTTTTTGGTTCATACTGCATGCCATTTATCCCTTGAAATATTGTAGCCTGTAAGTTTTAATTTAACTTAATTTATGAAAGTAATTTATTTAAAGTACATTTATTTTTATTAATGTTGCCTTATTTGGATGGTATGTCATGTTAAAATGATATAATTTTATAAAAAAAAAAATTATTGTGAAAGCAAGCCAATCTTTCACAATTTAATGTATTGAATATCATAAAAAGTGTTTGTATGTATGCTCAGATGCAGAATTTGACCTCAGAAAATGATGCTGTAAGGTGAAGGTCATTACAAAAGCTGATTTCATTAAGGGTGGTCAAATATTCCATGTTCAATCGTGGGACTTTCAAAAATCATTTTCCATCCTCTTTTCCCATGTAGCTAAACCGGATGGATGTTGATTTCCTGAAAAAACAACGAAACGTTATATACTGTTAGTTTCTTCCATAATTTTGTATGTTGTATGTAACTTGTGTTCATGTTTGATCATCACAATCAATTGCCAAAATTACATAAAGCAAAAGATTTTAAACAAATGTTCTTGTAAACATTACTTGGAGTGCATCACCTAGCAACCCCCGGAAGCAAAAGGATCCTGCTGTGCTGTGCTGGTTTGCTGTCAACCTTCCCATTTTTCTGCCTGATTTTATGCCGCTATCCATGTGAATGCAGCATCAGTGTTGACCTTTACATGCTTTACATGTACCCTGGGGCAACAAACCTGACACTACATTCTCATATAGAGAGTTTGCGGGGTCAAACATCAAAAGTATCCAAATGTATATAAATTTGTGCACAGTCAAACAGTGAACTCACAAAAAAAATTGCAGAAGAGAGACTGTTGTAGCCGTCTGTATGATTGCCAGTTGTGTGGTGTTGCTCATCAACTGTTAGAATGACTGTGTAATTGACTGAAGTTTAACTTTATTAGTATGCAATTAATTTACTGTGATAGCCACAATAAGTAAAAAAAAACAGCCAATCAGATATCAAATTAAGCTAGCAAGTAAGAATTTTAGTCAACTTTCAGCCTCCATGCATTCTGTTATACAATTTACATTAATCCACATCCAGAGTGAATTATATTGCGTTCTGAGCACTCTAAGAGCATGGTGCTCCTGAACAAAAGGATGATCATCCCGATAGTACTCTTAAATTTTGCTTCAGTGCTCAGAGAGGCAGTTTACAAAAACCCAGTGTGTCCCAGAAATAGAATGTCAGACATTACCCAAGCTTCGTCCTTTCCATGCATTTAGTCCAGTGTTCCACCATGCAACAATATTGCAATGAAATATGAAGTCGGTATGGTAAAACCTAAGTGTCTGATAGCAGGACAGTGGTGGCTGTACATACACCTAGTATTCATCGATAGCAGAAGCACCGTTAACAGATGCTTCTCTGTGGGCTTGAGAAGCAGTGGAATAACCACTAACCTGGCAACCTATTCCAGGAACCGGTTATGTTGCTATGCTTATGTTACAGCTCATTTAAATGCACTATAGTAGAAAGCCACTTCCTCTTTCCCCCAGCCATTTTGTCAAGACCAGATGTGTGCTTGATAAGTGAACTCCAGAGTAATTTCACCATCAGCTGGCTGGGTTAACCAAAGTCAGAGATCCTCCACTAACTAGTCCCTTCTCTGTTTCCTCAGGCCCAGGCACATGTATCCATTGTGCTAGGAGGGGAATGGATAGGAGGACCTCAGTGTCCCATCCAGAGGAGAACTCCATTCTTCCTAATGGAGACTCTGTCCCTCAGCAATGGAAATGACCAGCAATCACCTTGGATTCAATACCGGCCTGTTCATCTTGCAATGACCAGACCCAAATGTGATGCTCGATAGAAGGACTGAGGCCCTACATCAACTCAAGAACAGCGGCACCAGTCACAGAGAAGATAATAGAGAGAGCAGTCATGTGCTCATCCATTGATGGTGGATTTCTCTGCAAGAGACTTCCTGTCTCAAATGTGATCAGTGCTATGTCCTCCGCACCCTGATTTGCTGAAGCATGAGTTGAGATTTCCTAGACAGGAGTGCCCTTTGGCTCATGGTTTTGATCCCCCAACAATCACTACACTGCTGATCTACAAAGCCCAAGCACTTCAGCAACAACAACTTTTTTCAAAAATCATGCCTAGCTGTGGGCTGTGATTCGAGTTATCTTACAAACACTTGTCTTTTGATATTTCTGCAAAGATGATTGGATGAAAGGAAGATGCCATCTCTGACTGAAGACTTGTTAACTGTGTCTGCCTGGTACCATAAATTGGTTATGCATTCTCATCTTTGGCAGTTCCTAACTTCAGTTCTTAGTTAACAGAGGTTTTTGTAGACTGGGTACAAATGATTCCTTCTCTGCATATCTGGTTCTTGTAACTGGTGTTGAGGCCTTCATGGGTCTACATCCTTGCTCTGTACAATCAGAATGTAAGGGCTCTTAGTAGAATATCATATTTGTTGACAATTTCTTTGGATACTAAAGAGTATGAGCTGTATGTTCATATCTCTGATCCTTTATGAATCTGGGATAGCACATTTATAAACACTGTGTAACACCTAAAGCAATCACTCCTAAGCTAATGCAATGCTTTCTGAAGGACAAAATGATACGTTCTATATAATGAGAAATTCTGTTCTCAGATATGACTTAACACATTCTTTGTACATGCTGGTTCTTGTGATATATGATCCATATATCAAAGCTATTGCATGCTCAACTATTGAATATTCTAAATGATGGATGGGCAAGATTCAAAATGACCACAGACTCTTGGAGGGCCCCTCTTGTAGAAAATTTGTTGAGGGGGTCGAAACATAGTACACAAGGGAAGGATAGCTATGCATCTGTGCCCCCTAAACCTTTTCCTCCTTCTGGGAGGGACCCCCTGTGCTTTAAAGGGAGTCCTGGACCCACCCTGCCAGCCCCTCCTGGGTTTTATCCCCTCTAATGGACATTAAACAGTAACATTTCATGTGTGTTTATGTGTGTCTGTGCATGTGTGTGCATATATGTGTGGGTGAAACTACAGTTTTAAAAATATCATTAATCTGTGCTTAAATGGTATATCCAAGGAACCCCATCCACCCCCATGCAATAGCCATCCTTTTGATTTATAGTTTACAATTTAGTTGCTAAATACTATATATCTAAAACCGTGAGAGAATAGCTCCAACAATTTTAGGGCACGTAAATCGGCTGTCAGGGGACCCCCTGTGGTACCCCTGCTATAGGCAACACTAAGCCTTGTCGCTACAGATCAGTGGTCGAGACCCGACGAGGGCAGGCTCGCTCGCGCACTCCTGCCATGGGCGCTGCACGCTGACGAATGGGGGGGTTGGGTCCTGCGAGTCAGAGAAGCAAGACTGTGTCAGACGAGCGCTTAGCTCTGAGGGTTAGTGCTCATGTATGCTAGGAGGTCGTTCACGCACTGCAGTGATAAAGCGCAAAAAATGCATTTAGCTCAACTTTACAAATAAGAAAAACCGGGGAAAGCATTCAGCATCCGGATACGCATGCTTTTAGTTTAAGTGAAGAATTTCAATTGTTTTTTTAAACATCTGTGGTGGAAATTACTGTTCTTGCGGAGCTGTTCAGCAAAGCGCAGTTCACTTGTATGGTAAGTTTCCGAGACGAAGACAACCGTCTATTTCTTAGCGGATGTAGTTAACTGTTGTGGCATGGTTCTTTAGCCAATATCCTGGTGTTAAACGATACATGAAGAAAGTGCTGGAGTTAATTTAACATAAGCTGAAGCTAATTACATTTGTGGACGTAGACTACAGTGTCACATAGCCTACATTAACTCACTGATAGCAATGTGTGTTCAGTGCTATTAGTATGATTTCGAGTTTACAGTTTGGTATATCTTCTTTACAGATAGCTAATATTCGTATTGGCTCTGTGCAATTGTAATAGAAGTATGTTTTGAGGGTACTAGGTAGATTTTTCCCAAGTACAGTATTATAACTGCTTTCAATATATTTACTGTACGAAAGTGCGCTTCTGCAGCTGGGAACAATTAATTCTTGGTCAAATTACGTTTAGGACAGAATGTCCAGAAATATTTTACTCGAACAGTGCATCTGGAGTAACTATACTTTTTTGTAGGTATGCTCTAATATGGTTTTGTGAAGTGCCACAGTAAACGATAATCACGAAATCCTCAAACCAAATGTTTCAATCACACAATAGATGTTACATTATCCATGGCTGTTGGCTATCGTTTGCACTTGGCAATATTGGTTGGTACTAACAGTTGATTTTTTGTGAGTTTTCTGGCGAAAATGGGACTGTAATAATTCCATATTTGTCTTTCAAACACGTTTGGCAACAGTAAATCTCGAATGGTTGTATAAAAACGTAAACTTTACGACGTTAGATTCTTCTGAACTATTTTAGTTACTGGCTGGGGTGTCAGGCTGTTTGTATTCACCAACAACAAGCTCGCTCCCATAGGATGACATTCCGAGCGATAACACATAGTGACAAAACAAACTTATGTTTGTCGCGACTGCCGTGGCTTAGACAAAATTCCTTTGCAGCCGAAGCGCATGTGGTGCTGTGTTGTGGTTGTCTGTTCATCTCGCCCTCTCGTTGTTGGGAGAAATGAAATGGCGATAAACTTATGTCGAAGTGCCTGAGCTGGGGTAGCGCAACCTTGAACTGTTCGCCTTCCCATATCCGCAGTGGAGAGTCCTCCACAGGGGAGTAAAGCAATAAAACAGCTAAGCCGCATCCTGCCTCTTGTTTTTTAAAATGCTTTAGAATGCGTTTGCATTATATATGTATGTTGACAGTAGCAGTTCTTCAATTAAATAATCACTTTATGCGTATATGCTGTGTGTACAACACTGTCAGCTTATTTAAATAGCTGTATCTTTTTATATTTAACAAACACGTTCTTTTCAAGGGTTAAAACACTATCATATTTCATTGGTAATATTGATTAGTATCTTATGTAATGTCTCTGTGTCAGAGCATTTGAGTGCTTCATGCTAATTTTTCAGTCGTATTATTGTGGTTTAATCGTTGTTAAGACCACTATAATTCTACTGTACTATGTAATAAATGTGTTGTAGTAGTGGTCATAATTGGATATAAAAGAGTTCAATAACACAGACGATTTGTTTTTGTATTCATTCTCATGTTGAAAAAGCTTTCCCACCGATCCCTGACAGTGTATCGAAAGGTACATTATACAGCAGACAGCGTGTAAGTTTCCAGCCAAGAAAGAGCAGTTCCATTCCAGTTTTAATACTCTCTGCTGCGGCTTTTCTGGAATTGCAGTTATGTGTTCCAGTTCTGGCTCTTATCAAATCTTAGCTAATGTGGCCCAGACTTCAATAAATGTATCGGCTCAGTTCGTTCTCCATGTTGGCCTGCAGTCAGTTTGGTCTCATGAACTGCAGCTAATTGATTAATCACCAGCCCTGCTCATTCTTGTTTGGCTTGGATGCACGTTATGTATCCTGCGAAATGGGACATCTATACACAGAAGCTATATTTTAATTTCTTGGCAACTTCCTAGCCAAGCTCCCCAGCTGAAGCATAGATTAGATCAAAGCATACTGGCTGTTTGAATTGAATAAAGAATTGAAATATATACTACTGCCTGGGGTATTACTTAAAGGGAAAATATATGCAAAGTCAGTAGGATCTTTTTTAGTGTAATACACTGACCTATGCCTTTGATCTGATGCCTTCAGCCCTCAGTGCCCCTGATGTCAAATGTTCTTTCTTCTCATTGGTCAGCGTGCCTCTCTGAAGTAATTGGAGCCCAAAAAGGATGTGCGGTCTTTCAGTCATACAACAATGGCCGTCACTCACAAAGGTTGCACTCACCTAGGTAATCATTATACTGATTATTCAGTCAGCATTTTCCCCTTCTGCTCTTAGTGGTCAGGGGTTACATATTGGTCACATGACCTGCAGTCACCTTGTGTGTTTGTGTATGTATGTCCATCAATCAATCAATCAATCAATCAATCAATCAATCAATAAATGAGTCAGTCGGCAAGTCAGTCAATTGATACATCACTTTGTTCATTTGGCTACAATAGTAGAGTGCAAAACAAAATGTTCACAGAAGACACAATAAAGCACAAATAAAAGATAAACAGTTAGTTAAACACAGCAAAAGATTACAAAAAAGTTGTTGCAGCTACATGCACTTTTTGAAGTGCATGTAGTTTCTACAGGGAAAAGGTCTCGTAGTCCATTCAGATAGGCCAAAAGTGTTGTTTCTGTTTCTGTTGCCCTGCTGTAGGGAAATTGACCATTATTGAGTTAGTCTTAACCAGAATATTGTCTTTTTTTAACATATTTTGGGGCTGGTGTAAACAGGTCAGTGTGCAATTATATTTTGGAGATGCCTGTTCAGGAAGCTGTGGCCAACCCCCCAACCAAAAAAACAGTGAATAAAATACCTGTACATCTCAGTGACCTTTAGTATGCTGAAGGATTCAGCTTTTCTCAGTGACGTAATATTTGACATTACTGAGAACTCCTGATATTTTATTGTGCAAATTAGTGTTATCTAAATACCTTTGTGTCTGCGATCAGCTGTCAGCTCCCAAAATATTTCTCAGCATCCCATAATGTCAGCTGCCTGCCACACATAGTTTCAAGACTCCCGTACACACACATACACACACACACTTCAGCTGAATACCTCCATCTACCTTTCGTTTTTTGCATCGTTCTTCCTTACCCCATTGATTTTACTAATTGACCAGTGTTTAGGGCAGGTAGTTCACATGAACATCTATTGAAGATTTTCCCCTAGAACTGATTTTCTACAGAAGTGCCAGTGATCCTGTATCCCCTGAAGGAAATGTCTCTGCATGTCAATCCTCCATGAATGACAAAGGCATAATGTATGTGGAGAAAAGGAAGGGGGCAGGGAAGGGGACAGGTTACCTATTGTTGGGGACTTCAATCTACGTCTGTGGGTGTTAGCTCCACCCTACTCCCCACTTTGAAAATGACACCTTTTGTTAATATACAGTTCCATTTTTACCTTTTTGTCCCACAAACTCCCTGGTTCCAAGCCCAGCATGATAAAACTGGGGTAAGAATCAAAACACACAGTAATAGCAAGAAGGCGGGAAGGAAAGTTTGCTTTCATCATGGAGAAGAAGGGATTCTTTTTCATACATATGTATGCATTTGAAAGCAGTCATGAATTTCTTAGTATGACTTGATTGTTCTTTGAAACATAAATTTATAACGATCTGGTTTTTAAATGAGGATAAAAAATGTTTGTTCATGATGAATGATGAATTTTTTGGATTCGGCAGATACTGTATAGGCCCCCTGCATATTAGTGGGCTTTGATCTGAAGCCCAAAATAAATGCACAAGCACAGAGTTTCAAATGTGAACTTTTATTGGTCTGCCTCTGCTGTCCTCCAACAAGGAAATTTCTGCTGTGCAGCAAAATCCTTTGTTACCCTTGAGAATGCAGTTCAACCGATGATGATGATAGAAGATAAAACATATTCCAAGATACAGCAAAAGGCAGTTTGTATGCTATATCATTTCAAAGCCAGCTAGAATATGATGATGTATATCCATGAGCTTTTCATCCATGTACTTCATAAGATATGATATTGTACTTGCCGGGTTCCTCACAAGAGACTAAAAGGTTCGGTTTCTTATTCCCGATACTCTCTGAGTCCTCTGGACTCAATGTACGGTGATTGAAGCCAAGTAGTCTCTGTTAGGAGAATGAGGAAAATCCATTAATATTCCTGAGAGAAAATCAATACGCACTGCACTCCCCTGATATATTTCCATGGTTTCAACTTCCCTGCCTCAAATTTATTTCATGGATAACATTTTTTGACAGATTTGACAAATTTGTGAGGTGCTGTGTTTGGTCTGCTGCTTGGTATCTGCTCCGCGAAAGCTCTCCCAGCAACGGTGTGCAACCACCTTGTCACTGGTTGTACTGCACGACATACAGAGGAAGAGAGGAATGAAGGAATGAAGTTGTGCTACTTTAACTGAGACTGTATGCATGCATAACATATACAGACTTCATAATGCCTTTATAAGTGTTAAATATTGTGTTATAGCTTTTGTAATTATCATAATTTATCATAAATATTATAACCAATTTATAGCACTTAGTCCTCTGACATTGTGACATATTATACATGTCTCCAGTGTCATAGCACTTATCATTATATCATTTGTTGCCTGTAAGTAATTTGTTATAAGTTTGTAATAAAAAGCTCACATCCAAAACAGCCAATAGATCAGGTTTCCTACATTCCAAGGTTTCCACTCAGTTTTTTATTAGTGAAAGCGGTATCATATGAGGAAAACATGTGGTTGTCAGTCATGAATGAATCATTTTAATGTGATAATTTGATTTTTAATGCAGCCAAAGTGTGAATTACTTCCCCAAAAGTTTGTAGCGAGCATCGGGAAACCTACCATATAGTGTTTCCATGGCGTATGCAAGCAGTTTGTAAAGCTGACCTTGATAAAGCCTTAATGTCTCTGCTCACCATCAGTATTATGGTATTGAGTGAGAGAACAGGCAAAAATAAATAAACAGGCAATTTCATATAAAAAATAAATTTTTGTTGTTGTAAACTATTGTGAACAGTTTTGCCTTCAATTTTGCCTGTGTGAGACTGATCATAAAATCACAAAGGTATCCAATGTCATAGCACCAGCACTTTCAAAAGCTAGGTTGTAAAAAGGCCCTATCAGCAGATCATAAGCCGATACAATTACAGTACTCAAGCATTTCTTTTAATAGTCTGTAATTAATCATTAAAATAGGTGAGAATAAGGTACACATTCTCTTATTTTTCAAAAATACTACAGCAACAATAATTTACAGAACAAATATAGCTTTGGAAGAAAACACAGCATACTTAACGCTCACAGTAGTGCTCAGGTCCACACCAGGTCTGGATTCAAACTGAAGTGACAGACTCCAGATTCTTATGCAGCAAATCCACTTAAATGGTGCTCATCTCAGCTCTGGATTCAGCCCAGTGCAGTCAGATCAGTTGTGTATTTCCCGTCAAATTAGTCAACCAACATTAAGGTCTGGTACTTTTTTTTAACATCTGACTTTAATGTTTATGAACACAGAGCTCTTTTTCATTAGGCCAGCTTCACAAAATTGGGAAATAGCATTTTAATTTTGTAGGAATTCACACTGCTGAATGGAATCAGCTGCTGAAACTGTGTTTGAAAGATGCATTTAGTCCTGTTTAGGTGGTTGAATAACTGGTTCCACAGCTCTGTACAGTGGTTTTGGACCTCCATTACAGTTCTTTCCCCTCAGGTGAT
Organism: Albula goreensis; assembly: GCA_022829145.1. Classification (NCBI taxonomy): domain Eukaryota; kingdom Metazoa; phylum Chordata; class Actinopteri; order Albuliformes; family Albulidae; genus Albula; species Albula goreensis. The sequence continues at coordinate 8,648,296 of CM040750.1, read as the reverse complement.
AGGCAAGTGCTGAAATTCTGCCTGAATCTGGGCTTGTCTGCACTCAGAGCCTGCACTGGAAAGCCTCAGGCCTGCAACTTCATCGTGAGCCATATGTAACAGACAGTGTGAGTTCTCTCTTCAGCTCCACAGACTGCCTCTGGCTTCATGGATGGGCACTCCAGCCCCATGTCCCTGTTCCCATGAACTCAATAAACTGCTGCTGACCGCCACATAACACAATAAGAGAGGCATAGATCGGGAACAGCAAACAACAGGTGAACCAAGATGAGGTGGCCGTGGTGGAAACCAATGAGAGGGCAGAGTAGTGACACCACAGGCTTTTCATTCACCTGTTCATCCATCCTCTGGCCAAGTTGGGGATGGAGGTTGAGATTTAAGGGTGTTCTGATTGCTGTGCGCCCAGGTTGTCACTGTCTCTATCATTGCTAGCCTTCCAGAAGCTCTGGGAGGAATCTTAATTTTCCTATCACCAGATCTCTAGGCAAGTTCACTGCCTGGGTAGTGGACATGTAAAGGTCTGGGATACCTGCTTGTGAAGCATCTAGTTTTCTCATTTACCTGAATCCTTAATTGTTGAATGGCAGACATTTGAATACAGGAGTAAAAAGATATCCTAAAATGCAATATAACATGTGTTGGACTTGGCATCTGAACTTCAGATGGAAGAGTCATATTTTTGCCAGTTTTCTGAATAATCAATGCCAACGGAAAATAACATCTCACCACAAGTTTAGGTAATCTCTGGATATGGACAAAAGCTGCATTGCTTTGTGAAATAAAGAGATTACTTGCTTCAACGTAATGGAATTCAGAAAGACTAATCTAACAGACAGCAACAGATTATTTCAGGCTAATTCATTCATCAAAAGAACGTGATAATCAGGTTTATAGCAATAATTAATTTAAAGATATCAGTCTGTGATTCAATCAATGTTTGTAGATTGTTACATTTTCAGCTGGCTCAGGTTAAATAAAAACAGGTCTTCTTCCATCAGAAGGTAGATGAGGCAATGAGTGAAATCACCTGCTTTAGTGCACAGGTAATAAAAATATGTGGTGCTTTTACTTTAACTGAAATGTTTTCTGCCTCTGTTTTCCATCGCTACTTTGGTGCTGTCAGTGTCTGCTTCATTATGTAAGGATCCAACCTCCCAGTGACCTGTATGTGTTGTGCTCTACTTCCCAGTACACTGCCACCAGCAACCAGATTTCTGCCTGCCGGGAGCAAACACGAGTGGGCACGCAGCACTGAGCGACACGTTGTGAAGCACAATTGATGCCACACAGTATCGGTTAGATGTAACTTTCTCTTCCTCACAATGAGGATGGCAAACATTCGCACAAAGGCGGGAATGTGGGAGGGCGAGGCATGATGGTGGTGCTTTTTCGAGCACCGGACATGTGATATGAGGGCAGGGACGGGCTTAATGAGAGTGTGTGTGGATGTGGAGAGGCTTTAGCCAGAGAGGTTTAAGCTACGCCTCTTTGAGGGGTGGTGTGCAGCGCTTTGTGTGAGCAGATGGGACTCCACCTGTCATAGATGTCAGTTGAACTGACTCGACTGATTCAACATTTCAGTTCTTACTGTACATTTTCAAGGATGTACAGTTGCAAACTTTGATGTGCGTGTCAGTTTGAATGGAATGACAATTTACTACCCCTCAACTAATAAAACTCAACACTGTGTTGTGCAAGTATGCTGATGTATATTTGAAAAACTTTATTTCAGTATTTGAATGTCCTGTTTGTTAGGGTTCATTTTAATATAAGTTGCATCTCACACTTTAAATGACATAACTTCAGATGCCCGTGTAATAGTGTGTGTATCAACAGATGTGTTTAATCACTGTTAAGCTAAAGGATCAGAGCCAAACTGCCACATTTGCCCAGAGGCCAGAAGGATTATGAGTAAAGCCCCTCTGTGCTCTCCTGTTAAGAATAATTAAGATAATTAAGAAACATTCCAATGAAAACAGAGGAAAGGGCTTAATGAGCATATGAATGTGGAGGTTTCTAATATGAGAGAGCATGTTGCCATCATTTTTAGAGGGACTGTCTTTCAAGGCACCACTTGTTTTTAAGTCCAGTTGTCCAAGGTCCGCCGAGGGGCCCGTTGTCTCAGCTCTGTTTCCAGCCACTCCGCCCTTCTTCGTTAGAATAATTAGCGATGCAAATCCAGTCACAGTGTGCTGTGATGCAGAGAAATCCCTACGTAGGCTTTTATTCAATAATGTATGGAACAGAAAAAAAATTGTATCGATGAATCTCTTCTAGCCACTGGAATCTGACTCAGTTAAATGACTGGTGAAATCGAATACCTGTGTCTGCATTTAAAATACTTAAAGACAGTTTGATGACTCAGAAATCAATTTTGAAGTGGAGTAGCCCTGTTTGTAATTGACTTAAGCCTGTGAATGAAGCCGTATAATTTTGCAGTTTCTTGTAAATAGATTGTACAAGGGTGAACGTTGGGGGCATCGCATTATTTTTTTTTTGCTGACAGCCTTGTCATTGCAGCTTTGTTTTTAATGCATCCTGAAGTTTTGAGAGGAGCAGCAGGTTCTCTCCTGGTCAGCCTGTGGTCAGCAGAATCAGCTGAATGCCTGCTTGCACTCTCACGTGCGTGGCTGGGGGCCTGAGTTTGACCGCTGAGCCAGGCAGAGGAATTACCAGGGGAACGGAACAGTCTCTGGATCTCAGAAAACTTCCCAACGCTTCCTGACTACCCACCCTCCCCCACATCTGCATGACCATCACAATGGCTCCTGCTGCCTCCCCTAAGGGAAATAAACCATATACTAAGCCAGCATGGAGGCGTTACGCTATAATGTAAGAGGGACTGCCAAGGAGTGAACACGGTACCACTACAATTAGGCTAAGGAGTCCATCGACCTTTGACCATCTCCTATGCGAGCCAGGACTCAACCAGCGAGGGAGGGGAGGTTACCCTTCATAACAGGTTAATGGAAGAGGTCAGAAAGTCAGGACACTTTGTCATTAGCTTGGGGAAAGGCTATCAGCTCAATCAAGCAGTGTCCATGTCCTTTTACCATGTGAGCTCCCGAGCTTTCCCTCGCCGTCGCAACCTGGGACAGACAGGCTCAAATCCAGGACTGACGCTACAAAAGAGCACATTGTCCCACTCAACAACAAGCATCTGAATGCATACAGAAAAAAAGGTGAAAACTGGAACAGCAGGACAATTGTCAGCAGGAAAAATAAATCAAATGTTCCAATAAAAAAAATCCCTGTTTTGTAAATGAGGCACTGTTCAGAGAGAGCGACCTGACTATGACAGCAGGAACAATGTCCCCCAGCTGTTCATCAGTAGACCGATTTACTGAACACTCTCACCGCTGATACATGTGCTGTGATATTGACCCAGGCTGTTCATCAATTGGTCTATTGACAGATGAATTTGAAAGCCTGATGAAACCGAGAACTGGCTATGGAGTAAAAGACCAATCTTTAAAGGGCCCCATACAGTCAAATAGTGTCAAAATAGTCAAATCTACATTCACTGTGAGGATGGTCCAGGACCTCCTAATTAGTTATACGCAGTGGTGGGTTATGTGTGCGCTTAAAAAAGTCTGAGGCTGTATTTCATTAACTCAGAGGAGGTACCTAGTGTTTCCTGTTTTTTCATGGCTTGTAAAAAGAATCTTATATAAAAAGAGAATCGTAAACAAGAGTTATTGTGTTGCTGTTTTGAAAAAAAAACATACATCCTCAAGCTCATGTTGTGTTTGGTTCAGTTTCTGCTTGGCAGATGCCTCAATCTAGACAGACCTACACAATATTTACCTTTTTGGTTTTACGCCTAGATATTTACTGAGGTAATTAAGGTGCCACACCAGGGGAGAGGGTGAACCTAAAATGTCAGAGTTGCCAAAGCTGCTCCATAATCATGCAGTATGATACTGTGCCACCATTCTCTGAAACGTGGCATATGGACACATGTTTCAGCCCAGAATGGATCAAACTGATGTAATAAATCGTACTCCTCAGTGTATCTCCCTCAGCAGCAGCCCTGCCTCAGAGCACAGTGTGGCGTTGGACACCAGTTGTTCTGGAATGACACCAGTCACATGAATGCGATTCTTACGAGAGAATTCCATTGATATCATAAAACTAAAAAAGAACCAGCGGATTCCAGAGATTAAAGCCAATGGAGGCAACAAGAGAATAAACCATATAATAATGATGAACAACGGCAATAAAAAGTTATGCTGGAAATTGATAAAATGCTGCAGCAAGGGAAAAACGATCGTATGAAGTATTTAAAAATGAAGAGGAAGATAATATGCAATATTATGGGATATGTGGTGCGCAGTGTGATTGTGAGGTATTGATGGAACACTATAGCTCAGGGTAACTGATAGTGTTCAGAGAGAAGCAGGGATAACAGGGATGGCAGTATACTTTAGATTGACTCATCAGACACACAGCAACATGCAACATTGTATATAAAAATGACACCATGTATATTAACTGTTTAACATATTTTAGCTGTATTTTTCAAACAGACTCACTAGCACCCTCAGGGTGCAGCATTTTGAGCTGATTCCCAGGGTTACAAGCTCATTATGAGATCAGCAAACCCAAAGCTTGGATTTAAGTGACTGTAAAGGAGTGATGGGGGTTTGCCAGTCCAAATCATGACTTTGTCGGAATGGTTGTGCTCTCGTAATTGCCAGCAGATGTTATTTCTCTCTCTCCCTCATCCTTCAAGAGCGTTTTATAAACACTGAAATGAGCTTTCTTGTGTTTTTTAAGCGTGGCTCTTGTTGCCAACATCTTGGATTGCCAGGGAAATAACTTGCTGGCCACAAGTTTTTTTTTTTTTTTTTTTTTTTTTTTTTGCAGATTCCACCCCATATCTCCCTGTCCAAGCATTACATTTACCCATTTTCAGCTCATTGAAATGCACCCCCCAACCCCCCCCCCACCACCTTCTGAGAACTGACTCTTGGATTTATATAATTCCAATCACCTTGGACAGATGCTGTCCTGACACAACATCAGATTAGATTTACGATGCGGATTTCTCTGATGAGGCTCCACATTGGTGGGAAACAGAGAAACCTTGGCCTCAAAAGCCACGGATTTTGCCATGCTGGTGCTAAGCAAAGGCCCCCTGCCAAACGGAAACAGCTGAACCCCAGAGCGGAGCGCTCACCCGGACTCTCGTAAGGGTGTTGTTGCTATTCCCAGCTGTCCAACTCATCTGCATTGGAGGATTTTGTTTTGGATGCGTCTGCGATTTTGTTACGTGAGGCTTCTCAGACCCTGGCGAAAATCAGGGATTGAAAGAAACTCTGGAGAAATATTGAGCTGGAGTCTGGTATCCAATGGCTGATCCAAAGAAAAGTGAAATCAAGGGACTTGGTGACTCACAGGCATTTAGTATTTGGAGAGGAAGGGTAAGATCTAAAAGGGAAATCTGTGTGATGGAAACAAAACAAAAGTACCCCTACTGTATGAATATTTTATTTTGCCAACAACATTCCTAGTTTAGATTTGCTAGAACCTAATTATAGTTATGTTACTGAAAAGGTTTGTTCATTAGCCTGGTCGTGAATCTGAAGTGATTAAAGAATATTTTGAGCAGATTGATGCAGGAAGACTGTTTGGTTGCAAGTTTCAATCCCAGGTGAGCTGTGCCATATGAATTGTAAAATCACAATCAACACTCAAGATGATGTACTAGGATGCTTTTCAAGGGTTTTTTTATGCTTGTGTAGGGGTATACATTACCAGTTACAGTTTACATTTCCACTCAGTATCCATTTAACTATTTACTGTGGCCATTCAGGTTAAGTACCTCGCTCAAGGGCACAACAGCAATGCTCTGTCTGGTAGTTGAACCCACCACCTCTGAGTAAGAAGCCTATTTTCTCAACCTTTATACTACACTGCCGCCCCGCTGCATGTGCAGATACCCCTGTGGCCTGCTGAATGTGCCTATTAGTTTTAAATTGACCGGACCAGACTGGACAAAGCCTTTCAAGAAGTAGGCCACAGTGCAGTCAAGCATCACGTCTGTGTTCTGATGGCAGAGTCAGAGGAATGAAATTGGGGCAATTGAACCCGGGAATCTGGCCAACTTTACCGCTCAGCTCTTCTCGTAGTTTCTAACCTCAGTTGTGCCTCCAGATTTCCACTGGAGATTTAAGGGCATTTGTGCCGATGTAATACGGCATAGGCAAAATCCGTCAAAATACGGCAAAGGCTAATGCAGGTAACCCTGAAGGGGAAGCTGTGCTTGATCGTTTACTGGGTTTTACCGCAGCATGTACTCCAACGCTCGAGACGAGTGGGTCATTACCACGATTTACATTTTCGTAATATGCTACGGACATTCGTTTTGAAAAGGGTTACATTTTACACTGAATGACTGACAGACTTAAAGCTTAAAATCCTAAATTCTGAATGTGTGACACCTCATCATTGAAATGTTCAGAGACAGTAAATGGTAGTGATGGGGCAGACCTGTATTGACTTAAAAATCCATTTCATCACAGAAGTTAAATGTATGTTTTCAGTAGCCTTAATAGTAGAGAGATTGGATTAAAGAAAACCAGCGTACACAGCAAACTTATTCCAGAACGGGGTTTAGAAACAGTGCTTCCCCACAGGTTTGTGTAGAGTTCCTGCAGAAACTTGGTTATAATATTCATTCTGAAGTGGACCATGCTTATGGGAAAAGAATTTATCCAAACTTTTATGAACATCGTATACTCTTCTTGATTGCAGTTTATTTTTGTGTAGCAAAGTTCACAGCACTCATTACATTACAATGATATTACCATGGTACACTGTGGCAATACAAATACTGGCTTTTTTCCATTAGCTTTTCAATCTGGCCCTTTACTTCCATTTATGGATGCAAGAATTGCAATCTTAAAGCATGTTAAAAGGAGCTTTTGAGCCACTGCCACAAAGCAATGGGAAAATCACTGAATAAATCATTTATCCACAGTCTTGAGAGACACAGCATGTTTGTCTGTGTACGCTGTCCGTGCAGACAGTCGCGGCCCTCCTGTGTGAGTCAGGATTAATATCTTTTACAATTGTGTTTTAATGTCTCAGTCAGTATCAGTACTGGACTCTTAAGCCCCTTTTCAGCATGACGACCTCCCTGCTGTTAAGGCCTGGCAGCGGCAATGGGATCTGCCGCTGCCTCTAGGTCAGTGCTGCCCCATTGTTGCGAAAGCCCTGAGCAGACAGACTGACCCCTCCACCCTCCATCTGCCCCCCTTTCCTGAACCACCCACCCACCTCATGCCCCTGGGTAACACCACGGTTATTAATACAACCATTAATCTGTCTTGACCAAGGCAGGATGGCCTGAAGGTAACGTCCCCTCCCGTTTGTTCCCCGCTGTGCTATGAAGGGATTAGTCCCAGTTATGTAACAGCCATGATGGCCCGCCTGTCCCCCTCCTCTCCCCAAACACACACACACACACACACGTAGACACACACATAGACACAGACCCATGTGGGGTTGCAGGATTGCAGCTTTTCAAATTTTGTTTTTTTTTTCTTCTCTTTTTTCATTTGTTTGTTTGTTCATCCCTGTGGGGTGTTTTGGAGGGAGTGAGGGCACTGGCCTCCTGGGCCCCCTGTTTTCTCATCTGCAGCTTAGAGAAGAAGAGCAAGAGAGAGATAGGGGGAAAAGAGAGCGAGGAGGAAAGAGAGTGAGAGAGAGGGAAAAAGAGAAAGAGAGGATGAGATATTTATAGAGCAGCCGGCTGTCAAGCTTGGCTGCCCGGCCTAGCACACCACTGCATCCCTGTCAGTTCGTATGAGGTCCCCACAACGTCAGGTTGGATACACACAACACGCATCTATACAACCCTTCCCTCCTGCCTTCCTCCTCAAGCAGAGGCTGTCACGGCAACCTCAGAAGCCATAAATTCAGATAACGCACTGTCCGAGCGGAATGTGGAAGATGAATGTATGGCTCCGCAGAAATATAACCACAATGAGGGACCACTGAATCTCCCACTATTTCAACAAGCACTGAATCCTGGCAGTGTCAGGATCCTCTCTGCCTCCCCCTTTTCCACCACCACGCCCCCCCCCACACACACATACACACCCCCAGGCAGGTCAGGGAACTATCGTTTACGGCCCACCTCAAATGCAGCTGGGTCTTCCTGCTCTGCCGTCTCCATATCCTGTCACATGAACGATGGTATGAAGCTGGACGGAGAGGAGACAACAGCACAATGGAGGCAGCCAAAAAGTCCAATAAATGACATTACTGTAGAAATATAAAAGCTGTGCGCTTGAAAACCACTGCACAAAAAAACAGAAACATCTGAATACATCCTATAGTGAACGTGCACATTTGGAGACTAGTAAGTTTATAAATTGGTCATACGGACCAATCAGCACAAATGGAGACTCTGGAGATTATCTGAAGTGCTCTGTAAAGACTGGAGTATGAGTCAATGGCCTGTGTTACAGTACCACAGCTTCCATAATGGGTTGTTGTAATTTTAGCATATCACAAAGCATGATCACAAACTTCTGCTGCCCCATTCCCTGTACATATGTTATCAGAAGCCTACTATAGGTAACTAGCTGTCATGACATCATCAGTGCAACTGGTACTTACCAGCAAATGTAACAAATGCTGTTTCTTATATATATATTTTTTTATTTTTTCAAATCAGGCCTAGAGAATTTGTGTATATTTATTGAATTGTAGGAGAACGTGTATCTCAATGTCAACCTCATTTGTTTCACACTAGTCATGTGACCTCTTTTTTCTGGGCAGGGTTGTTTGTGTCATCCTGTTTCAAAGACCAGGCAGTGATCCTCTTGTATTTTAGTTGGTAAGGATCTGTCTGTGCTTCATATCTGGCAGTGTACAGAAATGTTGCCAATTTGTCTCTTTTTAGCATAGTATGACAATTCAGTCATATGTCCTGTAATTTGGCATTACTTTCCATTTTTTCAAATAGGAATCTTGTGGTCATAGTTAATATTGTTATTTGTTGGTTGGTCTGTTTCAGGACCAGCTGAGTGAGGGTCAGCTGGACATACAAATCTCAGAAAAAACAGATGAGGTTTGCCGTAAATTATGCTCTTTAAAGTATTTCTTTATTGAAAGCTAACATTCCAGTGGCGTCTGGCTACATACGCAGTCTCTTGTGAGCCCCGCCATCCTCCGTCACCGGTGTGGAAAAATAGGGAGCATATTTCACGCTGGCCGCCACTCTGCGCCCACTGCTTCATGTGCCACATTTTCCACCCACAGGCGCCCTTTCAAGGGGACGAGGTGCTTAAAACATCTCACAGCTCCACTTACATTTTTCTCCCATGAGGTTGACACAGAAAATAGGAGGGGACTTCAAGGGGAACAATGTGGCTTTAGTTTGGTCTTTTTTTTTACTTGTTTCTTTGCTCATTGGTTTGTGATTCCAATGTATGTTTTTCCTTTATTGGAATACGTTATTATCGTGGTACTCTGTGCTTTGTTATATTGTCATGTTGTTCCCTGTCAGCATCAATAGATAAATGGTATTTTGGCAAACATAATAAAATATTGTGCGCCTCAGAGAACAGAAAAATAAACAGTCGAAAACTGTTTTGATTGCTTTTCATGTCATCATTCTTTGACGTCAGAGCAGGGAGAACACACATTTCCTTGTGTGGGAGGACTTTTGTTTGTTTGTATCACTTCCGTAAATACATGGAGAATTCTCAAGGAAGGTAGCATACAGCAGAATTGTAATAGGTTTAAACAGTGATGGGGTTTAGTTTAAATAAGTACAAATCGTACATAAGGACATGTTGAGGATGAGACAAAATTAAGATTTGAATTTACAATGAGCTAATCGCTAGCAGAGACCCAGTGAAATCTGAGCTGAAATCCCAGTGAGTGTTACTGGAATTCCCCTTAAGCAGCCTTATACTGCAAATATCCAGGATGTTGGGATGAAAGGAGTGGTTGGCTCTTGCAAAAAGATTTTTGTTTGAAAATTTTAATTTGAAATTAAACTTCTCCCTCCAGCAGCACATCAGCATCCTACAAAATTTAATTCCTCACCGTTTGAGATGGTCTCATTAGGTCTGGGACACCTCCCTGTACAGTTTAACTACAGTCCCCTCCAGGAAAAATTAACATTACCATCTATTTTAACATTGATAAATAATCCCTCATCTATAACTATATGTGTTTTTCTCACCTGCAAAATGAAATCAACTATTAATGTTTATGGAACGCCACTTTTTCACTCATCAAGGAATACTGAACTGATGACTGTTGAAGCAGTGTTCCTCTTCAACAACTATGCACTGGCACTATAGTCACAACTGTGCACCATGGATATATACCAAAAGGGCTCAACGGGTCAGTCTGTTTCAGTATTTCATAGCAAGTCCTACTCTAACTTTCTTACCTGGCCTATTCGTTTGATTGACTTGGCAGTTTCAGTGAAGACAAGAGCCACAGCAGACTGCATGTGTACCCTTTGTTGAAAATGCTTTAGAGAGGACCAGCTTTGGATTTTACCAACATTTGTGTGTACATATGTTAAGAAAATTAAGCAAAAGGAATTCCTCGAAACAAGAACCAGTATATACACTGATCCTACAGTAATGCACCAGTTGTAAACCTCAGATGTGTAGTGTAACAAAATGCTATCTGGACAACTTTAACAGTGAAAAATAATCATTTTGACTGGAGGGGTAGTTTGCTGTCAGAAAAGAATGTGCTGCCCCCGGCATTATATCTTCTTATATTTGCATATTTTTAAGGAGTTGCCCAAGGCTTGCATAGGCTGTACATCATTTGATATACTAAATGAAGAAAGGTTAATGACTGGTGTGATAGAAAGAAGTGAAATTTGTCTGTGGTTTGGAATGGTATGATACTGCAGTGCGTGGTGGGGGCAGTACACTCTCTATGGCACCTGACTCACCGCATATGGCTCCAGGCAGCAGGTTACAGGTTAAGCTCCTCACCATGGAGCGAATGGACACGGTCGAAAATAACAGGAAGGAGAGCCATCTGATCACATCCATGAAAAACTGTTTTTAGTCGTCCCTTGATATCCATGGAGAATTGGTTCTAGGACCCTCCACGGATATCGAGGATATCTTATATAAAATAACGTAGTATTTGCATATAACCTACGAACATCCTCCCGTATACTTTAAAACACCCCTAGATTGCCTCTAATACCTAATACAATGTAAATGCTATGTAAATATTTGTTATGTGTTGTTTAGGGAATAACAAGAGAAAAGTCAAATTCTAGTCTTGCTTTTTGGAACTTTATGGATTTTTTTTCTTTTTCAAATATTTTTGGTCCGGGTCGGTTGAATCCATGCATGCAGAACCTGCGGATACAGAGGGCTGACTGTAAATGCCAGCTCATTAGATTTTCATCTGTTAGATATCCTTCACACAGCTTCAGAGGGGATATCATTAATCTATCTGCCTCTGAGACTTTGAAACAGCAAAGATCACTGTGGAGAAACAGACCTACAGCGCAGTAGCATTTGGAGAAAAAAGAGAAACTGACAAGAGCTAGGTGAACTAGAGCTAGCCTGTGGGAGATCTCAATGGAAATCTCAATGGCTGTAAATTGTTATTCAGTGTTCAGAAAAAAATGTGTCTCTCTCTCCTCTTACATATTTTCAGACATTTAAATAATGACTGAGGTATGTATACCTTAGAGGGGACGAAAAGCCTTAAAGAGGAAATGGAGTAGCTTAGAGGAGATGAAAATCCTTAAAAGGGAAAAGGAGTAGCTTAGAGGGGATGAAAAGCCTTAAACTTCTTCCTAAAAAATGCCTACAGTTCTTCAATAATAGTGGTGAATGGGAAATCAGGAATAAAACATATGTAAAAAAAAAAAAAAAAAAAAAACTGTTTTTGTTTGTTTGTTTGTTTTAGACTTGTTTGTAGTGAATTGTGTACCCAGACAAATATCCAGTCATGATAACCATGATAATTTTGAATAAAAACAGAAGGTACAACCTGCGGCTGTTAGCAACATCAGTATGTTCACCACTCGCAGTGGCTTTTCATACTCCTTTTACAAATGATGGGATTTAACCTGTTTTATGCTCTTAGACTTTGTCTTGATCCTTGATCCTACAAATCCAGCAGCAAGTTCAAGCGTTGAGGAGAGTTTGTGTTGCTCGCTAAAACACTTAAACTTTCATAACCTTTTAGCACGCCCAAGCTGCAAGCTGGAATATCAGACAATATCTGGAAGTGTTAGTGTGATACTGAAATTATCTTTACCATATGGAAGAAATTTTGCTCTCATCTCTTTTAAAGAAGGATTTAGCCTTCATGTATAGAGAAGCTGTTGGAACCGTTACCCATGAAAGATATGAGAGGATCTTGTAACATTATTGTCCATGCGATGGATTTTCCACTCAGAATAACCCCTTAACCTTTGACAGAGGAGGTCTTGAATCTGCAGTAATAAGGGTACAATGTAAGTCATAGTTCCTGCTACTTTTGACAGTTGACAGGTTGGACTCGTTAATCGGGTGAATACACCCGATTTTCCCAGCTAGCCCTGGACCAACGCTCATGGGCAAATTCCACAATACATGGACACCTTTGATCTCTAATACATGGAAACTTCACTTACAATTGGATTCTGCACATACAGTACATGGACATTCGTTTGACATTATTTGTTTAAGGGACTTTTACAGCTGACCTCAGATAAAAATACAAGAGAAATTATTGCAGGCATGAAAAAAATGGACTCTTCTGGTAAAAATGGGAGGGTTGAAAAAAACTCTGAATCTGGAGATGGTAGAGAGGGTTCACTGCTGTTGGCTCTTCTTATCTCTCAGTGAGCGTGCTGGTTTAAAGGTGAAGCGCTGGCTCCGCACAGAAACGCCACAGCTGAGACCTGTCGTCTTGCGGTTTCGGCCTGTCTTCTGATTTCCCGTTCTGTCTTCATTACTATTCACCACACACCCAAGCTCTGTACCCTGCCTCTAGCTCCACCCTTTTTTTAAGAAAGCCAGCAGGCTTTGATTCCATTTTTTCTGTGTAGCTTCATGCCGACCCCTCCACCCGTTCCCCCTGAGGACAGGGTCATGGAATGCGTGCGCCTCCTCTCCCCAACAACCCTAATTCACCCCTGATTCAACAAAACCAGGAGCATCCAATTCGCAAACAAATATTGCTATGACAACAGTTATCTCAGAGCCACCATTCCCTTACAATTTGTGCTGCTTATTCAGAGGCCTTTAAATTTGGCCTTTAAAGTTATTATACCATGGCTGTTGTTGAATTCTCGACTCAAATTTTCTACTGGACAAACTTTAAATTATGATAACTGGACACATAGGAAGTAGTTGTTTAATCACCATTCGAAATGAATGGCATGGCTACATTATATCCAAACGGAGCCATGGAACATCCTTTGGGCTTTGCCTCAGGGTGCTTTTCACCTCTGCACGTCTTCATTATTTCACATAACCATACGCCACATTGTGTACTGTTCCTCACTTGTCACTTATGGCTATGTACATTATGGTGCGGAAATAAATGCTTATAAAAATAGGTGTATCCTTACGTAACTGCTGTGATCCTCTTGCAAAATGCTCAATTTTAGACTACTGGGATTCAGCACCCATAATTTAAGTTTTGTTGTTGATGACCTGTCATTTTTTTTACCTTTAGTCCAACTATGATCAGAATATTCACTTACATTTTAACTTGATACAATTATTGTGACCAGCTTCACGATGCCATGTAATGACCAAATGCAAATGCAAAGGCATTTCTTGTAAAGCTGTCAATTCAAGGGACATGAGTTTTCCATGCATGTCTGAAACTTGCAAGATGAATCGACAGCTTGACAATCACTAGTAATTATTCGGATGGATTTGTAAAAACTGATGCATGTTTCTATTCACTGATTTCAATGTTTATTTAGCTGACTTGCTTCAGTTTTAGCTGATATATACCTGAATAAGCTCTTGTGTGTTTGTTTTTTCATGAGGTACCTACATATTACATAGGCTTTCATGTCTATCAAAATATTTATTACTTATATATTATAGTCTGAATTATGTTTTCAGTATGCTGGTTTCCCTGGGGATGACATAGTTATTGCAGTTAAAGTGAAGGTGAATGGGACATAAGGTAGAGGTGTTTGAGCTGGAATTTTTTAGTGCGGCATTTTGATTCCCAATGGCACGTTCCCCTCTCTGAAGTCATGGTGTAGGCAGGTGCACCCGCCAGGCATGATGTGTCCGCAGCTGTGTGTTCGCTTGGCTCCTCTTAGCTTTCAGAGTCCTAATATCCATAAGAAACATTAAAAAAAAACTCCCAATCCCAAGAGGAGGGGAAACAACAGTGCAGTGAGGCAGCCTAAGGTATGCATAACCAATTAGAATTATTAACAAGCTGAGCTAAGGCTTGTTACATAACACAAACAAGCCAGTAATTTGGCAAAAAAAAGAAAAATGTATGCAAGCGTGCCTTCACGGATTTCACTGTAGAGGAAACTGCCTTTACATTCAGCCTAAAGCAGGCCCTGTATGCCTCTCCCCTTTAATGGTGTGATGTGGCAGTTAGTGCATTCACCTCTGGGTAGCAATGTCTTTAACAATTGGGATGCAAATGAGATTAGCCTTTGTTAGATGCACCTCCCTAAACCTCACCTCAGTTTGCCCTGTGTAGCTTGCCATGCCCTATGATTATGAGTGATAATTTTGCTGAATAATTACAATGGTAAGCAATTGTTTACAAACAGCTCATCAGTTACAAAGTTTTAAAATTCTTCCAAATTCCTTGCTGGCCATCATCTTTCTGGAACCAGAGGGGGCAAAACTTTTGACACTCTAACAGCCAGTTTATTCAGAGAGGGGTTTACTGTGGCTATGCATGGTTATGTGTGCCTCCAAATTAAAAGTTCTGGGATGGTCACACACTTGAGGAACGACATTTGAAAATTCATGTTTGGTGTGGCCCCACTTATTTTATTTCACATTAGTCCCTGTCATTATCATGGTGAAATATCTCAAACTCTTTCTAATGAATGATTTTTCAGTATCATTTAGAACAAGACAGGCAAAATGAGGTGAGGTGCAGTCATAAATGTAGAATTAGCCTCAGTAGGGTTCAGTTCTTTATTTGTACACTTGATACACACCATAGACTTGCATGCGTCTTCTCACCCTGTGTTATTGCTCTTAATCATCCGCACTCTGGAGGAAGAGCAAACTTTTTTGTTTTTGGTACACTCATGATTTTTCACCAATGTTGAACAGACTGCAGACTGGTCACTTTCTGACAGCAGTGTCTGCTCTGTTCTCTCTTTGACCTTTGATCCTGTAGCCAATCAAGATGATGACAGCATGACCACAAGGCAAAACAAGTGAAACAAAACAACAGCAGATTAGTCTACTGAAAATTTGAGCCAGTTTCATCAAAATGGTAGTGGTATGACAGTTTTAAAAAGTGAATTTAAACCAATGTCACTTTGAATGGAACATGGTCCTCTGGTCCTGATGAGACCTTAATTGAACTCTTTGATCAGAAAAATACCTCATACCTACCATGAAATGAAAGGGTCCTAGGGCCCTTATTAAGATCACTGGCATAACATTTGTTAAAATCAACAAAGAAAGGGCTGACTGACAACAAAATCAAAGTTTAGCAATGGGCATCTGAGTCTCCAAACTTGAACCTGAGGGAAAACCTTTGGTTTGAACTGAAGAGGGCAGACTGTGAGCATGCATGTAAATGACATCAAGGATCTCACAAGGTTCTGTATTGAGAAGTGACCTAAGATTCCTTTTAATGCAGATTGTTTTGGCATAGGGCATCTGCAATCTTGATTGGTACCTCAGATCTCTGAGGGTGGATTTGATTGGCCGGGGTGGGTGTCATTTCATTCATCCACCCCTCCCCCGATTTATACTTAGTCATTGCCATTGATGGATGATAATAACTTTGTGTTTTGCTAAAATTAAGATTTTTTAAGGGGTTTTTTTCTTCAAAATTGACACTGTACAGCTTCAGTGTTGAAGTCGCCGCATCGCCTTTGTTTGAAAACTAGCGTTTCTAACTGAAACATATTTGTCTGCAAACTGGCAGGATATTGTAATGTGCTCACACAAATCCATAATGTTTTCCTGTTCATGTGTAGTGTGTCTCAGCTATAGTAAACATTCACTTCCCTTAAAATGGTTTTCACTAAACCACTGTACATTAGGCACAGACAGCCTGGTTTGTCATATGAACTGCATGAGTTTATGTTAATGCAATCCCCCCCTCCCCGTTTCCGTAACATTCAGGTTTTATTTATGATGCATGATGTCTGTGCCACTGCCCAGTTTATTTTCAAAGCTATGAAGTTGCCTGTAACTAAATCCTCTTTGAATAAAAGTCAGAAATTGCAACAGAGAATCATGTTTTATGTATGTCTGCTTACACAATGAATGCAGGGGAAAACTGGGGCACGCAGCAAAGCGAAAGCGAAAAAGAATTACAGCAACAAAAAGCAGCTTTTCCTTTGTGAAAAACTATAAATGGGACCTAAAATGTTGAAATGTGGCGGATTTCCGACAAGGACAATTATGCAAAAGAATACAATGAATAAATTGCGTTAGTCGACAGTGTGTCCTGTTTATAATCGCTCTGCGTGTAGTAAAATATGCTGCATTGAGAATGGGTTATCTAAGCTTTCCGTCCTGTTTGGTTTTTGTGTAACTAAGTCAAATTTTCAGATTCAATATTCAAAAGTATTTTCAAGTTCATATAGGAATCGAAACGGCATAAAACAGTTTTCGCAAACTCCCCGTCAGTGTTTAATGTGCATCTATGGGGTGCTTCATAAATACTTAAGCTCAGCAGTGACAAGCCCTTGAGGGTCTTTGCCTTCTCACATTTTTTTTCAGCGGCCTAATCCCTCTGGCAACTGCCAGCAGCGATAATGAGGGTTAATGCCTTCGATCCGAGGGGGTGAAGAGGTGATAAGAGCAGGCTGGGACAGGTCTGATGATCTGCTGTGTTTGTATTGGGGGGACAGGCACCTCCTGGGAGTATGGTCAGGTGACGCTTGGGAACAGGAGAGCTTTATGCTGCCGGCGGACAGGTCATGTGATACACAGTGTGTCACCTGAGTTTACCTTTCCCTTTGCGTTTGTTGATGTAGAAATAATGGGATGACTCCTCACTGAGTCAGAGTATAAATGAATGACACTGAATTTGATATAGCGTCATTTTTGGAAGATATCACTGCTTCTCAGCATATTTAAGAATTCATATACCCTGTAATACTTTTTTTCTTTTTTGCTTGGATTTTTCCCACCCTGAACTCTGCAAAACTATTTAGTCCAGTGCAGCTGCTTGCTCCTGCCGGTTTAGAAGGAGGATGCTGTGACTTGCGACTCCTCCAGTTCAAGTGTTGAATTCAATTATGAAACATTCTGTGGTATTCTGAAAATTATGTCGATAATATGTTTTGTATTCTGAAAATTATGTTTATAATATGTTTTGTAGCTAAAACAACAAAGCTCAAACTAAAATGGAACAACCGTAAAACAGCGTTAGTTTTTGAACATGGACAGGGGAATAGCTGTCCCATATAATTTCAGGGCTTGGCTGAGCATGTATGCTTATGTCATTGGTATGACTGCTGGGGGCCACTTCATCTCTTCATCTTCAAAATGCTGTTCTGGGGGCCCTGTCCCGACCCAGTTTCCAGAGTCAGCTGTGGGAGGGTGCTTCTCCGTACTCTCTCCTATTGTTCCCTCAGTATTAATGAAGTGCTCAGGGTTGGGGTGGGAGTGAGGGGGGGCCATGATTGGCTGGTGCTGCATTGTTTCCTCCACTACGCCTGCTGCTCTTTTCTCAGGGGCCAAAATTATGGCCTGTGAAGTTTCACCATGTCCACGGGAGGTCAGGATTTGGGAGGGCTGGCCTTAGGAGGTGTGATCGGTGACCTAAGAGGGAAATGGCTTCCACCTCCTGTCTATACCCCCTCCCCCGGTATCACAATCCCTCCCAGGAACCCAGAGTCTCACCATATGGTCCCCAAAAGGGGGCGGGGATGGCTAGACGTAGGCTTTTTATCGCTGCAACCCCCAACTCACTACTACTTGTGAGAGAAGGAGCGGGGGGGCCCCTCAAATCTTAGGGTGTAATGGGGGTTGGGGGAGTATGGAAGGGAGGGTCGCCCCAATTTAGTCTGTCTGTCACTGTTAGTTCATCTGCCTGGGGGCTCTGCTAATTTAATAGCCCTGTATTCAGAATGTTCACTCTATTCATGCACAGTGTATAATCAGAATTGAATGATTATTAATTGATTTCTAAATTATTTACCTCACAACAGCTGTTTCATGTTCATATCTGGTTATAGCTGAAAATTCATCTGAAGTCTCCTGAAAAAAAAGTAGTTTAACATTTTGGTGTAAACCTCTGGGATTTTACTCAGATGCACAAAACACACATCCAACACAAAGGCCTTCACAAAGCAGATTCATAAACATAAAGATGGACGATTAAGCACGTTTTTGTAACGTCCTTTAGAGCCTCTCAACACAAGAATACATCACCGTTGTGTTTACCAAAACACTGTCAGTGACCTCAGATTAGAGCGTGTGCTTGAAAAAGTGAGACGTGCTTACAATAGCAAGCTGGCTGAAGAGCAGCAGGGACTGAAAACTACCTAATGTTTGAAATTCTTGCCAATCGCCAGCCTGCACCAAGCCCATTGGGCCCTCCACAGTCCTCATTAAATACATATATATATTTTTCTATATTGGCCAGCAGTGTATGATTTTACAAGACACATATTATAAAGGAATACGCTGATGTACATTCAGCTCACATCATCTTTTTCACTGACTCAGACAAGAACAGACAAAGACACACCCACCCCTCCCCTCAAAGTCTGGGAGTCTGGGTTCAGTCCTTCATTTTACATCCAAGCCAATCAGCTACATAAACGATTTACCATTTATGGATATTGTTACCCTAATTGTCAGTCACTTAGAAATCAGAAATATAACATAGCTGTGTGATAATCGAACTATCAATAGATAAACTGTTTATTGCTGCATATGTGACACCCTGTCTCCTAAATGCCATAATTCTGGTCCAAAATATGTTGAGGTCCCGGAGTTCGAGCTATTTCAAGGTAAAATAGTAACAATTTAAAAACTTGGAAAATATGCAATGTGTGCAACTTTCCAGTAGGTGGCAGACTGTTTCTATTCTGGCTCCATATGCGCAGACAGACTGAGGAATGCTTGTGGTTTCTTGTGAGGACAGTCTGATGAGTTTGAGAAACAAGACAGGAAATATCTTTTTTAGCCCTGGATTTTTTTCATACGTGGCTCGGTCCATCGTGAATCTTGTTTTAATAACAGGCAGGCTCATGAAACATATCGTAATTTCACAGTGTTGCTGTGAGATAAGGGGCATCATTAACTTTTTCACATCGCCGGTCTGTGGTACTTAGAGATCAAATGTAGCATGATAGCTTAATGTCTGTTGTGCTTCCGCATCATAGGTGGTTGCACTGTTTGATTAAACCTTCATTAAACTTTCCTTAACTGTACTGCAGTGTTTCAAGGCTGCGGAGGGTGTTATTGTATCAAAGTATGAGTCATATCATTTAATACATTTGTTTAACTCTGTGTTGTCTCATCCTGTAATTCCCTGTCCTAGCCACATACATGGTCATGTATTTATATTTCTCTGTCACGTCGACACCAAACATGTTACTCTGCTGCGTTGATTCCAAGCTCGTTTCTCTGCCAAGCTGACACCATGCGTGCAGTTTTTTCGTTGTTTCTATGCCATGTTGACTCTCTGACAGTATGTTTTCTGCCATGTTGACAATACGTGCGTGTGTGTTTATCCGCGCAGTGCTGAGAGCCAGGAAGGAGCCCCGCCAATTGGTGAGATCCTGGGAATGCGCCCCCCTCCTGTCCGCCCTGAGTTTCCCGGCTCCATAGGAGGTGAATACCGGGCTCCAGTACAAGGTAAGCCCGAGTCGGCTCCCACCACAGCGCTCCACTCAACCACCAAACTCCCTCCTTACTGTGCCTCACACTAAACCCCCTGCCGATAGATATGGGCCGGACTTTTTATAAGGTGTTGGACCAACTACTATGTGCTGAAATGAAAGGATTTGAAAAAAGGTAAAAAGCAGTTAATCCACTTTACTCTTGGAAAGTATATCTACCGGATGTGTCAATAAGATACTACCTGACCTGACATTTGGTGTACCTGATTGGTCGGCCACAGTCACGTATTGTAATATTAGGGATGTACTATTACACACTTCGATGAGCTCTGAGAATGGCCTCTATTTTAGGGTTGAGTGCTTTGTGTCTGATGGGGTGCTGAACCCAGGACTGCTATGTGTTGCTTGAATTTGTTGTAAAAATGTCCAAAAGAAGAACTGAACCACAGAAAGTAGTTTAGCTGTACTTCATTGCAATTTCTGTTTAAGGTTGGTTTAGTTTTTTTTTTTTTGTTGCTTCCCATCATGCTTTGCAGCACTGTAATCACACAGACACAACGGACTGGAAACAATCCCATTACAAATCTTTTCTTTGGCAAAGCATTTGCTTACTCCAATAACAGCACCGAGAGAGGAACACATTTCCTTGACTAGAATAATTACATTTTTTTATTGTCCCGTAAATCTCCTCTATGTGAGCTTGATGAACAGGAGGCAAATTTAACAATGACAACACTGCATTCAACAACAGCAACAAAAACAAGAACGACTCCACACCTTTTCCCACAATCATACCGCCATCGTGTCTACGGTGATTCATTCGCTTAATTCGCATTTAATCTCCGCGTCTCAGCCAAAGTTTGCGTCTGTGTGGTCGTTGAGCTAAGCGACGCTGGTAGATCTGGCAGTGCCGGCGGCCCGGGAGATTTGTGGGCAGGAGGAGGTGCCGGAGCCAGAGACAATGGCAGGTCTCTATGGCCAGCGGGCTGCGAGTTAAATGGCGGGGACTTAATGGGAAGTGAATGGCTAGCAGGCAGCATAAACAGCGCCTGACACATCGCCGTTGAAAGCTTTTATCGTTTCCCCCGGTAGAACGATTTACGAGGTAAGCGATGGCCGTCCGGGCCCATGTGGACGTGTGTGTCGTTTTACGGGTGGCACGTGTTTACGTCCTTGCTCTTTCCCATAAACCCTCAGCGTTAACGGCGGTTTGGAAGCCGAGTGATTTGTGGCCTACCTTTCTTCCTTAAGCTGGTGGTCTGTCTTTATTTCCTCTCTCTGTTCTGTGCCAGGCCTTCTTCTCTGTGTCCTCCTCCCTCCCCTCACTCCCTCCCTCATTCACTATCACTTCGTTACAATCAATACAATTTAAAGACAATACAGTACAAGAGAAAATTATATAAAAATGTACGCTGACTCTCTTAGTTTATACGATTTCAGTCCAGTCATTTTCCATTCACCTGATATGAAGGGCTGAGTTTTTTGTGCACCAAGCCTGCTTTGGTTATAGTTTTGAGTGAGTTAAACCGTGATGTTGAGAAAGCCACCTCTGATCTGCAAAGGAAGTTTCAGTTTTCATGCACTTAATTATTGAGAAAACAAGTTTCAGTTGTATTCGGCCTCTCTTAACCATTGTTACAAGCACTCCAACTTCGCACTGAGTGCCCAGCTTAGCTGATGTAATGGTGTACTGAGCACTGCGGTTTGAAGAAATGACAGCTAACTGTGTCTCAGAGTAGTCTGTGCTATCAAATTGATGGATTATTCTTCAGCAAAGGGACAGGCCTAAAATTGCATCTGAACATTCCAAATCACAAAAAACAGAAAGGTAAAAAAATCAGTAATAATAATAAGCATCAATAATTTCACAAACATAATTTGTTCGAAATGGTATGTGTACTCTGGATTCATAATAAGCATATTGTTTCTGAGTGGAGTCAGAATGAAGTTTTTTTCTGTTATGGTTACTGAGAGGGTGCTGGTCAGACCCTTTATCCATTCCAGAGAGGCTTCTATTTCGGGAAACTTCTGAGTCAAGGGATCAGGGCTTGGCCCTGGTATCCATGGAGACGAGGTGCTTGTGTCATGTGTGACAAATCCACCACCACCGTAGTTGTGAAAGGAAAGTAGAGGTCCCATACACACACACACACACTCACATACACACACACACCAGATCCACAGGGCTGATGTTGGGGGAGGGGGGGTTTGGATATAGCTTTCTACCATTACTCTGACAGTGAGTCAGCCAGATGCTCTATATTTATCCCTCCTGCTTCCCCCCACCTCTTTACGGCCACTTTTTGAGGCAGGAATGGGACGGGACCTGGATCGCCTCTAAAACCCGGAGAGCCGAGACAGACCCTCATCAGCCGGGTTGAGAATCAGCCCGCTAAATCCCAAAATGCATCCCCCCCCTTCTCTATATACACCTTTACCCGTAAAGCGTGGACAACACTCAGAATACTGGTTTGCCAGCTGATCTCACTGGGTGGAAGGATAGCCTCTGTGTTTTCAGAGCCAGATCACGTTCCCGTAAAACAGAAGTCCATGACTCTGCAGAATGCAGGCTAGATAAAGGCTACACCTGCTTGCTCTCATTCTCCTCTATTAGTTACAGATGTTTACATTGCATTGCTGTGGCGATGGAAAAAAGTTGTAAAACCCAATCGTTTTTTGAATGCCCAGGGCCTATTTTAGAAACTGTGGCTGTACTGTATGTACAATGGTATCACAGTCTGGAGGAGCTATTAATTTCATTAGTGAAACGGCAATGGTTTTGCCTCTGACCATGGGGAGAAACAGGGCTCTACCTCTGGGAAGATTCTGTGGTTCCAAAGACCAGGGCTGGGGTGTATTGAGAATTCAAGTGGTGGGGGGGAAAGGGGGATTTTTAGACCAAGGCAAAATTGTTTTAACCCTTTTACCCTTCATCCTCCCACTCACTCCTAACCTGTAGGTTACTGCAGTCAGATGTGAATGCAATAAAGTCCAAAGATTCAGAAGCACACAAACATACACAGTCACCCACACTTGGGTGAACTCTGCAGACCCTGACATAGACTGACGTTCCCACTCGTACAGACCACCCCTGTGAATGTGTTCATACGTGCTCAAGCACACGCACATATGAATAAAGTCACATGGTCTGCCACAACCGGTAATATAGAACATTGGTTTGTGATCTGAAGAATGAATCATGGATACATTTTTTTCATGACCTCTACAGAGAATTGTTAGTCACGATTACCGCTCCACCAGTGAAAACTATGGCCTTGGGCTGCAATGGCTTGGTAAGTCAAGTCAGAGTGGCCTGGTCTTCAAAAGCAATTCCTCCAATATCTCCTATCGACCACACATGTGCACGTTTAGTTTTAGTGTGTCAGCTAAATGCAATGTTTCCCAGAACCAACATGATTATACTTGCATTCGTCTTTGCATACTACCTCACTAAACAACCACAGTGGATATTCACTGCTTTAGGAAGACAGGGATGTAAATATACATAAACCCAATCCTCTGTCTGTCTCTCTCTCTCCTTCTCGCTTTCTCTTCGCCCCTCCCGCCCACTGTCTCTATCTCAAATTTAAATTCAAATTCATAATGCTTTATTGGCATTGCAAAAGTTACATTTCTATTGCCAAAGCATGGCAATGAACATGTGGAACAGCAAAAGAATGTGACTAATAATAATAATTACAATAATAATAATAATAGTATTACATGTGACAACAAGACTAATGACAAACTAACTATTACAGAAATTCTCTCTCTCTCATTTGCGTATGGGATATGGGGAGTTAAGTGTCAGTGTTTGTAGACCCGGGTGGACCCCAGGTGGATCCTGGGCGGCCCTGCGGGGGCGTAGAGAAGCGATTCCACGCTCCTCATCACGAGAGACCCCCGTCTCAGTGCTCAGCGGCCGGGGCTCATTGCAAATCAAATCACTCATTTCCAGGGATTAGACCATGGGCCCAGGCTCTTTGTGCACCAATGTTATTATTTTTGCTCTGAAAAGGAAGGCCCATTCACTTTACCCCCCCCCTCCTCCCCACCCCCGCCCCCACCTCTGAATGAGATGAGGGGGTGGAGCTTGGGGGAGGGGGTGGGGGGGGGTCCGTGAAAAGGAGAGGAAACTCCCCCTACAAACTGGAGGAAACTTGTTTTTTTCCTCTCTGCAGGATTCACACCTACTCTTCCAATAAAAACCCATCCTAAAACAGACTAGCCACACACAACAGTAAATCAGACTCACTCTAAACAGGCAGTCCCAACCTTTTCATCTGAAGTGCCATTAAATGACTCCTCAGTTGCAGGAGAGCCCCACCTCAGTAAATGGTTAACTGTTGACTTCATCCAAAGTTATGACCTGGCAGCATGACTAAATCATGATGGCTTTATACCACAGGTCTGTGCAACTCATACAGCTATGAGCGACAGAATGAAATCCTAATAATTATAATGATCGCAATAATACTAACACTTAAAATATGTATTTTGTACAATATGGAAACAATTACAGATATTCTTACTACAGTCTCTTATGCGATATATTTCAGTTTGTGGTTGTCTGTGTTTGCCGTTAAATCATGAATATTACCTTTAAACCACGTTGCCACATTGTATAATTCATGTATTCACTGATTTTAAGGCCTGCCTGATTTTAACAACCTCTTGTTCCCATCTCTATTACCATTTGATCTTTTCCATACAAACAATATAGAATGTGCTTCACTTCTGGTACAAATCTGCAGCAGGCATAAGGTGGGACAGCCAGGTTGGACAAACTATGAACAAACATTCGTTAAAATAAAGAAATTCCTACCTTGCATGAAGTTATACTTCTGTGATTATATCATTTGGTTGAGTCTTTACTAATTGGAGCTTTGTTGGTTTTTGGGGGTTGGGGCTCAGGTTACTTCTGTATGTGTGTGAGTGTGTTTTGCATGCTGTATTTTAAGCATGGTGAAAATACCTCCAGCTAAGTTTTCCAGCTTAGCCATGTCCTGTAGCCTAGAGAGAGGATGATAGAGGGGGAAGCCTCTTCCTCTGGTCTAATCTAGTTAGCACTGGGCTTGCTTTAAAAATGACTGCAGACGTGCTTAACAAAGAAATCTGCGCTTTCCACCTCAGGCTAATTGCTCAGTGGGCTAAAACCTTCAGGAACGGCTCTGTGGAAGTCAGATTGGGGATGATGAGAGCTAAGGATGAAACAAGAGACACCAACACACACACACACACACACACACACACACACACACTCTCCTGACTCACTGTCACAGGGGACAGTCAAACAGAAAGAAAAAAAAAACAGAGAGACAGAGGACAGAAGTTAGAGGATGGAAAGAAAAGCTGAAGGACTGAACACGTGAGTGCATTGAAATGGAAAACGGAAAGGACAGGGAGAGAAAGAAGGACCGGAGACTGCACTCAACCACGAGGAAGGATTATGAGTGGAAGAGGGGTGAACTGCATGAGAGAGAGAGAGGGGAGAGGGAGAGGAGGGGGGCCCACAGACAAAATGAGAGAGGGAGGAGAGAGAGGGTGGTGCTAAGGCAGACAGTAGGGGAAGGGAGGGGAGGGGAAGGGGGAAAAGGAGGCTTCCATTCAAACTGCTTACGGTGGACTCTGAGTGAACGGGCTCTCACACACAGAGACACACAAACACACACACGCAACCCAGAGGCTTGCAGACAAAGAGGGAAAAGTTTGGGACTGGAGGAGGAGGGGGAGAAAGAGAGTGTGTCGCGAGGACCAGAGCGAACTGGACGGGGATCTGAGAGATTCCTCCCGGGGAGAGAGACGGACACAAGAGGACACAGCGATGCAGGGAAGCGTCCAGGGTACGTGAGATACAATTCGGAACGGGTAGATGTGTCCCTGTCCTTGTGGAGCAGGGATGGGGGAGGATGGAATCACAAAAACAAAACAAAAAATGGACATCCACTGTGCTAAACTTCTGTTAACTGAACTTAAATGTAAATGAAGTCAGACTCCTTAGCAAACTTCAAAGTCAGACAAAGCAGGGTTAAGGTCTCAGAAAGAGTGCTTTTTCAGCTCTAAACTTTGTGTGGAAAAAAAAAAAAGATTTGTGAATAAGTAGCTGCACTTATAAGGCAGGATGGAAAAGGCTGACGGCAGCTGGTGATTCAGTCAGAGGTCTGTATGCTGGCTAAAACAAAAACACAGACCGTTACAGGCAAAGGAAACCACTCCAGGAATGTGAGTTTACAGAGGGGGCATTACTGAAATAGGTCTGGTGGCCCTCTCTATCCGGATCTCTGTCTGTGTGCTGCTGCGATGGGGCAGTTACTCACAAACCCACAGCCAGACTGTCTGTAAGAATAATCCTCTTGACTTTTGGCCACAAGACAATGGAAAAGCCATAGCTGTTAGTCAGCAGGTCAGGTGTTGGCTCAAGTGCGATGTTCTGAGGTGAAACGTTCGGTTCGATCCAAGCTGGTGTTTATGAGCTGGTGTGTGGGTGAGAGAAATGTGTACCTGGGTTAAGTTTGTGGTTGACTCAAGTTTATGGCTGAGCGAAGTGTGCGTCTGAGCTAAATGCATAGTTGAGGGTATGTGTGTAGTTCAGAGTGTAGATGGTGATTTTGCCATAGTGTGTGTTTTTGGCTTAGGTATATTTGGGCTAAGTCTTTTTGGTAGGATTAGTGTTGGTGAGTGAGGTGTGTGGTTGAGCTAAGTGTGTGATACAATTCAGAGTGTAATTTAGTTAAGTGTTGAGTGGCTTTGAGGTATGGGAAGAATCTATGGTTGTGTTGAATGTGTGGCTTGGACCTGAAAAGAGCAGTACTCAGCAGAACAGAAACGTGGGTGTTGGTTACTTATCTGAAATACATTGCTGGGTTATGTATGGTTTGGGATGTGGTATACACTTAGTGTGTTAAGTGTGTGATACTCAAGTATGAATTTGGGTGATGTGTGTGGGGCTGCCTAAGGGAATAACTGACCACTAGTCTGGGTGTGCCAGACACTCACAGTGACACACCTGCACACACCAACTTGTGAAGCCGTGTAGTGACAGTATAGCTGTTGTGAATCTCTCTTAGCTGTTGGTAAGATCTCAGTGCATTGTGTTGCTTCTCTATGTTTGAGAAGATTGGCAGGCTGGGAGCAAATCACTCTGGAATACTCTTTAAAGATGTATTCAATCCAACCAAAAAGACTTTATATTACATAATTTTCTTTGACCATTTCCTGTTTTATTGGATACAAGCAAGTATGTCATTTGGAATGTGTTTTTGTTTTTCATTCTGAAATAGAATAGCATATTCCCTTGTAGGGACTAAGTTTGTCTGATGGGGTGACTGCTCTGCTAATGCTAATGCCGTTTAGAGATAAACCAAAAGACTGATTCTGCAAAGACTCTCAGAGGGGAAGTCAATTTGGCACAGTAGGGGTTAACGCTCATTTACACCTCTGTGTTAATGACAGCAACTGACTTTATATGATGTAACCTGCTTCCTTTCTGCCAGAGGGCCTTCAGTGCCTATTGCCATTCAGAAACCAGCTGAATATGAAAAGGTAGACACAAAGACAGCTGTTGAAGCTGATGTCACAGGAACAGGATGGAAACGGTGATGGAGTCATGACTGTGCTTGTATGCGTATGTGTGGATGCGCGTGTGCATGAATATGCATGTGTGTGCGCTTGTGTATGTGCGTGCATGAACGAGTGCGTACATGCTGTATCCATTTCACTGATGGTAATCTGAGTCTGGTTGCAGGGCAGAGTCATGGTGTGATATACACATAATAAATCTATTCTTTGACTGAGGGGAGAGTGCAGGGTGTATGTGGGACTTCTTTATTTTTCTTGCACCTCACACCTCTCCTCCTATTCAGCAAGTCCAGTGGAAGTGCCCAGCTGGTTATCACCCCTCAAAGGGTTGCTGGCTCAGTGGCACGCTTCCTTACATCAGTCAGTGCACTTCCTTCACTTGTTTTTAATCAAGCTTGTATGCTTGCCGTTTTGGCCGTTTGAGTCCAGAAGGTCCAGTGAAAGGAGAGAGGTGGTCTGACTACATTTAAGTTGTGCTCACTGTGACTGTTACCAGCTACATATAATTAGCAGCTAAGCACACTGTGCCTGTCTGAAGCTGAACTCACTTTTTTTTAACTAAACTCACTCTGACTGTTAGCAGCTAAACTCACTGTGTTAGCAGATACTCACTGTGACTGGTAGCTGCTACATTCACTCAGACAGCTACACATTGTGCCTTGCTGTAACTACAGTGCACCCGCTGTGTGTGTGCCGTTTAAAAAGCCCAGCCATCGATAGTTACGCATGTTTTTTTCTGTCAGTGGTTTCCTGGCACCTCAGGCAATTCACAAAGAGGTGAAAACTGAATCAACTGGCACAGCTAAAATAAATGACCACATTGATTATGCAACTCCTGGCATGGAACAAACATGTCGCTGCATAAATTTGTGCCAGTTTTTTTTTCCTATTACTCTACAGTAGTTATCTGGTTTTATTTACTTTAAAACACATCTGATGCCACATACTGTAAATTGGCATGTACATTTCTTTACTGGAATTGCTTTTCTGCACCTTTCTCTACTGGACACAAAGGCATGTAGATGGAATTTTGTGGTGAAGATGCAGTTTAAAAAGGCTTAACTTGGTAAAATCAATATTTTATTTTAAAAGCACATACAAGTGGCAGTCATTTCCATATTTCCCAACCCCCCCATTTCCTTGTAACTGCCACTTTTGTAGGCTACACACCCACAATTACACCTGGCTTCAATCACTGCTGTTGACCATTAAATTGATTTCCAATTTACCAAGTAACCACATTCCAAAACAAGTGTTTTCCACCTTTGAGGAAGGGCCACTCTATGTTTCCTTCCCACCCCCCAGTCTTGCAAACCTTAGATTGTAGGCATCCACAGCACTGTAGGGGCCCAGACACCACCTCCCAACAAGATATAGGCTCCTCCTACTGGTTAGCAGAGTTGCTTTCCCCCTGGGCATTGGACCATAGCCCCTCCCACAGCCAGCTACAGCAACCCCATCCAATTAAGGAGTATTCAGCTGCTCCCACTTTAGGGCCCCACTGCACTGTCTGAGCTTTCACCAGTCCACCTTTAGCCCCACCTGAATCTTCCTTTGGACAGGTACACCAATGCAGTCCTTTCTTATGGAGGTGGGCTTGTGCAAAATCTCCAAGACCAATAAAACTCAGCAAATTTAAAAGCCTTTTAAAAAGTGGGTCACCCCAAGAGACAGGGGCTAAAATCCCACTTCTCACACCAAATGGCTTAAAACAACTAGGTCAAATCAATAATTTGTTTTAAAAGCACAAGCACATACAAGTGGCAGTCCTTCCATCTCCCCTCTCTTCTTGTAACTGCCACTTTTATAGGCTACACACCCACAGTTACACCTGACTTCAATCACTGCTGTTGACCATTAATTTATTTCCAATTAACAATGAACCACATTCCAAAACAATCAAGTCTTTTCCACTTTGGGAAGGGTACTCCTTCACATTCAGTGTGGCCTAGTTTTTGAATCTGCGACCAGGGCATGGTAGTGAGCCAGGCCCCAGGATGTGGACTTCACTTTACATTTTGTAACTCCATGGACGGAGAGGAGTGAATCAGTCGAGGGAGGAAGACTGTCTTGAACCTTTCACTTCCTATTTCTTTATCCCCTCTGTTTCTCTTTCTCTTTCACAACACATTGTTTTTATTGTAATAGATGATAGAGGATGATTGATTTGAGGTTTTTCTGTTTCCATACTTGATTTCGCATCAATTCCATAATTGTGGCTGCAAGTTAAAACCAAATCAAAACAATGTACACTCACAATCTTGCAAGGTAACAAAGTTCTCTTGAGTAGCCTAGCATGGCTAGCAATTATGATTAAAATATAGATAAAAACGTCTCACATGCCTGTCCCAACCTGACTATGATGGTCAACATTCCCATCTTCATGTACAATGTATCAAAAATGTGAATTATTATCAGTAATTAATCTGCTTAACACAACAAACTTGGTTGGATAAATTATATGAATTACTTTGACAGCAGATTTTTTTGGTAACTGAAAACAGTAGTAAAACTGTTTTAGACAGCTAAACCAGAGGAATAATATTTTTTATTATGCTAAAAGTGAAGCTGTCCTTCGTTTTTTGTTTCCTTTTTCCAATAGGCTAAGCACAGTTTGACCTGGTTTGGCCCTGTTCAGCATTACTCAGCCCAGCTACTCTTACTTTAGATCAGCCAGGATTTGCTTATCCTCAGCTGTACCTGAGTTATAGCAGAAACACACTGCGACAGGGGCGGATGAGGTGTATCTGCAAATGGCCTTTTAAATGTAAGACTAAAGTGCCTGATATTTAATACTGTCATATCCATACACTGCAGTCATTGATCCAGAGAGGAGCCATTTTAAAAGCCTATTGTGGACGGAATTCCATTGCCTCATTACACTCCCATTACTGGCATCTCTTTAAAATTGAGAACCTGATATTTGGTAATCGGACGATGGATTGGAGCTCCTCCACAAGCCAGTGCTATTTAGCGTGTCCGCTGCTTTGACTGCTCATGCCCAGTAAATAATAATTAGTGGCTGAAAATTCTGGTTGCAGCAGCAAGTTTCAGTGCCAAGCTAGGCGTCGGAAAACCTTTCAAATAGCTTTTCCGGACAATCTGACTCAAAAAGCGTTGCTCTTTACTCAGAGAACAACCCAAGCTCCGGCAGACCCTCTAGCCTGCAGAGTTCCTTTGGATCCAGAGGTATTGTGCCTCACACTGTGTTCCAAAGTAAGCCCTACATCACTCAGACCCCTATATTTTTAGAGTCAGAAATAATGTACTCCTAGCATTAAGAGCCATTTCAAATCAAAGTTATGAAGCTGAAGTTTATCAAATTAGCCTTGGGGGAAACCGGTTATGACTTTGAGTACAAGGGGTGGATAGCAATGGCAGCCCAGAAACCACTGCTAACAGCCCACAAACCACTGCGGGAGGGAATGGTCACCTGCCAAAGCACCAGCTATCATCAGGGCCTACAATGGCATCCCTTCCTGGCCTGGCGTTCATTCTGGAAGGACTGCGGCGAAAGGAGACTACACTTGCACATTTCCTTGTGTGTTTGTTTGTCAGGCCACAAATCATTGAAGAATCAGTCGCTTCTTCAATCAACGGGTTTTCCATTTGTGTTCTGTGCATCGGCCTATGGCATGAGCCTCCATTCTGTTAAAAGGGGCCATCGGAATGACCTGGCCTTCAAAAGAAAGATGACATTATATATTTGATTACCAATAATTCTGTTAACAAACTGACCCCATGATGACATGGATCCTGTGACTGATATCTTTGACTGTCAGCAGTGCACATTTAATGGCAGCACTGTATGTCCTATTGATTAGGCTAGTTACGCGAGGGCAATGTCAGGTCATGGTGATCTACATGTAATAGAAGGGGAGAGCTTGATGATGTTAGCACGTTGCTTACTTAACTTGCCATATCAGTAGCCAATTTAGCTTGGGTCATTATACAATAGCACCCAAGGGAGGTGTTACCAAATTGCTTTTTGAGGAAAGGTGTTATCCACTGATAGACCTTCTACATTTTCTTCAATCTTGGAGAGAGGTTGTCTTGAAGACAACCAAAACAGTTACCCATAGAGAATACTCTACATTGAGGCTTTTTGAGGAGTGGAAACTCAGGGGAAGTGTTCTTTTGGGCTTTCTGAATAGTAATTACCTCTGACCAAATGTTTTCCGTGGTCCACTGGATAAAGTGTTTATCTCTCCTTTCCAAATAACTTGTGCGTTAAGTGTACAATTTTGTGCTCAAGTTTGAATTGTAGTCCTATGGTCAATAGCTCTGTTAATCAAACACAGATACAGACAGTTGTCTGAACAGGGATAAGGAGGCTCACATCTGGCTGGCAGACATTTCTGTTGACGTTCCATGCTTGTTTTGTACAATTTACCACCCTTTTATAGTTCTGTGCACAAAGTGTTAGTTTTAGCCGAGTAATAACTACTGAACGTCTCCCTCCCTGTGATTTTCATATTGTGATTTTTCTTTGCTAATTTCATGTCATAACTCTGGATGATACTCTCCTCCAGTATATATTTTAGTAGCATAGGGTCCAGATAAATTCTTCAGTAGCAATTAAATGAAAAACTGCATAAAACTACAAGTAGCATAGCCTTTACCAGAGGATGTTTATCCCCTGGATTTCAGAAGGGCTATGGATATTAGCTGAGCCCAGAAATGAGGTGATTTTCCCCAGTCCACTGCGTAGTTTCTTGTGTGCCAACCACAGCTAACTTTCAGGCTTCTAACAACAGAACTAGGACACGGTACACTGAGAACAAAAACCTGCACCACCTCATTGATGGACAGGCACTGTCCACCCAGATGGCCGCACTTCCCCCTGTTTGGCCATGTCCCAGTCTGGAAGGACAAGCAGAACTCTACATTCAGGGCCTTTTTATCCATCTGTAATTTGTATGGGGGATCCGCTTCTCCTTCAGTCTGGGAGTAATACAGCCCAGATGCTTTGAACTTCCAAGGGGCCAGCCTGGTGAGTTCTCCCTCTTTCAATCAGGCTTCTCTCTGGGCCTAAACATGTAGGCCTTTATCACCATGGCAACAGCCACAAACACAGACTGATACAAATGTCTGGGAAAACATAAAAAAAAAGAAGGTTAGCTATTAAAAAACACATAGCTAAACTGTTAGAGTGACTTTCAAAGGCAGCTATGCTTGTGGTAGGGGCTGCCTTTTCTGTGTGATTTTAATTCCGTGTCCTCACATCGTTCCCTTTGCTGGGGAATTACAAGCTTTATTGACTTGTCAGGGAAAGCAAGCTGGACCTTCCTCCTGCCAACTGAGACAATAGATGATGAAGAACAGGATGGTGGAGAAATAGACCCGAAGTCAAGCGGGAATGTTTGGAAGCTGTACAGCAGGCCTTGGCTCAACATGAAAGGCTCACAGGGTTTCTAAAGAGTGGCCAATGTACCGTAGTATTTGTAGTAGTAACCTTTTCACTTCTGAGCTGATTCGTGCCAAATTAAAGAGCTTCCCCTGTTACATGTGACTGGATTTTAAGACCATGATTTTAGGAAGAAGGTAAATAGGTCTCCTTGGTTGGACCCAGGAAATAGCTGACTTATGAAAAGCTAGCTTTCTTCTATCTCTCTGACTCGTGTTGACTGACAAGAATCAAAGAAGGCTGCCCCTCTCTGACACAAGGGTATCAAGGGACCCAGTAGGTTTGTTCAGGATTTCAGGCAAAGTAAGAAAAGAAAAACACAGGCCCCTGTTCTCCTTTGTGGGTCTAGGAGGCTCATTAACCATGTCCGTGAGAGCCGACCCATTCTCCCATGGGCGAGTTGGCCTGTCTGACTGGCTGGCTGTGGCCAGGGTGGCGCCTAATTGGGCCATGTCCTACCTCAGTGGAGCACATCTGTGATGATGTGGCCTTCCTTTTCTGCATTGCACTCCCAAAGTCAGGGACATCGCTTTCCCTTTACCGTTTCGCATGTCGTTAGCTAAGGTCTCGCTAATTGGGATCTCGATGTTCTGTTTGGTCATGTCCTGTCTCGACCACCCAGGGGGTAGATAGGGTTTTGCTAGGATGTTTGGACAGGAGAGCTTTGGGATTATGAAGGGGGTTATGTAAACAGAAAATCCAGGGTAGTCTCAATGGCAGCAGCAGGGGGTAAAGAGGGTAGGGGATGGGCCATGACAAGATAACATGACACACATTATATTCCAATTCCCCAAAAACACTTTACAGAGATGTTTGAATATCAGCCAGATGGTTATCCCTGAGTCACAATCCCATTTAGAGATATTCATGAGATTTCCACTGGACATGAGTCTGCGGCTCTGGCCTCTCACATCTTGCAATATACTTTGGTGAAAGTACATGAGTCTTAGCATACTGTGGCGATCAGAGATCATTTTGATGTTGTGTAGAGGGCATCATCTGGGATCATATTTCTGCTGTTGGCTTTGTTATACAATGCCTATTTCGTTTGCCTAGCTATAGCATTCTCCCACAATGCCTTGAGACATGCAGTCGGAGCCTTCTAAAGTGGCACCTGTTGCAATTTGCTGACTTCAGAGGTTTATACACTCTTTCATATTTTGTAAAACATATGCTTTGTTTCCACTCAGTATTGTAGTTGTTTCAATTAGCTGTAGTATTTGGGGGGATGTAGTGTGTGGGTGCTAAGTGCTCATGCTAATTTAATATCCACATGTGTGAAAGCTTTCTGTCTGGGTGTCTTTCTCCTCCCTTCTAGGGAAGAGTGCTTAATCAACACACACACAAGTAATTAAGATTTGGAACCTGAAAAAGATCTCTTTGCCATACATTAATCCCCTTTACAAAAGTGCAAATTCCCTTTGTGCTTTGGTGTTAACTTCAACCTTCAGCCAATCCAAAGAAGTTTACAGCTTTGAAGGAAAACTCTCTGGCCTGGATTTTCAGCCCTGGTGGGGGGTCGGGGGGTTTTAAATCAGAGTTATCCTGAGTGGCTTTGATCCAAAGAAAGAGGGTGTTTACTTATCGTTTCCTGGGTCCGAGATATAACTTGTGTCTCTGGGTGACGGTCTCGGGGGCAGTGCAAGCTGACAGGAAGTGCCTTTTTCTTAACTAGCTGCCCAGGACTGACTGCTTTGAGCCCTGTTGTCTGGATAAGACTGCAGACAATGTCTCTGTCCCCCACCTGTTCCAGAAACACTGTAACTAATCAAATGTGTTGGTCAGATGATTCCAGCCAAGGAAGGAAGCTGGAGGAGCAGACAGACAGACAAGAAAGGATACAGGAAAGGGGGATGGTTGTGGAGAGGTGTAGGATAGCAGAAGGCCGAGAGTAAAAGAGAGATGGAAGTGTTACAGGAAAGCAGATGGCCAGGGAAGCAGAAGGAGAGGACAAACAGGGAACAGGAGAGATGTGTGTAGGCTACAGTAGGACTGGAGAGGAAGAGAGGAGAGGGGAGTCGGGATGAGAAGAGGGTAAGGACAGTAGGGGCTGTAGAGAGAAAATAGGATAACTGACCTGTGTCTATATATCCTGTCAGAGACTCCAATCTTGGAGCCGTGCTCCATATTTCACCCTGAATCTTATCAAAGGCCTTACAGGAAATGACCTGTAGTATCATTCAAAACATTTATTTTATAAGTGGTATGCAGGAAATTATTTATAATAAAGAATGTGTGTGTCCTTAGTTTGTACATGAAGGTACCTTTGTGTTTGTCCATGTTGTGTGTGTATGAGTTCACATTTTTTACTTGAGTGAGGCCTAGTCTATTCCTTTACACATGTGGGTTGCTGTAGTAAAGTCACCATATAATCAGGTAACACTTTAGTCCTTCCCATCGTACATCCATGGAATTTTTTGATTAGCATTACTCATTTTAATTCTAGGTCCTCCATAGGCTTAGAGGATATCCTGTTCGCTGGAACAGAGGGATAATGTCACCTGCGGTTTCCATTGTTTCTGCTTCTTTCTTTCCTACTCTGCATCAAAAGATTGAAGTTGATCAGACGACCTAAAGATTAGCGTTTTTCATTCCATTACCTATATTTATGCTGTTTCAAAAAATCAAGTTTTTGCCTCACCAGCCTGTATTTGAGAAGGATCTAGTAAACAAGCAGAATTCTTAGAAGCTTAGTTATACTCTAGTATGAAAATGTCCTGTAGTTTCTTTTAGATAGTTAAGGCACAGTTAGCTAGCTACAATTAACTTCTCGAATAAGGAAGAAACTTTGGAATATGAAAGAGGGAATACATTTTTCCAGAACTCAACACAAATGTGGAAGCAATACTTAAATTACCATCACCTTAATTTTTAATAGATTACTTTTAATGTTCAGCCGTTAAACTTTGTATAAACTAATCAATAATCAAACTGATGGTAATCTTATTAGAACATTAATCATTTCTTCCCTAGAGTATTGGATGCTAGCTTTGATCAAGGTCTTAACACAAAAATATCCAGTTAGCCTATTTGGTTTTCTCCAAACAAAAGACTAATGGGATTTTTGGGCCATGAGTTTTCTGTAGAGATTTCGTGATTGGCTTGAAGCTTTTCCGGCTCACGGGCAGAGTGCAGGACTCTGTGAGAAGGCTGTAGTTCCACGGGTGATCAACGCCGTCAGGGTAATCCTTTCTGCCAACACCAGAACTGCTAACGTGCTTATGATAACGAGATTTTATCAGACTTCTTATGCTGTATCTAATTAAAAAATGGCTGCAACTGACATTCCTCCTTTGCAAATCCCCCAAAAATATTCAATTGAATTGGACTAACTTCCTTGCAAAGCAAAATGAAAGTAATTCACAACATTTTGCACCAGATTCGCAATCACTGAATAAAAATAAGGTGTCACTGGGCTCAAGATTGCCAGCTATAACACAAACATAATTACTAATTATATAAAATAATAATACTATTAAACATAAATTTAATAGTACGTCATAAAAAGTACATTTTACTCCTCAGTTTGCTTTCCTGGTATGCCGTGGTGCAAAGAAATGAAAGAGAAAGAAATAGAGGGGTGGCAATGCTGGCAGCTGTTCCTTAAATCTCAAGTTTCAAACTGAAGTCAGCTGCAGCTGTAACTTTCAGTGATTCGGTGGGTCTTAAGAAAGACGTTAGCCAGCTAGCCATGACATGGATAACTCTGCAAACGAAGAAGATAGCTGTTGGTGCTAGAAATAACAATGTTGTTGACAGAGAAGGTAATAGCCAGCCTTACATGCAATTACACGGCTACATTTGTGTTTAGTGAAAAAGCCCTGCGACGCATTTCACTCAGCAAATGAAACACTCTGCGATGTGGCGGGTACTACTTGCGGTGGCAGTGTAAAAGACAGAGCAGCGCAGGATTGTGGGGATCGATACACCATGAGAGGGAGTGACAAGTTAGAGCATGACAAGCAACCTGAGCAAGATTTCAGGCCGTTTACAAAGTTATTGAATGGACTATTGTAGGTTATAGAATATATTATTGCATATTATTTCAATGTGAGTCTTGCCCTTAGTGGCGAATGGTCGTAATTTGATAATGGAGGCGATGATAAACTTGTGAATTGCTCAGTCAGTGGCCATAGTTTACAAGCAAAATTTTGATATAAATATACATCCTTTTTGGTGGGGGAGGGGTGTTCCAGTTTGTACCAAGTTCTACAAATTTTGCATCACCCATCTCTCTGTCTCCATCATGTTCAGGTTGACAGGTATGCAAGTTCCCAGTTTAAAGAAGAAATACATCATCAGTTAAGAAATATGGGTTTGAATCACTGTTCTACTTTAATGCTTTCATCTTTTTAACTTTCACAGTGGGGTTGGGGGGAGTATACTTAGTATTGGAAGAATCTGGCATGAACATCAGAGTGTGGATTTGTTCACCCGGAGTATCCAGGACAAAAAGCCAAAACCCAGGGGTCTGAGAGGTGCAGGGAAGGGGTCAGCAAAGCACTTGAGCCTGCTCCCGGTGAGGTCACAGGGTTGGTAGGGGTCAGAACCAATCACTGAGGTCCTCTAATCGTATTATCCCGGGCTCAGTGCAGCCAGCGTGGGCCGGGGGTTGGGCCAGCGGGTTGGGGGGGTGGGGGGGCCGTCTCCTTGGTGAGGGATGGAAGGAAAGGATGTAGTGATCCATGATGATTCCGGCCTGGGAATGTGACACGGTCCGTTGAACCAGCACCGCCTGGTCCTGAAAAGCAGAACCAGGGCCCCCCTCCCGGAGAACGCCATTGAGATTTTCGCTGGCTGATCGGGTATTGACAGGTCCCCCGCCGAAGAGCTCGAGGTGCTCGTTAATCACTGCCTGGTCAGCGGGAGGCACAGCAGCCCAGCCCTCTACCACCCTGATGCCTCACCACATGACTGCAAGACCAATCCTTCCCCTACCCTACAGGAAGCACCAACTCTATGCGCAGGCCAGTGGTGGTAAACACTAAACTATTGCTGGAGGAGCTCGTACAGCAATGAGGAGCAAAGCAGGCCATGATTCAAGCACTGACATTGTGGCAGTCTGTCCCCTATATATGGTGATGACCTTCAGGGTGTGTAAGTTGCATGCAAGCGCACTCAACTGAGAAGCTCTCTGAGGGCAGAAAGGCAGCAGTTAACTTATAGCCATGACATCACGGAAACAATGGACACCTGCAGGGGACAAAATACAGCCCTATGCGGACATCTTACAGTCTCTCTGTTCTCCTCATCCTACCCCCCCCCCCCACCCCCAACTGCTATTCTCAAGAGGTCTCTCTGAGCCCTTGAATCTATCTCTTCCTCTTGCCTTGTTTTCCCCCTTTTCTCTCGCTTGTTTCTTTTGTATCTATTCCATCTTTCCTCTCTCCCAGTTTCTCTCTCTGTTCCTCTCTGTCTTGCACGCACACACATAAACACCCACACACACACACACTCACTCATGCAAACAATGACAGGAAGGAGCTGAGTAGAAAGAGGCGACTCTGCTGCTTTGACCTGACAAAAAGAGCACAAAGCATACGAAACAGACACAGATACACACACACAAACACACACATATAATTCACAAAACAAACATGCATGCATCCTCGCTCAAATGCATGCAACAGACGTACACACATGAACAGACCGCACATGCATTAAACAGCAAAGTGTCCTTGTGGGAGAATGCCACATTCACATGACATAAAGTAGTAAAATTCACGCAACAACTACCTCGTGGGCTACATCCTGGCATTGTGCAGGATGTCAACGGCCCATTTAGCATTTTAGACTTGTGATGCATAATAGAAAGGACATTATTTGTTCTAGCGTCTTGGTGAAAGCGTCCTTTGATGTCTGGCCATCATACTGAGTACAAGATTGTTACAATACCATACAATTAAACAGCGAACCTTGTTAAAAGATGCTAGATACTAGCAGTGGGCTCTAATAAACCAAGTTTACAAACTGCTGTAATTCAGTTTTGCATTTGATACTCCAAACTCAACATCCATTCTGAAAATATTGTTTTTTATTAACACACAGGTTCACAATCCTGAGTCGCATAAGTTCAGTGACTAAGGTCAAAGACCTTCAGCAAATTTACTACAGCAAATATGACTCTGATATTTGAATCTCATGTCTGTTGCGTACAGATGACAGAACTTTTGTAACCTAATGTGTGGCCAGGGGTGTCCTGGATCTACTAGGCTCCATTGGCAGAGTGTTGTAGAATACAGCGGAATAGACTGGGCTGGCAGCATGGGAAGCATCCTGTCCTCAGTTATTCCATAAGGCGAAACTGCTTTCAGCACTCTGAACCATTTATGGTAGAGGTGGTTGCAGTGTGGTGGTGTGGACCTGTGGAGTTTTACCTAGATTGCATTAATGAAGTCCATCTTAAGAAATGCAGAAGTGATTCAATAATTTGGTTAAATAGAAATTTTAAAAAATGTACTGTCAGCATTAGGATGACCACAGATCGGCATTGTATTGCCCAAGCAACTGTTTACATTAACTGTAACTCAACAATAGCACCAATCTGAACAGTATGAGATTTATGTTATGTACTTTCGTTTAAGAGAATGATCGGTAATAATCTCTCCCCCTCTCTTTCTATTTTCGCAGAGTGTGTGGGTACGGCGTGCGGACGCCATGGCTCTGGTCCAGGCGCTGCCCGTCGCCTCTGATCACCCGAAACCCAGCATCGAGGCTCGCTGCCGCTCCGTCCCCCACTCTCCGGCCTGCGCCGCAGCCATGGGCTCGGTCAGCAGCCTGATCTCAGGCCACACCTACCAGGAGCGCCACTGCCGGGCCGACCAGTACGGCGCCAAGTGCCGCAAGCCCACCCCGGCCACTGCCTGCTTCCGCCAGCAGGAGGCGCTGCTCCGCCCCGGCAGTTCCCAGGAACTGCTGCTCAACAGCTCCCTGACCACCAAGAAGCAGCAGCAGCAGCTCGCCATAGCTGCTGGCAACGGGAACTATGGATACCTGAGCGAGGACGTGGTCGGGGACTGGAATGACAACCACCTGACTCCCAACAGCCCTTGCAGCGACTCAGAAGAGGCGAAGGATAACCGTGTGCTCAATGGAAACATTGGAGGACCCCCTCCAAAACTCATCCCGGTATCAGGCAAACTGGAGAAGGTAAGCATACTGCAAATACACACACACACACACACACACAAAGAGAGAAGTCCAGTCCATGACTGGTAGTACAAGTGGAAGGAGAGCACAAAGAAGTACACAAACCAACTCTAGATCTTAAATACAATATATTACACTAAGTATCGCTTTTTATCAAAAAATCATATAAAATGTATAATGCTCATATATGTGTCTATATGTTATGTATCTTTTGCTTACAGAGTGCTTACAGTTTTATTGGTTTTTGCATTTTTGCTTTTTTTATTTTCAACCCTTTGAGACTATTTTTTAAGGGGGCAAATAAACCTAACCAGCATTTACATACACACACACACACACACGTACGCGCACACACACACGCACACAATGGAGAGCGAGAGTCTCAGCAGGTGGGCTGTAAGATGAATGAAGTTCAGTGTCTAATTGGCTATTCATGTCTATTGATTGAGGGGGACCCTTAATCACTGCTTGCAATAGATCACAAAACAGCCATTCACTGTAACTGCATAATCAATTACAGCTCTCAGTTAAACTCACTGACTGGCACAGCATAAATTAAAATGAATGAATCAAGGCCTACAAAGGTGCTTACTAATCTAAGCATGGCATTTAAACCAATAAGTGGTGCCTGAATAGCCTTTAACTCAGAGAGACTGTCCTTTTCATTCAAGTCATGGGACATTAACATTTCGGTCATCTGTTTGAATGGCTGATGCTTGCTGACTGATACGTTAGTTGGTCTTGAAAAATGCCCATGGTTTGGTAACGTGTTAGTTCAATTGCACGTCATGAAGCCTACAAACTGCTGGACAGAACCATGTTATTTTGCATGTGTTGTAAGACATTGTTATGACGGGTTGTGATAGGTATTATATCATGCTTGTGATAGAGTTATGTAGTCTTTACGATACATGTTTAAATTTTGTTCCCAATTTATCATTAAGATTATGTTTTTGTGTTCTCACAGAACATGGAGAAGAACCTGATCAGACCCACAGCCTTCAAGCCAGTGGTACCTAAGAACCGCAACTCGGTGCAGTACCTGTCTCCACGGCCAGGGGGCAGTCTTTCAGAGAGCCAGGCCAGTCTGAACCTGCTGCTGCCGGGGACGGGGGGTTCCCTGGTCTGCACCGACAAGCGGAACTCCTACAGCGGGGGCCGGAACGGCAAGAGCAGCCAGTCCTGCAGCATGTCGGACTCTGGCCGCAACTCGCTGTCCAGCCTGCCCACGTACAGCAGCAGCCTCAGTCACGGCGAGGCCCCCGGGGGTGCCCTGGAGACCGCCCGAGTGGGACACTCCTCCGACAGCGGCCGGTCCTCCTCCAGCAAGAGCACAGGCTCGCTCAGCGGGCGGGGCCAGCCACTGTCGGACAGCGGGTCATGCGGCGGACGGTCCCCCGCCCCAGTGGAGGGGTACGAAGCCGTGATTCGGGACCTGGAGGAGAAGCTGAGGGAGAGGGACCTGGAGTTGCAGCAGCTCAGAGAAAACCTGGATGAGAATGAGGCCGCGATCTGCCAGGTACTGTTATATGGCCGAACGTGTTTATACCCAAAACCCTGTCAGGACAACAACACATTTGGTGGTCGAGTTCAGGGAGACATCATTTGTCTTGGTGGCCTTGACAACACAACACTTAGAAACAGACTATAGAAACAACTGTTGGACAGATGACATGGAGGTAAATTTCTTCTGGTCCCTTGGAAAATTATTTTGCATTTTACATTATGCATACACTTGTTCTCTACATATATACCCATACACTACCCATTTATATCCCAAACATTTATATATATTTAACTATACAATGCCATATACATATACCTTATAGCCCTGAAAACACATGCTCACCCATATACCATACATTTATACACATAAACTACATATACATACAAACACTACACACATACCTATACAAATATACCACTAATGGTAGTATATTTGTTCCCCCCCAGGTATACAGGCAGATGTGAAGTTATGTGTAGGGTAGTACATTTGCACCCTTAGGTATACATAGCAGATTCAGAATCAGATATAAGATAGTATATTTGCTCCCCTCAGGTGTACGAGGAGAAGCAGAAGCGCTGTGAGCAGGAGCTGGAGGAGCTGAGGCAGAGCTGCTCCTCCAGGATGAAGCAGGCATCCCAGAAGGCCGTGCGCCCAGCAGGTCCTGCAGCTCCAGGTCTTTCAGCTGCAGCAGGAGAAGAAGAAGCTGCAGGAGGACTTCTCCCAGCTGCTGCAGGAGCGCGAGGTGCTGGAGAAAAAGTGCGCCTCCATCCAGAGGGAGCAGACCCAGCTGGGACCCCGTCTGGAGGAGACCAAGTGGGAGGTATGGAGGGGGTGGGGAACAGAACAGTTTGGGTGAGGTTACGTGTGTAGGTGGAACACTTGGGCTGGGACACAATAAAACACACATATGCAATTCAATTAAAACAGTCTTTATAGTACTACAACTTAAGTTTCTCCACAGCGAGTATGTCCTTTGTGATGTGTTCTTGTCACTCTGAAGTAGAACAGCATATGAAAAAAGACCAGAGTCTATTTGGATTGAATTGTCCCTGACAGAGACGAAGTTCATTTTATTGGGTTGTGGATGGAGTATGTTTTGAGTTGGGTAAACAGAGGGGGATTATTCTGCGAGCCTTGAAGGATCTGGGGAAAATTGGTCTAATGATTGAGAATGGCCCATATGAAAAATAAAGTAGTACAAGTAATGATTCCAATCATTAAATGACTCAAATTCATAAAAATGAGTTTTTTTTATAACCCTATTGCTAAGACATTTGTTCTGTTGTATGTTCCTAACACACAGTTCATATATGGGTGCTTAATAATAATAATAATAATAATAATAATAATAATAATACATTGAAGGGAATTTATTCATTCCAGGCCCTTAGCGTTACAGCCTAGCCTCTGTGATATGATACCACCGGCTGTCTCCTCTGCTCATGTGCATCCATTAATCAGGCTAAAAGAAAAACATGTTAGTCTCTCCCTTTTGCTGTCTTGGTACCAGCTTTCTGCAATGAATCACCATTAAGGCTGAAATTTTTCTCTCCAGGAATTCTGAATTGTGTTTTGAAACCTTATATCTCATTTGTTACATCCCTCTAACAGCTCCATTAAATCAATGTACCCTTTTTGGGCTGATAAAAATTTCTGAAGTATGACCAAGGAAGGTTCACTTTCTAATCCAGGCACATTTCTAGAAAAACATTTCCAGCAGTACTGATTCATATTTTTTAACTTTCAGTATGTTAAAAAAATAATTCCGTAGCTACTGAAATAATCATCCCATGCCTGGGTACTACCAAGTATGAAGATGCCAATGTCTTTAACTGAAAGGGATATACTTTTCAAGATCGGGCTGTTTATCAAGAAGTTTTAATATAACCTATTAATTTGTTAGTTTGAGTTTGTGTAAAGGTGCATATCTGTGTGTTTCTCAGGTGTGTCAGAAGTCAGGGGAGATCTCCCTGTTGAAGCAGCAGTTGAAGGACGTGCAGGCAGACCTGAGCCAGAAGGCGGCGGAGATGCTGGCGCTGAAGACGCAGTTGCGGGAGGCCCGGGGCGAGCTGCAGGCCAGCCACGCCCAGGCGCAGGAGGCCCAGGCCGCCGCCCGCACGCGCACGCTGGAGCTGGAGGTGTGCCAAAATGAGCTGCAGCGTCGCAAGAGCGAGGCCCAGCTCCTCCGGGAGAAGGTGGCCCGGTTGGAGGAGGCCCTGGGTGGGTCCGGCTCCGTCCACAAGGGGCATGGCTTTGGGTTCTCCCCGCCCCATGGGCGGAGCTCTGTGCTAAGCCCCTCCCATAGGGAGGAGGAGCAGCTGCTGGTGTACGAGAGCGACGAGGCGAAGGCGCAGCGGCAGAGCGCGGATGCCCTGCAGGGCCTCCGGCTGCAGGTGGAGCGGCTGAAGGCGGAGCTGATGCTGGAACGGCGCCGCAGCGAGGACCAGCTGGAGGCCTTCGAGGACGAGCGGCGCGTGTGGCAGGAGGAGAAGGAGAAGGTGATCCGCTACCAGAAGCAGCTGCAGCAGAACTACATCCAGATGTACCGGCGGAACCGCGAGCTGGAGCGCGTGATGAGGGAGCTCAGTCTGGAGCTGGAGACGCGCGAGCTGGAGGAGTTCGAGCTGCGCAGCAACGAGATCCACTTCGAGGAGATCACGGCCACAGAGATATAGGCCTTCAGACAAGGCCTCCTCCGCCTCCCAAGCCCCATCCTTCAGAGACTGACTAACACTGCACTAATGACACAAGGAGGAGCTGCCCCTCTGCCCCACATAGAAAAAAACACTGTGATCAAAACTGAGGACAAAATCATCTAAAAATTCAGAGAGAAGCTCATCTGGCAGAATACAGGCTCTGATTAAGCAGGTTTTGCAGATTTTATCTGGTTACGATCTGGGAAATCCCATGAGACGGAAATGATTGTGGCTCACAGGAGACGTCTGCAACGCCCCCCACTGACCTGGAAGGACGTCTTCCGTCCTGCACACCCAAAACATGGTCTACTTTCTGGAACGTTCTTTCCACTGACCTGCAATGAGGTCTGTGGTCTGTCACACAGCGGAGACAGACAGAGGGGGGGGGCATGTTGGGGGTGGGGGCTGAGTCAGCACAACTTCACGCTTCCTGGGTTGGGGGTCTCCAGTACCCCTTCAGGACATCAGCGTTGTTTACTT
Organism: Albula goreensis; assembly: GCA_022829145.1. Taxonomy (NCBI): domain Eukaryota; kingdom Metazoa; phylum Chordata; class Actinopteri; order Albuliformes; family Albulidae; genus Albula; species Albula goreensis. Next base: position 8,603,492 of record CM040750.1, on the reverse strand, counting down.
AGACCACATTAGCGCCTCTGCAAAAAACATACTGAAGACAATTATTAGCATGGCTAACCTTGTAAGTGCATGTGAGATCAGAAAGCATACTTGAATGATACTAATGTACTACTCAGTCATGCTTGATTAGTAGTAATATACTGCTCAGGCATACTTGAGTAGGATGTGTGTGGTTGACAGCTGCAAAAGAGTTATTGATAATGGTGAAGGTGCATGCACTTGCCTTGTTCTTATCGGTAATAACAGTGCCATTTCAGCTGGTATGAACAGCGGTCATAACCAGTCTTATTTACCCAGCGCTCTAGCCTGGAATGGAGTGCCATGCTACTAGTTATCAACGGGGGTTTCTTCAACGAAAAGCATTGTGGTCTCCACAACTGTGTGGTTCATTGACCATCTATACTATATAGACTATAGGATATGGAAAAGGAGGTTGTAAAGTGTTCTGCTACTTTTGTTGTAAAGCGGCTTATTCGTTATTCTTCAGACATAAAGTTGAAGACAGTGGTGAGGCGTTCCCTGTTTGAACCATGGGTTTGTTGGTCACCAAGGTGAACCAGCAATAAACCCTCTACACCCATCATTGAAAAGGTTGTCATGATCCACCCGTTCCATCCCAAAAGTACAAAGAAACCTGTTTAGCTGCGTAAAGGCTCTGCTGTACACTAATGTGTCGACAATATGCGATACATCAACAACATGATGATAACCTGTTCACCCCCTCAGGCCCCATCAGGAACAGTTAGGGACAGACGATGAATCTGCTTTCGAAAGCTGCTCTACTTTCCTGTCTCTCAACGGAATCAGGATCAAGTGGATGGTCAGAACCAATTCTAATTCCCATGTTTTCATTTTGCATGAAGACCCAAAATCCTAAATAATCCAAACAACTACAGTAAGTATTTGCCCCACCCCCTTTAAATATTGCAACGTCACATGTAGCTTGAAGTACCTGGTGTTCAGTCAGGATTGGGCCAACTGTACAAAAGGATGGATGATACAGGACAAAAGGCACCTGGCACCTTCTCTGTTCTCTCAAAGCTCATTGGACAATGCCCCACAACCCTCTGTCTAGCTTGAGAGCTTGACAGCAGCCTGTTACCAGGGTTACCAGCAGGGCTGGGCTATAGATAGGCCCAGATCCCTACTTACTGGTCCCTATTCCGTACCTGCTAATACTGTGTTAATAAGAGGAGATAATGGGAGACACCTCATAAAATTACAGGAAGGCTGGGCTAAGAGAAGCATATACAGTATATATATATATATATTTTTATATAGCACCTCAGCTATTTTGTGGTAGCGTCAACAACAGTATGGAGTTTCACACAAATGGAGAAGTATATTCTGTGTCTGTTTGCTGTGTGTCACGCATCATTTGAACACATTTCATCAGCTGCAAGGAAAACAGTGATGGGCCAGCGCACATAGAGCACTCTAAATCCTGAATCTCTGTCGCCTTGTGGGTCCCAAAAAGGTCAGGGCAGTCCAAAAGTTTAACCCGCCACCCATCCCACCAACTTCCCCATCTAAACAACATTAGGAGGAGTCAGTTCTATTTAGAGGAGGTAGCTCTTCTGCCATATTCAGTGTTTTTGCTTGTTTTGCACGATCAGGTCATCTCATACTGTCAAGACTGCCCCGTCCCTCACACTGACATGTGTCAGTCAAACATTGTGGGAGGAGCTGAATTAGCCCCCCAAGGCCAAACAGAAATCAAGGTGTATTTGTTGAACTCTTCTGAAGGAAAAGATACGTGTGAATGTGACGATAAAGGGATAGCAGGTGGTAAGGTATCGTGCTTGATGTGGACCGGCCCTGAGTTTTTTTTTTTTTTTTCGCAGCTGAGCCTTCATCTTCATAATTTTCATCTGTTATTAGGTTTTTCAGTGTTGTTTCATGTCATCACAACATGCCATAATAAGACATCTCCAAATTCGGGCATCGATGACAACGTTGGTGTCTAAAGGTCAAGGCGCTTGGCTCGTGATTTTTACATTAATTTTGAAATTTCTGAGTCAGATCATTTCTGAGTCAGATCCTGTTTCTAGTGACTATGCTCGAAAGGGGCCATGCAAGGCCCAGCAGCTCTGTTTAGTGTCCTCTGAAAGACACACATACACGATTGAAACATTCATTTGAATATGGGTGAAATGTATGTCTTTGTATCAATGTTGAGTTTTCATACAGGAAAATCTGCCCATACAAAACATTACGTTTTGTGACTTTGTTAAGACGGTATAGCATGTCTGCTGCCTCCCAGCATAGATAAAAACACACTACCTATACAGAGCCTGATTCAACATTTTCACTGTTAACTATCCATCAGTTCACTGCACTATAATATATTTAAAGGGAACTTTTCTCTGAAAGCACAGTGTATTTCTGAACAGGTTAATTCATTCATATCAATTCATTGTTATACATGACCCTATCCCTCTTGTAAATACTCCTAGCGGTGAATTATATAAAGTGAAATATTCTAGAGTCTTTATTCAGACACAATATCTTTTATGAAAGAGTAGCCACTGTGAATAGACCAAAGCAAAGTTAACACATCTGTCAGTTTTTGTTTCTGTAATTTTTATCCTCATGCATATATGTGTATGTATGTGTGTTTATGTATGTATGTGTATGTGTGTTCTAGTGATGGTTTCTGTATTTTTTTTAATCCATAGTGTACTGAATGCAGTCATTAATGTATATTTTCACGCTGTAATTTTTCTGTACAAATGTACTGTTTTTAATTAAAAAAGTTGAAAACTTGATGCATTTGCAGGTAGAGTTTGTCAGAGCTGAAAATATGTTTTTACACCATGTGTAGATAATATCAGATCAGAAATATACCTCTCAGGCATCACTGATTGAAATAATAATTCATAGCACAAACGTATACCATATTGCATACGGAATATTATTTCACCATGTCATTTTCCTCAGTGTATAACGCACAAATAGACCAAAAGGCTTCAGTGACACTTTATTATATTATGTTTACACACAATATATACAGCAATGTTCTGTAAAACAACGGCTCTCACTGTGCCTCTGATGAATTTCGCGTTACGTTCATGTTCTCAGTGCACAGCCTCATCACGAGCATCTAACCACCTTGCCCCCCATTTGTTCCGTACTCGAGCTAAAGCGTCTTTATCAAAAAGGGCGTGACAGCATGGTCCAGCTCACCCTTAATTAAGTCTCTGGTTCGGAGTCCAGTGGCCTAATTATGAACCCACCCCGGCCACTGTGGAAGTAAGGCACATTGTGCAGGCATACATTCATAATAATAATTATGATAATAATCACAGGCTATTAATACTGCATAAATGCATTCCTTGCATGCCAAAATCTGTGTGGCTGAATTTATCCATCTGCAATGCCCAATGCCAAGAGGGACATGCCCATGTGCTTATCATTATTATTGTTGTTGTTGCTGTAAATATTATTTGGGGTATTTACCCAAAATGCCAGAGTCAAATCCATGGTATTTGGTTGTGTAATAAAGCCTTTAAATTACTGAATGGCCGCTGAACATGTGTTGTCAAAAAAATCTTTTTTTGGGTAATCCCCCAGACAGCCTCGGAGCAAAACTATCCAGTTTCGACATATCGTAATACAGAATTGAAATCTGCATAAATCTCAAAACACTTCTTAATCCAAACTATGACATAACTATGGAGTATAACAGCTTGTTATATAACTATACTCCGTTGTAGTATTCGTTGACTGTAGAGTGTTTTCATATATCAACACTGTTACCCTGACTTTGTTATCAATAGTTTTACTACGATCAATGCTCATCTAAATGTTGGCTTGGACATAGTCAAGTAGAGATATCAGATGGACCAGGTGTTTTCAGTATCATTTTAAAAATTATTGTTGGTGATCTGTGATCTCATTCACTCAGTGCTCAGTTTGACAATGAAGCTCTTGTTGCATACTGGCAGGTTACAGTGCCTGTTGTACAAGTACCAAGATTGCCCAGTTCAAATATCTTCCCTTGAAGAAAATGTGTGCTTCTACTTCCTGATTTAAAATCGTGTGTGTGTGAAAAAATCTGTTACAATGGCCGATTGCCTTACATTGCTGAAGATCTTAGGCATCCAGATGAAAAAGTAAATGGACATTTACTATGGTCTTTAAGTGCTCCCATTAGGCGCAAAATATTGGATATAAATACATGAATGAACACTTTTTGTGGGTCTTCCCATACATGCAAGGATAGAGTGTCCCATGTTTGTCTACACAAGCCCAAGAGCATGGGAGGATCTCAGTAAGAAACCACAATCTTTGCTCAACCAGAAAAGCATAGTCAGGAACCTTGTTTGACTGTTGTTCTCAAGAAGGCATGGCAGTGTTTCTCCACCCTGTCTTGATACCGCAGTTAGGTGGAGGGGTGGAGGAGAGGAGGGGAGGTCCCTGTAGCGTCCATCAGGGGTGGGGGTTCTTGGGGACCTTCACCACGAACACCATGGGGTCTTTGGCCTTGTTGCTGAAGGCCTTGCGGATGACATCCACCGCCTGCTGGTGGGTGACGCCATGGAGGGACTCCCCGTCCACCGACACCAGCTCGAACCCGGCCTGCCGACACACACACACACACACACACACACACACACACACACACACACACAGAGGTCAGAGCTGAGTCACTTTATCTTCTTGGTTATGGACTGTTCAACCAAAATAATGATTAACAGTTTGTCATGAAAATTTGTCATTTATAATAATAAATGAACGCTGATTATAATCAATTGTTGTAACTAAACTCTGATTTGATAAAAGATAGATTCAGCTGAAATGAACAGTCAAAATGAGGAGGACCACAGAACCCCACTGTTTCCTCGGTCATACCAGACTACTACCAGATTCTAATGAGGTCGCAAATGTAGCAGGTAAATATTTTGCCAGAGTATTATTGACAGCAGTGGTCATGTTCAATAATGCAGAACGCAAACATTACTGAAAACGGCGGTCCTGCTCAATAACGTCAACGGTGAGCATTACTGACAACAGTGATCCTGCTCATTAAAGTAGAAAGCTCGCATTACTGAAAGTGGTGGTCCTGGTCATTAAAATCAACTGTCAAATCACTGCTGGGCCTCCCAAAATGAATGTGTGTTTTTCCATTTCCATTAAAAACATCAATACACATTTTTAATAATTTATTTCCCTGCAGTTACATCTACCCTTGAAATAAACTGCTTGTTTGGGAGGCTGTTTAGCCACAGCCCTAATTGGCTCAGAGTACTTATTGCCCAAACCCCCTCAGTCCTCTCAAAACATGAACTGCATTCCAAAATGCAAGTGTGAACAACTGAAGAGCAATTACGCAAATGTCTCAAATGCTAGCGGACTAGGTCACCCTATGGACAGGGGCTATCCAGATCGAGCCTAGATGTGATGTCACAACTGGAGCCCATTTTAAACTGCTTGTGAAACAGCCTGGCATTTTCAAATGTCCACCCTTGCAAAATAACTCAGACGACTAACTTTAGCTCTGTTTATTTTATACCTTCACATGCAAACACCATACAAAATAGTGGAAATGTGTGATGGTCCTATTCATTAATGTAGATGGTGAGGATTAGTACCAAACCAAAATACCACAACTATGGTGACAATAGGGTATTTCCCAGGAGGCCTGCCCACTTTCTCTTGATGTAGATATATACTGAAGTGTCTGGTGTCAACCCTGATCAAACTTGTATCAATTGCTGCAGGGAGACCCATAGGGAAGTACATCGTTAGGAGAAGTCCAAAAGTACAAACTGGGGCTTCAAAATGGAGAAAAATGTGAACAATGCACCAGTCAGTGCCATCCTAACAGTTTCACTCTCACTGTGTGGTCCTCAATGAGATTTTCATATTAGCAATCAATTATCAAAGCTGATTAACTATCGAAGCTTATAACCCTTGTTCTCTCCCTGCAAACTCCTTGTTCTCCACCCATGTCTGAGGAACCTGGACAAAAGCTGAGCCCATAACTGTGATGAAAGCACCCCCACTCCCCCTTGCAACGATGACTCACTCTCACTCTCCTTAATAGCTGTGATTAAAAACACACACAAACACACACGGCTGAAACCGTTTCGTGTTCCTCCAAACGCTTCCCACAGGAAGCCAGAGTCAAGAGCTGCGGAGGTACAGAGCCCAGAGATGGGGGATACCTTCCTCTGTCGTCATGACGGCGAGGATACACCTGCCACAAAGCTAGGCCCCTACGCCCTTCCTTACATACTGGCTGTTATAGCCTAGCTTTTCCTGATCACTGCTAAAGGCATAGTCCCTTACTGCTGCGCCTTACTGGCTCTCCGATGAGCTGGGCTCATTAACAGAGGAGGAAACCCCCAGCATTATAAAACAGAATTGCTACCATGAACTGGTTCCACCCAGGCCAAAAAGCGGCTGATTTCCCTGCCTACCTGGCTGAAAACCTGTATTAATTGGAATCATCTGGTTCAGAACATGCACGGAAAAGTACATGGCAGCATTTCTACTTTCTGAATCTGGGATTTTCCATCTTTGCCGAATGCATCTTAATGCATTACAGGGTACAAGTACTTTAATATGGAGATTTAAGCATGAAAATTAATTGCTGGTATTAAATTAATAGCGGCACTTCACTCAGGGCCACCGAATTCTATCTATGTTATTGTACAATGAATGAATAAACAAATGATTTTTATGAGGATTTAAACATCTAAAATCATCATCAACGAGAACCACTAAAGTCAAGAACTTTGCGCAAAGATAAAGCAGCAAAGCTGTACTCAGGGCTTGAGTCACTGTAGATTAGCAGTTTCAGGCAGCTGTGGGGATTCCAACCCACGACCGCCTGGTATCACAGGTATCTATTACTAATGTTTCTCTTCTCTGCCTCCACGAGGTATTGACCACCGGTCTCACTACAGCCCGTATTTCCCCAGACCACTTTAACAGATGGCCCAGATACAAAAACAAAATTACCGGAGGGAATAAACCTTTTAAAAATGGATCTTGGCAAATTATGAGCCTGTGAGGTAGTCAGTTCCACTGTTAGTAGCAGGGGGCTGTCTCTGTGCACGTGCGTTGCTTTCAGACACTGAGTGTTCGTAATCGAATCACCGTCAGCCAATTAAAATCTGAGAACATTAATGTGGAGGGTGGGGTTGGGGGGGGGGGTGGTATTGGATCTGAGGGGGGTTGCAGTGTAAAAAGTCATGTGAACACAGATTAACGGAATAAAATAAGTTCAAACAGAATCACGGGTCTTACACGGACCACCATGGAGAAGTGTTCGAGGAACAGTTTTCTGGAAAAAGTTTTGCTTGTTGACTTTACGAGAATCGTTCACCTTGAACACCAAATCAAAACTTGAAGTTACAGTGTTCGGTTTTTTGAACCGCAATTTTATAATCAACTCGAGCTAAGTCTTTAGTTGAACATATTAAGCAAAAAGCAATCAAATTCATAAATGTTTGGTATGTCCAACCAAACACTTTCTCTAGGTTTTAAGTTCTCATAGCACACTCCTCTGCCTTGAGCCTTTGATGACTCTGCAGGGTTGTCTCTGACACCTTAATGAGAGATAAGGTACCTTGGACAGTGCGATACCTTCCATACCGACTCACAGCACTGCTATCAGGAGGGGCCAGGGGAACAAATGGGAACCCATTACCCAGGTAATAGGCTCAGCTAGCCTATCGCTATACCACACACACACTCTGTGTCAACGTAATTCCACCCTGTGTACCTGCTCAGTGTTTGAATGACTGGATGGAGGACTGCAGCTATACTGCTTGCACACATAGAGCTCAACCTCAGTACAGAACGAGCCTGTTGGGCACTAAAATGCTGAGTCATCATTGGATCAACATGACTGTCATGTGAGGCAGGGGGAGGGGCAGGAGTGGGGTGTCAAATGAAGTCACAGTCATAACGGGGGCGCATCCAAAATTGCATACTATGCCCTATAGTAGGCACAAATCAGTACACACAGTATATAGTGTGTCCAAAATCTCAAACTGGCTGAATCAGTATGCAAGCATTACCCAGATGGCGTACTACTTCTGGCAAAATTCTGCAGTATGCAAGGACTGCACAATGCGCTATCCCACAAGACTGTTGGGTGGATAGATACCAAAGAAAAAGACGGCAGAGAGGGCGTGAAGTTCTGTGAAGTTTGATCACGGATATCCATCAGTTGTAAACTTCCGGCTATTAGAAAAGAAAATAGCGACTGTTACATCTATGGTAGCATGTCCGAAAATTTGCGTATTGCACTGAGTAATTGGCACTACGTTGACTTAAGAGCAGTACGATTTTGTTCGAATTTATCAGGCACTGATTAGTATGCGATTTCGGACGCAGGGCAGGAGTCTGTTCTCCGCTTCCTAGATTACGGCTCAGACCAGGAACGGGTCACCTGCCCAGATTCTCTGTGTGAGCGTGAGACAGTAAAAAAGAGACACCCTGTGCTATTCTCGGAGAGAGAGGGAAAGCTTGGCAGCCGGAGGACGGGCGATTGTTCCGAGCCGCTGATGAGGCAGTGCGTTCGTTGGCCGGGTCAATGTTCCTTATTAATCATGAATGCCATGTGCCACTGGATCCCACAGGCACGCATTTCGCTGCACCTCACCTATCTTTCAATAGCGCTCATACTAATAAGACTCACACACACACACACACACACATGTGTTGTCTTATACAACGTTAACTCACAGTTGGTAATGAGCAGGTCATAACTGAGTGTAGACAGCCATAGGGAATATCACTGAACATTACAGAACGAGTACCTTAGGTGGCTTCATCTAGCAAAGAATAGCTGTAAAGCACAATGTAAAGAGATAGAGGGTGTGGGAAGTGAGTCAGGGGAGGGAAGGCGAGTGATTGGCTGATCACCTTCAGCACTTCGCTGGTGGAGGCAGCTCCACCCGGGAATATCTTCTCTATCTTCACGACCGGCTGCACCTTGGACTCCATCCCCCCCGAGATGCTGATTCCTGCGGAGACACAGAGCGGCAGGTTTGAGCTGGCTCTCAGGAAATGACATCATTTATTCATTCCTTATAAGACGTTACATGAGACTGAGCCAATCGTTTATACTACACTTTACAGTGAAATAATAATGACATCAGTGTACAAGAGTAACAACTGTGACCACTATACTGTAGATGGGCTGGGCCTGAGATGTGCTGCACCAGTTTATTAGTTTTTATTTTCTTTTTCTTCTTTCCTTTTTCCTCCCCTCAAATTTGTACTTTTTATTTGTTATATTGTATTATTATTGTTATTTTGATATTGGTACTGTGAGAACAAGGAGAAACAACAAGTTAAATATGTGAGTTGACAAATTCCATAAATGAAACTGTTTGATAGAAAACAACAAAATACCAATCTCAAAAAAGACACATTACTCCATCCATGACTGGAAGTAATTCCACAGATTCCCCCAATTTTTTAATTCAATAGGAACTTTCAAAAATGCAAAGTGAGAGGTCACAAGTCTATCACAGTGCCAGGAGATGATATGTAAAAAAGAAACACTGTGTCAGAGAAGCTCAATGCAGTGTGAAGTGCCATCACGCCCAAGACAGCATTTCTCTGAGAAGATTGTGTTTCGTTCGGGGCCTTTTTTAATGATGTTTATCTCTCCGATACTCAATCCTTCAGCTTTTTCCATCCATCAGCCTTGAACCATCAAACAAACACTAACGTGATATGGGGCTGGTACTGATATAAAAACACTGGTAGGTAATCCCAGCCCCAAGCAACTTGCACTCCCCTCCACTTTATCCCAATGGAACAACAGTATCAGCGGATGTGTCACTGCCATCTACTGGTGGGAGGTGTAACTGAACAAGAAGAGATAAAGATTCATGTATTCCTTGGTTTACTGTAGTGAATCACAGGTATGAGACACCTTGTAAAAAATACTTGCACGTCCTTTCCTGATCAAAAGTATTCCGATATGATGTTATAGTCATGTTTTCCTGTGCCTCATTTTCTAACCTGATTCAAACTTACCAGCCCTCCCTTCCCACCTTCACACTCAGGAAGGAGCATACGATGGATCGATCAATTCATGGGTCAACAAGCACATAATTACATACCTTCTATGATGTGGGAGGACCAAAATGTTACCATATGTTTTGTACACACACATATAGGCACCCAACCACCCAGCAGTGGCTCCTAAAAGGCAATGAGACTCATGAAACCTAACTGGTCTACCCCGTCTTTCCTCAGCGAGGTTGTGGTAATTGTCACCTCATCAGTCTGTATCAGCAGTCATAGCCAACTGAGTGACCCAGTCACAGGACTCTCAGCTACCACTCAGAGGCCCTGTTAAATATGCCTAAAACCTGACTTTGTGTGGGTACTTCACGTAAGCAAATACAATGGCAGATCATGTTAGCATTTAGCAAGTGCTGGACTCACCCAGGGACTGCTTGGTCTTGGATATTGAGACGGTTGTGAGCTCGTATTCCTGTACTGCGGCGCTGCCATTCTGGCCATTTTCAGAGGAGGCTGTGTGTCCATTCGCCTGCCCCCTCCCCACCTTCACCACAGGGGAGAAGGCAGAGCCAGTACCCAGTTGATGTCCGTGATCCGAAGGACCGAATACCTGTGACAAAAGTGGTCTGCTCCGGCGGGGGGCGTTTATCATTCCGTATATCGTATCCTTGTCTTTCTCCCTAGGCTCCCCTTTGTCCTTTTTGGCCTTGGCCTGGCCGTTTCTGACCGGGGATCTCCCCCGCTGGGAGATGGTATCTCCCATGCTGGATGTGGAGCTTAGTTCCAAGTGGATTGTGCCGCCAGCTCCCCCATGGTCGGTGCTCCGGATGGACTCGGCCAGCAGCCAGTTGGGGCGTGCCGGGCCGGAGGGAGAGGGATGGAAGGATTCGGGGGTGTAGCTGTCCACTGGCACGTCGAGGAGCGGGGTGAAGGCTCGGGAGGGGTACTGGGTGTGATCCTGAGGGCCAGAGAGCCGCAGCTTTTCGATGTCCTCCATCAGCTGCCTGTCCCTCTCCAGATCCTGTGCAGGATGGAGGTGGAATCCGCCCCTGTAGTCTATAAACAAAAGCCGTTACCGACTCACCAACAAACCACTGCCTGGGGAGAGTCTATGCACTATTACTGCCTCATTCACACCTACCAAAACTACTACTGCCTCACTCAAACCCAGTGCACCGATGACTGTCTCACTCATGGCCAGTGTAGCCACTGCTGCCGAACGCAAACCCAGTGTACCCATTACAGCCTCACTCAAACCCAGTGCACCGATGACTGTCTCACTCATGACCAGTGTAGCCACTGCTGCCTAACGCAAACCCAGTGTACCCATTACAGCCTCACTCAAACCCAGTGCACCGATGACTGTCTCACTCATGGCCAGTGTAGCCACTGCTGCCTAACGCAAACCCAGTGTACCCATTACAGCCTCACTCAAACCCAGTGTACCCATTACGGCCTCACTCCTGTTCATCCTAAATCCATTAATTCATTACTAACTCTTCTGGGGGATGGCCCTAAACCACAGTCAGTTTAGCCATTACTGTCCATCACATACCCAGCAAAAGAAGAGGCAGCATGGTGCTCACAATCTAGACGGTACTGCTAGCAATGTCTGACCCACCAGTGAATCCACGTACGCACATAGACCCTTTCATCCTAAAACCGTTCGGGCACAGTGGGTCTCTTCAGCGCTAAAGCACTGGAGATTATGCGCACATGTCTCAGGCCCCTCTCAAATGTCAGGCCTGCTCTGTCGGGATGGCTTCAATTACATCTCTGTGGGTGAACACAATGGACAGAAGGGCCGGCATTATAAGAGAAGTTGCGTAGGCTTCTAACTGAAAGTTAAATAATGCGGGCGGATTTCTCTCTGTGTTAAACCATCCCCTATTCAGTGGCTGAGAAGCATTCACTACAGCAAGAGGGGGAACAATGCCTGCAAGCCAATACGTCTCAGGGTCAAGGGTCGAAGGTCACATGGCCTGCACACTGAAGAGTGAAAGTGGCCCAGGCTGGGAGGATAGGACCTCTGACCAAGGGCGAAGAACAATTCCTCTTTTGGCATACATATTTTTTGTGAATGGCATACATTTTGTAACAGCATCTTATCTTACACAGAAGCACACTGTTACATCTGTGAGACTCAACAGTGAAGGAGATGATTTGCATAATGGGAGGGGAGTGTTCAAAAGGAAAAAAACAAAGATGGTGAGTATGGGGGAATAAGTAGCAGCTGGTGGATATAAGTATATAAGTATTCAGGTCTCATGGTCAGTCACTCATTGCAGGATATGAAATGGCAGGGTGAAGAGGGGAGGCCATAGCCCTCTGGTTATATAATTTCCTACAGAGCACAGAGGGGAGGGGGCATCAGGCAGAATGGAGGGAGAGGGGGAAACAGAAGGGGGCACTTTCCTTCAGTCCAGAATGAAGGAATAACACTGCCCACCTTCAAATGTGGAGATAAATACAACCACAACAACAGAAAAGCAGCTATCTAAACAGTAATCTGGGAATTTTACCGTATAGATACAATCAAATTTGACTTCTTCTCACAAATGACTTATCTCTACAAAAAACAGAAAACTTTTTGCTTGTAAGTATGGACTAAAACAAAATCAAGATATTTGCCTGCATCATTGACTCAATATCACATGTTGTTGCATTTAACTATGTAAGTAGGCGGTCCTGTTTATTCTACAATTAAAGCATTGAAGGAAAAAATACGGAAAAGACTAAAAAAACAGCCATCCTCGGGGACATAGAAGAGTGAGAAGGGCTACATCTATAATGAGATCCTGTTACACATCTAAACAAATGACCTTGCTATGATGCTGGAACAACCCACTGCCTCCCTGGCTTGCTCTTAATAGCAAACGGCTACTTTTGACTCTCTATATTGATCGTCTCACAAGGCCAGGGGAATCGTGTTTCTCTCCTCTTCGATTTCGTCTGGAGACATTCATGTTAAAAAGTGCGCTTGGATGAGAGCAGAGGATTTGAACGCTATCAATCATAAACCCTGAGTGACTGAGACACACATGAGAAAAAAGAGCCACATCTACCACATAGCTCACCGAACGTTTCCCCACCAACAGTAGGCTACCCAGGGATAGCAATACCCCAAAATCCCCAAAAGTATATAACTTATTGAGACGCATACAAAAGCACAAAGCAGCTTTGATGGCTTACCGGGCCCCTAACATACATTACATTGTGGCAGATCACCTGTCAACAATGAAAGATAGTGAACACAAACTCTATGGCTGCCCAGGTACCATATTGAAGAAAAGAAACTGATTTCCTCAAAATTTCCAGTGGTACAAGACTTTAAAAATGCTGACCATCTTTTCAGCACTGCAATGGTTAATTTGAGCCATTTCAATCTGTTAAACCTAGTTCATGCACATTACTTCTAAGGCCTAAAATGGCTGCTGATGGAAGGGATACCACAAAAACGTGCAGATGCTGTGGTGGTACAAGACTGGAGTTAGGCACCCTGCATACGCAGCAAAACTACATCTGCAAACTGAACACTGACCGACTTTCCACTGGTTTCATACTCTCTCTTTACGCAGAGCAGATGCTGCAGCATACTGTACCCAGAATGCATTGTGGGGACTCGTCCAGCACTAACCTGGGATCGGGGTGATGAGATGACGTCTGGGGGCCAGTCCCGTTTGGGGTGAGCGGAGGACGGGAGACCTGACTGAGGAAGAGACACAGATTCAGCATAGGACAGGGGTCTCTCCGGGATCATGTTCCCTAAAAACCATCATTTATACTGATCCATTAAGAGGCTTTACACCAAATAGATCTGGTGCTGGATCTTATTCTACGTTACTATGGTGCTTTCCAGTAGAGAAATGAGTCCCACCACTGTGAACTCCAGGTCATAGACTGCCACTAGCACAGCTATGCCTTGAACCTGTGATGTCATCGGCCTGGACACATGGCAAGCATATTTCCTGTCTTACCCAATCAGAGGCCTTCACAAAACAATTTAAATTCAAGTTTCATTTCAGGCACTTCTGGTGCCACTTCAGATATATATTTAACAATATGTTCGCATTTAACCAGGCTGCTAGAAGAAAATTCCACAAAATCATCAACCGACCTGCCCTCTTGGTCCCCAGTTTAAATTAAATCCAGCAATGGTTTCCCAGAAACATTTGACATGTATTAAAATGCCATATGGTGACTCTGTCCTCAGCTGACTGGCGCAACTGGAGTTTTGATTACCAGACCGGCTCTTTAAGATGTCGTAGGCCTCCATTTCGAAAGGGACCACCATGCTGTCGAAGCGACCCAGATCAGTGGGGTGGATGAGCATTCTGGAGTTAGCACAGTGGAGAAACGGAGACAGGTAAGTATATATTGTTAAAAGATATCTCTGTGTCTTCACTGAAAGTAAGTGCTAGTATAATATCATTTACAGGAGCATAAAATAAACAGGGCTCTTATCTGGAATAGATCATGATGATTTGAAAATCAACAGCAGAATTAACCAGCCACACATGAAGCCTTGACAATGCTCTGTGACCTATCACTTTTCCCTGGATTAATTTTCTCATGGAAATACTGATTTGGATGCCTTTTACATCAGACATTAAAATGATTTTAATAGGGCTGTTGCTTTCATGGAGTGACCTTCCTGTGGCATCCTGCAGGAAACAGACATCTGCACCAGATCTGGGGGAGAGAGAACATTCCTGACGCTTCTGTTTAATCATCGTCACTGACTCCCCCAAACCCACACCCCCACCCCTCCCTTGTTCGGCCCCCCTGCTGTTAATTCCTCATGGCGTTGTAATCCGGCTGTTCCACCTCGTGTGAACTCCTCCGCAATTGGCCCCCCTTATCCCCAATCTCTTACCCCCCCCCCCCACGTCCTACCATACCGTGCTCCAGTCGTGCCACCCCCACTTCCGAACCCCAGCCCTGGCCAGTTGGGTTACCCCTACCTGATCTCCCGCAGCAGAAGCAGTTTCTCCGGCCTGTCCAGAAGCCCCAGCAGGGGGCGCACTAGATCCTCCACCACATGCTCTGTCACAAACTATGAGATGGAATGAGAGAGAGAGAGAGAGAGAGAGAGAGAGAGAGAGAGAGAGAGAGAGAGAGAAAGAGAGAGAGGGGAAAGACAGGAAGATGGAGATGGAAGAGATGCTCAGGGAAGACCTAGGTTTTTATTTTATACAACTACTAAAGTTTTTGAATACTCCGGATGCCGAATACAGTTTGATGGGTTTTGCTCCCCCCACAATGTCTTCAGCTCCTAGCAGAGCTGTGACGTCTCATGTTCCAACCGAAGCAGCACACAAGGGGATTGAATGTTCTCCTGTGTCATATAATTGAGACTCTTCTTGGGGTTGTGGCTGGTGGTTGACCTGTTTAATTTAACTTTAATTCCTATCTGAAGCCCTGAAAGACTATTTCTGAAAATTATCAGTTGTATCCATCTTTGTTTAACATATACATGAAACCTGGATGCCATGTTTGAAATTTATTATAAAAGTTGGAAAATGTAAAACATATCTGGAACTGAACCAAAGGGAAAGTAATTCTGGGGGAATTCTCAGAAGACCCAAAATCAATGTAAATCCTCAGTAAATCCAGCCAAGCACCTCATCTTGTCACTGTGTCTTCAAAATATGTGTAGGATATGTGAACCTCATCATATGTAGAAAATTCTTATTTTTTGCTGCTAAATGGGTATGCGATACTAGCCTCCAGCCAGCAGAGGGCGACAGAGTAATGAAACTCACCCTCCTGCAGTGTCTCATTACAGCTATGACCTCTTCCTCGCTCAGAAGCTTGCGTGCCATGTCCTCCACCATGTCCAGCATGTCCAGGCTTGGTGCGGGGCTATGGTCCTTCCCCCCTAACCGGAAATCCTTAGAGCTGCGGACAGTGAAAGGCCGAAACCTGCCTTCCTCTGTCAAAACAGAGAAGAGGCCCGTGAGAGGGCTGACTGGTACAAAGGGACGATACAGTGCAGGCCTGTTCACTAAAACATGCCCTTTTATTAATGATTAAATTGTTCAAATTCTTAATTTGGGGGGGATCACTTCTTAAATCCTGGGCCACAGTCCAGCAGTCATTTAGGAGTTCTTTTAAAGTTCCTCACTCTAAGGAGCATGAACAATGGCTAACTGCATACAATCAATTGGGATTAGGAAAGAATGAACCTTCCAGTTCTCCAGGACCAGAGACTTAATCCCCGGCCCCCCAACCCAATCCCACCCAATTTGCATGCATTTCTCAGAGCAACGAACAAAAGCCACTGATCCGCACACACACATTTACCCTTCTTCTGCCCTCTGGTTCCAGACTTTTGGCCTGGTTTGGCAGAGACAAAGCAGAGAAACAATAAACGCAAAGCAAGATAGAAATTTTTCAGTCAGATACATTTCCACAGCTCCCGTGAGTTAGCAGTATGGGCTTTGAAATGCCTTGTTGCGCAGTGTGCTCCAAACTTTGCCTTGTAAATGATGCCCCCTACTTAACTTCGTTAAGATGTATTGGGAAAGAGAGGTCCTAATGCACATCAAACCGAAGAGCATGGGGGGTCCACCCACTGATATATTACAGGAATTACTGCATAATTACCGCCGAAAGAGGCACTCGGACTGCGCAGACCCATTTTAGCTCTGATTATGCTAGCCTTTCAAGTGCAAATGTGCTGCCTGCGTTTGGGCTAGATTTCAATGCTGTGCCACACTCCTTTAACTGTGCATCCGAGTGACTGGAGAGTGTGCACAGAGGTTGGTCCTAAGGAGGTAGAGACAGGGCTTGTGAGTGTGCGTGTGTGTGTGCGAGATGGTGTGTCCGTAAGGGTGTGTGTACATGATTAAGAATGCATTTTTGTGAGTGAGTGAGTGTGTGTGTGTCTGAGTGCGGATTGTGTGCACATGACATTTAATCTTAGCCTGGTTTCATACATGCATTTGTGTCCATGAGTGAGTGCGGCTTTCTGTCCCTAACCTCTGTCCATCTCAGAACGGGACGGAGATTTGGAGTGCCCTCTGCTGGACTCGCCCGTTGCCGTGTCCCTTTTCTCCCGGGATGCGTCCCTCCTGCGGCTGCTCTTGAAAAGCAGGTTGACGAAGGTTTTGGAGCGCTGCAGGGTGCTCCCCTCGCCCTCTGCCTTGCTCTGCTTCTGCTTCAGCTTCTTCTGCTTGTCCTCTGTGTTCAGACGGTGACATCACACATGAGTGACATCACATGACATCAGGGATGACATCACAGGTCACAGGGAAAGGAAACTAACTTCAGCTTTATTACACCACACCAACCAATACCTGTGTTAAAAGTTTATATTAGATTTTTGTCAGGTGCGGCAGCACCCCCTGGTGGCTGAACCATACAGACTAGTTAAGGTTACCGGTAACTTCTGGCTTAATGGAGTCTGAATCGCACTGAGATATTGGATAAGTATCCAGTTCCCTCACCGTCTCTTGACAGTTGATGGAAGGCCACTGAAAAGACTTCCACATATTCAAGCCTTTAAAATCACTTTGATTTAGTCAAACCTATAAGATGATGATGATTTTTTTTCGTTGAAGTTTGATATTGTTATTATTGTTATTAAGAGAGGCATTTAGGTATAATTCTATTGTTGGCCTTTAACATTTTAGCTGTTATGCTAAAAGTTAAGATTTTATCCAAACAACAAGTTGTAAAATCACCAAAACTAAGTTTGTATCTCATTTGTTCTGAAACAATGTGTTTGTTTCCCTGATCATGTCAATCTAGTACAGTTAAGAAGAAATATTTTAATTAAGGTTGCTAAAATGAGTTTAAATTCCATCATTCAGAGATAAAACAAATTTTAACACAATGCAGGAATTAAGGTCCTGTAAATGCCTGATGAAGGCTTTAAGAACACCGTGGATACTTGGTTTGATGATACACTCTGAAAATTATACCAGAGTTATCTATGGAAGCTTAAACCAGATCTTTCATCCTGGCAATGTGGCGTCCTCACACCGACTGCAGTTACTGTATAACGCACACCACATGTACACCTGTAGGCACTGACTATTAATTAATTCAGGAGAGAAGTTTTAAATTCTTAATAGCAAAAAAATATCTTGCATTACTTTGTGTGGCACTTTTATACCAAAGCACTGTAATGAAGGAGATCTGCACTGACACTCATTAAAAATACTTTCTGTTTGCTGGGGAATACAGTTACTGCTTTTACCCTGAAGAAAATCTAAGGCCAATATTTGGTCACTGGGTCTAAATATTTTCGGAACAAATCCTGAAGCTATGAGGGTGCTGTGCGTTACTGAGAGACAGACGGCACTGAACTCTGGGTGAACCGTCAGGTTCAGAGGGTCACGGGGCTTAAAGTGGGTTAGATATTCCGTCAATTACGCGTTGGTGGCGGCCCTCGCATAGCTTCTTTATCCCCCAGCGAGCCGAGCTGGGTGTATTCATGACTGACATTGTGTCGGGGAGCGTGGCCTCACCTGACACGGTAATGTGGCTCTGAGAACGGCGAATGGGGCGGCGGGGCCTGCTGAGGGCCATGAGGACGGCCGTTTTTGGGGAGTCCTCACCCACGGAGGAGGCCCTGCCCCGGGGCCGCGCCCCTCTCTCCGCACTCGGGCTCCGGATGGCCGTGTCCTTCAGCAGGAAGGTGGCCCCCCGGGCGCGGCTGGTGTCCGGGCGCGGCGAAGCGTGGTGGTGGTGGTCGGGCGGGTCGGTCTGGATGGCAGTCTCGGTCCTGTCGGAGCCGGAGCTGGCACGGCGCGGCGAATCCTCGGTGGAGATGCAGACGTCCACCATCTCCGAGCCGAAGGCGGGCAGGCTGGCGGGGAACATCATCTGGGAGAGGCCGCTCAGGGAGCTGATGGGCGTGCCCGAGACAGCGAGGACGCGGAGGAGGCGGAGTCAGAGCCCTGGGAGGAGCTCTGCCGTGGTCCGTTAGCCACTGAGGGAACAGATACACCCTCAAACTACAGGCCACAAGAACCTGAACAAACCTGATTCTCAAACACACAGTCAGTGCCTTAACATCATACCTCAGAGCTGCAGTCTTCACACCCTGCTATTTCAAGGAGTTTAACAGGAGTTTCCAGTTTCAGCAGTAGACATTTTTTTCCAGCTTTTGCCACAAAATATGAGTTTTTGAAGCACAGATTACGAAGCACTAACTGGCATCATGACTGTGAATGTCAAAATAATATAAGAACAAAATTTTTGGCTGGTTGATTTTGAATATTATTCTGATACATAATTTTAAGTACTGTTGGTATCAATGGATATGACTTTGATCAGAGCATTTGATTGCAATAATTTTGATTAAAAGAATGAAACGCCTAAGCTGCTTGTGTACCTCCCTATTAGTATTCATACAGCCACTCACTAACCTGTTCTTTAATAATTTACTCACCCACAGGGCACCTTTGTCCAGAGCAAGTTACATTTCCAATACTGGGCATTTACTCTGCCAGACAGATATTTGCTGTAGCAAATTCAGACTAAGTATACAGGTACTATAGAAGTATATAGAATATAGCCTTACCTTGGAACTGAACCACTTAATGTCCATGCTATTCAAATGCAAATATGTTTCTTAATGTTTTCAAACTTGGAATAGGTTCATGAGAGGTAGACAGGAAACAAGCTACAGTTCTTTTGAGTGGGCGAACTTTCAGTGACAGACTAAATTTAATCTCTCTGGGCAACTTCTTCATCATAATTCACCAAGGGGGCAACTCCATTTAATGTAGAGCTAATTTCGCTTTAAAGTTTGACTTTACTCAGGAAATTGCAACCAATGAGATTTAAGTTTCATTTTGTCGCAACCAAACTTAAGTCAAAGAAGCCTGTTTCTGCAACTAGCAATTTCTAGTTGCATAAAACTGTATATCTTTACCAATGGCTCAATCTCTGTTTAATATGCATCAAATCATGTCACATGTGTTTGTGGTATCAACCTTATGAATAAAGAAAAACGTGATTCAAACATATATCAGAATGAACTTGTGCTAATCTTGTTTTTTTTTTTCTTCTACAAGAATGAAGGAGAATTACATTGAAAATAAACAAAATACCCACAAATACTTCCCAATCTTCAGAGTACAGTAACCTAAATTCCATCCGCTATAATAATGCAAGAACATGCACAATCCCACAACTGAATCTGGGTATAAAGGACTAATCCATCTCTATTTTTAGATTCGTCCATATTAAAGTGAAAGCACTGGATATGTCAGGGCATTGACATGTCATCTGCGCTCTGATTTGATCTGCATAACGATTCTGACATTACGTAACCACGGTTTACTAACATGGTGACTGTTTCTGGGAATGCTTTGAGCGATGTTTCTGAAAAATGAATGGCAATGGACAAAAACAGTCAAAATGCACTGATTAAAGAACAGAGCCCAAAAACACAAATCATTAATAACACTTATGCCAAAGAGAAATTAAACAACAGGTTTAACTTGGGATGAACAAATTCAACAAGGTTTGAAATTGTGTTTATATGAGAGGTGTACAGGAAAGTGGAACCTACACTTATTCAGCCAGCTGTATTCTGCTACCATCTCTTTGTAAGCAGGATATCTTCCAGCCTCCTGTATGGAACAAAACATAAATAAATTAACATCCATCTCAATACAGAATTACACTATTTTCAGTAACAATATAGCAATAAAAAAACAACAGAGTTCATCATGACATTTAATATCAGGTCCACTAAATCCACCAGTTTTGCACCAGCGCAAACTCAACTGTGACAGACGGCACCTTCTCTGTTCTCAGTGACATAGTCATGGGTGGTAGTGACGCTGGTTGACCCTGAAAGATCTAACTGATGAAGAGCTGAGCTGACCTGAGGACAGAGGGGCTGCGATGTGTCTGTAAGGATCATGTCCTTGAGTATGCGGTGTTACACTGAGCGTGCTCAGACTGTGAAGTCATACGCTGTGTATGCTCTCAGGCCGTATATCAGGTCATACACTGAGCGTGCCCTGACTGTGAAGTCACACACTGTGTATGCTCTCGGGCAGCATATGAGGTCATACACTGAGCGTGCCCTGACTGTGAAGTCACACACTGTGTATGCTCTTGGGTTGTATATGAGGTCATACACTGTGTATTCTCTCAGGGTGGAATATGAGGTCATGTACTCAGCGTGCTCTGACTGTGAGGTTATACACTGAGCGTGCTCTGGAAGTGGTATGTAAGGTTGAACAGTGTGTGCTGTTGAAGCTGTATGCATGGTGAGTCCACTGATCTAAGATGGCAGACTCTCCAGGCTTTGCTAAACCAGAGGGGGCACAACTGTGCGAATGTTCCTCTGTAGCCTGGACTGACCTGCCCATGAAAAGGGCAGCTGGACCAGGTCAAGAAGAAGTCACCCCACACAGCCTCCCTGAACTAAGTACCTTAACAGTACAAAGTGGCAGAAAACAGAGGGGCGCTTAGTAACCCAAACCTGCCTGGATCTACGTTTTATTTTGGGGGGGCCGTGTGGGGGGGGGTTGAAGCGGGGTGGGGGGTTGGGTTGGAGGTTTCTCAGATGAAAAAGAAACGCATAAAACGAGGCTTTCTGCTGATTATAACCTGATCCCAGGTGCCTTGTGAATAATGCACACCTCCCTGGCTATTTTTCACAGGCGGAACCCGACACCTGCGTAAAGCGAGCAGGCAGGAATGTCCCGGCGAAACGCCAGCTGTCCGCTTCGCTATGCAGCCCCACTCCCACACTTAATGAGGAGGCTGTTGTTTAACGTGCGCCGATGCTGGTCAATGCCTGCTGACGCTCAGCAAAATAAACGGCAGCATTAAACGAGGCAAACAAATATTCAACATCTGATTTGTTCCAATCGCATAATTGGACTTTGAAGACAAATGACTGCCAGTGTAAATCTACAGCAAAATCAATTGGTGATGTCATCGTATGTTCAACAAATTAATGGCTGAAAGTGGTTGAAATATTTTTATTCTGCCCCTTTAAAAGAGACAAATCACAAAAAACTACTAACAACTTGGAAATTCAGATTTTTAAAACTTGCCAGACTTTCCCTTCCCATACCCCCACTTGACAATTATAACTGGTGCAAAAGTGTCAAAATGACCTGAATTGGGGCATTTTATTTCAAATTTTTGGCATAAACTATAATTAACAGGAGCGACGTCATTTTTTGTGAAAGCTGATTGGCCACACTGTTTCCCCCAGACTGCATTGCAAAGCCCCCCTTAAGGCCAGTCCTTCCTATTACGACCACTTAACCCAATGTAGTCATTCGTTTCTTGACGTGTGACTTCTTACTTTTCGGTTTGTTCTGAATCTGTTATTTATTCTGTAACTTTGCAGAATGTCACTTTGACATTTCAAATGAAGTTCCATTATATAAATCTGTCTGGCAAATGATTGTCTTGCCCAGTATGGTGTAAAAATAACTTTTCATCTTGTCAATGGAAATTATGATTTATTCACAATCCAAAACCGGTGAATAAATTATAATTTCCATTTACAATAAAAGTTTGAAATGACACTTTCAAATTGCATGAAGGGGGCATTGCAAAATTTAGCAAGGAATGAATATCTTTCTATCTAGCCCTTTCCCAGCTAACAGGTTCTTGTGCGATATGTTTTTCCATTGCAAATTTCCATTTGTATCATTTTCATTTTTGACTTGCAAAGATGGATACTGGTATACTTCAAATATTTTTTTCCAGTCATAAGCCACAGAGGCTATAGCATGGGTGCCACACATTGTTTGTGGTTGAAATATGTTTTCCCCTCTTCAGTCTACAGTCTTGAGATCCAAAAATAAAAGCCATTACATTAATCATTACATACATAATTGTAACTGAGACACATAAACCTGTGGAGTACAGGAGGAGCGGATTCAGGTGAGGGCGTGGGACGGACTCTCACCTTGATGGTCAGCATGATGTGCGTGTGGCTCTTCAGCACCTCCACCGCACTGCTGTGGCTGATGGCCTCGAAGCTCACCCCATTGGCTGCCAGGATCTGATCGCCCATTTTAATGCCGTTCTGTTCCCCAGCCCACCCGGGTCCAGCCTGGCCCAGAGACGAAACACAAGTGCAAACACCACGTTATCAAGGCTATATGGGATACTGTAGTGTACCTGTATTGATTAAACAGCCAGGATACTGTGCACATGTAGTACTGTATTTCAGCGAATGTATCTGGCAAGGTAATATATGGGTTAAATAGGTTACATCCGCTACGTCCTGTTCTCTGATTGGGATTTCTGAACTCTATTATAACCTTATGGGACCACGGACATATATGCGGTTGGACGTTGCCTGAATGGACGTTATGCAGCGCATATCTGTACCTATATATAATCGTATGGACAGAATCAGTAACTTTTAAAAAGCTCTGTTTTGAAAAAGCAGAGACAGTTGGTAAGCAGTAGGCAAAGGAGGGACACAGATCATATCAGTGAGGCCTATCTGAATCAGTGGCCATTGTAACAGGTGGCGTTTCAGTCCACAGTGAGATGAAGATGTGGCTAAAGAGTGAGGATGTAGGCATCAGTATGCTTTCTATATTCCCTTCAAAGGTTACAGGTGTTACTGCTCGCCATTATTTGTGTTCTGCATGATTTACGCTCTCACTAGTTATCCTCTAGTTTGATTAAATCTACCTTTCAGACGTTCCTGCTTGCTCACATGCTCCTATTTTATTTATTAATATGTTACATTTATTTGATTGTTTTCTTATCATTGTCCATACATCTGAGACAATAACTATTCAAATTTTCATTCAACTCCCTGTAGAAGCAGATGTTATGAAGCTGGATTAAAGTTGTCCCTAAATTGCCACGTGCAAAGTGTCTTTAATTAGGCACAGTTATGATCTGTTGTCTTCGGCTGACTACTGATCCATCCTGCTTACAATCACCTGTGAATCTGCAGTAGGGCACTGCTTGAGAATGAAGAAGCGATGCAGATTGGTGAGAGGTATAGCATATTGCATTGTAACCCATAGTTCATGTAAATTTGACAATATACATATTGATCTGGTGAAATATATTAGATAAGAGGAACAGACAAGGTGAATTTTACAAGCAACTCCTCATTGAGAGATTTTAGCAAGCACGGGCTTAGTTATATTTGATAACGTGTGCCGATACTTAGATCATAGATTCATAAACTGCTCTCCGAGTTCATCTGTGACGACATCATTTACAGATAGTGTGTATCCCGTAGGATGGCAGATTATAGAAATTCAGATTACTGGAGATTAAAGATGGAATTGTTTGTTCCGAGGATCCTGGGTCACTGATACCATTAAGGCGCTATCATGGAGACGCTATCGCAACAAATCGCAATATATCGCAACAAACAAATGAAGTCCTCACATAAAGTTGCAACATGTGCCTGTGTTCTCCCTAACTGCAGAAACTAGGCATTCCAAATTTGGAGAAAATGGGGGACAGGATAAAAAAGAATTGCTTACTCCTGTATTATTATACTACACATAGAGATCATTCCTTAAGTTTCACCAATGCTGGGTTTACTAGAAAAGTCTTTTTTTTCCAATAATTGCCCCTTATTGAGTACGCTGGGTTTTTCTGGGTCCATGGTTGACTCTGCATGGCCAGGTTTCTGATTTAAACCCTTCAAATCCTTTCAAATACCACCGCGCCATGTATTTGCACCAATAAACAACCCACGAAATGATTGACTCAGACCTGTTCCACCAGCCTAGCCAAAGGGCTAAAAAAAAACCAGGGACGAAAATAAAAACCCAGCAAAATGTCTTTGCACAGCTCAGTGGTGCATCAAAATATGAACCTGCCCTTTCAATAGCTGCAACTGCAATTCATAGGCTTCATGCACCCTCTAAACAGAGCCAAAAATGTAATTAAACACTGTGAGTAAGCACCATTCAGACCTTTTATAGTATATTGACAATGTTGTTCATGTTGATTTGATATTAAAAGTTACAGAACGATGGTTTGTTGGGTGAAAGTTAAAATGCGGTGAGGGACTTAATGGCAGCTGTCTACCCATTCCTCTGACTTTTCGCCCAGCCCCCTTACTTAGAGACGTAGATCCCCAGGCCGAACTCTTTGCCCCCTCGTATGTTGAAGCCCAGGCAGTAGTCGTCGGAGGTGGTGTAGAGGTGAACGATCCTCCGCAACGCCGTGCCTGAGCTGGCTTCAGAAGGTGTACGCCCACTCTCCTCCACAACCATTCTGCGGTGGATCAGGTCAACCCTGTATACACACACACACACACACACACAAACACACACATACACACATGGTTACGCTTAGTCTTGGGGTTATATAGGCACTTATCTAGGCCGTGGGGCACAGCAGTGCTAAGTTGAGGTTGCAGAAGTAGAAGAACAAGAGTACACAGACTCAGAACTTAGTATTCTGCTTGCTTTCTTTTTAGCTACACAGCTAAAAACACAGCTGGCTACACACATAAGTGCAGAATCATAGAGAAGAGTCAAACACTTATTCAGAGTGACTTACAAAAGTGCATACTCACACATAACATCTACACTGTAACTCCACAAGGCACAACCCAAAATGTTCAATCCTAGCAATAGTTACAGAGTGCCCAAAGGCAAAACGTACATCCATTCTAATCACCTCAAATTTATTTAAAGAAGAATTTAGCATTTTACATAAATGGATTTATCATGTGTGGATGTAAGAATAATATAAGTTCCACATATTCATAAAAGCCATCCATTTATGTTTGAGTTACAATCAATTTTGCCTCAAATTCCATCTTTTATTTAATTTCAGTTTATTCAATGAATGCTCTTCTCAATATTAAACATCTGAGTGGAGGGGGACAGTGGGTGGGCTGTACCTACCAGGTGGTCTTCTCTTTGGAGTAGCGGATACCCGGCACTTTGCCCACCCTCCTGACCACCATGCGCAGGCGGTTGTTGCCGGTCAGGACCTTGACCGCGCTGCTCATGGTGATGCTCTCCAGGCTGACCCCATTGACCTCCACCAGCTTATCCCCCACGCACAGGCCTGCATGCTCTGTGGGGAGGGCCAGTGAAAAACACATACTCAGGGTATGATTCAAACGCAAGTACTCAAGTAAAACACACATACACAACTATTCAAACACATATACACAGGAGATGATTCAAACACACATACACACAGTACGATTCAAACACCCATACACAACGATTCAAACACATATACACAGAGATGATTCAAACACACATACACAGAGTACGATTCAAACACCCATACACAACAATTCAAACACATATACACAGGAGATGATTCAAACACACATACAAACACATATACAGTATGATTCAAACACATTCAAACACGTATAAACACCCATACACAACGATTCAAACACATATACACAGGAGATGATTCAAACAGACATACACAGAGGATGATTCAAACACCCATACACAATGATTCAAACACATATACATAGGAGATGATTCAAACACACATACAAAGATGATGATTAAAATGCATACGTACAGGGGATGTTTCAAACACAGATGAACAGAGGATGATTCAGACACGCACACACACACACGGGGAGGATTCAAACACATACACAATGAATGATTCATCAACACATAAACAGTCAATTTACTATTTAAAAACTGGGCGCTAAACGTGAAAATAAAAACTGTGTCTGTCTGAAACTAGCACAGCAACCTGCATTACAGCTACTGCTGCTTACAGTCAACTATAAGACCCAGACTCAAACACATGCACACACACATATGTATATGCACAAACACACACACACACGCACACCCACACAGAGTTATATATGCACTCATCTAGGCCATGGGGTTCAGCAGTGCTAACCTGAGGTAGCAGGAAGTAAAAAGAGTGGGCAGACTCTTTTTATCTTGAACTAACTTGAACTCCGGCTTCTTTATTAGCCACACAGGCACAGCAGCAGGCTAATTCAGCTACTCTAGTCAAATGCTGGGAAGCATTACCCAGAAAACAAACTAATACATTGAAAGCAAGCATGCTGGCAATCCTCCATCTCGTTGAGATTCTCTCTCCCCCTCTAAAGGGAGTGATGTCACTTCCTGCTCAATTTGACTGTTACAACCCACTCATACATACATGCATGCACACGTGGATAGAGAAATGTTGTTTCTCTATCAAGGGAATAGATAGGATTCTGTAACGTTTTGGTTAACCCTCATCCTGAGCTGAGAGAGACAGTTTTTCCTGATTGCAAATCCTTAATCCTACCATTGAATCAATTACTACACCCACATAATATTGGTGACAATATCCTGCAGGCACTCAGGAAAAAATCTTGACTGCAGGAATGTAGTTATACAATTTTCAGCATGAGGATATCCTCATGACTTGAAAAGACAAGAAAACCATTGTAAACCATCGTGGTACCACGTCGCAGGCTCGTACCTGCGGAGCTGTCGTCCTCCACCTTGCTGACAAAGATGCTGAGTCCGTGCTCCGACCCGCCTCGTACGCTGAAGCCCAGCCTGCCGTCCACGCTCTTATCCACGGTGATGGTGTGGATGTCCTCGCTGTCATCGCCACCTGGAACAGCCACCACAAGGGTGAAAGCCATGACAGCAGTTCTGCTGGTGCTCAATGCATCATTCCTTCCTTACAACGTCCTCACACAATACATATAGAATATGTGGTCTATGTTCACTAAACCTGCTGCTATAAGAACACTGGGTCATGCAACACTCTATTACCTCCTCGGATGCAGAGTGTGTGCAGTATCATCACAATCTTATCAGGTACTCCAGAATGTTGGGGAGTTTTCCATGCACTACACCCAACAGTCTTACCTCAGATGAGTGTGGTATCTACAGACAGAGATGAGCTTGGTTTGCCAAACTGCACTAATTATATCATATTGACAAGCACGATGTCATATGATCCTTCCATATATGGGCAAGTAAATAGTGCTATTTGTGACTGTCTGTAGGTGAGACTATGATGTATTACATCACAATGGATTTACCATTTATGGACAAGTACTGTGTGCCTAATCATGATGGTGTAGCCATCCATAGGTGAGCACAGTGTGTTACAGAGTGACAGTCTTACCGTCCACTGGTGAGTTGATGAGGATGACCCGGCCCATGGGCGAGGAGGACCGGACGCCCCGCTGGCGCTGCTGCTTCTTCAGCAGGTACCGCGTGGCCGTGTGCGACCCCCCGGCCTGGCCGCTGGGGTGCGCCCCATTGGTCATCTCCCTGCGCGCCGAGTCGGACGAGCGAGCCATGGCAAGGGGCCCCCCTCTCTGCCAATCATCAAGGAGCTCAGGGGCTGGTTCTCTGAGACTGAGGGGGTGGGGACACTGAGGGGGCAGTGGGGTTCTGGAGGTGAAGATCTGCAGGTGGGTATCTCTGGGAGGAGCTTAATGAGTATTGTTCCAGAAGTTAGAAATTCCACTGGTAAGTCTCTAGGAATGGGACTCTAAGGGTCTTCCAGGAGTTCCAATCCTGGTATGGAGTGGAGAGGTGCCACTCACACTCAGAATTGCTGTGGAGAATCTTTCTGTGTTCACCCACAGCTAACGGTACTTTAAGTACAGTTGGGAAGGCAGAGCATCCGTTTCCTCAGTTTTATTCCAATTCCAACAGAAACTGAGCAGACAAGCTTCTGCTCTTTGAACACAGGTGCTGACAGCTGTGATTCTGCACAAATCAGTCCACAGCATTGAATAACTTGCGGTGAGAAAGACAGACAATACCAGAGAGTAAATACCATTTCAGAACTTCATCCTGGCATTTGAGGAGCTTCATTGTGAGAGTCGATTTGGAGCGATGAGGCATGATGGGATACATAGTCATCGACGGTCAATTTTGCTTCAAAATGGAATGTCCAGCCACAGTCAGGTTGTGACATGATGCGTGACCCAGCCAATCACAGGTCACTACCTGGGCCTTTTCCTGACCCTATTGTGCTTCTTACCGCTCACTTTCACCCACCTGGGAAACAAAGAGTGCAGCCAAAAATGTACTAAATCTCTTTTCTGTGCTTTCCTCTCTATAACTGTAAATGGAAAACACTTGGAAATACTACAGGAAAATAAAGTCTTCACACTTCAACAAAAGCATGAAACCTATGAAATCACATCTACAAATTGGAGGGCTATTGATAGAATAGGTTAAACATATTTAGTCTTTTCTATTATCGAAAACAGTGGAGTCTTGAGAGCAGGTTACGGCAGGTCCAACTAATCCACATATGCAAATCAAGTGCCTTTTAGTAAATGAGCAGCGAATTGAGCACAGAATTCGTGTGAGTAGAATTCGTGAAACGACTTTAGGGCAGCTCTGCATGCTTAAAGTTGTATTTACAACGAAAGCCTTCACAACACACAGATGCACTCCTGCAGAATTTTCTTCCTTATATGTGTGGTCGTGATTCCAAAACTATACCGGGGAATATAATGTGCCATTTTAATTTTTCTAGGTTCTTTAGTGGTTGGGCTGCCCTGGAATGCTGGTTATTGAACTGTATAACGCTGTTACAACCGCTTCAAAACCCTACCTTCTGCCACATATATGATTTTCACTGATGTTGCTAAAGCTAAGTGAAACGTCGAGAACCGGACGCACGCTAGATTTCGTACACGTTAGAGCAGTTTGTCAGGACCTAGGACAGCGTTCTAGCAACAGGTTGCGTAAACAATAAAAGTGGTTGTTGAAGGCAACAGTTACTGCTTATTGGTATTTCTTCCATTTATCCTAAAATATAACTGCTTGAAAAAACTGTTGATGCCTGAAAACGCGTTAGTCGCAAAGTGCTCCGTCATTTCGGTGCTACGTCTTTTATATTTATAGTCCCTAACATGACCACAAACACAAACCACTGTACTCTAAAAACACAATTGGGAAATAATTTAAGTAATTAAAGTGATAAGAAAAACTACAGGACATATCACGAGTTTAATTATAAGCGCATTCTAATCACGTAACTAAACCGCAGTTGGGGTTCCATAGCCTAATGAAAATAACCAAAATAATTATATGTGGGGTAGATACAGCCAACTGTTTCCTTAAATGTAAATTCTCACATTTAACACACATACGCAAACTATGAACCGAAGTTTAATAACGTTACCTGTCTCCATGTTGGTCTGAATGACCTCACCTGGGACAAAAGAAGATAATAAGCACGTTAAAAGTCCACCCTCTCCGGGAACCTGATTGGCTCAGATGAATTAGATTAAGACACATAATCTGGTTCACATTCGGTCCTGGAACTGTCAATCTTCCTTCGACATGTAAGACCCTTACACAAGATAAGACCTTATGGCATACTAAGGAAAGAAATAACATGGCCCACGTGGCTATATAGAGTAAATTAAAAACACACCCCTACAAGTCTAAGATTCAAAATTTATTTCAGGAGTACATCTAAAAATAATTGGCCATTGTATGAACACAAGGCATACTGACGTTACCCAATTATAACAAGCAGTTTCCATTTAAAATCACACTATTGAGAGTGAACGTTGATATATGACTCTTAAGCTGTTCAAGTGTCAGTCTTACAACTACATGACATAATATAGTATACCTAAAAGCAAGGAGCATATATGCATGCGAGTTATGTCAGTCAAGAAATATGAATCTACTGTCTCTGCACAAGTTCTATGGCCTACCACTTTTACTTCACGCGAAATGACTAAAAATAACTGTTTCTGTAACTCGGAAACAATCATTAAAAATAAATAAATAAAAGCTTTGGCTTCACCGTAAAACTTCAGCATGCAAACCATTTCACTACATTGTGATAAAGATGGGTAGCCTGCTAGCATTCAAGTTGACTTCAAATGTAGATTTTGATGAAGCTTTACTGCCACCTACTGTTTAAAAGTATAACACAAAGAACATCTACAGCGCTTTATGGAATGCTGGTGATAAAAAGTATTTTCATTAGGATAAATGTTATAATAATTAAATAATAACTTTGCATTTCTTTTTACATTAAAGCGTAACATCAATAAGTGTATTTCATACTCAATGCGTATCTAATGCAATTCTAACGTACAATATTCTGAGTTAGGCATTGCCCTCCTCCATAATCCCCGTAGTATTTAATTCAACCAGAATAAAAAAAACCTCTTCAAATTCCTAAATCCATCCCATTGTCACCCTGTGCTATTTTAACCCCCTCAGTTTCCTTCTCAAACCTGGAAAACACCTCATCTGTTGCTACGACCCTATTCCTAAATCTTTGTTCCATCATCTTTCCCCTTCAATGCTGAAAATGGTGTCTGTCTGTGCTGTAAGAAACTATTCTATATTCCTCTGTTAACTACTACTCCGCCTTTTTTATAGTTTACCTCTGGTAAATGTGAGGCCAATGAAACAAAAACCGCTCTTTTCACTACAGATGGAAATGAACTATTGACCAGCTATATATAGTGCAGCGCATAGGCTTAATTTCAGATCCATTTTTGTTGTTACTGTTCCTGTCTTTGTGCAATTAATATTTGCTTTTAATTATTCAGTCTCTTTTTAAACTTAATAATTCATTTTTATTCCAACAATTTCATTTTCTGGATACACCTGTCTGAATTTAGTATTGCCCAAAGTATTGTTACTGTGGGTACGGCTAATGTAATACATTTAATGCATCAGTAAGATAGAATTTAATAAAATGGTGCTGACAATGTGCTCGACAACTTTTCAAAATAGGATGCAGGTAGCGGCCCATCATATCAAGAGACCAATAGTATTACTGTAGATGCCAACGCCCTGACCTCGCAGCCAACCCACCAGATCGGAGAGACAACAAACAAACATGCTGTAGAACAGGCTCCGCCTTTTTCGCTTGATTTCACTTCCTCAGGGCAGGCACATGATGTAGCTAAAGCTATCTTACTGTCAAGGTAGTTAGGCTGGGACAGTGGGACAGTGTGATATCATTCAGAGGTCACAAATTCCAAGGCTGTAGGGGCAAAGTACTTTTACCGAGGTTAACGTTGGACCAGGTACGTTTTTCCACTTCTGTTTAGATTAAGGGCATGCGCCTGCGCGTTTGCGTCCTAAAACATTAACCATGACTGTCATTGGAAGTTATATTGCGTGGAAACTACTAATTATTTTAGTTTTTGGCTATTTGAATTCATACCTAGCGCCGTCTACATCGTTTATCAATATGGTAAAACAGTTAGTTAAGTAGCTTTTGCAACTAGCTATGTAGGATTGTCAAACTGGCAGTGTTTATTGCTGAAGTTATGCCTTTGCCAGCCTGCGAATGTGACAGCAGAATGTATCTTTAAGTTTGCTGACCACCGAAGATTAACTAACTTAACTGACTTGCTAACGTTAACAAACTCATTTTGCAACGTAGACGTTTCGGTAACTTGGAAGTCGACATTAATAAAGTATGGTGCAGCCTAAAATGTCACAGAGTCGGGTAAATCTTCCGTCGTCTCCCTCGTTTAAATAGCAATCGAAACCAAGAAGAGCTTGCATCGCACGCAACGCTATAGCTGTCACCTCTTCTGTCAAACTATGGCCAAGTTAGCAACGGGTTGGCTAGCATCAGCTGATGTACAGTAATGTTTCTTTAATGTCAGTGTAGTTTAAAAAGTTAGTAAAGTTAGTAAAATACAATAAAAAATAATCTATTTCAAAACAAGGCCTCGTGAATCAAACTGCAGGTTGTAGCCTAGGTAAGGTTTTGGTTAGGAGTTGCGCTATAACACTTCTGAGAATGTAAGAAGTGACTACACATGTTTTAATAATGTTTCTAACAGTATGTGTGCAACGTTCAAAAATAAAGGAAACAACACTGTGTATGAGTATTTATCTTAAAAGTAGTTGGACCGCCTTCTGCTTTCTGGACAGCTTCAAGTCTCTTGGAATGCTACTATACAAGTTTTGTTCTGCTGGAGTAGCCTATAGGGTCATCTTTAAAAAGGAAATCTGCCAGTTTTTTGAGGAATGAAGGAAAGGGAAATGGACTCTACATTGTATATTTCAATACTCCCCATAAACCAAGTTTTCAATGTTATTTAGATCAGGTGATTCAGGAGGCCCTGGAAGCTATTCAAATTCACCCTGGTGTTTGTTGAATCCTTTAGGCAGTGTGTATGGGGGCATTATTGTCTTAGCATATGGGAACATATTGAGTAAATAGTGTTTGTGCAGTAAGATGACCCTGGCTGCCTAAAATGGCTTTTAATGGCCAAAATTTTGTACAAATGTGAAGCATTCCTTGGACTGTCATGTCATGGCTGTCCATAACATAACAGATCCAACACTATGATAAGGTTTTGGAACAGGCAATGTGAGCTGAAAGCTTCCTTTGGTTTTCTCCTAGTGTAAATATATCCAGATGTAGGGAAATTAGTTAAAATGACTCATTACACAAGTATTAGGCTGTATTATTCCACTGCACAGAAGTTCAGCTCTTGTGCTCATTACACAAGGTTATGTGTTGTTGAGCATCGTCTTTGGTTACGAGCGGTTTCTAAGTGACAGCCATGAAAAATAAAAGCTTTTCAAAGCTCACAATGTAAACCTTTTGTTGTGATAGGGTGATGGACGTGTCAGTTCAGTTGGGTGGTAATTTTTGAGGCCTGTAGTTTTCAGCAACTATCATGTAATGCATCCATCCATCCTTGAAGGGGAGGTCTGAATTGCAACCACATGATTGCTGTCATGGTCTTTGACATGGTTGCCCTTGACATTTTAAAATTCTCTTTGTGGCAGAGACACATTGGTAATTAGTTTTCTCTTTAATATGAAATGTTTTTAAACTGTGATTTGAATGGTTCCAATTACTTTTCAACTGGTGTTTCCATTATTTTGTATACCTCACGCCTTTGTGTAGTGAAGGCTTTTTTAACCAATGATACAATCGGTAAAATGTATCTGTTATTCATAGCTCTGCCAAACGTACAATGAAGCATAATAAAATCCATAAGTATAAGCAAATATTTAAAATGGCCAAGGTTTTCATTATTCAGAATACATTAATATTCTGGATAGAATTAATCCCCGATTCTCATTTGTTTCAGTGGGGTAGTAAAAAGGGAAGAGGATGGCTGGAGAACTGCCGCTTAACATCAACATTAAGGAGCCGAGGTGGGACCAGGGCACTTTCATGGGCCGGGCTCAGCACTTTTTCATGGTCACTGACCCCCGAAACGTCCTCCTCTCCGCCGAGGTCCTGGAGGATGCCCGGGTCACAGTGGAGAACTACAGGTGAGTCACAGTTAATGCGACATAGGAAGGGAACTCAGGGCATAATGGAGAAGACACAGATGGGACTTGCAG
Source organism: Albula goreensis (assembly GCA_022829145.1). NCBI lineage: Eukaryota > Metazoa > Chordata > Actinopteri > Albuliformes > Albulidae > Albula > Albula goreensis. The sequence goes on along the minus strand of CM040750.1, from coordinate 8,569,227 downwards.
GTCCTACAGCTGAGGGAACAAGAGGTTGGACTACGGTGGAAGAACTACAGATATGACAGAGTTGAGCTCTTCGCAAACACGTTGATAAGTGACAGAACCATAAAAACCAGATGTATAGGGAAGTAGCAGTAAATGAGAAGAAATGCTGAGACCGCTTAGACATCACAGTCTGAATCACCACTGGCCCAAAACCAAGGCCTCCAGGTGACTCAGACAGCAAGATGCATATATGGGAAGCAGGTATGAGCACTGCAGCTGGCTGTTCCAGCCCCTACAGTGTCATTACTGGCTGTGGCCCAGCAAAAATGAAAACGAACAATTGCATCTAATTGTGAGCCAAAATTAAGAACAAATGTCGATGAAAACTTCTGCACTCCCGCAGCGCTGTATCTCTTGCTGTGAAGGAAATTTAATATTACTCTTGAACGAAAACTCAAAAGAGAAACTCCAATGGGAATACATTGAACTGATATGAACTTTGCAGTTCCCCCATATAGCGCATAGTTGCATAGTGTACTTAGATAACTATTTCAGTTGAAGATTGTATCTTTCAGTCAGCACTGATGAAAAGGAGATAAAAAGTAGATTAAGCAACTGTGTGCCATGTACACACACATCCTCTCTATCTTTCAATTGTGTTGAATAACTCTGTCACTGAAAGCAAAAAATCTTGAATTAAACAACATTTATTTGAATAGATTGTAAAGACTAGAAAAGATCAGAACTGAGTCCATCTTGTATAATTAAAAAAGTGCTGAGCTAAAACTTCAAAAGGGTTAAATTAATTAAAATACTAGTGATTTTTACATGTTTTGCCAAGTAAACAGGTTTACTGTTGGCATATTTTTTTTTCCCGGTTGCAGATATAGACAGATATAGAGTGGTTCATTTGTTTGTGCTTGTGAAACAGGTTAGGGGTGGTGAAAAAAGGCCTGACCGAGGACCAGCTCTGGAGGGCCAAGTACATTTATGACTCCGCCTTCCACCCCGACACCGGAGAGAAGATGCTTCTGATTGGACGGATGTCAGCACAGGTTCCAATGAACATGACCATCACAGGGTGTATGCTCACCTTTTACAGGTAAAGTTTGCTTTCTGAGTTTCTTGCTCAAGGTGACAGTTTCATTTTGCTGGAGGCTGAACCAAGTAAGCAGGAAAGCTTAAATGTATCCTGTTACTAGGAAACGTTAGAGGCCAAATTCTACATGTACTTTATCTCAAGACATTTATTTTGAAATCATATGTATCCAACCTAAATAACATAACATTAACCTTCTATAAAAAAAGGTGATCTGTGGGAAATATTTTAAGGTAATTCACAGATTCCTGGTAAGAGAGAAAAAATAATAGCATTATCAAAGCAATGTTTTAAAGGTATTTACTATATTACAAAGTATTTACAGTATTACTTTTTAGGAACAGTTTGTGTACCCCATATAGAGTTTTGTTTTGGTAGGAAAATACTAACTAGCCTGGATTGTTATTTCTCCAAAAGAAATAAAATGGTACTTGGTCTCTCTACTCATGATAAGTAAACAATAGAGTTTAATAATATTGGCATGTTCCATTTAAAAATGGAGAGGGATTGACCTAATTTGTTAGCATCATTTTGCATATTATCATTTTAAGTTTGCACAATATTTTATTGTGATTTTGCTTTTTAAGTTTGAGCACAGTCTGTCTGCCAGTATCTCAGAGCCTACACTATCTCAAGTTCTTCCTGTGTCTTTAATTGTGTTTTTATATTGGTCACCATGGTTACAGACTGTGGCCTAACAGCCTTTTATTGAGCCCTGCAGCATCTTTGAGCTTTAGCCTTTGTATTACAGAGGATGATGGAGGTGATTTGATTGCTGTTGTGCTGTAATTCAGTTCTGGAACAAAGAATTTTGAAGGCTGGCTGAGGGGTTACTGTCGCATGCCCTCTTGGAGTGCACAGATCTGCAGCAATATGAGCCAGTGTTGCTGTAATTTCAATGTGGAGAGAAAAGATGTCATTTATTGTCTTTCTTTCTGTCTCTAACCTTCATCTTACCCCTCTTTTCCAGGACCACCCCAGCTGTGGTCTTCTGGCAATGGGTCAACCAGTCCTTCAACGCCATCGTCAACTACACCAACCGCAGTGGAGATGCTCCAATCACTGTGAAGTAAGAGGCAAAGGTCACTCATTTAAACCCTAGCTTTGTTTGGGAGAACTTTTGACAAGCCATCTGCAACGTACTCTCCCGCTATGGTACACTGTAGCCAATAGCATGCCCCATACTGTAGTAACACCATGTACATTATGAAACACTCATATTCCCCATGCTATTTCTCTCACGTATAAACTATGGAACTGATTCACATACACCAGGAAAACTTAGGGGACATTTATGGAACATTAAAGCATAAATGGCATGAATGTTCTGCTGCAACATAGTAACATAAATGAGCATGATAAATTATTCAAATGAAAATATTTGACTGAATATTTACTGAAACAGACATGATACATTAGAAGCCACTATCTTACATTGATATATTTCACATACAGTGTGTAGCTTGTTTTCATAACACCATTTAATCTCTGTTTATGAAGATTAAGGAAGTTTCCACTTGTTCCCAGATGCAATCTGAAGTGTTTATTATCTTTTGTATTAAAGTTTCTCTTTTTATCTCACTCTTTTCTTTCTGTGAGCTTTGCATAAATTTGTTTTTAAATTTTAGGGATAAAGTGAAGGCCTGCACAGACTGAATTACATTTGGTCCACAGTTTAGATATTGTACCAGAAGTAAAGGTGACATCCTGTAAAACATTAAACAGAATGGAGGCTTATGTGTAGGCATTTGACTCTTTCTGTTTCCCCCATCTCTCTTCACAGCCCATGATCTTTTAAAATCTTTCCCCAGGACCAGAAAGGATAGGGCTTTGACTTTAAGCTGGGTACAGAAGACTCTTGTCATTTTCCTCAGTAAAAGAAGATTTAGGGAGAATTCGAAGTTGCTCTTTCTGAAGCTGATGTTGTTCATGGCCTGGACAGAGACACATTCCTTCGCCCTGATTATTTAATTATTAGTATGCTGAGAAGGGCAGGTAGCACCTCTGTGATAGTCCCTAACACTCGGGCCTTCCCCTCCTCCTGCAGCCAGCTGGGAGCAGCGTATGTCAGCGCCACCACTGGAGCAGTGGTCACAGCCCTGGGGCTCAAGTCTCTCACCAAGGTACGGACAAAGAAACTCTGATCGGTAGTGTGTGAAGGTTCCTGGATGCCTTCAAGAACCTCAATCCTCAGCAAAAATCACGGGGTGCCCCCTCTTACTGGCAGCCTTTTTTAAGTTTCTAAGCCCATAAATAATACAAGTTTAAACAAACATAAAATGAACTTCCCCTTCCTTAGTTTGCAAATATAATGAATAAAGTCCAATGAGTAACATAATTCAACCAAACTGACAGTATCTACTAAACAACTAAACACTCCATTGCAATGCATTGTTTGATGGATTAATGGGTGTATTTATGCCTTAAAACGCTTGAGGCAGTGTTTTTATGAAGGCACAAGAAACTAGGTGCATGTTACACTTCAAGTGTGTGTGACATTAATTTACAATGGGTGCAGCTGCCGCATCGTTCAATCTTTTCGCGTAGTAAACTTTTGACTAAGTTTACAGCTGCAAAATGAGAGTAACCAATTTTAAAAATGAAGTTCTATTATGTTCATGGAACTACATGTAGTGGTTTAGAAGGGCAATGTAGCAGTATTGAAGTACTGATTGCAGTCCATGAAGAATTCGAAATGTTCACCTAGCTGTGTATTGATGTTACTTTCAGGGTTAGGGAAAATTCATAGTCACAGAAGACCCCCTGTTAACAGTTCATGTGTGACTGTAAGGTTGTACTATATTGTAAACAGAGGGTTGAGAGTGGGAGATTTATTGACCATGTCTGTTCGGTCTCTCTGCCTCGGCCAGCACCTGCCAGCTATAATTGGGCGGTTTGTTCCCTTCGCTGCTGTAGCTGCAGCAAACTGCATCAACATCCCCTTCATGAGACAAAGGTGAGCACACCTGGAAAATCCACCTCCTCCCCATTCTGAAAAAGACACTCTGTGTTACTTTATGCAGACTACATAATCTGTTATGTCACCTAAAGTAGGCTTACTTGATTTTTTTGTATTAACCTATGCAGACTATGCAATTTGACTGATTTTGTAATTAATTCGCCTTATTCAGACTGCAAATAATTGTGACTGTCTTATCCATGATTAGACTGCATTAGCACTATTAACTTACCTCATCAGGGCAGAATATCCATTATGAGTGCTGGACTCCCGAGAAGTGAAGGAGGCAGAGGTGACACTGTTCTCCTCCCTCAGGGAACTGAAATATGGCATCCCAGTGACGGATGAGAACGGGAACCGGCTCGGAGAGTCCGCCAACGCCGCCAGGCAGGCCATAGTCCAGGTGGTGGTGTCGCGGATCGGCATGGCCGTGCCAGCGATGGGTAAGGACCCTCTGCTGGGTCAGAACAGAGCTGGACAAAGTACACAACTCCATTACTGAGTCAAAGTATAGATACTCCTGGTTGAATATTACTCCAATACAAGTGAAAGTTGTTCAGTCAAATTTTTACTTCAGCTGAAGTACTGGAGTACTTGCTTTTAAAAATAGTTAAGTATTCAAAAGTACATTTTCTTTTCAATGTCAACACCTTGTTATATTGTTGCCACAATGTATTTACAGAACCTAATGACTCTGAAACAACCTACTGAATGCACTGACTTGCTTGTAGAACCTGTAGAATAAAAAGCTTGTAGAATATGCTACTAAGTCAAAAGAAATGCCTATAGAAACAATTGAAAAGCGACTTAATTTACTAATAATTGATGCCTGCTTGGGAATGTGTTTTTCTGTCATAATAATATAGTTTTTGCATTAACTCGGAAGCTACCTGTCTTGTGAGTTTGCTGAATAAGTTTGCTATATCTTTGCAAAATACTTGCTCATCAACATGTCCACTATGCTGCCATGATCAAGCAGAAAGCTAGCCTCCTGAGTTAGCTCACAGGAATATGATGTGAATGACATTGCTTTGATTGGAATGATATTAACATGTCATTCACAAGTGGTTGGAGTGTTCCATGAAGTCTAGCATGAGAAGGACACCAGTACTGTTCTTTAAACATAGATATACGCTCGAAGTAGAGCGCATCTTTTACCTTTGATTGGTGGCAATTCCTATCCTGCACTGTGGCCACTCTTGTGTCTTGCAAGTCTGGCAGCAGTCTTATTTGTCTTGTCACTTATATTTTTGCAATGCCTCTTGCCATTCTTGAATCGAGGACATTGAAACGCTGAGCCATTTTCCTCACCTGACAGCCCCGCCTGCTTCCATTATCAGATGCTGAACTGTAACTCACTCACCAGCTAGCAACGCTAAATATTTTGATATTTTTCCCAGTTAGCTTAGCCCACTGGTCTAAGCCTCGGCCTGAAGTCAATAGGATCCTTAAATAATACAATTTCTGAAGGCAGTGATGAAGTTTGTGCTCGGGAAACAGAGCAAACATTTAAAACGGTATGAATCTTTCTTCATTTAAAAAATCTCAAACATGGACTTCAGATATGGCCACGGGTGCTCTGGGGAGGAATCATCATCTTTATCTGCTGTAGTAATCATTACCATGGCCAATTTCAAATTGAACTGTACAAAAAAAATGCAGCAAGTACTTTGAATTTGACTGACAGCGTAGGAGTTCTTTACTGTGATTGGTTTTTCTCCTGTGACGGACACAGTATGTATGGCCTATCATTTTAGAAAAGAAAAGGCAATTCATCCACTAACTTCAAAGTTATGCTTCAAACTTGTAATGGGAACCTTCATAGAAATGTAGTGGAGTCAAAAGTACAACTTGTCTTTCAAATGAAGTGGAATAAAAGTCAAAAGTTTCCAAAAAAATATATATATACTCAAATAAAGTACAGATACTCGAAAAATGTACTCAAGTACATTTTTACTTACTACTGTCCACCCCTGGGTCAGAGGACATGGTTGTACAGGGAAAGGATAAGCACAAAATGGCATCCTCTTTGCATGTATACTTTTGTGCACTAATTCTCGTATATTGAAGAACTGGCATGTTTTAACTGGTTTCCAAAACCTCAAATAAAGACTGTAAAAGCAACATAAAGAGGAGGATGTAAATGATTTTTATAGTCATATGTTGATAGATTTTTTTCAGTATAGTCACAAAGAGGGTCAAGGTTCTCAGTTAAATCAGGCTAGGCATTAGCTAGCATTTGCAGGCTAATTGTGACAATTTATTTGTGCTATTATTAAATATCAAGTTTATCTCTAAGACTTTGACAAACAGTTGGTAGTACAGTTAAGTAAAGGCACTGGCTTCGGCTCTGGAAAGCAGACCTCATTTGCTTGGTGTGTGTGAATCCATAAAGTCTTGTTGTGACATGCAAAACTGCAGTACTTGGGTCTTTTTTCCTTGACATACTGTACATGATATTCTGATGTGAATAATTAATCTGTAGTTGCAGTCAATGGACTCACTGAAAGCATAACTGTTAAACTCCCATAAAGAAAAAGTTTATTTACTGCTGTACTTGTCTACTGATTTTGCATGGCCCAGCATTGAACTAATGAAATCTTTATATGTATCCAATCTGCTAATAGACCGTAAATATGATGGCTAGCCAGCAAACTAAAGTAACATTATCCCTTCAGTGAATTCCTAGTGTAGTTTTAGACAAGTCATTCGTTTTGTAACCCTTGTTCCTGAAATTATAAGTGCATTTTTCTTAGCTGGGACATGTAGACTCAGTACAGCTTGTTTATGTCAGCAATATGCACCAACAGTGGAAGCTATTTCACTTTCCAATCATATATTTGCACATCTTAACCAGTACTTCTAAAAGCCACAGGATATATAATGAGATAAAATATTGCAGTCTTGTGTGACACAAGGAGCCAGTAAATTTGATTTATTATGAAAATAGTGTATACAGTAAGTAGTGATTGGCTTTGTAAAATGTGTTCTCTGTACTTCCTGCCATCTTTCCCTGAAAGCCATCCCTCCCGTCATCATGAACACCCTGGAAAAGAAGGCTTTTATGAAGGTGAGTTCAAGATCATCAGCACCTTCTTTACACCTGCTGTATGCTAAGGTCCCATCCCCTGTGTTTCTGTGTGGCTCGTTGATTGAGTCTGCAGCTGTATCGCTTTCATTGTAGCAGACAGAGAAAATGTATTCATTACCTCCTGAATGTGACATACAGGTTGCTCATCTCTGACTTTCCCCTCTCCTGTCGCAGCGGTTCCCAGTGCTGAACGCTCCCGTGCAGGTCGGGCTGGTAGGACTGTGGTGAGTACTGTACCTAAGGAGGGCCTTCATCACACACATGCTGTGTACTTCTGCCCGTGACTGTGGTCCGTTTACTCCTGTCCACAGTGTGACCTATGCTTCCTCCATAATCCAGCATGGACAATATATTACTCTACAGGCCTTTTCATTTGGTTATTTAAAAAATATATTTGTTTGAATTTGTTTTGGATTTCATTTAAGAATTTAAATTTAAATAATGAACCTGTTTATAAATGTATGATATGATAAGATCAGTTGAGCAGTATAATTACCTACCCTTAGGCAGAAATAAGACTAACACAGCTTTTGACACAGAAGATTAAATCTAACCTCTGGACACTTTTGAGCAAACAAATGTAAATGTGTAGTTTTTAATACTTACAGACATCAGTCTGTAAGCATTAATGTCCCTGGAAGACATCCAAGTGAATAGGAAATGCTTTATAACAGAATTTAAAGCACACGGGCAATTTCATTGGGATGTTTGGATAATGTGAGATAATAGCATCATAAATCAATGAAGCGGCAAACCCAGCAAGAGATGCAGTGTTGTGGAATTAATTGTTTCAATATTAGGACCGCTCCACACCACTGTCTCTCTCACCATTCCTTCAACTGTACTGATTGATATAATGACTTAATATCAGTCAATACAAGTGCATACACATAGGGACATAGTTAATTGTTTCAGTATTAGAAAATGCTACAGTGTGTCTTGTCTTAGTATCAAAGCAGATGCCTACAGTAACCTCCTGCTGTCTTTCAGCCTGGTGTTCGCCACGCCGCTGTGCTGTGCCCTGTTTCCACAGAAGAGGTGGGTTCACTCAGGTTTCCCCAGGATGACATCACCTCCCTGTAACTCATAACACAGCATTACCACTGAAAACCCCACCTAACACGCCGCTTTCTGTGTCCACAGCTCCATGAAAGTGAGCAGCCTGGAGCCGGAGCTGCAGGAGGAGATTCGGAAGAGCAGCCCCAATACCACCACAGTCTATTTCAACAAGGGCCTGTAGGGGGCGCTGGATTAACCATAACTACAAATCATTTTGGGGGCACAATATGAAGGGCAAGTATATTAAAAGCTTATTTTTTTTAACCAGATATCTGCAGCTTTTGGATCGAGAGAGTCCTCTCAGAGGTATTTATTCAGTTGAGACCTTTGGGAGCTGGATGTTTATATGTATGTCTGTAGCTGTAGTTTATTTTGTAGTTAGGACTTTTGGGTATGTTAAGACAAACTCTGATGTCATCACTGGGGATGTGTGGGAGGGTTAGTTCTGGACTGCTTTGAGTCTCATTGGCTAACGGGAATTGAGGAAGACTTACAGTGGATGTTCACTCCTTTTAAATGTTTCAGTCCAATTGTATTTATTTACTGCATTGAAAATTAGAGTCAGTTAATGCTAACGGCCCTAAGTCCATTATTTATTGTTCCCTTTGTTGGACACAGGGCGTATTGTAGGAGCTATTTGCACTGATGTCGAGTGAATTTCCTGTCTGGTTAGTCTGTTGCACTTTATTTAGTGTAACCTGTAGAACTTCTGGCTGCTTCACTTAAGAACCAGGTAGGCAGCCTGTCCAAACGAATACAATAACCATCTTAAACTCCTCTTCTCAAATACTGAATCATGCATTTATTTTCAGTGTAAAAGTCTTAATTGGGATGTGACCCACGATAACAGGAGAGCTGGTCAAGCTATAAAGAGAACATTTTTGGATTCTAAGAAAAAAGTAGGATTTTTAGGATAGCTCATCCTGTTTCTCAGAGTGTCTCAACCATGATTGCAGATGACATGGTTATATTATTATCATTAAAAAAATATAAAAACTGCTGATGTCTGTCACTGCATTCAGTTCAGGGCTTCATAATCAGTGAAGCTGGAAAGTTTATTCAACTTCATGATGCCAAGCTCATTAGAAAGAATTAACGGAAAATATTATATAGAAATAAAAATGATTGTATGTCTTAAGTAAAAAATATAGAAGGCTACTGAGACTCAAAAGCAAACCAGTAAGAAATCATATGCAATATGTATGTCTATAATTTAAGCACAGCAGAAAAGCTTCTTGACGTTGGTATATTTAACAGCAAGAATTAACTGGTTGGAGTTTGAGGTCCAGTAGTAGCTGAATTAGATGGTAATTCTTTGTGTTCTGTGGAAGAATGTGAAGTCCTGGCGTAGTCAAGAAGGTCCTTCTGGGTTATTGCGGTTTGAAATGCATAACGGCATAAAGGAGAATGTAGTTTGTTTCTAAAACTTTAAAGATTCTGACTGCAAAATTTGACTCATGAAGTAAAACTGAAGTGTGAAAAACATGTTTAATTAACGCTCTTTGTTATTGTTGATGTTTTGTGTGATGTCTACAAATCTTCACTAGAAACTTTTCCTCTATAGGCCTACATATTTTTATAATGGGAAGCTGGTGTCTTTATACAGATATGAGGAGGACAAATACGAGACTGCATTTATGTGTCCCATCCATGGAGAAATGCATTTCATAATGTACCATTTTTTAAATTAAATCCAGTGTCCCTGGCTTCCACCAGGGGGCACCACATGTTACTGAAGTAGATTCTCCACCTGCTGCTTTGTAATTGCACATTCTGTTGTCTCCGTCTTAATTGTTCCCCATTCACTATTTTTTTTATTTTATTGTTGTAGATGTCATACAATTGTACTGTTACAACACTGTAGCTGAAATGGTCTTAGTAGTCAGAACCCTCTTTCTGTGTCAATGAACAGTCCTACTTCCTCCTTCAAAGCAATGGAGTTGTTTATGTCTTAGGTACTCAAGCAGGCTCTTTTTTTAAGGATGAGAAAAGCCTGTCATTCTTTTGCTTTCAGAAATACAAGACTTTATTGAACCACCTTGCAATGAACATTAATATATTGCATGTAGATACTACTGCTAAAAAAACACATCCATAAGATAAATATTAGCCTTGGAATAGATGTAGTTTGAAATATTCTTTGTGAGAGTGAACTAAAAGTGTTTAAAAATATAAATACATGAATTTATCAGCATTGTTCAGGTATAAATATTTAAATATTTGTATAGTTGGAAAAGTAGGATTGGATTATGGTTATCCTGAACTCAAAGGAGGCCTTCTTAACCTTAGTGTAAGTAATGGGGAATCCTCCTCTGCCATCTTGTTATAACTACATTCAATAACTGTTTGGAACAATTAAATAAATGACCTCTTCCATTTTGGACAGAAGTCATTGGACAGCAGGAAATGACATACTACTATTTGCGTTACTGACTAATTGTGCAAAACTAAAGCCATTCTTTCACCTATAATGTTGTCTGGCTTTTTTAGTCGTGTGAGTATGTGTTACATTTAAAAAATGGCTTTCTTACCTGAACGGAATCTTATCAAATGTTTTTTTTTTTTTTTGTATTATTCCGTGTTCATAAATGTTGTCATTTTTTTATTATGAAGTAATAACAAGCTAGAACAATAAAATGTATAACAGTCTTGAAAGTGTAAAAGTTATAAACAGCAAACCTGACTCAACAAAGGCTTGTGGATTATACACCAAAGAGGACACCTAGCCAAAGATGGTGCATATCATGTACAGAGTTGATTAAATGTACGCACTAGAGGTAATAGTAATACTTCAAAGGTAATATTTCAGTGAAGGGTGGATTTGTGCTGGCATTTGTAGAACAGTCCGGAGATATAAGGTTTTGGTCATTCAATGAATCATCGATAGAGGCACAAGGCTAGACAATCAAAGACGTTGTAGATCTCTTCCTGAGTGTAACGGATGCTGAAGGTGTATCCTCTTCAGGCTGACAAATAAGCATATAGAGGTAAAGTGGGTCTAAGAAAAACACTTGTCATATTTGTTCTGTCAGTATTGGTGCTCAGAACGTGTTTTTTCCTACATTTTGTATACTATTGGAAGATTTGTTACACCTGTGTAAGATGTGTATTTACCTAGAACAATAAACACAATTAAAATGTGTGAGTTGTGTCATTTTGTTCTGTCAAGACAAAACCAGTGCTCTTCTCAGAAAATGTCTTGTCTGTTGATGTACAGATTTGAATGCTATCAAATTTATCTAATTTGAGAGAGTAAACCTTAAAGTTTCATACATTCTAAATTTGCAATGAAGTTAATTTTCCTCTACATGTACAACCATTGCAACATGGCTATATCTGGTTAAAATGATCTTGTCTAGATTCAAAACAAAATATTTATGAATAGTCATGGCTACAAGATACTTATACGATGTATGTGCTCATATAATCAAAGATTACAAATAGCATGCCGTCTGTAGCACTGAAGGTTAATTTTTTTTTTAAACATTTACCCTCATGTATATTAAAAACACAACTGAATGTTGTGTGTAGAAACACTCCAACGGAAGATGCAAGTCACAAAACCTAGAGGTATAATGAATACTTGCAAAACATCTTTTGCCATTACATTGTACAGTTAGACAGGAAAAGCCTGAAAATAAAGTAGAAGAACCAGTCTGGGAGTCGGTTAGCCACACATATTGTGTATGACCATTTCATTACCTGGCTCAGTACTTACCTTTTCACATGCATTCAGAATAAAAAATGTTCAAATCAGAAACACTAGCTATGACTAAAGAATTTGTTCTGTGTATCTTATACATATTATTGGAAGAACTTTTGCAGAACTGAAACTGGTGATAAGCTACTTTAACTGCTAGGCAATGCGACTGCTAGTGAAACAAACATTACTGGCAAACCCACAGTGCTTTTCCAGTGCAGAGGGTGAAACTAAATGTAAATAAGATTCCGCAATATAAAATGTCTGGGTGTCACAGACCACACTGAACCGTTTAGATTGTTAGATTGGATTGTTTCAGTTCAGATATCAATTTTCTGCAATGTTTTATCATACTTTCCTGGTCTTTCTCAACCCAAAAAGTAAAAAAACAACCACAGCGATTTTGACAGTAAAGAACTTTTCAACTGTCACGGCCTCCCTAGGCAGAGATATTTCAAGCCTAAAACAGCACTCAAGTCCTACCAATAACGGCAACGTTGTCTATAAGGGAACTTAATTTATCTCTGATAGAGATAATCCTAGGGTGCTGCTTAGCTAAACACTTTCGGCTTGCTTGAAAGTACAACAAAAGAAGAGTTAACGTTACCCCAAATTTGGCGTGAACCGATGTAGCTCCTCGCATGCCACGGCCGGTCCTCCTTCGCCCGCCCAGTGGCGAACAGCCCGGCTTTGGATTTGCGAAATTGGGACAATTTGGATTTGCTCGTTCATTTGGTTATTCTAAAAGGTCCACAGACTTTCGGCAGCTGTTTATTCGTTCGTCGGGTCAATGCTTTGCTTAATTTACGACTGAAGTGTTGCAAGGGTGAAACCCAAACTTCAGAATAAACGGTAGATGCAAACAGTACTTGACCAACGGGGCATAGAGAAGCGGCGTCCAAACAGCAGGAGCGTCTACCAGCAGGCCCGTTGGTGCCCAAAATCCACCGGAAATATGTTCGTCTGACCGCATCACTGAGTCAGGAGTAAAACTACTGTCACATCAATTAAACATCGTCAACTGACATCTCTGTCATTGCACCACAAGCAAACCGAAATATTTAATGGACCCACTAATTCTAACACACACAAATCGCGATAATAACAATAATGATAACAATAATCTCATTTAGGGAGACTAATACGAGCTTCCTGCCACTCTTAAAGGGGTGACATCCTGATTTAAAACAGAAATGGCCTGTCGGTAACACAACATAGAGAAGGAAAAAGAAGTTACATGAGGCCTATAGATGGTTCTATCCAACTTCTGCAAAAGCTTATGATTACATCAAAAACATAGAATGCTCTAATTTTGTCACTTTTTTTAAAACAATAAAATCCTTTTAAAAGATCAGCTCACATAGATTTCAGATAGTTGTGTAGTAACAGCTGATGTTTGATTGTGGCAGTAATAGATGGTAAATGATTTGAAAGTCATTAATCATTAAAACCCACAACGATTCCACATGGGAGATGGTTGATTGAGGTCTCTGTTTATTGGTGAATGTCATCCACACTTCCACAGGTCCAAAGGCCGCCCGTCCTCGTCGCCCTGGCAGCTAAGACCGTGTGTGCACGTGCATCAAACCTGCTCTCTCCGCTTGGAGTTTGGAAGCAGGCTATCATTAACACACACGCGGATCCCGGCACACCAGCACGGCGCGGACAGGGGCCAGAGGAGTCTGTGTACAAAGGAACACACCCAAATTTAACACTGTAGTTAACCCGGAACAGCATGCAAAAACTCCCAGTGCTGCTACGTTTACACACAAAAAGGACAAATCTCTCGCAGTTGTAGATGTAGAATTACTAGATTAGACACCCCATTTAACGGCTTAATGTATGCCCGCCATGGTGGCCCTATATAACAGGAGATACTCCTTTAAACCTTAGATAAAAAGCTGCCTTGATGTGACTGGTGAATCAAAGAGCAACTGGATCTCTGCATTTACTTCCTGTGTGGCCAGCACTCCCTTGCAAAAAGAGATAACTATCGCAAATGGGAGGAGTAAAATGAATGTCAGTCAATCCAGTTTGCTGTATTTAACATACTTACTTCCTGTAGGTATTCATGACACCTTATTGCTGTAAATGATCTAGTGATTCAACACCTATAATTATAGTGTGGCCAACCCTCATTGAGAGAATCAGTCTTTTGTTTTAACAGGCAATAGATTCACTAAACAGTGATACGTGTGCAGTTTAAATGCGGTTTTGTCAGTTTCACATTAGGGCTTGTAAATGCAAGCTTTGTCATACCTGAAAAAAAAATGTTGCTGTGCTAAATGGGTGTTCCTGTACCATCGTGCTACAAACCTACGATGCTTCCTGGAGAGCAACTGAGGTGAACTTTTACCTGAGGGCTGAGATTCACAGAGGTGTCCTTCTTACACCACTACATTCCAGTCATAATGGAAGGAAGGAGGTCATGTTCTTCTTTTTGAAGAGGAACAGTATTTCTCATGCTGAGTTAGGGGGGACAGCCCCAATGAAGTGCAAATTACAGAGAAGCTTGAATAATTTCTTTAAAAAAAGACCTTTCCAAAACTTTCAAGGTGGGGCTTTTAGCCTGGAATCTACTTTACAGAGGAAAACTATATTTTACTGCAGTTTAAAACATGGACACACACAATCACCCAAAGCTGCAGTCCAGGTTGATGGTTGCGGTGAATTAGAAGCTAAGGGGAATATTTTTTTAAAGTTAGGAGTGTTATTCTCATTTTGTACATTCCTAAAATGGATCTATTCCTCCTTCTGGATCTTCTTCGCAGCATCAAGAACGGCTGCAGCATCAACGATGTTCCCAAACTCCTTCTCCCTGTGCTCCAGCAGAATTCCCTGGGGGAGTAGACGGGAATCTGTTAAATGAGTTAAACACAGCCAACGGAACCCTCCTGAACTGAAATCACATTTCAGGATCCAGGACTCTACAGAGAGTTTACATCTTCAAACTGAAACATTATGTAATGATTTTAGTATTGATGAAAAGGTGCTATGACCCGGCCACTATACCTGTTTCCCCGCCCCAATCACAAAGACCCCGCCTAGGATGAATCCCTCCCCATTCATGTTGCCCTGGTAACCCGCCTTCCAAGCACGCATGAAGTTCTGCCACACCCCCAGCCGGATGAAACCCAAGCCGCCCATCTTCCTCTGCTGAGGACCATAGAAGGTTTGCTGCCAAAGACACAACCAGGAAGTCAGGCTGGCAGGCATTGAAGGTCAGCCAACATTTTTCAAAGAGTATTGTCAATCATAAGGATCAGCTTAAGAGCAACAGATATTACATAAAATACATTCCTGCACGGAGGTGCAAATATCACATTCATTCATTCTTTCGTGAAAGGGTTTGGTCGACAACTTCTGCCAGAGTAGGATTTTGACCTGCAATGCTAGGTGTGGAGAACTGTTAAACTACGTGTGGAGAAGTGTTGAAGTGACAGTGAACAGAAACAGGGTGTTTCTAGCACCTGGTCATCCAGGAAGATTTCCCCAGCGAAGTGCGGTCTGAAGTCCTGGATCTCTGCGCCGATGTTCTCCTTCACCACAGCGTACAGAGGGACCCCAAGCTCCTCTAGCTGGGGTTTCAGAGAGGACAGCTCTGAGGCCTCCTGTAGACACATGGGAGCCTCCATTAGAGTGTGCCAGTACTTTACTGTGTGCAAACACCAGACCACCATCCTATCGTGCCCATAAATCTACCTCCACACGTCACAAAAAAATATCTAATATATAAATAAAATATCTCAACACCCTCTTTGTATACAAGGTGTGGCTATTAAATAATGAGACTAATGCTGTAATTCAATTTTAACAAAGAAAACAAAAGATTCAGTAGCCGTGTTGTTCAGTTTCACTAAAAATTTCAAAATAATGTGCTGTTCGATGTTTGAACTGACCGTTTTTATGACACGTCAGAAAAACATGTCTACTTCAAGCAATGCGAAGCCACAAACTGAAGACGTGGGCAGATTGAAACTTTCAGGGGTTGTTTATGCGTGTCCTTTGGTCAAAGCATACTACGTGGTTCAACTTCGATAAAAACCGGTCTCGTTATTTAATAGCCACACCTCGTATACCTACCTCAACAACATAAGACAATACCAGCACCCTACTGTTTTAAAACAGCACATTTGTAACAAACACTTCCCACTGACTGAGGAGGGTGTGACTGTGTGTGATTTCCTCCATTTCACATGTCGACCAGAGGCAGAGACGACCTGACCATTCCCTTAGAACGCTGTTCTCTTTCTGCAGCTGGGAGAAAACTTTCCAACCAAAGAAGTGCATTTGCTGGCCCTAAAGAGGGTAGGACTGAGTGTCCAGCTCACGGAACCAACTGGTACACTGTTCTCTGTGAGTGACATGACCACCATAGCAACACGAACCCAGTGAACTACATGGCCTCCATTGCACCTCAAGAAACCCTTTTACATGAATATCAGATTATTTTTGAGTTTGCACAGCATAGCGCTATTTTGCATCATACGTCAAAGATTTTATCAAATTAACTGAAGTTTGCGTTCTCATACCACAGCACAAATGCTGTTTTGACTTCCCCGAATACCAGCAAGTTACCAGCATTGATGTAATACGGAAAACATTATGCTTTAAAGAAACAAGTACTCAAAGTGCCTTCAGTCTGTCACATTAGGTTCAACATTATGTTTTTGATATGTTCGAGAAACATTTATCATCACACAATATGAAATATGATCATAATATGTATTTTGAAACGTATTCTTAAGTTACATGTCCTTCCATTGAAAAAAGTCCGGAAATTAATACAAAAAAAGTACATTTCACACAATTAAGTCAAAGAGTTAAAAGCCTTTAAATAAATTAAAATGCGTACAACAGCTCTTAACATTACCATTGTACTCCAATTTAAAAGAGCTACAGCTGGTTAAATACCCACAATGCAATCAGACTGTATTCAGAATGGGTTCAGTCTGTCTGGCTTGAGCGTCTGGAAGTTTAGTTACAGTACCTCTCTGCACAAAAATCATCCAGGCCTCCGGACGGCCAT
Organism: Albula goreensis; assembly: GCA_022829145.1. Classification (NCBI taxonomy): domain Eukaryota; kingdom Metazoa; phylum Chordata; class Actinopteri; order Albuliformes; family Albulidae; genus Albula; species Albula goreensis. The sequence continues at coordinate 8,552,311 of CM040750.1, read as the reverse complement.
CAGTACCGCCCCAGACTTCTCCCACAGCGTCCTGGCTTTGAACGTCCTCTCCTCTGTTATGGATAATAGCAAGTGATTATTGAGTTATCACTATTAATATACTTAATACTGAATGGCCAGAAAACCCTATCCAAGTTTTCATACAATTAACCAAAATTCCTTTAAAATTTGTGCCAAATCAATGACAAAAATGGTAACTTGTGGCTCAGGAAGATTGAGCTGTTATGCAGACTTATCCTCGTAGTTTACTTTGTCACGTGTCGTAGGATCTTAATAAAAATGAAGCAGATGGAGGATAGACATTATTTTGGATTCTACCAAACAAGTCAAGATTCATTTTGGTCTCATTAAGACAAAACTTTAGAAAAGTGGTAATAACCATGCTACCATGTTTTCTCTTGGCTCTCAGTTGCTGATCTTGTGAATGGATGATTTAAATGAACTCCACTCTCGTCTTTTGAAAAGGTGAACGGGAAGTGAAATAATTTAGCATCTGTCCAAATAATTTTCCCCTGAACAAATAAAGAGTTTGTGTAAATGGATGAATTCGGTTTAATTGATTTGCTCATTAATTCCAAAACCACAGAATTAATTATATTCACAACCTACTGCCAATATGTAACTTCCTTTTGTATACTTAATACAATAGACACAAATAGAACAGAGCAGAACAGAACAGCATTGTTCCTAGGGAGAACTACAGGTGAAATACCTGGCATACAAGACATCAAATGAAAAATACATAAATTGAAGAAATAAAATGACAGAAAATGCATTTGCAGATTCCTAAACAATGAATTTTAAAATAGTACCCTTGAGGTATATAAGCTCACCGTCTCCGATAGTTTTCAGGTCAGCATCTTCCAGGTACTCCAAAGTTGCCTGTTCTGCTTTGGTCAGACAGAAGTCAGTGTTTGCAATGAAGATTCCTGCAAGGGCAGCACCAACAGCACCAAGACCCAATGACCACATGCCCATGCCCATGAGCTCCCCCTCCAGGCCGAGAGACAGCACTGCAGAAAAAACACAAAGATAAAATGTTGGTAGATTGAGGGTTGGTGGTAAAGATTTCTGAAAAGATTTTAAATCACCACAATTTCCAAGGCCTTGATGATCCTAAAATTATTTCGATATTCATACACATTAAACCATATCAGCCAACTAGCACCCAGGCCAGCTTGTATGATCTACAGAAAACCAGTGCATAATTGTTTAGAAGCAGGTCTATCTTTCAGACCAGAGTATAGAGCAGTCTTCCTTTACTATGGGAACTCATAGTTCTCTAAAATGTATCATGCAACAGTAGGCCTAATATATCCCTGCAATTTCCTACATTGTTTATGAGGATGAGGACTGAATTGCATATAAACGCAACCGACCAAGCCAGCATCTTTTCCACTCAGCTGTTGTTGACCGTGATTTCTGTTTGCAGCTCAATTTAAATTGCAGTCATATTGCGTTCACCTGACTGGCCACAGGGCATCACTGTTGAGTGATTAGGCTAAAGCTACCCTGACACCGAAATGCTAGATACTGACTAAAGATGACGCTACCACCAATCAAGCTACCCTGCAGATTCCTGGGTACAGACGCAGAACCTAAACAGTCTTAAATCCACTATAAGTATGAGTCTTAAATTAGGAAAGCAGGGAACACAACCAGGGGAATGCTCTGCTACCTCCTTGTTGTTCATGGACCGGTAATTTATCACTTGCATTCTCCATAAGTCCGCCACTACATGCTGGAGCAGATCCCAATATCCATTTGTGTACCAGGAATTTCGGTCTTGGACTTGGAGACACCCTTGGCCTGGGGGTTAAAAGACCCTCGGATGATATCTTCCATCGATGTCCATCATGGACCATCTGTTGAACAAGTCCAACTGTGCGAGCTTCACCAGGACCACGAGACTTTACAGAAGAAAGAAGCGGATCTTTGACCTCCTTCCCTACAGGTGGCTGTTTCTCTTCAGGGAATTGCTTGGCTTTGCTACGGTCAGCTGTGTTCTGGTGAATGGACGAGGCCGTGTTTGGAAACAGCTGAAGCGCCGGCGCAGACTTGAAGGTTAGAGCGAGGCATCCTGCCTGTCGAGAGGCAAGGAGCCAAGCCCGGTAATTGGACACAGAGTACAATAAGGACATTACTAATATCTTGGTCAAAGTTGCTTCTTGTCCATATTTCAGGTTAAAAGGGGTAGGTGGCTTGAGTGTATTCTGGAAAGAAAAAAAAAAAAACTTTACCATGTGTTCTGAGAATGGTGCAACAACTGGTGTTCCAAGTGGCAATTCCTTTATGGGAAATCGTCTTTAGAAAATGTAGATTTGTGCAGTAATCCAGCCAAAAGATACTCTCTTCTTCACCGCCAGGCATGTACAATTCATATTTTTGTATGTACAGTGGCTCCAAGGTTCCTGATAAGTGTATGGAAAACATTTTCTGGTTTTGAGTCCTCACACAGTATGTGTTATGACTCTCTGGGGCGGAAAAATCAAGGACTAGTCCAAAATGCATTCCAAACATAATAAAGTGAATGTTTAGAGTCACTCCAAAGAGTGGTCAGAGTTAATTTAGTCACTTCTTTTCCATTTTTCCCCACATGAAAATGATTGGTCTCAACAGTGGGTTGCTCCAGCTGGCAGGGGGTGGGCATGTACACATAAAAGCAAAGCTACATTTTACTGATTCTCATCAAACTGTTTATCCAGGCAGAGTTTTTTTTAATATAGGTAGGCCACCTAGACAAAATATTCTAGTGAGACATTGGGCAGCTTCTTCTGTATATGCACGTTCCATATTTCTGTCACACCACAGTGAGAATTATAGGTCTTCAGCTAATTAAAAAAAAACTGCTTGGAAGTACATTCAGACCCTGCCATTTTGTGGTACAACGAGATAACTCCCATCAGCAGTGACTGTGTCAAGGAGGGGTCAGCATAACTGAAATTCAACGGAGTTTTCTACATGCAGATAAGAATATCTCCCCTTACTTCACTGAAGTAAGACATCTAATAGTGCTTAATTCTTCACTCATTTCATTCTGGTTGCTGTACCTGAAATTGCATGACCTTGCACACTTTGATCTAAGGGAAGGTAGGAGCTGTCTGAGAAGAGAATTGTGAATTTTATTTGAGGGAGTTTGTACTATGATTAATCCCGAATACAACTATATACACGTACATATTCCCTTGATAATGTCATTGTTTTAGTTTTACAGATTTTTGTTATTTAAACACACACAATTAAAATCTTTAGGATTTTTTAAAGAAAGGTCCTGTTTACATAAAAGAAAATAATATGATGAGAGCAGGCCATTCGGCCCAACTAAGCTGGCCATTACAATTTAAAGAGTATCCAAAACTGCATCAAGATCCTGTTAAGCTTGGGTCAACTATTACTCCAAAGTGTTTTTCAAATTGAGCACATTCTAGTTTACTTCCTCCAATGAAGTAGTCTTGTCTAACGTTCTTACTTCCCAAATGCAAGACTTTACATTTAGATAAGTTGAATGTCATCTGCCAGTTATCTGCCCACATATGGATGCTGTTTAGGTCTTCTTATATTACCATAGTTGATTCTATACTGTTGGCTAGACCCCCTACTTTTGTGCCATCTGCAAATTTTACTGTTTTACTACTAACCCCTGCATCAAGATCGTTTATGTAAATTAGGAAAAGTAAAGGTCCCAACACCGATCCCTGCAGGACTCCACTTCTTACAGGACCCTGCTCTGGGAATTCCTCCCGCAGTTACATTCTGCTTTCTACCAGATAGCCAACTTCAACCCACTCAGTTACAAAGCTGGAAATTTCAACACCTAAATAGAAATTACTTTGATACGATGATTTACACAATGCTTTGTACAGCAGATCCTCAGTGATATGAATACCACAGGAAGGGTGTTTTCATAACTGTCAAAGTGACATCAATATTAAGCGCCTTACTGTCCAATAACTCATTATTAATTACTAAAATAAAGGAACTGATCTTATAGTGGTAATGGGTTTGACAAAAATGTTCAAAATGTCCAGATATTATTTAGGTTAACCACTTTAAAGAAGAAGTATTTTGTTTCTGAAAATATTTTGCTTCTTTTTAAAAGCTTAGTGCATTACTGACTTGCTGATTCAGCCATGTTCCCTCGACTTGAGGAAATTTTTTAATAACTTCTCTGCCCCAGACACCAAGGTTGGTTTCTGTCTCCTTCCACTTTTATCTCAGCTGTGGAACCTTGAAGCTGATACAAAATATAGGTCAGGCAGTTAGCAGGGCAAAGCCCGACCAATGGGAGCAAAGCAAGACGCGCGCAAACGGTCTCTGCTGATAATAGCGGTTATTGTACTCTCCCCATACAGCATTCTACATTCTCTGATTCAGGCGAGAGATTTTAAGACTTTGTATAAAATGAATAAACAGCCTCTCCTAACTCCTCCTGTTTCCTTACTTTGCCTCGAATGCGGTACACAAACAGCACAGTTTAGTGTTCACAGTCCAGTACAAAAGAACAGAAGTAGATAATGTGACTAAAGAACTCATTTTGTTGGCCTGATTCCTCTCAGTAAAATGTAAGTACTCTGCAATGTTGTTAACTGGTAAAAGCAGACCTCTGAGGGTCCCACTGTTAATAGAAGCTTCAGTTTTGAGCTTACGTAGTTAGCGCCGTTTAATCCTCTTATGCCTCACACAGTGTAAGTAGGCAGAGCAATTACATACTCACAAACAGGGAAACATATGGTTAGGGTCAAACAATTTACATTTCAGCAGAGTTAATAGGAACAGTTCTGTTTCCATGTGCCAAAAGTTGACTATTACATTCTAGAAATTCCTGTTATTTCTTCATAAAATTAAGCAATCACATTATAGGTTAACTGTTTGAAGAAATAACAGGAAATTATTCAGCTGAAGTGATTTCTGAGGAAAATTGACAAGCCCTGATTTGTAAAACGGCATTATTTCCCACAGTCTCATGTTCTACTACTTGTTAGTTTCATGTAAAGAAAGTACTAGAAAAGTAGTTTAGTAAGGAGGATGAATTCTGTATGTGGGAGGCTGAGGTAAGTTTCACCATTAATTGTGAAGAGCTTTTATTATGAACAGCTCTACATATTCACTGCAGGCACAAAGACTGTTGCAAAGGCTACAATAACACTAAAACCATACAACATTTAACATTGCCACACGCCTTCTAAAATCGATTGGTATTGCTGAAGCAAGCATTATTTTCATCAATTTTTAAAATATAGCACGCTTTCCAATGTGGAAAAAAAAAAAAAAAAACATTTCCGTGAGCACACAAGCCTATATGAAAAGCGAAACAGTGGAAACTTTTTATTATGTTGTTGATTAGTGAGGATAAAGCGATACCAAAAAATTTGCTGCATAGCTTCCACTGACCAAGTATGGCTACGTATTTTTTCTAACTTAGCAAGACGTTTTCAACACACCCAAATTCTCAGAATGAGATCATTTATTTTATAAAACTACTGGATGTCAACGATCTTTACATTGCAACTTGAGGCACTGATAATCACTGAAAGATATACTGACTTGTGAAAGATGTCCCGGAACTCAAGATCTAGTGAGAAACTGCACGACTCCTTCAGCAATTAGTCCATGTCGTCTCCTTCAAAATATCTAACAATACTATGATGTCTGCCTGTTCTCAAACTTACAGAGCCAGATGTGAGGGTGGAAGTGTTTTGGTTAAAAAAAAAAAAAAAACCAAAAAAAAAAAAAAAAAAACAGCCAATCAGTGAGCTCTCTGGTCGCTCAGCTGAATGTGTCCTTCAACATTGGACTTGACTCAGTACATTACATTGACAGGAAACCAGAATACAAACTATAACTTTTAAAGTCCTTTAAAGGGCACTTACTGTAATGTTCCATTACAGTGAACTAGCAATATTCACTAAAAATGGACTACTAGGCCAACCAGAACTGTAAATACTTATGTGGACTTGTAGAGGTAAACACGTGCTAACTTACTAAACACAATACCCTAAAGTATTAGGTGGAAATAAAACCCATTACAATCAGCACTAATACAATTAACGTTGAGGGGGAATTCTTCAGCATGTGGCAGCAAGTTATCCCAGCCATTTAATTAAATCCACTTTCTTGTTAACCCATTCATTTTTGCCAACATTGACCCACTCGGTAGGGTTCTCATTACCATCATCATTGTGCTGAATAGTTACACAATGGGAGGAATACAGGCTAATGACAACGTGCTAACCAAAATCTCTGACCTTCCTCATTTATGTCAAAACAAGTTGGAAATACCAGACAGACAAGAAATTCAGTTATCATCAAGCTCTACTGATTATTTAGACTCAAATTATTGGAGGCAATTTTAAAACAACTTTGGACAACTACATTGATAGAACATCTGCCACCAACCCATCAGTGACCTACTAAACAAACACTGCTGTTAACCACTCTATGGTCATACTGTGCTCCGAGTACTCCTCAGCTCCCAACACTGTATCATATATTGATTTCTGTTTTATCAACAGTCAATATATTTATGGCTAAATTAAATCTTACATGCCACTATTATGCCACCCATGGCCCCCTCTTAATAGGTTTTGAACACAGAAGCTGTGGCAGACCCTCCCTCATGCCAAATGGTAAACCTCCTGTTGGGGTCTACCACAACGCAGGTTCACAATTTACCCGACTATACCTTTCAGTTAGGCTAAATTAATTTAACATTCTACAAAACATTTTGCAATGTCCTTTCACCACTGTGTCACATCCTTGGTAATGATATTTTCTCCAACACAACTTCTCCTCATTACATGATTTTAGCTGGAATTACATTTATTTGACAAAATGTATACCAACAACCAAATGAGAGAGATGATTGCTAAACGCCCAATGCTCAGGCTAGAAATAGAAGCATTCATCACTAAACTGATACATCCAGAACAGACTGGTTTTATCAAAGGAAGACACTCAAATGGCAACACACAAAAGATCTGCAACATCATGCAAATTGATAAAACAAAACAGTGACCCCATTGTCGAATCGCTGTGTCTCACAAATCACTGCACGCAGAGAAGTATTTAAACCAACTGGTTCAGAATAGCAGGACATCCTTAGGAACCACCTTGGAACAATTTGCATTTGGCAATAATCTTATCAAATGAATTAAAATAATACATTCCCCAGCCAAAGTCTGCATAATTACTGATAAAACCATTCCCAAACCGTTCACGTTGGCCCGAGGCACAAGCTAAGGCTATACCCACTGACATCCCTTTATACTTTATGGTGCGTAGGTTATAGAAGATAAAGTTACATAGTATAGAAGTCATCCCATAAAACAGATCTTTTAAAAATGTGGCCATAATCATGGCAGACTATCAGTTGGTCAAAGTCCCATGTAGCTAGCCCAATAAAACAAATTAAAATATGATTTCAAAATCAATGGAGACCAGGAATCATTGACGACTAAAGCATTCATTTTTATAAGCTTTCAAACTGTTACTGAGTCTTCTGTTTATCTCTAAAAAAATATACATCACAAAGTGTCACAATGTTCTGAAAATTAATTCACTGTTTCATGTACGATAAGACAAACTGTCAATTCAGAAAGAGCAACCGGGAAAATGGGCACTCGTGCAGTCAATGCTGCTCCATTGTGTGACATAACAAGGTCATATTTCGCGAAAAGAATGTATGCAATCGTCGGATAATTGCAGCAGATTTCTAACTGCAGGCTTACGAATCAGTTATTTGATTAAATGCAATTCTGTACGACTTAAAAGTGAAACTTAACCTCACCAGCGTTTTCAGGTATCGTAGCCTATATGTAATGGGCGGATATGCCATAGTTATAGAACGTCAGCCATCTTCTTAACTATACTCTTACATAATACTATATATTTACTTGGAAATATATAGGTTAACTGCATTTAAATATAAAGAATACAGTCTCAGTCATACTTACGAAATATGCAGGCGACACCTTTGAAATTGGTATCCAGCCGGTAGCCTATTACCTAACTTCAGCGCAGTCTTATGATTAGAGTCAGAATACTGGAGTCGTCATTAAAGGGAAACTAATCGCACCCGATAGCATTGAACGAGGGACTGTTGAAGTGTGTCACTGATGATCAGGGAAACAAATTCTCATGAATTTATATAAATGTAAATAAAAATGCTTCTAAGACCATTACACCAGTCCCTTCAGCATTACGGTTTGGTTCCGACGCGACCTAATACTTTGGTAGCCAAACTAATTTTAGGATATTCTAGAGCTGTTCGGTTGCTCAATAATTAGACTTGTTATGATGGCTCAACGGTATACTATGTTGCACAATACTTACTTTTTGTTATGTTAATTTTAATTATGTTTTACTGTTTATCATGATGGACGGAGCATGCATCTGTCAACCTCTCCGCGACTGGAACCGGAGACGACAAATAAGGGACCGTCAACAAAGTACTCAATACGAACTATTATCAATATATTTTAAAGAGAGAAACACATAGACCCCTGTCCAAATATACATTGTACAGGGCATAAAGTTTTTTTCATACTTTGTATGTATATTTCTATTGAATTTTTTTTCCACTTAAATACCTGCGCCATCTAATGAGATATTGACCCCAAATCAAGTTAGCAAATTACATTATAGGGAGGTGGTATTTGGAGAAGGGTCCATAAAATGGCCCGTGATTTGACCTTCACAGAGGGTCAAAGAACACCCTTACTCATTCTGGATTTAAGTAGGAAGTGTCATGATGGCACCAGCACTGGAATGAAGGTCACTATCATGTAGAATTAGCCCAACTGTTTTAGAGAAATAAAGCATGCATGTATGAATGAAAAAAAGTATCATTTTATCAGTGTCACTGTAATCAAATGCACATAGTCATGATTTTGGAGGGCTGGCCTGATGAAGTGTGATCAATGAAAAACTTGATCTAAGTGTAGTAATAGATGCTTTTGATGCCAACATTGTACTAAACAGTTTGTTAATTTAAAAATATAAAATGTACGACTATTTAAATGAACAAAAATGATTTGTAAAAAAAAAGACAGTCAACCCGAATGACAGTTCAGTGAGGTCTTAGTTTATTGCAAATTGGCATCGTCATGGCAGCAGGTCACCACCGCTGCCAGGCTGCAGTGACGCCTGTGTGTGAACATCGAACCTGATCTCTCCGAAGAGTCTGGATGCAGATTGTCATTAACACAAACAGTTCCAGGATGTCAACCTGGCAGTAGGGGACCTGAAACCATACACAGATGACATATGGCAACTTCAGAGAAACACAGACATCACTCAAATACTGTGACTTTCCAATTACAACCCTTAAACATCGGATTGCAAAAAGACCTTAAAATACAATGTTTTCATTCAGTCTTCTCCAGTTTTTTTCCTGTAAGTGTGGAGAAATCACTGTAATCTAACAAAGTGCATAACAAATAACTTGTGTGCTATTAACATTCTGTAAACGTACAACTGAGGCTGTCACTTTACTGTATAACCATATATAAGCGATGAAGAAATTAAGATGGATTCAGTTTCCATCACAATCTATAACCTGGAGATGAAATATTAAAATATTAAATATACTTTTCTGAAATATTAGTGGATCATCATTTTCATTTTAAGTAAAAAGTATTTGTATATATTTTGAGATCCCATCTTGATGTGAGTTGAAGCCTATGCTTTGAATGTAACCAACTGGCTTGTATCTGTCTGACCACGTTTTGCCAAATATTTTGATAAATTACATAATGCTGTAGGACTTTATCTCCATCCATTTCACCAAATAACATTAGGCTATAAGTGAACATATTAAGGTGTGTTGTACATGCCTATTTTGATTTCAGCTCATAACTTATGAGTGCAATTGTGTCTATACTGGGAGCCATACTCTGACAGAACACCCCTGTCACTTGGAAGGCTGAGTTACAGGGGTTTAGGGAACGTGTCACTCAACAAAATGTTTTAAAACTTAAAGTAGTCTATTAAGTAATTGAGATGAATCTTAAGTAACCCCCTCCCACCACAAGCTAATACCATTCACTGCAGTTATTGGACTTAAAGTTATTGGTTAACTCAAATTTCATAATCGTGACAGGCCTACTCACATGTTCTAATTCCGCTAATTCTCTGGAAATCTATTTTTCCACTCATTCCACCCCTATTTTCCTGGCTGTTCTGAGAACAGCAAGAATATTAACTTTATCCCCAAACTCTTTTTCCCGGTGTTCAAGCAGAATACCCTAGAAACAAAGACAGAGAACAAACCTTTAATACAAAGACAGAAACTTGCAAAAATGTGATGTTTTTAAATAGTAAATGTCATGAATAACATTGCTACATTTCCCCTAACAGTTACAGAATATACAGCAGTATATTGTACACAGATTTCAATTATTTTCACAATATATTCCACATATACTGTGATGTCCTTACATCTCTGCAGGGTTGATTCAATTTATTTTAACTGGATGTAGTATTTCAACACCAGCTAATGCCTTAGCATTGGTATGGTTCAATGTAACTTAACTGGATGTCATATTTGAACAGCAGCTAATGGCTTAATGTAGGAATGGTACCTGTTGGCCTGATCCAATCACAAACACTCCTCCAAGCACGAAACCTTCTCCATAAACGTTGCCCAGGAAACCCCTCCGGAAGGCCCTGAAGCCGTTCTTCCACACGCCCGACCGAAGAAACCCCATAAACCCCATCTTACGCACACGAGGACCATAGAAACGTCTCTGGAAAAGGCAAACCTTTTACACAGCGTACAAATACCATTCTCATCAATAACACAAAGTGTGTACATCATGAGAATTAGATGCAGATACTTTGTTTCTGACACTTTTGTGTAGTGTAATTGCATGCACCGTGACCGACCCTGTTTCCATAGTTGTACCTGGTCATCCATGAAGATTTCCCCAGCAAAGTGCGGTTTGAAGTTCTGGATCTCTGTGCCGATGTTCTCCTTCACAACGGCGTACAGAGGGACCCCAAGCTCCTCTAGCTTGGGTTTCAGAGAGGACAGCTCTGAGGCCTCCTGCGGACATATGGGAGCCTCCATTAGAGTGTGCCAGTACTGTACTGTGTGCCAATACCAGACCACCATCCTACTATTTACATACTACACCTACTTCCATATCTACGCACATACAACACCAACACCCTACTGTATACATATACTTCACCATCACTGTTCTATGTGCATATCCTGCACTAGCACTCTTATGTGTGTTTATACTACACCAACACCCTACTGTATGCATATATCATATTAATACTACTATGATCCTATATTACATTTGCACTCCATGGTTTGCTCATATTGTAACAGCACCATACTGGATGCATCCTATACCAGCACCATTTTGACTCTTCTCTGTGAATGTATTATAAAAGCTGAATATGAATCATTTTCTCTGCTTCACGCTATTGTATGTCTCCATTGAAAATAATGAACCTATGGGTCCAAATTACACACTGCATGAAGACTACACTCTTCCATTACTGTGGTGCTCAATGTTAGGGGTCAGTACCTCTCTGCACAAAAATCATCCAGGCCTCCGGACGGCCATGATGACTGCCCCAGACTTCTCCCAGAGAGTCTTGGCTTTGAAGGTCTTCACCTCTGTGGGGAACATGGAGGGGAATAGGAAGGAGTAATGTGTACCACCAATGACCAAGTCCATGCCCTTATGGTCATTTTTTTCTATTTTAATTGTCTTCCTCAACGTAAACAAGATGTGCTATGATGTTATCTACTGTTTCTAGTGGGATATGGGACCGTTCTCCAAGAAGGAAAGCCCCCAGTTCTGAAGGCAGTGGAAATCCACACCATACTCTTCAGTTCATAGCTTTTCATAATCGTTTGATAATGTTCAGATTTGGACATTTGGGGAGCCATGGAAGGTGTTTGCTGTCATTCAGGTGTTAAAGACAGCACAACCGAAAAAAAAGTCAAAATTTGGCTGTCTTCAGGCACACTTACACAGGAAAAAAATTTGTTAAACAGACTCTATTATCTGGACATATCTGGATTATTTCAGTGCATAAAAATTCTGACTGGTTCTAACCTCACAGGGTCTTCCTTAGGGCTTGGAAAATCAAGCTGAACCAATGGACATGTGTAAAAACATTCATGAGAATACCACCCTAACCGCAAGAAAAGTCATACCTGGCCCCATCGTTTTGAGATCAGTGTCCTCCAGATAGTCCAAACCAGCCTGCATTGGCTTAGTCAGAAACAAATCGGTGAAGGCATATAACAGCTTGGCGATGAACCCACCGACCGCCCCCAAACCCTTTGTCAGGACCACCAGAGTCCCCATGGTTCCCATGAGAGCTCCCCCCTCAGGACAATGGTAGCCACTGCAGGGAATAAGACAACAGCTGTTAAATAATTTTTGTCCCAGCAGATTAGAGAAAAAAGAGCAAGGTTACCGAACATCCATCTAAAAATGACTAATTCCCACAATTTTTAGAGCCTTCAAAAATATATTTTCTGAGAACTGTAAAAACTGGTCTTAATTCAAAGGTTGCTTCTCAATTGTTGCCAAACATTAAAATATGTAAAGCATGACTCTTCAGGGTTATGATACTCTGGAGACATTTTGTTAGATAATGGAATGAAAAACACAAATGACATGAAAACTGTCATTTTCAAATAACAGCGTTGTCTTTTATTTCCAGAAAACCAAAAAGACCACATTAAAAAATGAGTTTTGAGCTCCAATTAGAACAACAGGATAAATCTTAATTCTGAAGTAAACACTGAGAATTTTAGTGTGCACATACATCACAAGAAATAAACTCATTTTCCTCAGTTCATCTTAGTAACTGTGTTCCTATTTTCTTGAGATGTAAAAGCAAAACTTCATCACGCGAAAAAAAAAAGTTTTCCCGTACTCACCACTTTGTGGCTCCCGGCTTCTGATATGCTTATTAAGCCTTCATCTGTTTTCACCTAACCTTAATCGCTTTAAAGTTTACGGTCCAATCACATCACAGGCAGTGCTCTCTGGAATGTAACGTGACAGGACGCTATTATGCAGCTGTTTTAGGCTAAAGGTTACAGAAAACACTGACCACTGAGCGCAGGGTCTGGAGCTCTCACAGGTGCACTTGCATGGCCCGGCATGTTTGTCTTGATTCGGAGAATTGCTGTCCCTCCGTTGAACCACACCGGTGTATAACTGACAAATGTTGTCTTTCAAGCAGTTACAGGCTCTGGGAGAATAACCCAGCCCAACTTTCAAAAAATAACAAAGATTTTCTATTTTTTGCCTAGTGATAGTCAACACGTTCCCCAACTCCGGAACACTTGCATGAGTTAGCAAAGTGAGGATCACCAAGCTCTGACACACATTTCCTTGGTAACACAGCTAGCTATGTTTTAGCAATGACAAAAATATACTGTGGTGATCTGTAGTATTTTGTTTTCAGATTGTAAAGTTTTAGTAATCGCCCATTGCTAATCCCTGCTGTGAACTTTTGAACTTTAAGCTTCCTATGGCAGCTTTACACTACGTGTAACAACATAGAAGCAGAGGCAGGGAGAAGTTTTTGATTGCACATACAAATCTGCTTCATCTGAGTGTTCACTTGCTCACTCCTATTTCAAGTCTCACAACATTTTCTAGTCACAGAATTCAGCTGTCGGAGTATTGTAAAGGTGTATTTCTCTTAAATCTATGCAGTGATCTTTACTACTTGTTAATCAGAATTTAACCATTTCTGGATCCAGCAGTGTATCTTTTGCTATAAAGCTGTGTAACCTACAATGGAAAACTATGCCTGCATCACATTTCAAAATCACTGCAGCTTCTCACACTGTGGTGTTACTGTCTAACCTCTGGAGTTGTGTCCATGTTCTGGTATTATTTCTGATGATTCCTGTGTTTGCAGGACTCCAAAATATATATAGATATATAATATTAAATGTGTGTGTGTGTTTGTGTGCATGTGTGCGTGTTTTTGTGTACATGCAGTGAAGTAATTGTCCAGACTCTGTAGGCCTGGCAAATTCAGCATTGCAAATTCAGGCTGGCCAATTCCGGTTTATCATTTGCCTTTTAGCATTATTAATAATAATTATGACCTAAGTATTGTTAAGGTGCAGTTTCATTTGTTACTTTAAGGTTCCAATGTGTAGTCACATAAAGTTTTCTTTTCTCTTCAATGCTGACACGTCTGGGTGTATTTTTATGTTGAGCCATATTTGGTCCCAGGGCTGGCAGATGGATACCTCTGGCCTGTACCAGATTTGTGTCCCCATTGAAGGAGGAAGGATCATCACTGCCCTCTAGTGGAGCTAAGCCAAAATTGACTGCATGAACAAATTTACAGTGGACCCTATCTTTCTCTACTGTTTCCTGATAACCACGCATTCACCACAGCCCCCACCAGCAGAAGTGAATATGTGATAAGGTGGCAGTAGTAGTCTTTGAGCTGCTTATATCATCCATACTGTTGTTAGAAGTTGCCTCCGGTCTCCTATCCAAACTATTTTTTACAAACTAAGGGCCAGATTTATTAAAGCCTTTTATGCAAGTCAAAAAAACTATTTGTACATGCAAATTTCAGTGATGTGATTTGTGATTGGAATTATCAAATGACCTCAGCCAATCACATGCTCTCTTGATCTTTTTACACAAGCAAAGCTTTACTAAATCAGACCCTTTGTGTCCTAAATTTAGCTCATTGCAGTTTTCAAAGCAATGTCAAGGCTGTGACATAGACTGATGTTCTCGGCTTCAGTGAGATGATTTGTGATTGGAGCAAACAAGCTACCTCAACCAATCAAGTGCTCTTTTGTTTTTTTCTTCAATTTTTCTCGCACTAAATGTTAGAAAATCAGCCCAAACAAGGAAACTAACAAGGAAAAACTACTCTCTCCCCACATCTGTGCTCTGGTGCTCCACCAATTTCCCCCTGCCAGTTGCTTACCTTATCTAATAAATGCATGTAGATTATGTATTTGTCATTTATATTCATTTACAGCTAGTCGTTAAGCTAAATCGATTTAAAAGCTTGCTGGCAAGCTCAGAGTGCAGCCTAAAAGGGCAGCCATAGTGGTTTGGCCCATGTTTCAGTGGCTCTAACAATAACTTGGATTTAGTTAAGCTTTTCTGTCTGCCAGCTCTCAAATTTCTCAAAGCATTAAGCAGCTTTGACCCCAATTATGCATGCAGTATTTCAGCAATATCTGGTGCATTGTCTAAATATGTTTACAGGATAAGTAGCTTAATTTGCAGTAATTGGATGCATAGTCAACCAAAATGGTGATCATTTTCTGTAGGTCCTGTACAGATGACAGAAATGGACAGGGCAGGAGAATGTTTTTTTATTACTTTTTTATTGATTTAGATAAGAAATGAAGAAAATTAGAAATTAAGAAGGTAATAAGTATTTGTGAAAATTGTGAAGATTGCAGATGGTGATGGTAGACAGTACTGTAAATTTTACATTTTAGACATTTTGAAGATGCTCTTTTCAATTAATTATGTAGCTCTCTTTTTCAATAAAAAAAACAAACAAACAAACATGCACTCCATTCTAACAGCTGAAGCATTTCAGGAAAACACCTGGCTCAAAGTCAGGTAGCCATTATACCACACTGCTGTCCTGGTAAATCAAAACAAGGCAACTGTCATAATTCACTTTGAAGGCCTACTATTTAGTGTGACAGATTTCCTCAAAGGTCTAATCTAATGTTTCTATGAAGATCATTTATGTCCATTATTCAAGGCTGAATGTTAAGGATGGGAAAATATATTGAGCTAAGTTTTATTTTTGCTAGTAAACAGAGGTCAGAGTAAGTCAAAGTCAGTAGCCATCCATGGTCAACAGTCAACTACACGTTTTTTTTACTGTCTATTCCATTCTATCTGTAGAGGATGCAGTCATTTTACACTCTTAAAGATTTGAGTGATTATTTTTTTGTAATAAATGAAAATAATCAAGTATTTCAGAAAATATAGTTAATCAGAGTTACAGATGAGGAAGAATGTCTGTAGGTTGTGCAAGACGATAATGCCCTACACAATGACTAACACAACCAACATGAACACTCATCTTCACTGCCACCATAAAGACAAAACAAATGACACACTGAAAAAAATCTGCTATGGAACCAAACAACACTGTCAAAATTATTTTCTACCCCTCTTCCACAAACCAGTGCGTGAAATAACTAAAGCAATTGGTAACTTCATTGCCACGGACCTACAATTATTTTTGTGGTCGAAAGCAAGAGCTTTAGAAAGTTGCTTGCAGTGCTGGAGCCGAAATACCAAATTCCATCAAGAAAACATGTTTCTTGTGTAGTCATTTCAAATCTCTACAGAGAGAGAAGACAAGATGTTATGGATAGCTTGAAAGTTGCTTACTGCATTTCGCTAACTACAGACGGGTGGACATCCTTGCTACTCAGAGCTATATCACAATAACAGCCACATTATGAGGGGCAACTAAGAGATGGCTTGCTACGTCTTGCAAACTCGCTCATTGTTTAAATCGCACAGTGGAGTCAACACTGAATACTACAGTTGGCTGTGGTTGTGTTTTATTTTCCCCTTATTTAATATTCTATTATTGCAAGCACTTTGCTGCATGTGTGGTTGTTTTTTACATATTAAACAAAACAAAAAAGGGAAAAGGAATAAACACAAAAATTCTGCAGTCATACATAGTTGTTATTGAACTTTTAATTATATCGTGATTGTATCAAATCGTAAACCCAATATTGTGCATTGAATCGTATTGAGAAAAAAACAAGTAGTCTCATCCCTAATTAGGAATTAACATTAAGCTATGAAAATTGATTTAAATTAACAGAATTCAAATTGGGAACATAATTTATTGATTAAAAACAAATGGATACAAAATAGTAAAATCTTAATTTCTTAGCCCAATGGCAACACCTAAATGATATTCCCTAAATTTCAAAATGGCTGAAAATTTGTGTCTACGTCAGGAGTGGCTGACCGTAGTCTAGGCTATGGTATTAAAGGCCCAGAACACACTCATCATCATTCAATCTTCTCCACAGGCTTCATGAAACCGTTTTCTGTATTGCGCACAGGCCATCATTCTTGGGAGTCCATGTGCCCTGCTTCAAACACAAGTCCTTTAAAATAAAAGTCCTTAGAAGTACGTAGTAAGTAAAAGTAGGCTATGTAGTAGAAAGACTTTTTACTTATTTATTTTAACCAAACACTTTGCAGGGTCACAGAGTTAGCATGTGCTGTCATTCCCAGATTCATGGTTCAAATGATTGGTGACTTCTTCCCTCCTTAGAAAACATACAACACATTTGCAGTCTCCAATAAACTGTATCTATAAATTAGCCTGTTTTGAAGTATACTGATGGTATGCTTTCTATGGGAATAAAATAGCTAAATGTTACAGCAGCAGCAGTTTGTTCAGGACCATTTCAGAGAGGCCTAAATATTTGTTTCATTGATGTTATTTTAGCTAGCACGTTAGCTATCGAACAGGAATAGCTATGGCTTTGTTATTATAACCATAAACATACAGGGATGTCAAGATTGTCCATCTAAAATGGTGACCGAAAACTCAGTAAACTACTTAACAATGTGTGCTTATTGGCAAGCTTTTCAAAGTTTCAAACTCTTGAAGAAGGTAACCATCCACTTTGCTTTATATTAATAATGATGTGTTTAATGTAAACACGTCCCGGCCAAGTCCTCCACAGTATGAGAGCTCTTCATCACTGTCGATGGGTCTAAAGTTACTGCCTCCCGCTCGGCGAGAAACCTGGGTGTCATCCTTGACAACAAACTGGACTACATCTCCTGTATAGCATGGTCCTGTCGTTTTCTTCTGTATAACATCAGGAGGATCCAGCCGTTCTTGACTATGTACTCCACCAGCTACTTGTTCAGGCCACGGTGCTCTCTCCCTTGGACTATTGTAACTCCCTCCTCTCTGGCCTGCCAGTTTGCAGCATACAGCCTCTTCAGTTAATCCAGAATGCAGCTGCTCGCCTGGTTTTCAACCTCCTCAAGGATTCCCATGTCACTCCTCTCTTCAAACATCTCCACTGGCTGCCGGTAACTGCGACAATCAAATTCAAAACCCTAACCCTGGCCAATTCTGCAGCTAACCAGACGGCCCCAAACTACCTCCAGAACCTCATCCAGCCATACATGCCAGCCCGACCACTCCAATCTACAGCAACAGGATGTCTGGAACTTCCTTCACTCAAGAGTTATGGGTTCCTGCGCATCCTGTCTACGTTTCTACACATTAGCTCCCCAATGGTGGAATGAACTCCCTGTCTTACTTCGGACTGCTAAATCAATACAATCCTTCCGACATGGTCTGAAAACCCACCTCTTCAGACAATATCTGGCCTAAACATCCTACCCTCAATCTGAACTTGTTGTACATCTATTTTGTGTTATGTATAATTATGTGTTTGTATTATTTAACAATGATAATTATGCATATTTATAATGTAAATGTATTAGTATTTAGATTTATATTCATGTATTATGTTTATTTGTTAATTGTATAATACTAATTTTATAATTGTATATATTGTACTTGGCTAAGTACCATTCTTCCTAGCTATGTTATTATGACATATATAATTATGCATCATTACAATGTAAATGTATTAGTATTTAGATGTATATTCATGTATTATGTTAATAATTGTATAATACTAATTTTATATTTGAATATATTTTCCTTGGCTATGTATCATTCTTCCTGGCTATGTTATTATGACAGATTTTATTATTAGGTGTACTGTAGTATTATTGATAAATGAACTTTTACATTTGCTGATGTCTGTATCTAATCCTTGTCAGTCGCTTTGGATAAAAGCATCTGCCAAAAGAATAAATGTAACTGTATGTAAATGTTTAGGACAGCCGCTGATAAATCTATAAATGATATGTACAGCTGTCGTTGTGACATAACTGTAGTATTTGCCACACAATCCACAACGTCTATGATGTCACGTTTGCACACGCACAAGTGTATAAATTAAGAGAAAGTATACTATTGAGATCGTTGGGAGAAGACGGCAAGTTCTGGAAGAACGAAGAAGAGATGGCGGCGAAAGAAGCCACCAAACTGATCCTGCCCATAGTCAACGAACTGTTGGACTGGAGCATTGTGACGGGAAAACCGATCCGAACCTTGGTCTTCGAATGCCTACTGGAATGCCACCTTCAGCTAACACATGGATGGAGGAAAGAGATGATCGACCGTGTGAAGGCACTCAGTCATCTATCAGGCATTCGTGTGGAAGACCTGCTCCAATGCGTACTTTCAAACGAGGAGTTGCCCGAGTTTGCGCTTTGTGATTACGTGAACAGCGCCATGGCAACCGTAGAAAAATCTGCCTTGGAGATTTTCGATTTGGCCATGGAAGAGATCGAGGATGAGGAGAAAGGGAAAGCAACGGCTGTTGCCATTGAGGAAGCCACGGAAAACCCAAAGCAGGATGAGAGAACATCTTTTTGGAAAAAACGATTTGGCAGAAAAAAGAACAAGAGTTCTACTGTTGACCAGGCGGTCGGAACAGCCGAAGAGGGGAACGTGGAGGCCAAGGAGAAAAAGGTCCATGCCCCCAAGGTGTGGAAGAAGATCAAACATTTCCTGACACCATCCAGGGGATTCGGTTACACTAGACTCTGAAGAGGAATTCGAAAGGGTGAGTTTGTGGCAGTTAGTTAGCTCGCTAAGCCATCTATGAATGTCATCAATTTCTTACTTTTATACGTAAAGCGTACTGGTTTGCGAACACATCTCTAAAACGTTGAGCTAGCGGCTACAGTTTTGGTCTGCCTGTGATTGAGGTATCATGTACAGTAGCCCCTCTTGCTCATGAACTTCCCCCTTGCAATCCACTAAAAAAGAAGAAATACCGCATCCTGCAGCGCAATTGACAGTAAAACCAATACACTGTAAATGCATAGGCTCTCTGAAATCCGCTGTGGAAACATGGCAGATCTCAGGGGGCTACGCATTTAGAGTATATAAGGCTGTATTGTCAATGGTACCTCATTGTCATGAGCCCGAGTGGCTACTGTACATGACCTGCCTACCACGGACAGCCGAACGCTGTGCCATGCTTATACTTCAACCAGATTCATTAGCAATGCGTTGCTAATAGCGCTGGGCGTTTTCTGGATGTGTTGCCAAACTAGCACGTTTTACAAGTTAAATTAGTTCACTTGTAGAAATTGGTGTACATGTAGTCTGATTCACGAGCTTACTGCCACAAACTCACTTCCGATACTTCATAACAGTTCCTGGTAGTTTTCAGAGAATGGCCATTAAATTAAACCAAAACTAATCACCGAGTTTATTATCCATTGTGAGGCTCCCATCAGAGTTACGTCGTGCATAAGAGCTTTAATTGGTCAGAATTCGAGCCCGATGTCTTAAAATACAAGTTTGACAATTCAAAACATAAGTAGTGAGAGCTCCACATATCATTCAGTATGTGTGATGAATGAAATAACAGTATCTTTAACGCCAATGTAGAGAAAAGGTATTATGACTAGTCAGAATGCATTTGCAGATATCTTAGATTGTCAAAATTAGTTGTCAGACTGTAATTGTGGATATCCTGAATTATAATTCTGACTGATCACATTGTTATTATAACTTACTATTTCCAAAACATAAAATAAAAATAAAATAAATTCATAAACTAAAATAAAATAATTTACTCGAAGGACATGTAAAACTTAAACTAAACAAAACTAATAATGATTGCAAAAACAATAATGAAAATAAAATAAGACAAAAAATATTTGTTATCACTGCCTTATTATCAAGTGAATAAGTTTGATATGTCAGGGAGGAAAAGTGTGAGTCCTGTATGGGACTATTTTTAATTTAATTGTGATACAAGTGGTACAAGCTTACGTATGGTAAATTCAGGAAACACCATCTTTGGCACAGGAATGAAAGAGGAAAATCCCATAAATCGTAAAGTTACCATTGACGGGAATACACATTATTCATGAGAAAAGGTAAAGCGAGACAGAGCGTGAGTGACAAACATAACGTCAGCGGTTGGCCAACATCCAGCCAGCAGCAGACCCTAACGCTTTTTCTGAACTGGAACTGGAACACTGAAGAGGAGAGAAAAACAAAAGGATCCAGATGGTGCCTCACTGGCAAAGTGTGATTCAGACGAATCAGGATCAGATTCCGAAGACGGACATGTTGATGGGGTATTCCAAGGTGAGTTAACGATTTGTGGCGTTAAAGTATATATTAATACATAATGATACATATAAATTTGTATATTTATTGTATTGCCATGATGACAGAATCAACTGAATTGTTCAAGGATGAACACTTCACGAGGTTCCAGCACATACCATGTATGGCACACATCCTCCAACCCGCCCTCAAGGATGCAACGAAGTCTCCTAGTTCCAGTGATGCTGTTAACGGTGTGCGAAAGTCTCAGTGGCAAATGAACAAATGATAAAACGGTATGTCTTCCTAATTTGACATCAAGTTACCTCACATTGCATTGTATGTATTAATGATATTGAAAATGGTGCACATAATGTTTCAAATGACAGAGAACACAGCAATGTCCTTTGCTTACCTGCTGCACAGACAATTAGACCTACTTGAGGTGGTCGTCAGTATTTTTCAAGTCAGCATATCAAAGTCAGCTTTAACTGAATTGAGAGTTTGTTGTGCTTGTTCAAATGGAAAGTTTAATCAAGTAAATGCTATGTATGATGGCATTTTGGCTTTAGCATTGTTTATTCATGTATTTATGTTTATGTGTTTATGTTTGTTTCTCCAAACGCGAATTAGAGAACAGCATGTTTGACATGGTCCTGCCCTCCCTGTGCCAAGAACTGGACCCCACTCACCATATTTACTGTTATACTACAAATTTGGTTATTCTACACAAACTTTTACTGTACTATTGACCCGTTGTACACCCTGCGCCAGCCAGAAGCAGATGGGCTCCCCCTCAGAGCCAGGTTCTGCTCAAGGTTTCTTCCTGTTTGTCGGGGAGTTTTTTCCTTGCCACTGTTGCTTTGGCTTGCTCTGAGGGGGTTTCAGGCCAGGGATCAATTGTAAAGCTGCTCTGTGACAACGTGTTTGCAAAAAGCACTATACAAATAAAATGTATTTTTTGAATCTTGAGGCATATCTGCAGTGGAGCAGCGTGGAAAAGCAAATGGCGCAAGCCCTCCTGAAATTTTTGTGTCAAAGGTTTGCAAGCCTTCTGGACCCCACAGATGACAAGTATGATGCTACAGCTGCTGCAGCATCTCTCATGGACCTTAAGTGTCTGCCTGGTGCTTACAACTGCAGAGATGTTACCTCTAAAGAGAGCAGCAGAGCTGTTTGTCCTTGACCAACAAATTTTGTTTGTCCTTGACCAACTTACAGGTTTTTAACAACCTGTAAGTTCCCATGTGGGTTCTTAAGGGATTTTTAGTTAACTATACTGGAAGGGTTGACCACGAAAACCCATGTCATATTGTCTGCATGAACTAAATGGTTGAAATATTTAATGCATAATGAAATATTTAAAGCATTTGCAGGCTCCAAGCAAATAAGCAGTAAGCAAACAAAAGGTACAAAACAAAGATACAAAACAGCACTAACTGGAGAGCAAATAACGCAAGATTTACATTTAAAATTTGCCAATAGCTTGTGTCTTTTCGCGATTAGGTGATAAATAGCATAGCTAATTCCATTAAAGCAAATGGAATGGGAAGGAAGAAGACAGTGTTACAGAAAACAGGTACAGGTATCATGCAGGAATTTGACCCTTTGCAAAGGAAAGGGACCTGCAGGATTTTGTTATTCCTTTCAAATTTTAAAGTCCTGCTGGAATGTTACCTGTTATCAAAGATGTGTACACACATGAATATAAATTACAACAGGATTTCCGTTATGTGTATAAAACACAGATTTAATGCAAGACACAATATCAAACATTTCAGCTTAACATGTGAGAAATGTAATAAATGGCAATATCCAGTACTTTTATTGCTTTTGTATTTGTTTATAAACAATGTATTTTGCTATGTTGCTGGTAGTGAAGGTCTATCTGATCCTTATACAGTTAATCTGAACAAACCACAAGACAAACAAAATTAAATAAGCATAAACAATTAAACTTTGTTTTAGTTGGATAAATGATTATTTACAAGAAACATTATTAACAAAACTATTAACAAACAGAGCTGGTATAAAAATACTGTCTTGACATTCTTCAAGAATAATGGTTACAAGAATAATCTGCATAGATCATTAAAATGGGAATTCATATAGATTGGTTATTCATATAGATTTGAAAAGATTTTTTTTTATCAAACTGGCTGCAAGAAATGGCTATGAAGGGTGCTCTTTCCAAACTATATTGCTCTAAATACTGAAACCACAAGGTTGTGTTTTATCTCCAATACTTTTCTCAATCTATATAAATGAAATAGGAGGAGAATTTTAGCCTTTTTAAATATGCTGATGACATGTCACTGGCTGGTTTACTCCAAGAAGGGAAATATGAATATGATGAGTTGTCTTTTAATCTCTATTATCTTTATGTCACATTTTTATAGATTTGGTGTAAATCAGGAGCACTGGAAATTAATGTTGGAAAAACAAAAGAGCTGATCATCTGTAATAGGAGGGAAATCACATTTGCATTTTTGTCCTCACTGGACAATGTAGATGTATAATTTCCAACAGATCCCCGATAGCTAACTTGGTTGTCGTGTGTCTTAAGGCATAGCAGAGTATTAAGAGCAGAGACTCATTCTCAGTAACCTCCATGTGGTTCACTGCCTTTTCCACTGGCAGAGTGGCCATCTGTGCTGTCTACCTGTCTAAGAATTTAGTTTGAACCCCTTACTTGTTTAAAATGATAAGCTTTAAACATTGCCTCAGACGAGTTGTGGATGAACTTTTGCCACCATCAGCAACGTTTCAAAATACAAGGTGTGTGTGTGGTGGTACAACTATGAAAATGTACCTGATTGGACGGAGGCTGGTGGTCAGGGGTCATCCTCACGCGCTGCTCAAAGTCACTCTCGGACAACTGTTGTAACTGCCTCCGGTGACTGAAATTTCCACGCTCAGCAATGTTTCCAAAGTGAGTAAAACACTTTCTTTCCCTTCTAAAAATTCTACAGGAATACTGCACAAATGTCCTGCAGGAAATGCCTTGCACATTGTCTCATCCCTACTGAATTTTCATTTGAAGACTAGAAGATCATAGAGACAGGGACTGCATTCAAAGTTCAAATTGACAAGATGTCGCTCTTTGTACTTGCTGTGCTTCCTAACTGGCCAAATCAGACTAGATCCGTCTGGCTGCAGTGCAAACCGCATGTGCCAAAATAATTGCTAGCCTGATATTTTTGCTCTGACCATGGGTTAAATTATTTATCCCCTTTTAATTACCTCAAAACAACAGATTTTGCCACACCAAAATATATGAATACTCAAGAACATCCCTTTTTGAAGAGACTGCCAGAGTGACTGTCACATCAGTGACATTTTCTATGGAGGATGGAATGTTTTGAACTCTGCAAAGGAAGTGAAGCAAGATAAGGAAACTTTATAGAATTCAGATGCAAATGTTCTTTATAAAACAATCAAATGGAAATGCACTATATTAGGTAATCAACCGCAAATGTACTTCATACAGTATTCACATCTTCTGTAATGATTTCAATGCTTTATACTGCCACCTGGTGGATGGTGTGTTGAATGCACTGTAATCCGTGAAGGAATACGACCTCACCATATAGGAGCATGTCCTCAACAGAACAAAACCTGAGGTGGAATTAAGTTCTGGATCTCTTCCAAAATTTGGCTCTGTTTCATAAAACAGTTCACCCTGAAGGGATAATGGTCCCCTGTTTAAACATACATCAGTATGCGAAAGCAAAACACTGTCAGGGAATAAGGACACTCCTTAGGTCAGATTTTGCGCTGATGGGTGCAATAGTAAAGTCACCTTTCTCATGATGCATTCAGCATAATCAATGTGACTTTATGGTGTCCTAAATCAATATAATTTCCTATAAAAGATATAATATTCCCTAGCTACACATTAAAAAGAACCGTCATAGTTGTGTAAGAGACGGCTGCTAAACAAAGAGATCATCTTGCTGTAGTAGTAGATTTTATTTTTAGGATACACACACACACACACACTGATCAGCTCGGGGAGGAATGTTTTGGGAGTCATTTCGGGGCGTTACTGCACCCCCCAGCTGCTGCATTCCTTAGAACTGTTGAAGCAGATGCCTGGGCCCTGGGGCTCCCCGGCTCCCACTCACAAAGACTTACTACTCACAATCTCACAGGGTTACCAACCCCATGACTACTCACAATCTCACAGGGTAATCAACCCCATGACTACTCACAATCTCACAGGGTTACCAACCCCATGACTACTCACAATCTCACAGGGTTACCAACCCCATACCTACTCACAATCTCACAGGGTTACCAACCCCATGACTACTCATAATCTCACAGGGTTACCAACCCCATGACTACTCACAATCTCACAGCGTTACCAACCCCATGACTACTCATAATCTCACAGGGTTACCAACCCCATGACTACTCACAATCTCACAGGGTTACCAACCCCATACCTACTCACAATCTCACAGGGTTACCAACCCCATGACTACTCATAATCTCACAGGGTTACCAACCCCATGACTACTCATAATCTCACAGGGTTACCAACCCCATGAATACTCACAATCTCACAGGGTTACCAACCCCATGACTACTCATAATCTCACAGGGTTACCAACCCCATGACTACTCATAATCTCACAGGGTTACCAACCCCATGACTACTCATAATCTCACAAGGTTACCAACCCCATGACTACTCATAATCTCACAGGGTTACCAACCCCATACCTACTCACAATCTCACAGGGTTACCAACCCCATGACTACTCACAATCTCACAGGGTTACCAACCCCATAACTACTCACAATCTCACAGACTAACCAACCCCATGACTACTCACAATCTCACAGGGTTACCAACCCCATGACTACTCATAATCTCACAGGGTTACCAACCCCATGACTACTCATAATCTCACAAGGTTACCAACCCCATGACTACTCATAATCTCACAGGGTTACCAACCCCATGACTACTCATAATCTCACAGGGTTACCAACCCCATGACTACTCACAATCTCACAGGGTTACCAACCCCATGACTACTCATAATCTCACAGGGTTACCAACCCCATAACTACCCACAATCTCAGAGTTACCAACCCCAAAACTATTCATAATCTCACAGAGTTACCAAACCCAAAACTGCTCATAATATCAGTTACCAACCCCATAACTACTCACATTCTCTCAGATTTATCAACCCTATGACTACTCACAATCACAGACATGCTCAAAACCACACACAAGACACACACATATGCATATATTAATGTTCTTGTAACTTAATGTAACTATTGTACAATCTGGATTATTATCTAATGTGAAAAACAAACAAAAACATTTTAGACTTAACTGTACTAACACTAGGACTCAATTTATCTTTTTTTAATCTCATAAACTGAATAGCCTTACACTGTCCCTTGCTGGAGCACAATGCTTCAGGAGCATCTTCTGTTTGCTCCATCTGCCTTGTCCTGTCCTATTCGGTCATTTTTAATCCACAAAACACCTCTAACTTTGTCAGCTTCATTCTACCAATGGAAATAATACAACAATATAAAATAGTCACTGACAGGAATATGGTCATTCATTCATCAATGGCAACAACAGTCAAATTCTGTACGTGCCCTGTGGAAAGTGACTAGCTACATAGGCTATTTCCATCAGATTTGAACAAAGAACAAGGCACACAGAATAATCACACATCCACCAAAGCAACTGGCTCATAAATTAATCGGCAAAAACACACCATGTAAGCAGATACCGAACCTTGTAACTATTTTCGGTTGCTGTAGTGTATTATGCAGCGAGCATGAAATGAAATAAGCAAGTTTGGCAATGTGACATTCAGCTAGCGAGCTAGCTAGTTAATGTCAGCCACAAAATAGTAGTTGTGTTCAAAATACGTGACATGGAGATGGGAGAGGCTAGGTTGTGTTGGTGTTTGTGGCTAGCTAGCAAGCACTGACGGACAATGTAATCAGTACAGGCAAAACTACAAGCTGACAAACGTGCAAGCTAGTCTGCCGTTATAACTAAGGATGGGAGAGCTTGTTTGCTAGCGTTAGCTTGCTAACATTAACATAAATTGATAACACAGCTTCACAGTACGTCTGTGCTACCATATTGATGAAATAGCTTGCCAAGTAGACATGTGCGTTGTATATTTGGTTCACAGTTTTAGGCACTGCAGCATATGTCTGTGGGACAGCACAGAAACAATTCGCTTGGCTAAAGACAGCTAACCTTGTTCACTGCCGCTGCGACGTGAGATGAACTCGTGGATGATTGGCAGTTAACGGTAGAATATTGGAAAGAAAAGGAGTAGGGATGGGGGAGGGGAGGTACGATCTGGCGGAGGAAGCCCGCTCATTTCAACTAAACCTAGGCCGGGTTACTCTGACTGCAGGGATAACGGTGTAGGCAGGTTATTGATTGATTGAGATTCAGACGTATCAACCCCATAACTACTCACTATCTCACAACCCTATCAGCCTTCCAACTAATCACAATCTCACCTACGAATCAACGCCCCAACTAATCACAATCTCACCCACGAATCAACCTCCTAACTAATCACAATCACACCAACCCAACAAGTCACAATTTCACACACCAATCAACCTCCCAATTACTCACAACCACTAATCACACACTTATTGTATTTTCATATGGCTTTCAAAGTGAACACATAATGTCCCAAAACCACTTTTGGTGTTTTGATTGTTACCTAACTCAAAAAAGCACAGCACCAGACAGTTCATGCAAGTTTTTTACTTGCAAAATCCAGTCAAATGATGATCATATTGGCTCAATGCTGATCAATTTTCTTTTCAGGAGAACAGCAAACTGAATGAGGATGAGTACATCGGCCCAAGCTATGAATGACTATGCATTAAGAGTTTCAGGAAAATGAACCCATCTCTACAAGTATTACTGATTCACTCTCAGTTTACTGCAGCCTTACTGGGACTTCAGAAATCTGTGAAATTAAGATCCATGCATAATGTAAATTTTTTATCCCTCAGAATTTGATCTGGGATCTAATAAGATGTGTGCAATTACGAGTGCCTCAGATCAAAGGGTATACAACTCAGTTCACTGCTCTCACACTTGACGAGTGGAGGGTTTAATATCAAATCCGGTCTTGGACAGAAACGAAGCCCAGATTCGCAGTTCATCTCAGGTCCTCAAAAAGAAAAAAAAATTGCCTGGTCTGGGAACGAGGACACCCCCCCCCCTCCCCATCCCCTCCCCACACCCCCTCATCACAACTCTGTAGCCTATTTTAGCCTACATTTGTGACAAGCATGTCAAAGGGCGTATTTCGAGGAGGCAGCCAATCAGCTGCAGGCATTCCAGTTCCACCTACTCCTATGAATGCACCCCTATAGCTGTAGGCTACCTTCGCACACACCTCTGTGCTGTATGACCAATCACGTTGGCATAAGGAAGGAGAATAACAGAAAGCAGTATGTTTACAGTGAAACAGGACCAGAGCAGAAGAATGGATTGTGTTGTGTTTCTCAGAGGATATATGCAATAAGAATTTAATAAGAAAAAATATTAAAAAATCATAAGGTTTAGAAATGATGTAAATTCTGTAGTAGTGTGTACATATATCACTTGAGAAACTGGCTGAAACAGAACACAAACAAATTTTTGAATCAAAATCAGAGATAAACTAAATATAATATACTGGAAAAAATATATCTTACAGAGGAAAGACAAGATTCCCTGATAAAGTACATTGTTGAAGGTCCATATAAGAGGGTAACTGCTTTTCCTTTAGTCTTCTCACCTTAAAGGAATTGTAGCTAAAATTTTAATTCATATTTTAGTTTAATAAATGTAATTTTATTCATTTTATTTTAATAAAAATATTTTTCATTTTATTTAAAAAAATGATTTTTGTATGCCTTGTTGTTAACCAATATTGATTTCGGCTGTGGCGTTGTCCTCGGCCTCTTTCTTCACTAGTCATGTATGGCCTTGACCCTACACACCTGGATCCATCTCAATACCCGTTCGCCATAGGCTGGAGCCGACTGGTTCATAATCAAGTAAACACACCCCCTCTAGACTCCTGTCAAGATCAGCCTTGAATGCAAACCCCCCACCCCCCACAAAAACAAACAGGTGTTAGCAACCTTTGCTTGCGTGTTGTTGTATCCTTGATGTGGCTATCTAATCTCGTTTGGTCAAGTTTGGAGCAGAGAATACCACAGGGACCTCGCAGGTAAAGCAAAGAAGCGTTCAGTTTGTTTCCAGCGGAATACTTCTCCAAGAGCACAGTACAGGAAACCCGGTCTGTGTGTAAGGTCACTGTCATTTTAAAGTGACCTTACACACAGTCCAGGCTACACAAAGTGACCTTCACTTTCAAAGTGAAGTCCAATCCTAACATCACTCTCACATGTTCCTTTAGCTTTTCAGAAGTGACTTGACTTTGTCTTCACATATGGGTCATTAAATGGTTCTAAAAAGACTCTGTGCTCCACATTCACCAAAAACCTGAAGAGCTATTTATGCCATGGACATAGATGCAAATCTAGTAAAATAGCTGCCAGAATCAACAAAGAACTCACAGCTGCAGCAAATACTTGGGGTTTTCATTTCTGTATATTTTACAGACTACTTCAGGTACCATCCAGAGTCTCATTAGAATGTAAGAAGTACAGCGACTGAAGTGAAGTAAAAGAACAGCTACAAGAAGGAGTAAAGAAACTTGACTTTGTGAATGAATTCCAGTTCAATTGAATTTTTATTGTACGAAATCAAGTCTGTGTCAATTTCAAAAATAGCTCATTTGAAAATGCAAAATCGTTGAAAAAACGTCAGGTCACTTGCACACATCCACTTAACCCAATGTACAGAGCAGAGTTTGCTTAATTTAGCTGCTCAAAGGTTAGTAGAACAGGCCCCTGGTAATTATGTCACTAACATATGAAATGTATAACTGGAGACTGAAAATGGTCAACTTCACCCCACACCTCCATTCGCTAATGCACTTGTTCCAGGCAAAGGTTCACCAGTTGCCCTTGGTCATAACACTGTTTGTCTTCATTGCCAATGTTGTACTTATTTACTTTAGCCCCTTCTTCTGTGTAGCCTTCTCAGGTACTGAGATATCATATGGTAGCCTCCATGGCAGACATACTCTTCTCTGTTTTTACTCTTGCTTTCAGTTTAATTGCATTTGGAACTACACTCGTGAAATAACCAAAGTGACGAGAGTATCAGGATGTCAGACTGTATACCTCATGTTAAAAGTCTTTAACTGTACAATCCTATTATAGTCTAATATAAATCAGAAGTCATTAACTCATCAAAAACATAAATTGAGGGCTGGACTGCCTCATTCAAACCAGGATGTAATATAAAGTTGGTATCTCCCTAGTGAATTGTTATCTCTGTTATTATTGTGATGGCAGAAGTTAGTCAACTAGATCCTATACCATGCTGTCTTAAGACTCAATTTTCAAGTAGTGACAGTTTGAGAAGGAATTTTTGCAGTCAATGAGAGTGTGCGATATTGTCATAAAGACATTGCAGTGGAAGTGACCCTGTTTGTCTGTCTGTTTGGTTATGCAGCCGGTCCGTTCTTGTTGATGGTGGAGCAGACATGCTCTGTGCGTCTCCTCCCTCCTGTCAGTCATTAACTGTCACTACAGCGGCAACATGGACCTCCAATCAAGCAATTGGACATCTCCAGCATCGTTTAGTGGTGTCTGTAAACAGTAAATACAGTATTCAGCAGATGTGGAGATGCCAATCCAAACAATGAGCGACATACATCTAGAAGTGGTTGCATGGCACCAGTACAAACAGAAACAGCAGCTTTGCGGCTTTTGAACTTCAATGCAAGAACAAATGGAGATAAGAAAAAGTCATCCTTTTGCCCCAGCTTAAAGAGGCATGGCTGGTACGTAAATAGTAATATTATTGCAGGAAAGTTACTGAAGGCCACTGAGCTGTCACCCAAGAATAAATAAAAAATAACAGGCTGTTGGATACTGCACACAGGCTAAAAACACTATAACATATAGGTATATCATGCCATATTACTATTATTTACTTTCTGCAATATTTTTTTCCTGTTTTGCCAGTGTAGAGTAGGTTAAACCTTATATCACTAACCATAGTCCATAATTATTGTGCATTTTAATATTTTTTGGCATGTTTAGCTGTTACCTTTAAAATTCACAGCATCCTGTTATGGTCAAATGAGGGTTGTGTTCTTTGCAATTCTAGTTAAAAATTCTTTCCTCCTGGGTTCTTGGTACCAACAGCATATATAGCACATGCGGTAATTCAGGCCAGGCATGTAGCTATGTTGTCGAGGGGCTTTTCCTCTGTATGCAGACCCATAATGCAAGCAATCACAGTGTTTTGATTCCCTTCAGCAACAAGTGCCTGGCCTGTTTCTGTATACAGAACAGATTAATGAAGCCTCGTTTTATCCTGCTATGTAAATTTTCTTTATCCATTACTGATGAATAAACTTCCCCTGTGCATCGAATGCTTATTAGTATGTACGGTCTAATTGTCGTTATGCAATTAGGTATTGCTCATGTCATTGTTTGTTTATAACACTTAGAACTCTTGCAATCCTTTATATAACTTGAATTTGGCTCTGGTAGTTACATAGTTACTAAGCCTCACCTCATGTCACTTTTTAACTTCTTTGCCGATTTAAGTAACTCCTGTCAATTCATTTTTAATAACGAGTGGTATCCCATGGCCATCGAAAACCGTGTGGCATGAGTCCCTATTAGAGACAGACGGAGCTGTCCCTGACTCTGTGAACCAATCATATTCCATTTTCTCTCAGTCTAAGTTCTTGTGCTGATAGGTAAAGGCACAAAATATAATGGAAAACTTTTCATGTTATAGTTCAGCATGTATATAATATTGTGGAGTTTAAATAACCTGAGTGCAACCCTGTTGTATCACATTATTTTAAAAGGGTGCTCAAAGTGTCCTGAACAGGCAACAAGGGGACCATAACCATAACCAAAAACCATGCTCTGGATTTACCCCCACAGCAGGGGACTGTTGCGAGAGAGGGATAGAAAAAGGGAGAGAGAGAGACCTCCACAAAGTTTCCTTTCTTCATCCAGACTTCCTATTACTGAAGTCCAGGGGGTTCAGAGGGGGGCCATGCAAAGAGTTAAACAGATTTTCCCTAAAAGTCCCAAACCCCTCCCTCCCCCCGCCCCCTGGAATGGTCTGCCCCGCCGGCTCCCATAATGCACGTGTGTGTTTTCTCAGTGCCATATATAGGAGCATGTTTGGATTGGCTCCTGGAGATCAGTGCAATAGTCAGCCGTCCAGGCAGCGAGGGGGCATCGCTTACGAGAGAGAACACGCGGGAATATCAAGCGAGCCGAGCTCCCCTTTCGCTCCAATAAGCAACCCCTGCTCTGACCCAGCCTCTGAGCCGCGCCAAGCCTGACAGGGTCTTCCACCACATGGATAAGCTAATCGAATCCGCGCCCGAAGATGGGTCTTTCATGTTTACCTCCGAATCTGTGGGAGAGGGGCATCCTGGTGAGTCGGACCCCCCTTACACCTGACACCCCCGCACATGCTCAGCAGCAGCTACCAATCAAATTCAAATACAGAGTGCTTTATTGGCAGGACATAATTGACATTTGTACTGCCAAAGAATGACACAACTGATGATAACAATGACGAGTAATAACAGACCAACATTACTAATAATAATACTACTATTGCTACTACTACTACAATCATATCTTCTTGTATGGAGACTGTGCATAACCAGTACAGGTTAAGGCTTGAACTGCAAAGTAAAAGACACTCTCCAATATAACAGTATGGAAATCCAGATGTTGCGCAATTCTTCTGGGTTTTATAAACGGTTCCAGGCAGCACATATAGCTGTGTGTGAACAGAAGCCATGTCAACACAGGGTGGGCGGGATCAGAGTGTTTGTGGGAGGGAAGCCTCCATAGAGATGACTGGGCTATTGATATCTTTAGCCAATCAGAGTGAAAAGCTCTGTAGTGTCAGAGGTCTGTGGCATTCCATTGAACGGGTTGAGTTAGAGACATGACTTCACTGTTCTATTAATGGTTTATGCCTGTATATACACACATACTCACACACACACCTCATGGTCAGCATATCAAGGCCATTCTAGTTGTTTTACACTTCATTTTATGACCTTTGCCAATCAGAATTCTTATGTTTTTTCTCAGCTTCCATGGTTTTATTCGCATCTGCATATTAACACAGATATGCTCTTTAATCATTATTTTCAGAATGCCAAGTTAATGGTCAGGATCTCCAAAAAGCACAATTGTGTGAAAAGCAAGCAAGAACATCAGTCTTGACGTTGCTTTAATAACTGCAATGAGCAAATTTTAGGACACAAAGGGCCTGGTTTACTAAAGCTGTCAGCAACGAGCAAAACTGTTTTGCTGTTGCAAAATACCATGAGAACATGTGGTTCGTTGAGGTAGTTTGTTTGCTACAATCCAAATATAATTTTATGTGAAAAATGTTTTACATGTGCTAAAGGCTTTGATAAACCTTGCCTTAGACTTAGATGTTCTTTATCCCTTCTCGTTGTTATACTGCTGGCTCTCAGCACTGACGTGCAAATACCCTCCATGCCTCTGGGGAACCAAACATCCAATCAAATTACAATACTCTCACCGCCCACTGAGAACTTAGAACTCACTGCACCAGTTCTTTGGACCATATCACAACTGTTTGGGCTCCTTCTGTTTGTTTGTACATCCCAAACAGCCACCTGCATGTTATAAACCCTGGCCAGAATGAGATTGTTTTAAAGTGGGGGAAATTTAAAATAACATTAAATTTAAACATTAAATTAGCGTTAACATGGGATCAGCTCATTTTAAAAGATCATAAATCCAAATACAGGGTCCTCTGACTTTATCTAAAATATGCTGAGACTCAACTCAAAATGAAAAATGTAGCTTGTCAGCTGACGCAAGGATGTGACACTTATAAACTTAATAACTTTACTTCCGTCACACTACTTGTGTCATGTAGCCAGACTAAACTATAATGTTTACTGTTTATGTGGGTGGCAAGGGGTGAAGTTGGGGGTGTGTTGGGGGTCCTTTGTGGTCTGGTCTCATTGCACTGTACAGTGGAAACCTGGCAGGAATGTTTTTGGGGACACATGTTATTGGGCAACATTCGTGCAGAGCAGTGCTGAACAGAGATACAGGCAGAACTGGATTCCGCCTGTATGGGAACTGGCCAGACCTCGCTTCTCTTATCACAATGACCATGCAGAAGGCACCGACTGGCACTGGCAACAAACAAAGATCTCTTCAAACATTTTAGCAATGCAAATGTATTACTGTCAGGCCTTGCATCACCTTACATTTGGCAGGGTGACTATTCAATTTTTCAACGATTCCTGCTGACCATATAGTGAAATCTTTTCACACAAAATCAAAATTTGTGAATTGTTTTGGTGTTGCTGGAAAAAATATTCGATTTCAGGAAATAAGACCATGACTTCAGCTAAATTCACACAAGGCCAGCAGTTAAATTTAGGTGTTGACACCATCAAAAGTGTTACGTTGACACTTTTTGGGTGAGTCCATATGGTGTGCTGATTCCAACACCCACAGTGTTAAATTTAGTGTTAGTGATTTGCTGTGCAGAGAAATCTGGTAAGGTTACCATATAGACAAAGATGAAAAAACATAAAAAAACAAATTATTTTTCTCAACTAGACAAGGGGAGAAGAGGTACTTCAACAACAGAATTTAAATTCAATTACTATGTGTCACCAGTAGCCTGTCCACAAGGTGCATGAGATTTTTGTTTTATTCGTGCAGCTTTAAGGCTAAGCTGTACGTGACCTGTATTGTCAGCACACTTTATGTGCAGGTTGTTATTGTTTGCGTCTGATGTAACTCGCTTTATGCGTTGCTTCAGCCGCCTGTGGCCGCAGAGTGTTTGAATGAGAGCGATAATGGGGGCCGTCCGCATTGTCCCCACACAGACGTCTGTCTGCTGGGAAAACACACAGCTGGTAAAGGCCAAGAGAGGAGGGACTAGGCTGAGAGCTTTCTCTTAAAATCTGCTTCCATTTGATTGAGTATATATGAATTCAAATTGTTTATTCACATTTTAGCAATAATGTAAAACTTATGTCAGTTCACCAAATTTATAAAAACACAAGAGAAACTTTACGGTTAGCACCAAAACCAAAATCACTGATACAAAAATGCAACAAGTGCAAAAAGTGCACAACTGAAACTTACAATTTGAACAAAAAACATACCCTGCATATTAACACTATTAAAAACCCACTATTATCCTTTATCTCAACAGAAAAAATAGAAGAAAAATTTAGTCTTCTGACAAAATTTATGTAAGATAAAATGACTTTTAAACATTGTTTCAAGTTTAAGTAAGCACTCAAAAACAGTCACTTCAATATTCAAACTAAGACATCACTGTCCACAACATTAAAAAGAGGTGGAAAATAATGGAAAACTGGAACGTGTCAATGGTTAATTATTAATCCTGTTTCCAGACAATACATGTTGAGGACACTGTCTGAGTGCTTCACAGAAAGTCTGTTTCCTCCATTTGCTTTAAAGAAAAAAGAGACCCATTTGAATTAGAAGTGGCTCTTTTAGTGAATATAGGTTGTGTTTACCAGGCTTGTATGATGTCCCTGTGAAACAAATTTGTCCATAATTTTCAGTATTGCATTATACTCTGAAGAACCCAGTTGGAGTCCTTCAAAATGTATGTTCGTTTTAAGAAATTGTTTTTACAGTCTATGTTTTAAAAGGACTGACTAAATATTGAAGATCATATAATAAATACTTCTGTATGACTATGAGAGTCATTTACACATTCATCATATTTTATGTGTGTGTGTGTTTGAACATCTAGGGACAAGTATCAAAAATGAACGTTATAAATTTTGTTATACATTGCATTTAATTTTCGTTTTGCAGTTATCTGTGTTTTCATGTATCTGTCCCCATCAAATGTCATTCATCCTAATATGTAATATGTATGTATTGATAAAGCAGAAATTCATATTAATCGCGTGGAAAATGCATTGCTGCATCAGAACTAACATGATTTATTGTCTTCATCTTCAGACAAAATCTGTGACCAGATCAGTGATGCTGTTCTGGACGCTCACCTGAAACAGGACCCTGATGCCAAAGTGGCTTGTGGTGAGTCAGTTTTAACCACGCCCAGAAATTAGCAAAATCTCAGGAGGGCACGTTTTAACCACGCCCAGAAATGAGCAAAATCTCAGGAGGGCACGTTTTAACCATGCCCAGAAATGAGTAAAATCTCAGGAGGGCAAGTTTTAACCACGCCCAGAAATGAATAGAATTTCAGGAGGGCAAGTTTTAACCACGCCCAGAAATGAGCAAAATCTCAGGAGGGCACATTTTAACCACGCCCAGAAATGAGCAAAATCTCAGGAGGGCACGTTTTAACCATGCCCAGAAATGAGCAAAATCTCAGGAGGGCACGTTTTAACCACGCCCAGAAATGAGCAAAATCTCAGGAGGGCAAGTTTAACCACGCCCAGAAATGAA
The DNA here is from genome assembly GCA_022829145.1 of Albula goreensis. Classification (NCBI taxonomy): domain Eukaryota; kingdom Metazoa; phylum Chordata; class Actinopteri; order Albuliformes; family Albulidae; genus Albula; species Albula goreensis. The sequence continues at coordinate 8,515,513 of CM040750.1, read as the reverse complement.
TAGAATTTCAGGAGGGCAAAATGAGCAAAATCTCAGGAGGGCACGTTTTAACCACGCCCAGAAATGAGCAAAATCACACCCATTTTAACCGTGGTTTCCACAGAGACGGTGTGTAAGACTGGCATGGTGCTGCTGTGCGGGGAGATCACGTCACGCGCGAACGTGGACTACCAGAAGGTGGTCAGAGATGCCATCAAGCACATCGGCTATGACAACTCCGACAAAGGTGTGACGCCATGACCGAACCCACGCCTCCTTCAAAGCATTACATTTGAGAACCACTGTCCATTAATGGGCCAATGTAGTGCCCACAAAATGCTGACCGACCATCAAGTGTCTGAGATATAAAGCGATTGTGAGTAGTTGCCAGCATCAGTGATGGTTTTTAGGAAAAAAGGTTAACAGCAGAGCTTCCCAGAAAGATGATGTATCTGAATAGAGGTACATAATACAGCTTTTGGGCTGGAACATTCTAGAGTCACTACCTGAATTGCCAGTTTCTTGTGTAACAGAACAGCAGGGATGTTGTCTGTGTTGCCTGTCTCGACTTGTCTCCTCCCATCTTTTCAGGTTTCGACTACAAGACGTGCAACGTGCTGGTGGCCTTGGAGCAGCAGTCCCCCGACATCGCCCAGGGCGTCCATATCGACCGGCATGAGGAGGACATCGGAGCCGGGGACCAGGTAACACCTGAACACGCCTGTAATGCAAGATACACAGGAACATGCATCTGCAAAATAGATGAAGGGGACCTGAACATTGTACCGCATCAATGTCCAATGTTTTATCCAAATCAAATTGCTTCTAATACTTTATGCTCACACCACCCCACACAAGTTCTGAACTGCGAACATATGATGTTTAAAGTTCTGATTGCTCGACTGCATATACAGGGGGTCCTCGACTTACGAACGAGTTCCATTCCTACGACTTGTCGTAAGCCGATTTTCGACGTAAGTCGGAATTTATACCTAAATTATACCTATATTAACACCTTAAGTCACTCACACTGTACACACAACACATGAAGGACATATAAAATACAATAATTAAATGAAACATTTACAAAAAAAAAAAGAGAGAGAGAACAATTTCTTATCTTTATTTATGAGGTCATATTTACGAAGCAAACCAAATCTAGGTCGAAACTAGATTCAAGTAATTTATGGGAGTGCGTCTTAACCACGAAACAACGTAAACCGAGGACCTCCTGTATTGTAGATTTTTAAAAATGATACGTATAAAATGACACAAGCAGGTATCTTTGAGCCCAGAGGATAGTAAAATCAAAACTCGGATCACGTATGTCCAGCGTTGTTCTGGGTTGAAACAAATAGCACTGAATAGAAAGACTGCATAGGATACATATAAATGCAGGCAGAATAATCAACCATAATTATACAGGATGACAAGCAGGTCATATAGACAGAACGCATGTACATGGGTTACAAAAGAGACGTGCTAGAACAAATAGCACGATTAGCATTCGGCGAACAGAACACATGAAGCCTCATCCGCGTTCATTGATAGCACAAGCAGCAGAAACAGCAAATCGGCGCTATATTTGAACACTGATTGCATAATTTTGACATGAATGTACAGCAGTGGAACATCATTGATTCCCCATCAGTGTAGGATCGGTTCCTGCAACGGTGCCTGTATGAAGGTCAGAGTCTGATACCTGTATTTTTTTTTAGCATGGCCGGATGGTTTTCGTTTGTTTTTTGGCAGGGCCTGATGTTTGGCTACGCTACAGACGAGACGGAGGAATGCATGCCCCTCACCATCGTGCTGGCCCACAAGCTCAACTCCAAGATGGCCGATCTGAGACGGAGCGGGGTCATCCCGTGGCTTCGCCCCGACTCCAAGACCCAGGTAAAAGCACTCTCGTGCCCCCACGCCATGAAAATACCAGTAAGATCATGTGCTGTAGTCCCATATAAGGATCCCTACATGGCCAAGGTCCAAATCCAAATCAAGGTACTGGGACCTTTAGGTCTATCCATCCTTTTTATCTGTGACCCTCTCAAGCCTTCCTACTGTCTGAAATAAAGATTAAAAAAACTGAAAGGAGGGCATGTTGCCTTGCTCTTTTAATAAAGAAGTAAAATCCTGTAGGGATCACCCAATGGATGCTGATTTAATGGACCGTAGTCCAGCCCCCCATGATGGCCGACTGAGGGAAACTGAGGCCAGAGGTTGGTGTGTGTGTGTTGGCCAAACCCTGGCTTCCTAGAGTAAATGTAGTGCTATATATGTGGGCCATACAGACACACAACCAACCCACTGATTCTAATTAACAGTTCTTCAGCCAGGTACATGAGCCAATTAGTGAAAGGCAGAACAAGTACAAGGGAGTTTTCTGCCTTGCAGCAGTGAGGGCTCTGTCCTGGCAACATGGCAGAGGCCTGTTTTTACTGCCTTCTGGAGGGCAACAAGGCAAACCCACCCCCATGTGCCTGGCATTTGGAAAATGCGAGGCATTCCAGTTAGCCATGTTTTGGAAGCTGAGAGCTCTGAGTTATTTTGGAGCGCTTGAGGTTATATGGATCAGTAATATAATACAATAGTGGGACAGGTTAAAAGGTTTGCTCAATTTAACATCCGGGGCACAACACTTCTGAGAAACGTTGCACCAAAGCAGGAAAAAGCGTATACTATTGAGGGAACATGTGACATGGAATATTACCAGAGTGTCATCAGTATTACCAATCAAAAACGTCCAAGTCAAAAAGAGGGTGTGGCTCTTCTTGGTTACAGTAATATCTTGGATTTAACATGAATGCGGGAATTTTTTTGAATGAGTCATGGAGCTGTAGCTCCACCACTCAAACCCCACCCTCTCACCCAATCTCCTAGGTGACAGTGCACTACAAGCAGGAGGGTGGTGCAGTGATCCCCTTACGGGTGCACACAATAGTGATCTCGGTGCAGCACGACGACAACGTCACCCTGGAGGACCAGCAGCGGATCCTCAAGGAGAAGGTCATCAAGCCCGTGGTGCCCGCCAAGTACCTGGACGATCGGACCGTCTACCATCTGCAGCCCAGCGGCCGCTTCGTCATCGGAGGACCACAGGTGAGCCCCATAGAGACACCCCCACCTCTGTGAGACGAAATAAAGAAAGGGCAGCAGAGCATAGGACCGTATGAGCATTAAAAACAGACCATTCCGCCTAAATAGACTCACCATTTATATACACACTACAGAGTCGCCAGTACTTGCAGCAAGCCTGGACTTGAACAAACCAAGGGTCTCAACTACTTGACCTGGAAAACTATTCTAAGTATTAACAATTGATAATTATTTTTGCGTAAAATAATATTTCCTGATGTCTGTACAATTTACCCTTAACCCATTTCCAGTTATGCCAGTTTTCTGGAATGAACTCAACCTGGAAAATCTTTTGTAGTTCACCTTGTTGAACCCTTGTATAATATTAAAAAACCTAAACTGAGTCCAATCCAAGAAACAGTTATGGAGAGTTGACCATAACAGCAGTCTTACGCCATTTCCAGATCATGGTTAATATTTTAACCACCTCTTAGATTCTTGAGTTCAAGTACAGAAATCATATTCCCTCAGCAATTTGCACTTCCACCAGCACCCAATAAGCCCTCCAGAACAGAATTTCTATCCCTATTTACTATTACCATTACTAAATAATTACTAGGAATTACTAATACTATCTGTCCCATGCAACTTCAAAACTTTAAAATCAATCACTTAGGCTATTTAGGAGAAGAATATAACGCTTTGAGACACTTGATGGGTCAGTGTATTTCAACTGTGTGTTTCATGAATTTGTTTTAGTGACAGTGCATTGGTGTGCAGTAAAATAATGCTAAATAATGCTTGATTTATAATTATAATTTAGTAGCCCACAAGTCTCAGTCCACGGCCCGTGAGATCTTCATTCTAAATTCTACATTCTGCTGTGCTGTGTACAGTCTCATGTATAACTGCATCTACCTGATTTTTTAAGTACAGGAGGTCCTTCGGTTACGACAGTCTCGAGTTACATCGATTTCGTGGTTACGATGCACTCCCATAAATTACTTAAAAAACCTAGTTTCACCTAAGCGGTTTGGTTTGTAAATACTAACACAGAAATAAAGATAAGAAATTGTTCTCCCTTTTTTTTATTAATGTTTCATCTAATTACTGTATTTTATATGTCCTTCATGTGTTGTGTGTACAGTGTGAGTGACTTAAGGTGTTAATTTAGGTATAATTTAGGTATAAATTCTGACTTACATTGAAAATCGGCTTACAACAAGTCGTAGGAACAGGACTCGTTCGTAAGTCGAGGACCCCCTGTACATGTTTAGCAGTTAAGAAAATGTATCATGGCACAGCACAGCACTCTTGGGCTTTCTTATCATGTTAAAAGGGTTCATGCAGTGGTAGCCTCACATGCTGCGATGAGGTTCTGACACAGTGGTCTCTGTGCCCGACAGGGTGACGCTGGCGTGACCGGCCGAAAGATCATCGTGGACACGTACGGGGGGTGGGGCGCCCACGGTGGAGGGGCCTTTTCTGGAAAAGACTACACCAAGGTGGACCGCTCCGCCGCTTACGCCGCACGCTGGGTCGCCAAGTCGCTGGTCAAAGCCAAGCTGTGCAAGAGGGTGCTGGTCCAGGTGAGACACACCTTTAAATCCACGTCTAGATCATTAACAAAGACGGTTAAGTGAAAGTGATGCATGGGAACAGCATAGTTCATCAATAAGTTGCAATAGCATCAAATCTATAAATGGCAAGAAATCACGTGTAATGATGTAACAAACGAACAATGATAGCCATAGTAAGTGTTTTAGAGTGTTTCTAATTTGGATAGAGGGTCTCCTCCTCAGTATTGGGGTTGTGGTCTGTTAAACCTGTCCAGTTTTGGAGAGCCCTTCTTTTAACCCTTCCTCGTATTTACACCTTGTATTGCAGGTTTCCTATGCCATAGGTGTAGCCCACCCACTGTCCATCTCCCTCTTCACTTACGGCTCGTCCGAAAAATCAGAGAAAGAGCTCCTGCACATTGTCAACAAGAACTTTGACCTTCGACCTGGGGTCATTGTCAGGTGAGCTTCCATGACAACTGCAAAGCCACCTTTAGCTGATATCAATAGCTGCCCTCAATTCTGTAATTCTGTTCTGTAACTCTGAGAGCTTCAACAATATGTAAGTCCAATTTTAAGAATACAGAGCTAACAGTCTGATTAATAAGAGCGAATCTGTGGTATAAATGACGAATAACTTAAGTTACTTACGTGACTTTGCAGTCACAATATCATATAATCATGTTTAATGTAGTGTTGTATTGCAGTTATAGTACTACTGAGGTATTGTAAATTTTTGTATTTGCAGGGATCTGAACCTCAAGAGGCCGATCTACCAGAACACCGCCTGCTACGGCCACTTTGGCAGGAGTGAGTTCTCATGGGAAGTGCCCAAGGTACTGAGGTATTGACGGACTGGCGGCCATTAGTCCACTGTCATGTGAGGGGGGACGAGCTTCAGGCGGGACGAAGGTGCTCTCTGTGATGACGGACCGCCCTCATCCCCCTCCCCCCCACACCCCTTCCCAGAAATCATCTCTGTAACGAAGGGCTTGAATCTCTGTAATTAAAAAATAATAATCCACAAATTGACACCTGGATACAAACATTTTGCTACTTCTTGTAAATCCTTTTTTTTTTTTGTTCTTTTCTTTTCGTTTTCGTGTCGGCTGATTTTACTCGCCGATACACCATGATCAAGCTCCCATTTGCTTTTGTAGCTTTCCTCATGTGCTGCTTCAGTGTTATTACATCTGTTTGTTACATTTACAATGGTGTGGAGGGAATATAGAATATAGACCTAGCATCTGTCACATATACATCAACAGGATAAGCAATAAGAAACGCATATATTTGGCAGGCAGGCAAACGGCTAAGCTTCTAAGCTGTGAATACATTCCACCCTTGCTCTTCCACCCTTGTACTTAATATGACCTAATTGTTCAGGGTTCAAGTAAAGCCTCTCTCGCCCATTGTTCCTGAGTATTTTCAGTATCCCGATTAAGAAACAGTAACCAAACATCACTACCCTGAACGATTCAACTATTTACATTAAGAAGTTATGTGACAGAAGCTAAGTTGAAATTGTCATATCTGTGGAGGCTGCTTCTTCGCTTGGCTTTCTTTTCTTTGAGGGTCAAATCACAGCTGAGCGTTTGTACATTTTCCCCATGTTGCCAAAGAAACGACCTTTCTCCCCCCAAAAGTACCCATATATTATAACTGTGTGTCAAAGAAAAGATTCTACAGTTTGATTTCTGTCTTGACAGTAGCAGTATTTGGATAGATATTTGGGAAATTTGGCATGGATAGCTCAGGTGAAACTCAAAGCTTTGTAGATTTTTTTTGAGCAAATTCTGCTTGCTGTGCTTTTTATTAAGGCTGCAGGACAATTGTAAATTTGATTACATGCAATTAGACATACGCCATCTGTTGATTGGAGGAGGTACTTTACCTTTGGGAAATACAGGCGAATCATGTGGGTTATTTTCTGCTGTTGATGAAATCTCACTGTAAAGCACATATGGCTTTAGGATCAGGGCAGATCGGCTCTCCACTCAAACTCATCCCAGGAAGCTGCATTGCAGTTCTTTCCTTTTGTTTAAAATGTTACTGTTGATCTGTGAATATTTGACTTGTCATTACAATCAGTGGCATTTACAAATGTGAATCTGTGTCACAGTTCTTTAGAACAATTCAGGGATATGAGCTGAATTTATTGGCTTTTTAGAAAAGTCTTTGTTTTGGTGAGGGACGCAAATTCGGTGTGATGGTATAGACTCTTAACTTGATCCAGGGTGATATGTATATAGGTAGATTTTAGCAATAACTAGTCACAGTTACATAATGTTCTCTTTGCAAACAATGTGGTGCTTATGTGGGTCGGCGGTTTTCAAAAAGTAATCAACAGTATAAGGCATTTCAGTTTTACAATCATCAGGTAGAAATATTAAAATATAGATTTCAGAGCCATATTTTTAGTTGAAGCTTTAGTATCGAATGTTTGTTTTTTTTTTAAACTGGAATTCTTCAGATTAGCCTGTAACTACATTTGTTTGTGTTTTCAGCGTATCAGAAGATTAAATGAGAGCACAAATGTATCATTACAATGTAAGATTTTTAATGAGCATTTGACATCATCTCACAGAACAGAAAACAGTGCAGTTAAAGCAAGCATACTTTCACTTCTTAATGGCCTGTCAATCACGTGTGAATAAATGAATATTCATTATGGTCCTGACACACCCACCTAATCCTGAAATCTGCTTGCATTTTATCAATTTTGGATTAAATAAGAAAATTATTGTTTCTGTATTGGGTATTCATTTATATGAGTATTTTAGTAGCAAAAGGATCCTTTTTAAATGAAAAAGAAAATGATTTAGGGATACTACTTTTTTTTTTGAGATTCTTGGGAGTATTTTTCTTTTTTTTTAATTGATTTTCTACTTTTATCTTTATTTCCAGCGTGCTCTTAAGGAAAGGCTTAATGTTTTGAAGGATTATTACCACATGTGATATTACAGCATTTTTATGACTTTTCTTTCTGATATTAGACTATCTGAAATATGTTTCTGTTGCCAGTTTGGTATCGTTTTCTCCATCATTCACTTGGTATAAATACCGTTGAGAATATTCTTACCCTGTTTTTTTCACATCTTTAAACCTTTGTTTGCCATCTTCAGTATTCATACTGGGTTTGTTATCCTGAAAAAGCAGTGCTATCTGTGTACCCTAGCCTGTTTACATGTACCACGATGCCCACTATTGTGTAAGGTGCGTTGGTCAGGCTCAGGGCTCGTCTTACCCAATACTGTGTGGGACACAACAGGACATTCCCCTTGAGTGTGCAAACTCTCGAATTTCCCTGGAGGCTGGAGAACAGATGAATCAACACTTCGATGGCGCAACTGTTCAACGAGCCTAGGGGAGAACTTTCGGGGGGCTTTGTCCAAAAAAACTGTTTCAAGCTGCTACTCACCACCTGACCTCCATTCATTTCTCAGTCAGTCGCTGTCTTGTCTTGTCTGTCTACTGCTCTTCTTAACAGTGTATAAGCAACCCTGCGAATGTAAATAATTTTTGAGAATCAAAACGATCAAAATGACTTTTAAAAGAAAATGTTTTGTGATGTGTTTTTGGCGTGTGAGTGTTTTTCCTTTCACAGGGGATTTGTGAATTGGGAAGATTTGAGAATTTTCCTCATCATCTAGTATCAATTAATTATGTTTCAAGATGTATAAACCTCTTTGCTCCTTAATGAAGTGTTTCAGACCAATTAACAGAGTTTAAAAACTGTAGCTTGTTCTCTGAAAAATATAATTGAACACATATGTAAAATCAGGGCTTTGAACTTACTTTTAATGAAGAAAGTCATGTATTAAAAGTAAGAGAATGTTCAGGTAAAAATACCAAAACACACAGCTTACCTGACCATAATGTGTACCGTTTTTGTACGTGCAAAAACTTGATTGCTGTAATAGAGCCACCCATGCAAGCTGTAAAGAGCCATCGGAGGTTTCCACTTACGCGGTCCCGTGGGAAGGTTCTGCTGAGAGGTCAAAGGTCAGCACAGCTTTAGCCCAAGAATTCATCCTCCTCCATCCAGCCACAGCCAACAGAAAATGACACCAGTGCCCAAAGGCACAGACATTAGAAGACTGACACTAGTGCACACAGCAACAGACCATAAAAGACTGACACTAATACACACAGCAGCATATAATGAAGGGCAGACACTTGTACATGCAGCAACTGACAATACAATACAGATGATATGGCATTAAGCAACTGACAGTAAAAGACTGACAATAGATCACAGAGCACCAGGCAAAAAAGAGATGGTAGTGTATTGAGCAACATTCACTCAAAAACACAGACCTCTTCACAGTAAGCTCTAGAGACTGAGAGGTAGATAAAAGCACACACACAGCGACATAAAATGAAAGACTAGGGTCACTAGGTACACATGACAACAGCCAATTACAGACACAGGTTCAAAGGCAAACAAGAGTTCACTAAACTCTTTTGAGCACAGGCTGTGTGTCTGAAGTGTGTGCATGTGTGTGCGTGTGTTTTTTATCTGAGAAAAGACAATATTTACAAGGAAATAAATGAGGAAAAAAATGACAGACACACCACAATGTCTCTCAATTTCCTTTAATAGAAGAAATGATGATCCAAAGGCAAATATAAACAAACTTTAAAATCAAAAGTACTTTTGATTTGCTCTCCCTCCATAAAAAAAACAGGTAATAAAACACCACGTAGCTAGCAGGAGTCACACTTTGGTTTCACTGAAGGCACTTAACTTCCACTGTTGTCTGAAGGCCACACAACACCTAACGTAAGTGTTCTCTTAAGGGACTGTGGATACACAGCCTATAGTAAAAGACATTATTGCCAGGTTTGAGCCAATTAACAAGCTGGATCAGAAAAAAGTGTTTTTTTATGTAGTGCTATTGCCTTATTATAACGCAGGTGTAATCTTGTGAAGCAGTGAAGAGTTTTCCTTTAGTCTCAAGGGGTCCTGGGTACAAACCAAAATGTGTGTGCCCACATCCCAACGACGAGAAGAGCTCCCAGTTCACATCCCATTCACAGGGTCCAAAGTAGAATCCCACCAAAACTAAACATATATTGTATACACCCAAGGTATATCGTATACATTTTTAAGGTAGAATCGTCTCCCCTTATAAGCAACTCTTACTATACATACACATAAAATAGAACCTCCGATAAAATATACAAATAACTCTGGACATATAAAATGAACAACCTCTTTTTTTTTTTTTTACTTCAAAAATATTGTTTTTTTTTCCTTTTGAAGCGCTGATTGCAAGCTGGTGATGTAACAGATCCTCCTGAGAATACAAAAAAGACACCGAATATAAACAGAGCATCACATAACACTGGACACGGAGTTTGAGCATGACGGGGGGTTTGGGGCTATGACACGAAAAGCCTCTTTGTGTAACATTTTGAGAAGGCACAATGACATCACTCGGGGGGTAATATCGATTCAGGGGGTAAATTATCGAGTACAAGTAGACTCACCAAGGTCACAGCTATGGCTGCCTGCCTTATTCTGCATCTGGCCTACAAAAACAGAACTTGTGACAATCATGCACTGAACTGAGATAATATATTCATAAAAGCTAAGCAATCAGAAAGCAGCATGTGGTTTACCTGTCCAATCAGGACACAGCAGGCCTTATTTGCTACAGAGAGGGAAACTGGGTGACGAGAAACCAAACCCATCTGAAAGGGTGGTTTCTACATACATATCTCAAATGTACAGCCAGACGTGCGCAATTCTGGCTGTATCTATATACATCTGAAAAGCCAAGCTTATGTTTTGCGAAATACAGCACAACTGATATTCAATATAGAATGTTCAGTTAAAATAAAATCAACTTTTACGATAAAAATCGCTTTCAATTATATTCTTTTGGACACTTTTTATATTAAAACAGGACCTAAAAACAAAACATAAAAAACAACACTGGCATACATGTTTTTCTTTTTCTTCATGAACACTCCAGTTTCTGATTTTTAGAAACAGACATAGTCATGACAACCATCTATTTGACAGTTCAAAGAACAAGGCCCAGCCAGGAACGTAAACACTTCTGCAAATGGTTGGCTATCTGGAAAAGTATGAGACATTTGACTCAAAACACTGTGTATTTCTCAATAAGGACACTATGGAGAAAAAAATGCTGGGACCCAATCCAATACACTTTGTCTGTTTAAGGACATTTGCTATTCAATCAAAACAGTCTTTACACTACAATGTAATTTAGTTTTCATATTGTCTATTTTTTTAGGGACAAGCAAGTATGTCCTCAGCAATGTGTTCTTTTCATTCCAAAACTAAATAGCATATTTGATTAAAACACTAGAAGACATTTTGACTGAATTTCTTATGCCGGAGAAGAGAATACATTTGGCTTGATTGGTTTTTAAATGAAAAAGCACCGTTTCCAGAACACAATCTTAACAGCTCATAGAGCTACCACCTCAATTTTCATTTTCAAACACAGAAAATGGGATTACCTTGTTATGAACAGACCAGAAATGACAAAAAAAAATCCAGTTATCCAGTCAATTTTCGATTTTCAAGAATTCGATCTCAACTCTTAGTGAGCTCTGCCGTGACAGGTGATAAAACAGTACCATGAGCTCACACCGTAGACTGTTCTTAAACCTTCACATGTTTGAGAATGTCCTGTTTCAACAAAGGAGATGTCGCATTGTGGCTTCTCGTTGACAGAAAGAGCTCTTTAAAAAAATAATTCCACCTCTGTCTGTGGTGATTCTCACCAGTTAATCTTTGGAAGCACAACAGTGTACAAGCTGAAAAGTTACACCTAAGGTGAACAGTATTTACTGACATCAGATTCCCTTTGGTTCACTGGGTACACACAGACCAGAAAAGGCCCAATATTGGCTGTCTGTAAAGGTCAGCAAGCAAATAACAAAAATATATATGTAGGTATATGGCAATGAATTGCATCTACAGAAAAGCGTACTTCTCTTGTCTTAAATATCTACTTTCATATATTCAGTATTTGGCTGTTGATCAAGAAGGTCAGTAACCCTTGTGATAGTGACAGGATGTCTTATTCTCTGGTCATGACAATAAAATCAAGATTTTAATCTTACGGCTGAGAATGAATGTTTTTTTTTTTCCTGATTTCTTGTCATTTAGTATATTCAGCGAGGATATCTGTTGTAAATGACTAGTAAAGCTATTCAAAGTAATACGGTACACACCCACTGCTTTGGTCAGTCACTGTGATTGGTTAATTCAACAGACTGAAGTAAACATACAGAGTTCTTTCCATTCGCGCCTTAAACCGTTCCTCAGTCTTAAACCGGGATAACATCTAGAATCCGTGGGGATTGGAGGATCGAGAGCTGTATTCATTTTGGACAGCAGAGATCGTTTACTGTGGCTATCCATTCGTTAAACGTATCTTAACCTTCCGTCTGACATTTTCCAGACAACAAAAAAGGCACAATGGTTTTCCAGCTCTATCAAAAAGGCACACACGTGACCAACAGGCATCAACAACATCAACCAGCAGTTCTTTTTCAAGTACACCAGCGGCAGTCAGCCTAAACATTGGCGGTTCAAAATTCAAAATCTTGAAACCTTGAAAAAAACAATCAACAAAATGTAATGGAAAACTGTTTATAACATTTTAAGTGATGAACAATAACTGTGTCTTGGCACGTTGGTCTTTGTAAGGTGCGTCCTGGTGGCCCCTGGTGGTTTTTGAATGAATACTTGCTTTGACATGTAGAACTGAATGATGAAATGAATGGTAACAGCAGCTAATGTTGAATCTTCTATTAGATATGCTTTCGAGTTCAGTGACCCCCCAACCAAATGGACGGGTGACATTTTTCAGGAGGGAGTTCTGTACGTACTGGCAGCAGGAAGTCTTTTGGGGTGGGGGCTGCGGAAGGATGAGTGCTGATGTCAGATGTTTGTGAAGACTTTGGTTTCCTCAGTTACGTCACAAAGACACAAACCTCCCGGATTGGTCCTGGGTCCCCCACTGTAGCCATCCAGGGTCTCCCAACAGATGGATTTCCCAGCATCCCCTGGTCCTGTCAACAGAAGACTCTTCTCTTATTCCTGATGACTTGTCCGATGACATCATAGGCAGTGAGGAGCAGAGCTTTGATAGCACAGCCTAGTCTTTGGTCCTTTAACTCCACCTCCGGTGCAGAAAGACTCCACAGTACTATGTCTTTCAGGCATGGGGAAGGGGAGAAAGTGGAAAAATACAGATGTTTTTGGCATCTTAGTGAATTAGAAAGCTCAGGCGGGACTTTCAGTGACAGCCCAGGACTGAAGGGAGTCAAGATTGACCCAGTAATCCTCACCTGCTTCACCCAACTCCGCCCACCGAAGCCTACATTTTGATTGGTGGGGAACGTTAATGTGGCCCCTCAGGTACTTTCTACAGCATGGAGATGTTTTCCGGTTGGTGCTGGGTTGGCCCACCCACTCCCACGCCCTCAACCTTGCAGTCCCGGCTGGAGGGGTCCTGGGCTCCACCCTTGGCCAGCACCATCAAGGTGTCACTGGACACGCCCCCAAACTCGAAGGCGAATGTCCCATAGAAGAGCATGATAATGACGCAGAAGACCCACTCGAAGATGGCCGAGGCGTGCTGCAGCATGAAGCTCTCCTGGACAAAAAACACGCCACCTGGAGGGTGAGAGGTCAAGGGTCGAACCTTCAGCATGGGTAGACACGGACCAGAGGACTGACCATATCAGAGAGATTACAGTACACGCACTTCTGATTGTCAATGTCCTACTTAGGTAGCAAAAAAATCATACAGATAAGCTTCTGATTTTAAGGAATCCATAAACGTCTGATAATTGTGAAAGTCCTGATTGGTGAAAGTGCCTTTGACGTGATCTACACTAAGAGCTATGAGAAGTCTATTGATTGTTTACTACTTCACCTTTGTTTTTCGGTCATGCATTCTAAGTCATACCCAGCCCTGTCAAATACATCACAGAGGGCAATCCTCAATCTACATATTCTGTGGCAGCTGAATGAAATTTTTTCTTTTTGCTACACACTTCAGACATTTGGATTTGAGATTAAAACATGAATATGTGACAAAAGTACAGATAAATCAGCTTTTATTTAATGGTATTTACATTACTATACATTTTCCAATAATACAAAAGTTTTTAAAGTCCCCTCTGTGAATCTCAAATCTAAGTGCCTGAAGTATACAGCAAAAAGAATAAATTATGCTACCATTTCCATACTTTTGAACGTCACTGTATGTTAAATTCATCTTCCTTACATTATGGTTATGTCTTACATAGCCCTCTTCTTTTAGAGGGCTGTCCCTAAACAAAATGGTAGCCACCAAAGCACCGTATCCAACCCCCACACCCGTTACGGAGCCCTCCCGGCTGAGGAAAGGATACTGAGCACCAGGGCGACGAACGCCAGTAGGGTCATGCCGCAGCGGAGGTGGCCCATGTTGTACTCGCCCTGTGTCTTGGCCAGCCGGTATGTGAGCGCCGACTGCAGGCACACAAACAGCATGCTGGTGGGGAAGGCCACGCCCGCCCCCACATAGTGCAGGACTTTGGCGTGGTCCACCTGCAAGACGACGGGGAGAGAGAGAGAGAAAAAGGTCAGCCTCACATTGTGGAGGGCAAGACTGACAATTTTACAATGAATACTGCCATACAATACACCGATCGTACAGAACAACAAGCATTTTATATGTGTCATAGCATTTGACTATTTTCATTATCGATTAATCAGCCGATTATTTTTCTTGATTAATCGATTCATCGTGTGGTGGATAAAACATCAGAAAAGAGTGAAAATGCCCATTACAGTTTCCTAGAGCACAAGGTGACGTCATTAAGTGTCTTGTTTTGTCTGACCACCAGTCCAAAACCCCAAAATATTAAATTTACTGTAACATGAGACCAAGAAATTCTCACAATTGAGAGCATAGAACCATCAATTTATTTTTGGCATTTTTCCTTCAAAATCACTTAAACGATTAATCGATTATCAAAATAGTTCGTGATTAATTTCCTTTGATCGATTAATCATTGGCAGCTCTACTTAGAAATGAAATGTAATGAAGGGATCATACCCATATAAATGACCAATAACAGCTCTGGCTCACAGCACACATGTAGTACCAAGCCACAACATCTTCACATTTTCACTTCTCCCGCTGTCATATCTGTTTACCATTCCAAACTTGGCTTATGCTCTATATCACTACCAGAGACCCACAAACAGCGCGGCGGAAATATTCCCAGCGGTCAGTTATAAACAGGATGCCGATTAAGCAATAGCATATTCGTGTGTCAGTAACCGGGCCCACACACACGCAGACTTTTGGCAATTCCTCCCACGCAGGTTTTAGTGTGAACTGCGGGCACTGACACAAAATGCAGGAATACCTTATAAAGCCATGGAATTGCAGCGGAAGGCTGACACTTTGAAAGATAGCAGATCTTTCACATATTTAGCTTATGATTATAGCTCTCAGAAAGGCAGGAACACAGCAGTTCATAGAAGTTTAATGTAACATTGAATGCTGGGTAAAAGTGGCAAAAATGTTACATATTGTTTTGACTCCACATTGATTTTATCCCTTTCTTGATCTTCAAGTGAAGCACACATCCACATGACAGTGAAGATGTAAGATACATTAGATGACTCAAGTCAGCCTCATTTTCAAAGCCACTTTAGAGTCCATTTGAGAGGCTTAGCTGTCCGCATTCTGTTGATGGAAAACCTGCAGGCTTTTAAACTGCGGACAGTATCCCTGCTGTCCGCTGTAGCTTTAGCTGCTGTTGTCACTGGTGTTCTGAACCATACCTCAATTATGCTACCACTGGGCAATACAGGCAGGCATGAGGCACAACCTCAATGGGTCTGTACCTCAGTTCTGCCACCAGAGGGCTGTATAGACACGAGTAGGTCAAAACCCTGCTGGGGCTGAGCCTTGGTACTCCCACCATGACAGAAAAAGGCAGGAGCGGGTTAAACCCGCGATGAGCCTTGCCAGTTCTTTTGTCAGTCCTCGTTAACACTCAGCAGGCAGCGATGTGTTGACAACATTGGTTTTCCACCTCGCTCCTCTTCAAATAAACACTCCAGTTTCCCCCGTTAGCCCGAAAAACCATGTGAATTAGCGCTGGAACAGCTAGATGCATGCTTGCGACTTTGATAACCCACCCCCTCACCCCCACTCCCCAAAAAAGTACAAAATATTATCCTTCCAAAAAAAAAAAAAAAAACAGGCAGCGCTAACAGATAGCTGAGCTGCCTCATGTGTTTTGGGGCTGCCTGGTAAATACAGGGTACGCCCCGTTTTCCTGTGGGCCAAACCAAGGAAAACAAAGCTAGCAGTTGGACACGGCTGCACAATGGAGGCGGGACTATGCTGTCATGTGATGATGCGTTGGCATCTGACCGCGCTCAGTGCCAGTTACATTAGTTTCACTGACTGCATGTGTCTGAACCGTTGAACCTTAAAACCCTCACCATTAACGTCACAAAGGACCAAACGCTACATTTTTATCCTGACAGAAAAGCTGGCACTCTCAGAATCTTCCGAGCTCTGACACTACAGGATCCTGTAATTTCCTTCCGCTAGTGTGTAATCACCTATTTGAGTCACTGCTATACTGGCACCACCCAGAACACAAAGCCCTGCAGCTGAGCCATAATGGAATCCTCCGATTCCAAACCCATGAACCAGTGACTGTTTTACACACCACAGACTGCTCAGTACTTCATAAAAGTCAGTTACAGATATCATACAACACTACAAGAGAGCCGATGGACTGATCTACCATGTGGATCATGGCAAACTCACACCAGGGGTCATCCAGAGGAGGATGGGATACCTCTCTAAACTGTGATACCCCAGGGTTTCTTCCTATAGGGAGTTTTTCCTTGCCACTGCTGCCACAAGCTTGCTTTTGTGGGCATTAAGGTCGTGGTGTATTATAAAGCACATTGAGGCCCATCTAGCTAAGAACAGCTGCTTTCCTGGAACACACGTATAGGTAAAAACAAAAAAAGACATCATCTTGGGAATAGAAGGCAAATTGAAATACAGCAACATAAATAATTTGTATCGCAATTCTGCGACATGAAGTGTAATTAATTTTTTTTTATTTTTCATTTCAATTCCATTCACCTTTACAGTTGTTATTGTGCCATAAAAATTACTCGGGTAAGTGAAAAATATTCTCCTCTTGCATATTTTATTTTAGATGAGATGCCATAATTAAATTTAGAATGCATTTTAAATTCTAACAACTTTTTTAATCACATTATTTTAATACTATTTAATTTAAAACTCATTCATTTTGTATTTTTGATCTTGTTTGATTCTACAGTTTCTGTACATCAACACTTCTTGCATGCCAACTGGAGGACCATAGCATTTCTCTGTGCTACCAATGTTTGTTGTTTTTTAAGCATTACATTAAACTTAGCGTAAATGATCACAACGATTATTTCATTTTACTAACAGTCCTGTGATGAAACAAGGGGTAATGCACAGGAGAAGCAGAAACTGAAATCGAGTTTCTTCTGGGACGAACCAGAAGCCATTCATTTTCAACGAGACAGAAACAAACTTTCATCCAGTTGAAGAAAATAACGATTTCAGTCAGCAGAGCTCACGTGTTTCGTTTAAAGTTTGTTGACCTGTAAGTGCCATTACATTCACTTTGGCAGAAAGCTCTGCTTTTCCAAATGCTGCCTGCGGAGGAGGTATAACAATTATACGAGCAAATTAACAAATGGTTGGGAGCAAAAACCTGCTACATCCTCCTCCAAAAACCAGGAGAACCAACCAGGTGGAGGCTGGGGAGGTAGTAACCAATGAAAACCAAATAGGAAAACGGCATTACAACGGACCAACAACCAGTATCTGTGCAGCAAGTGTGGATATGCCTGAACTGGCATTTAAACGGACCTTTCCATGCACGGTATAAGGTGTGAATCTGATTGGTGTAAACTACGCTGATGTCACTCTGCATGTCAGCAGACCCAGCTGACTGTCTGACTTGAGATTCCTGCCTGAACTAGCTTGTCTTATCCATAAAATTGTACAGGGTTTTGTTTTATTGCTCTTTTATGTATTTGATGATAAGAAAATGTTTATATGAAGGATGTAGGTGATCAACATTAAGATTATTTTAAGAATCTAAGCATTTGTAAACTAAGCATATCAACTAATCAAATTTTTACTGCATCACTTTCATAGTGAGTTGACTCAGGAACTACATTACTGTTTGTTTCCATCCCTGAAGTCGCATGTCTTTACAAGAGTTACCCAGTTCCAAACCACACCTATAAGATGAACTCTTAGGAAAAAGAGGTTCTGTCTAGCACCTTTAAGTGTTCTTCATTTGGCCTGCTGGGGAACCCTTAATAGTTCTTAGATGCTGGTATCTCAAAGGGGTTCTTTATAGCCTCATAAGAATAAGGTTCTACATAGAACCCTTGAGAAGATATCTGTATCAAAGAACCTTTAAGGGTCACCCCAGCGGCAAAAACAAAGAACCCTTAAGGAACCTTTTTTAAGACCGTAGCACGACCATGAAGTAAGCAACACCTGCCATTAAGCATTTCAAACACATAAAAAAAAACCCAGAAGCATTGTACTGTAACAATTACTGGCCGTCTGAGCTGCAGCAATCTGCCGTTCTTACACGCCGTGCCAGGTTTGACTAATTAGCAGGGGAAAGACATGCAGCGCTTGTTTTGACGTGCTGCAGTCTGTGTGAAGGATGGGCCGGCCTGCCGACTGCGAGGGGCTTACCGCCCCGTCTCCACTCACTGACCCAGCAATTAGCACCAGAAGGAACTCGCTGTACCTCCACGCGACGGAGCGGGAGAGGCGATGAGTGTTGCTAACTGTGTTTACAGTGTCCGCGGGTAGAGAGGACATGTTCTCAGCTCTGAGTGGATTTAAAAGGCCTAGTGTACCTCTCTAGGCAGGCTGGGACTGGGGGGTTTGTTTTGACAGGCTGTGTTCTCACAGGTCTGAAAACACCCGTTATGGAGAGAATGCATTCTCCAATCCTTCATCGCGAAAGCGCCGTCATCCTCCAGGCGTGATCAACAAAGCGAGCCCCTGGCCATAATTTAAAAACCCAAATTTGCATGTCAGCTAGTGACGGTACGTCACAGGAATGTTGACTATAGACACTGGGCTTGCCCGAGTTCTGTAACTACGGCAAGGCAGCGGTGGTAGATTGCCGCATAGCCGAAGGACAGTAAAGAAATCTGGAGTCAGCCCGTTAATGAGGATGCAGGTTGTAAACGCGGAGCAGGTGCTGCGACGTGGCGCTGGGCCTGTCTGGGCATGCTCAGAGGAGCACAACCGGAGGTGGGGGGCGCTGAGGCAGACACGTCGACTCTCATCTGCATCCTCTACAGCTCTCACCTGTGCAGGCAGGTATTGAATGCTTGGATATTGGAAGGCATCTATGAGGAGATGTCCTATGTGTGCACATTACTGTAGTAATTGATTAAATCTGGAGTGGGTGACTTAGTTTTAAAGGGATAGATAAATGTTCACCCAAAAATTGAAGTTATTAAAGGGCCTTCAGGTGGCTCATACAGTAAGATGTTTGTTTGGGAAGCAGTTGTGAGACCTGTGAATGGGTGTTTTTTATTTTATAGCTCTCTCAGTGACCACTCCTGGTCAGCCAGGTGCCTGTGGATGCAAGTGAACCAAGTGTATGTTGACTTTGTTTACCTCTGACGCCATAGGCAGTATGTGATTGGTGGTGCCTATGCAGTGTGGATAGAAGTGAGGGCCCGTCATATGACTCGGAGGAGTTGTCATGGCTGCCT
The DNA here is from genome assembly GCA_022829145.1 of Albula goreensis. Classification (NCBI taxonomy): domain Eukaryota; kingdom Metazoa; phylum Chordata; class Actinopteri; order Albuliformes; family Albulidae; genus Albula; species Albula goreensis. The sequence continues at coordinate 8,496,058 of CM040750.1, read as the reverse complement.
CCGCTTGATTCATTGGGACAGGGCTGTTGCATGAGGTGGTTCAGGTTTCACTGGATAACGCTTCCATGTTAAAACCTTTCAAAATGCCCATAAATGATAAAAACAGATTGTTTGCAACAATTAATAATTCAGATTTTCTGTATGAAGCTACAACCACATCCATAACAATTTAACCTACTAGATCATCATGGTTTTTATGCGACTTGATCTGTCTTTGACAGTGATTCACATAACCTCAGGGCAATACACTAAGACAGATCCGTAGAGATGTCGTTGTTGCTCAAAACACATTTCTAGAAGTGAGGTAATGACAGGAAAACAAACTGAATAATTTTTCGAGTGAACTACACTTCCAACACATCATGATTTTGGACTGGCTTTAGTTGGATTACATAAGTGCAAAATCAACAACTAACATGCCAGAAGATGAGAAAATGTACCTGTGAGGATTTATGAGCTTTCGATATGATTACATCAGCAGAAATTCAAAAACCACAGCACGGCTGTAGCAGAGCTTAATGTAACACTGGAGTAATTATGATGCAATGGCAGATCACAATGCAAGCACTGACAGGTTCATATACTTATGTATGTCTCTCTGATTGGTCCACAGAATGAATGTGTGTGCATCTAATTGGTCCACACTTCATTTTGCATCTCTCTGACTGGCCCTCACAGCTCCATGTGCCTCTTCATGACTTTTAGCGATGTCAGTAACCGCTGGACAGTCAAAGGTCATAAATAACGTCAAAGACTCAAAAATTGTCTTGAATGTTTTTTTTTTAAACCATTCAGAATACAGGACAGCCATTTAATACTTCCATCCCTCTCTAGATGGGTAATACTGGATGCCAGGAGGGGTCAGGCGTATTGCTTTTCAATTTCACGGTACCACAATTTCATTGTCCTTAATCCCTGTTAGTTTTCACTCTCTGAATGGCAGCTACGGTGCACTTTCACACTGCTTCCCGTAAACCCAAAATTTTACTTCCCATAACTCCTTCCAGCCCGTCTCCCTCGAGGGAAGCACCACCCTCAGTCACTTTTCTTTTACCCTGCGTTCTCATTTCAGACTCCTCCCCCAACTGTCTCCAGGCTCCCTGGAGCCCGCATCCTGTGGACGGCACGGCACTCCACCCACCCCCCACCCATCAGCTATTTAAAGACCCCCAACCCCTCCCAAAACCCACAAGGGGTAACTCTGAGACCAAACACTGCCCCATATCAGATCTACCACAGTACCAGCGCCACACAAAGCTGTGGGCACAACCTGAGGAGAGGTAACCCCTGCCATCTGTTTAGTCTGGCAGGGCACTCCCCCCTTCTTCTCCTTCTCGCATCAAAAGTTCTGCTAGCGGAGTGAGGAACATTCTGTATGCCGACTTCCTGGCTTCCTTCAACAAACAGAGAGGGGGGCCCTCGGTGATGAGGGGCTCGTGTGTGTGAAGAGGGGGCGACGGGGCGTGTGGGAGGGGGGAGAGGGGAGGGAGGGGAGAGGGGGACTGGGTTTGTCCCTTTCCACTCCAGCAGGGCGGAGTAGAGCGTGGAGGCTCGTCACCGAGGCCCAACGGGTAGCGAGCCTGACATGTAGAGACTGCGACGTGGAGATCTCCGCTGGCTCAATCGAAGCTAGGCTGAGTGTGGAGAAGACTCAGTGTGACCCGTCTCCGGTACTGACATCCTGCTGGCAGCCCTCCCTGTACCACTTCTCCTCCTCGTTACTGCGGCTCAACCGTGAAATAAACAGAGCTTATACTCTTACAACACTCCACTGCATCAGCGCACTGTCTCAACCTAATGTTATGCAAGGCAAAACTGTCTCCATTCACTTTGACATAGAGAAACTCAAGCTCAGGCACTTCAAGGCAACTGAACTTTGCCTTGTCAGAATGGCCACTTCCACACCAGTGCAGAACACATAACAACAATGTTTTTTCAGCAAAGCTAGCATCTTCTTTTATACATTCATAATCCGTGTCCATGCGGAGTGTGTTCACACATAGTAATACTGATTGGGGAGAGGTGACACTATTGCAACGATTGACATGCTTATTGTCACCATCACCGAAAACGAACATTTATGGGAAATTTTATAAAATTTTACAAGGCGTCAGGGAGGTTACTGCTGAATCAGCAGTTCTGCAATACTGATTGAGTCTCATTCAGTTTGAGCCCTACATAAAAATGACCCCTGAATCTAAATATTCAATACAATTTCAGGCTAAGACTGCAGAAATGAAAATGGTTTGAGAGTTTGAGATGTTATCAGAGTTTGCCAGAAGCTGGACTGGACTGGACTGGACTTGGGAGCTGTACAACTACAAAGGATGGGCCAGACCAAAATATTAAACCCAAAATTCCTTACAGATTACAGCCAGTTCCTGTGTCAGTACACCAGATAAAATAAAACAGAATATCAGTGACGAAGTGAAATGCATTTCTTATATTTTCTCCTAATGCTACTTAGCTACTTTTTAAGAGATATCTGTTGTTTAACTTGCGATTTTCCCACAGTAAAGCAAATCCTTCAGTATAACAGAAAAAACAGCATATCAGTGATATTGTGAAATCCATTTCTAATTCTTCCTCTGAATGTTAATTTGTCTTCGTCAGGGATAGTTATTATTATGATTTATTATTGAAGATATGATTTCCCACAGGAAAGCAAACCCTGTCGCCTCCTACAGCTTTGGAGCTTTGAATTTACTTACTTGGTGGAATGTTCAGCATGCTCAGAATTTGAACAGAAAATTTGGCAGTTAGTTTTGAAAAAAGTATTCTGCTCCTATCCCACTCAGTTCCTTCATTCTGTACTCATTACCTATTCAGATGAAAAGGAAAACATGCATTGCAAAGCTATCATGGCTGAATTCGTATACAATACAGCTGAAATATTACAAAAAGCTAAAGTAACCAGTCATGGTGAATTCACCAAACTTTTACTAGTTGGCTAGTTTACTGATTAAAACTTGCTATTGAACAAGATAGTTGGATGTGTTATTTCCACACTATAAAATGTTAATGTTGTATATCACTGGTACCTCAGTTAAGTCATTTTTAACTTACTAATGCTGCTCTGCTTTGACTGAAATAGCCAGAACTATAATGCAATAGCCAAAATATTATTTACCATTTTTGTCAATATAGACACTTTTTGTTTAAGAGCATATGACAGGTTTGCCTAGACTATTACTGGGGACTGGCATTAGTTATTGGAATTAGTCATAAATTGACTGCAGCACGACAGAGTTCAGTAAAAACAAGGGTTTCTCAAAAACCAAACAAACAAACCATTCCAAACAATGAGACATTTTGGAAAGGTTAACAACTCAACAAAGATTTAAAGTTCAAAAGACGTTAATCATTCAAATCAGGACTTTTTTCCAGTCAGCACTAGCTCACCAACAGCACGTGAGCTCAGGACTGGAAATAATTAAAAGAGCTCTGCTAGCGGCTGATGTGCCGGAAAATATCTTGTTCATACTGAGCTGAAGGTGGAGGTTTAAGCACACTATGTGTCGGATCCAGAGAAAACACACTGGGAGCTGAAGTGTGAACCAAGTGAGAGCACAGATCAAAGGCTGTTTACTTCATCGGGAAACCTATCTCCACGTGTCTCCAAGGCAACCATCCCATAAAATGCCAATGCGTTGCCTTATTTGCCAGCAGCTCTGCACAGCACACACATGGACCCAATGTTTAAGCTCAAAAATTCCACGCTGACCTAACCAATGTCTTCAACTCAGGCATAGCACCAATTTATTTCTTTATGACAAAATGTTTCCCTTGATCTGGTTCGAATGACTTGCAGTTGAAGCACAAAGAACATTGTAATTTGTTGCGATTATGTTTTTGAAACATGTTTGTTTCCAAAGGAAATTATATGTTGCTTTTAATATATCTCTGTAAAAATCAGAACTTAAATGCAATGTGATCAAGGCTACTTGGGAGTTCTTTTTAAGAATGTAAAAATTCATTCCAAGAACCTACCCATTCATAAGGAACTGCCATTTTTCTACATGCACTAGGGCCTGTCCAATGACAGATAACGCTTTAAAACAGGAACATTAGCTGTGGAAATCCTTTCACGTTTTACAAAGTAAATGTTGTCTGACAAATGTCTGGTCTTTGGACAATGAAAATACCTGAGAGTATCTCTACTCGTATGCCAGCTTTTGTAAAACAGAAATACAAAGTGCTTCACAGACCTAAAACAAAGATGTAGCAAATAATGAATATTGCAGAACAAAATAAAATAAATGAAATCAATTAAAAGTATATAAAAAGGAAGAACAGCAATAAAAAATAGTTAAAATGGGTAAGATCTGTGAAAGATTTTAAGTAAAAGTTTATATGTAACCAGTTGTTATACCATTCAAAGCTTTGAAAAAAAAACCCAACAAAAACCTTAAATTTCAAAGATACAGGTGTCCAGTGAGGAGTGGCAGGTACATGGGCGATTTGAGCTCTTGGCTTAGTTCATGCAAGTACATGACCATCCTCACTCTGGATAAGTTGTAAACCATCATTAAAAATTACGTTTTCCCTTTGCTTGTATGTATCATTTGTGGGTGAACAGTCAGATTTGTTAGCATGTTTCACTGTATTTGGTATGATCAGTCTGGATCGGCCTGATCAGTCATGCATGGTCCCATGTGCACCCCCTATTGGGGTGATCATGTGATCAGTTGCGGTAGCATTTTTACCCTTCATTGGTGTGACTAGAATAATGTACAGTATGTTAATACAGTATGTTAACCCTCTGTTTGTGTACATTAGTTTTGTAAAGCAGAGACGTGCAGAGATGTGCATTCTGGGAATTCTCCCTACCTGGAAGTTTCCCACCATGATAAGCCCAGCAGCACAAATCCAGCCTGTGGAGAGGCCCGCCGTGTTCAGCACACAGTTCTGGTGCTTCTCGATGACGTGAGCATACCGCAGCAGGACGATCACCATCACTGTGTGGGCGGAAGGGAAGAGAGACAGAGAGAGAAGAGAGGGAAAAAGACCCATGAAAGTAAATAAGTAGAATAAAACCTCTTGTATAAGGCAATCAAACCTTATGCATTCCAGCATGGTCCATATCATTGACTTCATATTCATTCAACACGGGTCAGGACTAAGGCAGAGTTGAAAGTGAATACGGCTGTAGGTTTTCTGATGGCTCATGGAGAGAAAAGATCCTGTTTGGGGTGCAGCTGTGGGTCCATAGATGGGTGTTGAGAGTCCCTAACCCTAACCCTAGCCAGAGGTCCTCACTGGTGACGCAGAACAATTGCCCCAGCTTTGCTGGGGAAAATTGCGTTTAAGTCAGTTAAAATCTCAATGTCACTTACTCACAGTTTCATCTCTCTGTGTTGATTTTGTGCTCCTGCATAGGCAGTATGTCGCTGGTATTGTGAAACAGAGGAGTTGGGTATGTAGACTCCCCCCTCTAAATCTATGGGAGACAGTTACTCTATGGGACTGAAACAATGCTTGATCAACTCCAGTGAAAACGAAATGGGGAAAAATAGGAAAAAAAAATAGATTAAATGAACCCAATCAATCAAATGTGGTGGTGACTTTGACACCCATTTTGGCCTAACTGTCCCAAAACACAATCACGTTTTATACTTTTTTTCCCCAAATACTTGGAAATACTGGGACATGATTACTTCTGCACATTCCAAGACCACAAGAATACGCTTCAGAATGAATTGTTTTGAATGGCTAACTGCCTCGACCCAGACATAAAATGTGCTCGCGACCCCCTGAGCATCCGGCCCGGGCCAGTTTCAGCACTGCTGGCCTTCCATCTGCGAGTGGGACGCAGCTTGACAAAAAGTGTTTCCAGTGTTCCTTGAACCAGAAAATATTCTTTGTTTTCCTGGAACTTCATGAAAGGCAGAGCGGGGTTTTCCGGGGAAGGATTAAATGTTGGTGGTGATGTGGGAAGGACTGTACATCCAGAGAATACTTTTTGTGAAACCGGGCCTCGATTCTTCTGAGGTCACTCTCTGGTTCCTCTCATTGGATAATCAGTAATGAAAGCTGACTGGGGTTGGTGGTGTGGCAGGGTTTGAGAGCCTATCACGTCTGGCCTCCTGCCCTGACTCTGGCTGGGGGGGGGCATATACCCTGCTGTTTTCGGGGGGCCCAGGCCGTTTCTTTCATTTTGGGACATTTTCCAGTATTTTCTAAGGGATGTTAATGCTGAAAAACTTGATTGCTGTAATTTCACAAATTCCACAGGGAAGACAATTAGGTAATAAAGACACATCAAAAAACCCAGAAATCCCATCTGCGAACAACAATGATGCAAAATGAAGAGTGCAACACTTACTGCCATAAAACCTGCAACATTAACTTGGTCCTTAAGGGCAAATGAATAGAGGCAGTATATGAAAACTGAAACAGCGCAAGGAGCTAAAGCTGCAGTTCGTACTCAAGTCCAGGTTTGAACCACTTGAGTGAATAGTTAAGTTATGAGCATGGAAAATCAAGACTGTCAGTATCTACAGGGCCAGGAAATGTCTCTTCTTTGAAGAGAACACTGCTGCATAGGAAAATTCCACATGGAGGTCAGCGATTTCGGCTGGAACCAATTTGCACAGCACCCTCCGTCTACCACACGCTTCAACCCAGAAAACACCTGATGTCCACGCTGTTCACATCAGATGCTGTCAGCTCTGCTGAGCTCCCATGAATGAACAGGAGTCTTTACATCCAACTCTTAGAGGGAACGCTAAAACCCAAAAGGCATCCATACGAAGTGAACACAAAACATGGCAGTATGTCAATATCCAAAGATGGAAAATTTCACATCGCTAACAATCATTAAACCCAACATGCGTCTCAAGCTAACGTGGACTACAACGTCTGCAGAACCAGAAGAGGAAGAACAGCTATCCCATGGTAATTTCAAAGCCTGGTCATTTATAACTCTCTCCAGTGCCAGTGCTGTAAGTCTTGCCCTACCATGATTACAGGTTTTTTTAGAATTACGCTCACTTGCTTTGAACACAGGAAATACAGCATTGTTCCATGTGGTCAACTGGATGTAGTCCATTATTATCCTCAACTAAAACCCACACCATACGACTCTTGCTGCCAAAAAAATATGGATTTCAAACAAAACGTTTTGTTATTTCAGGAAAGTACGAGAGAGACCATTCAACAGAGTAAAATAGCCATTGTATACACAATAACTTCTGCAAAAGACATACAGTAATAAAATGTGTATTATATTATCAACAAATAACAACAATGACAACAATAATACAATAGATGCTAAGTAATCTGGAACAACTGGTAATCCAAACTCGGAAGTGCCATTTCAATTATGCAAAATTCATTTCTAATGCTGTTGCATTATAGGTAGGTATTACAATCATAATTGGAAAAAGAATTGCTAAAGAATTGCATTTTCTAATTAACTATTAACAGAAAAGGAAGTAACTGTGTAGCAAAACATCTACTATACTAAGGATGGACAGAAACAATCCATTCTATGAGGTAGCAAAATCGATAGTAACAATTAAAATGAAACATAAACGAAGCTCACTCGCCGTCTATTAGAATAAACCAAATACTTCTAGGTTTTTCTTATCTATATTAACTACTTATGCAAACACAAAATAAACAAAGGGAATTACACTGCCAACTGACAAAAAAGTTTTTAAATATTTGTTGGTAAATACAGAGTTTTGTGTAGCATGATCAGTAAAAACGTTATCTAACTACTTCTGTAGGCTTCAATAAAGCAGGTGTTGTTGATGCATCACAACCTGCCTGCTTGTTGCCTCCTGCTTCCTCTTTTTACAGGATTACCTTGTTAGGGGTCATGTTACTGTTGCATTTTCATTTTTATTTGGGTATTACATCTGAATCAGTTAGACCCAACAGGGATATCTGGATACGGGGCAAGACATGAGATACAGTGCAAGGTACATTTCATCTGTCCGCATCTCTGAGGCAGGGAGCGACACAGGAGCCAAAGGAAGAGAAATCAGCTCTCATGAAACTGCAAAATCATACCAAGGTGGAGTACCACAGAATGGGTTCAAGAGTTATCAGGTTAACATTGATAAATATTGTGAAAACAGACAGGCTTTTAAGTTAATGAGACTGCCTTGACTTCATTTGTTCAAAAGGGAAAAACAAGGCTGATCTCTTGGTACTGTTACGTGATGCGCTTGGGTCATAGATCGACCATAACTAATTACAGTCTTATATCTCGCCATGCCCTGATCAGTGAAAAGATTCTACATCACCAGGAAATTCACTTCCCGGGCTGTGTCCCAAATTGCATACTTGCGTATTAGTTTGTACGCATATCAAGCGCTGAAGTTAACGGTCACCTGATCAAGTGCGTCCCAAACTCAAGTATGCATCCACGCAAGTACGCATATAATTCACCGAGTACCTGTCTGTGGTCTTCGGGTACTCAGGAGGTCCGAAAAAAAAAACGAAGTACGCATCTGAGAATACTATTCCTTCCCGGTGGTCACTGCATTCTCAGAACTGACCGCGAAGAAGAACTTAAAGTATACCAACCACTGGTTTTTTTCTGCAACAACATTGCTAGTTTGCGGTTAACTACAATTTCAGTCGCTGATACTAGTCCAGCCATTACCGGATGAGTTTCTCGCAAAGGCCAGAAGAGATATGACAAGTTAGTACAAGTACATCTCAAATTAACAAATTTTAACTGCTCTGTACTACTTGCATACTAAATAGTACATACTAGTCAGTGTACTTGGAAGTATGCACTAACAAGTTCGCAAGTATGCAATTTGGGACGCAGCCCTGGATCTTGCCAAACATGGTGCACACCCTCTGCTTCCTGGATGGGGAGGAGCTTGCATGCAAATGATCTGTCAATCAGACGGTGGAGGAGTGATGTAATCTAATAGGGTTGGAAGCGCAGTGTCCCCTCCACCCAAAACAAAACAATCACACCTATGTCAACAAAGCAGAATATTATGTAAAAAAAAAAGGCCCAAAGAACTAACAGAAAGTTTCCCATGGGGGTTGGGGGGGGGCGTTAGGAGGAGGAGGAGGAGGAGTACGTGATTTCAAGCACCTCAATTCAATACAGCCTTCTCAGAGTTCTCCCATGACCACGCAACTAAAATGAGACACTTCCAATTAAAACAAACACACAAAAGCAGTACAAATCGGGCTGCCTGACATCGCATTATTACGTAACAATTCCATCACTTTCAAAGAGGCCTAAATGGTGCTTTCATGGCCCTCTTTCTCAAAGACACACCCCTGAACACCACCCGCGGAGCAGCCGACAAAAGAACCGTTACTGTGGGAGAGGGATAAAGGGAGACATGGGTCAGCTCTCAGGCGAAAGGTCGTATTTGGCCGCCAGCAGCAGACAAATACAGGAGCTCTCCCCGCTGTGCTCGCTGTTCACACCCATTGCATCAAGGGAAAAGCTCATTCAGTGCTCTTTCCTGTCATTTCTGTCCAAGAACATTTAAACGTAGGGACAGACAGCGGGAGACCTTCTGGAAGGTCTCTTTCAATGCTAACCCTGTTGGCTTCAGCAAACTGAATGTAACCTGAATAAAATGTTTACTAGGTACACACACATTTGCTTTAACGTTTTAAGACTCGACGTGCTCTGTTTCAGGACATTGACCTCTGGAGAGGACATTGAGCAATTTTTACTTGATATTGCAGTTTTTTAACATGCAAAAAGAACCACAGGATTTGAAGGCTTAATCACTCAGAACGTTATGGAATTCTGTACCCATCACCTTTAGCTTGTGAAAGATAGAACACCTACTGTCTGAAAGCAAACCATTCTTGATAATTAAGAATTCTCAGACAAAGCCTAAACCTGCATTACGTCAATAAATTTAAAGAGAAAATTTTTTTTCTGTTCAGTAAACCAACACTGTGTACCACAGCACTGAAACACCAGTACACATCCCTATTTAAAATAAACATATAATAAACAATATTCGTCAAACTGAAGTCAGTGTTAAGAATATCTAAAATATTAAGTATGGTCCAATCAAAAGGTCAAGCCAAAAATGTTGGTTGTCGGCTCTTTGGCTAAACTTTCACAACAAGAAATGGTTGGTTGTTTTAAGTTTCTTGCTTGGGAAAATGTAAAATTAAGGAATTACCTGTGATGGAGTTCAGTGAAAAACTGGCGGGAAAGAGTTTTATGCGTGTTGCCACGAATATTTGTGAAATTTGCCATTTCCTTTTCCTCCCCTTTCAGAAGTGTTTACGGTTACGTTAAATCTGTGTGGCATGTTTCACAACAATAAGTAAAAAAGCCATAAAAAAAGTATTATGGCTTACACTGCCATTGTTTTAACCCTGGTTTTAAAGACTCATACTGTCAATTTAAAAATCAAAACAACTTCTGTTTGTTGGCATTACATCTACTAAGGTCTGACTTGCTGTGTAGGAGAGCTTTCAGAGCCTGTGTAAGCTCACTTTCTAGAAAATCCATACTGGGGCAAAAATAAGACCTTTAAAATCAAATGGGGCACCTTTTCCAGCAGGTTTTAATCGCGGGGGCCGTGGATACCGTGCTGGAGGCCCCGCGGTGAGGGGTGAAGGCACGCCCTGACACTCTCTTCTTTTTGCGTGGAGGATCACAGCACCATTTATTTGTTTATTTAACCTTCATTTATTCAGGTACATCCCGTTGAGATAGAGATCTGATTTTCAAGACGGACCTGATGCGCATAAAATAAAATGACACAAAGCAAAAACATTCAAGAACAAATAATCTAAAATTTTCAAATTGGTAATAAATGACCATAAATAAATGCAATAATATTATATAATAAAACATTTTAAAAAATTGAACAACACATAAAATGCCAAGTTGAAAGCACCAGCCATTTGTCCGATCGAAAGAAGGATATCGCATAAAACCTCGTCAATTAAAACAATTACATTCTGTTTTGGGGAGGTTTGAAATCTTGCTTGGGAAACACTGACTGGGAAGCAGACAGGGTCTCTACCAGCCTACTGCCTGTCCACCAGCCAAGGAAAATAAAGAAGTGAAACTACATTCATATGCAGAACATACATGCACACACATGCAAACACACACACACACACACACACACACATCCTCCCAATTCCCCTCCAACACGACTGAGGCCCTTTACCATGAAACATTCATGAACTTTCTTCTGTCTTCAAAATTCCACTCAAAAGCATTTTCATTCTACACACATTTGATGTATCCAGTGTCCATATCACATATGTAACTGTGTTTATCAGGATTTTAAACATCATATAATTAGTTCATCTCTCATTTTCTACAAGTATATCAGATATCCAGTTCAGTTTTTAGGAATCTCAAGCTTCCCATTGTGCCATTACTAAATGGATTACTTAAAATACTTTGGCGTCTGTGGTCAGCTTGAGAACGAGCAGAAAAGAAAATATTCATGAAGGCAACAATATCTGAAGGCAACACCACATTCCACGTTTGCCACAGGGTATGCAGCTTCGTTAAGAGTCAACACCAAGTTGCCAAATCTTTCGCTTTATCAAATGCAGCAAATAGACCAATTGCAACACAGATACGGCAACTTGCTGCAATTTAGAACTCACCGTTGCACAAGCTTAAAGAGGACCAAGCAACAGGTTCGATTCAGCACATTTGTCTCAAACGGTCTCAAAAACAACCCCCTGATTCTGGGTCAAGTAGACTCGCTGTTTTTCTGCATGATATCGTGGCCTTCAGGGATAAGCAGGGGTATTTTTACATGTGTGACAGGAGATGGAGCCACATTTAACATTGGGTGTTATACCAGACAGTGATAGGGTTAATGTTGTGAGTAATGGCACAAGGTAGTGAGTATATTGCTATAGGAGCATATGGGAATTAATACATAGCGCATGACCATGTGTGAGTACTGCATAAAGGTTTGGCTGTCTTGCATAATTTTAGTAACTTCCACTGTACTTTATTATTTTATTTTTTTACATTTTTCAGTCTTTTTATGTTAATACATCTACAATGGGAGGGAGAGGCCAATGGACCGAAGTAAACGTGTTGTTAAGTCATTATTAGTAATTTCCTTTTGTTTCTCCAGGGGAAAATAAAGTTGCTTTATTGTATTGTATTGTATTCCATTCCATTCTTTATGTTGTGCAGGATGGTTCCTGGTAGTGCATGTTATGACATTGAACAGCGCTGGGTTTCTTGGGCGGATTCTGTGCATTGCTGTTCGGACTCACCCATGAAAGAGCCGGTGCTGCAGATTAGACTGAAGAAACAGCTCTCAGGAGGAAGGGTGCCACACTTGCTGCAAAGAGAACAAACAAACGGGTGGAGGTGAGCAGCTGGACCAGAAACCACAGTCAGCCCAAAACTGGCCCATCGCTTTGCTAGAAATGGGTCTCACCGCAGAGTGCAGGGCCTCCTGCAGCAGAGCATTGTGGGAACTGGTGTTTGAGAGGATTTTTAGTATGGGGCCATTTTTTTCCTTCCAAATTCCATGTTCTATGTGATTGACTTTGTTAGCAGAAAGTATTCTGAGGTCTGTAACCATCACTGTGTTGCCACTGGATTGAGGACAGAACTGTTTTTGGGAAACATAGCCACCTAAAAATTAGTGAAAAGAGAAAACATTCTCCTTGCTCAGCCGAGAGCAATATTAAACTATTCTATTTTTCTGACAAAAGAAGATTATATTATGATATCTACAGTTCACTCTATAGACTTGAAAAACAATATAGCAATGTAACAATATAGTGAGAAGGCATCACACACACACACCATCACATGGTCACTGGGGGTCTATTTCACAGGCCTGGGTTCCTGTAGCTCAAATCAGAGTGTGTCAGTTACTGTAGGGAGGAGGGTGGCAGCCCTGCATAGCTCTGATATCAGTGCTGTAAAAGAATGCATGGCTGGGCCCAGTGTGTCCCGACAGGCCGAGCTCCGTGGGGACTTTGTCGACGTCCTTGCATTCCTCGCTGTGACTGACCTTTCGCCCACTTCACACTACCATCACTTCCAGCCCAGGAAGTGAAGGGAGGGACCAGTCAAAATAAACCCAGTGCCTTGTCCCCACCAGCCACTGAGCTCTCTCAGCTGACTGGGTCTGCCTTTAGGAGCACGGACACACACACACACACACACACACTCAAACTCAGTCACATACTCACACACACACACATTCACACACACTCGCACACGCGCACTCACACAGACGCGCACGTGCACACACGCAGGCACTCACACCAGCGCATACCCACAGGGCATGTGAAAAAAAAGCACAAAAATGCACAAAAGCACACATACACGGACATACACACAGACACGCACACACACACAGACACACACACATGTGGGCACTCACACCAGTGCATACCCACAGGCCTGTGCACAAACACAAAAGCACACATACAAGGACATACACACAGACACTAATACAGTAAACCCCCGTTATATCGTGGTTCAGTTTCCGCGGTCCCGGTATTTCGCGTTTTTTTTCTGGAAGGCCCATTCATTTTAATATCGCTTATATTATCACCATTTCGCGGCATTCCGCAGCATTGGTTATGAGTTTAAATCTCGCACGTCACGACAGAATATCCGTACATACCGATTCAGCCAATCAGAGCGTCGGTATTGTTATACCGTTGTGTTCTAGAAGCATCTCGCTGCTTGCCTTGCTCTGTCTCAGTACTTAAAATGTTTTTGCTGTGTTTTTGTGTTTTATTGATAATCTATTGTTTTAAAAGTGTGTTTAAAGACCTTAAAATGCTTTTAAAAGTACCGTAAAACTTATGATAACATGCCTAGGGTGTATTTAAATAGGGTATTTCTATTTAGCGGATTTTGACTTATGACGGGTGGGTTTGGAACGTAACCCCTGCGGATGAGGGGGGTTTACTGTACATACACACAGAGCATGAACACACATACACAAGTGCACACGCTCAGACATGCACAACCAAAGCAAAAGGCACACACAAATACAGGATGAATATCACAAATGACTAGACAAGTACACACACCTGTTGCACATACACACATGCAAACAGGTACACATGTACAAACATACACAATGAACTCCATATGTTTGTGCAAAACCTAATGACCCACGTTATCACATGGTCTTTAAGTGCCCAAAACTTTCTCGGCCTTTAATTGCACCCATTAATGTTCAATGGGGTCTGACCTTTTGTACAAAGGAGTTAACATAGTCAATGTCACAAATTTGCTTAAATCTGTCCTAGAAATAGTGCAGAATCCTAAATATTTCTTCTTCATTTTAAACGTCAAGTGTTTCTATACCTTTCGAAATCCTAAAACTTTATGTTTATTTCCAGGTTTACATGAAAAAAATTGAAAAACAGACTTTTGGATCGCACTGTACATATAAAGGGGCGTAGCACCAGGGGGAAAAAGGGTACTAAGTATACAGGGCCCAACGGTTTGAAGGGGCCCACGAAAATCTGGGAATTTGTGGAGTGGAGGGGCCCTCAGAGCCTGCCTGTGTACAGGGCCTTGAATTTTTAGCTACACCCCTGTACATATGCAAAACACACACATACAAGCACACACAGACATATACATGCATAAATACAAAGATGTACATACAAAAACAGATGGACATGCACATGAAATCAGACATACGTAAACATGGGTTCTAAGGACAGTCTCCTAAGTACAACTTGTACATCAGGCAAGCTCAAGATGCACTTTTACACAAACAGATATTCACAGCTGACACCCTACTGCAAACAAGACAGGATAAATGTGAAAATAAAAGAGCAAAGATGCCTGAGGTCTGACCCAGAGAAACACAGAAAAAAATCACATGCGCTGTTAACATTCTTTCACGGCCATGTTGTCCAAGAGTACAGGAAAAGAGTCTTCTTAAAACAAAAAGTTTTTTTTTTTTTTTGCGCGGAAAAGCTGAGGCCTAACCTCTGGTTGGTATAATGGAATTCCAGAGTCTGACAGACGAGTGTGAGCCTGTGCGGAGGACCCGGGTACGGACGAGCAGAGGAAATCTCTACAGAGTGCTATTTTCAGAACAGGATTCACCTCTCAAACATCAGTCAGGCTGTGTCAGGGAGGTTCTGGGAGAGGTCACCTCAACAATATGACCATGTTCCTGTTTTTCACAGGGTCTGATGCCAGCACCGTGGGCTTAAAATAAAGACTTTTGAGTTAATATAATCATGTATGGGGGCAGAGTGAAAGTGGGGAGAGCGAATTCCAAAGGTGAGATTTTAGCGGTCTACCCTTGCTTGGCTGATAGACACCTCTTTTTCTTGGTCGGCGGCGGTGAAGGGGTTAAAGCGAGAGCGGCTGATCTCTGTACCTGACTCTGCAGCTCCTCCGGCCCCAGACCTTTCCTCGCTGAAAAGCCTTCATCTCGCAGGGAAACTCGCCGCCGCCCCGACCGGGGCATTTGGCTGCGCTCCCATTGGCCGGCTCCCCTCAGCTCATTCTGCATAGGTCATTTTCGATTGGCTGTCTCAAGGGGGCATGGAAGGGATGCTCCCCCACCCCCCCCACCCCACCCACACCCCCACCTATAAATCGCAATTAGAGCAGGCTGGCTTACTATTTTAGCCTCCTAACTTAATTCGACACATGAAAGGGAGGGCTGGAAACAGGAAAAGGGAAGAGAGAGCATTACAGCATATTACGGCTTACTTGCAAGCTGGACAGAGCCGTTTGTCGTCTGCGCACCCTAAGGAAATGGAGCATCTCTGTTCATCTAGTTGATGATATCCATGCAGCAGTTTCGTTTTAAGAAGACCCATAACTGGTTCTATGTGTTTGGGAGCGGTGACGGAGAGAAGGCTGACCTGATGAGGGGCACATTGTCCAGGGTACAGCACAGCACTGGTCCTGTCTGCAACGGGAGGTCCTCCTCACAGGACTGGTTATATAACCTGAACATAAACACACACATACACGTGCACGCACACACACACACACCCGCCCAAACGCACACAAACGCATGCACGCGTACAGACATACACATACAAACATGCACACGTGCACAGCACAAACACACACACGCATACATGTGCACACACCCAGACACATGCAAAATGCACATATACACATACATGTGGAAACATGTATGAACACGCACGCCACACAAACATAAACATGCACGCAAGACACACACACATAAGAGACAAATTAGACACAGAAGAGAAATGAAAAATAACAATAAACATTTCCAGCCACTGCCTAATTAACCAGAGAACACAGTCTGACACTGGTAATTGTTTTGGGATCTTCAGTTAAATATACATCAACAAGACAACAAAAAAAACCCCAGATTTCACTGAATAATTTCATTCTTCATCTAATGAAAGGAGTATGTCCACATTCCTTTTGAGGTCTGCTGTCAGCAAGTTTGAGAAGAAGCAAGCATTGTGAATGTCAGCTGGATACAGTATAGTTTGAATTACAAAACCCAGGCAGTGCAGAGGGCTTTGATTTATATGGGCCCTGATGGAGACCATGTCGAGCGCTTGAATGAGGCAGAGGTCAGGGAGAGGAGTCTCATTCAGAGCAAGGTGGAGCTTTGGTTCTCTCTATTGGCCCTGGAGAGCCACAGGGTATGCTGGTTTTTGTAGTTCTTCAGCACTTAATGACCAGTTAACACAGTTGGTTACACAGCTAACTCATCTCACCTGATTTCTCGGTTCTGAACTTGCTGTGGAATTTCAGGTAAAAGCCAAAACCAACATACATTGTGGCTCTCGAGGAGATACAGCGAGAACCACTAAGGTAGAATAAATGATTATGGCGCTGAGGCGGGCGGGGTGGGGATGGGGGGGGCGCGTGCAGGGTTTGACCCGTTCAGACAGGTGACTGGCAGGAGACGAAAGGAAGGGCCAGTCGGTATGGTTGGGCAGAGGGCCCGCGCAGAGGGCCGCCCATCAGATAGACAGGCCTGACTCTCCGGCGCTAACAGCTAACGTGTCATCGCCCTCCACGCGTCTCAGACGGACCGCTGCTATTTTTAACGCTGGACGGGTACCATGGAATGTGCTGCTAGCGCTCCGGGCTCAATAAAGAATGGTTTCACAAAAGGGAAGAATTATGTTCCTGTTGCGCAACGACTCCACGATTGCTGCTACTCTATGAGCACGACGTTGACCATGTAGTGAACTAACATAATATTTACATGACATTTCAGGCATTTAGCATCTCCTACCCGAGTGACTCACACAGTTTACATCTCCACACACTGTCCATTTATACAGCTGGATATTTTACTGAAGCATTCTGGGTACTTTGCCCAAGGGTACAGCAGCAAAGCCACCTCTGATTTGGAAGGCCAACTCCTTGACCACTGTATTACACTGCTGCCCTCCCATGACTCACCATGATGACTATTTCTGTTACTCTGTTGGGGATACATTCACCATGGGGCCAATTTCTATTGCTGAGTTGGGGTGATATTCACCATGGAGCCCATTTTGCTACTCCACTGGGGTAATTTTTACCCTTGGGCCTATTTCTCTTACTCTATTGGGTTGATATTCACTGTTGACCTCTTACAGTGTATAACATTCACTGAATTCATGGTTCAACCTATTGGTGCTGTTACGATACCAGAATTTTGAACTTTTTAAAATGAGCAATATTGGATATCGCAACAAAGGAAGGAAGTCCTAGGCGAATAACATAGGTGAACATTTTCTAAATTAAGCCTCACACAGTAACTGTTTTACGACTATCATCCAAAATAATTCCTGTAGAAAATGACCCTGAAAAATCTTAGAATGACAATGATATCAATTTCAGCTTTACCACTGACCCTGACCATTTTACTGATAAAATTTAAGGAAAACATTAACGTGCACAACATGCACAAAAACAATACAGATACATAAATCTGGATGTCTACGCTTCTGCATTCCCCTCAACTTCCCTCCGTTGCTATGAGAGACATAATCCATAATGAGATTTGATAGAATGATTCTCAAACTTTTATCCACTTTTATGCATTTACTTTTTCAAATGTCTATAAACAGTTGTGTCTCAGCTTATTGATTCATTCTGTGTGAGAGTCTTTGGAGCAATACATTTTTTAATTCATTAATAAATTCAACCATTACAAAAAATAAAAGTTGGAGCGAACAATACGACAGTAACACTAGCTTGAGGGACAATGACTCGTTATTGAATAATTAAAGGCTTTGTTTTTGGCGGCGGAATGAGGAAGAAATAGACAAACTATGACACTGATACAGCTGTAAATGGCTTTCGTGCAATCTTAGTAGATGAAA
The DNA here is from genome assembly GCA_022829145.1 of Albula goreensis. Classification (NCBI taxonomy): domain Eukaryota; kingdom Metazoa; phylum Chordata; class Actinopteri; order Albuliformes; family Albulidae; genus Albula; species Albula goreensis. The sequence continues at coordinate 8,477,797 of CM040750.1, read as the reverse complement.
AAATAAATACGTGAAATGATTCGCCTGAGCGCTCTTTGATGGAGAAACGGTTCGATAATGACGACGTGATAATCGTTTGCTAAAACAGTGCCTTCTATTCAAGCAAGCCAAGGCAAGCGATTTGCATTTGTTTTACTGGCAGGCATGCAAACAGCCTTCAGGGTCCCCCCCATTCTTAGCTTGTTGCTGTCATTTGGATGTGAGCCTCAGTATTAGCTATGTAACCTATGACTGCAGGAGTAAGGAAGCAATATATATTACATTTTTAAATTGAACCTACTTTTATGTATATCATCAAAGGCAGCCAGGGAACATAGATATGTAATTTTTAATTGTTTTGCTGGATATTTTTACTGACTCCGTTCTAGGATTTACAGCAGTTTTCATTTTAAATGAATGGAAACTTGAACAAGTCTAATGTCCTCTTCGCTTACTGAACAGGTTCCCCTGAAGTCTTGCCTGTAGAGCAGGAGTATCACCAGATAATATAATAATTTAATAATTTATTGTGCCCCAGTAAATGATCATGAAAAATAACTAGTTTTTCAAAATGTATCATAAATTGCAAGTGTGAGGATGTGGGCACTGGGGGCCTGTGCCCCAGTAGTGCTTAAAGTCTAGAAACATCCCTGCTGTAGAATCATCAGCCGCTTTCTATACTACTGTTACACATCCATATGTGCAATTTCTCTGTTTTCTTGAAGCATAAACTTCACCAGCAGCTATTCATTTATGGCACCTGTGATTATTTCCAACAACGGTTTCTAGAATCATCCACATCCTTCACTTTTGGGGACCCATGATTTGATGTACTATACAAATGACACTAAGCCGGGTGATCTCACAGAGGAGAAAAAGCAAGAGCAAGGGGTGATGAAAAAGATGATTCTGAGTATTAAATATTAAATAGTATTAAATATAGAATTTGAGATTCCATTTTTCAAAATATATGACCCCTGAGAATATCTTCCATTACTTTGTGGAGCACTGTGTGAGCGCTCAGTCAGAGCTTTGTGGAGCCAGTACGTAAGCAATGTGTAAGCAGCACATAAGCAGTGTGTTACCATGGGGAAAGCACTATGTGGACCGACTGTGTAAGCAGTGGCTAACACAGACTTAAAATATGTCAAATTATATCACAATATTTTATCATACCCTTAGGACATGATATGACCCTTAAGATGCACCATGACTCTTTTCGTTAAAATTAACCTCTGCTAATATAACTGAAACGAAACAGGGATGACTAAGAAAAAAAACGACAGATATAAACCAGTGAAATCTCAGTTGCTTCATCAATGAAACCAGCTATTCAACAATGTTAGGAAGAGATCTGCTGCTGTATCAAAATGCAACATGCGATGCTAAGTCTAATTAACAGGAGCAGTGTTACAACCAAAAGACGGACACTTTGAGGTCAAGGTTTGCCCATACAGTAAATTCATAGAGGGGAAAAAAGGTTTACGGTACCAGTTATCAACAGGGCAGACATGCTGGTTGTACAGAGCCATGGCATACCTGCAATGAAAAAACAGACATCACATTTTACATTCAGTTGACCACATGTATTTGTGTTTATACCCTTATAAACAATGCTTGTGTTTTTTTTTAAAGATTTCACTCTAAAAGTTCCAAGATTTTTTTTTTTTTTTTTTTACATGAGACCAATTTGGATTAAAGCAATTTTCATTTGCTTATTTTCATGCAACGGCAAACCAAATGTAGTTTGTTTGATATTAATGCGTCTCAAGGTGAAATTAACAACACAAGACGTAGCACAGAGTAGCTAAGGCTAAGGTTTGAAAGTACTCTCCTGAAACACACTGTACACAATTAATAAGCAATGTGAAAGAAATGTAATTAAAATATAAATTTCCCCAGAAATTTACAAATCAAAACAGATAAAGTTCTGGATTTAAAAAGAGAATAAAGCATGAAAAAGATGAGCAAATAATTAGTTGATGATGTTTTTTAATGTGCTTTTCTTTCAGTCTAAGGGCCAAACACAGGCCTACACTTTTCCCACAGTGCATTTTCTGGACAAGCCTCTCCTTCACGCGGTAATGAGTTGTGTGGAAAATGCAGTTAAGCACAGATCTGAAATCAGCCTTAACAGACTAATCTGACAACGGACGAACAAACTGAGAGTGGAATTTGTTTTGCACTTCAGACAGTACTGCGATTTCCCCCTTTACGTCTGGAAAGTGTCCGCAATTAATGAAAGGCAGGGTGGAACTCGTAATACCCTGAAAATATGTTATGTAAGCCCGCGAACGATACAGACGCCACTGTTGAAAATTTAAGACAAATGTGTTCTTTTAATCAAGTTGCATTCTTTGAAGGCAGGGCAAGTGCGTCAAAGTCACAAAAACTGTGACTTCAGAGAGAAAATGCAGAGGACATAATGTTTACTTTTACTCCAGTTCCTGTCTACAGCTGAGAATCGGTTGCTGGTGTTGCAGCTAAGGTATGGCTCTCTGCCTTTTTTGTCTGAACTTTTTTGCCCCTATCGACAAAAATAACAGCTGTTAGTTGCAGGTGTAGAAGCTTTTCGACAATTACTTCACTGCGTTATATTTCCAAACAAATTCCGCACAGTGGAAAAGGGAAATACAAAATTAGATACAATCACATAAATATGAGTTGACTTCTGCGCTACACAGTCTGAGGCAAATCTGAGAACATCTCTTGAACAGAAATATATATGCTATTTAATTATAATGGTATTTAATAACTTTTCATCTGTTCATTTTTAAAGACCACTTTAACCCCCCCGCAGGTTTGTCCCCTATCTCAGAAATGTATCCCATCATGCATCACTTCTCTTCCACCAGCTGAGCTGTGCAGTCATTGTGGTGGAGGACTGCACACTGATGTAACTGTAATGGAGGGTGAAACTCACTGGAGATAACAGAAAATGTGTCCCTGAAAAAGTCAACACTGATGTTGTCGCTGGAATGTGTACAAAAACCCTCATGGAATCTGCCATTAGCCGCTAAAGTTGGTGGAAGCCCAAACTCTGATACCAATGGCTAAAACACACATCTCTAAGTCTAATTAAGGGAAAATGAAAATCAAAAGAGAATTGACTTTACAGTATTTTCTCTTTTGAGTATTTTCCGTTTTACATTCTTTGGTATGAGTTATTTTCATTCCAAAAGGGACCAGCATATGTGTTTAAAAAGACTAAAAAAGTGTATTTTGATTGAATCACGTATGCCTTCAAAGAGTGAGAGTAAATTTGATCATATCTCAGGGAACACTCAGTTCCAGCGACAACGCATTCCACCAAGCTAAAGCTATACATGGGATTTAAGAGGGCCATGTAACCGTCACAGTAGCTGCTTTCATGCTGCTTGATTAAAATGTGTGCCATAAATTTGAATAAGTGGCTCGCTAGCAGGCTGCCATTAGCACGGCCCGTACCCGTGATTCACAGGCAGGCATCATAATCGGTCATCCACTGTTCTGCCCTCTCTTAATTTGTGAGTTCAGTTCATTTACAGCTGAAATTTTCATCTACATTCTCTTCATCTGGAGCTACCATCAGCAGACTACTGTTGGACCAACTGTCAGACCAACAGCAGTACCAATAGTGGGTAAAGCCACCCCTGGCGTACCACTGTGGGACCACTTTCAGACCAACCGCCATGCCGAAGGCGAATACGTCACCACATGGCTGTAAACAGGGGCACAGTTGATACAAGATGTTTCGCTTTGAAAGTTTTTTTTTAAATATAAGGTCTAAATATTCCCTGACATGGTTAGGATTCAATTCTAGGGGCAACACTTTACCTGAATATGCAACCTGGGAGCCCTATCTATGTCGATGACACATCTAAGAGGTGAATAGCCTAGGCGATACACGGTCCAGACAGAGACGCTCGGTAATATGACTCAAAATGGGCACGGTCCAAATCTTCTTTCCCAGTTCATCTGTCACGGCTCCAGCTGAGAGGGACAGGTAAGGGGACCGAGCCAAAATCTTCCCACTGAAGCCAACCGAAACAGCACAATGTTCTGTGGCACTTCAACCGGAACAGGGTTTATACAAGTCCCATGAGGATCAATTACACTCTGTCAGAATAAAATGTTCCCCATCATATTTGTTTTAACCCTGAACCTTTTTTTTACAGCGTGCAATCAAGACAGTTTCTGGTTTGGTCACGGAACGCTGAGTAAGAGAAAATGGTACAGATCAGCCTTAATTTAGCACAATGGCCCTTGTGATCTGAAAGGCAGTAAACAAATGCTGAAGCTTCTGTGAAATGTTGAGAATGCCTGAGATATTTCCAGAGACGACACATTCCACATGCAGTTTAACGGTAATATTATTTTAATATAATTTTACATATATATTTTTTTTATAAATACATTCATAAATTGTTGTTGAAGGTAGACTATGCAACATTTTATATAAGTGTATATAAGGGGAAACATTAAGATTTGGAAATCTGTTTTCATCTCCCTCCCCTTGCATGTTTTAAGCTAATTACTGTGGTCAATTTGCAGTAAGGGTGAAAAAAATCACAGATTTTTCATTTTAGATGACATGGCATTTTCCAGCTGGTTATAAAATTGAACTAGTTTCCACTTGTCCTCCTACCATATGAAAAACATTTGCTCAGACTTCATTTCACCAGAATTAATGATGAAGCCATTGAACTACATTTATTCAAAGCCACTTAGTCCTTTTAAGGGTATATGCAAGTCAATTAAAACAGATGTTACATTAAAACGTAAGTTTGGAATGTGCTATATTTCATGGGAGATGTTATACTTCATGATTCTCTTATGTGCGTAATCAGAGTGTGCTCGACTGAATCCGGCCTATTATGTTTTTTGAGAAACATTAATGACTCCATGGCTAAGTTGCACTGCAACGAGAAAAATCTTGCTTGCAAGTCTCCACTAAGCTAGGGCTGGCCCTAACACACAAATGTACCCACAAACACAAAACACGACACATACACTATCGTCATACAGAAACGCATAGCCTACACAAACACATACACTGGAGCATTTATTCATGATAACATGCTGAGGAACATGGGGAAACACAGATACACGCGCACATACAGACACAGATACACACACACACACACGAACAGGGGACCTGGGCTCTCTGGACTCCTTCCCTTTCACTCCAGGCTTTGTCCTCAGTAGATCACGTGACCATGCGTAGGGTCAGCAACAGGCTAAACAGTAATTACCAATGCACCCATCTATGACTGCAGCATCAAAGGCCCCTGAAAGCACTCTGTCACCTGGGCCCTGTGCAGCCCACGGACAAATTACATTTAATAAACAAACATTCTGCCATCTGTCTAGGCCAGGGGTATGAATAACTGCATTCAACAGCGGCGAGCGCTGGGGGCTCACGGGCCAGGCCTAAGGGGAACGGCACACAAGCGATCGCTTCAAACCATCTCCGCAGCGCTCGTACGTAGCCGCGGTTTTCAACCCCAAAATTGACTTGAATTACAAGGTACCCCTTTTAGTTACCGTTTCTGCCTTTCACGGCACGGCTCGCTTGAGAAAACAAATTCACAGCGGGAGACTTATTTTTAAATGTATGTTCCAGGGAAATGAGTCGCAATTCAAAGCTCGAGAAAAATGTACTCAGTCGGGGTGAGTTTCTTACGGCATCCAAAGATGTTTTATACAAACTGCGAATAAAAAGGCCATTCATGTGGATGGCTTAGTATTTCCAGATTACTCGAGATTTAAATGCAAGTGCTGTATAAAACTATACAAACTGCCCATACACACAGTCAAAAAAGTACATTCCATGCTACTTAAGGTTTAACTCGGTCAGCAGAATTAAGTGCAATGAAATATCAATGTGCAAGTGATTGTTACTCAGAATTGTTATGAAAGCCATGAAAATGAACAAATGAAAACTGACAGAAGGTTCTGTCAATAAAACAGTAAGACAGCCTATGTTATATGGCTGTGCAATACTGGCCTAAGGAAGAGGGTCCACAAATTGAGACATGAACACCATCTGGAATTCAATGAGCCAATACTTGACAGGTGTTTCAAAAGCAGGGATGTGCAGACTTTTTGAAAATATGGACATACTGTACATAGTTGACATGATGACTACAACCATCAAATCCATAGGCTGAAAATTTTGCTTCACATTTCAAGTTCAACCTGCTCTCTCAGGCGATTTTCATTTGTAAATTGATTGCCTTGCCAATCAGAATATTAGTAGTATGATGGACTACATGTTCTCTCTTTGTCAAGCAATCAGTTTTTTGTCCTTTGTTAGCTATTCTCATTTCATTTGTGAAATGTCCTGTTTAGTTTGTCTGCTCATTTTATGATCTACCAAATTTTGGATTTGTTTTTCGATTTTCAGCAGTAGGTTCGCAAAATTTAAATATTGTATAACAAGTACAGAATGATTCAGCATTTCCATTTCTGTACCTTCTTTCTTCTTTTACTTTCAGTCATGATACAGAAACTCCGCCACCCTGTCCTCTCAGAACAGCGATATCGGCCATTTGTTACTAAAACGGTCACTTCTGGGTTTCATTTTTGAAATGGTTCACTCACCAGTTCAAAAATGAAACCAAAGCTTCATCCCACAACAGCCAAATGAAAACTATACAGACTACTGTTCCACATGTACTCTGACTACAAATCTAACTAGAAATCAATGTGCACTGCAGTGATCAGGCAAGGTAGCTAGCAGCACCAGAGCCAGCCATTGGAGAGCAAAGAGTACAGTAGCGTATTGTGGTCAGTTAGTTTCAAACTGAAACTTACAATATTTCAGTGAAAGGTAAGAAGGTATGGGTCTATAATTTTGAGATAAATCTCTTACTCTTGCCTAGAATGTTAGCGAAATGCAAATGTAAGCTTGTGCACTGCAATTTGGATCTGGGCTTTTATCTCTAGATTCTCTTTGCCTGTCAAGTGCTCACCCATAATGACATAATGACATGCAAGTTTTTCCTTGATCAAATAACATATAATTATGTCGTTTGCTTAGCTTTGTGTTTCCAGGTTCACCCCTCACTCATGTGATGTTATTTCTCTGTACTTCCAGCTATTTCCAATCCAAGTATCACTACATCTATCATGGGTCAAACAAGAGATACGATGATGACGATAACCACAGTGATATCATCCCTACTTAATACACTAAAACACATATCGTTGAGTTTTGCGTGGTCGGGGCTAAAATGAAACAGTAATGCGGACTAACATTTTGAGTAATCAGCCATATACTGTTATCTAAGTTTGGAATGAACTTGTTTGGTAATGATAATAGTGAGTATTTTGTAGTAAGGCCTTTTCCAGATACAGCAATCTGCAATCACTGGTGAATTACAATCTTGAGATATAATCATAATCATAGATTCAACTTATATTCAGACATTTTGGCAATTAAACCATTTTATATACCTGCCCATAATTTATGTGTTTTGATTTCACTTAACAATTACACATGATAGCTATGGACAACACAGCTCTTTCCAGCATTGATGGAAAGTAGACATTGCTGCTTATAAACTGGCCAGTTCCTGGATTTAGGTCAATCCTATTGCAATTTGGATGGAATTACAAGTGTCTGTTTCTTTTACAATTTTTCCTTGATACGCTGCATTGCCTATGACACCCTAATGTTAGAGCAGCGACAACAGCAAATCAAATTTGAACATGTAAGTGAATGACTTCAAATGTATTTTAGTTCAATTTCAAATAATGTCAAAACTGCGACAATCATGAAATTCAAATTAAATGATCGACTGTCATACTAAAGATGATGAATTTACACAGGCATACAACTTCAAATAAATTCAAATGAAATTCTATTCTCTGATGGCACTGTTCTCGCTCCATGCTTTTCCCATCATCACAGATCATAGTCATGGCAACCTTATAAAAAACCAAACACTTTGAAAATGTAAACACACTTCTGATCCACAAAGCTGCCTGGCTTTTTTCGTGGGAAGTGGGCATCTGCGTATTGACCATAATAAGTGTGAAAGTCTGGCCCTTTCTTGTAAATACTTAAATAATGATCGTTTGCGTGTAGTAATGGCTTATTGAGAAGTCTCTATGACTGTACTGTAGGAGAAAATGTAGACAAGGTATGAATGTGATGACACAGCCGTAAAAAATGTCACAAACGAGTTCAGTAAATGTATTATCTTGCAGAATTTCAGAAACTGTCGCGTTTTTTTAAAGTACACAGTCAGAATTCATTGGCCGTATCAGTTTCAATACTGCACTTGACAATCGCAGGATTGTCATTTTAACTAGCTGCACCTGAGCAAGCCCGCCTATAGGACAATCTCCACACTGGAGGAAAAACCCAAAATGAGAACAGCAGGGCAGGCTATGCTAAACAGCCATTAGGCTAATCCATCCTTTTGATAACAGTCTCTACCGCTCAGACGAAGGGACTCATAAAGCAGATTTTATAACGACTCATACACGTCCCAGGCACAGCTGGCATGTGACAACGTGGAATGAAAACCCTGAATGAAGCTGACGCTTGACTATCTGTGAACCCTTGTCCCTTCTACGGGCTGAGAGCCAGCTTCCAACCACACAACCCCCCCCCCATTCCTACTCCCCCTGCCTGCCCTCCTAAATTGCACCTTAAAGGGGTTTGCATTCCTGCTTAGCACTGATCACAGAGCTATAGGTCGTCTCATTCAGCCCAGCTGGGAGTGGCGGAATGATCAAACAGGTGGGAGACTCTCTACACCCCGTTTTCTCAACCCTCACACCCTCCCTCCAGTAACACTACCCTCCAGAGACACTTTTTTCTTTTACCTGAAATATGCAGTCAACTCTCATTCACACACTTGTGGTCAAAAATTGACCAAGTCATTAACTAATTTCATACAGGCCTATTTACGGCACAAAATACATGACAACACCGCTGTATCCTGGATTGACTTTCCACAAGTCTGAACGAGTATCAATATTTGCTTCTGGCAGGGACACGTTTCTAGTTCACATTTTTATTTTGTCTCCAGGTATAAGTTGAGGTAGCTTCTTGAACCACTAAATGTAAACACAAGGCATGTCTAAAAACCCACAGCGATTAGCAGATAGTATCTTCTTCCCCAGGTAAAATTTTTGCTTCTGCTACCTGCTGGGGTAAAGTCAGAAAATGAGCTCACAGTTCAGGTCATTGTCATCTATGATCTTTAAATAACCGCGATTGTAAAGGTTTTACTACAGTGAGAGGTATTAAGAGCAGTCCAGTAGAATGGGAAGTTTAGCTGAGGCAACAGAGGAAAACACATACTGTACAACCGAATTAGAGTCTAAGTAACCTCCTGTTACTTATTACTCTTAATAGCGACTTGGGTAGGAGAAGTTCTACTGCACTTATTTGCCATGGTTTCTAAGAATGCGCACGGTCCCTGTAAGTTCAGAAAGAATGCTGCACAGCCAAACTACCAAAAACTCCTCTCCAAGAACTAGTGAATTCAACATCTCATCTCTTGAGCGGCATATATACGTTACTTTGAAAGAATGTTCCAGTAAATCATGTTGGTTAAGTTTCAATTTAGTTACATACCCTGTCTCACTAATATATATATACACACACACACACACACTTTCCTACAGGTTTGCAGCTCAAGTGTTGTACAGTTTCAAAAGTGGTAAAAGAACAAGACCAATAGTAGGTACATATGTGAATTGTTTCCTGTACGTTTTGTTAAATGCCTTTGGATTTCCACATGTTGGGAGTGTTCAGGTAATTTTCTGTTTTAAAAATATGATTTAAAACCATATTTTTCCAGTGAATCCTTAAAATGAATAAAAACACAATATTTACTACAAGAACTACCGGTAAATCGAATAAGGAGTGGATCCCTTGAAAGCTGTTACTAATTAATTAAATGTCAATGTTATTGAACAATATCCAATGAAATGCATTTACTGGATACAAACGCAATTTTTTGCCCGAGCAATTTTTGTTATGAGTTACTTACACGACCCATATCCCGGTTATGGTGAACGCAGGGAGGCTGACAGGTAGTATCATCCAAAGGGACATCTCAGACCTTAGTTCCCAAGCGAACTTGCGCCTCCAAAACCGCTTTTTCGTCCTCCCTCGCCGCCCTCTCACTAGCTTCTTCTCAATTAGCATTTAACTCCGTAATCAGGTAAATCCATCACCTGCATTTCCTCTCACGAAAACACAAAGGGTATAACCTGTAGGGGGCTACTGTTGTCAACAGCAAAACTTCTCCCTGGACCTGAAACGGAAAGAAAGTGTTTTAAAGCGCTATACGTTTTCATTAAAATGCAAAATATTTACCAGTTCATTCATATTAACAATGCTACTTCTGCCTCTAATAATAAATCCGTGGTATCACTAGCCTATTGCAACCACAATCAAAGAAGCGATTTTTTTAAATGCATCATAAATACAAAACCCCCCCAAAAAAACTACATTTATTAAGGTGACTCGTGTGAACAAGAAATACCTTAACAAAGTTACTGAAATCATGACTAACATTTTTCCCTGTACGATAGCTTGAACTTTTTCGCATCCAGCAAAATGGCTGAATGATGTAACTAGCGTACTGGCTAGGTATGTAACTTCGATCGGAAAGATGCTTGTTTGATTCAGCCATGTATATCATGTTCTCAGCCTCTTACCTTTTCTTCGGACAGCTGACCACATGCAGAGAACTTTTTTTTCGGCTCTATTCTTTTTCTGCTTTCACGTATCCACAGACCCTTAAAGACTGAAGAACGGACTTCTGAAAAAATTACATTCTCTTCACCTTTTTCCCTGGAAAAAACCCAGCCCCGGTTCTACCCGTTTGCAGCTACAGCAGAGACTTTGACTCCGTACTCCATCCAAGGTGAGATGTGATTTTTTCCCGTCTAGCACCCCCCATCTCTCATTCGCACTGACAGTTTGTTTTGGGGGCACACTGCTGTCTCGTGTCTCTCCCCGTGTAGACGTCAGAACGCTGTAAAACAAGCCAGCTGTTTCAAGCGGCTCCTCCCCCCATCGGGCCAGCTATTTTCCTCGTTTCTTCTGCCAAGGCAAAGTAGTCCCGACCTTTCATGTAATTAATGCCGTCTTTTTTTCCCCCCTTAGAAAACCGGTGTCGGTGTACTGTCTTTGTGGAACGTATGCTGATTATTCACAATTCATGCGCATCTTCTGAATGTCCTCGAAATGAGTGGTTGCTTTATAAGTAGTGTACTTATAAATATTTCATAAAAGTTGTCTGTTTTTATAAAATATACATACCACAACATACATGCATGAAAAATCGTGTGTTTTTATGTAGCTTTTGTTTGTTTATAGCATTTGGAATAACAAGGGGAACGTTTTGGGGAATGCTGCAGCTCTTGTGCAATGCAGCTCAGACACAAGTTCAAACATATAAAGCACGTTTCTGTTTAGATGCAACATTAAGGTAGGCCAACTGGCCAGTGTTGTAGTAAAATCCATGTACAAGTATTTCATAACATTTAACACTGAAATTACACGTTAACGTTTGCATAGCCTGACTAATGCTTGATTCATGACAAACGTCAAATAAAAATACGGTCAGGCAAGATTTACAGAGTCATTCATACAGATGGAAAGCCAACTAGCTCTCCTTGGCATGACAGTCCACCCGAAGGCAACTTGTAGGGGTATGCTCAGGGGGCCATTTTGTTTCCTTACTGAGAGACTGATGCATCAAGTGTTATTGCAACAATTCAGACCAGCAACTTTTTAAAAAAACTTTTACAAACGTCACGAAAAGGCAGAGGAAAATGATGAAGAGCGACATTGGTTTTGCCCTTAACAACACAAATACAACATTATGAGTTCAGTAACTTTGATAAAGGGTTTTTTGTCTCTCACCACTCGGAAATAAGTGAATGAATAGGCTTAAATTTAGGAACAGCATGCCCTGTCTTTTTGCAGTGTGGAAGAAGCTCTGAAAACAGTGCAGTATTGAGTTCCTCCGCCCGGGGCCGGAACACAATTTGTGGCCCTGGGGTATAAGGGCCCCTCCCTTCCTAGAGTTGCCACCTCTACAGATTTAGTGGATTTCGGCCTCCTGACAATGACAAAAAGACAGTAGAAACTGAAGCACCTGACCCTAAAAAGAAAAATAATGATCAACCCTTTTCAGGATGAATGGAATCAGTATATTTTCTTTTGTTGTGACTATGTTACTAATCACCATTAAAGATTTTTTGCATTGCATTTTTTGCAAAGTTACATTGGAACTATTACTATTGCCCAAACTCACTAACAAATACAAATACCGTAATCCACTTAATGCATAATGTATTTACCATTTCATAATAAACATGTAAGAAGGTTAAGGTGCAGCTCTGTTTGGTTAAAAGTTAAGGAAACTTTATATTGCGAGTGTAAGAGTGTTATGCCTGACCTTGCCCTTCGCTGTCATCTCCAGGTTTAAACCGATGAAAAGGTGGTTAAAATCTCTTAAAAATGTGGATTGAAAGATGAATACATTGACACTCAACCTGCTCTCTGCAGACAATAGCAATGTGCCAGCATAGTAATGACCTGTGCAGCCTGGCAAAGACTGTAGTATCTCAATGATATAGAACTCAGAGATAAGAACACACGCTAACTGAACGGTAGTTCTGTAGAAAACCATTCTGCAGTTCTAAATAATTTTTTTATTATTTATGATATTCAATTGTTATTTGTAGTACCAAAAAGAAGTTCTCCCATATCATTATAAGTGTGGAACATAATGGTTTTGATGGTATTTAGAACCTTTTCCTGAGAGCATGGCTAAGTGTGCCAGGTTATTTGGTTAATATCTCTCTTCAACAAGCCTAGTGAAACCTTTGCAGTTTGGAGCGATAACCCCGCCCACATTTGTGAAGTGACCAACCCTTTCTAACCAATCACTTCAACTCAGTGAAGGCAGGGCTAAGGTGAACGCTATAGTTGCCAGTGATTCTAGCTAAATAACCAATTCTGTTAACCACCCCCTGGTATTCTGACCAATGTCCAAGCTCCTTTACCCCTGGTGTGGCAATTCGGTTGCAATTAAAGTATAATAGAACAAAACAGTAATTTATTGCCCCACTGATGCTAGAAAATCATATTTGGCCCCACCCCAGGGGCAACAACAACACATTAACAATACGGTAACATTACTGTCAGAGCACAACGGTACATTACATGACAATTACAGATAAGCAGCTAGTGTAGGAAGAGTGATTAGCCTAGCTTGGTCACCTTTTTGACTGAAGTGTTTCACTGCCAAGCATGTTCAAAAGCACTGACTTTACACTACTGACTGACAACGGCCAGTAAGTACTCTTCCTAGATTGTAAAGCTCTTCTAGATTTGGCCTCTCCCTCACGATCTTGCTGTGTTGGTGCTGAGGCTACTGCATGCCTTACGTGACAGAATCCTCAGAGGGAGCTAGTGTGGTCTCCATGCAAAGGAGGTGGTCCATGTACATGTGGCAGCGCAGTTGAGACACTGAACTGGAGGGCCTGTAGTGTCATGCGTTTTAAAACTTACACACTCTCAGGAATGAATAAGGAACCTATGGTAGAAATCTTTGTTTTACTACTAATGATGTAGATACATTGTGGTCCCTTCTCTCTCTATGGTTTGTACCCATGTGCCATTTATCAGGCAGACTACAACTCTACCAGTATGATTACTCATTGGAGGAAATGGAAATATGTCTTCCAAAAATATATCCAGGCCTTGTCAGTAAACAAAGTGTTTTTATACATATATCGCCTGAGACTAAGTCCTTTTTAACTAATAGTCTACAAGACTATTGACTAAAATCTCAAAACATTTCACATGCACCGTCTATTTAATGTACTGGCAGTAGGTTGAGGAAACAATCGTACGATTTTAAAAATGGGAAATTTGTTTCCTGCGGTGGCCACCAAATATAACCTCTCGTGCATACATTCACGCTGTTCCCGATAGCTTTTCAGACAGCTGGAAGCCAGCTCTCCACTGCCATCTAGTGATCAGGTGTAAAGTGTCTGGTCTTCTTCAGAAAAGCCCATTGGAACACATTTGACGAATGTCTGTTGAGTTTGACAGGGCAGACATTTTACAAGTCCCCATGACAAGCTCACATGTTTGCTTGCTTTTACCTTGCTAAAATTAAATAAAGATTTACACATAGCATTTGGGTATAATACAGTGTATTCAAACCAAATCCAACCAATATTGAGACATTTTGATGATATCTGTCACATCAATGAAATCCTGAAAAGATGTTTTTGATCACATTGTTTTTACGTCCATCCATTGCAGTGGTAACAGAAACAATAAAAAACCTAAGTCCTCAGCCCATTAATTGTTGTGTTTTAAAAAATCTGTCATGCTGAAAATTAAAAATCAATGTTGAAAGCCTGTAGATCAGGAATCCAGTACTTGGCACAGTTTTAATTTCATTATGCTTTTTAAACACAAACATAAATGATGCAAATACATTTATAAATAATATTTATTCAGACAAGTACTTAGTATACATGTGTAATTAATCGAGCAACGTAATTAATTAAGAGCGCAACAGTTAAATTTATACAGTTCATTATTCCAAACAACAGAATGAACACCATGCTGTTATCGCTACATATACATTTCTAAACGTAATTCAGATCTGAAAGGACTTGAAAGAATACTTGAATATGGTAAAACCTTTTCAGTTTTGACCATGCTGTTTTAGTAAACTTAATTTCAATATGATAGTCCTGTAACATTTCTATTTCCTGAAAAGTGTGTTATGGTGGCATTTTATTAAAAAGAGTGACATATGGTTAACTTATATAAGACGCTTACATTGATGTAATCCTGAGCGAAAGCTGACACCACGCTAGAATAGAGGTTCAGGTGAAAAGAAGATGATAAAACAATCAGTAGTTTCTCCCAACAGATTCGTTTTCTCCCACATAGCCAAGATACAGTTTGCTGACCTCATTATTGCACCACCCCCCAAAGCGTAGTTGCCTTATTCCCAGTCCCTCAAGCACCCACAAAGAGACTAATATATAAACTCCTCAATTTGGCACTCTCCTATTGATTTCCTACCCTCAGTTTTTTATGGTTTCATTATGTTTACATCATTTTTACCAGTGATTTGTGTACGGAATAATATTACAGAAGTATAATAAAAACAACAATAATTTTTTCATGCTAGCGTTACTACATATGCTACAGCCAGTATGTGTGCCACACGCCCACATAAGTAGATTGACATTCTTTATTGTGCCTTTAAATTAACTGCAACTTGACTTTAGATGTGGTTTTGGGTCGGCTTTAATAGCCTGCCGTTGAATGAAAATAGCAATATGCCAACAATTCGCCCGACCACACCTTATTTTATTGAGACCAAACCACCAAAACAGACACAAGTTCATTTGCTATTTTAAGAAGGTGGGAACTTAAGTAAAAATGACAAAAACATCTTGTTTTAGAGCTACAGCTGCTTGGTGTGGGGGGTAAAAGTCTGGGTATGGATATGAGATATTGTATTTCAAATGTTTGGTTGCACTCAATAAAATAAACACTCAAAGAAAAATAAGTTGTAATGCAAAGTCTATTTTGATTGAACATGATGGAATTTTTTGCATATACAATTTTAGTGATAACATTTGTGATTGGAGAAAACAGAACTACCTCAACCAATCACATGCTCTCTTAGTCTTTTTGCACCGCATAATAGTTTTTCACTCACTGAATGCTTTAGTAAATTAGGCACTAAGTGTGTTTTATTGAATCTTACCCATCCTATAAAGAGAAAACCTGGTTAATGCTGAAAAGTATGATGAGATGTTGCTGCAAAAGCAGGAACATACAGAAAAATGTACACTTCTAAAAAGGAAACATTCAATATTAGAATAAAAAATATATTATTTTTCTCCATCTCACCACCTTACATCAGGTGACCAAAACCCCATTTTCTGGCTTAATATAGTTTTATAGTGGAGCCATATCCCCATACCCCAAACCCAGGATAGAGGGGTTCTGAAAATGTCGTCTGGACCTTGTGAAGTAGCGTCATGTTGTCAGACACGCTGTAAAAGGCCAGAGTCCCCGCCCTGAAGTCCAGGAAGACGCCGATTCTGGACGATCCGGGGACGGGCACCGTGGTGCTGACGTTGTTGTGCGTGAAAGAGCATTTGGATTCAGAGCAGTACAGGCTCCAGGACTTGCCGTTCCACCCGAAGCTACATTCGTTGGCGTTTACTTTCCGGCCGATTCCCTTGTAGGAGACGGCAATGTCGACTTCGGTCCCATTCCAGTCTACTTCCCAGTAGTAGCGGGCTCCAGAAAGACCCTCCCTGCAAAGCACTTGTTGCCAGTGTTCGAATCTAGCAGGGTGGTCAGGGTAAGGTTGGGGCTCGCTCTTCACTTTCGCCCCGGTGTTGCTCTCGAACAGGTGGAGGCTGCGATGGACTGTGTTGGGGTCCAGCGTCAGCTGGCAGGAATCTGGAGAAAGAAATATATAAAGCTGTTTTAAAAATTGAATCGATCTGTAGAAACAATGCAATTACTAATTCTGCTCGTTGTATCTGCACTGTGCCGCACACATATAATCGAGGACCTCTGCAGCTGTGGCACACTGTAGACTCCACGGTTCCATTTGCCTATGAGCTGGTTAGCATTGTATATTCTACAGACCACACCGAGCTACAAGAGCAACTTAGCGCAAATTGCAGTAGAGGTACATCACTTGCTGAGGACAACTGGTAGCTGGCAGACACCTTGTGTGGTGATGGGAGAAACTGACACAGCAGTAACCTGAGGACGTCTGGCTAAATTAAACCTCTGGTGGAATTAGGTTACTTGTGTTCAACCATTATGGACTCTTCGCTAGGTAATGAGGTAGCCGAGCCTCCATCTTACGTTTTTCAGCTAAAGATGTAGCCTTCTCAAGTTCTATGCTAATGATGTAGCCCAGTTTTTATCATAGAGTCCTCAGTTAATGACAAAGCCCAGTCTCAATTTTTACATTCCTGCCAACATGTCCCTTCTTTTAATACATTTCCCCTGCTTGCTAACGTTTGGTTAGTTCTCCCATATTTACAAAAATAGTTTGTATCTTTTAATTGTGTTGAACAATAACTAATGAAATCTGGCCATCTGTCTCAGACCCAGTGTTGCCATATTGGAATAACTAAGCTGAGTAACCCAGACTGGCTAGGACAAGCTTTTCCACCTTGCCTTTGTCTTACTCCCATGCATACCGGTGGTGCCTCTCACCCACAGCAAATAATGCAGCAAGAAGAGAAGAATCCTTTAAAGAGACATGTATCCTTTGCATACACTTAATATAGCCTGTACAACTCCCCCTAGATCTTTAAACCCATCAATACACCGTTCTTAGTGTTGCTCTTGTGGGAGTGCCGACTTTTACACATTTGTGACTGGTGTTACAGTTGTCATGTGCAATATCCGTAGTCCCCATCATGACTTTTATATCAACATACTGTCAGCTCACCACCACCTCCGACTCCCCACTCTTCCCAAGGCAAAGTAGGTGATAATATGTGTGGAATAATAATAATAATAATAATAATAATAATAATAATAATACACTTCATTTATAGAGGATCTTTCAAACAAGGAATGTGGCTCAAGGTGCTTTACAATACAAAAATAGAACAGTACATGAAAAATAACAATATTAGAAAATACATCATTTCAGTGTTTAAAACATGTGAAGGGAGGAATTGTGAAATAATATGTGAAATAGTAAAAGTGTAAAAAAAATAAAAGAATGACAAATATGGTGTTGGTTAATAGCTAAATTAAATTTTGAAAACAAGCACTGAGTGAATCGGCTCCTCTCACACCCTCTAAGTTCTTCACCGCAGGAAAACTCACATTGCAAGAATTGATCTCTGCTCCGCGGCTCCTCGGCCTGTAAAATGTTTACTTCTTTCACTGTGGAGAGGACAAAATAAGGAGAGAATCGTGAGGGCCGTTTATAGCTTCACTTGCATTGTGAAAGACACATTTTACAAGACAGAGGGAATTTTTCCTTTGATTGGCTCAGTGTTACAACATGCTAACCAAAGCTACTGTAACTGCTATCATTGAATCATACCTTATCTTGTATATTTCAAGAAAACCAGGAGTGTGGGCATCCAAAAATGGAAACAATATTGGGGCTGCATTTATTGTGAGTGGTCCGATCCATTCATTTAATCAGAGAAAATGAAACCAATTACCCTTTTAGTAAGTAGTACAAATCACCTACTTATGTGAAGCCTGGTTGTCTGGAATTCATACTCTTAGCGATGCATTTATTGGAAAGGGCCTGTGCACATTTAAGGGCTTAAGAGATGTTTTCCTCCTGGCTTATTGTATTTTCTTCATCTCCAGAAACGTTCTCGTTCATCTCAAGTTCCATTCCTCAATTCGTCGATGTAAGGTATCTTTGGACGAAGGTATACTTTCATGTCGATTCTTGGTCTGGCTTTCATTAATAACAGGTTCGAAGAATGGTTTGTGTATTTGCCTCGTTAGAGCTGTGTTGTAGGATTTAGCCATTTCTACGACTAGGGACATAGAACTAGCCAACTCTACACATTTAATTTCACACTGGAGCCAAAAACTATTTTTTATATCACAAACAATATCTCAGCAGCTAATCCAATTTAAGCATATTTAAGAGCACACAGTGCCTCTGTATATTTTAGCTTGATCTGTATTAAGGGGGAAACAATTTTGAGTATGTTCCAGGAGTGATTGGTCATCTCTTGTTTATGCATTGAGGAAAACTAAATGTCAGTCAAGATGTATATTGAACATGCCGCTTCAATGTACTTACATAGTTCTATCATTATTTCCAAGACATCCACAGCTACATTGCATGTAGTGAGCATGAATACAATTGAGTCCTGAACAGCTATGCTACTAATAGCTACTCCCTAATAGCTACTGCTTCTGCTCTGGTTTAGACAAGGCTGTGGACAATATCCTGAAATATCTGATAATAAATGTGTGTGTGTGTGTGTGTGTGCATGTCTCTGTGTGTGCGTTTTTTTCCAAATACCTGCGGCAGAGACGTTGGAGAGTTCCCCTTTGAACACGTCCTCCACTCGCTCTTTCAGATCAGCGATGGCTTTCTTGGTGGGGCCGAAAGACGAGTGTGGGTCGACGTTAATGCTCGAAACTTCTTCGTACCCAGAGGGCGAGGAGAGAGACTGCCAGCTCTGTGCCAAGATACAGAGGGAAAAAGGTGTGATGTGACCCAAGTCCAGTTCCAATGTACACTTCTGTGTTGCAGTGTTCACAGACCTCATTTTATTACTCAGAAGTATGTTATTTCGTGCTCACTATGACTCTCATATGTTATGTAATAATTGTGTAGTAAATCTGAATTGTATGGTACGTTACCTGACCTCAACTCTTCATCAGAGAACCAAGCTTTCATGAAATTTCGAAAACTTCCCTGACTATACGAATATCCAAGTATACAAGTTTTTGTATTCATTTAATCTTCACATATCCTGGAAGGCCACCTGAGAACTGAAATTATGACATTATGGGGAATAAAGGTTAGTCTGGACCACATGGGCTTGTGTAGCCATTCAGTCGAAATGGAGGATGATGAGGCAGCCACAAGTGGAGAGCCAGTAGGGAATTTGTCATGGACACCTGGCCAAACAACCGCAAATCTTTTTTTGCATTTGGCATGGGATCTTTAATGGTCGCTGTTAGTCAGATGACGGGTGGAGACGGGCCGGCGTACCTGGATGAAGTGAATGTGGTCCTCCGTATGCGAGAGCTGCTCCAGCTCGTTGTGTCTCCTCCGCAGCTCGGCGACCTCCTGCTCCAGCTTGCTCAGGAGCATGTTGGCCCGGGTCACCATGACCCTCTCCTGGGCCTGGATCTGCTGCCGGACCTCCGTGTACCGCCTCTGGACGGAGCGCACCAGCTCGGTGAAAATCCGCTCGTTCTCCTCCACCGCGGTCTGCGCAGAGTGCTGTCGGTGGGGAGACAGCATGTTCAATGAGACCTAGCCCAGCCACGGCTAAGCTCTGTATAATTTAACTATGGGACAAAATATCTTTTTATGAATTGTTTGTAAATCCCTGACTTCTTCTTTTCTTCCAGTTGAGAGGGTTGAAATAATAAATGTAAGATGGCTCATTACTACAATGTTCATGCGGTCCAGCATCTGGACTAAGCAGGAGTTGAGCAGAAGAAGAATAGTTCATATACAGCAGTACTGGCACCCACCTGACCAGAGGAGTTACTCATGTGCAGCTGAAAACGAGAACAATCCCGGACGACCCCCCCCCCCCCTTATGATGGTACAAGCACTTATGCTCTGTCCCAGATGGGGTGAGGACCAGCTAAGTGCTAGTGGAGCCATGGCAACTGCCTCTGTTCCGGGTTCTTTGATTGGCTGCAGTCGCTTTCTCTAAAGGCCAATAGCATTTCTCACCTTCAGCGCTGCCACGGCCTGCTTCAGGTCCTGCCACTTCTTCAGCCTCCCCTCAATCTTCTGCTGTGACTTCAAAAGCTTCGCCCCGAGCTGTTTCTGCTCGTTAACACAGTTTAAGCAGTCATATTTCGCTGAATGAGGACTCTTTGTAAAATCCAAACCTGCTGATAGAGCTGTTGGTACTCCCTAATCTGAGCCCACTTTATAATATCCCACTTTAGCTCCACATACATCTGCTCAGTTCAGTCCCTGAGAATTGTACTTTAAGGACATATTTCATTTTCTGACTTTGCTGGTCTTGCTTCTGGTCATAAAAAGGGTAGATATTAAAATTACTTGTTTTCTAAAAGCCTAAGGAACGGAATATGAAATTACGATTGTTCACTGGAGTTCCTTGTAAATTACACAATAGTTTGTAAAGATTTCGTATTTCATGTAGCTCGGAAACAGTGAGTCGACCTGTCACAGAGCTGTAACTAAGCTTTGTTTGCTTTTTCTATTGTCTAACTGCGGACTTAAGACCTGAAAACTAAAGACTTTGGGTATGTTTCCCAAAAGCTTAGTAAACGATTTTCAATAAATGTTGTTTGAAAGGTCAAAAATCTTTTTAAAAATGAACATACTGGAAATTGATAAAAGCTTGGAATCACAACAGTTGAAAATATGTTCTTAAGCAAAGATACTGAAAGCTCGCAACATGCGAAGCACATTTTCTAACAAGAATAACATGAAAGTATATTTGAACCCCTTCAGCCTCTGAATCCCTTTCTGAAGGAGTGTCCTCAAACATAGGCCTGACAGTAAACAAGCTTCATAATAGTCTATGAGATAGCCTTGTATGGACTATTGTTTTGTTGTTGTGTAATACTAGACAGCAACCATTGTTCTTGACTAGAATGAGCTCAATTATAAAATGGTAAAATACATCATTTTTTTTATCTTATAATTCATATTTCATTACCATATTTAAAAGCCTGGTAATCCAACTCCAAAGATACATATGTTTTAAGTATGTAGCCAACAATGACAATCTCTTCTGGGCAGGCATGAGGGAAAGTATTACAGTATTCAAAGACAGAGTGTGGCACCGAGTGACAGGGAGGTCACAAGGAAACGGATAAACCTCCGCTGTCATTATAGTTAGTTTGAGAGAGCTACCCTTAACACAACGGCGTCTCTTACCTGTCTCTCAGCCCTCTCCGTTGTGGCCGAGACGGTCTCGTGGTTCTTGTGCTCCTCCATCATGCACAGGACGCAGATGCACTGCTGGTCCGTCCGGCAGTACACCTCCTGGAGCTTGTCGTGGTTGGCGCAGATCTTCTCCTGCAGCTGCCCCGTGGCTGTCACCAGCTTGTGCTTCATCAGCGCGGGGTACTCGTAGTGAGACTGGAGGTGCGTCTCGCAGTAGGACGCCAGGCACGACAGGCAGGACTTGACCGCCCTGCGCTTATTCCCCGTGCACAGGTCGCACGCGACATCTCCGGGACCGGGGTAGGTGTTTCTGGGAGAGGCCGACCTCCTTGTTTTTCCCAGAGTGCTGTACCGGCCTCGGTCTCGATCCCCCGCCGTGCTGGCCCGTGACATTTTTGCTGCACGAGACTCAGAAGTCGAATGACCTGAACAAGTTTCAATGAAACCTCTTGTCTGGAATGAGGTACGTTGGAATGTGTGCTGTGACTGAATTTCAAGCCAAACCAGTATACCTGGTTGATGATAAAACTGAACAAGGCGTGGTTTGGGTATGTGCAATTCTGCTGCTGTCTAAGAAGGAGGGAACTGTGGACAGATCCTTGTTGAGGAGCACCTGACTGAGGGCTGGGGGGACCTGGGTGGCTCCTGCAGTAAAGTTGTTTGTTCATGGTGTGGCTTTGAGTCCTGTGACTGGGTGTTGGAGTCCTAGCCGCGCTATCAACAGCTATGGCCAGAGGTCTTTCCTGGTGAGGCAACATCAGTATAGACCTCAGCCTCGCTGTTAGGGTCCATCGGACTCATCGCTCTCTAGCGCCCCTCTGGATGGCTAGGGGACTGTAAAATGTGAACTGAGCACATGCTGTGACTTTCACTTTCCTCCAAGAAGGTAGCTTGGTTCAAGCAGGTATTAGTTCTGTAGTATGAAAAGAAGAAAACTTGTTCGAATCAGAGGAAGTCACATGATTGACTGATTCCCCCTGAGACCTGTGGTAGAAGGTCTCCGTGGTGGATCCAATAAGTTTGGTTTGGCAGCAGAAAATGCCAATGGGGGAATACAAAAAAAATGACTCATTGGTAAGACACATGTTCTACACATTTACATCAGAAGACTCTTTGTGTGGGGAAGGAGCAGAGAGAGGAAAATGAGTACAAATTCACAGAAACGCATAATCAGCCGGGTTTGTCCATCAATTAAGAAAAACCGTGAGAACTCAAGCGGCCTAACTGCAACTCAAAAATGGATGGACTGGAGTTATGTTGCTGACAAACATAATTATCACATGGTAGGATATGTTCTGACTGTGTCATTCCACAGCTCCTCTGAGAGCATGGAAGCCATGAGGGACATACATGTACACAGCCAGTAGAGGGAGCACTAGTGTCACTGGTGATCTGTATGCCTTGTTTTCATTTCTGTATGCCTTAACATTACCTGTGGAAAGCAAGGGTCCATTTGAGGATTCAATATTTGAAAAAAATATTTAAAATTTGCCCCACGCTACTTTCTTTGTTCATTCTTTTTCACACTAATTTGGTATGCCAGTTTGGACCCATGTGTACAGACCCATCCAGACCCAAGCTGTAGCATGTATTATAAAGAGAACAGACAAGTTTGTATATAATGAGAGACATAATACAAACAACTGCCTTTTCTTTTCACCATTCAGTCCTCCAGACAACCATATTACTATACAGTAAAATGTTTAGTGTTAAGTCACCAACTCTGATAGAGTACATTTGGTCCTAGTCTTATGAGAGTGGGCTTATTTGCACTGAGTCAGTGTTAAATTAACATCGTACTGTATAACAGAAGGACTAAGATTTGTCCACCAGGCAGGCCATGTATGCAAACTGCAGTCAACCAGAGAAGTCTCGTTTTTGCTAGGAGAGAATGCTGACAACTTAAACTGTACCTTATTGGCCGATGGCACAGCCAATTGCATACTGCCATGCAACAATGCCAACCATAGTTGGCACAGGCAAGCTCAGGATTCCTTCCGGAGTTTAGGGCATGGATTTCACTACAATGAAAAGGAATATTTTTGATGACACACATTTTCATTCCCCCAATGATGTTTTTTTGCTCTGTTTTGTTTGCCAAAGTTACTGCTAAAATCTGGAGTATCCCAAAAATTTGATACTGAAAACTCTAGTGACCTTGTTCACAGCTATTAATAGGCGTAAGCCAGCAAAATTCACTGCTAATTGTGTTGAAAATAGTTGTCGTTGTTGTTCTTTGAATTGTAAATGATTTAACAATGCCAGTTAGTGTAAGATCGGGTGAAGATGTGATGGTGTGAAAGGTTTTGTATCTCAAGAAAGGACAACAGAAGAAAAGGTAAAGATAGTGAAACAAATTTGCTCGGATGAAATGAATAGAAAAAGAGTGCAGTTAGGTGGCTGGTTTTAGGTGTTTGGCTTTGAAACGGACAGCATAAAGGCCTCATTTTGATGAAGTTAATGGCTATAAAAGATATAGTTTGTATAAATATGACCACTTTTGATTTTAAATGGAGCTGGGCAGTTTTTTTTTATGATGAATCTCCTTGAGAATCAAAATATTATGAATCAAACTAACGTACATTTAATTTCACAAACCAGAACACCACAAACTACCTCATAACGCCAAAAAATGACAATATAAGGCAGCAACAGATCCAACAAATACCTGTGTATGAGCGTGTTAACTTATCTCTTCTATTGAACTTTTTTTTTTTGGTTCTGCACTTACAACCAGGTTTATGTGTGAATATCCTATATTCAGTTATCATTGAGTAGCAGTGATTAAAAAAGGCTCATCTTATAAACATCACCGTCATTCTGGGTTTAAATTTCAAGTAAAACAGTCTGATGAGTCACAACATAAGTATACATTTGTGCATGAGAATTTTCAGAAAGGTAAGTACTCTTCAATAAGCTGTTCTCTAAAAAAATAAATTGGAGATTGCCAGTATTATCATTACTGTGAGAGTTTGAGTTTTCCTGGAGAAGTCAGTAAGTATTTAAAAATCAGTTACTGGGACTATACCGGGGAAAGTTTGTCAACACTGACTTACAAATGAAAAGTATATCCTATAACACAATCTCCCTGGGTTTCCCTTTCTCATCGACCAGTTGCCTTACAAAATATATGCAAAACTATAAGGTTAATCGAGAAATGAACGTCAATTCACAAGGCCAGCATAATTTGCGTTACAGTTGAAAGAGCAATTGTGAACAGCATGTGGCCAGAGGGGGTTGGGGGTTGGGGGTGGTTTTGACAATCACTGTGGGGGATCTGCCGCTGACAAACCCTCTGGCGAACAAAGAGCTTTTTAAGTTGGGTAGCTTGAGGAAAATCCTGGTGTGGATTTTACTGATACCGGACTGGGTTCAAAAGGGTGAATCTGTGCATTTACAAATCTGTAGTTCTCTAGCATTTAGCCAGTAATAGCAACTTTTCAATTGAATTGTATGCTCACTGCAACACAACCAAAAGAAAGTCATGAACAATTAATGTGATAGTATCCCTAAGCTGAAATCCCTGCTTCCTAAGTATCCAACAGCTTGTGACCCCTTTCTTAAGCAGGTCAAGTTGATTCAGCCAATGAGAAGCTGTAATACCTTTGCTGATGTCAACACAACCAATAGCCAAACAACTGATATAGCCTACGAATGGACTATCAGTGGTTACAGACACAGGGGGCTTCTATGCAGTAGTCCTTTAGCAAGGAGACCCATTAGCTACGAGAGTCCCACAAAAAGGACACACTTCAAGGTTTGCGAAGTTTAACAAAGGTTCAAACTCAATACCTCTTCCTTTCTATCGCTTTCATTTATCCTGGCCTATATGGACTTATGTGTTATAGTCCAAATTCACCCAAAATTCATAATGTCAGTAGTACTTGGAAAGTATAAACTAGTTTTAGGTGTACTAGATATCACTCCTAGTATGTGTTCTGGGATACATGAATGGGATTGCCCCAAATATGTTTAACATTTTCCCTTGAGTGACAGTGACACTATTTTGTTAATGTTTAATTAGATTATAATAATTATTACTTTCCTTCCCCTACTGCCCCATTTTCCCAGACTACAGTAAATAGTTTTCACATTGATGCTGGTGAGAAAAAGAAAGAGATGCATTATGGGCCATAGTAGTTTCAGTACGTTGAACAGGAATTTGCTGAGGTAGTTGTCTTTTCTGTTTTCATTTGAATAATTTGTGTATAATGCATATATTAAACAAAACAGTGTGTATGTCTTTGTTTCTTTTCCTCTTGAGGGAGTAGTGGTGGACCTGGCAAGAGGGTTTTGGGGAAGGGGGGTAAATTGGGTTGATAGGTCGTTTTGGTATTGTTTTAGTGAGATGGGGGAGCATAGGGTTTGTGTTTTTGTTGTTGTGCGAAAATCAGCAGACTGAAAAAATATGGATACACTGTTGCTTCATACTACAATAAGGGCAGAATACTAAAATGGAATCTGGGTTCAACTCTTATTTCATTATCGATAGACTCTGTTCATGTATTTGTTTATTTATGTTACAGCTATGGGCCATTGAATTATATTGACCACAACTGAGAGCTCTGACTAGCTCAGCAACCCAACCATTTTATCAGTCCCATTTTCAACCAAGTATGCTATATAAGCAAGGCTGAACCACAAAATGGATGGAGCTTCCATGTACTCACTGATTTTAAATGACTAATTTATCGTTTAACATCTCATTTTAAACTGATAGAGGAAACTCTTGCTCAGAGTGTTGTAATTGAATTCTTCACAAACGAAACTCAAAAAATATACCTGGGAATACACATGAGAGAGCCACACTACAAGTGGAAGTGCAATTTGATCGTGAGAACAGATTGCAGAACAAATTAAAGTAATATTTCAGGTAGCAGTCATTGTAAATTTAACCATACTGCTGATGGAAAAATGAATGAAATAATATCATTCATTGTTTTGTTGCTGAGACAAAAAACACCTTCCCAAAAATTTTTAATGACAGAGGAGCCCCTTAAATACCTAGGCTAATTGCTCCAGTACTCTTTCCTGCAACTGTCAACATCCAACAATTCACGCCAACCACTATAGGACTATCTGACCAACCAGGCTGAATTTGTGAAGCTGCCATCTACATTACAAACTGTTGTAGGAATTTCGTTTGTAGGACTTCTGTCTCCGTGGGTTGTAATGAAAAAAGCAACAGTCGTGTTTTCTCTGATCTGAACGAATATAAAGGTTAATGCGCAATGTCTAAATTTATTCTCGTTAGTTCAGCAGAATTCGGAGTAAGAAGAATAAAGACCTCTGGATGCTGCCAAACTGGAGTAAAATAAATCTCTACAGGCTACTCCTACAATAAAGGAAGTGATGTTGCTGTCAATCTGCTTCTAAAATGGCAGCTTTTCCCACAATCTAATGAGCCTCAAGTGCTCGACACATGACGTCGTACTCTCATTACAATGGCAGCGGATGTGGTGTTTTACACCAGAAGGGAACACAACTTATGATGGACGTAGGTCTTAATCTCGACTGGTTCTCATATGCACCGTATAAGCTGTGGAGAGTCATTCGAGAACTTGACAACAAAAGGATTTACAGGAACATTTGCACTGTTGCAGATGGCTTGGGGTTGCTTTAAGGTGAACACAAATATTTTGAAATTAACCTAAATCCTGACTTGACTTCATGAATGCCAATTAATGTGACATAGCAGAAGAGATTTCGTATAGCTGGCTAGCTACGACAATGATGAGAAAAGTCATTTTTGGTGCTAAACATTTCCATAACTTTTAAAACTCGAGACCGCCAGACTAAACCGTTAAGTCTTGTGGTCTTTCTGGAACATTACATTTTTGAATTGCATTTTTTGAATTGCACTGAGTTCCCAGACTTTCAGTCATAATCTCAACTGCTAGGTGTGGTCGTGTGAAGGATTTCCCTGGAATGAATGAGCAGAAATTCAAAACATACTGGTGGAATAAATATTGAGTTTTCTTTTAAGTTTGCATATTCCCTCACCATCTGGAGGATGATTTACTTTATATGTAACTTAAAATATGGGCATGTAAAACTAATACAGACATAAAATTCCTTGATTGGCATGTTTTCTTGTGAGAATGAACTTGTTTGGAACACCATGAAGTTCTAAGAATGTTTGGGGAATAGTCATATTGCAACATTAGGTCAAAACCCAGTGAGATTCTGACCTTAATTTTTCCTACAGTTCTGGGAATGTTTTGTGCTTGCTGAATCTCTGCTGGAGGTCACTTATTAGCTTCAGCTAAAATTTGAATTTTAAATTTGGTGCAGCATTGTGGCGACATTACTTGTTCACATTGGAACTATATCCTGGTTATGATGGTGCGAGGGGGTTTAAGGGGTCCTCCAAGTGGCACATGTCAGAAATTTAGTTTGTTGAGAAAGATACAAGCTTTTCAGTCATCAGTTATCAGTTGAAAACCTTTAACCTCTTTGAGTGCACAATAAAATCTTAATTTACATTGCTCAGGCTCTCGTCAGTGCAGATTAGTGCTGGGATTGCAACATCAGTGATGATGGTAGGTCCTTTGTGATGAATTGATAATCTAGGTCTACTTTTGTAGAATATGCCCAACCATTTTCACAGAGTAGTTCTGACGAACACAGATCCAGTTTGGTTCTGTAAAAAATAACATGGCACACTATGAGAATTATGTAAATTGCTATCGGAAATATGGAAAGACAGGAATATTGCTTGAGAGCATATACAGTTCTATGCAACAAACCCTATGATAGGGCAAATTTGAGTTTCTACTCTAAGAAATTTAAATGCATTTTTATATAAATAAACTGTTTGTGTCCCAACACGCTAATGGTGTGCTTGTACTTATTCTTCACATGAACACTGTAGACCCATACTCTGTTGACCTCTCAAAACAAGAATTTATTTCTATCTCCACAGATCTTTACAAAATATGAAAAATAACAAAATGATTCTGATTTGTATATGGCCTGATTTTGCAGTATAAAATGTCTTATACAGCAGTTTGTCCAAGGTTGTGACCATTGTCTGACTCATAATCCATCTGTGACATTTTATCAGAACTTGCACATGCAGGAATCTGCCTGTGACGGTGAGTAGAGAGGTCAGATTTGGCCAGGATTAAGACCTAATGCAGCTACCATGATGGGAAATACACTGTTTCACATTGAGATGTATGAGAACATGTAGATAATTGAGTGATGCAAGGTATCGGCACCATTATGAACAAGTAGGGACAACAAAGCAAATGGGTTTTGCAAGCAATATATCTCAGACACAAAACAAGACTCAAAATGGGGTCCATTATTAACTACCCAGCTAACAAGTTTTGGTTGCTATAACATTCTCAGCAATGTTCCCAGGACATAAACTTTGGAAACAGTTTTCTTCATGCTCCTTGAATGGTATTTACCTGGAGTATTTTCATGTGACCGTTACAGAACTTGTTCAGGTTCACATGATAACAATAGATCAAACCCAACTGAAAATACAGCCTAAATGTTTTCCGTTGGGAATGTCAGTGTACTTATCAAAGACAAGAAGTTATCTCACAAAGACATATTCAGTGCAGGAACAATACACGGATTACCCTTAATGTCCAACAGTCTTTACAAAAACAGGTACTCTGATGAATATGATAATGTTTAGAGTTTTATATGACCCTACCTTTTGGTGGTAGGTTTGAGGGGGGCATAACGTACTACTTTCCAGAAATGATGGCGCTTCTGAGACGGTTCCAGAACATCACATCGCTCAGAGCGTTGCCCTTCCACTTTAAATAAGTGTTCCTTTTCAGGTGCTTGTGAAGCCCCATCACTTTTTTCGTCTTCTCTTCCTCCACGTCCTCAAGAATGATGATGATAAGACTGGCGTTACGCTCAAGAACAACCCAGGATTGAGCCACCTCAAACTCAAAGCGACACCAGTCACTGTCGATGAAGTGCTGAGACACCACCACGATCACCTTGCGGCTGCCCGTGATCCCTTCGTCTATAATGTTGGAGGTAATGGACTTGCCCGCTTGAAAGTCCCTCACGTGGAGGCACAGGTGAATTGGGGGCATGCCACCTTCAATTTTTTCCACCAGCTCCTCCATCACCCATGCCTCGTCCTTGCTGGAATAAATCACAAAGGCATCATACTGGAATTCCTGATGTCTAGGATTCCTGTATCCCCTCAAGAGTATGAAGCCGTATCTCAGGTAGAACTGATACTTGTAGACCACTGCTAAAATAATTAATATTAAACATACTATTCCAAAGGCCACTACAACCTTGACTTCCCAGATATGACTGCAGTATGCAATATCAAACTCAATCACTTTTAGATATGTTGAAAATGGGGTTTTACACAAAGTGCTCTCTGGATGTATTAATTTCTCTCCCTGGTTAATGGCCCACATGATCAGGTCAGTATTGGAGCAGGAGCACTCGATAGGATTGCGGGATAGGTCGAAAGCTGATAGATTCCCTGGTAGATGTGACAGAATGTTTTGAGGGATGCTAACGATGTTGTTCTGGCCTGCGTCTATCTGTGTTAGCGACACAAGGCTGGGATTGGTCAGAAAATCCACCGCCATCAGCCTGTTGCCACTGAGGGCGAGGTGTCGGAGTCGATCGAGTTGCGTGAATGAACTCCGGCGCAGGTCTTCAATCCCACAGTCTGAGATATCCAATCGTTCCAGATTTGTAAGGTTGGAAAACATATAATGAATGCTGTCACCTTCGAATGTGTTGCCTGACAAGATGAACACTTTCAAACTGCTTAAACCCTGCATGGATATATGACTTTTGAAAATAAGGCCTGAATAGGACAAGTCCAGGTATTTTAGACTTTTTAGGTTGACCAGCAGTGCAAACTGCCCAATGGCATTGAGATGCGTGTGCTGGAGGTCAAGCACTTCTAGACGTTCCAGTCCCAAAAACGGTAGGGGACTGAACTTAAGTTCGATATTGTAACTCAGGTTTAGATGCCTGAGTTGAGGAGTGCCATTAAACATGTTTCCACAACAGTTTTTCACAGAAAACTTGTTGTTGCTCAAGTCTAAGTGTTTGAGGAGAGGTAAATCTACAAAAGCACTGCGGAACTGTGTTGCCTTCGCATTGTCTTTTACTATTAGTGTCTCCAATGACGTAATATTGGAAAATTGCATTGTCGGCATGAAGTGAATCTTACAATACCTCAGCTGAAGTTCTTTTAGTTGCTGGAATTCAACAATCTCCATATCATTCCACTTTCCTTGCAGAACTGATATTTTTGTGGCATTTGACATGCAGTGAAACAAATTGAACCCATTAGAGATTTCTTCTTTCTGTCGAAAGTATATTTCCTGAAAGTCAACAGAACAGAGTCCATCCATGAAATCATCTTCTACGTTAACAATCTTAACGTTGTCTTTGTAGTGTCCAACCACTATCTTGTCTACCTTAAGTCCACTGAGACCTGATAGACCAGACTTAGTGACAGCACTTGAAGGGAAGGAGTCCAGCAAGTAGAACCCTTGTAGGTGAATATTCTGAAATGCACCAGGCTGTATTTGAAAAATATCATTTCTGGAAAGGATTAATGTGATATTTCTGCTTCTCATCTGCCGTAGGGGAGAGTATCATTTGCTGTAATGACAGTTATCTTGTTAGCGTGCAGATCAAGCACTCTGAAGTTGGAGCAGTTAATTAAGTAAGGTGGGATTCTTATAGATTTAATGTTGTTTGTTCCAGCATTTAGTATCTGCAGTTTTGACATTGGTTGGATATGTAGGTCTTCTAAGGAAGCGAGTCTTGTTTCCACAACAATTAGTTGCTGTACCATAGTTAAGTCATGGCTTATCAGGTTTTTGATGTGGTTTCCAGTAAGTATCAAAGTTGTCACGTTTCTCACATTAAAGAAAGCATTGTCAGTAATTAGCTGGATATGGCACCTGTTAAAAGTAAATGTGATATTAAAATACATGACCAAGAGACAATGTGCATCACATAAATTAGTTCATATATATATATAGCAATGTGCTATAGAAATAAAGTCACAAGCAGCAATTCTACAGACAAGCAGCAGAAGCTAACAAGCAAACACGCAATTGCTAAAAAACCATCAATGTGGAAATTACACCGAATACTGCACAGGTTAGCTAATAAAATAATACTATCACAAAATTGAATAGGTAATCATATACGCTATGTATGGCAATTAGTATTCATTATGCTATTAATTATTTTATAGTTAAAGAAGGAGGACAAATAGGAACAGATTAGAAGTAATGACAGGTTTACGGTTGATCCTCATCTTTTCCAACTCACCATCTGCCACTGATTTAGACATTAGTTTTTTAAAGATCAATGATGCTACAATACATATCCTTTCAATGAGAGACTGAAATATTATATTAAATTATGCCCATAAATTCTGCTTTTACCTTGTGAGGTCAAGCACATGTAAATGAGGTAATCGAGGGAATACAGCCTGGTTCAGGTTGCTTAAGTTATTGAAACTGAAATCCAGATGTTCTACAGAGATGGGTATTTCAGAGGGTACGTAGCGTAAATTTCTTCCCGCACATGAAAAGTGGGTGTTTGAGAGTACCTGAAAACACAAGGTATGAAGTGACATCGTAGTACATATACACACATTATGGACATATATCATGGAACCAACTTATAATTAATTAATTTTACTTTATAAACTCATAATGTAATGCCATATTTACGTGTACCCACCACTTTACTTGGTCAAAGTATCCACCAAATACGTCCTGAAACCCCAGCAGAGCACTCATAATGTAAACATAAGCACCAGACAGATTTTTCCTCAGTTTTATCCAATACATTTAGAGGGTCAAATTTTAAGCTCTAATTTCATCAAACATTGCCTTTAGGCTAAAATAAAAAAGACATTTTCTGTGTCAGCAAGATAGCTATGCATAAGTGGCAACTGGCAGCCATGTGTCTTCTACTGAAGGTATTTCCTCTGAGTTGTAGAAGTAGCCTGAATATCTACAAATAATTTAAACCAATGAAAATCCCCGGAAACATACCTCTTCACATTGTCCTCCTTTTCCAGAGGCAGAAACGTTAAAATTTGTCCAAACACATGACAAAATTAATCCCAGGACCAAAGCTTTAAAGACGGTCATTTTAAAACACCTAGTCTACTTGTTGAGCACCACAGTCATTAAGGGACACGGTAACGTTGTGGTTAGCTAAAGCATTGAGCATTCATGCCAAAATGGGAACCAAATGCAATTCCGTGTGAGAGAGAACAGACCACAGAATGTCAGAGCTAACAGAATGGATTGCTACTTCAGCCACACTACTTTGACATCAGATACCCAATTCATCAGCAATGCGCAAGGACACATTTTTATCCAACAAAACACACCAGATTGTTTTAATTGATGATATTTGTTTAGTATTACAAGTCCCTTTAAGTATAATTCCGTCATTCACATACAGGAAAGGAGATGCTTGTTACTTCCCTTCTGGTTTTAGCTTGAAATATGATGTCGTCTGATATTTTATCTTTTATCTAACCACAAAAGAAGGAAACACACTGAGATTCACATATCTCTTTCAAGGGCATCTGACAAATGAGCACAGTTATAAAATAACAATGACAAGACATATACACAGACAGTAAGTAAGTTGTAGCTGTATACAGTAGGTAAATAAGATGAAGAACTGGGGCACTCCTCAGTTATAGTTGTTTAAATTAAACACTCACAATCAGGGAACGGTATTAGCAAGACAGTTTACAATTGATTTAAGAGCATATGGGGACTGGAAAGGGTAGAAAGGATGTGGAATAGAAGAGATGAGAATACATGCAATATAATCAGCATAACATAGTCAGCATAATATTCGGTTCACTTGCGCCTTGATGACTAGCAGCGGCTGCTAGACAGTGACGAGGCAAGCAAGCTTTTCCAGCTTAACTCCTATCATTAACCATTGAGGCCAGGCCAGTTGTTGCATTGTCAATGCAGACCTCCACCCAGCCCGTAAAGGTGCAGCTAGGACTCAGGGCTGATGCCTGTTTCCCAAAAGGATGGTGGGAAAAAGAATTTGGTATGTCACCTTGTTTTTGAAGCCTCTCTTTATATCTAGTACCTGTAATCATGCAATAAGATATGATTAAGTACCATAATGTCATAATTGGTCATGGTAATCTTGAAATTTTCATGAAAATGAATGGAACCAGTGTAAAAGCAAGAATGTCACTTTTTCCACACCGCTAAGTGTCTCTCCTGCTAAGCTTGCAGTGTAGAACAGGTCAATTATAATATGAAATTGGTAACATTAGCACTGTATGCATGTTATTTAAGTTGTGGCAATTTCATGAAAGGTTTGCCCTAGATGTGTGCGCGAACTGGCAGCCATTTAAAGCTGACCAACCTTCCAGATGTGGGCAGTTTTTGTGAAAACACTCAGCAAGTGTCATCATTGCAGTTACAGAGGCACCTCTCCACCTCGAGGCTACAATATCTCATTGACGAATGTGAATACAGGAGTGAAGACACAGTCATGGTTTTTTAGTTGGCAATGTGCAAATCTAAAAAAAAATATATCCCAGAGTTCAACATGATTTCAGTGGTCCCTTTAGAAATTTGCCAGCCTATTGTTTTTTTAAAATGTTATTTATTTATTTTACAATTGAGCAACCATACCTTGGAAACGTCTTATCTAGCTAAAGATTTTTGGTTGCTAGAACACAAGGGGGTTTAAGGGGTCCACCAAGTGGCACATGTCAGAAATCTGCTTTGTTGAAAACATGTAGAAGATTGAGTGATGCAACCTTTACTCACATGTATAGGCACCATTATGTACAGGTAGGGACAACAAAGCAAATGGGTTTTGCAAGCAATATATCTCAGAAACAAAACAAGACTCAAAATGGGGTCCATTATTAACTACCCAGCTAACAAGTTTTGGTTGCTATAACATTCTCAGCAATGTTCCCAGGACATAAACTTTGGCCAGTTTTCTTCATGCTCCTTGAATGGTATTTACCTGGAGTATTTTCATGTGACCGTTACAGAACTTGTTCAGGTTGACATGATAACAATAGATCAAACCCAACTGAAAATACAGCCTAAATGTTTCCCAATGTTATGGGAATGCTTTCCGTTAGCTGGGTGTCAGTGTACTTATCAAAGACAAGAAGTTATCTCACAAAGACATATTCAGTGCAGGAACAATACACAGATTACCCTTAATGTCCAACAGTCGTTACAAAAACAGGTACTCTGATGAATATGATAATGTTTAGAGTTTTATATGACCCTACCTTTTGGTGGTAGGTTTGAGGGGGGCATAACGTACTACTTTCCAGAAATGATGGCGCTTCTGAGACGGTTCCAGAACATCACATCGCTCAGAGCGTTGCCCTTCCACTTTAAATAAGTGTTCCTTTTCAGGTGCTTGTGAAGCCCCATCACTTTTTTCGTCTTCTCTTCCTCCACGTCCTCAAGAATGATGATGATAAGACTGGCGTTACGCTCAAGAACAACCCAGGATTGAGCCACCTCAAACTCAAAGCGACACCAGTCACTGTCGATGAAGTGCTGGGACACCACCACGATCACCTTGCGGCTGCCCGTGATCCCTTCGTCTATAATGTTGGAGGTAATGGACTTGCCCGCTTGAAAGTCCCTCACGTGGAGGCACAGGTGAATTGGGGGCACGCCACCTTCAATTTTTTCCACCAGCTCCTCCATCACCCACGCCTCGTCCTTGCTGGAGTAAATCACAAAGGCATCATACTGGAATTCCTGATGTCTAGGATTCCTGTATCCCCTCAAGAGTATGAAGCCGTATCTCAGGTAGAACTGATACTTGTAGACCACTGCTAAAATAATTAATATTAAACATACTATTCCAAAGGCCACTACAACCTTGACTTCCCAGATATGCCTGCAGTATGCAATATCAAACTCAATCACTTTTACATATGTTGAAAATGGGGTTTTACACAAAGTGCTCTCTGGATGTATTAATTTCTCTCCCTGGTTAATGGCCCACATGATCAGGTCAGTATTGGAGCAGGAGCACTCGATAGGATTACGGGATAGGTCGAAAGCTGATAGATTCCCTGGTAGATGTGACAGAATGTTTTGAGGGATGCTAACGATGTTGTTCTGGCCTGCGTCTATCTGTGTCAGCGACACAAGGCTGGGATTGGTCAGAAAATCCACCGCCATCAGCCTGTTGCCACTGAGGGCGAGGTGTCGGAGTCGATCGAGTTGCGTGAATGAACTCCGGCGCAGGTCTTCAATCCCACAGTCTGAGATATCCAATCGTTCCAGATTTGTAAGGTTGGAAAACATGTAATGAATGCAGTCACCTTTGAATGTGTTGCCTGACAAGATGAGAACTTTCAAACTGCTTAAACCCTGCATGGATATATGACTTTTGAAAATAAGGCCTGAATAGGAGACGTCCAGGTATTTTAGACTTTTTAGGTTGACCAGCAGTGCAAACTTCCCAATGGCATTGAGATGCGTGTGCTGGAGGTCAAGCACTTCTAGACGTTCCAGTCCCAAAAACGGTATGGGACTGAACCTAAGATCTATATTGTAACTCAGGTTTAGATGCCTGAGTTGAGGAATGCCATTGAACATGTTTCCACAACACTCTTTCACAGAAAACTTGTTGTTGCTCAAGTCTAAGTGTTTGAGGAGAGGTAAGTCTACAAAAGCACTGCGGAACTCTGTTTGCTCCACATTGTCTTTTACTATTAGTGTCTCCAATGACGTAATATTGGAAAATTGCATTGTTGGCATGAAGTGAATCTTACAAGACCTCAGTTGAAGTTCTTTTAGTTGCTGGAATTCAACAATCTCCATATCATTCCACTTTCCTTGTAGAACTGATATTTTTGTGGCATTTGACATGCAGTGAAACAAATTGAACCCATTAGAGATTTCTTCTTTCTGTCGAAAGTATATTTCCTGAAAGTCAACAGAACAGAGTCCATCTATGAAATCATCTTCTACGTTAACAATCTTAACGTTGTCTTTGTAGTGTCCAACCACTAACTTGTCTACCTTAAGTCCACTGAGACCTGATAGACCAGACTTAGTGACAGCACTTGAAGGGAAGGAGTCCAGCAAGTAGAACCCTTGTAGGTGAATATTCTGAAATGCACCAGGCTGTATTTGAAAAATATGATTTCTGGAAAGGATTAATGTGATATTTCTGCTTCTCATCTGCCGTAGGGGGAGAGTATCATTTGCTGTAATGACAGTTATCTTGTTAGCGTGCAGATCAAGCACTCTGAAGTTGGAGCAGTTAATTAAGTAAGGTGGGATTCTTATAGATTTAATGTTGTTTGTTCCAGCATTTAGTATCTGCAGTTTTGACATTGGTTGGATATGTAGGTCTTCTAAGGAAGCGAGTCTTGTTTCCACAACAATTAGTTGCTGTACCATAGTTAAGTCATTGCTTATCAGGTTTTTGATGTGGTTTCCAGGAAGTATCAAAGTTGTCACGTTTCTCACATTAAAGAAAGCATTGTCAGTAATTAGCTGGATATGGCACCTGTTAAAAGTAAATGTGATATTAAAATACATGACCAAGAGACAATGTGCATCACATAAATTAGTTCATATATATATATATAGCAATGTGCTATAGAAATAAAGTCACAAGCAGCAATTCTACAGACAAGCAGCAGAAGCTAACAAGCAAACACGCAATCGCTAAAAAACCATCAATGTGGAAATTACACCGAATACTGCACAGGTTAGCTAATAAAATAATACTATCACAAAATTGAATAGGTAATCATATACGCTATGTATGGTAATTAGTATTCATTATGCTATTAATTATTTTATAGTTAAAGAAGGAGGACAAATAGGAACAGATTAGAAGTAATGACAGGTTTACGGTTGATCCTCATCTTTTCCAACTCACCATCTGCCACTGATTTAGACATTAGTTTTTTAAAGATCAATGATGCTACAATACATATCCTTTCAATGAGAGACTGAAATATTATATTAAATTATGCCCATAAATTCTGCTTTTACCTTGTGAGGTCAAGCACATGTAAATGAGGTAATCGAGGGAATACAGCCTGGTTCAGGTTGCTTAAGTTATTGAAACTGAAATCCAGATGTTCTGCAGAGATGGGTATTTCAGAGGGTATGTAGCGTAAATTTCTTCCCGCACATGAAAAGTGGGTGTTTGAGAGTACCTGAAAACACAAGGTATGAAGTGACATCATTGTACATATACACACATTATGGACATATATCATGGAACCAACTTATAATTAATTAATTTTACTTTATAAACTCATAATGTAATGCCATATTTACGTGTACCCACCACTTTACTTGGTCAAAGTATCCACCAAATACGTCCTGAAACCCCAG
Organism: Albula goreensis; assembly: GCA_022829145.1. Lineage (NCBI taxonomy): Eukaryota > Metazoa > Chordata > Actinopteri > Albuliformes > Albulidae > Albula > Albula goreensis. Next base: position 8,439,804 of record CM040750.1, on the reverse strand, counting down.
CAGAGCACTCATAATGTAAACATAAGCATCAGACAGATTTTTCCTCAGTTTTATCCAATACATTTAGAGGGTCAAATTTTAAGCTCTAATTTCATCAAACATTGCCTTTAGGCTAAAATAAAAATGATATTTTCTGTGTCAGCAAGATAGCGATGCATAAGTGGCAACTGGCAGCCATGTGTCTTCTACTGAAGGTATTTCCTATGAATTGAGGAAGTAGCCTGAATATCTACAAAAAATTTAAACCAATGAAAATCCCCAGAAACATACCTCTTCACATTGTCCTCCTTTTCCAGAGGCAGAAATGATAAAATGTGTCCAAACACATGACAAAATTAATCCCAGGACCAAAGCTTTAAAGACGGTCATTTTACAATTCCCTAGTCTACTTGTTGAGTACCACGGTCATTATGGGACACGGTAACATTGTGGTTAGCTAAAGCATTGAGCATTCATGCCAAAATGGGAACCAAATGCGATTGCGTGTGAGAGAGAACAGACCACAGAATGTCAGAGCTAACAGAATGGATTGCTACTTCAGCCACACTACTTTGACATCAGATACCCAATTCATCAGCAATGCGCAAGGACATTTTTTTAATCCAATAAAAAAAAACAACAGGTTGTTATGATGACATTTGTTTCGTATTACAAATGTTAGTTGTAATAGTTGTTAGTTAAGTATAATTCCATCAGTCACATACAGGAAAGGGGATGCTTGTTACTTCCCTTCTGGTTTCAGCTTGAACTATGTTGTTGTCTGATATTTTATCCTTTATCTATCCTTTATAACAAAAAAGAAACACAACTGAGATTCACGTATCTCTTTTAAGGGCATCTGACAAATGAGCACAGTTATAACATAACAATGACATATACACAGGCAGTAAGACAAGTTGTAGCTGTATACAGTAGGTAAATACGATAAAGAACGGGGGCACTCCTCAGTTATAGTTGTTTAAATTAAACACTCACAATCAGGGAACGGTATTAGCAAGACAGTTTACAATTGATTTAAGAGCATATGGGGACTGGAAAGGGTAGAAAGGATGCGGAGTAGAAGAGACTGGAAACAGCCTGTTGTGCACATGTTGTAGGCGATATATTACGCTGTCTATGGCAACTGACATTACATGCAATCTTGCATGTACCTGAGCTTAACTGTTTAGCCTCATGCAACAACCCTTTCCCATGGACACAGGAGGGGGCGGTCGTGAACACGTGACTCTTCCGATTCACATCGCAACAAGCTTCCTTTTTTCCCACAACGCAGATGCACCAACAATTACAAGCTGTGTATGTTGATTGAGGATGACCAGCAGCGGCTGCTAGACAGTGACGAGGCTAGCAAGCTTTTCTAGCTTAACTCCTATCATTAACCATTGAGGCCAGGCCAATTGTTGCATTGTCAATGCAGACCTCCACCCAGCCCGTAAAGGTGCAGCTGGGACTCAGGGCTGATGCCTGTTTCCCAAAAGGATGATGGGAAAAAGAATTCGGTATGTCACCTTGTTTTTGAAGCCTCTCTTCATATTATAAGTACTTGTCATCATGCATTACATTACATTACATTACATTATGGGCATTTGTTAGACGCTCTTATCTGGGCTGGAAGACCTGCAAGATGGGAGTTGCAGTAATCCAAGCGGGACAGAACCATTGCTTGGACCAGAAGCTGAGTAGAGTAGGTGGTGAGGAAGGGGCGGATTCTTTGGATGTTGTACAGAAAGAACCTGCACGCCCGACTTACCGCTCCGATGTTCTCAGAGTGTGACAGCCTGTTGTTGATCACCACTCCGAGGTTCTTCACACAGGATGAGGACGAAACCAGGGTGTCCCCAAGCGAGATGGAGAAGTCCAAGATGGGAGAGGAAGGAGCAGGAAAGAAGAGCAGCTCGGTCTTGCCTGGGTTGAGCTTAAGATGGTGTTTATCCATCCAGCTCTGGACATCCCTCAGGCAAGCCGAGATGCGAGCAGAAACCTGTGTGTCTGACGGAGAGAAGGAGAGGTAAAGTTGAGTATCGTCAGCATAGCAGTGGTAAGATAGACCATGAGCAGTGATTACAGAGCCAAGAGAACGAGTATAGAGGGAGAAGAGGAGGGGACCAAGGACGGAGCCTTGAGGAACACCGTGACTAACATATCTTATATGCAATAAGATATGATTAAAATATGATTAAGTACCATAATGTCATAATTTGTCATACTGACCTTGAAAATTTCTTCACATGCAAGTCTTTTATGATACATGTGTTTTAAGCTCGTCAAATAAACTAAATAAGGTAAAATGTGTCCAAATTAACAGAAGTATTCATTACAGAAAGGGAACTGAGTGCAACTATGAGTGTCTGAAAGAAAGGAGTCTGTCTGACTGAATGTAGGGGATTTGGGAAATTTTGTGGTAACATTAAATTGCTTGGCGGTGGCACATGATGAAACTATACACACAGGAAATACATTTTACTTCCTCTTCCTGTTGCTCTTTAAACAACATCCTGAACCTGACCTTAAAACTGTGTGTGTGCAAACAGTTCAAATTAGTTTAATAAATGTTGTTTGGCCTTATTCAGTCAAAAGATTTACACAACAGGATAATGACCTATGTTTTATGCTCAAACATTGGAAAACTATATTCTTTTATTCTGATGAAGTTGCTCTAAAAAGGGTTAAAATAATATGTAATACTGTTTTGGTGTTCATGTCTTAGCATAAAATAAGCTCTTTATCAATGTTACTTTGTACAACGTTTTTGTTCACCTTTATCGGGGTACCAATAATTTTGGTGCTGACTATGTGCAAACTGGATTTATTGCCTATTGATGCAAGAGACAAGTAATATATTTGTTTTCCAAATGCAAACGATTTTTAGTTACTTCCACATGATGTGATTCTGAATGGACTGCTGCAAATACTGCCTGATAACTCCAAGGTATACTTGCAGGGAATTCAATGTTACATATTTATTACACCATAGCAAATGGTTTTTATGCAGCATGGTATTATGGGAGTTAGAGTCTTATTGAGCAGGTACTGATGAAATGCTTTTAAATTTTTAATCAGATAAGTATGAAAGTGACAAAGAATAAAAGTAAAACAAATTAATATTTGACCTAATTTCTAACAATTTTCTGAGTTAGGATTGCAATTCCTTTTAGACATGAGGGTGGGGGGCACAATGCTGAGTATTCTACCTTTAAAGGTGCATAACAAAGGTAAAGAGATTTTTGTGTTTATTTGACTAAATTCTGAAATTTTTGCTCTGGAAACTATATACCAATGTGTCACAGCTAGAACAGGAACTAGAGTATTGCACCAGGAAACATGCTGCACAGTTAAAAGCACCCTTATGCAATATTAATTCTGTCCCTGTTATTTTTTTATTGTATACATTTTTGGGGAACATTTATAATTCAGGGGCTTTTTCAAGTTGCTCTTCCTCTCCATGAAATTAAATAAGACAGAATGCTGAAAATAACATGCCGATATGTCTGATAGCAAACACAAGAGAAGGCATTGAACTTTACAGAAGACCTGAAGTCTGTTGTTTATGAAAGATTCTCCATAAACAGTGAAGTAAAATGCCAGGAATGTGGGCTTCGAAAGCAGTAGAGTACATTAATATATTCACCAAAATGTGAAAATGAATGAATTTTATAGCGAATAAAAAGCCATTGGTTTATGGGTAATTGTTTTTGATTTGATGGCAGGTGAGAGATTTGTGACACTAAGCTGGTAAACAATAACTATTATTACAGTCAAAACTGTTGTGATATTGGCTGGCACAAATGACTCCACCCCTCTACACGACCTGCCTCAAGGGAGAACCAAGCATTCCCTCCCACAAAATGGCACCAGATAATGGAGTAACATAACGATCAATAGTAATTTAGGATGAAATTTCCTATATCTTCCAATCAGCTGAACCCATTTATTAGAATGAAAAGACAATATCTGCAATACAAGACATACTTACAATTATTATGTACAAACATAGACAAGCATATAAGACATATTACAGGAGATATTTTTTTTCTAAAAAACAAGACAGTTATCTTCGACTCTGGAGTCTTTCACCTTTGTCTCATCAGCAGTGGAACTTTGAGGTTCCAACTGCTTTGCAGATGGGATGGAAAGATCCTTTAAGCAATTTGGGATGTCTGGCCATGTGATGTAGTCTAACTCCTGTTAGAGAAAGGCATCCATCTTTCCTCTAATAAAGCGAATAATTCGGATCCGGTCCAGGGTGAAGGTTTGTTGCTTTTATCTGGTAAAACTGTGAGGACCATTACTGTCGCCCTGTGAGTGTGTAGTCAGTTACACACGGCAAGTAAGAGGGCAAATGGAGATCACAGTTTGCTGGCTCGTAGGGGAGAAACAGAATTTGACACCGGAACTTTGTTTAAAGAAGGGTGACCCAATTTTTAACCCGCCACGCTCATCCCCCAGGACGAAACCAGCCTAGCAACTTGTGACGTCATGTGCAACTCGTGCAATTTCGCATGAGACATTTTCACACGGAGGGAACTCTTCCAGGGCTTCTTTCCAGCAGATGCCTAATGGCTCACATTTTGCACCAAAACCTACTTTTTCAAACCAGGCTTACTCTGAATCTTTCTTCCTGACTAATGGGGTGAAGAGTAATGGGGACATGAGTTTTTTTTTTTCTTGTTGCTAAGGAATGTCCTGGGCCTATGCACAGAAATACCATAAAATATAGGCTACGTGTGCAAACGTAGAGGTTTGTAAAACTTGAACTCGCCTTGAGACAGTGTGTACATGTATACAAACTACTACCCATCCGTAAGCGTCTAGGGAATGTCTTGTCGCACTGCACAGCACATAAAAGGGGACTACATAAAGAAGCGCTGCTGTCTCGTCATTTCTTATTATTAAAGGTATGACTTAAACAAGTTTGCGTCAATATTTATCACCAGTCAACTATTTTACAGTAGACACTCTACTGATATTAAATCTGCTGATATAATAGACATGATACGAAGTAAACAAAAGAAACCTAGCACTGGCTTTGTCGGTGCTTTCAGCATACCATTCACAAAACGTGACTTCAGGTACTGTCCCTACTTTTTTTCCCATTATAGCGAGCTCATTAGTCGGTCTCGTTTTACTCTGAGCTGAACTGGGGCAAGCGCTGGGATACCCTACATGGTACAGTGAGGCGATACGTCATCTGGAAATGTTGTCCACTCGGATTCCTGGCAATGGGGAACTTTAAGCACGAAACAGCAATCAGGTCCCCGTCCTCATCCAGCCATGTTTGATGTAACAACCGTCTGAGCTTGATATACATCACATTCCCCCCACACAGCCGTGGTAAAGGCAATTATTAATGTAATAGATGCACAACACTAATATTGTACTTGGAGCCACATCAGTACAAGAGAATAAATGAAAATTGAATTCCTCAAATTCGCGATGCGATGCGAATAACTAATATGCAAGATGCTTCCTTTTATATATTACCCTTAAACTCAATAAGCTTGATTGCGCCCGCTTACCAAGTCTCTTCTCGGCCATGGTTGTATAATTATAACAATGCTGTGTCCCGCATATATTGTATAGGTCTAAATGAATTTGTTTAGGTTTCTGAAACACCATATATGGTTAAATGTAGGTGTTCATGAGGTGGGGGTCCTGTTCGTGGTCCGGGGAGCACGAGTGCAGGAAGAGTTTGAAACATATAGCTGAAATCATGCCTATGTGCCGCGTACGCAATGTTTATAAATCTGATTTTTGTTGCGCACGCAACAACAACGCAATTCAGCTACAATTTCATGCAAGGTTTTACTGATGAATTGAATAGACGTGCAGAGCAAAGAACTCCTCTAGCACAGTCAATTCAGCTCAGCTGTGATTGGATTCTATATCCAGATTAGTCTGTGATGATTGGCTCAGTTACATGCAATTCTGTTAATCAGCTCTGATGTCAGCGGTACAGTGAAGGAGTTCTTTTCCTTGAAAATGGTGTAAATAGGAATAAAATGTTTGAACAATGAATGTGAGGAGTGCATAGCACAAAATACTTAAGCTTACAGACAACCCTTCACGAATGACTGACACTGATACAGCCAGGTAGTCCAACAACATCAGTTAGTAATATTCGCAATGTAAGCTTAAGGAAACACCTGTCCCGCTGGTGTCAAAATTCTACAAATAATTTGTAATTCAGACAGCTGAAATATGAGAGGTGAGTCAGAGTAATATAATATTGAGGATGCCATGCTACTCCCTAACCCAAGGCAAAGGGGCCACATCTCTGGACTTTTGTACCTGCAAAAGGAAATTATATTCCAAGTAGGTGACAGTTATGGATGATTTTCAACATGATACAATCATTATGTAATTTATGAGCTAAGAGGATAGAAAAGTCGAAATGAGAAAGAGAAATGGCTTATATAATAGATCTAGATAACTATTGAATATTAAAAACCCCAATAACCTTTTAACTGTTTTCTATACTATTTAAACAAGATTTGGCTCTTCAAGTATCCGGGCTCTTGTTAACCAATCCACGTAGTAGATATAATGCAGACAAGAGTTAATACAAAAAAATATATACTCCTTGACCCATGACCTGCAATTGGATATTAATGGGGGCATTTTGCTTGCAGCAATCAATCACTGGTAAAATTTTGATCTGAATTTGATTGGGTGGTGCAGGCACCAGTCTTCACTGCTGGTCTTCATTGCACTTTTAATTCTCTGTATGCAAAACATTCAATGACCAATAATAAAAAAAAAAAACCCACACATGGTTTTTATTACAAATATAACTAGAACTATTTACTAAAGGCTAAAACGTAATCACTGTCAAACCAAGCATAGCATAATTCATACAAATTTCAGTTTAAAATGCAATTATGATGCCATCTAGTTGTAGATATGAAACTTTACTGGCACCATATTGTTACATTTGATTAACCTAATATGCTTTGGTAACACATTGTGTTTTTAAGTATGTAACAGAATTTTTGTTTCCTGTTTACTTGTCAGTGCACAGTAGTAACCTCTGTATAACATTACATGTTGACTGACAGGTATGACTTTGCAAGTTTAATTTTTGTAGCAAATCATCACAAGCTATCGGTTATTTCATGAGAGATTACAATTGATATGTACTGTAGATTTTCAGCATTTGTAGACTTTACATATTAAATATCATAAAACCATCAAATACCTGTGGAACATAGAGTGGGGCAAAAAAAAAAAATGTATTTAGTCAGCCACTAATTGTGCAAGTTCTCCCACTTAAGATGAGGCCTGTAATTTTCATCATAGGTACACTTCCACTGAGAGACAGAATGAGAAAAAAAAAATCATTGTCTGATTTTTAAAGAATTTATTTGCAAATTATGGTGGAATACAAGTATTTGGTCAAGAACAGAAGTTCATCTCAATATACCCTTTGTTGGCAATGACAGAGGTCAAACATTTTCTGGAGGTCTTCACAAGGTTTTCCCCCCCCACACACTGTTGCTAGCATTTTGGCCCATTCCTCCATGCAGATCTCCTCTAGAGCAGTGATGTTTTGGGGCGGTCGCTGGGCAACAGACTTTCAACTCCCTCCAAAGGTTTTCACTCAAAATCTCACGATACATGGCCCCATTCATTCTTTCCTTTACACGGATCAGTCGCCCTGGTCCCTTTGCAGATAAACAGCCTCAAAGCATGATGTTTCCACCCCCATGCTTCACAGTAGGTATGATGTTCTTTGGATGCAACTCAGCATTCTTCTCCTCCAAACATAGGTTGAGTTTTTACCAAAAAGTTCTATTTTGGTTTCATCTGACCATATGACATCTCCCAATCCTCTTCTGGATCATCCAAATGCTCTCTAGCGAACTTCAGATGGGCCTGAACATGCACTGGCTTAAGCAGGGGGACACATCTGGCACTGCAGGATTTGAGTCCCAGGCGGCATAGTGCGTTACTGATGGTAGCCTTTGTTACTTTGGTCCCAGCCCTCTGCAGGTCATTCACTAGGTCCCCCGTGTGGTTCCGGGACTTTTGCTCACCATTCTTGTGATCATTTTGACCCCACGGGGTGAGATCTTGCATGGAGCCCCAGATCGAGGGAGACAGTTGATTTCTTCACACCAAACTGCTTACCTATTGCAGATTCAGTCTTCCCAGCCTGGTGCAGGTCTACAATTTTGTTTCTGGTGTCCTTTGCCAGTTCTTTGGTCTTGGCCATTGTGGAGTTTGGAGTATGACTGTTTGAGGTTGTGGACAGGTGTCTTTTATACTGATAACGAGTTCAAACAGGTGCCATTAATCCAGGTAATGAGTTGAGTACAGAGGAGCCTCTTAAAGAAGAAGTTACAGGTCTGTGAAAGCCAGAAATCTTGCTTGTTTGTAGGTGACCAAATACTTATTTTACAGAGGAATTTACCAATTAATTCATTAAAAATCCTACAATGTGATTTCCTGGATTCTTTCCCCCCTATTCTGTCTCTCATAGTTGAAGTGTACCTATGATGAAAATTACAGGCCTCTCTCATCTTTTTAAGTGCGAGAACTTGCACAATTGGTGGCTGACTAAATACTTTTTTGCCCCACTGTAACTATCAAGGAATCAAGGAGGTCATGCAATTGTTACAATAAATAGCAGATAAATATCAATAAACAGTAAATACATACCTTATATTTTCTATACCTTACATACTATAAAGTACAGAAAAAGGTGTTATAGTAGGTGTAAACATTCCCATAAAAGGTGTGTGTAAACATGAATGTACATGCAAAACACCAACGTTTTTAATTAGTTTTCCACTCCTACTTTGGCAGTGTTTGGATTTTTTTCTCTGAAAAATGCTATGTACATGGTGCTTTAAGTTGAAGCGTAAAACGGGTTATAGGTAATTTACAATATATATAGGAGGACACGTGAATTACAACACAATACGATATAATAATAAGGATTTAACGCATACACACTCGGAAATGTCATTAACCTTCCGCTTCTATGTAGTTTCAGTTATAATATAAATCCCAAAAACAGCACAAACAAGTCACTTGAGCTACCAGTATATGTAACATCCGAAAGCAAATGTAATGTTTATTTGCTGTCAACACATGACACTTACATAATGTTGTATTTTGACTTGATGCCAAAGACTTCAATGAAGACTGCGTTTGACGCTGTACCAAAATGAAAATCTTTCTCTATTTATTTGCAGAACGTCGACACAACATTTTGAACATCGCACCAACATGATGTAGCTTACAATGATGCCTTGTGCGTGGCATTGTCTGAGTTATCTTTGCGCAATAACGAACTAAAATACTAACATAAACGGACACACGTGGTCAGATATAAATCCATGTCGTTGGGCTTTACATGACGTTTACGATGCATTGAGCACTGAAGGTGATATTCAGGAAATCACTGCAAATACATGCGTCTGCAGGGCCTGTTCTATGTACATCCACAACTGTAGGTGGCAGCAATGAGTCTGTCTGGTGTAAAAATTGCCATAAAGCCTTTGCCTGGCCACTTCAACGTTATTGGCGCCATCAGATCAGTGGCGCCAGCGCTGCTGAGAAAGGAAGACGGAGAAGAAGCAGACGGGTGAAGAACTTGAGGAAGTCGAAGCGGAAAAAATAAATATACTGTTTATCCACATACCTTTATTGAGCAAATCAACCAGAGACGACGCAGGTAGGTAATTCTACAGGTAACACATATATATTAATTTATTAATCTCCCCTAGGTTTAACGTTATTACCGTCTTTGGGTGGTTGTGTAGGTTGCTAACATGGCTGGCGAGCTAAAGTTAGCCAGCTAACGAGCTATGTGTCAGATCAACCCTAGCACCCCTTGTGTCCGATGTTTTTTTTACGCTTTCGTTAAAATGGTCGTTCGTTCGTGCGCATTTACAAGCGGGGTGTAGTAGGAATGACGATTTTATCGAGGGTGAATCATTTCACTGCAGTGTTTCGCCGACCTGAAAATCGCATATCGCCTGATTTTATCATAATAGCGGTTAGCTCGCTAACTAGCAGAGTAGCGAGCTAGGTAGCTGCTAACTAGCTCGCTAGTAGCGAGCTAGCCAGCAAACTAGGCCACAACACGAGTGTGGGCAGAAATACACGTCGTTGTTATAGATATTCGATTCTTAAAACGCTGTGTGGACGTGGATTACCACGTAGCATTCCGATGGAGGTTGAAAAATTCACAATTGTAACAATACGAGTCGATGGATGTGCCTGTGTTTAATCTGGGTAAAAATAGCATGGCGACAGTATTGGGAGACGCATTGTTGTTGATTATATAAGATGGTGCCGCCTTTCCCGGGCTTTTTTTTAGCCATAGTTCTCTTAAGCTAAAGCTAAATTGCGTTCACCGAGGCCTTTTCGTCGATACGCTACAAAGCATCCTTGTCCTCGGCTAGCGAATCTAAACGTTTTCGGTGCTTAATTTGGAACATTATCGCGGATATCTAGGCGGCGTTCCAAACGGGTATTTTGCACCCTGAAATGCGCTTTGAAGGGCGGAAGTTGGTGGCGGCCATCTTAGGGTTGTTGAAAACCGAAGAGGCATAGCTAAGATGCCTACTTCGAAAGGCCTGATGTAAATCCTGCAGTAAATCCCTGCGCCTGTAAGCCCCATGTTTGGCCATTCTTTTTACTCAATCTTCGGCAGTGCACTCGATACCAACGTTGCTTAAAAGGTACGAAACAGCCGATGTTTGGTAATTTCGGTTGTAGCACGTACGATATTAGCTGGCTAGTTGGCTGGCTAAATACTAGCTATTTGGCTAATGATAGCGAACGTTGTTGTTCTTCGTCATAAACGAAATTGTGCTCGTGGAAGATGGTGTGTTTCGATTTTACACGAAATGAAGGATTCCGTTCCACTGCAGTACTTGAAAATTATGTTTTAATACGTGGCATTGGCAGCGATTTTTCATATTCATAAGCACAACGTTGTTATTACATTGACCAACCCAACAAAAGCGCGCTCCTGTGTTGGCTAGGCAGCAAAATGGCTAGATGCATTAGCCAGTTAGCTTGCTAGTTAGCGAGCTAATGTTAGCTAGGTTGCCGCCGATTTAGCCAGCTTGTTAGCTAAGCTAGTTTGCCGCCGATTTGGCTTCTGATTGAAATTGCTATACCGGTATACAGAGCAGCATGAAAGATTCAGTTTTGTTACCTTCCGACCTGTCCATTTAAAGGGAAGAGGAAGTGTACGATCAAGGAGGTCATGGGCCACTTGGTTTAAATTGGACATTTGTAAGCGTAACTTAAGTAGTCAAACACTTTATAAAATGTTTTCGATTAAATCACACTGTCCACTGTCAGATTAGTCAAGAATGTGGTCATTTTGGAAACGGTGAAGTGTTTGTACTTGTCGGCGTCCTTTTTATTTGAAGCACGCTTAACTGAAGTTGGTGTGCTCAATATTTAGATTAACGTTTATTTGTAATTCTGAGTATGTGCTCAAATGACCCTTTTCTTGGACTTGTTGGAGTTGTTGAACGTATAGCATACGCCCTTTTGCCTTAGAACGTCAGATCGTCTGAAATTGCCAAGAATATATACTTGCTGTGGTTGTCTAATTCGGTGTGAACCTACGTATGATGTAGTGCCAGGTTTCCAGCCCAGAAACTGCAGGCTTCCATCCTTCACAACGTCGCATTTGTTATCCTTAGTTACGTTCTTAAGTGTACTTGGATGTGGGCATTATCATTTGTGCATATAAAGAAAACATGCATGTAACTTTGTAGGATTCGATTGAGAACTGCATTTTTGTAGAAATCCCATAAAGTAACCATAGCATGAAAGTAGGGTTGGAATGACAATGCAAGTGCATATTATTGTAGTAGAAAAGGGGTGTTGGTGTGGCCTAGTCATGTGCAAATGTGAGACTTTGTGTGTCCCTGCAGATGCTTTTGTAGAACTCTAAAATGGTCTTAGTAGAATGTCAGGTTGACACACATTTCATGTTTGGGTTTATAGTAGTCTGGTTAGTTGAGGGCATTAATGGGACATGCTGGAATAAGCCAAATAAAATGTTCTGCAGTTTTCAGAGCAAAATGGAGACATATGGGTGTAAAACCAAGTGTTGTATTTTATATACTCAGCAGTCAGTATAGGATTCTGCCTGTATGTAGACATAAAATCGTTTAAAGCCATATGATGGTAATTGTGGACCTGTTTTAATAGCTTGCAGTGTCATGATGCTGGTTGTCTGCGTGGTGCTCAGTCTTTTGTGGCATCATTCTTTTCCCCTTAGGTGCTGCAGTTCCCTATCAGGAGGGCAAGCTGCAGGAACCAGAGCAAGAACCCACCCAGTCAGGAGAGGAGGTACTGCAAGCTGCTCAACTGGACCCAACAGTGGAGACCGCGGGCCAAGGACTGGAGTTCGTTCTGATGGCCGAGTCAGAGACTGAGTGTGACACGCCGGGGCTGGACACGCTCGGCTCGGAGTGTGTCATACCACACAGCCAGGTCACGGATGTCCACTATGCGTCCGGATCTGAGATCATGGCCCTGGACGAGAAGAGAGACACCGATCTGGACATCCACGGTGCAGATCTCAAGGTCCAGGGTCTCGGAGCGCCCGAGCTCGGCTCGGTGACCTGCGTGGAGACCGACCAAATCATAACGGAGACCGATCACGACTACACCAAGGCCGAGCAGCAGTCAGACTTGCAGTGCTTCGGCGGCGCAGACATGGGTAATCAAATTAAGTGTGTGTCCAATGAGAGTCTGTTGGGCGATCTCATGAAGAACGACAAGGGCGACGCCCAGCAGTGTGCCGGGGAGCTCACTGTGGAGACCGAGAACGGTGTAGTCATTCATGAGGCTCAGGGCCTGCAATGCAATGACTGCGGGGATCTATTTACCAGCGCGTCTGACCTTCACCAACACTGTGAAATTCACAAAGCGACTAATCCGTACAGCTGCTTCCAGTGTGGTGAGAGCTTTGCTGTAGAAGCCAGTCTAAAAGAGCACCAGAAAATTCACTTGAAAGGGGTAGATGTGGTCGGGAAGGGTTGTATCGATCCTTTCAACCTGAAGCCACACCAGATGATGCATTCAGGCGATAAACCGCATAGGTGTCAGGAGTGTGGTAAGAGCTTCGCTGCGGCGATTACTTTAAGAGAGCACATGAAAATGCATGCAGATGACAAGCCATACAAATGCACGCAGTGCCGAAAGAGCTTTATCCGGCGGCGCCACCTTAAAAAGCACCAGGAAATGCATGCGCGTGAGAAACCGTATAGCTGCGGTCAGTGCGGCAAGGGCTTCGCCACCGCGTCCAATCTGAAACAGCACCAGAGAATCCACGCAGGCGATAACAAGCCTCACCGGTGCGCTCAGTGCGGTAAGTGTTTCGCTGCGGCGACCACCCTGAGAGAGCACCAGCGGATTCACTCTGGCGAGAAACCGTACAAATGCAATCACTGCAGGAAGAGCTTCGTTAGGAGGCGCCATCTTAAAAAGCACCAGCAGCTGCACTCTGGTGAGAAGCGGTACAGGTGCTCGCAGTGTGAGAAGAGCTTCAACCACTCCTCTTCCCTGTCGAGACATCATAGAACCCATCTAGATGACAAGATGTATGCCGTAGCCCAGGCTGGGAAGGGCTTCCCATATACTATTAAGCACCAGAGGGTGCTCACAGGAGAGAAGTCTTACAGTTGTAGCCAGTGTGATAAGAGTTTCAATCATTCGTCCTCTTTGTCAAGGCACCAAAGAGTTCACTTAGACGGGAAAACATACAGCTGTAATCATTGCGGCAAGAGGTTTAATCATTCGTCCTCCTTGTCCAGACATCAGCGAACTCACCTAGAAGAGAAAACATACACCTCTCCTCAGCCAGGCAAGGGTTTCCCCCACACCATTTTGAAACACCAGCGACTGATTGACAGCGAGAAACCATACAGGTGCTCACAGTGCGGAAAAGGTTTCAACCATTCATCCTCCCTCTCAAGGCACCATAGGATCCATAATGATGTATAGTTCTGCCCAGTGACAAGTGATTTTTACATAGCCCCACTGACTAGTTTGGGCAAACATTATTAAGGCTGAGTGTGGGAAGACTTCCTTTTATAAAAAAACAAAAATCACAAATTTATAGGAATGAAAAAGTAGACTGTCAGTAGAACTGTAACCCTTTGCTAACAGCTTGATTTGGTTGTCAAAGCATGGTTTAAAACAAAATAAAAATAAAAGGTTAAACTATGAATTTGAACTAAATCATGTCATTGGGAAAAGGAATTGAGAATTGGCTTGTGTGTACCCACTAGCAATGGTGCTTGAATGGCAAATTGGCCCCTGAGTCCCTGAAACTCCTTCAGAGCGCGAGTTAAATCTAAACATAAGGTATACAGCTGTAATGCTAAGGAAAATATCTTCTGTAAATATTTTATATCTATCCATGTGGCGGGTCAGTTCTTTTAATACCGGTTAGTATGCCTTGCTGCAATGTTTTGTTGAGCTCTGTGAAGACTCAGGTGGTGTTAACAAGTAGTTAAAACAAATGTAAATAAGCAGTGGTTTTACATAGATGGGTAGCGTGTGTTTGAGATACAAACGCGTAGCTTTATTCTGGACCAAGGCCCAGCGAGTCTCTTCCCATTTAAACAGGACTTGTGTTTTTTTTCTTTGTATTTTTGTTCTTTTCCTTCCCCAAGCATGCATACAACTGGGGTACCACTGGCAGTTTTGCTATGTTGTCAGCAAAGGGTTATGGTTTTATTCAACTGAAAAGTAAAAACAAATCCACAATTTGTATATGTGGGGAGGAAAACTTAACTGAATAGTGTTGGATGAGGGTTGTGAAGTAGCTGATTTGGGGAAATCAGATTCTTCCATTCATCTAAAGTAATACAGCTGTACTCAACATGGGGGAGGGTGGGTTATAGTAACAGCTTGTACATGAAGAGGACGATAATGATCTGCATTTGACACATTTCATCCAATGATCTTGTAGTGCTTGTGTACTCACCTCTTCTGTCACCAGTGTGTAATGGCCTCTAGGGGGCGCATGAAACACTGTTAGTGAGCACCACGCCAGCACATCTCAGATCTGAACTGTGAGCCAAAATGAAAGCCTATTTCCCAATTTGTTGGATCACAAGTTAGTGCTGTGTCTTTCTCACTAGATTTAAACGATTAAGTATACTAGCATGACCAAAACATTTGGTTAAAAGAATCAAGCTCTAGAAGAAGAAGAAAAAAAAAACAACAACCGTTTGGTCTCACAAGATTTAAAGTTGACTTGCGTCCGGAATATTCCTTCTACAAACTAGTTCTAGCCAGTTTGGTATAATACCAAATCTATGTTACCAATAAGTGATTGTGCATATTTACAGATGTTCAAAATATTCCTTGCTATTGCTTTGGAAACTAATTGAATTAGCAATGTATAGCATATAGTTAACTTATATTCTGACTGCATTACATTCTACAAGCTATCCAATTTGACATAGTAATAGATTGTAGAGTATACTTACCAACAAGTACAGAGTATATAGCTTGCTTTTACTGAAGATACCTTTAATTTGAATTCTTTCAAATTTCCAAGATTCCATTGGTTTGCGCTTTCTACTTACTGTTCTGTGTATGAAAAAAATATTCTCTTTTACAAACTGATGTATTTTTTAAAATATGGTTTGGATTATTTGAAAGGGAAACGAACGGAATATTGTTTTTATGGGAGTGAACGTTATTGATCCTGGTTTCTTTTGTTGAGAAAATGTTTTTTGGATAACAATTGTGCTTCAATTAGTAGCATAGGCTTATTCATTGTGTTAGATATAGGTGCCTTAATGCATGCTGTGTGTAGAAATGTATGCTGAGCTGTCAATGAAAATATTTGTAAGGTTTTGCAATCGCTCCTTTTGTTCCTCTTCATACTAACCCATGTTTTGATTTAATTTCATTGATACTTATTTCGTTTTGCTTCTGTATATGAATATGTTTACGATATGTTACTATCATCTTTTTAATTTCCCTGTCTGTTGATTGGCCTCAGTGTAGATAGTTTGAGGTTCAGAAAAGTTACATCATTGATCCATATTTTGATTGGCCTCTTGGTTGAGGTTGAAAATTGTTCCACCTGTCTCCCAATCTTTGTTGAGTGGCACATTTATGGATAAATAAAGGTTGACTGTCAATCTGCATTGCCTGTGTTCTTTGCTGTTTATTCAGTTAGGCCCGATGACTGATGCACTGCTGCAATGTGTTACTGATTAATGGTCTTAAAAACCGCAGTAGGACTACCAAGATATGATGGCCTTCCCATTCATACAATTTTAGAAATTTTCAAAACATTCTTTTGGCTTCAGAAGTTGACAATCCAGAGAGAAATAGCCCCTTTATAGCACCTGTTGTCTTTCAGATTCTCTATTGTTGCCTCTGCACTCTTAATGGGCATACATTTGCTAGTCTCTAGGATGTGGTTAGTTGGCCGCAGAGTGACATGATTGGCCAATAACCTCCCCAAAATAACGATCTTAAAGTCTATTGCAGTCTTAGAATGTAGACACCAAGTTAAGGCGTTGGTCCTTTTTTCCCCCCCTTATTTTAAGGGGAATATTAACATTGTGAACATTTTTAGGTTGAATAACAGCAGTTTTTATTGGTCGGGGCTTCAAGTTCTTACTAATATTTGAAATCTAACCACTTTGCTGTTTGGCAAAGGTTTTGTGGTTTGGCGTTGATGCTGGTCAGGCACTTAATCATTTTTCTCCATTTGATATCCAGTATAAAAATCTATCCTTGTGAAATACTATGGGTCAGTTTCCCAGACATGGATAGACTAGGACTAGGTCCTAGATTAACTTTTACCAGTAAAGCTCTTAATTGTATTTTTTTTCATCGACTAGGTTTAAACCATGGCCTGGTAACTAGCCCTGTATCATGATTCATGAAAGATTGGAGTAAGGGTTAATCTACACAATTTCATTCAAATAAGTCTCCAGATCTGCACTGCAAGTTTTGTTGGAAATTAGTTGAGATGTTGAATATCAGATTTTAAAAACCACCCATTTAAACTATGTCAAAATTGTGAATACACACCTGTTTGTAGTTGATATTTTCTACCACAACCTCAGCAAAACAGTGTTACACGTTATGTTGGGAAATAGAACCTGTGATGCTAAATTGGTTTTGGTATTTATGAATGAATACAATTTTTCCACTAGAGGTCTCCCTTTGTATGGGTTCCCCCATGATATCTGCCTGGGGAACCTGAATAAAGAATATACAGGTGTTTCTGCAAACTCCAGAACACGAATGTTGGTCCTCAAGTAAAATCAAGTATATATAACACTCAATTACCAAATGAACTTATTAATATAAATCTAAATTCTACCATTGGATTTCCAGCTCATTTTGGTGAGATATAAAATGAGATCACATTCTTGGAACCGAGTTTCAAGATGACACCAGCACTGTAGAAGCACTATATTGGTATTGTAATGTTTGTGGAGACTCACTGTTTTTTAATCTTGATCATGATTTTGTTCAGAGTAATTTTGGTGGCGATGCTTAATGAGCAGTTTCACAGTACAATCTTCTTGGTCTGTCAGCAAACTGCTTCTTGTTTCCCCAGATGCTTGTCTTTAGGGTCTGCAGATTTAGGTTCAATGCTTTAGTAGTTGAATAAGTCTTTAATTTCATACTAAAGTGTTTCTCATGATGAAACAGGTGACTGTTGCTTACCTATGTATGCATGACTAGAAGCTTCATAATTCATGAGAGCAGTTGTCACTCAGATACAATTTCACGGTGTTGTTTCAGAAATGAAGATTAGCATCTTACACGTTTATGTGGATTTCTTAAATAAGAAATTAATAAAGTTCCAATAAGAGTAAAATAAAACATTTTCAGCACAACCTCTTTCAGCATTCAGAATTATAGATCATATTAAAAATGAATTGTATCACAACTGGGAATACCTTCTCAAAAGGTACAAGATGTGAATGCTGGTCTCCTACGTATGACTGCCACGTTATCAAAGGAATCATCTTAACCTCAGAGTTTTGGTTAGAAAAATTTGTCCCTGCCTCACTTCCTCTGTATATTTTCTGAATTGCAGAATCATATAAAAAGACCACAGGGTTTCATGTTGCCTGTTGACAAAGGTGGACCAAAAATGTGCCTGAACTAAAAAATGATGGTCATTACTAACCCCTACCTTTAGATCTTGAATAAGAATGTCCTTCTTCAGCTGTGTTCTCCAATAGGACTATACATAGGCCTATTCATAGGTGCAATGCTGTCTAGTCCAACATTCTGCTCAGTGCATCAAAAGAGTGCTAACAGAGGCTGTAACCACTCCCAATACTGGCCCAATGTTGAGACTATGCTCAAAATATGGATTTAATTTAATGTACCTTAGTTTGCAGGGACCTACATGTAACAACTATACATTTACCCTGATATCTTTTCCATTTTCCTTCCAAATGAGGTTTCAGAAAGGAGTAACCTGGCATTTGCACAATACGAGAGAATAGATAAAATCAGATTGTTTAAAACATAGTAAAAAGACAAAAAAAAAAAAAAACTGAATCAGTTGACATCTGGTCCTCAAAGCAGCCAAACATGCTTGCTGTCACATCTATGATATCTAGCATATAGAATTAATGTATTTACTGGTAAGTCTTCTGTGACTCCAACACATCTCCATTACGAAGACAAGGCT
This sequence comes from Albula goreensis, assembly GCA_022829145.1. NCBI lineage: Eukaryota > Metazoa > Chordata > Actinopteri > Albuliformes > Albulidae > Albula > Albula goreensis. The sequence continues at coordinate 8,421,128 of CM040750.1, read as the reverse complement.
TTATTTCCACAGAAATTTATCTCTGCATGGCAGCCCTCACTATTATTCTTTAAAAGGCAAGAAGTCCTGATTATTAATATTTGTACAAGATCTAAAACCACATCAAGGGGGTATGTACATTCACAGTGGTTTATTATTATTATTACTTACTGGTGGAAAGTTATTGTGACATGTTTTGTGAAATTTGCTGTACAATTATACCAGATTCCATATTCAGATTCAGGTGCCCAGATGTTCTGTATGTAATTTGAACATTTTTTGAGAACAATTTCAGTGTGAATGTAGTTCTTTGTCAACTACTGTCAACAGCAGCAGAGCTGGATATGAGAAAATAAGATGGCTGCCCCAGCAGTGTTTTCATTCTCTATATGCAGGATAGATTGACGGATTATGGCAAGTCTGACATTTTTAGATGAAATTCCAGACTGGCATTTTAACGCACTTTAACTTGTAGCTAAATGATTCATTTGCATTTGTGCATTTTCATGACGCGAGGTACTGATATTCTGTTAAAATATTTTTTTGCATTAGTATTGCACTTTTTCCCTGCCCTTTAGTGTGTCTTTAAAGACGATTCTTTATACTAATAGACATTTCCTTGCAAATCAACATTTGATTTCATACTCCAGAAACGAATGACAGTAGTAGGTTATCGTTCTGGTGCTTGCGGTACGCTGATAGCGTTCCCGTGTTTGCAGTACGCTGATAGGAGCTGATTCCGTGATTCTGAATTATATATAATACATGCATTATACTTTAAAAAGTGAAATGCAAGACACAAATCTGGTACGGCACAAATTTAAATAGCTTTTCTTGCATCCGGTTTAGGGCGTGGAGCTGCAGTCAGTCAGCGAGTCATCTCTACCCATCATCCTCCAGCTTTTTTCCTCTAAAGCGGTTCGTTTACATGGCATTCTCTGCTGGGCTCCGCCGCCGGCAAAGTTGAGCGAAAGAGACCGCAAAGTGGACGGATTTTTTCCCCGCCCCTCTACCAACTAAAAGCCTCTCTCCTCCATGTTCGCGCAGGCAGCCATTGCCCTCCCCGTTCCCTTATAGGTCTCTTGGGATCACGAAGAAAGCATTGGCCCGCCAGAAAAAAATGATCAGACACACTGAAATGTATAGACGGCTTATGCATATTTCTTTACACTGGCTTTCCACTCCAGTGTTTATTTATATTTGTAATGTTTGATGTGAGATTTCTAAAAAGACAGACCATCTGTGGATTTTGGCAGCTACCGAGTAAATAACTAGTATAGGCCTATGTGTAGCGTATAGTAGTCCCACAACAATTGTTCACGGTATTCTGCTATTCTCATCGACGTTTAGAGTAGCGTATCTACCATAATGGGTGAAAATGAGCTTTTCTCTTTTATTGCTTGTCTTGGGCCACTTGATGGTAACACGGTAAGTATTCTGTGCCAGAATAGGCCCTTTTTTTCCACTGCTGGAGCTTTATAGGAACTCTGGAGCTTCAGGCGCTATGTTAAAAAGTGGTTTTATGAAGTTGCGTACTGTTAATCCATATTTCAGATATTAAGAAATCTGAGTCATGGTACCCACAGAGCCCAGTTGCACTAGTTAACCCACTCATTCCGGCAGCCCTTAACCAGTTACCTTATCACAGGTTCCCAAACACCTCAAAGGTCAGCCAAGTGTACCTGGTTGGCTTAACAAAGACTAACTCTCAGCTAACAATTTTTGGTTGCCAGAATATTCTCTAAAGTTTGGACAAATGGTCCTTGGATATAAATTTGTCATAAATGTCCAGTTTTCCATGTTTTCCTTAAACATTGTTTACCTGGAATGTTTTCTTGGGACCCTGATAGAACTTAAGAACAATGTAACATTCTTAAAATGTTTGAGGAATGTTCACATTATAACATGATGTCAAACCCCAGTGAATACATGACCTAGATTTTCCACAGTTACAGGAATGTTTTCTGTTGGCTGGGTATAAGCCACAAATTAGGGGGTAAACCTTTTACAACATGAATTTTGTGGAAAAGAAAAATAGGTAATGCATGGACGATAACAAATCGAGCGCACTCCGTTTATCTAAGAAATGGCTGTGACCAGAAAATGTATGGCTATGGGGGTGCATTTTTCTTACCTAATGTCTGAGCCAGATAAGCAGGAAAGGGAATTCTAGATTTCCTAGAAGCAATGAAGATGGAGGAAGCATACAGTTAGAGGCAGAGAATGGAGCAGTTGGAATGCTACTTTCAGCTGCTCTCCACTGCAGAGGAGAGAGGGTCTGCAACATATTTTTATATAATCATACAGTGAAATTATGATTATAGGTGATAAATAGTAATAAAAGTAAGCACAGCTTACAGCAGTGATGGGTTTATCATTAACAAACACTGGCAAATGGATCCAAAATATGGTGGAGTCTCTTTGTGTCTATTATGCATTTACAACATTGTGTTCAGGTATTACATTAGATCTCCTACAGTTGCACTAAAGTCCAGTACAAAATGGTTCATGGTTGTGATCCTGATTTTGAATAAATGCAAAACGCTCCCATATGAAAGTTTCCAAAGTGCCATGGCCACCCTTTTTCAGAGGGACACACAGACAACAGTCTCTCCATCTAATCCCACAACAGATGGCAGAGGTACAGGAAGGTGTCTAGTGACATTCTGATATTCTGCAACCACTGGTCACCTGTGAAGTTTCTAACTACTGTCTCCGACCAATAGCTCTGTAGTGCACATCCACACTGATGGTAAAATGTGGCGAGCATGGGAATACAGAAACATCCAAAACACAGAAGCATAACATCTCGTTTCTGATATTTGTATAGTTCATGTTAGTTTATTGTTGTTAACAAGCCTACCCTTCCTTTTTGCCCGCAGTACCAATTTTCAGCACCAGCAGTAGCACAGTTGATTGCTATAATTCTTTGGAAGACTTTTCTCCTCTTTTCTCCTTCCTCTCTTCTTTTCTTCTCTTGCCTTCCAGGCATTCTCAATCTCCTCTGAGCAGCTCTCCTCCAACATCACATTTCCGCAACACATAAAAGCATGAAGTACGTAGTAACTCCGTGTTCGCTTGTTGTAACCTTGTCACATTTTTAGCATCACTCAGTCCTATTTTACCTTATCTTCGCAGTTCTTGCTGTGCAGTGGGAAAGCAAAAACGTTCCCAGGAACTGTTTAGTACCCATTTTGGATAGCTCAGGAGCACTTTAGTTCCTCCAATAAGTTTGGGACCTCAGAGAAAAGCAACTATTGTAGTCTATTGAGGACCTCCCAGCTTGTGTTTGAGATTGAAAAAAACAATCATCACAGATGAACATTTGTATGAATTACCAAACCAGCATTAAGCAATACAGTGCTGAATGTTAAAGAAGACAAAGTGGTAGAACCCAGTATCATATGTCACTCCTGCACTAGGAAGCTTAGAATCTTTCTAGTGTTATAGAAAATAATGTTTTAGAAACTCATTCACAAATAAAAAATATGAATCGTCCAGTGTGAGAACTCTGATCTTAATACTTTGAGGTTGCAGTGTACATTTATTGCAATTTTAATGTAAAGAAATATGCGGACACACTGACACTATAAAGTACCGACTCTAATTTAGGGTCTTTTATTCATGGCAACTGTCAACAAGAAAGGTAGGAAAGTGAAGCTGCATCTCAATATATTGATTTAATTCAAGGTTTAAGCTCTGTAGAATGTACATTAATAAAAACTCAGTATCTCCAGAAATAGACGTCCCTCTGACCAAAAAGTACAAAAATGTTATTATACACCAACTATTAGTCATGCACATGTCTGCAAACACACACAATTGTGATGTGGATGCAGAGCACCCAAGATATTTGCACCAGTAAGTATATACACACAGCAGACACATATATACATTTGTACAGTAGATTGAATAGAATCGGCCATTTTCCCAGGGGTGCTAATGAACGGCGACGTTCACACGTTCATGACGGGCGTTAGCTGCAGTAAAGAGTTCTGAGAACGCATGCTGCTTTTGGAGTGCAGCTTCTCCAAGTCCTGCAGGAAGCTCTGGCGCTTCAGTCCCTCCAGAATCACAGAGTTGTTGGAGGTGAGACTCACTCCGGTCCTGTGGCGATAAGGGGGGGAAACCATCAGTCGTTGTATGATTCAGTCAATGGGCATGATTCAGAATGATTCAGTTGAATTTAAATAGTTAAATAAACCAAATGTTGTGCTCTCAAATATTCAGGACTCATTCAATAGGCTGAAGGAATCACATTACTAGCCAATTCTGTTATTGGTAATTACAGCACTGTAAATTTAAAAAAACTGTTAATGTAAAACACTACCAAGATCTTGGGAGAGTTCTGATCACCAGGATCACTATTCTCAAGATTGCATTCATCAGCTACAGAAAATGTAGAGTCTGAAACTGAAAGAAGTGTTTTTCTGCCAAGACATGGTAGTTTTTTCTTTCCCCAGCTGAATGATCCTTTATTAAAAGTTCAGACATGGTCTATCCCCAAAACAAAAGTCCTTTCATCTCACATGAAGACTCATGGCACAGAGTGAAATATTGATCTTGTTTCCTGGGACTATTTTTTGTAGTATTACTGTGCAAATTCTGCTACAATGGAAGGCCCTGGATTCAAATGAACTTGCAAATGTATTGCGTGACAATCATATACCCGGTTTATAGCATGGGCCCATAAAATCCATGATCAAACCATTCCCTGCTATAGGATGATGACCTGTCACTCACCTCGGGGAGTCTATCCCACTGTCTCCTGTGCTGCTCTGGTTTTCCACGGTCTCGCCTGAGCTGGCCCCCTCAGGGACGCTCTGGCTGGCACTAGAGGTTTGAGGGCCACTGAGGATCGCTAGGTTCTCAAACTCTGCCAGCAGGGTCTCCTCCGCCTGCGGGCTACAGGCCCAGTTGGAGGACCTGCCGTCAGCTTCGTCGGCAGATTTGTGCAGCGTCTCCGTGTCCGATTCCACCTCGCTGGCCTGGCAATAGTCGAAGATGCTGCTCTCTATGGCCTCAACGGGTTGTATGTTTCCTCCAGATTCCTGGAGAAACTGGGATCCCTGTACAGGAGCACTTTCACTGGGGGAAATCAGTGAATGACTTGAGTGGTGATGGGAACTATGCTTGTGCCACTTGGATTCGACCTGTTGGTAAGTTTCTAACATGGGCTCCTGAGGCACACCGCCGGAGCTCTCCTTGACAAAAGCATTCTCCCAGTCCCCCTTAGCAGAGAAAGGCTGGTGGTGGGGGACCCTTCCCAATTGGGAGTTCTCACTGTCTTCATTCATGGAGTCCTCATTCAGATACAGAGAACTGCAAGCGTCGTCATCATCAGCGCCCTCTGGTAGAGCGTCTGGTCTTCGTCTGTGAAGCTATCGCTCTCCATTTGTCCTGAGTCCATCTGCTGGTTTCTGCTCTTAAAGGACTGCTGAGTGTTTTTAGAGCTTCCAGACAGCTGGTGTGAATGATAGGCATCAGGCCTCTGGTTGACATCTCCCTTGCTGTCTAGCACTGGGGGGGATTGAGAGAGTCTGTGTTGGCCTGTGGAGTTAGACCAGGATGTGGGGGCAGCTGCAGTGTTGCAGTGATAGTTGATTTGGGGCTGAAATGATTGGGGGGATAGGTCCATATTGTTGGTCTGCCTTTCTGTGCGTCTTGGATCTGATACAGTCCATGTGTCCCCATCCTGGGAGGCCTTGTGCTTGGTGTCCCTCCCTCTCTCCTCCTTTAAACCCCTGCCTCTAGCTTTAGCTTCTGTTAACTTCTTGACTTTTTCGTCTATCCTCAGCGTGCTGCTCTCCGGGTAACCAGAGCTGTAGTCTCCAAGAAATTCTTTCATGGGTTTACTGTCTAATGCCAGTCCTTTCTCATTTAGTCCCTCACATGACCGGTCATTGACAGTTAATGCTCTACCAGCCTCGTTTGACTTTTTTGCCGGGATGGATCCCAGGACTTTGACCTGTGACCTGGACACTCTCTGCTCTCCACTGCCTGCCGCCGCTCTTCATGCCTCTTTGGCCCTTTATGGCCTGACCCCTGCGCCGTGTCTCTAGTCACCCTTCCCTGGAAGGGATTGTCTATTTGTTTCTTATACACGTTTTTGCTGTCCACAGTGGAAAAGTCTTCATAAGCCAGATGGTCTGGTTCGTCCACAGCAATTTCGGGCCTGAGGCGTGAAGGAACATCATGCACCTTTAGATCACCGGCACACCCTAAGGCCTTGCTCTTCTTGTGCTTCTCTCTTGAAGAGTGTGTTTTCCCTCTGCTGCGTGTAGCTTTAGAGTTAGACCTCTTGCCAGGGGCCTTTGCTGAGTGATGCTTCTGTCTTGAAACCAGGATTTCTGTAGACATACCCCTGTCGACTCCCCTGTCGACCCCCTCCTTTGTCGACTCCTTTGTCGACTCCTTTGTCTCCGCCCTTCTCATCCAGCTTTTTCATCAGCACAGTGTGGCGCACCAGGTTGTCAACTGTCAGCTCTGGGTTGATGCGCTTGATGATGGCGTGCTCCAGGTCCCGCGGAAGGTTGTTCAGATCGTCCTCGTCCCGGACAGGCCACTCTGCTGGGGGGAACTGCCCCGAGAACGTGGCATACTCCTTCTTGGGTTTGTCCTTCTTTCCTATGTTGCGGCGGAAGAGGTTCAGGCCGAACTTCCGTCCCACTTTCTCCTTGTGCTGGCTTGTGGTGGATTTGCTCATCTCGCTGGGTTGGTAGTTGGCAGCTGTGGAAGTGGACTGGTGCTGGACGGAGGGCTTGGAGTCCCTGGGCTTTGCGCTTCTGCCCGTGCACTCGCTCACGGAGCGGTGGTCCTGGACAGATGGGGCGAGCTGTGGGGCGAAGCAGCTGCACGATTTGCAGTGAGCCACGATGGGAGTTTCGGCCGCTGCCTCCATGCAGATCTCATTGCTCACCAGGTAGGTGATGGGCGGGGGGGGGGGGTCGTTCTCGGCAGAGGTCCACCAGTGCTTGTCCTTCACCACGCTGTTGGTGATGAAGTAGGTCTGTGGGGTCACGATAAAGTAGCCTTCGCCCGTGTGGTAGATCTTTCTCTCCTTTATCAGGGCACCCAGGGCATTATACAGGATATCCTGCGTGGGAATGGTCATTCCTGAAACAGAGTTAAAATAGTAACTGTATTATTTTCTCCCCAAATTCAGAATAGCCTGTTCTGCCTCTTTAGTGAGTGTTGTGCCTCCCACACAGGGACCACTGCACTTCTTAGCAGAAGAGTCCTATTTTTGGCTCTGGGAAACACTGCTGAAGCAGTAACCCACCGTCCCCTGGCAGGATAAGACTAATTGTGTGCTGACTCCACTTCATATTTGACAAATTAGCCTACATGATTCAGACTTGAACCTGCAATTATAGGCTAAGCCTCAGCTTACCAAATGAGCCGTCGTAGAGTCCTATAATGTTTTTAGACTGTGGAATGATTGAACAAGATAGTGGTACATGAAGGCCCTCCTCAGCGTTTTTTTTTTTTTTTAAGAGTCAAAAGAATGTGTTTAACAATAGATAAACAATGCCAATGTGCAAGAGTGCATTACCTGGATAAGCCTTCATCATGTGAGTGAACAGCGCCTCCTGGTTGACAGTGATGTGCGCGGCATTCATGTCGGATATGGCACAGCAGAGCACTTCAGACAGGGGGATGAACTGGGACTGCAAAACGGGGGCCATCTGGACGGGGGAGAGGTCACCTGGAACACATACAGGAAGGGTCATCATAACTGTTATTGCTAAGTGTCACACTCGGTGTCACTGCACACAAGCTCACTCACAAACAAACACACGCATTTGAAACGACTGGTGACGCATTGCAAATTCAAACATATGTCAGTGAATGCGATCCAAGTGGGTGAACTGTGCACATTGATAAATGAAGCTGCTAAAGCAAAACACACCCACAGGCTCAGAGAGCAGAAATGCTGACCCGCAGATATTTGTGGGTGAACACGCGGCTTTGTGGCCTGTGCTTCACTGAGACTTGCCTCCCTCTATCCGGCTCACATAATGCATTGAAACTCCTATCACCTACATTACATTTGATTTTAAGCAATTAGAAAATGCTCTTATCCAGAGTGACTTACAAAAATGCATACAACAGGTCAGCAGAGTCAAGGCCAAGTTATTAAGGCCTCAGTTGACCTTAACATTTATACATCTATCTTATTACATCATTAAGTGCCAGAGAAAGTATAGGCACATTAGCTTATCAGTTTGAATCCTGCACTTGTTCTATCAGCTGTATCAATAGGTGGGTGTCATTTCTACTTCCAGTTCAACTTATAAGCAGACTACCAACCTGTCCAAAATAAGGGCAGTCTGGCAATGAGTGTAAATACATTGAGATTGATCTCCACACTTTGGTGTGAACTCCCTTCCATTTCAGATCGGCCCACACTGTTCTTCCACTGTGGTATTAAATCACATTTTATGCTTTTGTTCACTTCTGTTTTCTCGGACGGTCCGTTGTCTCTAGAACCAGGTCAGAACACAAACTGGTGATGGGCCAGGGATTCAGTCAATGGTTAGTCTATACCTTTATCTACCTTCACAGGCTAAATAACTACTGAAATTCTCATGACTGTACTATGATTTTGAATGAATTTCAGTCAACTTAATGAAGTCCCACAGTTCAGTTAAAGATTGATAACAACTTGAACTAACATTGCCCCATTTTCTTTTCTGAAATTTTCCCAGACTGTGTGCCATCCTGAAAGAATGAATGCACAAAGCCAGAGGCTTATCTACATTTAAAACTGTAGGTAAGAGGTAAAAATACAAAAACACGTATAAAATTGGATTAAAACGACATCTTTCAATCCTGTCCATCATAGGCATTGTTTACTTCTGTCAGCTGTGCGGCTATTCATCAAAGCTGAAACATTTCCCTGAAATAAGGCTTTAGCTGGGACAAATGCAACAAATCAAAAAATCTGCACACACGGAGTGATGGTGAAGAAAATAATAAATACAGAAAATAAAACAAACTACCAAAAGGAAGCTGCATCCAGAAATACATTCTTGAAGCGATCTCATTTTAAGCATGTTGGGTCAAACCCTGCTGCAGTCTTACTGATTTTTTTTGACTACATCTGTCCCAGTATGTAGAATTGGTATCACTTTGGTATCATATCAAAACTGCTCTGAGCTGAGTGAAAGGAAGTTGTGAAATACATTCTTAAAGCTGTCTCATTTAAAACTTGCGTAATCAAAAAAGAACAGACAAAATGGTGGGGTAAACCCTGTGGCTGTCTTAGCCAAATAAGACTGATTTTAGGGCTATTCTAGTATGCAGATGGTTCCCAGGGTTTATTATCAAATCAAAACTGCTGAGTGAAAAGGGCAGCTTTACATCACATGCTTTTTAGGAGAGCATATGTTTGCTCTCGCAAACTGACAACCAAAAATGTAGAAATGAGCAGGACAAGGTCGAGCATTCCAAACGGGGTAAAGGAAAAAAATAATCTGTTTGTACATAATCTTGTGCTAGCCATGTGTACCTTATTACAGTTCAAAATTTTGTCCCGATGCCCAATATTCCTTCGGTCAGAGGAGAGCAAGCACACGACAGGGGAAAAAAAAGGCTGGGGTACAGAAAATCAAGAATCACAACTCAACAGATAAAAAAACAGGCAGTACACAGACAGACAAGAAAACAGGCAGCATATAGATGTTCAGCATTCCACCCTCGATCAGGCCTAAAGATGGCGCTCTTCCTCTCCGTTCTGCAGCGCTCAGAGCCTTGAACCCCCTTCCCGTCCAGCACAACAGCTGCGAGAGACGCTTTTCACACAGACGGGAGGGAGCGGAGAGGAGCGGAGGGATGAGAGACCGTCAGTCTCAGGACAGTACAGCAGTGATAAACACCGCTGCCCTTGAGCCCGGAGGATGTCCTGTCCGATTCCTCTCATTGTCTGTGCGCCACAGAAAGAGAAGAAAAGGGCCTTGGCCTCGGCACTGCAGGAGACCGGGCTTGGCAGCGACAGGCACAGAGCCGGTCGCCCTCTGAGCCGGGGCAAACTCTGAGATTTTAGGGGGAGAGGGACAACGCGTGCCAGCGCATCCAGCAGCTAAGCCCTGTGACTCACCAGTGGAACTGAAAGAGCCACAGTTTATGCATATTAAACTAGCCGAAACAGTCGCCTGTACACAATCTTTTCTTTCCTAAATGTAATTGCTGAAATTGACTAATTCTTATCCTTTGGTCCTCAGACTGTGGGATGCGACTCAATTTTGCAGAATAAAATATCACTCTACGCTTTGTAATATTACAGCATTGGTTATACAACAAAAATATCTACCATAAACATCCTGACCAATGCTCTAAAATATACAAATAAAAACAATGCAAGTAATTTATGGTTTTCTCTCCAGTTATATTTCTCTCCAAATATATTCTCCTAAAGTCCATATATTTCTCTCTTATTATTTAACTCTTTGTGAATACAGACCTATTACAAAATATCTTACAGTATTTCCAGATGCCCATACTGCTATGTATGCCAAGTATGGCATATCAAATGATCATTTCCTACTTATAGCCAGACCAAGTACTACTGCTTACAATGTACAGAACACTAATGGGATTTGGACGGACAAAAGATTCCATTATTTGCAATTGCCATTATCTGAAGTACTTCAATGGTGGAGTATATTTGTGTAATGGAGACTTCATCTTGCCCCAGAAACAGGTGGGAAAAGCCTGGTGGCTGGTGAATGGGGCCCGTAGATTAGGACTCTAATTCTATCAAACATTAGCAGGCGTGACTGTTATTCGGGGATCGCTGTTGTAACTCTGTTCTCTCCAGGGGGAAAAGGGTTCTTTGCTCCCTGTAACATGAAGCTGTTCTTTGGACATTAAGGAATTGAGGACCTTTGTTACAAACAATATGAGAGCCCCCCCCCCCCGTTCTCTCTCCCCCTCTCCCCCAGGTGCCATGGTAACAGCACATTACAGCAGAAGCAGGGCGAGGGTTCGGTTGTGTAATGGAGGGCACAGAAGACACAGTAACGTCACCCAGAGCACTTCAGACTAAACGAGGGCGGATTGACTCAGTGAGAATGCTTTAAATTACCATGCCTCCAGTATAATCTGCCCTGCCTGTTATAAAATTACCTTAGTGAAGCATTTCTACTGAGAGCACAGGAATTAGCCGTGACCCAACCAAATGAGCATATTCAACAACTTTATTCATTTTAATTCAATCAAAACCAACCTGAGTCTAAATATTGGATTTTGCCAATCCAGCCATACCTGAGACGCGTGAATACGGCAACTCGGAGAGGGTCAGATCCACAACCAGACCTTTTATTAAAGGAAAAGACCACCCATTTTCAGCTCACTCACGTTGGTCGCTGCCATTATTGTACCACAAGTATATTTCTGTATATACTTTTTCCCTCAGAGGTCAGGAAATGTCAGTGGAAGCTTACCGTAACACTTCCCATCATAACAACAGTTGTACTTCATTGCAGCAAGTGTAAAAGCAGCTGCATGAGATTTAGTTTTCCACTGCTGTCCCCATAAAGATGTGGAAAGACAAAGTGTACATGCAAAGATTGCAGCACCATTACTGAACGCATGGGCTGTGCATGTATAACAGGTTATGGTTAGAATACCTGTGTGTATGGCTGACGTGTGTCTGGAGTGGGCCGCCTTCTTGTGTCCGCGAGAGAGAGAGTACCAAAACATTATAACTTTTTGCAATTAATAAAAACGTAATTCAAATATACACAATGTTAACATCTCATGAGAGATGAGAGGCAACCCACGTAATCACTCAGTGACCATTCGATGATGTATGGTTGGTGTTCTAGGCATGAAGACTAGGAGGACAAAGGAACAGTGTGTGTTTTCAATCAAACTACAAAAATTATTAAAAATATCAGTGCAACTTCCAAGCTTACACGTGGCCAGGACACTTGCTCTATGCTCTATGGACACTCTATGCTTTTCAGTTTTCAGAGTCGAACTGGGATGGAATCCTTCACAAAAGGATTGCAGGAAAAGAGTTTTATTTCATTCAAATGTCTGTCTCTGTGCCCTGTGAATTTTTTGGCGTTTGATGTCACCAGCAGGGTGAAAATGTGTTTTATATACAATCTGAGCGAGCCACTTCAGTCACCATTTTAGCCTTGAAAATGACCCAAAAATGGCAGTGCGCTACCTTTCCCCAGATAACACACAAACAAACAAGTTGTTCTTTCCTTGGAATTTAAGCTACGCTGGTCATAAACAGATTTAAAAATTCATAAAATTACACTAAATATATGAATTCATCCCTTTGTCCTGAGCAGGATTTTGTTCTGTATAATTTGGGAATTTAAATGAGATCCCTTAGCTCCACCCTTGTGGCCAGGTGATTTAGAGATTAGCCTAGTCTCCCCTCCACCTATCTGAGAATTTTACTACTTGAATGATAATTATTCTAGGGCAGATATAACTGCCTCTGTCGCTCCTGAGCAATTGGGAGGCACTCTGTTAACTTTGGAGCCATATTTGAAATAAAGAGTCAAGTCTACTACAAGGGTCTTAAAATACCACCTCATTCTGCTTGCATGACTCTGAATAATTTTAGTTTCACTCTCATTCTTAGTCTCATTCTTGTTCTAAGCCTGAGATTTAGTAAACATTTGTCCTTAACTTTGGCTCACAACTCAGTAATAGTGTTCTGCTTTCTCTTATCAAGAATATTTTGGTGAGTTAATGGTCATGATTCAGGCTCAAGAACTCCCTCATTCAAACTGTAATTTTAGTTTCACTCTCAGATAAATTTATAAACACTTGCATTTAATGGTGAAAAGAGTGTTCTGCTTTCTCTTAACAAGAATATTTTGGAATTGTTGATTTAATTCCAAACTCAAAATTTTCTTAGTCTCCCAAGGAGGAATGTTGATTTAATTCCACTCAAAATTTTCTTATTCTTATTATCCATTATTTTCCTTTTGTGTCCCAATTTTTTAATACTTTTCTTCACACAAAATCCCTTCTGATTAGGAACACCCCTTTGGATTAGGAGCAGACTAGAACAGAAGTCCTCCAAAAAAAAGCTGACTGAATTTTTGCAGCTGAGCTGCTACAGTCTATTCTGGCATAATCCAAACTGAAGGGAAGGTATTAAGAGGAATTATATGGTAAAATGAACTATCCAGTCCATGAAATCCAACATTTTATTTAGCTGCTAATGATTAAGTAGCCTTGTAACTTACTACTGCCTGAGTTCACTCTCACCACTGAAGAGGGACCGGCTGAAGGCCACCACACAGAAGGATAAACAAATTGTGGTGATTGAAATCATACTCCTCGGATTTTAAATCTCAGATTGAATCATGACAGGCGGACATTTGTATCAAGCACACTGACGGGACTCAAAACGTCCCATGTGTTCACATAGAGGGTGGCCCCAGGCCAGTCATGGGAATCCCATTTGCAGGAGGTAGATTGCATTATGGGTTACATCAGCGAAAAAACAAAGATAAGCAGTTTGGATAGAGTCAATGGACTAACCAGAGGGACTTTCACAGTACTGCATTTCAGCGCACTGAATTAAAGTGTGCATCTTCTCATCAAATGCCCCTATTCAAGGCGCATCACCATGCTGGCCACTGCACATTCTATGCATTCCGTACTAGTTTACTCAACTGTAAACATATTTACTGGAAAAATATGCAGGAAAGTCTCTCACAGGTACCACTGCATTAGCTCTATACAGTGCGATAAATTTTAATTTTTTTAAATTATCTTTAATTTTTTTTTTTTTTTTCATATTTTAACCTGTTTTCTTTTGGAGGGTAAAGTTTAGTTCCCCTGCTGTGACACTAGAATTTTTGAGGTGAAATGCAACAGGTATTGATAGTTTGGTTACAGTAAGAATCCACTTTCCACAAAAGATAAAATATATGTGTACAGTAAGAGCTGAGTTGGTTCATTTCAATGTTCCTTTTATTACTGAAGGACAAACTGCCTATTGTGGGGTTCACGCTCTGGTGATCTCACCTTCACAGAATGGGCGGGGCAGTCTGGTGAGAGGCCGGCTTTGTGAGTGCTGCAGGCTCAGCTTATCCAATTGGATACTACAGTTTGTTTGCGTACTAACCAATAACAATAAAGGCCCTTAATGTTCCTCATTCCTCCCAAAATCCGTAAACAGCAGCTAACTGGTTGCATGCATGGGTGGCCACCGATCAACCATCAGCCGGGAGAGAAAAGAAAACAAGCCGGTTGCCCTGGTGAGGAGGCGGGGCCAGCGGGGGAGGCAGTCACATGTGCGGGGATCCGCTCTGAAGAGTTCAAGAGTTCTCTTCTGCCCACTAATAGGGTGAGCACAATGTTGATTAAGGTTCTGGAGTTGAATGTACCTGAACACCTGGAAGATGACATGAGGTTTTGCTCTTCATCTGACTCTGGATTCAAAGACTAGCCGTGTGAGGGCATCCATTGCAAAGCACAGAATTGTGTATGTTTGACAAAACAGTTCAATTTCATAGTTACCTTATATTTTTTCAAACCTCACTACCTCCCTTTCATTAGCTCCCAATAATTTACACTGGACAGGATGAAATTCTGTTTTTCGATATGACATTGTTCTCTAGTACAACACAGTTGGAATGAAATCAATAAAAACTGCTCAATGATTAAAACTTTTGTTTAAAACATGTGGCAAATCAATAAGCCTTAAGCACTGAATTCCTCATTTGCTGACTGAAGAGCCCTTACAGGCAATGCTCAATAACTCACTGAGCAAACTACAAGCCACAACCCTTATTCCAATTCTCACTGAACCTTACAGACGGTGTACTGGTCTGAGAACTCTTTGAATTTGGGCTGCTAATTGCTTTTGTTTGGATCTGTTGGGGTTGGGGTGGGGTGCTCATGGCTGTATATTTACATATGAAACGGCTAAAAATTCAGGTCAACTTGCAATTATGTGTCTGGACCAATGGCAACAATACTGTAGCCAGTATTAAGCAGGTGCATAGTGATCTAGTCTATGCACACTTTCTCTGTGCAGGGACTTGTGTCTTTGTTTCTCTACCATACAGGTCTACTGTTTGAAAACAAGTTAAATTAAAGAATCATACTAAAATTCATGACAAACAAGAGCTCAGAGCATAGGCCAGGACATGCCTGAGAGTCTGAACTGTGACTACAAAAGACAAATACACAAAAACCTTAAAATAACTTTGGCCCGGGCCCCAATCAAATAAATGTGGTTTCTTTAAGAGCAGACGCAATTCAATAAAAACAGTCTTTATGGGAATATGCTACTCTATTTTAGACTGAAAAAGAACACTCTTCAAAGGACATGTTTGCTTGTTTTTTTTTTAAACTTTATAAAACACTTGAGGAAACGAATATTGTAATGTTAAGTCTTTTTGACAGGGCTTCATATGCCGTTAAAGAGGCAAACAGACCTTTGCTTAAGTGCTTAACTGATCATAGTGAGAATGAGAAATGCGCTTATGCGGAAATGCACTCAAGAGCAGGTCTGGATTTGCCCCCAAGTGATTCTGACAGGGTCTCACCTGTGCCTTTTTAATACTTATTTTGAAAAGTAGCTCCGCAGTCAAAATGGCTTGTACAGCATTTTGACCAAATATCTGCCACCTGTTTGATTTTTTTGAAGTTCTCCAAATGTTTTGATAGTGTTATCAGATTTATTACCAAAACCTAATATTAGCTATAAGGGAACCAAAATCAACAAACAGCGCAGCATTTTGATAGTTAGTTCATTTATTTATTAAAGGAAGTTATGCAACGTCCACTAACCCTGTGAGAAAAATGAGTCACCCCCTTAGACTCAGTAACTTGTTACACCTCCAACAATGGCTGCAGCCCAACGCACCCTGCAGGAGTTGATCAGTCTCTCCCAGCACAACAGAGGGATCATGGAGGGTCCATCCTCCCATGCAGAGCTGCTCCAGTCCAGTGAGGTTTGTTTTCATGGATGAGCTGCTCAAATGGGGTTAATGTCTGACTAGGCTGTTCCAACACCATAACTTTCTTGTTCTTCACCCATCTTGATGTAGACTTTTCTGCACCTTGAGATTGCATGAGAGTATCACCGAATTTCGGCATCATTTTTCCTCTCTGTTACATAATCTACGGCAGCGACCCACAACAGAGGCGACCAAATTCATTAGGGAAAAGGTATTAAGCTGCAGAATATCACACAAGGAGCAAGTACTCTTTCATGGCACTGTACAAAAAATGAATGAGAGAATATGTGTTTTAGGCCTTGAAGCTTGAAACTCATGTTAACTCATGCACACATTGTAAACAACATAGTGTGAATCCCAGCACAGCACTGAATCTTTCCTCTCTCCCCAGACGTACACTGACACATACAGTCACTCATGCACGCACTCGCACATACTCCCGGTGAGAGTTACTGCAGCCTGTGCGTCTGTTGGCCCACATTATCTCATCTTCCTCATCTCCTCTGTCTGGCTAACTCTCCATTTTTGTTTCTCCAGTGCACCTCCTGACCTTGCAGGAAACCTTACAAAACAGACCTTATCGGCATAAGCCACACACCAATCACTACAACCAAAGGCATTAAATATTTATCCTACAGAGTCTGACTCTTGAACTATGGGCTTACAAGAGGAAACAACTTTGGTGTCTTCACATCAAAAAAAAGACTCTGGGGACAGCAGCGAGTTTTGTTTGTAATGTTTTTAGAAAGGCTAGAAAAGGCCCTTAATTTCTGTCGTAGGTCATTGCTGGAACTGCAGGCCTCGCCCGTTACCATGTTTGCTCAAAGAGGTTTATGGGATTGCCAGTAAGTGCTGCGGGGAGGACAGATGTGGTCAGAGCTGTAAAACAGGGTTGTAAACCCACTTGCTAAGAGCACTTTCCCACCTCCTGGACTTCTGCACCTCTGTCTCTTTTAACAGTCCCAGAGACAGAGACGCCCATTACTCCCAGGGTGGCTGGAGTAATACAATGCGGTACAATTTGGATTCTTATCTGTACTACATTCGAGCAAATTTGTTCTTGTCCTTCCCTCCAATGTGTGAGCTTTGTGAACAAGTAATACCTTTGTGGTTTTCCCAAGAGTGGTGTTTGTTAAAGGTGATGTCATTTTATATTTGGCACATTCAGCTCAAAAAAGTTTACAAAAGATGAGGGTGTGTCCAATGATAGGTAATTAACCTGCTTACTATATCTTACTGAGTATGGAAAAATGAATCACCTGCGGATTCATTTCACTTACTTCGGATAGGCTTATATCAAAATAGCAATGGCACATTTTCATCTCGTGAATTAAAAATTAAAGCTAACCCACGCTACTTTTCTCAACCAAATTTTATTTCTGTATTTCAGGGATTCAGCAATTCAGAATTATATGTAGTATCTGTAAGCCCATCCCATGTCTCTTAGACCCCATGTTAGTTCAGGAGGGAGCGGTTTGAAGCACAGGTCATCTGCAGCATGCTCTGCTAACTGCATTTTCGCTATGCAGCTGAGCAGCCGAGCAGAGCACCAATGGCCTTGAAGGGCTGTGCTTCATGTGCACTTGGTGCAAGCAGACGGCAAGTGTCTGATTGACCTGTGCAATAAAACAGGGGGATACCATTGTTGACTGAACACCTGAAAGCCACATGGTCTTCAGTCAAGACCATGATTATTTCAATCGGGGGTTTTATTGCCGGGCTACATCAAACGCCTGCACTCACTCCTGGCCTTTCTCATATTAAGACGTGAGGACCTTGGACTAGAGCTTTAGCTCGACTGCCACCCAGATATCCCTAACTCGACTACTGAGTGGAAGTGGAATCTCAGTTTGTGGCTTTAATACTTCATACAGCCAGTGACCTTATAAATGGGAGTAACTGCATATTTCCATTTGTTTGGGGTTGTATTGAATGATGCAACCCTCTTTAACGCAGTCATTGACAAACATGCAAATATTTTTCTATTTGCCTGGACTAGTACCTGGTGCCACTAGGCCTTCTATGTTAAAGGAAAGACGACTGAATACAGTGTAATGTGTCTGCAAAGTGGAAATGGAAAATCCATACAGAACAGAAAGGCATACTGAACAGTTGACACCTTAAAGTACAAAATTACAAATAAACAAATTATGGAAAATGAAGCCACACTATGGCCAGACTAAATACAATCTGTAAGCACAATTTTATGGTGTTTAGTGCATAGGTGTCAGAATTTAGCATGAAAACCTCAGAATCGGAATTTGTTAAAATAACACAGATGACCTGGAACTTTCCTTCTTGAGAAATTGTCAAATTTATCCAGTCTCGTTACTTCAAACTGAGCCACTTGCAGTATGTTATAAAAAGGAAAACATACTCAGAGCTCTTTATCAACTACTTTACAATTATCTTGAACCTCAACATTTAAATCCCCAAAGAACGCTGGAGAAGCATTTCTTCAGGAGCTTGGTGTTTACAGTCCATTGGCATCTGAGTTTAAACATTAAGTGGAGGGCTTAAGAGGGGGTACAAAGACCAGTATTTTGACTGGGCCCTTATCTTTATAACACAACAAGGAAATGGCAGGAGTGGATAACACACACATTCCAGTATCTGGCTGAATGGAGCATTTTAACAGTTCTTTGAGATATATATTTTATAAATGATTTGGCTATCCTGTCTGTAAAGTTACTGAGCGAATAAAAGGGCGTTGCTATTTTAAATAGTTCTTTGAAGTCCTGGGTTAACATCTTAGCTTCCATTTTGAGTTTTCCCTCAGGTTAAATTAGGAAATACATTCGACTGGAGAGGGCCTTTAAATTAGAAATTACTATGAAGTAAAATCATCATGCATGTTTGACCAGAGTTGAGTAGCATAAAGTAGATTGTTGTGAGCAAACCCCTTTATGTTGCAACACTGAGTGAGAATCACATCAAAACATTGAACACATTATAGTCATTTAGCTGATACTTTTATCCAAAGCATTGATTAGGCTAACCAAGGGCCAATCCCCCATGGGAGCAATGTGGGGTTAAGGGCCTTGCTCAAAGGCCCAACAGCAATGGTGTTCTTGCTGTGGCTACACTGGGGCTTGAGCCACCAACCTCAGGGGTCCCAGTCATGTACCTTAGCCACTAGACTCCAGGCTGCCCCACATCTAGATCCAATTCAGAGATGCCAGGACAAACAGTAAACTAGACAGCAGTAATGCAGTACAGCCAGAAATGCATTAACTAATGTAATTGCAAAAATTAAATTAAGGATGGGAGACTGTAGTCTTTGCATGGAGCTATACCACACACTACACAGTAAGTATGGACAGGACAGAGGGGTAGACTGTAGTCTTTGCATGGGGATAGACCACACACTACCCAAATGGCTGTTGGGCACTGGAACCTCTTCTCTGGAAATCTGTTTCTATAAATGTAAGGACTGATGATGATTGGACTCCTTAGTGTGCACAATACTCAGACAAAAAGCTAAGGAACTAATTCCTCAACCACTAAGGTCTGGAAGGAGACAGATTAGAGGGAACAAATCCCTAAAACAAAAACAAAAAAAATACACTGCTGTAGGAGAATCCCAAGTCTAAGATAAATAAAAAGAAACTAAGACTTCAGGAGTGATAGAACTAACAGCTCTTCATATAGAAAGAGCAAACTGCGAAGTACCACGCAGATACGTCAACACCAAAGTTCTTCGGCGGGTAAAAACGGATCAACCCCGCAATAAAAAGAAAAGAAAGAACTTAGTAAAAGATTCCTACATTATACCTACATTCACGGCTTTTCTGAGCCGAAAACCAGCGGACAAAATCTCTGCCTAAACCGGCGAAGTGTATAGACGACACTAACGCAAAGAGATGCTGAAGCCCTGGGCAATATAAAGACCTCACACACCTGAAACCAATTACTAATCAGCCACACCTAGCAGTTAGCCGATAACCAAAAAAGATAGGAAAGATAGCCGATTAGCCAAAAGAACGTCGTTAGCTTCCCGACGATAGTACAAACGGAAAAGCACGAAACGAACAAATAATAAAACCCAAGATAGCACCTGCAATCATGACAGCAAAGACTTTGTTTTAATTGAACTAATACACAAGCAGAGCACATACAAAACAACTAACTCATATCTGTGCTCCTGGACATACGGTCACCAGAGGTTTCATACATGATTATGGGGAACATTCCTGTGAATTTTTAATAGGAAGGTTTTGTCTAACAGAAGAAGCACCATCTAGAATGTAAAAAATGTAATGCTACATATATAAATTAAATATATGCATACATTATCACAATTTTCCAAAGTAAATTCATTGGGAAAATGAATAACTCATTTTAATAAACTCACATTAAATCACATGTTAATTCTTTTCCAGATCACCATCTACACAACTGAATAAGCCTTTGTATATGTGCTTTAGTACAGCTGGAGTACTGAATTCAACATAAAGTGAAAAGATATCACAAGACAAACTTCTGTATAAAGTATGATAATGAATATCATATTTTTGGACTATTCCCAGCCTGAAATCCACAATAGATTATCCTGCCTTTCAAAAAAATGACCATTTATTCACTAAGGTAATCCAAACTGCCTTCTTTTATTACAAAACAACCGCTTTTAGTTTTCCCCCTCAGAACATATATAACCCAAAACAGGACAATGAAGATGACTTATTGGTTGACATCCGAATCACTCAGTTCGATGAAAGAGAAGGAAACGCTGGAGGTTGAGGTGAGATTCCCCTTCCTTTGAGGCCTCTCTGGGAACATTCACAAAGGGCGGTTTATGAATCGGTGTCGGGTTCTCCGTTTCCTGCTCCGCGTGACCCCGCCCCTCTTCACCCCACCGAGAGGAGCTCCGCCTGTTCAGAGCCTCCTGTTTGACGGGGCGAGAGGCAGAGTGGGAGACTGCTGGGGTCCGGTTTCACGAGAATCGCTCTGAGGTGTTTAGACGTTCCAGATGTGTTCTGAGCGGCACGTTTTACTCCAAAAAA
This sequence comes from Albula goreensis, assembly GCA_022829145.1. Lineage (NCBI taxonomy): Eukaryota > Metazoa > Chordata > Actinopteri > Albuliformes > Albulidae > Albula > Albula goreensis. The sequence goes on along the minus strand of CM040750.1, from coordinate 8,400,193 downwards.
AACTGCATCTCCAAACCCGGACCAAGTATTTAAAACACTCTCACACTGCTGATCAAGACAGACCTTGGTGATTTGGCCCAAATGAAACACATTTCTCTTTTTTTCTATATTAGCTGCTTTGTGACCTCTGCTTCTTTTAAGCTCGACTGCAAAGCACCTGTCCCATAAAGGTTAAATGCTGTACTTACAGCATCCACGGACAACATCGACAAATTCTTGGGTAGCATAATATGCTTACATCCAAATAAATTGAGTAAGCATCAAGTTAAACTACTATTTTCATTTAAATGTGGAAACTGCACTACACTATAGTTAGGATAGATGCAATCTTGGTATGTTACTGTACAGAGAAAAACAAACACAACACAAATTATGCACAGAAGCGAAAAAAATATACATGAATGTGCTACTTATCTACTGGGCTAGCCACTGTATTAACTGTTGGGTGTGTGCTCGCGTCTTATGTTGACACCATGTAACTGAATGACCTCCAGCCAGGCTCATAAATATGCCGTCCGGTTTCCGTGGAGGGCGTGCACTTCCTGTGCAATGGGAAAGAGGATGTGGTGGTGGGACCGCCATGCTTCTGAATAGAGGTCAAACGTATCAATGGAGGGTTTAGCCTCTCTTCCTATCAGCTCTAATGAAAGCATCCTTAGTGAGGGAAGAGTAAATACACACACAGGCACACGTATGCGTGCACGCATGGTGCACCCACAACACAGGCACCCTCACAAGTATATAAAAACACACTCTGCACACAAAGCACACACATGCGCACATACACACACACACACATACAAGCGCGCGCACACATATACACACATGCATATACACAACCACACACTTACACACACACAAGCACATGCACACACACACACACACACACACAAAGCACATACACACACACACACATACACACACACACACACAAGCACATGCACACACACACACACACACACACACTCACACACACACACACTTACACACACACAAGCACATGCACACACACACACACACACACACACACATGCACACACACACAGCACACACACACACACACACACACACGAGAAAAAAGCTGATATTATAACCTGAGGTGAAGGGGGTACACAAACAGGCGGTACATGAGCACAAATGATGGATTCATTTATTAATTGGCCAAGTCAGCCAGAGGAAATGTGAATTTCAAAAACTGCCAATGAACATGTTCATGAAAAGGACCCCACCACCTTTATCCCTAAAAACAACATATGCCCTCCCTTGAGCAACTCATTAAAAGCAGACCCAGTCATTTTCCTTTGACTTTAATACGTTTAAAACAGACACAAACTTTACAGCCTGTGAAAGCAATCTTGCGGCAGACGGTTTTTTCAAGCCCAAAACAATGAAGTAATAGCTCTCCATGTTTGCGTTTCATTATCATCTGAATTGGGGGCACCGGAGTTAAATGGAGTCATGGGGAGAAGTTTTGACTTGATAATGTAAAATTCACTGAGGCAACGGGGCAGGGGACGTTCTGTCTGACTCCACCCTCGTTACTCTGCCTGCCTGCTGGACGGCTTCACCCTACTGTAGGGCAACAGCTTGGAACAATCACCGAAGAAAAAAAAAAACACAAGACAGGGCCTTTCGCAAGATAATGCACACAGCAGGCTGTGATGGATTTTAGGTGTTTCATTACTTCCCACAATGGTCTAACAGGGTTCTCTCTAGAAATACGATACTACGTAGATTATCCAACTCCCCGACTCCGACTCTCCGTTTCTAAAGAAAGCTTTAAATGTGCCTTAAACATCACAGAGTTGACAGGAGGTTTAACTATGGCTTAGATTTGTGTACTTTGGTGGGAAAAAAACAGATTCACAAAGGCACTCACCTGAAGGCTCACCCACAATAAATGGAGGCCATTTATACCATTTCTGACATTTATAAATATCCCATCTTATTTAATTACAGATTTATTATTGCCACAAAAATGGGCAGTTTCTCAGTGATATGGAGCTAGATCCAATCAAGTCTCCATGGGGAGAATTCAATCAGAAGAGATGTTAACATACCCTGTTAAATTCTAGGATGAATAGAACACAATCTATGAGGTAGGTTTGTCTGATTCCAATACACCATGATTTACTCACAGAAAATGGCTGAGCTGTCAAGTTTGCTTTGACTGAACTGCATATGCTCTTAGAGATACACAATTTTTCCCAAAAGCTCCGAGATGAGAATTATGAGGACTGCTGAGGGGTGGACCCGGGAGCACAGAGGTGCTTTGTTTCTACGCCAATTTGACCGATTTCTTGAGTATGCACAGAGCGATCATTTGCTGTTTTAATTAATTAAAGAATGTAAGCCTGTTTTTCTAACCACGTTTCCACAGCACGATGTGAATGGAAGGTCACACACCATCATGCGAGATGGCGGAAAACACGCCTACCATGCCTTAAACAGCCATCATCCCCAATCAAAGTAACCAATGGCAGTCAGGACTCTGCCCATATCACTGACTGTGCTGCTTCACCCAGTGCTACACTCTATCTGGGCACACCACTTGGGAATCAAATCCTCCAACTTTTGGCCCTTATGGTACTCATCTTAATTTGATGGCAGGGTCCCTAAACTACTAGCTCGCCTATATATGTGAGTGAAACTCGAGTGCTAAAAATGTCAAAAGCTTTCTTGGTTACCTACATTTTTAAGGAGTGTTACTTTTACTACTTTAACAACAATTTGCCATAACCCATACAAAGTGGGTGTAATGTGTCAGTCAACTCCTATAGGTGACATGTCATAACTGGATATTGAGGGCCTGTACTTGAGTCATTATTGTGCACTTCACTCTCCGATGTTAATTGTATTGCTACATTTCACTCTCTGGTGCAAAGTCCAGGTGGTCTGTTCGGATGTGGCAACAAAGCCAAAGATGTCTTATGATTGTTTTCTCTTTCAGAGTGTTTATAACACAGCAATTACAGAGTATTTATTTATTTATTTTTTTATCAATTTATAATGATTAGTTCTGAGTATTTTATTGCAAAGAAAAATGTTTTTCCAATGCACCTCAACAAAGTTGGGTGCACTATGTAGTTGGTAAGCTGACAAACTGAGAGCATGATCATTATCAATACTGTTTTTACCTCGGTAACAAACTAGACATTTTTTAAAAAAATATTGATTTTTCTTAAAAAATATCAACTGTTTTACTTCATTTCTGTAATGCTTCCAAATAAGGGGTAGGCATGATATATGAGAACCACGATTATCTCCCTACTGTGAATATTTGCCAACTTAATATCAAAGCACAACAATATTTCAGCACAAAGAATAATACAATATAAATGTGATGTTGTGTATAGACATCTATAGACATTTAAAATAAAAAAGTCTTAAAGGCTCCTATGTCTGGAACCCAATCAAATACTCTCAGTCTCTTTATGGGTATATATAATTCAATCGAAACAGACTTCACATTACAACATACGTTTCACTGAGTATTTTCTTGGAGACAAGCACACATGTTCTTTTTATTTCCCAGTACAATAGCATGTGTCCTTATAAATACTAAAGTATGTTTTGATTGAATTGTGTATGCCCTTACGTACACCAGGTCCTGGTCTTTGCTATTTCATAAACACATGTCCGTTGAACTGTAACTCCCCTGTATATGAGGAACACCTGGATATGTTTATTCGGTGTAGCCATCGGTGACCCGTGAGGAGAGATGACTTCTTGGAGGACCAATGAGGCGGAACTCAAGGCAGGGGGCCCTACGGTGTGTCACCCGGAGCAGCCGGCTGTCGTTAGACCGTCCGTCATGGTCAACGAGTCTGAGGACAACTTCAAGGATCATTTTGCTATTTACAGCTTTGTGACAGTCTGAATCAACACATAACTGCTACACACAGATTAAAAAACTGTTAGGCAAAAACATACAGTCTGGTGTTTGAAACACTAAGCTTGTCAGAATCACAGTTCAATATTTTTCCCACTACATTAGCAAGACAACGAACCATAACTTCCCTTACATATACATTTTCATGGACAATGAACATTCTAAAATTACAGATTATTGATTTTAAAATGGATTTTAAGATTATTAATATTACTTTTAAAACGTGAGTTTACACACATATCCTTGGCTGAAGTCAAGCTGAAGGTATGCAGAAGTTCATGTCACGAGGGAGGTCAATTGTGCTGAGTGGCACCGGATACCCAATTACAACACTGGGAGGCTCTGCATAAATATTTCACCTTCAGGACTCTGCTACCTATTTTGAGCACAATCCCGGACTTCTTAAATTATGCATGGCCTGCAAACACATGGAGAATGAATCCTCCAATTTCACTGGTGGATATACGGCGAAAAACAAGGCCTATCTCTAACAAGCCAATTCATCTTATTGTGGAGCTGAAAAAACTCACATGGAAACAACAGACAAATTCTGCACTATTTAAGAGGAGAAAAATTATCAAGAACTTGACGGCGCTGGCCTTGCTGGTTTCCACCCTCTATCCTGGGACCTTCAAACACTGAGGACACAAACCCAGTCAAACGCACTTTAGTCTATACAACTCAATCAAAACAGACTTAGGTTTCTAGACTAAACTGTCAAGTAATTATGAAAGAATGTGTTAAAAAGTCTTAAATTCAAACGTGCACGGAAAGTAACGCATTGGAGCCAACGAAAGTCTGTACTCACAGAGGGATTGACAAGTGTGCTTTTCTTGGGTTGCAATTCTTGCTACATTCTTTATTTTAGCTCCCTGAAGCACAGCAATGGGACGTATCACAACGATGGGGAGATAAACTGTTACTTCTTCAAAAAAGCATTCTAGCTTCGTAGGGACAATAGTGTAGAACAAACAAACGATGAGTTCACACATAAATATGCAATATTTTTTCACACTGTTATTTAATGTTTCATTAGAGTGATATTCTTTGCCTTTGTGAATCTATTTGTCTAAAAGTGTTGCTTGCCGCGTTATTATTGGCCAACGTCCAAAAGAACAAACAAAAATAGTTTAATGGTCATTTCATATTAAGGAGACAAATACAAATATATGATATGCAATATGTGTATTTACCATAGCTCAAAGTCAGAAACATTTTCATTGGCTATGTGCTGGGATGGCCAGCCTTGGCACTTTGTACGTGTGCAACTTACACCTCCGAGAAGGATACTTTAATGAAAGACCTGAGGATAGAAGCACTGAAAGGAAAAACTTGTTTACATGCACCTTGCCAAACAAAGTAGCTACCATGCATTTTGCAAATGTTACTAATCCAGTAGCAGAGACCACTGTACTGTTAATACAGGATCAAGTTGTTTGAGAGAGAAAACTGTGTTTAATGTTGCAAGATTTTTGTTACATCATGTTTCAGCATTCTTTTCACTGCAGGTCCAAAGTCTTGGCATGGGGCAGACTCTGCTGTATTTCATGTTATCTTCTGCTTTTGTGCGGCCTCTGATAACAAAATACTAGCCATTTCAATAAGAAGAAATCTACAGCATATGAAAATAGGGTAGAACCCTATAAGCAGTATAAGCCCTTATAGTATAGTCCATTTTCCAATTCAATCCAAAATCCATTTTGATCGAACTGCACACGCCCTTAAGATTGAGTGTGTTTGATTGAATTTAGCCCTTCGCCTTAGACATCCCTGCTTAGGGAAATTTCAGTGCAAACACAGACACACATTTCCTTATTCAGCCGTTATAGAGCACAATAAAAACCTAACTGAAAATAAACCTACATGACAGCTCATCAAATGCAATCTGCACATCAGCTGAAATATCAAACAGTTATTTTACTAGAGTTACATGGTAATTTTGATATTTTAAAACACACCAAGGATATTATAATTCCATAGTGGTCCGAGAATTCATCCATACCAGACAGGAAACAATTAAGTCAGACAAAAAAAAAAGACATCCTACAGTCATTCTCTGCTGTTTACAACGCCTTACATCCTTGATGACCTGGCCTCATGTTCCCCACTTAAAATAATGACAGCTTTACACAAAGCATCCAGCCAGATTCTTGAACCTCTTCTGCAGCTGTAAGGGAGACCAGTGGTTCACCAAAGCCCTCTATCCAGCTCTGCTCTTTTCTAATTAGGCCTTAAAACCCAAAAAACCCCAAAAAAGCAGAAAAGACAAGCTCTACATCAGCCAAAAAGGTCAGTACAGACTGATGTTGAGGCCCTTTCCTGTAAGGGGTGAAAAAAAGGGCTGCACTGGTGCAGAAGAAGCTCTTCATCTTCATTTTACAAAATGGAGCTGTCACAACCTAGGGAACAATCGCTCTTTTCAGTTCATTTGCACAGATACTCCAAAGCACAGAATGAGGGAAACCGGGCTAATAAATCATGGAGTCTGCAGATTCCTACGCAAAGCATTACGTTAACCCTTTCCTTCACCGCTGTCTGAAACTGGTGGCTTTATGTTGGTGGAACATTGTTCGCAAACTTGGCCTTGGTTTGCTATGAACAACCTTGTTGATGGGCAACATGAAGGAGAATATGTACTGTAAGAAATCTTCATTTCACTAAACACCAATATCACCACTGTTGAGTTATCCTGCTGTTCAGAGGGGAAAAGCTTATGATATCCATAAATATGATAATGGGTTCTCGTGCAATATTGGAAAATCGATCCACGGTAATAAATTAGGAAAAAATATATCATGCAATACATTCATCAATTGCTCAGACGGCGTGTTTCCAATTTGGAGACGTATTACACTTGAACCCTGGTGTCAGCACAATGTCACGGTAATTTCTTTCGCTGCGTGATAAACTAGACCCAGCACCAGGCGCAAAATGGAGAAACATCAATCTTGGCACTGCGGGGCCATAAAACCGGGATTGGTGGGCAGCGGTTGGTAGACGGGGAATAATTCACCGCCGTGTGGAGGGTGGTGGAAGGGCAGTAAGCCCGTACGTACGCCATGCCGTAGCTCATTTCCTTGTGTATCACAATGGAGGAGAGCAGGGGGTATGAAAATGTGGGAAGGTGTCGTCTGGCTCGGAGCATGCCGTTGAGGTGTGTGTGTGTATGTGTGAGTATGAGGTGGTGGGGGCTGGGGGGAGAGACAGAGGAAGGCTGTAGGCCCCCCTATCCCGCTGTGTGGTCTCCTCTCTTGCACTCCTGCATTCCACAGATTTACACCCTCCCATCCTCTTCCCCCCTCTACCCACCCCCAACCCCCATCCCCATCAGCATGTACGTTTCAATCTGCTAGACAGCAGGTCTAACCCTCTGCAGCAGGCCCGACGTAAGTCAGCTAAAGAGAAGTGAACTGAAGTGTCCCATGCATTCCGCGACAATGGACAATTCCCACATGCTTCCTTATTTCGTAGCACATTCCACTGTAGCCAGTCTGTGTCTTCTACACCGCTCCTTGTTGCCTTCATGAAGCTTTTTCCCTTCCTGTAAGACTGCCTGGCGCAGTGCAATTCCTGTCAACCTTATCCGTTCTGTAACCTTGCAGGCCACCCTGGGCCCCCACTGCACACTCCAGTGCGTGGACGCGCATTGAGTTGATGGCAGCCATCATATATCAGCTGTTGCAGGTGAATTTAACAGTGCATCCGTAATCTGGGACCCCCCCAACCCAGAACAAGCAAATGACGGTATGCTATAGGGCCACTGCTGTCAAGGACACATATTTAACCAATAAACAGTGAGCATTGCTTTGGTGTGTGCTTTTACAGTATGGTATAAATGTATGTCAAATAATAATTTCATTTATTTGAACACTGTTTATTTATCATTTATTTGAAACTGATACTAGCAGTATAAACTATGCATCAATAAAATGTATGTGGAAATTTAAATAAGGGAAAAATAGAGGGAAAAAAATAAGAGCAACAAAGAAAGTAAATATGGTGGACATGTAGCATCTCTCCAATTGTCTCTTTTATTTGGGTATATCTGCAATTCTGAATGCCTTCCGTGACCAACTTTAAAAGACAGCTGGTGCAAGTACAGCAAAGATTGCACTAATGCAAATGTGAGTGAACTTCATTTCTGTGCATTTGTTGAATATTTGCAAAGCAGCAGTAACAGCGGTTGTACAGCTGTGCAATGACAAAAGATATTCAGCTAGCTCTGTTAAGCAATCACTTACTGACGTCTACACACAAGTAAGCTACCTGGTTGCCATACTCATGAATGCTACGTCAATGGTTTCCACTGTGGAAAACTACCTTCCTGTCTTTAACACTCGGCATCCGGTTAGAATTTTTGAAATACCTGGTGTTTTTTTGTAATGGCTTGATCAGCAATTAAATAAAATGTTTCCAAAATATGGGGTTATTATCTGGTTGTTTAAGCAAAATACATTCTGAAGAGTATTCCCACTGCTGCCAAATGTTACTCGGCGAAGACTGAGGAGCTAAGCAGGTACTGGTGGTACTTATTTTGCATGCATTCTTCTAGGGATATCTTTATTCACATTTCAGTGGTGCTACTGACATTCCAAGTTAGATTTTTAAATCCTCAAAGAACTGGAACACATTGAGTGATTACTCACAGAATCTGTACAGTTATGTTTTACAAAGCCAGGCTAAAAGAAATGTATGACAAATTAGGTCCAAGCCAACAACAATACAGTCGATCAAATTGAACCACACAGAAACTGACAAATATTCTATGCTAAATTCTCAGCAAATATAGAATAATAACATATAATTTATGTTCATCTGTGGTTGCAGAATTGATTAATAACCCTTAAAGTAATGATAAGCCAATCCTAAGGTAAGGTAGACTGAACTGTGAGTGTGCCCAAGAAGGTCAATTCTAAACTAGACTGAACTGTGAGTGTGCCCAATAAGGTCAATCCTAAGGTAGACTGAATTGTGAGTGTGCCCAATAAGGTCAATTCTAAACTAGACTGAACTGTGAGTGTGCCCAATAAGGTCAATCCTAAGGTAGACTGAATTGTGAGTGTGCCCAATAAGGTCAATTCTAAACTAGACTGAACTGTGAGTGTGCCCAGTAAGGTCAATCCTAAGGTTGACTGAACTGTGAGTGTGCCCAGTAAGGTGTCATTCAAGTTCAAATGCATATAGTGTCCATTATATCCATTTTTCCCAGTGCTTTATATATGTGGAAATTTTCAGTAAATGAAAGGAGCAAGACTTGGTCCAATCAGATTTTTTCATTTACAAAGAGTTATTGACAATGATATAATTATTATTGTGGTCACGAGGCGCTTAATGTTGTTAGCCAAAATAAGGGCCTGGATACATAGCCTTTGTTCCTGGATACTATAAATAGTAATTTGACATGCATTATCAAGATGTAAAAATGCATTAATCCAGCCATCATACACTAAGACTTGAAATACGAACTCAACTAAGCAAAACAGTTGGTCATTTAAAATCGCATTCAAGGTCCCAGTTAACTTACATCATCCTGCTTATTTTGAGGCTACACAGAAACTCCTTACAAACTGCTGAAAACCAGAAACCGGGCAAGGAAGAATATAGGTTGCAATCAAAGATACAATGTGGTTATGTGCAAGACACAACACATCAAACCTGGCAGATTGCAAAACGTTCTACCGCAGATACCCTCAAATGACATGGTAGCCTGCTATACTGTTTGTGAAAATATATCGGAGATTTCAATATATGAAGACCCTAAATCCACAAATTACAGTTCAATTGAGCTTCCATGACCATACACTCAGACTGAAGTATTTTTGTGTAGATTCAAGACATATAAAGTTATAAACAGCGGAAATGGGAGTTGACCACAATGTACTGTATGTGGAGCTGTGACAGTGGACTTGGGTTTGCAGGATTATTCAGCTGGTCCACACCTCCCCTTACTTTTGCAGAGCCATAATATAGGTGTATTGAAGTGCATGGTCTATACTAAGCACCTCAATTCATTGCCAGTGCCAAAGTTTGACATACAAATGACTTGAATGTTGAAACTTCTGCTTTACCGCAAATTTAACAGAACATTAATGTTCAGCTCCTCGCAGATATCAGACCCACAGGAAAATAACAAATTCTTGAAAATAATTCATAACGTGTGCTAAGTATCAAATATGCAGACAATTTTAAAGACAAGGTGTGGGTAAAGCAGATTTCACACCTGCTCTGCGAGCTTCACACCAGGTGTTACTACAATAGGAAATGAACGAATGCTAAGTACCACGACAGGCACTTGGTTGGATCTCATAACCATGCCAATTTTCACGCCTTTTATTATTTTACTAGCCCGCTCTTTTATCTGGGTGGACTGCGAAACGTAGTGTAAACAGTGTTTATCCTGCAGTTTCCCTCGCAATCAACAACTTGATAAATGTTCAGTGACGCTATACGCTTCACAAAAACCAGACATGAAATGTGGCCGATTTACACTGTTTACAGTACACTCATATATAACACAGAGACAGGAAACAGCGTATGGGCAGGTTGTGTTTTACACAAGCTGACACTTTCATCAAAGCATTAAAACTTTTACAAAGAGATATGAGTGTGCTCAACAAGCGATTGCAATAAACCAATATAAAAAGACAGTGGAGTCCTCCGTTGACACCTGAGTAAAATAAAGTTAAAAAATTAATAAAAAAAAAAAAAAAAACATACCCACAGCCCTTATGACAAATCCTCTCGGAGACCTCAGCGCCCTGCGCATCCACGCTTCCCTCAGCACTTCCAAATGGTTAGCATTCCCTTGGACGATAAGCACAAGATTCTCCATCCATCCCTGGAAATAAACCTCTGCCATAGCTTTGACCAGTCTCTTATTCCAAAAGCTTCTCAAGTTTTGCGACTTAAAATCCGCGAAAATGTCTTGACCGCTCGCGCTGGAAGCACTGTATTTCCCCCCACCAGGTCTCGAGCTCTCCTCGTCCCTGCTGAAGACCAGCGCGAGACACGCCGGAGACAGTTGAACGACCCGCTGCTGTTGGGACATGATTTCGATGTCTTCACGTCAAAAAAGGTAATTTCATAACACACACCGTCGCTTGAAGACTTTCCCCTCAGCCAAAAGCGCAGGGTGTTTCGTTGTTTTCCTTCCCAGCCCAACCTACAGGTCGTCACATTCCTCCAGACTGCTACAGAGGCTAACCTGTAGTGTAAATGCCTGGATAGTTTCTCCTCGCTTCCAAGGTAACCAGTGATGACGGTGGCAGAAGGGGCGTTTGTGTGGGAATTTGTCACTTAGGATAGACCAATAAAAACTCTTTTACTCGATCACAAAGGCGTGTTTTAGTAAGGTTGCGACTGCTCTTCTTTAGGTCAGGTGCAAGTTGTGTTTTTGGAGCTTTTGACCTGACATTTTGTTTAAAAATCCATAAATTAGAAGTCACACGTTAAAAAGAGCAAGTATGAAATATATCATTACTTAATGTTTTTTATTTGCTTTGTTTTTGACAAGTGGTCGTACATTTGACTTTAATCGTTTCCTGGATTAATGAAAAAGATATGTAAACGAAAACAAACCTTTTGGAAGAAAAATTCAGTCGTAAATTGGCGAGCTAAACTTAATAAACAGCATTCATTAGACAGGCGTCTAATATGTGTATTAAAAAAACTACTCTGTAGAACTACACTGTACCACATTAATTTCAAATCGACTAGTCCAAGTGCTTTATTGCAGTGATTCTTGCAATAAACCCAGTTCTAGTATATCCCTGTATATTCTGTTTCTCATTCAAACCAAACTATTGTTTAATTAATGTGGTTGAAAATGTCTTTAAATTCAGTACTTTGGTTCATAGTCACTGCCGTTTCTATTTTCTTTGTCTTTGACCTCCTTCATTTTCCACAAATGGTTTAGTTTCAGCAGTGTCCACACTGTCAGCCTTTAGACCTTCTGCACTGATTCAGTCATAGATCTATCTATAATCAATGCAGAAAGCTTAACCTCTGACAAAAGGAATAATTTGCCAATGGACACAGCAAAAAAGGAAATAATTAGGACCAGCTTTCAGTCAACATTTATCCTGAAATTAGACTTTTAATTGAAAAAGAGTGTTTGAAATTCTCAACAAGAATGGTTTGGCAAGTTAATGATCATGTTTGCTGAGCTAGCCAAACTGTGTTGTGAATATAAAGATGAGCACTTGCATTTTATTTTGAGCTGAAGTTAAGGACAAATGTTGATTGAATCCCAGCCTAGGTCTAATGTCTGGGAACTAATCTGACTGATTAAAAGTCCTCACATTAATATGGAATAGTCATTCTTCGTAGCTTGAAAATCAGTTTCTGACTCAATGTACCATTATGACGGTATGTCACGGCATGTTATAAATTCCAAAACATCTAACTGAAAAATATCCTGAATTAAAAAAAAAAAATGTTTTACTTTTTATATTTAAAGAATTGTAACTGAGGTTGGAATGAAAACAAACATACGTGAGGGTTATTCCAGGACCACTGGGCTTGCTGCAAAACCCTCCATTGTTTATTACTTATATAATTATTTAGGTTTCAATTTGTGTCCACAGGACCACATTTTTCCTTTGCCACAATGTACAATACCAGACAGCATGGTATCAATTCTACATCAATAAAGAGTGATCTATGACAGGGAATGAAAAACAACAAAAGAATCCACAAATTTTTTAAAAAGAAACATTCATATATGCCATTGTTTCTGAAGCATTGAAAACATATTGGCCATGGAGCATTAGCAAGTACCACCCTGAGAGACACTGCTCTGCAATCAAAATGAATCTCTGCTGTTTGCATAGTTTATGCCAGTGCCACAGTAGAGTCTAAAATAAGTCTACTCTCATGTCTCTGTGTGTTGAGAGATGTTGTAAACACTGGGCTGCTGTTCTGGGATTTTTCGCATAAATTCACATAAACTTTTCAACGTCAGAAAGCATTCAGGAGAGGTTTATGGGCTCCGACACAAAGGCGACTTTTGTTGAGGGCATCTGTTCCACCGTGGCTTTTGCTGGCCTGTTGCCTTGGGTGACCACCTTGGTAACATGCTGGCAACAGCCTGGCAACGCACTGGCAAATGGTTTGAAATAATGACCTTTGAGGGACAAACACGGCATGTTGAAAGGGCAAGACATAAGTCGATATAAATGAGTACAATCCAGTTTATGTTTATACAGTTGGATGGTGGCAGACATTGAATATGGTATGCTTATAGAAAAGGCTTATGTGGTCAACAATATGTATACTGGAACAGGCAATGACACAATATTCTTGCTATGAGAATCTGAGCCCTTTTTCATTTCCTTCTTACAGCTCTATCCAACTACTGTCTTTTTGCTGTCAAGGTTTCAAAAAACATTAACCTATCTTATAATGAGTTTATAATTAAGCTTACAAAAATGGAGACATTTATGTAACTGTTCCTTTTAAATAACAAGTCAGTTCCATCCTTCAGTAGAAGTGCCTTTTTCTTTTTTTAAAATCAATGACATCTACACATGGTTACTACAGCAAATAGTGTGTGATTCAGGGACTTTGAAAGCAAACTGCAACAAAAGCCATTCTCTCCAAGCTTGGACCTTCAGTTGGAAAAAGCAAGAGCTTTTCCATGCAGTTTGTGGACAAGCCAGTTGCCAGGACGCCTCATACATTAAAAGCGAAATCAAAAGAAACCAAAGCTTTGCCATTTCGATTCCGCAAGTCACTGAAAGGGGCCCACCGCTACAACATTGAGCCCAATGAGGACAGAATATTGCAAGAACAGAATACTGCACTCTTTCCATACCCCATATAATTATGACTTAGTAATGAGGAAGAAAGAATGATGCAAGCCAGTGCATTCTGGGGAAAAGAATTTTCTTGGCATCCTTCTGGGAGACATGTCTGTGATCAGGTTGGTACACGAGGCTTGTCAAACTCAAGTCTTATAAGATCACAGTGTCTGCAGGTTTTTGCAATTTCCTTTCACCCAAGAGCAGACATAAAGCCTGGTAGGTAGGTGTGTAGGCAATCAGTGACTTAATCACTGAAAATGCATGAGAGCACGAAAAACCAACAGTCCTCAATTCTCCAAGATCACAGTCTGAAATCCCTGTGTTAGGCTCTTGGGAGCTGCTACCCTTTCTTGTGTGTTGTTTTTCTGCATTTGGAGTGCTAGGCAGGCAAACTCAACTGAACGCTCTGATTTACAATAAACATTTGAAGGAAAAGGGCTTTTGTGTTTTGTCTGGACATGGCTTTGTTTAACAAATATGCCACAAGTGTCAGACAGTGGGTTTTTCAAATCAAAATAGTGTGTATTGGGAACAAGATGACCGCACAGATTTGAGTGAATTGCTGGATCCAAAACCACTTCCTCATTCATATTTTACCAGCTGCAGGACCTTGATACAGAATGTTCAACCCAAGTCTTTAACACATATCTTACTGATTATCGTAATGTTGTATTCAGTTGGTGACCACCATTACATGTGAAATAATGTTTAAAAATTCCAGCTTTACAACAGATTTCCAAATTGGGTGTATGTTTGATTCTTTGGTAGAACTAAAAAATGTAGATTAAAATTTGCAATCATGTTTTAGCTTTCGGTTTGCAGTGAAGCGTCTCTTAAAATGGTCAACACATATAAAATGCCCATCACATCTTAGTTGTAATACACTGGACCGTACATCTTAAGTAGCTGTGCATGCGAAACACACATCTTGAAAACCCAAAAGCAGGAATTTGTATGCCGGGGCATGCATTTCCTCTGCAGCCGCGGAAGTTAAACCCTTTCCGAATAAACCCATATAGACTTAACCCTTTCACTGTACGGCCTCAGTCTCTCAGCCAGAGCTGATATTCATTTACACATTGAACTCCTGCAGATGTGTTGCAAAAAAAGAGTTGTTTGGGAATAATGTGGGAAAGCCATCAAGTTGCAGTTGGCGATTTTCTGTTTGCTTAACCTGAGGAGGGAATGCATGAAGATGCTTCTACCCCAGGGGATCAATGCATGTTGCCTGTGGCCCAGGTGGAGCGGCTGGAGATCAGAGGCGTGAGCCTGGACAGCCCACAGTGAGGGGCCCAGATCTGGGTTATCTATCAGATAGAACAGTCTTGAGTATGAGGAACTCCCATGTCCTATGTTTTAATGGACACACGCAATGCCTGAGGAAACAGGCAACATAAATGTATTTGTTTTCAGTTAAAGGCCAGCGCTGCTATCCTTGCCAGAGGAGGCAGAATCAAGTGCTAAAAAAGGGTTGCATACATGTAGAGAGGAAAAAAACAGCATTAAATGTTGAAGAAAAACCTTTTTTTCAGAAACATCTGCACGGAAAATAATTCATTTTTGCATATGTGTGAGCGTAAAATATAGTTTGTAATCTGTGTTCTTTATTTTTTTTTATTGCAGTACCGCTGTTTCCTTTTGGGAATATACATATGTGGGCTACTTTGGACCTATCAAAAATGAACCACCATGTACTTTTAAAGCTAAACAAGATATTGTTTATACAAAAAGGGTTTTAATGTTGCATTCATGAAGAATGTATTTCGCCATATTTTAAAGTTTCCAATTTTTTATGCTCCTGTATACTCTAGAGGAGGTCTCCTCATTAAACCTTCAACTCGTTCATTTATTTTTCATTATGATCCCACATGTGGAAACCTGAGGGTCAAGGAAGCTTTGACCTGCTCTCTTTTAAATGTTTACTGTGTGTATTGATGTACAAAAAGCAAAAATGTGCACAAGGGTGTTTTAACACAGTCCAGACTTCAGACATAAAAAAATCAATGTTCTGCTAAGCATAAGCTCAAAAGAGACTATAAGTTAACAAAAAGAAAAACAGCCAAAAATGACCGTAATGAGTGCAGCAGGAATCGTAAAATTTAACTGCTTCAGTCAAATCCTGACGGGTCATCTTGCTTTAATGTCAAAGTTGAAAAAGCTTTCAGAAATGGCACTTAGCTCCCCTGCTCAGACAAATTAAATTACCCCTCTGTGGGTAAGGGGCATTCTAAAATGGTACCAGTTCCTCCTACTTGACTGTTGATATATTGAAGATGGTCATACCAGAGCTCTTTAAGTCAAAGACATTATTGACATAAGTGTCTCACTGGATCATTTCCTGCTATGCTTGATGGTACTTTACTCCTCAGGCAAAAGGAATAAGAGGATGAACAGATATTTGCATACATTGAGTTTGACCAACTACGACAGAGGAACTAATGAGCAGAAGCTATGCTGAGAACATGTTAATACACAGTACAGCCTTTTTGGTGAAGGTATCACAGATATTAGAAAACGAGGCACTCTCTTTAATGTTGTGAAAGTGTCAATAGAATGTTTGATGAACACCTGTCCAGAATCCACTCATGTCCATTAAACAACATATCGCTGACTGACGGTTGAATGGTTTTTTTAAGTGACTGGTCCACTGGTGTCTGCCAGCTGAGCTGTGGGGAAGGACGGCTCTCACAAAGCAGGAAGCTGGTCCTTCTGTTTCCAGTCTTACAATCCCCTGTTTGAGCTAAATGACACAGCCACACAGTGGGTGTCCAGGCCATGCTAATGACGACCTTCAAAGCAATATGGGAGCTCTGTAGAACTAAACTTAAAGTCATGGGTGCTGTGAAATTCATAAAAGGCTGAAACCCAAGGCATTCCCTTTTTGATCTTATGCCAAAACCATCCTGATGGCATCTGGATGTTTACTAACAGTTGTATTGAACCCTGCATTTGTGCTGTTTTTGTGTTGGTTGCACAGACCCCCAATTTGTTTTCTATTATATTAGCTCACAGTAACCCGATACAGCATTTCTATTTCAAGTGCTGCACTCCCTGTACTTGAAATCAATAAACTTAATCTCTCCAACCGGATCAGCATGTCAGCATTTTTTTTAATCTACATAAAATCAATGACAAAAATCCTGAATGGCAGACAAATTCAAACTTTAAAAATACATTTTAAAAATGTTGTTTATCTGAAGACACATCATATATTACATTTTAATTTAATTTGAGGCATCACTTGATGTTCTGTTCCACAGCTTACACAGTTTACATTTTAACACACTACCCATTTATACAGTTGAATATTTACTGAAAAAACTAAGGTGAATAACGTTGCACAAAAGAGCAGTCTACAAGTGTCTACAAATGAGCAGTTTAGATGATATCAGCACTAAAATAATAGTAATGCAATCTCTCCGTTATTCTTTAATGTCAACGGCATTATTCTGTTTTCTCTTCAAATAGCCTTAAATAAAACAGTGCCATTTATTTGAATATGTTTGCTATGGAATGGAAAATACATATACATACAGTACACATTTTCTATGATAAACCAAAACATCTGTCTTGGTATTGAGACTTTTCCCAAAGAAAGCATGAAGCCCATTAGCGCAGATGGGGTGAGGTCCCTGGTATGTTTGAGTGATATAAAATTTAAAGGGCTAGCGTCCCACTGTGCTGGGCCCGACACCTGTGCAATGTCAGTCATCACCACAGCGCCAAACCTGTGACTGAAATGGTTTTACGATTTTCTAATGGAGGACAAAGTGAAAATTTAACAAAGCTGTCCTGTGCACTCCAACAGCGACATCAAACGTCCACAGCATGTGATTGACATTAAGCACTGGACAGGAAGGGAAAGCCTCCTGCTGGTTCTGGAGGGACTGGTGTCATGGTGACCGTCACCACACAGGAAATGCTTACTGTTAATACCTTGACCTGGATCTGATTTTCCCGCTTCATGGACCCGAGTTGACAGGAGTGGGCAAGTGGAGTGTTCTTACATTTAAGAGTGAGTCTGGTGACACCCTGGTCGTAGGGTTGTGACTGATGAGATTGGTTGATGTCTCTGGGCAGGTGGCAGTACAGGGGGTGAGCGTCTTGCTGCTTAAGGGCACGGTTTGGGTCACGGCTTGTTTCTTCAATCAACATGAAAGAGGGTGTCAGCCTTCCGTTCACCTAAACGAATAACCTTGCGGTCTGCTGAAGTCAGACAACAGGAAGAAAGAAGAGCAGGCTGCTGGACTATTGAATGTTTATTCACAGTGAGGCCTCCCCCATTCCAGTGGACAATCCCGGTCTAGTTCATCTCACACCTAAGGGGGGAGGGAACCCTTGACTGCCCTCTCTGGAATCTCTCTCTCTCGGCTGTGGTCATGTGACTTTTAGAAACAAAGAGACTTCTACAACAGACAAATTAGAAGATTGTCAACAGTTCTATGAAATAACAAGGTTTAATTTGATGGCAGGCATGCAGGGAACATTATTCCTCACATCTTTTCTGTTGTTACTTGTTTGTGAGCAAAATATGCGCCTCCAGTCACTCATTTCAATTGAGAAGGAGAATTTTTTAATGCGCTGTGTTATTATTGTCATTTTCTTGGCAGACACAGTCCTCCAGGGTAAGTTAAAGTGGCAATTAAAAACCCCTTTTCCAACATACAGCGAATGCACAAGCCTAGAGGAATGTTGAAAAGAAACACAGATTGTCAAGTACATTTTTAACGCATTTGATGTAACATTAAATACCTGCTGTAAACTTTTGCATCCTCTGAAGAGGAAATAGTTTGTTGAAGTAAACAGACACGAACAGGATAAACATGGTTGATTGTTTTTAAATCTGGGAATTAAAACGTAGAGATGTCGGCTTTCTGAGGTCTGGCCCCTCAAGGGGCCTGGTCATGAAAGGCACATGCCATGACTGTAGGCTGAGCCCTGTGGTTTCAGGTCAGCCAGGGTTTACCCAGTTTCCCTCCAAATATCCACGAAGCAACCACAAGCCATAGATTGATGTCAGTGAGACAAGCTTCACCCTTCTGACCCTCATTCGCTGACCTGTTGCCATGGGTTGTGCCCATTGTGTGTAAAGCAGTGGCCGGCTGGTGAGTTAACTAGAGGGCATGTGTAAACTTCAGAGAGTTATGTGCAAACTACAGAAGGACAATTAATGATTCAACTTATAGAGGAAAAGCTATGTATTTTTTTAAAGTCTGAGGCCTGTTTCTCATTTCACTGTACAAATTCAAAGATGACATTTCATAAGTTTGGCTACACAGATGTCATGTTTCCTATTGATTCAGCTCTTTTGATTATAAAAATGCAGAGATAGAAAACTGGGAACTTTGGAAAGTAACATTATTACCATTTGTTCTAAAGATTTGTTCTAAAACAGGTTATTTCACTAATTAGAAAGGGGGAATAAACACATACCATGATTTTAATTAGGTGATTGATTAGTGATACCTGAACAATTGAATGACATCACAATTGCCATCAGGTGAATGGCTGCTTTTAAAGGTGATTAATTGATTATGGTTGTGTTCTAATACTCAAAAATGTATCCTTCTCTCACCATACTGACCTCATCTCCTCCCACCCTCCAACGTCCCAGTATTGGAGAGAGGGAGGAGATGAGGTGATATTGGAGGAAAGGAAAATACATTTTTTGAGCTTTGGAATGCACTCAGTGAGTTTCAAAACCCTGATGAAGACCTGAGGGTTGAAACATTGCAAGAAATAAACGACGTTTGGAAACGAACGTGTGTGGATTTCATTAATTGGCCCATCTACTTGGCTGAAGACTAGTGCTAATTAGAAGCACCTGGTTTAGCGCAAGGACGGAACAAATACATGGCAGAACTTTTACTTTATGGAGCCGGGGCTTCCCACTTCTTTAAAGATGTAGTGTTCCCTGTTGACCCCAGCCAAGACCAGTCAAAAACAACATGCATACATTTCTCACACTGTAACCCAGTATCCCCTCACCACCCTGCTTGTTCCTGAGATCCTAAGGCCCTTTGCGGGCCTTACACATTCTACATGCGGGCCTTTTGCATGCGGTGAGACCCCAGCAATCAGTGGATCCCCACAGATCACCTCCTACCTCAACAATCAAGCCTGCCTTCAGTAAGGCAGCTCTCACGTGAATGGAGATGATGACTTCAATGTGCTTCCTCTGGTGTGACTGAGGAAAAAAAGGTTTAACAGCGAGTGGTTTTGTCACAATGAGCTCCACCCCCATCCACACCACTACTCCTTCAGTCAAAACAATGAGTGAAACGATTCTGAGATGTCCCGGTTAAGCAGCTCATTTTAATATGTTAATCAAAGTATGCACTATGTGATTTGTGCAACATTTGATACTTCACCTTGGCTCAGAAACTGAATTTAGAGAGCAGCCATATATAAGGGTTCTTATAATAATCACTTTTCACTCTTGGATCCACTTACCAATAGAAGAGGAATGGAAGGATGATAGTGAAGTTTCATAAAGTCCAAAAGGGGTATCATATGTGATGTGTAACTCAGTGATTATAACAAACCATTGAATTAGGCAATAGAGAGCCAAAACTTAAAAAGTGTTCAGTGACTAATAGCTCATTGTCCCTCCACTTAAGGAACTAATGATCCATTACTCTCCCATAATCAGAGCAGCAAAATCTGAGACAAATCAACTCTTAATATTATGAGAAACCAATTTTCCACAGAAATAAAGACCACTGTTCTATAACTAAATACTCTTATTAATCCATTGCAGAGATTCTAAGACATTGCGGAACACAGTGACTTATCTCAGGGCAAAAAGCATTATTTCTTTAATTTATTTGAGGGCTCAGAATGAGGGTATAGCTCCTTCATTAAGAAATAACTGTATTGACCTCTGTGTGGCACAGTTGTTTTATCTATACATGGCTTATTATACTGTTTGTTTCTGAAGTATATGAAGTTTCTGAACGGTTTTGTCTATCTATGGTTTTCTGCTTGTTTGTGATGTCTATTTTTTCTACATAGAAACACATTTACACCTAAAACAGCTTATTGATGATTTATTTCTAGTTATAGAATTGATCATTTATTTATTTTTTACAGGAAGGAATAATTGTGATAAATTGAATGTTTAGCTTTTGCTGGTAATATTAATAGTAGGGAGAGACCCACATTTGTGACATTGGACTCTACTTTATGGATGATACAGGAGAGCATTTCAACGTTTTAATGCATTTTAATTTATATTCATATTCACCCCATATATAGCTTAATATATTTGAATTTTTATGTGACACGGGCAATAGCCAGCTCTTACACACTTGGTTAAAAGTTCCAGTGAAACAAAGAAACATCAAATAGCCCCTTTCAGGCATATTTATCCTCCTTTCAGCAGGAACAGGAACTTCACAAGACAATCAAAGGCGCAAACAACGTGTAACTGATGCGTGGAGCTGACATTCTGGATCTCCGCAGCCTTTTAGTGAGGCGACACTGAAGCTTTTGTCATGATAATAGTGACAGAGAACCCCTGACCCGCGCGGCCCCGGGTTCTTTCATGAGCCAGGAGAAAGAGGAACAAGAGTCATGACTTGAGAGGGCATGCCTTGAGAAAATGGGGCTCAATCCAGAAGGCGGAGGAGGGGGGGGGAAGTGTCAGTACAGACAGGAACGACTTTGATTACAGACGAGTAGCAAACATTCCAGACAGCATAAAAAACAAAAGCCACTGATTAGCCCCTGACAGGAGTCGGGGGAGCCCAGAGTAGAATGACGTGCAGGCACAAAGGAGAGGCATAATGAGACGTATGCAGACTTACACCTCCACAGTGAACGTTGCGCCAACATCCACAAAAACCGAGAGAAACAGGATCTGTAGGAGTGTAAAGGAGGATCATGAGCCAGAGAAGATTGAAATATAACTGCACATAAAGGGGAAATAACTGTAATACAAAATGGGGATTTAGTGGTGGCCAACACAAAGTAAGATATGATTGTGAACATATGAGTATGCTTTGAGAAACTCAATGTTTTCCACAGTTACAGGATCAAAACGTATGAAAGAAAGGAAATCTAATGGGAAAAACCTTGGGCAGACATTCTCAGCTTATGGAATTCTGAAAATTGGGGGCAATTACTTTTGACAGGGGGAATATTGGTAATTGGTGTACTATCTATTAAGTAAATGAAATAATGATCTAAAAACGATGTTTTATGTTTGGGTTTCTGTTGTCTTATAATATTTTTTTGATTATCTGACACCGTTTAGTGAGAGAAATATGCAATAAAAGAGGAAATCAAGAAGGGGGCAAATATTGTTTCCTGGCACTGTATAAACTGATGATAAATACAAATCACAACAAACAGAATGCATAAAATGAATCAAGAAAGCAAAACAAATAGAGAGGTATCAAAGCCAATCTGTAAAAATGTACATTGAGTTTTGTTTTAAAAGCTGCCCCTGAATCAGCTGTTCTGGCATCCAAAGAAAAATTGTCCCAGAGCCAATCAACAGTCAAAGCAGTTCGTAGTGCTGGGTCACACCTAATTTTGCTCAAAGATGGGCTGCCAAAGATGTTTCATATCTCATTATGAACAAGGTCCATGTAAAACACCCCAATGCAAGCAAAAAAAAAAAAAAAACAAAAACAACGTCTATGCTCTCTGTACCCCGTAGGCTCTACAGCTACTCTATTCACAACATCAAGGCAACTGAAAAACCTGATATCACAGCAGTCTGTGCTCAGCCGCAGTTCAGTACCCCCCTCCCCCAAACCCCCAGCCACACAGTCAGCAACCCAGAATTCAATTGGGCTGATTGTCCCAGGACTGGCTAAGAATGCCACTTTTACCCAGGACTCAGTTCTTGGGCAAGGGGGAGGGGGGGGGGCGGTGATTGGGGCGGGGTTTGGGGGGGTGGGGGTGGACAAAGAGGCCCTGTTTCAGAGGGGAGTGAGGTTACCTGCACTGCCTGCTGTTCTGGAGTCTAGTTTCAAAACATTCCTCCTGGCTCTCTGCTGCAGCTGAGTGGGACAGTCCCAGGAGAGGAGCAGGGACCGCACAACGCCCACTGATCCCAGGTCAGGATGGACAAGGCCTCTTGCGCACGTGACGCAGCCCAGCGTCTCTCCGATCTTTCTGTAGGAAATCCCCATAAGACCAGGTGACCTCATGTGAGTCCACTCATTATATATTTACTGTATATACAACGCAAATCACTCACCAGCAATATTTAAATGGCAACACAGACCCAGTTTTGGATTGCGTCTACCTTGAGAACCTGCCGTCATTTGAAGGACTACAGGCCAATGACTAAAACTGTTTGCGAATAGAAGGAAATGAAGGTGTGATTAAAGCAGTCTGTTTACATTGATTTGTTTCTATTAATTTGTTCATCTCAGGGTCTGATACGTTGAGTCAAAATGCTGAAGGTTAGTCTGGTAGCCTTATGCAGTCAGTACCTAACTGGAAAAGGAGGCACGGCATTTTACAGGCTGATTTAAGAGCACAACATTGTGTTTTGACTGAAACAGGTTCATGGCAGGCTGCCTGCCTATTGCAGTAGCAACTAAGGTGTCTTTGAAATCCTAACAATCAATTACAAAAACACTTCAGAAATGGCCCTAAATTTACAACAAAAGACATGTTGCTCATTAAATTACAATTAAGTGGATAATTGCCTGTCTGGAACTGCTCCTTTTACACCTTTTATTGGTGGACATCACTTGAACTTAAGCGGTAGGCAGAACCTGCCATTCATGCAAAACCAGTTTTGGTCATCTTATTGCCTCGATATTTTACTTATGGAGACTTTTTTACAAAGCAATTTCATCCACTTTCAAGACTTTGTTTGGAGCAAGGAATATAATCATAAACCATATTTATTCTCAGAAAAGTGTCAAACAGAACTGGTACTAAGTTTAGCATTCATTTTCCATAGTCTCCCATGTATTTGAAATTCCACTGGGTACATTTGATTTGAACGTTACCCAGAACTGCTCCCCCTAGTGGACCACAAACTCACTCCAACCAGGCAAGAAGACACACTAAGCACACAGAGACAAACAATTTTGACAGGGACCAAGAATGCGAAGGGTCAGAAGCAAAGAGGCTAAAATGAACCACTTTTATTTGCACAGGACAACTGCAAAGTACATTTCATATAGAAAAATAATATGCATTATTCTGCTTTGGGCTCATCTCAGATTTTGGCTCTTTTTTCCATTACACACTCCTCATTCATTATAATTAGACTTCACTTCCACTGAGGACCTCAGTCAGAACCAGAAACAGAAATAGTCACTTCGCAGTCACTTTCAACATATTCACAGCGTTAACGCATACATGTGGAAACATGACCAAACTTCAAACAGTGGTTATCACTCGTTGTGTTAACATTTAGCTGAACGTGTTAGATTCCCTTTTATATAAACAAACAAAACAATTCACATTGGGCCTTCTCTGCCAAATACAGTCTGAAGGTGGACTAAACTTCAATTATACAAATAAAACAGGGTTTAATAAAAAGAAAAAACACTGTTTCAAACTAGCTTGACTCCAGAATCGATGTAGGATTGGTGGAAGAATTGCATGCAAAGAGAAAACATGTTCAAATGTCTTAGCCCAGTAGCAAGAAGGAAAGAAATGTTTCATTAAAAATTAGTTTATTGACCAGCCAAGATGTTGCAACACTGAGGAACACATTAACCAAACAATGTTTGATTCAGGACTACACCACTGCTTTCACTTGTGGTTCTTATCAAATTCAATTTTTTTACTCAAGCCACTTGAAACATAAATAACACACTATTATTGCTAATTAGAACTCTTTGATAAGTACAACTCACACATACTGGCACAAACTATTTGGACAGAGGAATTAGACAGCAAAGCAAAATCAATAGTTTTAAATAGACAACCTTCAAATTAATCGGAAATTGAGAATTATTCTTAAAAAAATCCAAAACCCCATATCTCCATTAAGAAATACCTATTTTTTTTTTATTTTCAACAACACAAACCTCAAAACACTATTTTGAACAGAATGCTTTTAAATATAAACTTAAAATTAAGTTTCATTATAATTCAAACATATTATGACTGAGATAATCAACCTATATGCTTTAAACAAGTTACTTTGTCAATGGATTATTTTCAGTTGGGTAATATGCGACATGAAATGAACTGTTACAAGGAATCAACGATCATTCATAAAACTCTGTACCTGGCCACAAAAAATAATCACTGATCCAAGTAAAATGGGCATTATTTCAATTGTTAGTGCGTATTTACAGTTCAATAAGAAAGATCCATGAAAGATCAGTAAGGCAGCTCAGTCATCAGACCCATTTGCTTGGGATTTTTGGTCACCGTCTTGTGAAAGAGTTTCCTGAAAAAACAGCATCACAATAGTTAATTGAAATTTTTTTCGTCATATTCCATAAACTTTTTTTCCCCTTTCAAAAATGGACAACAGTATAGCTACTACTAGGTAGGGCTCTACTGTTATGCCCTTCAGGAAGGTAACGCAATTTACTTCAGTAAATATCTAGCTGGATAAATGAGAAATATATAAAACATATATAATAAAAAAATGTTAAATTTCCATTATTTAAATGTGATACTTAGAGAGAATGATTACATGTTAAATGTTCCTTTGTAAGAAAGACAAATGATGAAAACACAGCACAAAACCGTTCACACAATGCATGCAAGTTACAACTCCGCTATAATTATTTACATAACAAGGGTCACATGCAGAGGAATTGTGCCTGTTGCTTAAAATGTGGTATTTTAGATAGATCTGCCACTGAGTCTATTTTGAGCTTTTCAATAATTTACCCTATATAACAACGTCATTGATATTTACTTTGGTACGGTTCACATTGTTAATCTAATTACAATATAGGATACAATGAAACTTGTGATCAATTCCAGTTTACTGGCCTGTCTTGATGTACAGGGTATAGTGATTCTGTCAGTCAATTCAACAACGTTAATAAGCTACAGGCAGACATTATTCTGTGAGTGCCATTTCAGACAAAAAAAATGTAATTAATCCGCTTCAAATATGCTTCATTTTTCGCCAAATCAAGAGCTGCGAATGCAACCACTTAAGCCATTACAATGACATTTATAAAACATGTTATTCTGTGTTCCTATCAAGCTAATGGGACACATTATATAACCCTTTTCACAAAAACACTGTTGACAGTAGATGCTATAGTGCTTTGATTAAGTGCCCATGTTTAATAGAAATTGAAGGCAAAAATGAGGGTAGAAATTGAGGTAAGAGGTTTGTTAACTGATGCTACACTGAAAACCTTATGAATATACGTTATATAACATGCATTTATTTGGGAGGTAAATCATTGCTTTTTTCAGTGTCACGTTGACAAATATACTTATCCAATGATAATGCAATACTACAAAAAATAAGGGGTTTCCTCAACCCACTGAGAATGACAACGGATCAAAGTACGACACCGATGCACCTACCTTTTGTAGAACACTTTGCAATTCCTTAATCACACCGTTCAAGCTAGTGACCGTTTTATGTAGCTGATCCTCAAAACAGGATTTCTTCTCTTCCGTAGCGGTCAGGTTCCCTTCGGTTTGCGTGAGGTTGCCTTTCACTTCTTCCAGGTCACGTGAGAGGCCGCGGTTGGTTGTCTCTAGCTGCGATATGTACTTTGCATCCTCCTCTGCAACGGAGACGATATTTAGGTTAAAAAAAAGTCACAAAGTTACTTGCCAGCTTTGTTTTTTTTTTTTTGTTAGGGCATCAAACCTACCACTTTGGAGAGCATAACAGACTAACCCCAAATGCATATCAAAACAACTGTATGTATATATAATTTATATATAATGCATATATAGTTCAAAAAAATCTTACAGACATGCTTGATGCATTGAAACATCTCATTGACTTCATCTAAATTCTGCTCATATATCAAGCAATCATGTTGATACTCTTGCCAGCTTGACCCTTCAGCAGACAAAAAACTCCAAGACATGTAAAACCTGGCAATACTCCTTCAATGGAAAAAAAAGAGCCTTATGTCTGCTACATACCCATTTTAGTGTCTTGTATCATGAGCTTCTGCTCTATCTCTTCTCTGGCTTTCTCACTCTTTTCCAGTTTCTGCATCATGCTGGCCACGTCAACTATGGCACCGTTGTACACAATCAAGTTTCCAGACTGGTGTGATTCACTGGCTTCACGCTTGCATTTGTGGGAAGGCAGCAAAGCTGTGTTCCCTGTTATAACAAAGGATGAGATTATCAACACAAGGTAAAACATCTACCCCAGTCCCAAATTTTGTTTACATTTAAGGGGGTGGTTCAAAATTTTGTTGTACTTTGACACATAAAATCTCCATTGCTTTCACAGTATTCTCAGCTGTTTTAACGGTTTTCCGTGATAAAAACTGTAAGAAACACAAAAATCAGTTTCGATGTGCAGCAACTATTGGACAGGTCATAATCAGTCGGGTTGCAGAAGGAGAGTTTCCTCTCTCATTATTATCTAACAACCTTCGCCTCTGTGTGGCATGTTGATTTGGTGTGCATGGCAACAGCTCCTTAGTGACTCATTGAGGCAGAACCATGCCAAGATTAAGCTAACGTTGGCACTGACTGAGCAAACTGTAGAAACGGCTAACGATGTTTGTCAGCACCACAATGAAATAAGTGAAAATGTACTCTATCAAGCTGATTCATGAGGTGGTAGAGAATGACTATGAAGATGACATCTCTACTTTTCTAAGTTGTACTGCCTTACAGTTAACTTTACAGAGAAGAATGTTTCCCCAGTACCAGCTTGCTAACTATCTACTGCTAGGTAATGTTAACTGTTTTTGAAATGTCATATGAGTGACTCACATTAAATTTACTGATACAGTAAATGTGTATGTAAATATTAAGTTAACATTGTCACACATCTTAAAATTATTAGCATTCCAGATTTCTGGCCAAGTTATGCTGGCACACTCTTACAATAAACAAAAGTAAACTTCCACTTATATTTCAAACAAGATTAACATTAGTAGAATTCACAATGGGAAGTAAATTTGCCCTGTTCAAATACAACCTCTCATTACACCGTGCAGAGGCACTGAAATCATTATTTGTGTATGGAAAACACATCGTGGAAGCTTTGTAAAATTTTGTGAGAAGTGATGACAGCAAATCCCAGAAGAGGGTTAGATTGAACATAAAGACCAGAACAGTAGTGGGAGATCAAAAATGTTGGCATGATAACTGTCTAAAACAGCGTGGCCACTTTATAATGCGATTGTTGAGGTCCATAAAATGCCATCTTGGAAAAAGCGGGGTCGCACTAAATTGAGGTTCAAGAAAATCAGTGTTCAAACTGACCCAATTTTGACCTAACATCCTAAACACCCCTATTTTCGCCCTATTTTTGGCACGTTTACCTTCTGACAAGTAAATTACTTTTGAATCAAAGAATCTATGAATAAAGCGTTAGAAATTAAAACATCAGCTACTAGACTAAAGGTCCAATGTCTCGCTACGTTATATCCGATATCATGTTAAATCAGGGCGCGTAAAAACAAGCTCCTTCAGAGCTCATATTCATACCTAAAGCATTGTCCAGGGGCGCCTCGCTGACAGAGGGGGGGCCTTCATCTTTTGGTCGGTCTGTAAGTTTCCTGTAGAAGCAGGATTCCCTCACAACTGGCTTATTTAACAATTTCTTGACCTGGAATAGAAGAAATCATATTTTACACAAGGAACCACATCTGTCACTCGAACTTGTGTGATATTAAAAACGGTTTGTGGATGCTAAAATTCATGGATTTACCTGAGCCCTGGACAGGTGCAGTCCCAGAGTATACATGATTTCCTCCAGGTCCTTCTCAAGCAGGTATCCGCAGTGACTTTGATCGAAGTACACGAAAGCCATCAGGAGATCCTTGTTGTGTGTCACCATCTGCTTCTTCTCCTGTGACGAGACAAACTTTCAGACGTGAGAGCCATGCTAAAACAGATGGTAACGGCTCTGTTTACTCGCAATGCCAAGTGACATTTTTCCCCACATGGAAGCGTGTTAACATTTCCACCAGCATAAAATATTTCACACCTAGATTCTTATGTAAACACACAAAAAAAAAAAATCACAAATCCCACAAGACTCGCAGTTTACGACTGCGACTAAAAAAACACTTCAAGTGAAAAAAATCAGTGAAATGAGCGATATTAAATATTTTTAGTAGATTTTAAGACAAATATATTTCACTTTCCTGAACTGTTTTAGTTTCCTAATAAAAAGTACATTAACAATCTCTGATCAAACTTAAGACAACCCATTTCAGATATATTCAATACCCCTAGGTGTTTCACGGTGACATCAACAGCTTAAAATGGGCAGACAGAAAGAGTGCTTGTGACCCACCTTATCCTTCGAAGACCTCTCTTTCGACTTCCTGTCATCTCTTCTGTCATCCCTCCTGTCCCTCCCATTGGAGTCTTCATCATCTTTATCTGAGGTTAACGGATAATGACTGATTTTACAAATGACAACAAGTAGCTCACTGATTGAGCACAATGACTAGCCCACTGAAGCAACTGATAGCTGGCCCTTAGCTAGCTTAGTAGCCCCTGGATTTATGCACAAAATGTTGTACATTATACAACATCCATCTAAACCGAAATGTAAACTTTAAATGTTCAGATTCTATTACAACCCTTGGCTTCAGCGTTGACCAAATTGCTATTTTCAGCCCCACTGACTTACTTTTGTATTTTTTGGTCACTGTACTTGCCCAGTATTTGGCAAGCTCTTTAGATGTGCTCTGATTTCAAAGAAGGTTTCAGGACTGCAGACCCCTACCGTCGTCGTCGTCATCGTCGGCCTCCTCTGCCTCCAAGGGGTCGTATTCCTCCGCGTTGACGTTGCTGCCTTCGTCTTCATTGTCGTCCTCATCTTTTGACTCCTCCTTCTTCAGCAACCTCTCCTTCTCCTCCTCCTGCAATTGCAAATTATGACACATTTGGCGATCTCTTCACCTCAAGTCATGCCTTCTGCTGAAGTTCAGATTCATCCAAACAGTTCTATAAGGTCAACAGTAGCATGAACATTCATCTGAGTCAACATTATGTATAGTACATTTGCTATTATAAACTTGGATGAATACATATTCACCAACAGGAAAATGTATACATTCACCCACCTTTTTCTCGTCCCTGTCGTCCTTTAATTTCTTCACCGCCGGCTCTCCGTTTTCATCCTCCCTCTCCTTCTTTAATTCCTTCTTCTCTGCCTCCCTCTTCTCCGCCTCCTTCTTTGCCTTCTCCTTCTTCTCTTTCTTCTCGTCCTTGTACGGCAGGGAAGCCAGGGCTTTGTAGATCCTGTAGCCGAAATCTCGCTGGAGCATCTCGTTAAAAAGCTCAGCGAAGAGGGACACCTGAAAGGGCAGCCACAGATGAAGACAAACCCAAGAGCAGCTTTCAACCCATACCACCAGTTATGAAATATCAATATTAATGATTGCAAGACACTTATGCAGTACACCAGACCTTGACATCTAATATATTCATTTTTCCTAATAACCGAAGATTTGCCCTTAGAATGTAATACCCATTTGCCATTATTCACTGTATGGCATATCAACTGCTTAAAAACCCTTTCCTGCCATACATAAAATGGAATATTTAGTAGAAAACAAAGGGATGAAGAGGTGTTCATTTTGAAGGGTACCAGTATAACCTGAACTGAAAGGGGACTGTTTTATCTGACTGGCCTGACAAAGCTGTCCTCAGTAGCCTGTATTGAGAGGAGTGGGGTTCGCTCACCTCGAAGGAATGCTCCTTGTTGTCCTCCAGCCGGTAGTCCAGCAGCACGCTCAAGGACATGATACTGCAGTCGAACTTGCCGTTTTTGGCCGCCCAGTTTGGGTGCACGATGATCGTGGGCTCGTCGGGCAGGATGTAGCGCCTTTCCCGACGTTGCCGCTCCAGTTCCTCTTGTCGCTTTCTTTCCTCCTCCTGCGAGAGAAAGATCTTAATTTGCCTTTATTTCCCAAAATCGATAGTACAACCCTATAATAATACACCATACATTGTACAATCTACACGCGACTAGTGAGTTGTTAAGGGGGCGTCAGCCACCCGCTGCCCCACCTCTCGGTCCTCTTCCGAGCGAGCGGGCTCCTCCTCCTCCACTGCGGCCACCTCCGGCTTCTCAGGCTCCTTGGCCTCTTCGACCTGCTCCTCAACCTTCAGCTGCTTGGTGAGGCGGGCGATAAGCTGGGACTTCAGCCCCTTTGAGCTCAGGGAACGGCTCTCCAACTCCTTACGCAGGTCGTTCACCTGTAGGGGGGTGACGGGTGCCACATATTTTAGACTGTGTGTGTAGCTTGTGGTTACTACATACGAGAAATTCAGGGGGTTCTTCAAACAAAACACACTGACAAAAATGCAGCGAACTACACTACAGATGCAGCGGTTGACCTCCCTTCCTTTTTGTTTGTTGTGTTATCTAAATCAGAGTACCATTTAACTTTCCTTCATCTTGAACGTTGATTTGTTGTGTTTCAATGTTAGCATTTCATTGGCGTACTGGAAATATGAAGAGTTTGACCTTGGCCAGGTTTAGTGCAAAAGAGATACACACTTCTATGAGCTATGAGCATCTTCCTTGCTGCACATACTAAAGAAATGTTATTTTGTAGTAACCTAAGGGGTTTTGGCTCTATGGCTAGATACATTTACAAACAATCTGATTGTTCAATGTATATGGAATGCAAAGCTAACTCCATTTAGGGTCCACATACAGGTTGTATTATTATCTTCATACATATTCACATCAGAAAACTCCATTTACCAAAAATAAATAATTACTGCATTGAAGTTCAACTGCAGGACTTGCCAAGCGACACAACGGCATTGGAATTTATGCATAACCGGTAAAAGGCTCCAATAGCAAGTAATAGTTCTTTCTGACGATGAAGTGATACTTTTTTTTACTTTCTACAATCCGGTGAAAACTGATCTGTTTCCGACCTTCATTGACTTTGGGATCAAGCTTGGACCAGTGAGTGGGAGTGGTGACCTCCTTTGAATCCTCTTCATCCTTCTCTTCTTCCTCCTGGTGGAAAAGTTCAGAGAGAGAGAAAAGAGAGAGAGAGAGAGAGACAAGAGGAGTGTAAACCGACCGTCCCCTCTCTCGGAGTCGTGAAACAAAGTTGATCCGTGCAAGTAGCAAGGTCACAACTGTCTCATTGTCTCCTCCTATTAAAGTTCTCGATTGGTTCTCAAGGTCCACTGCTAGGGTACATGGAAGCTCTCTAGCGTTTTAAAAAACCAAAATGCCACCCATCAGCCAATCAAAGCCAGTTCTGTGGAACACAAAAAGGTAATCAATGACAGTAGGTCCGAGAGTCGACAGATGCTCTCAAAAGACGGTATCCAAAACTCTGTGTGTGCGTGAGAGAGTCCCTAGGCCTAGCAGAGTTTGCCATTCT
Organism: Albula goreensis; assembly: GCA_022829145.1. Taxonomy (NCBI): domain Eukaryota; kingdom Metazoa; phylum Chordata; class Actinopteri; order Albuliformes; family Albulidae; genus Albula; species Albula goreensis. The sequence continues at coordinate 8,368,022 of CM040750.1, read as the reverse complement.
CTTACATTATTATTACTTTGTTTTATTTATAATAAAACAGTTGACTGTCCTTCGCCCAACCAACTTCCCTGGAAAAATCAAGTGCTTCACAAGGGTCTAAGTACAGTCCAATCAGAGAATACCGTAAAATCAAAAAGGGACAGACAAGAGACAGAACTTAGGGAGTTTTTTTGGAGTTCAGAAGATACTGAATTCAAATAAAAGGAATCAAAAAAAAAAGGAAACAAAATAGGCTAAAACAAACATATTTACAAAACTGGCTCTCCAGGTTCCAGCATACATTTTGCAGCTCATTGGTACCTTGCGTTTTACCTTTTTAGGAATTTGTTGTCAGGACCCCAAAGGTCTTGTATCTAATAAAAGCAGGTTATTAATATCACAATTATAGGAAAATTTTACAATCTGTTAGAAATATGAATCCAGATTTGGGCAAAGTAGAAGCTAAAGGACGAGCTGGAAACTGTTTTGCCAGTTAGGTCGGTGTCGTAATGGTACGACCTAAACTCCTCCCACTGTGTGTGACAGCTGTGTGACGGGGGGAGCGGGAAGGGGTGGGGAGGGGATGGAACAGGTCAAGGGAGGGGTAGAGAGGGAAGTGGAAGTGGAAAGGTTTTTTGGATCTGGGTTCTGTGTGTAGCCTGTGATACTTTTTGTCTGCGTAGTGTGTGCCTGTGTGTTTTTTTTTTCCTGTGCCTGTGAGAAGCGGAAATGAGAAGAAAGGGATTAGCGTTCAGTGCCTGTTCTCCATCAGCCTCCTTTCGTTCAGCCAAGAGTTTCTCTGCCAGCTGCTCCTTGAGTCCGCGGGACAGCCCCTCCCACTCTGAGCGGGTAGGAAGACAATGCCAAACATCCGGGAGAAATAAAACCACTGTCTCCACATGAGCGGGGACTGTCCGCCCTTTGTGTGTCTCCTCAGGGCGGTGATAGCGAATCTCTGCAAAGCGATACCTGCCGCAAAGGAAGAGGCGCATTGGAGAGAAAGATCCCGTCACACATCCAACAAGCCCCACCCACACTCTCCCTGTGACCCCCATTACACCCCGCCCCCCGCCCCCTCTCTTCCCCCAGCCAATCATTGTGACAAGTAAGCCCAAAGCAATAAATACGAAAACGGAAAAACAGAGGGGGGGTCTGCAGATCTCCACGGTAGATTCTCACGGTGAACAGCAGCCAAACGTTGGGGAAGCTCACAGACAAAACAAAAAACAAAAAAAAAAAAAAAAAAAAAAAAAAAAACAAAGAAATAACCTGGATACACCCCTTGAACCCACCCTCACCTCCCCAATCAAAAATCACCTTAACGATGTTCATAACGTGTGTCTGCGTAAAATGTAATCCTTCACACAGGGGTAGCTTACAGACCCAAAGTTGTTAAAAAAAGACACTGAATCAAAGACATAGTGAAAGCAAGTTAAATATGTAAGATATTTAACACAGTAAAGGAAATAAGAAAGTGGGGGGAATAATGATGGTGTCTCCTCCTCCTGGCACAGCTATTCGAGCGACAGAATCAATGCATTCACCACATAGATAAACGGCAGGACTGCTGCACACATCAGCAAAGGACATTGCAAAAAAAATAAATAAAGTAAAACAAAACAAAACAAAAGAGCAAATTAAATACGGAATCATAGAAAAAAAGCAATCCAACATGTCAGGAGATGAGAGCGTGGTGGAAAAATCCATGCAGCAGATTTGTTACTTTCCATGGGGATTTAGTACCGGGGCTAAATCTAAAGCGCTGTCGATGTCAGTGCTCAGATCGATAGGAAAAGCTGACATGGCTTGGGAAATTTATTTATTTATTTTTTTTGGTTTCGGCGGGGAGTTTCACTTACCACTGCGTGCATAAACTCAGATCAATGCCTGTCAGGGCCTTACAACAACGTATAGCCGTCTTAATGAGGACGGAGGCGTCGTTCTCAGGGTCGGCGCCGTCCAGCGAGGGAGACCAGTGACCCCCGATGGCCATGGCCTCGTCCTTGCCCCTCATCCCCACCAGGAACTGGTAAAAATTAAAAAGAGAGAGAGAGAGAGAGAGAGAGAGGCCGGTGATGAAACTGTACCCGCCGCTCACAAATGGGCCGAAAAGGACGATAAAATCCATAATCCTTACATTGTGCAGGATTATACTGTGTAATCTTACAAATCATGTTCTTTTAGGGTTGAGGAGTCTTGTGCACTCATACTGTGCACTTGTGCACTTATATGGTTTACCATTGTCTGTTTTTATTTTATCCTGGTGCCTTCATACTGATATGAGAGCCGCATTCAGTTGGGATTTTTCCACACTTTGCATTCAGCAATGGAATAGGATTATGACATCATTAGCTGCTCTCTGTCAGTACTGGCCTATACCAGCCTCAAACACTAGGGGGAGCTACAGTTAGAGTGAAGCTGCCTGCAGACCGTTTCACACCTTGATGAGGCGGGCCGGGTGCTGGAAGGAGTCCCTCATCTCCTGGGAGTCCTCGGCCAGCGCGCAGGACTTGTGGTACAGGTCGTCCAGGCTTGGGTTGGCCAGCAGCATAACCTGCAGGTTCGGGACACAAAACTGATTTTAACCTGAGGTGAACTGATGCATTTGGTAGAGGTTTTACAAGTGCAGCAAAGTTCAGAATCGATGACATCACCTCACTGGATCCTGAAAGAGAGCATGATGAAGTGCCTTCAGCTGGGGACCTTTACCAGTGTGGTCATGTTTATTTTTGACTTTATAGACCTATGTGAGGACATGCTGGCTGACTGACTGATTTGCTAATTTTGTTAAGATTGCGCTGTTTGTATAAATGTGGCAACGCAATGATATAATTGCAAAGGCGTCCCAGTCTTTGGTTCTGGACACTGATTGGTCAAACATTCTTCCCAGCAATGCCCATACTGCTAATATAATATGACTCACCAGAACGTCAACCAATCCCAGTATGAACATCCATCCTAGACGTCTGAACGCTGTGAACAATAAACTCTAATAAAACTGAAACTCTGAACGTCTCGCTCAGCCCTGTTAGCTCGATGTTCAGGTCATAATAGGTGCAATAAGACTATTTGCATAGCCACAAAACTGGAGACTGCAATCTCCTGCCCCAATCTCCACAAGCCCTGCACTTAGGAAACCTTCCATTCTGAAAAGCCTTCTGTTTTTTCATACCTGCCCCTTACAAGCTTGCTAGCCAACATTAGCTGCCTGCAGTAGATACTGCCAGCAGTAATTGGCTATTGCTAGCCAGCCAACTGTCTGACTACTGGCTCGCTGGCTGACTGCCTGCCTGCCCGAAACCAAAACAGAAGCACACTCAGCTAGCTAACTTGAGGAAATGAAAAAGATGAGTCAATAATGAACTAAATTTGGACTTACGACACTGTATTAACCACCCTTCTTGCCAGCTTGTCAAGCTAAACAGGAACATAGACTTTGTGTGATAACTCCCACTGCTCCTTCCTCATGACTCATGCTACACTGCATGGGACACTGTTTTAATTGAACATTAGCAATATTACAATTTGGTTTTTCTTCAAGGATGTTAGCATTCTTAAAAAGTTAGCATTCTTATTTCACCATTCATTATTAAAGGGGATATATTACAAAATATTTCAATTAAATGCCAAAGCGATACCATACGCAGAAATACAACCTGATTTGTTGGAGCAAAAAAGTCTGAATTAAATGATACTTGATAAACACAATGCATGGGAATAACTGAACAAATCTTTCCCAAATTGTGTATTACGTGTATTGTATATTTTGTTTTATGAATATTGCTAGGCAGAGGAGTTAATCTTCCAAGTAGTGTTGAAATTGGTGCTGAAATGGTGAAGATGCATACAGCTGAAAATCCAGTTTTATAAAATAAGCTGTAACCAAGCCCAACGTAAACCTTCAGCTAACGCCGTAGTTCTAATATAACACAAGTCTGAATTCCACATCGCTTTACTCCACGTGCCTTCCGATCAGTGACGTCACCGTCGGCACTGCGCCATTACCTTGGCGCTGTACGTGTGGTTGGCATCTGGCGGGTCCAGCACCGCCGTGTTCTTCACCAGCGAGTCCACCTCTTTGTGCATGATGTGGAAGCTGCAGTAGTTCCCGAACTGGAAGGGCCGGGAGAGGGGGAAGGCATCCACCCAGGTGAACTCGGCGTGGAAGAAGTCACTGGGGATGTAGAGGCTCTGGTAGCGCGCCTTAGCTCCATCATGTCACAGTTGTAGCTGTGGAGGGAAGATGCATGCAAGGGTTCAGTAACCGAGCCACGCTATTGGGTGAAAACGCCTTAGCTCTCAGATCCTAGCCAATCACCATCTGATGCACAACCTCACTTAGGTGCAGAACATGGTGAGAACTTTTCAAGTAGTTCCATATTGGTTAATGCAACCTATCACTCCTATGTGTGCTTGAGCAACAGTCCAGTGGCGTATAAAAGGAAATCTTAAAAAGCTAAAGGAAAACTTCGTTCTTCGAAAACTGTCGGGAATTTCCAAAAACCAAGCCAGACAATTCAGGAGTTAATTTTCACAATACACCAGCACCACATAAACACCAACCTTATAACATACACATGATCATTCATGCAAGATAATGTACTAATTTTAACTTCTGTAAACAACAGCTAAAAACAAGACATTATCTGGAAAGCTAGTGGATTTGTGAGATTGTGCTGAACTTCTCTTCCACTGAAAGTAAATCAGCGAAGTCAGCAAATGCAGGGTCTTCGGGCACGCAGTGATTTTCTAAACGGTTCAAGCTGTGATACGGTTTCTTGACAACTGAACTCACTCACCCAAAAAATCTGCTTCAATAAAAATGTTTAATTAAAACAAGGATTGCAAAAACGGCCCATTTTTAAAGACCTCACCTTCAAAGAGTAACAGATAACTACAAACTGCATCAAAGGGTGCTAATTTTGGCTTTTCTTCAGCAAGTCAGACATCAAAATATATCTGAATTAAAAAAATTCCATTTAGAAGTGGACTTGAACAATTTGATATGTTATTTTGGTATGAATGTAAATGTACTTTCTGTTCCTTTGTCAATGTTGTTTTTACATTTTAAAATTGAACAGGTTAGAAAAAAGAATACTTGAAAAATGCATGCATATGCAATTTTAGCACTGTTGGAAATGAACATTCAATAAAGATATACTGGGGAAAGAAAAAAGAATACTTAATGGACAGGGAAGTCCAGTCTTTCCAGACCTAAGAATTTGTTCCTAAATTGTTTCTCAGGGTGTCAGTTGGAATTAGAGCACCTGTTTATTTTTTGGCTTGGGTGCACTGTAGAAGCTTGTCCACCATAATCCACCTTATCTTGTTTTTTTCCAAAATGGAAACTGAGGCATGTGCCCAAAGCAGGGAACTGAAAATGTGCTGACAACTGTTTTAGCTCTCAAACAGGACAGCTGGGGCACCACATGCCCCCGAACAGTCACGGCGCATGTGACTCTCTCTTTCGCTAAACCTCAAACAACAGAGTCACGTTACATAGACCAGACTGCAGAAGGCCATGATACTGAAGTTACACTCTCCCTAGGAACTGCTTTAATATGCGTTAGTAAACACAGAAGATGAGGAACAATAATTTTCTGTACATCTGTGCTATAATTAACTTGAGGTCAAATAAAACATGGTCTGGCATACGTCTAAATTAGGCTCCCTGTTTTAAATAAGTCCTACAGAGACATGGAATTCTGAGTGAAGCTCCTTCAGTGATTCTTATTGAATTCAGCTTGTTAAATTCCCCCTTTTAAATTCATAAATGTTGCACCAAATCTTTATGTGAAACCTTTGCGGTATGAATTGTAGTGAGTAAAAATGGCCATTTTTTTCAAAGAGGCACTTTTGATGCTCTTTGATTTGGTTAACAAGCGAACTGAAAAACACTTACAATACTTTTGGCAGGGTACTGTATTCCTAGGAATCTCCTACCCATTTTTTTTTCAGGTTTGCCCAGTTTTTTCCGCACCCAAATTTCCCCAAACAGGTCTTCCCACAGAGATTAATGTGCCAACTAGCCTTAGGGTCATTCCATGTCAAAACGCCTATGGATAAACGGTTCCGACAGCTCCCGACCCACATCTTGGAGGCACTGTGCCAGATGGTAAGTGGTAATTTCAGAGTAGATGTTTGAGCATATTTAGTGCAAAAATGCTGATAGTTTGGGAAAATGTGGCCATTTACAGCTGCCATTTACAGCTGCCACATGGAGCCAAAATGGCTGCCATTTCCTAAATTGATTGATTTTTTCCTTTGTGACCAATTAATAATTTCACACAAAATGCTCTAAATGTCACCTTTGAAATCACTATGTAGCAAATGATTTTAAGAACTGTGATAGGTGGTTTTGAGTCCTGGTAATCTGACATGAAATATCCTCTTAGCTCTTGTTCATAATGTGGATGCTATACCATTCACATATTGCCTATGTTGCAATAACCTCTAAGCAGGAAATGGTGCAGCCGGGTCTTGAACTCCCAACTGCAGGATGCAAAATCGCACCACCATGCAAAGGCACCCTGGTCCCATTTTTCCCCTTATTTTTAAATATTCCCTTCCAAATTTGAACTAAATACAAAAATTCACTCTCTAATCACCAACAAAACGTAGTGGCTGTCAAAGTGTGGTACCAATTTGACATACATTTTTTATAGAGTTAGAATCTAATTTTTCCAAATTTTTAAAATTCCAATGAACTGCTAGAAGAATTCCCTTTTAGGGACAGCCTTTCAGCAGGTAGCAGATCCATTGGGGCTTCACCCACCCGTCCAGGGAGAATTTGGAGAACTGCACGGTGTATCGTGGGACGACTCGACGGGGGCGTCTTGGGGATCGATCCCGTCGAGGGGAGCGATCCCGGGAGCGCTTGCGCGTGGGGAGAGCTCTCTCGACCTCCTTCGTTCCCGGTCTCTTTCGCGGCTGCAAATAAGAGAACATTATTCTTTTATTTTTTATTCACTCTTTTGAACGTGACAATGGATTCCAAGGCTATGAATGTGCAGATGAGACAGCAGGCGATCTGGGGCCCGTACCTGCGGTCATCCTTCCTGAGGATGAGTTCTGGGCGGTCGTTGCGGTTGGGGAAGCGAGGCGAGGGGTCCAGCCGACGCACCGGCTGGGGCTGGGGCATCATCCTCACTGGAGGCTGGAGCAGGCCCCCAGAGAACACACAGTCTGGACACACACACACACACACACACGAAAACACAGGACCATACAGATACACAGGGACAGACATGTGTACACACACAGACACACACACAAACACAGGACCATACAGATACACAGGGACAGACACACACACACACACACACACACACACACACACACACACACACACACACACGAAAACACAGGACCATACAGATACACAGGGACAGACACGCATACACACAGACAAACCATTGCAATGGAATTAAATGCAAGTAACTAGTAAACTTCAGATACATAATTAAAACCCTCTTAACAACCTGCAATTCTCGATTGGACATTGTCAATCAGTAAAACCCACCAAAACATGACAAACAGCATGATCATTTTTAACCTAACATCCAAAGACAGTGTACATTACAGAATGAACATCATATCTTTTAGCTGATCGCACAGGCAACCTGCTTTGCCGTCAGCTACCACAAAACCAATATACATAATGTATAATCCATGTCTCTGCACCTGGCTACCAGTAGCCACAATGCAGTTTTTTTCATTATGCCCTCCAGGTATTGATGATAATAAATTGGATCCGGAACCATCCATGATACCATCCAGATACTGAAATAATTATAATCAAAGATCATAAACAACAATCTGAATCAGTTCCTCCACAAAATGTGAGTGATGTTCAAGATATTTTCATGACACAGTTCTTTCATTCCTCGGTTCAAATAAAAATCTATACCAATTGTGAATGGGGAAATGCTGACTGGGACCAGTATAGACTATCTCCTGGGGTCAGAACTTTGATACTCAATTACAATCCTAAAAACGGCACCCAACCCACCCAACAGACACAACTAGCCAAACTAAGGGGGCGCCCCGGCGCTGCAGGTGTCGGACCCTACCTTTGGGGGGCGGCTGGGGCAGTAGGGGCTGTGGTGGGTTCTGCAGCAGCGGCGCCAGGGAGGCGGCGGACAGCTGGGCCTGTAGCAGCGATGGGGGCGGTCCCTGGGCAGGGACGCTGAAGGTGGTGGGCGGGGGCAGCGACTGCAGCATGGTGGGGCCGGGCTTCATCATGCTGGGGCCCGGGGGCTGGCTCTGTAACAGAGGGAGGGGCGGGAGAGAGACCGGAGGAAGGGGTTACGGCTTCCGCCATGGCCCGAAAACCGCCACATGGACCTGTGACTCTAAAGAGCAGTGCCAGGGTGTTTCCCTTACTACGTACAATCCTGTTTTCCACTTCTGTTTTTCCCCAGATTACATTTCTGGCCCAGAAGAGCCAATTATATTTGTAGGTACATCACATTCTTAAGGCATCCTAAATCCATTTGGAGGATAGCGGTAACAAGCGAAAGCTTTCCTCCAAGATGTGCTACAAGCCAGTGCAGCTTTTCAAAATCCTCCTGCAGAAGACTGCAGAGGGCTGTGACATCACTGCGCTAATAACGAGTGCATTAACAGGACTGTACCACCCCCATAGCTCCTTATATTCTCTCCTTCCATTATGCTGTCCGTAAATCAAATTTAGAGTATGTGTACGCTTCATAACCAGAAGTGTCTGCAACGAAACGTGAGCTCAGCACAGATACAGCGAAGGCGTCACGATAAACAGATTAATTCCTCCCAAAATCATTTCCTGACACAAATTAGCCTAACTTGGCGGGACAGTGATTCAGAAGAAAAGGCTGAATCTAATCTTGACTAAGCTATCACGCTCCATAGGTAATCGGATTTGTTTCAAAACAGGAAGACAACAAAACACCTGCGGCACTGAGTAACAAAACTTAGGCGAAAAATCTAGGTGTGAAAGTATTCAATTTAGAACTGACAGCTTCATGAATATATTCATGAAGTGAGCAACTGCTAAATGGAGGGTGTGGAACTAACACCAGGGAAATACCAACAGAATGTGAGAAAAAGAACACTCTCGACTGACTGTGACCAGTACTAGTGCCCTGTTGAAAAGTGAGATAGTCTTGAAAGATTTACAGCTGCACATAATTCACAGAAATTTGAATAAAATGACTTTGCATCCTATGAAGTGAAGTTACAGCATAGAACTTTTTTTTGTCTCAGCGTAGCTTTGTGTTTCAGAGGTGTTGGCTTGGACTTTTTAGATCAACTGCATTTTTTGGCTTTAACTTGTGCTTTTCAATTATTTAAAAATATTCTTTTCCCAATTTGTTATGTTCGATGGCAAGTGTAAGTCCATACCATGACTGCGAAGGCCTTGGGGGGGGTTGGGTCGTGTGCTAGCACGAACCTCCTCCAAAACATGTTCTACCAGCTGCCATTGATGTAATTACTGCAAGTAACTGCACAGTGAGTACTGAGAAATGCATGGTGACAACATTACATTTGACCAAATATTCAGATTTGTTGATATTGCATGATTGATTTAGGGAGAATACTGCCAACTACAACTCCCCCTTCCCCCCCTTTTAGAAATGGTTTGGCCCAGAACAGTCAACAAGCTCAACCTCCTGTCCAATTGAAATGCACAATGGGTGCTGGTTTAATGGCCTGAATATCTGCTCTGTAATACATCAAGGTCCAAGCACAGCACCCGAAACACTCCGCGATGCTAAAGAATAAGGCCCCTCTGTTGCTCTCCTCCCAAGTCAAATTGCCCAGTTCTTGTGCGTGAGAAAAAAAGAGGCTAATTTAACTCCTGTGAGAGAATGTGATTACCGAAAGATGGAGACTAATTGTTTTGCTCAAACAATTAGCTGGCAGCCGTGAAGCTTAAAACAAGGGTCAAATTGATTGGGGCTTCTCCACTGCAAATGATCTTGGGGAGAGGGGTGACACTTGAGTGCTGTTTGTGTGAGAGAGAAAGGAGGAAGAAGAGGAATAGAGGGATGGAAGAGGAGGAGGAGGAGGAGGATGGGGAGTGGGTTACATTTTGTCTTGAGTCCACCGCGGAGTGAATTTCAGAGTAGCGAGGCAGCCCTGCTTCAGAGTAAAAGCTGGTCAGTTGTGGGGAAACTTGAGGCAAGGGCTGGGACTGCTGTAGCTACATGGGGATTGAGAACAAGAGGAGTCACAAAAATACAGCATTAACCCGAAGGCGCGAGAACAGGAAAAAAAAAGCACAATGTGACGGATGCATGGGGGTTTTGGGGGTTTCGGGCGTTTCTGGGGCGCTCACCGACTGCGTAGCCAGCTGGGGCAGGGTCTGGATACGCTGGGCGTTCCACTTGAAGGGCATGTTGGGATTGTAGACGGCCTCCACCAAAACCCGGTCCCCCACCTGAGGAGTCTTCCCCTTAACAGCACTTTCAAACACAAACAAACACAAACCAATGAATAACAACCAGGGCATTCCAAGGGTTTTAATCAGTGCCAATGTCAACAAACTCACCTGAAACTTAAGTTTGTGATTCTTCTAAATACAACAGTGTTGTGGTGAGCTTGACATATTTTGTGAAACAGAGTTGTTTGTCCTCCATACTTTTAATTGCAAAACCAGACTTGCAAACATTGTGAAATCTATTTGAATAGCATCCTGTTTAGACTGGTTGGCACACCTCTTAACAAACTGAAAAACATACTATACCATATACATACTCCTTGCTATTGATGTCATGTTGTTATTTATAGCATTTACTATTAATTAATAAGACTCACCTATCCCTGAAAATATTATGAATATTTGATCATGACAGATCACTGTAATGATTATGGGCTATTACAGATCTGTCATTACATTTTAGGCCTTTGGCAGACTCAAGAGCACCGTCCAAACCTGAAATTTTTACAAACTATATGCAGCTTACTATTTATTGAAGCAATTCGGGCAAAATATTTGCTCAAGGGTACAATAGCACAAACTACAACCTATGAGCTATAACACCTACATAGGGCGAGTTTACTAAGCAATACATTTAATAAAGCTTCCAATACAACAACCAGAATTAATAAGATCTATACAGTATTTTACAATCATTTCAGCTTATTTGGTTAAACGTAAAACTTGGACACCACTTCTGTCACAGATCCAGCTTCACTCTTGCTTTATCGGCCCCCCTACCCTACAATGTTCCTTCCCGAGTCTAACTCAGCTCTGTACGTAATGTCTGAGTCTTTCCTTTAATGAGAGTTTAGAGGACAGAGTTTGTAAGCGTTCAAAGGAAATGTCAGGGGGACACGCAAACCAGACATGCGATTCAAAACACTGCTCTAATTCCACTGTACATCACGGGGGCTGTTTAGATTTGGTTTCAAAGACACGGCGGACGGCCGGAGATGGCGCACTTATTCATGCCCTCTGGTAAAGTATCACAGAGTTCAAGACTTAAGTCAAACGTTCATGACTATATAAAGGAAATTTATGGGTGTTCAGTCAGCACATTGTCTACGATTTATGGTTTACTTATTTGTAGGGATCCCCTTTGATTGGTTCTCCCATTCACCAATCAATGGAGTGGATTCAGACAGTGTTAGGGCAAAAAGTCATTCTGAGTTCTGAAGGGATGAAGGATTCTGGGGTTCCCCCCTACATTCAGAATTGCTTTATGGAACCCAGTTATAGTTTTAGCTCATGGAAAACTACCGGTAACTTAAAGTTGCTGAAAAATTCCATGGCAAATGGCAAAAAAATACAATGCTTTTATTGCGGGGCCAGGGGGAGGCTAAACTCTGGTAAAAGACTGCTAATGGAAACCACCTCAAATAATTTGTTCCCAATATAAAAGTTTTATATTTATGATTTGTTGCCTTGCTACAGCTCAGCAGCCATTTTGCTGCCCTGAAAGTTTAAAACAAATTCACCCTCTATAATCAGCTGACAAGTACTCACAGCAGTCTCCAGTTTTGTGTAATTTACAAAATGAAAGTACAGTCAAAACATGTTCATTTAAAATCTGAGGGTGAAAAAATTCTTCGCATAATTTCTAGCCAGTAGACTTAATCAACCTGGCTATGCGTCAGCCTCTGGAATTATGCCCCATTAAGTCCATTACATTACATTAAATTCCATTTTAGGCATTCAGCAGACCGAGCAACTTACGCAGTTTACATTTCTACACTCTGTCCATTTATACAGCTGAACGTTTACTGGCGCAATCCTGGATAAGTAACTGTTAAGTACTTTGCTCAAGGCTAGAGCACCAGTGTCCCTTCCGAGAACTGAACCTGAAACCTTGGGGTTACAAGCCCAGTTCCCTAACCATTATGCTACACTGCTGTGAGAGGAACTTGTGAGCGAGACTAGGTTTTGTTGGCCCCTACCTGAGCTGGAAGAAGACATCTTCATCCACGAAGCCAAAGGTGTCGTGTAGCTTGTTGACGACCCCGGTGAAGACGCGCTGCTTCTGGGGCTGCGTTTGCTGCTGGTGGCTGGAGCGGGGGGTGGGGTAGGACACCGTGATCTGGGCCGTCTGCTGCGGGTTCGACAGGCTGAGGCTGGTTGGCAAGGCGACAGGGGGCTGAAAAACAAACAAACAAAAAAAAAAAAAAACCAAGCCCGACCGTGTGGAGTTGTTGAGAGAGGGCATTGAGGAAGTACACGTTCAGACCGGTTTATGAAGGTTGGATGCAAACAGGGCTACGTGGGTTTTAGAGAGAGAGCATTACTGTAAAAGCCATAGTCTAAAATGGCAGAAAAATGTTTCTTACTGTACTTTACAAAAAAAAAGTCCCGTCAAATGAGTCACAATCATCCTCTAAATGCCAAATTAACATATTTCCTTGCTTTCATTAAAATTAAACTTCTTCAATAATCCTCCATCCTCTGTAACCATTAAAAACCACTTAAAGATGTCCTTTTAAAAACTGATAGCTTTTATGGCGAGAGACTCAAGGGAAAACCAGTCACTCATTTTCTTAAGGCAACTGCATTGTTTCTCAACGTGTGCAGTTTTGCATCATATGAAAATTGAGCGTTAGCCGTGCTACAAACATTAGACTGACATCCCCGTGAGAGAGGCTGGCCAGGATGTCCACAGACAAATGAGATTTGCATACAAACAAATCAGACTGAAGTACAGGATTGCTTTCATTACCCAGAAAGGGGCATACAGTGCATTTTGAAGATCTTGGAATAGAGCATGGTGTTTTAATATAATGGGCTTAAAAGCAGCCATGTAAAACAGATGTTAAATGATTAACTGAACAAACGTTTTTAATTACCTGCGAGAGCAAAGCCTGTTGCGGCTGTGGAAGCTGAGGGGGGAGAGAGAAAACAGGCTGTAATGAGGGCGGCACACTCATGTCGAAAACAAGACGGGAGCTCCAAGCTATCACATTTTGAATTATTATACATTAACACAAACACTGGCAAAAGTCTATTTAATATTCTAACTAGATGGTTTGGAAGAAGTATTTTAAATGCTCTCAAAGTTATTGTTTACACTTTATTTTCATTTATTTATTCGTTTTTTTATGCCTTTCTGCATGTTTCAAGATTCATTCAGATATACAGTGAGATCAAAAAGCAATCAGATCCCTTTCACTTCTTCACAATTGTTGTGACAGACTCAATTTCAAGTTCATGAATTTTTTACCACCAAATTACACACAACACCACATGCAGACAAAATAAAAACATGCTGTCACAAATTAGTGCGAATTCACTAAAAATAAAAAAAAATGCAATGACAAAGTAATGTTGAAGTTTTAGTCCATTTGTAAAAATGTTTCACTCTGTCATTATGGGGTATTATGTGCGGATTATGTGTAGATAATAAAATAAGTCATCCACAGAACAAAAGTGTGGAAAAAGTGAGGAAGCCTGAATACTTTCTAAAACCACCGTATGTCGATCAAGATCAAGCACAGTCTAAATCCCGCTGCAAACACTTGACAATGGAAAGAGGGTTACTTCTGTAATCACCGATGCTATCTAGGCATCTCAGGAATACAAATGGCCCACAGAATCCCCAGCAATTCAGCCAACAATGTCCCAAAATGCTTGTCTAAATACGCTGAGATTAAATTATGCAAGTCCTGTAAATTACAAGATGCGTTTGATTTGGTTTAAGTGCTTCTTGTGCTTAAGTGGTTTAAAGGTCTGGATCTGGTCCCAGTTTCTGTATTGCTAACATAATAAGCTTACCCAGATAGCAGCTACACTAAAGCGCCCCTTCTCTTCCACTCGGATCTCGTATCCCCAAAGACTCCATCAAAGCTTAGTGCACGACTTTTCTACATAGAACTGCTATTGTCACAGACCAAGTAAGGTCGTACGGTTAACATTTTTAAAAAGGTTCAGTGTAGCTCATCCACCACGCAAAGTGCCTAATGCGCAATGCTTTCAGGCTACTGCGGAATGTCAGTGAAATCCAACCAGCAAAATGGTATTAGCCCAAATGATATCTGGTGAAACGATAAGGTTAGGAATTCATCTGTTCCCATATTCCCCCCTCCCCCAACAATTATAACAACAAAGTCAAAGAAGTGACATTAGTTATCATTCTCATAACTTGACACTGATTTATTCAACATGACACACTTCCTATCAATGTGAAACAAAAAAAAAAAACAGGAGTAATGTTGTCTGGTAACAACAGCCGTTTACTGGATCATGGAATAAATCTGGGACATTGTCCACCAATCAGGATTAACCAAAATAAGAACTCAAACAATTGAGGAAATGGCAGTATTTATCTGGAACTACTTATGACGTTACAGTTTTCAGGGATTCTGCTAGGCCGCAGTTCCAGATCTAAAAGAACACTCGGTCTGGTAACTCTACACTTATATTCAAAACAACGGCATGCCTGCTTATGTCTGTGTACTCCCACTACTCCATAATCATATTTATATATATTTTTTGTCTCATATATGCAAAAAGACTGAATGTTCTTTCAGTCTGATACATTTATTCACAGCAAGATCTAGTGAGAGGTGGTCTGGTACGTGTTTCTTGCTAATCAGGAGGAGTAGTGGGAGGCATCGGAGGAACACGTACCTAGAGAAAAATGAGTCCCCTCTGGCTTGCCTGCATTTTAATTCAACTCCTTAAAACTCTATTTCCAAGTTCTGCTTCATCATAAGGAATAATTGGCAAAAGCTAAAGGCTTTCACGGTGAATACTGATTACAACGTCAACATCATACATCTCTCCGACAAAGACCATATGCTACATCTGCGGGAGGGTGCTGATCACTGTGAACTGCCTCAGCTTCTGCTCTTCAATCACTGACACTGAACTGAGAACAAGAACTTGAGTTTCCACTTTGCTGTTTTCCCTTATGTGCGTGGTGTTCATGTTCGGTGTGGTGCATGGCGGCCATGTTGGCTCGGCGGCCATGTTGGCTCAACGCCGTACCTGATGGGGGACGTTGTACAGGGTCTGCTGCGGGGGCGGCTGCGGCGGCTGCTGCTGCTGTTGCTGCTGCTGCTGTTGTTGCTGCTGCTGCTGATACTGCTGCAGGGCTGTATTGATCTGAGACTGGAATGTGACAGGCAGGATAGGCCGGAGGTTACGCGCCGCTAACAGGAAGCAGGACAGAGGAGACGGCGGCCTCTGGCTAAACAGACCCATTTAAAAACAAGAGATCCTGAAAAGACCATCATGGTCTTCTATAAAACTGACATGCAGAATAATGTTCAAAGACAAACCATGACGAAAAAGCATAATTTCACACCTGTAGATACTTTACAGGGTGGACAGTACATTTTTTGTATCTGACCCACCCTGTTTAATTTAAGGATACTGTGCTATGGTCAGACAAACTCTGGTCAAATTTATGTGCATGTGACTCCCAAATCCAACTTAACGCACTTGACACAGACTTAATCATTCACCAGTTTTATACATATTAAAAATACATGCTTAAATATACAGCCCCTAAACAAAATGCTGTAATTTAAAATGCAATTGAGTCCTCCTTACTGCAGATATGGTTGATGGTATGTTTAACCTTATAATACTTCATCATATACTATGACATACATTACATTCCTAAAATGTGCTTACAATTTTTTTATACTCATGAAATTCTGCTTTTATTTGATTATAAACTTTTAGTGTGATTTAGGATTATGGTTAAGGTTATGCTTAATATTTACCATAAACCTATACAACTTTAAGAATCTGTAGGCATGTGTGATGCATATTATGACTTATACATTTCCAGAAATGCTATGAATGTTACCTATCCTTCAGGGTATGGAGAAAACACTGTAACAGGGTGCCATTTGCAGCACCGAAATAAGACGCCAATTATATGGTAAGCTTGAAAATTGTGACTGAAGGGAAAAGCCTAGTTTTCTTAAAGCATTCAATTAGAAACCAACAAAGTACACACCTTACTGTGAAGCAAAGGCAGTGACACTTACAAGTACTAAGAAAACAGCCTGATGTCGAGTCCAGAAATATTGCGTTTCGGTCAATATATACATTTAAATTATAAACCTTTCTAACTTCAAATATTTACTGTTGTGCTGTAAGGTCCAACAACAGCTGTAGCACACATTTCTCTCAGCTTCCATATACAGCATACAATGCAAATTATGAAAATTAAATACAAATGTTTCAGAAAACACATATTCGAGCCTTAGGCTAATTTCATAACAGTGATTTCTCTATCTCCCAAGTCATTCAAACAAGCCAAACTGCAACTGACATTTCAGAATTTTCAAAAATGCTGTAAATTTATATTTACAACACATATATTGCAATGTGATAGCAATATTTTAAACTATTTATTTACTTACATATAATATTTCCGTTGCTTATTTTTAATGCACTTTAAGTAAACACAGGTAAAATGCAGACTTTACAAAAGCGTACACCATTTGTAAACAGGAAGTAAAATAATACACCCATATCACCCACATATCTGTGTGGCCACCTACTTCTGCCTGCAAATTGGCTGGCAGAAACACCAGGATACTGGCCTTGTCAGGGTATTATCTGTTCAGCCTTAACTGACAGCAAATCCATTGCAGATTGCCAGTGTTTCCTGCTTGGTTTGCTATTCATCATGACTCTAGCCTGCATGTGATTGGTGAATCTTGAGACCTTTACGTTAATTGCGCTGCCTAAATCGATCTTTGCTTTCCCGTCACATGTGCTGGGAACGACATATCAATTCACCAGCCATACTTGTCTTGCGCTGGTGTGTTTGCTCAACGACTGGAATGTTGCACCTGCGCTGAGCTAATTTTTAGACTATCTGTAGGTATGGTCAATCATTTAGTTTCACAATTCATCCAATATCTAGCAGTAATAAAATCAATCACAGCAGACATACGACCATTTTTACATTCTGAATCTCACAATAGCGCACATTAGGCCACATCAAACACTAACATGCTCCTCATGTAACAAGAACACACTTTACTACTTCACTACATTACTTTATACATCGCTAAAGCACATCACCACAGTTCAACTCAGTAAAGTGCTTCTCACAACAGTAGAACACACCACGCTACACAGATTAAAATTAAACTATCAGACTTTGACAGGACAGAGGCTGAAAATTATTTTACGCGGCTGCAAGTGATGATATACTGACAGGCTGCACTGACTCATTTTCAGCAAAACGGATTTAAACGCAGAGATGCTTAAACAGACGAGTGAACTCAGGTTGGTGATAGTCTCCAGCGTGGCCACATCGCTGTGCATTCTGGATTGCTCACCTGCTGCAGGGCCGCGGCGGCCGCGGCAGCAGCCTGCTGCTGCAGGGCGGCTGTCTGCTGCGAGAGCTGGTAGTTTGCAGCTGACTGGGTGTTCAGAGAGGCGGCCGCCAGGGCGGACTGCTGGGAGTACATGGAGGGGGAAGCGCCCAGGAGAGAGGGCTGCTGCACACCCAGAGCTGCGAAGGAATTCAGAGACTTACGATTAAACACTGTACAACCCTGAGAAACACCTGACACAGAACAAGGAGTGCCACAATTCCATCCGTGAGAGCTATGTGTGACAGCATTCCTCGAACACGCACTTTTTTGGGCCTGGATTCTAGCACACCCATTACCTACAACAGACTAAGGGCTTTATTTACTAAGCATTTAGTGTGCGCAGAATTGTGCTGGTGCAGAAAGAGTAGCAGAGCATGTGATTGGTTGAGGCACTTCGCTTCATATATGACATCAAGTGAAATTGCACTTGCAAAAGCACAGAGAGAATCCCAAGGCACCATAACCACTCCTCAGCCGCAACACGCTGAAGAGGTTTACAGATCTCCCCCTAATCACACAAAAACCATTTCTGTTCGATGAGTGAGGGGTTGCTTACATTTCCATCAGGACACAGTACCATATACAGTTACACTAATTGCCTACCCTCAGGGTTTCGTCATCGGTCATAACTAAACCCGATATTCTGTTCCGTTTACCACATGATGCTATGCTTCTTACATCTGACCTTTACAGTACTCCTTTGAGACTAAACATAACTGTGGCAAGTGTCCTTTACAAAGCGGACTATTATATTTCGTTTCCATATCTCCGAAATAAGGACACTTGTCTACTGTTCCGTTACTTACTACATGGCAATCGACGAAAATAAATGTCTTCTTAGAATATATTTACCAAGGGACTTCATGGTGAATATCTGTACTTACAGTGCAAACTGTTCAAGTCGAGCGACTGTCCTGAGTGTCCGGGCTGAGAAACCGCCGTGGCCGCAAACTGTGCCGCCCACGGGGGGTTCTTCTGTCCTCCAAACTGAGCCATCGGTCAGTTCACAGGTTCCTTGACAGAATAGACCGTGCTATTTATCTGTTCAAAAGAGAAACTTTTAAGTTGCTTTGACATACGACCAGCGATTCGCAGACATCCTAGCGTTCATCAACTGACGTTATCGATACAGTTTATCATTTCCAGGACAGCGACCGATCTACGGATCACAAAATGCCAGACAGCCCATCAGAAAGCGATCGATACCTGGTTAGCCATTTACCTAACAACACTGCTGCTTAAACAAAAGCTTGCCACTTAGCTGTTAGTAAATTACCTGGATAGATTGTAATTTACAGCATCACAGTAAGATCACTATACCATATCAAAATGCTACATAGCAACACAAGCTAGCATGCCACCTAGCTTGCTACGGGTTTAGCGGTATCCCTAGCTACGTTACAGCTGGTGAAGATTGATATTGTATGCTTCCGAGAGTAAAATCATTAAAAGTAGCGAGCTGGCTACATTTCCAAAACTTCCAGCAACTTACAACTATAACATCAAGATTTACAATGCGACTAAAACTATACATCAATTGATTATTTAATCTAGAGACGAGTGCATTACCATTAGCTGCTGCTGAATATCTAGCTTTCTATATCGCTAGCAAAATGTATATACGGATTAGCTAGCTAGCCACTGAGCTGGCTAGGAAAATGACTGGAGTGTTTTGTTTTCATGCAGTGCAGGACGGGATAACCCAGGCCCCGGGCCTTACCAGCTAACAGTAGCTAGCTGGCTAGATAGCTAGCCAACTTATATAAACAAACGAAATCATGCCTTCACAGTCTCAGATTTCAGTCACAGTATAATACCGTTGTGCAGCGCGGAAATGCAGTGCACATACTCAGCAAATAAAAGCACGGCCGCAGTTATTGCTACTGTCCAGACAGCTTACCCTCGTCCTCTTCATGCACCGGCGGAGACAGATGTAGAGCTGACAAACACTACGACGCATGCGCCTTTCCTCCCCTTGCACACGCGCTTACCCAAATGACGTGCTTTGTGGTCTGATACAGGCACTTCTTCTCGTCGATTTAAGGAAACTAAATTCACAGCGGATATAGCAAGTGTATGGGGACCGTGTTAAAATTTGACTCACACTACAATATTATTATTCGACGCTCTGTCGTCTGTTTTAAGTCTAGTTGGCTTAAATATCAGCTGGTAATACTGAGTCCGATAAACAAGAATAACAGGCATGGTTCGTTTTCACTGTGACTACTTGAGACCTTGTACTCCCTCTAGTGGTAAAATGTCATTGTTGCAGGAGCGAGGAGTAAGGCCAAAAGGCTCTAGTGAGGAATTCTTCTAGTTTATATTATAAGGTCTTGGTCCCAAATATATGTAACTTTATGCTTTATAGTTAATGTGGAATGAGACATAACCGACATATAGTCTGATAAGAACCCTCCTTTGCACTATACGGAGACAGCAGGGTGTCCCCCATCGCTGCAACGGGTGTTGTGATTTAGTTTGCTCAATGGAGAAGGCTGCCCCCTGCTGGTTCGCCAGCACTAGTTCCAGCAGCAAAATTGTTATCCCACGTATCTCATCCAAGTACAAACTAAGTCCACAACTTATTTCTCTTTCAGCCGGAGCAAGGTATATTGTGGTATCACAGATGGTTGGTAAGTATTCCATAAACCACTGCTAACATCCAGAAATTAAACTTCACTAGCAACATTGTTTATTAATAATGTGGTTGTCTGCAAGGCCCTTCATTACTCCTAGGGGATTGGCACTACAACTAGTCACCCAGCATGTCATTTCAGCGTTTTTTGTCTGCTTTATCCAGCATTTTTTTTTCTTCTGCTTTATCCAGCATTTCCATTCATAAATTATACACCTGGATTACCATCTTGGTAATCTCAGTCCTCCCCCTGGATAGTCACCACTTTTCATCCTGCTCTAGGGTTTAAAAGCTAAAATGAGAAGCAATATGTGCATACAGAGCCATTTGGGTGCAAGTAACAAAGTGATGCTTTGGTACTTCCCATCTGAATTAGCAGGATCATGTTAGTTTATCAATATTCAATTGGTGGAAAAAGGCAATTGTTTAAAATAGCACTTTCTGTTATGAATTGTTTGTCACCATAATATAATGATGGATGAGGTGATCCTGCAATTTTGAGATGAGATACACTCTGATATCTTGTAACTGTATATGATCTGTGTTCCTAACATGAAGATAAACAATGATGCTTCTGGAATATAAATAATGAATTTATCATGATTATACATGCTTAATGTTGTGTATTCTAACTAAAAATAAAAGCTGAAGATGTCACAGGTCTGATTAAGACTGACAAGTGATACAAACCCTTATGAGTGTGCAACAAAGTAACCTGTATTAACTGAATGTGTTAGCACTTTCAACTTTCAAATTCAGATGACAAACACACTGAATTAGAAAATTCTGTAAATTTAACATCTCACATTTTGTTAAAATTGCAATGTACAAATATTTTTCACTATTTAAGATAATATTCATGTTACCATCACCCTGTATGTACAACCATTAGGTTGTAGTTAAAAATAAGTCAATGTATTCTTGTAATAAATCTGTAACATACTACTATTTCATACATATTCAGTGAAGTGCTACAAATATCCCTAGTACTGCGATTGAAATGATAAGCAGTTTCAAAATTGCAATGCAAACCAAATCTTATTTATACCTCTGCCAACAGTCAGTTCACATTGTGCTTATAAATGCTTACAGATACATTATTGATTACATGTTATGTAATTTTTGTATCAACTTTAACTGAGAGTGTTTTTGTGCTTCCATGTCTTTTTTGCCACTATTTTTGTCTGAAAATCATGTTATCATAAAAACATGTGTAACTTCTAACCAGGTAATGAATACACACTAAAGTCCAGTTTACAAAACACTACAATCAGTTCTGGGCGCATATGAATCAAACTATTTTATTTAACAGCAGTGACTTTTTCGCTGAGCATTTTTAATTCACATTTGAATAACGAACATTTACACACATGGGTCCCCCATCAGAGGAACGTATAAGAGACTAATTCAATGGAAATCATATGTTTTGGCCTTGGCGGTGTAGTCCCCTTCACAATGTCACAGCATTCCACTGCATTTCAACCAACCTTTTTAAATACAAGAATCAAAAATACTATTTTACATCAACCTGCCGTGTGACAGAAAAAAATGTTTCCCTTCGTACAAATCTTACAATAATCTCTCAGTAATCATTCATCTTTAGTATTTACAGTCTCACCTGGAGCGAAATGACGAAACGCTGAAGGAATTTTGCTTCTCTGTAACAGGTTTGCATTTCATAGCCATCCTACAGCAGTGCCATCCACATTTTCAGAATGACTCAATATTGGAAAAGTGCAAATAGGAAGACAATTTACTTGCAGATATAAGATTGCACTAAGATCCTAGAATGCACAATACAAGGTCTAACCGTTTTATCAAGCATTTCAAATTTTATGCATATATGTATATAGACTGCGTGTATGTATGTTTGTGGGGTTGGGAGGAGAAGACAGCACTATGAATCCTGTAGTTTGCGTTCCAGTTCAGTAAACACGCGATCACTGACTTCATCTAGCTCGTCCTGAACCTGTGAAAACAAAGAAAACATCTCCATTACTCACAGTTCATTATCCACGATTGCATTTAATCTTCGTGTCATCCAAACTCTGGATCCATTTTATTTGTGTCAAAGCCTCCGTTATCTATAGCTCATTTTCCATGTTTGCACCTTATCTGACACATAAGAGGGTGATTCGCCCTCTTTCTATCTTGGAATGGTTAACAAAGGCTGAAAGAACAGGTCTTTATTCCAATTACGGAGATTAGGTCATTCAGTCTAGGGCAGTCCCTTAATTTGTCCCTGTCATGCTTTGACTTTATGAGCTGCCTGACACTGATCCAGGATAATTAACAAGCAGGTAAGTGGAGCTGGAGAGGGCAGTATCCATAACAATATATGGCTTTTGTACAATGACATCATGAGCAGACCGTAGGCATTATGGGAAAATCAGTAAACAGGAACAGTGGTCCATCAACCACGATCAACTATGAATTCACAACACTTGGAAGAATCAGTCAGTACCACTCAGAGGATGCCCACAGATGGCACAGAAACAGACACCAACAGGACTGGCTCATCAACCAGATGCTCCAAGAACAAGGAAATGCATTCCATGAGAAGAATGAAAGAACTGAAGTGACTATCTGGCTGGTATGCACGAGATCTGAGGCTGCAGCCGTTAGCCGCAGATGGTCCTAACCCCCACCTGTTCCACATCATCCACTTCAGGAATGTAGAACTGCAGCATGTTCTGGATGCCGTTCCTCAGGGTGACGGTGGAACTGGGACACCCCGTGCAGGATCCCACCAGCTTAAGCTTCACCGTCCCGTCTTCGAAGCCCTTGAAGATGACGTCGCCGCCATCCTCTTGGACTGTTGGTCTGGGGATGGTTCAGAAAAAAAGTCAACACCCAATAGTGGCACATGGGCTGGTTTATGGTTTGGTGCTTTATTAGCGACACAAAATGGAGGCTCCTGAAAATAATTTTTGTATCACATGCCATAAAGGCTTAATCAATATCCCTATATACTATATTGAAGAGCTCTAATTCAGGCTTCATCTTTCATTTGCAGTTTTTTTAAAATCAGGATTATGCAGTTTGGCTGTACCTTATACGAGTGTCCAGAAGCTCTTTGATCATAGAAACAACTTCATCTTCATCCTCCTCCGAAACGCCTGAGGAAAAGAATGCAGTCAAATAACAATCATACTCTCATGACAAGTATACATGGCATCTATACAGTTTGAAAGAAATTCCTGAGTAATCTGTACTGAAGTACTTGGTGAATATTTTTCTATTCACTCAATTCCATTATATTTATTTCATATGAATCCTTCTTGCATGAAGTTAAGGTCACTTCCACTTTTATATCAGTTGTGAGCACTCACCATAAAATCATTAGGGGTTCCATTAATTTAACTGTATTAGCACCCAGTTACACTTGGGAATCCAATGAAGACATACAATGGCCTCTATAGTGTTTGGGATACATTTTTCTTGATTTGACTTGGTATTCCACAATTTCAGATTTGTAATGATGGAATTCACAGAGTTTGGAGGTATTTGCTTGAACTTGAGCAGATAAGATGCCTCTGTACACTTCAGAATTGATTCTGCAGCTGCCATCAGCAGTTACATCATCAATGAGGACAAGTTAACCAGTATCTATGGTGGCCAAACAGACCCCAACTACACCACGCTCACCACAATTGTTTATATATTAGGTGGTATGCTCTGGAACTAGAGCAGTTCCTTTTGACCTCCACACTCTGCTCTTGGCCTGTGTCTCTGTTTTTCTTATTTCTTGGTCTCATAATGACTTCCTTGACTTTCATTGGCATAGCTCTGGTCCTCATGTTGACAAATGCCAATAACAGACTCCACAGGCAAGCAAAAGCTTAGCCTCAAGACTACATAGTGAAAGCTGCCTCTTAACTGCACTAAGAAATCAACTAAACACACATGACTGATCAGAAACAGCTGTGAAGTCATTTGACCCAAACACTATGGTGCCCTGATATAGGGGATTGGCTTTATATAAAATGTGCTGTAATTTCTACATGGAGAAATCAAAATGTATAAAAACAGACCTCTGGAATCTGCACATTGTAAATAGTTAGATTACAAATCTATAATCAAGGAGAAGAGAGCCAAATGAAGAGAAAACTGTTTTGTTCCAAATGTTATAGTGGGCACTGCAATTGCACTGTGCTGTACACTCAGGAATTCTGAAACTACACAATGTAAATACCCTCATATTCACTGAAATATAAGGATTTAAGTCACTGTGCACTTACTGCTTTCTGCATGCGTCTCTCCAGTAGTTATGGGACTTCCACTATCAAAGAATTTTGTGATGGCCTCCAACACATTACCTTTGATGTCTGTCCACTCCACATCATCATCTCTCTGTAGAGAATGAATATTAATTAATATAATACAGCTGCAACAGGTACAAATTATTTTAAAATATGGACAAATTTTCACTATAAATGGAGAACTAGTGGTCAATGAAACCCTGTGTGAAAATATCAGGTTCACACATAGTGCGCTTCACTGTTAGTCTATCTTTGTAAAAGCAGGGCTTCAGACTGGATGACTAGCCAATCACATTTTGCCACCCGTGCCGGCCTTCAAAACAAACTATGCCTGAAGGGGACTTGAATCAGGCTGTTGATGGTAAGATCTCAGGGGAGGTGAGGATGGAGGATATTCGACTACTGGAGGGGGGGATACTTGATTCTTACCTACTGTACCTTTAATGAACATACATTAACATCACAGTTTAGAAACATGCTATAAACTGTGCTACACGATGGGTCGCTACATAAGAGTCAGGATTTAACAAACAAAATCAATACCTTTGTCACAGTTATGAAGTCTGGACCAAAGAACACACTCTTTACCCCTTCAATTTGAAAGAGATCTCTGAGGAAATACAGGTAATAAAAAATATTATCAAAATTATTCAATCTTGAGTGAGACTTTAACCAACCCATTAAGGTACACTTGAGCACACTCTATACTGTCCATACATGTCCATGCTGACAGGCTGACAATAGTTCCTAACGTTAAAGTATACTAACATACCGAATTGCAATATCTGGCCTCAATTACTGTTCATTAAGTCACAAAGAACCACAGTTTTTTGTGTTTAAGCAAGCACTGAAAAAAATACTGATTGGTTTTTTTACTAGTTTATTGGTTTTTACTTTTTTTTTTTATAGTGATATGTGCTTGCAATCAAATATTGTAAGTGTAAGTACTAACTTGGCTAAAGGGGAGCTTTCGGCAGTGTTTAGATTGGGAAAATCCAGGGTTCCTGTTCCCAGAACAGGCTTGCCGGGAAGAAACTTCAAACTCCTGGGATTGGGAGTGTCCTGGGTCAGTATAGCCAAGTTCCGCACTGAAATACAACACCCACTACCTGTTAATTCTCACAGTATTTGCCAAGCTGCTTACTGCACATGGCAGCCTAAATATTTTATCATAGTTCATTTTGAAAAAATGTATTATTAATTTGGTTACTAATCTAAACATCTGCAGTATGCAAAGAAATGTACCATCACCTGACAGTCGAGTGACAGCTGATTGTTGCAGAAGTTGTGCTTTGGAGCTGATTAGGCCAGTACATGCCGAGTAGTGCCGATTCTTCCCCTTAATGGGAAACCTAAAATTCAACACGTGTTACTCAATTCAACACGTGTTAACATAGACTATGCACTATTTAAAATAACGAAAGACATTAGAAACGCTGGCACCTAACACTAACAAGTAGGCAACACTCCAACAGTGGACTGTCAAATTCAGGGTGGTCAGCAACGTGTTGAGCAATTGTTAGCCTAATTTTTACAGGTAATGAGACATTACCTAGTCAACAACAATTTAGTTAGCAGTGGCAAGATAGGCAAAAATTAGTTAGCAATAATAAGCTAGGCAAAAATGTTCAGAGGTCCCCGTTGAGACACACGCAGTCTGTTATCTACTATAGCTAACTACGCTGTTCGCAGCAAAACATCCAGCAACCCAACTAACAGTAGCTGGCTATTCAATCTGTTTTGTTTTAATAGACCACTGACATGTACATATTAGCTAGCTCGTTTGGCTAAGGCTTAAGTAGTGTGCAACAGAAGAATGGCGAGTTGTGGAGCTAAGTATCAACTGTCTACAGAGCAAGTTAATCAGTCGAGCGGTTCAGCCAAGGCCTTATCAGTGATCTCAATGCGCAGTATATTCACAGGCAACAAAACGATAAGTTCCAAAAACAACAGTAACAAATTTGAACGGTATACTAAGAAACTTTATGCCACACGACAGTAAATAAGAACGAACCTGCTACAGGCAGATGATCGTAACCATAAGCTCTGTAACAGACTCCATCTTCTGACCGCCGCCATTTCATTTGTTTTGAAATTCAGGACCTATTTCTGTTGTGGTCACTGCATATCCTGATTGGGGAAGAAAAGGAAGTTTCGAAATTGCACCTTCATTTGTCCCAACATAATATTTACGCGATGTTTATTTATTTTTGGAGATGATCTAATTTTGAATGTGCATTCAATAAATAAAATAAATGTGTGGCATGCAATAGGTCACCTATAGTTTCAGTGACGACATACGTCCTACATTGAATTGAAAGAGGATGATCTATGTAGTGTGGCAGTCTCCATGTCTATGTGAGAAGTGTATGGGACAGAAAAAAGAAGATATTGTATATTAAAAGCATTATTTAAAAAAGTAATTCACTGGGAGGAGAAGAATCTGAACATAAGGAAGAGACACAAAATAAATCTCTGTCTCAGCAGGAAGCCAAAACTTTGAAGAGTTTCACAGCGTTTCAAGTTATCAACATTTATGGACACATTAATCATAGGCCAAGGCCTGTGTCCTGCTCAATTAGCCTACCTGTGGCTAATCTACAAACGTTGCATACACAAAACTGAATAAATAAATACATTGTTAAAAAAAGGGTCCTCAAGGGTTCTTTCTTTGGCAGTGCTAAATGGTTCTTCTTAGATGCCTATATATCGGATAGGGTTCTTTGTAGAACCCTCAGAATAAGGTTCTATGTGGAAAACACATGAAAGTTCAAATAAAAAACTTTTGAAATCCATTCAGTTCCATTATTACAGCTATTAATTTTTTGATAATTCAACAGCAGTGAGGAATTGGTCATTTTTTCCCCTCAGTCCATATAAATAGAATGTTATGTTGTGAGCAATAGAATCGGACTATGGATTGATTGGCACTCTGACCATGTGATTCAAAACCATATAATATTTTGTGAACTGTATTAGGAACATGTCTTTGGGGATGTTGCTGACTTTTTGTCAATGGTGACTAGCTCACAAGTCTCATTTTATGCAAGCCATGCTCCTGGACCTTTGTGCTAAACTCGGTGCAAGGCCAAATCTCCCCACATATTACAGTGAACAGATAGCTGCCCATTTACAAATTCTGTCCTCTGTTGGGTACTTTTGCCAAAATAGCACACAGGTTGGTCACATACTAGCCTTAATTCAGCTCTGCTATTCCAAGATTGTTACACGCATCAACTGCCAGATCCCGGGGTACATCAGATTCCCCAACAAGATCAAGGAGCATGCAAATATTAAAAACCAATTTGCAGTGACAACCAGTTTTCATGCATAATGTAGGTCTCACAAGAGTCATATATTAAGTTGCATATATGAGCACATTATTATTATGGTTATTCCACACATCCAAGATAGATGGCGATAGAGTACTCAACTGTGCAATTTCCAGGTACCAGTCATTCAGAAACTGCTGAAACATAATGTCCAGGCTGAAGTGAGATCATGGTTTCATATTGTATCAGTAGCGGTGTGTTTTGTTCTTCAAGGACAAAGTCCACGCTCCGTTTATATATTTTTAAATATTTATTGTAGAAGAAAGCTGAGAGGGATGGAGATGACAAAGGTCACAACAGAGGCTGGCGTCAGTGCTGGGAATTGAAACTTCAGGCATCTCTTGAACTCAGCCTCACCCTGAAGAACATTGTCTCAATTCAGCATTTTTGGATAAAATATCAGTTTCATGTTTTGGTGGTTCATTCCTCAGACCAGTCAACACTAAGCACTGGCTGTCAAATTCAACATTTTTTTTGCTGTTGTCTGATTAACCAGTTGTTTTTTATTTTATTTTAAGTATTTTGATGCCTGAGTGAAGTAGCTGTGACTCACAGAGATCCAAGTGATGTTGTTAATTATCCCAAATCCCAATGATTGAGTGTGTTTGTGTTCATTTTGGGTGAGTCAGACTCAAAGGTAAGCCTGTAGGGTAATTGTGGCATCCTGATTTGTGCAATAAATTCAGAGTACTTCATGTCCTTCTTTCTCAGCTGTTTCAAGTCTTTTAACAGCAGCAGCACTGATTTTTACAGGCCTTGTTACAATGTCATTCAGTTATATCAAGTCTGCCTATAAAGATATTCAACAGGATCTAATGAAGTCAGGTTTTCCGGCTAGATCCCATTTTTGACCCAGAATATAAAAGACCAGTAACATGTTCCCACATTAAACACATTATAATGGAGGTAAGTGTCCCTAAAACAAACCAGTATTCACAAGCATTTTAATAATGGATAAAAGAAAGAGAATCACATTCTCTTTTCAAGTAGTTTAAGAAAAAACACGACAAAGAGTATTACATCCAGTTCAGTTAAGTTAGACATCCTATTGGCTCTAGTGCTATGAGTAAGACATTAATATTTGCGCACACACAAACAAACTACCACACTCAAGCACACATATGTATATGTTATGCACTTAAAATACATTTTGGAGCAGCACATAGTGTAGCCATTTGTTAAAATATTATTTCAATGGTTGATAGGCAGTACATAGTGTCACAAACATGCCATTTGTTTTAAAACCATGCCATTCCATTATCTTAGTGTAGCGATACACATTGTAAACAACATTTGCAAAGTTTATTTCTCTAATATGTAGACAGATGATTCTCCTCCATATAATGAAACTATGAATTATGATACATGCACTATAACACTAGTTTCAGTGGAACATGTATCTAAGTCTATAACAGAATCATCTAATCCTTAACGACAGATAGATAGAGAATAATTGTATCATTTTATTCACATTTTTATTAAAGTGTGTAGAAGTATCAGGAAACACAAATGAATTAATTAAAACATTTTGTTTTTCCCTTTTCACTTGCAGTTTTGAATGTCAAAATCAAAGCAATGTGCTCATCCCGTTTTTGTAATATCCTCCCACGACATTAGGCAAGAGCCCACACTAACACCTGTGTCCCTGGTGCATGAAAGCAGTGTATCTCCCCCTGCTGCACTATGCAGCCGCTGTGCTGAAGGACGAGTATAAAAAGTAGCAACAAAGTGCAGTGACGGCATACTTAGTGTAGTGAACTAAACAGTGTGCTCAGGCTGTCTGAGGGCGCAGGGGCGAAAAAAATAAAAGGGCAACTCCTGCACCTCGTGGGGGCCCACTAGCCATGATGCACATGGGCACATACGGGCAGATAGAGAGCACTTCAAGTTTATTCCACTTGAGGGGCACACAGTAGGGCACTTCATTGCATTTTCTCATACAGAGGGCATTCTCTCCTGAAAAGGGTTTTTCCACTGAAAGAGCACTTTGGAGGGTATTTTATCACAAATTCTCTTATGTAGGGCAACTCTAGAGGGCACTTCATCATGTTTTCTCATGTGTAAGGGCACCCAGGAGGGTATGTTCACAGGGTTTTTTAACCAAATGGTTTTTTTTTTTAACCAAACCCCCTTACTAAAAGAATTAGAAAAATAATTTGCTCTTCTTCTGTAGTCACTAATTAGTGTGGTAGTACTTAAACGTTCTTCTGTTACTGCTGGTTTGATTATTTTATTAGTGATAGGAATGTTATCTTCTCGAGAGGTTGTTCTTGTGTGGGTCCCAATCTTGTCTTATGCTCTCATTTCTGGCACTTGAGACTTTGCTTTTGGCACTGTGACCCTGAATTATGCACTTTACGTGGTAAGACGGATAAGAGTGTCTGTTAAATACCTGTAATGCAATGTAATGTTTTAAGGTGGGAGATACTCTGCTGACTGAAACAAAACCTTTCCTATGACAATATGGCCAGTCATCTTTGACATGGCCTGGATTTTATCTGCACCATAGGGTCCATCACTGCACTAAGACCATGTGGGTTAGCTGGATATACCACTCAGAAGCTCACAAAAATACAGTAGTTTATTCCCTCCTTTAAATATCAAGGGTAAAAAATGTAAGACTCAATTATACATTTAAAGAACTGTCTTCAGAATAAGGTCTTTAGACTCTGGTGATTCAGAGCTTACCTGAAGGTCACTGCCAAATGAAAAATAACAGTTTTAAAATCACCAGAGCCCAGAAATATATAGAAGGGATTTGTTTTGAAAGAATTTTGGTAACCTACACATTTAAGAGTTGAAATAGCCAGTTAGCCTGTTACAAAGTTAATTAGCTATTTAGATTTGAAATGGGGTACAAACACTGCCACCATGTTTCTTAAAAAGTGGCCAAATAAAACTCTCCTTTGAGACAGTCCTGAAGCTAAATAGGTCTACATTTAATCTCACATATGAATAGTACATTCAATCAAACAATTTCCAAAAGCAAAGAGAAATCACTCTGACAACTAAGCCTGAAACCTTTGACCAATGCACTCACTGAAATGTAACTGTCTATAATAAACCCCAAAATACAAATGCTATATACATTTTACAACAAGCAAAAAACAGCCATTTCAATGGTGAGGTCTAACCCCTATACAAAAACCCTGACAGTCTGTTGCCAAATGCCTTTCAAATGAGCTGTCCGGGTTGGAACAGTGCACTCTTCATTCATAGTGAACCGAGACAAAGAAGAGGTTCTGGCTCTGTGAATGCCTACAAGGAGCGGGAGTTTGACAGCCGGAGGGGGGGTTAGGCAAACACGGAGGTGTCGTCGCAGTTGCGGTCCCTCCCGCTTCATTTCCCTTTAGCTCCGATGGCTGTGGGAAGGGCTAATGAGCCACGTTCTAAGGGCTGTTACGGTAAGGGAGGGGACGGACATTAACAGGTACGAGGCATTGTCAAAGAAGTACCTCGGGTGTCTGATTTAGGAATTCACGCGTCAAGAAAATGAGACAAACCTTTCTGTTCAGGCGCATGACGACAGCGACGAAGATCTTAGTTGCCGGTTGAAACACCCAAAGTTGGAATTCAGGAAGTTTCTGCACAGCAGGGTAAATTCTTCAGCATCTGTCCTCCTAGTCTTCAGTATCTGTCTTCAGCAGCTGTCCTCCGAGCTCTGATCATTTCGTCTGGTTTGCCATCGAGACATGACCTGCTGGGTCGTCCTCCCCATCACTCTCTCCGCCGTGTCCTTCGTTGGCTCTTGGGCAGTGTAAGTTTGACAAACTTGAAATCTTTCATGATCAGACTTTTCGACTTTTTTTTTTCCAGCAAACTTGAATGTACTTGAACTATGTCTACAGAACTCAAAGTCATGTATTGTGGCAGGCGGTGTTGGTGTTTACACAAAAGATGATTATAATTTGTATTTCTCATATTATTTATATTTTATTTATTATTCATGAACAGTTTTCAGTGGACCAATACTATTTTGGTGGCTTTAAGGTTTAAAGTTTATAGATTTAAAGTCTTGAGCTTTGGA
Organism: Albula goreensis; assembly: GCA_022829145.1. Lineage (NCBI taxonomy): Eukaryota > Metazoa > Chordata > Actinopteri > Albuliformes > Albulidae > Albula > Albula goreensis. The sequence goes on along the minus strand of CM040750.1, from coordinate 8,335,988 downwards.
TAGTATATAATTACAATAAGAACAAAGTAGTGTTGATTTAACTCCTAATTTTAAGTAAGTCTTGGTTTGGTTTGGTTTAAGTAATTGGAATTTTCCATAGGCCAACAGTTGTGTCAGCGTTTCAGTACAACAACTTTATTTTGCTTTAAATGTTATGTAAATGCTACAAAGTATAACCGAACCTCCTATCACCTAAGATAACGTTTAATGTCAGGCAAGATGTAAATTTTAAAAGCGGTGTGTCAAGTCCTCTTTGTCAAGTTTTTTTTTTTTTTTTGAATTTGAAAGAGAGGTTAGCTTGGTTTCCATCAGGAGCACAACTTGAATTGATTCAGTCTCAATACATTGTTATATTTATTATTTTAAGACTGGCTTTATAAAGAAGATTAAGGTCAACTCTAAATGTATGCAGAGTGGTGAAATCCTGTTTACAATGTTCTTATATGAACATAGGCACGTTGTTCTAAATGTATTTGTTACTGAACAGTAAACAGAGTATTTGTATTTATCATATGTAGTAGTCATAGTTTGATACTAAGTGTAAATGTGATATATTTTCATTTTAGCTTTATCTATGGCTGAGTACAATTGTTCATGAAAGAAGGTGTGGATTACTTTTGCTTTGTCAGTGTTTACCTAAACGATTCTGTATGAAAGCCACCTCACTCCGAATGTTGACCAAATGGACCATCCATCAAAGTGGAATTGGGAGGGGGTAAGGTGGGGTCGTTACAGAATGTAAAACTCGGTCCGTAGAATGTTTAAGAAAACATGCTTATCACTCATCATTCTTATCCGTATCCTGCTAAAAGCCAAAGGGGAAACGAGCCCTCTGCAAGGGTGAGTCAAAAAACAAAGACTGAAACAGCAGTACAAAATTCACAAATCACACCCAAAGTAAGTGGAACTGAGCACACAGGGGTTCTATGCCTTCAGAGAAGGTTGAGTTCAATTTCATGTTTGTTTGATAATTGTAGATATAAAACATACATTTTGAATCTGAGCTGTGAGGTGCTGGTGAAAGGATAGTTAAAACGAGTGGAGCATATTAGAATTACAAGTAAATAATACAAAAAATAGTATGGAATATAAATAATAATAAAACCCATACAATAATACATAACTGGAGAAAAAAAGGTAAGGATAATATAGAATATGTTCTTATGTAGAAGAAGAGCTTACTGTAAATCATAGGTTTGGGTAGCATTCCTAAATTCCAGTTCTTCAAGTTCAATCGTGCCGGTGTTGTCGTACATACATTTTATCAGTGCTGTTCCTGTAACGTGGTGGAATTCAGGATCATCCTGTTTTACATTTTCAAAAAAAAAAAGGCACAAATAATTGCACATCACATCATCAGATAAAAACTGTAAGGTGACAAACTATTTCCTATTATTTACGATTACGATAATGCTTGGTAGAGCAGGGTTTCTCTGATATTATATGAACAAATTACGATTTATGTCAAAAAGTCTTGATTTTGCAATGTTCCGTGGAGAATGCCCGGTCAGACAATAGTCCCCACACCCTAAGTTTTATTCTCATATGTTATTGCCTGTCTGAGGTGCAAACAGGAGTTTTCCTGGGTTTAAAGTAGGAAGGTGCACTTTATACAGGGCCCTATTGGAGAATATCATTGTGGTCCCTTCAGCCTAGTGCTAGGCATGGAATATTTGCTCAGCGTGGAAAAATATTGACTTTTTATACATTCAATGGCTGCTTACATCATTGCTTTCTACAGCTGACACATGCACTTAGACACACATATACATGCATGTATGTATACACATGCGTGTGCAAACACACAGAGATCAGTTAGAAGAGCTATTGGCAAATGTATACGTTTGAGCATTTTAATTACTATACCGTTCACTTTGTTGATGTCAAAAAGTGTACCTATGTGCTGAAAGAGGTTTAAAAGCTTCAAAGAGTTACAAAGCTTAAACACATCTAGTGTCTTCATATTGTCTTTGTGGAAATTGTCTAAATTTAGCTTGAAATATTATTACTTTCTTAAGCCATTGTCGATTTGTTATTCAGTGCTGAAACTCAATTACTATGCTTCACACGACAAATCAAAACCTGTACAACTTTCCAGACAAAACAAAACGAGGCTACCACTTACTATAAATAACTGTTATTAGTGTATCTTGGGTAATGTTGTGTAGTTACACCACCCTTGTTTTCGCTTGAATATCCTGTTAGCAACTGTGAGTTTGTAGCTTCGCCGTACAGTGCGTCACAAATATTTTCATTTGCGTCAGTCATATAGAACACACCTATGATGTCAGAAATAAACAATTGGCCAAACTACGGATCTCTCTGCTTCCTTCTGGTACAAAGAGGTTGCCTTGCATTTTTGTATGACATTAGTATCACAACAGATTTAAAAAAAGAACAAAGTGTGTTTCCATATCAATTCACAATTTTAATGCCAGTTCAGTACAGTTAATCTTCCTGTTTGAGTAAAGTGGTATGCTGTCTTTATAAGTTTCAGTTAGACTGAAAGACAATGGCTATTCATATATTTGAAACATATTTAGGGTCTGAGTACCACATCTTTGGATATACAATAAAAATAATGTATATAATAATTCACTTATTTACAGTATTCCTTTAATTATGAATGTATTAATTTATTTGAAGATTCATTTCTTAATTACTTGTTTTAAGCCTTCGGTAATACATTTCCCAATTGAAACTACTAGGCAGAAACATTGGTTTGTAGGTTTTATGCCCCCCTTACTGAATTACTTACTGAATTAATTCTTACATTGAATCTGACGATTAAACATGAGTATGAATCTGACGAGTCGATCAAACCCTTTCGCTTCATAATTTGGAGAAATTCACACTCACTTACGCAGCCAATCCTGAGTTTATCTCTACTCAGAAAAGGTGTCTGCAAAGGCGAAAGCACCAGCTCAAGGGTTCAGAACCAGCACAGCTGCTGATATCTACGTCATACTTCCAACCAGATGTGCCCACAGGGGCACGGCTCAAACCAAGTACGGTGAATGTGAACAATGTATGACTCATACCAAAATCGATTCCCATTAACTGAATTCAGACCCACTTCTCTAGACTTGGACAGGTCTTCGTCACACAACAATAGAAATATAATAAAACATAATGATGAAGTCATATCTTTGTGTGGTATGTATAGAATTGATAAGCATGGAAGCTGTAACCCAACAACCTGTTCAAACCCGCTGTCACACACACCTGTGAAAGTTATTTGCATCAATTATATGTAGTGTGGTATACATAATTGATGCCCTTAAAAGACACCCTTAGTAATACTAACTACCTACCCATCGGATACGTAAGGACAACCACTTTCAGTGGATAAGGACTGGCTCTCCTAGCACTGGTTCTCCACCATTACCATTTACTTGACACTGTTTACCCAGCTAACAGCCAAGTTACTTGCGCTTGAAAGCACAAGTTGTTACCAAAAAGGTGGAAGTACTTGGATTAATGGGGGACACAAACTGTACTGAAAGCAGGTGTTTCCACACAGGTGTGGTAATATCTGAGCATGCACGAAAATAGCATGCATGCCAGTGTGGCGGGATGACCTCATTGTCAAGACCTCTTTGACAATGAGGAAGCAGTGACTGTTGGGAGGAGTTTGACTTGATCTTCAGTGATGATGGTAACTCAATTTTGCTGGTGTTTCGCAAGAAACAGTAACTAAGGCGATGGGAAAGACATCACCAAGAAAGGGCAGCTGCTCTCGGGAGCTCAGCTGGATTGTGATGACCATGAATCAAGCAACCAAGGCAAGCAACGCTAAATCAGCTGACTGCGAGTTCCTAATCTAGGGAGTGAGCAGAAAGTTTAACCAAGAACGGTCTGAGAGCTCACCGGAGCAGGATAAAATTGTCGGGTTGCAGTGTGGAAACCGCTCATTTAGCTTGATTACACATGTTTGTGAGTAGAGCGGTGGAAACAGCACACACAATGGAGTGGCAAGCTGTGTAGAAATGCATTATGGTTAGATGAGTCATCCTTCGCAACGTTTTCAACATGCCTTGTGGGGTAGTGTGGGGTGCATTTTTCTGCCATGGCAGGGGTGCAGTCATGCCCTTAAAAGGCAAAGTCAATGCTTCTCCTTCTTCTTCTTTAACCCTTTCTATCCTGATGAAGAACAGGTTTTCTACCACAGATCTCTAGTGCATTCTGTTTTGGGCTGCTTTCTCCACCTCCTTCCAGGTGTACTTGCTCTCTTTCAGTTCTGTCTCCAGTGAACTTCTCCAGGTGTTTCTAGGTCTTCCACGGCTCCTCTTTCCCTATGGATTCCATTTCAGTGACTGTCTGGTTACATTGGTTGTGGATTTCTGAAGAGTGTGGCCCGACCAGCCCCACGTCCTTCTCCTGATCTTGACCTCTACCCTCTCCTGTCCTGTTTCCTTCCACAGAGCTTCATTTCTAATGGTGTCTGGCCAGTGTATCCACAGAATGGTACTTGTTGACAAATGTCTGAAGTTTGTTGTCTGACCTGGTTGTTGTCTGCCATGTTTCTGAGCCGTAGAGGAGAACTGACTTGACGTTGGTGTTGGATATTCAAAGCTTGGTGTTCTGGGATATCTCCTTGGGGTTCCAGATGGGCTTGAGAGTTAGAAAGGTTGACCTTGCTTTCCCTATTCTTGCTCCGATGTCAGTTTCTGTCCCTCCATCCTTGGCACTGCCAAGGCATGTGAAGGTTTTCACTTCCTCCAGCTCTACCCGTCCAACCTGACGCAGTCGTCACTGGTGTTGTCTATGCGCATCACCTCGGCCTTGTCTTTGTTGACGTTAAGGCCTGTCTTGGCCGAGGTGGCTGCTAGTCGAGATGTGTTGGATTGCATCTGCTGGTGCGTGTGAGAGGTTAGGGCAAAGTGTCAAAGTGAGACCATAGTGTTCACTGTATTTCCCAGTTCTGTCCCTCCGTTGTCTTGCGCGTAATCCAGTCCACTGCTAGCGGGAAGAGTAAGGGCAGACAGCGGGCAGCCCTGTCTGACTCCAGTTCCCACTGTGAAGGGGTCTGTGAGGCAGTTTTTATGTACCACTCTACAGGAGAAAGGTTGGTACATCCTCTGTATGATGGAAGTCTACAAGGTCAATGCTAATTGCTACTAATTATTGTCTGTAATCACATCATCGCATGATACAGATTTCTTTTATCCAGTGTAACGGTGATCTAACCCACAGTCCAATCACTAGTTTGATTGTTGATAGCTACAAAATGAGAGCAGCCTATTAGAAAAAAAAGGATACAGGTACTTCAATGAAGATTTCAAATTGAAATGCAGTTTAGTTCAATTGAATTTTAACTTCACCTTTAGCATCATGGATCTTTCAGAGTTAGGACTCGCCACTGTCACAGAGGTCTTTATACCTCCAAGGCTCCACTGTGGTAGAAAACGTTGCTGGTAACAGTCACTTTCCCAGCCAATGGTCATTTAAAACTTAAGCTAAATAGCTCATTTAAAATGCATTAATATCTGCATGTATGTATTTATGTTTAATACTGTATTATTTCTGCACATCACTGAGATATTTCTGCCACATCTGAAAATGAGTATAGCATTGATAAACCAGCCAATATTCAGGTGAATAGACCATGAATTTAGCACCTCGTTATCACGCTGTAGAACAACAGTGGCAGAACCTAGGTCATGGAGGATCATATAATTGCTGGTTTTTATTCCAGCCCTCTCTCGACTAGATAATTCATTTTTTTAATTGCTGAACTATTTCTCTTGGTTTGCACATGATACACAGAAAGTGAAAAGGGATGTTGGTGCTGGCCAAATGATTTTTATGCATATAAAGGCAGCAATGATTGGCTAGAATGAAAGCCAGCATACAAGGCCCTCTGGGTTTGACGCCGCTGACAGAGAATCTCAGAGGTCTGAACCTCAAATTTGAGGCTTGACTGGTTAACCAGATGGGTATGAACGTGCAAATACAATTATAGCTTAAAAATCTCATTGTTATCCCTGATTTAAAAAAGATGGACATCCATTACAATGTTAAGGTCACCTGCAATGGTGAGAGACGATAATGGTTTTTCCTATGAACAATTTCTGTATAGCTTGTCCTTAATGATAAATTACAAAATCCCAAACAAGATATTCCAATAAAGGGGACTCTGGGATAAATTGTTGCCTGTGAGCCCTGAGGTCAGGGGTTCGATCCCTGGCCTCGCCATTGCCGGCTATGGTCAGAGGTCCCCGTGGTGAGGCAACAATTGGCCGGCCTCACCGGGGTTCGATACAGGGTAAGCCAGCTAAACTTGCTTGGTTGGTCTCATTGCAATAGCACCCTCCCTGTCATGTTTGGCTGCCTGCGGCAGCACGAACTGACTACACTCTGCCTACGTCTTCCTCCGACGTCATAGGCAGTGTGCAGTTAGTGGTGCGGCCGCGGCGTGAAAAGAAGCGAGAGCATCGTCACGTGAATCGGAGGAGTCACATGTTCGACTTCTCCTCCCACAGCTGTCAAGGTGGGTGCTGCGGTGAGGTCAACTAGTTCGGTTGAACATTTGGGTCGGGAAAACTGGGGAAAAAAAATATTCCAATAAAATATTCTTCTATATAATTATGGAAAACTTGTTTCCATACTGGGATTTTACGTTCCTATTCACAAGTTAAACAGTGGCTTTAATGATGGCTGGAGAGACTTTGGAATGGCCCACAGTTCCTGGGTACAGATTAAACTGGTCATGTTTTCCTAGGGCCGAAGCTGTGAGTCAGTGTGTAAGGATAACCTCTGAATCTGAAATATGTCATGTCCTGACAGAAACGACCGAAAAGAAACAAAAACTGCAAGGACTTGACGTTCATGTGTTCCTGTTTTACAGATACGGCCTGGCCTTGAGTTACAAACATGTATGCTCCCTTAGCAACTGGTAAGTGGAACCTTATTAGCTGCAATGGACCCCCATCCTGGTCTAAGTGACATTATTTGTCCACTTAAGCATGGCATGACTTGCATAACTTACATTTTGTAAGTGCATAGGCATTTACTGAAAGAATTCATGGTTAAATTCCTAAAGCCATTCAAATGAATTACAAAATATCTATCAGGTTCAGTTCTGCTGAGGTTGAATTCTGTTAGCGGAGGTCAACCTAAAAAATACTTTTTATCAGAACTCAGGGGCAGAGGAGGAAGTTAGTACAAAGTAATGTCTGAATTGACATCATGAAGCTTTTTTTTAACACGGGGAATTGTCAATGAATGTAGTAGAGGCATAGATGCTTTGGGTGTTTAGCCCCAGGCTTGGTTCAGTTCTGTTGTACTTTCCTAACTGTCATCAAATAACAAGCCTAGATATGTTGAATGACCTGTTCGTAACGACTCTTACGTTCTTAAGAAAGAACTTATTGATCTTGCTTAAGGTAGCAATTTCGGATTTCCACGAGTGAGGTGAATCCGGTTAGCAGCATAGTTGAGATACATTACATTTACAAGTGAGGGTCCTCAGTTTTGGGCCTAATTTTAAAATAAATGTGTTCCCAGGGAATATAGGAACTCCTGTGACTTGAATACATCAGAAGCCTGTTGTGATAACTACAAAGTCCCGACTATAAGGTAAGGAAAATCTAAGGTCTGCAATCTGTAAGAACAGATGGACAAAATGGTGGTGACCATGACCATTTAAAAGCATAAAAAACAAGATTACAATTTATTTGACCTATGCCACAACAGTTATTTCCAACACATCCTGCTTTGTCCAATTTAAATGTTACAGATGCTGGTTTGACAGACTAAAATTCTTTGGTTTTTGTATGGATTGATAACAGGCACAATATAGTACCGTTATGGGAACCAGTGTGAATCAGAAAGCACTGGAGAGCATATGAACAAAGACTGAAGACAGAATGTTTCAGTTTAGCTGCTCTGGTGCGATTGTAATGGTACTGAGATAGCCAGCGCAAAGAGGGGAAAGCACCTTTCCACAAACGAAAATTGTTCTCATTTCTGATGTTTCTATTAAAATTTCACACATTAAAAAAAACTTCTATTAATTTTCAGCTCCAGCGGAAAAAATGCGCCAGAAAACGCCTTGTTCACGGCCACCATAAACGCAGGCTCCTTTCTTTGTAAGTGCCATCGAGCGTTGTGTAGAACGACGTACCACCCTATGCACACATACTGTTACAGAAATTGTGATAAAGTTAAAGACGGGATGGGAGTGGGATACGCTGTTCATGGCTTATCCTTCTCTCCTCCGCAGTCCTTGTCGTGTTGCGTAACGGCGGGGTGTGAGGTTCATGCTCTGTTTGTTTGACCCCCCTCCCCTCTTCTTGCAGTCCTGGTGTTTTGCATCTTCCACCATGCCCACATTATGGACAGGAACAGCTGCCAGTCCATCCTCAGCAAGGCCGCCCTGGGCTTCGGCTGCGTGGCCTCCGTTGGAGCTTTCATGGCGGGGAACTGCAATGTAAGGGCTGCAGCACTTTGTGAACATGGCATTAACAACACATTATTCTATTCTATTCTATCCTATCCTATTCTATTCTATTCTATTCAGAATTCATGCTCTGTCATGCTGATTTATCGCAATTTATTATGATTATTTATGGTTATTTTTTAGGTTTTTTTGTTTAAAAAATGTTATATCTTTGGATCCACTTATCCAGTAAAGATGTTACTGTATGTTTAGTATGAGTTTTTGTTTGAGATGTTTACTATGATTGTTACTATCCCAGGAGAGAACAGTAACACTCATACTAAACCACATGTTGGCACGAAATTGTTATTTATAGATTACTGTCTACAGTTTTTCGGCTGTGGTTTAAAAGGTATGTGTTCGTTGCAAACAAAGCGAACGCAAAAGCCTGGTGAAGTGTGTACTTGAATGTACCAGAATGAAAGTAAGAACACAACACACCTTTGAACGGAATGAGGAACGTTTTACGCTGTTGCTTGAGGCCTCGAAGCCAAACCTGGAGGCTCGGCTTCTATGAGTTTCCTTCAAAGTAATATTTCTCGGTGCAGATGTCTCCAAATGAATGTAATGAAACTGGTTGGGAAAGCTTTTGAAAGAAGATGGCAGAATGCCTTTTATTCAGACACTGCGATTTGTTCTTAATGTCTTAAATCGCTCCAACATTGGTTTCTCCATACTTTCTTATATCAGATGTTCCTCCCGCTGTCAGTTTCAGATTTACTTCTGCTGTCTATCAGTCACATTTTTTTTTAATTCTCCTGAAAATGCTACACTGCTTGTACATATAACATGATAAATACCCAAAAAATGACGTATAACAAACTAGAACAGCTTAGATTATTCTGGAGAGTAACTATATTTCCTGTTTGCCTGAATGTCACCTGATCGGCTTTCATCAATTGTGTTGACTTGGAGTTTCCCAAGCGTTGCCTTTCCCAAGTGTTGGCAAACACTAGCTATCCACCCGACATTGAACCCTGCAATGTAGCTGAATATAATACAAGCCTATTGCTGTATTATCATTATAAAAAAGAAAGCAGGATGTTACAAACCACTTTAAACTGTCTGAGCTGTGAGTGGTTTTTCTTCATCAACTTTTGTTAAGATTACAATCAATGTTTGTCCCCAAGTTCCAGTACTCAGGAGCTCTGTCACCCTCTCCAATGTTATTAAAATCGTTGAAGTAGTTTTTGTTTTTGCCTATTTTTAGTTTTTAACTTTTTAACTAACTTAGATGAGTACAATAACAGCAAAGAAAATGGAAACATTCTGCTTAGTTTATTTTATTTCTGAATCTCTGAGTTTTTGTTTAATTTAAAACAATTTATGAATTTTCCTTTCAGTTTTTTTTTTACAATAATGACCTTGAACATCTTCATCCAAAATCCCCACAAGACTAAGACTGACATCATTTTTTTGGAAATGAAAAAAAAAAAAAAACATATTTCTTCATCTTCTTCGTGGTCAAGGACAAATGGTGGTCACCACACCATTTCAGCAAGCTATCCATTTATAGTCGTTTTCATTCTCCCCTCAATTCCGCCTGGTCATCGTTGTACCGTCAGCATATTTCACAATGTATCGCTTGTCACTGGTATACAAAGTAAAATTCAGTGAAGATAATCCACATTCTTGGGAGGCTTCGGTTTTGGCAGGACACTATTCGGGTTGGGAGTGGGCTAAGTTTAGCGACCTCAGTTTCACCCAGCAGGGCATCATGAAGTTTTTGAGATAAATAAGGTTTTATGTACCAAACTGCACCAAGTCCAAAAAGTTACAGTGCAGTACAGTGAGTCTCACAACTCAAAACCATTTGAACAGAGAGATTGAATAACAGATGACAACTGACTTAAATGGGATTTTAAGAGTTTCAGGTCCTGTCTAGTCATATAGCCTTACCTCAATAAGGTACTTTGATTTCTCCACTTTCCCCCTGCTTATCCCAATTATGCTGTCTTTCCTAACCTCCTCCCACGTTGCACACCTTCTTTACGAAGGCTAACGTTGCATGCAGGAAATAACTGCAGTTCAATTTGCAGTCCGTTCAGCTAAAGTATTCAGCCGTTGCCTCTCACCACCTCTAGCGACTACTTTATTACCATACCTGTCAATGACCACTTCCTTTAAATTATTCTCCTCCATGGTACTGTAGTGGGAAGATATTTTGCTTTTTGAGGTAATCCTTTAACTGTCCTCCCTTCAATCACCATTGTTTCACAATGGCAAAGGCTTTTTCCTGTAACCACATGCAATACATTTAAGAAAGTCAACGCATCCCAGTCAGTCCATGTGAGGCGTTCTTCCACTTGCTATTTAGCAGTGTGGTGTTATGGTTAAGGAGCTGGTCTTTCAAGCTAGGCTTGATTCCCAGAGAGCGCACTGCTGTTGTACCCTTGTGCAAGGTACGACAGATTGGTTCTGTAAAATACAGGTATGCATCGCTTAACATACACGATACGTTCTGTGAAATAGGACACTATGTGAATTGGACGTTGTGCGAACACCATATTATCGTATATACTTAACAAAGCTATATCGGATACTGTGGTGTACCTGTATTGACTAAATAGCCAAGATACTGTACACATACAGCACTGTATTTCAGCAAATGTATCCGGAATGTATCATGGGTTAAATAGGTTAAGTCCTCTACGTCCCGTTCCCTAGTCAAGATTTCTCAACTCTGTTGTAACCTTATGGGACCACGGACGTATATGCGGTCAGACATTGCCCGAGCAGACATCATACGGCGCGTACCTGTACCTAACTGTTTAAACTGATAGTACGTAGTCATGTAGACTGTGTAAGTGGCTCTGGATACAAGTGTCTGTTAAATGTGAACGTATTACCCGCAGTCTGTAACAAGCTCTTGCTCTCTCGCTTTTCCAGCCCGGCTACCTGATGCTGCTGCACTACCTGGGAGCGGCGGTGAGCTTTGTGTGCCTGTGTTTCTATTGCCTCCTCCTCACCGTGCTGACCAACAAATGCTCCCTCACCGGCTTCGAGAACATCCTGTACCCCATACGCGTGGTGTCCACCCTCATCCAGATCACCGTCACCATCTGCTGTATCCTTTCCGGCGACCACGCCACGGCGTACATTCCAGATTCTAGTTCAGGGATTTCATACTTCATGTCCCCTAAAACCATAAAAATGATGGTCTTGGCTTTCCATGTTCATTGAGGTGATAATACAAGATAATTCATCATCCATACTGAAAGACCATGTGCAAATGTTGTAAATACAATTACAGAAATAGAAACTGTTGTCAAACTGTGTAGTGCTTCTCTGCTCTTAACATCATTTACTGGCAGAAATGTCATCATGCCACTTTACCTGACAGATAGGAGTAGTAACAAAGATTATTATAAAGGGAAAGCTCAAATCAATCTTTCATTTCTGAAACATCATTGTTGGTAATTTCAATTATCTAAGCATGCAATTGTAAGGTCATAGTGTAAAACAATGAAGGTCTAGTCTCATTGAAAGATACATTGACTAATGGCACTTGCAGGTTACCAAATGTACAGCTATACCATGTTCCTGGAAAGAAATGGAAAAATATGTACCTTACATTTTTAGATCTTCAGCAAAGTGATTAGACCTAACAAATACCTATACCTCAAGTAGTCTGGCATGAAGTCTAGAATCATGGTACATTCCCAGTACTTTGGTCCTAATAAATCTGAAGCCCTCTGTTGGAAGGCGATTTTCTTTAACTAAACCCAAAACAGATTGCATATTTTTTGCCCAGGAGGACTACGTATATAAGCATCTATCTGCAGTCTTTGAATGGTTTCTCAGTGTCAACATGGAGTTCTTTGAGCTGACTTTCGTCGTTGAATTTTATTCCTTTTCGTCATCCATGCTAACTGTGCTGCTTGAGAAGACAGATGAGGAGAAGTCCTTGATTTTGTCCTGAGGATAAACCTGGCCTGGCCAAGGATCCAGAAGCGTAGGGAGTTGTTTTTGACATTGTGCACCTGACCATTTTGGTGATTTCCTTTTAAGGATTTATAGTTCTACGTAAATAACAGAGACTTGCATCATTTCATATTTTCAAGAATGCTTGGGAACCTTTGGAACAGATCACCATGCTTTAAGACCTCGTAATTCACCGATATATCCTCGTGAAATGAATGACAAACCTCATTGACTGCAAATGATGGCATTCACCTTAAAATTTTGAAAGTACTTGTCACATTTTTTTTTTCAATACTTCTCCTTATGATCTCTAGTTTCTAATGATTCTTATTTCTAGCGGTGTGACGTCAACAAAGTGTAAGTTCATGTCTAATTACCTGTATGTATACTTTCACCCTCTAATAATGGTTTGAAACATGTGCCCTGTCCTTTGAGACAAGTGCTTGCAAGAGATCTAGCCAAATAACTGAAATGACAGTGAGTAGCAACACTCAAAAGGTTTGATTATACAGTGCTGAACGTATTGAATACAGTTTTTAGTCTTTGTGATGATTTCTACACCCTCATTTAGGGCAAAACATTACTCTGAAAAACAAAGTAATGATGATTATGCAGAAATTAGATATGAAATAATTTAGATAATAAATTAGATAAAACATTGTATAAGTACTGTACCGTATGTCAAGGATTGTGTAGAAGGAGCTGTGATCTCTCTCATTTTATGTTTTCTTAAAATCCTGAAACAGTTCACATTAGCCACCTGTGGTGTGAATTCCTCACAGGATAGCACTTACACCAAATTATGAGTACTAATATGAGAGTGAGTTCTAATTTTATTACTTTTTAAAATAAGAAATAGTAAAAATGTCAAAAATAAGAGCTTTCTAACAGGTTGCACTATCATGGCAATGGAGATCAAAACATTTTTTTCTTTATGTTATGGACTTTTTTGATGAATGAAAACTGAAACTGAGAATGAATTAGAAATGGATTTTTTTAAACTGTCTGATTGAGCATTTATTGTTTTGTCCATTTATATTTATGATGTTGTGAATGACAATGGCAATTATGATGTTTTTCTTCAATATTTTGGAGTGACTGAATCACGTTAGTCATACTGTGGTTTTAAATAGCTGCAATTCTCATGCTTGAGAAATATCTGAAAACAACTTAAGTACCGTCTTTGGTTATCTCTAAGATTAATGTTTTTATAATGTTAGTTAGTTTTGGGTGTTTGTGGTAAGGTAATTACAGGGCCAGAATGCTGACAAGTAAATGGGAAAATTCTAGCTCGTCAGGTCATTTGAAACATCAAATTATAAAGAGCTAATGTTTTCAAGGGATAAAGACCAAGTGCAATAAATAAAGATTTATCATTTTTAAAGTTGACTGCATTTTCATGACTACACAAATGAGATGACATCATAATCCAGCTTGATGCTAACCAGTGGCAATAAGGAGAGAATGTTGTTGTGTGCTTATCTTACAATGTGGCGATCTGTGCGATACGACAAGTACAAAAAGTACGACCAGTTTCCCAAAGAGGTTATACCTATTACCCATGTCAATTGTCCCATTGTAACAGACCGGTTTTTGAAAAAAGAAAAATATGCAAGCACAACTACTTTCCTCTGAGTATTTCACACTGAGTGAGTCATTTTTATGTAACTGTTGGAGGACTAATGAAATTAGGTGTGGTTTGTTTATTTTTGACAGTAGGAGAGACTTGTTACACCTGTAAGGCTCTCAACAGTAACAAAAGACTTCAGTTACAAAAGCTGGGAACAAAATTAATTTGTTCTCTGTTATTGGTCAAGATACACTTTCATTGATAATTGATTCCACCTGGGACTTGCTTTTTGTGTGGTACATATATAGCTGTGGTTTTGATGTCGTTCTGATTTTACAGAGGAGCAAAAATAATAGCTGTAATTACAGTTGATGACAAAAGCCTTCCAAATCTGTTTTGCGAAAACATGCCCAACATAAATGTATTTTCTGACAGTACAAGATGACTGTGCTGATTTTGCGATCTATAGACGATCTATTGCTCAAGGTTGCCACACAGGGCCATAACTCGCGAAACCACATAACATTGTGTGAATAGAAAGTTCTGATTCGCCACATACACAATATAAAAGTGACATGTACGTCCACCTACACAAAGTGTCAGTGAACAGGATTTCCAACATTTTCAAAATTCCATGTGTCTCTCAGTGTCTGGTACGGGAAAGGGAAGAGTGAAGATGAGAGTGCTGACAGACCCATGTTACTACATCGTACATCGTGCCTCTCCGAGTTGATGACTTGCACACAGTGACCAGGCATCCGTGAGAAGCTGTGGAGGTAGTAGGACTGGTCATTAATTCATATTTGTACAGGGACAGGTGTAACCCAGCAGGTTGCGAAGCTGGAATTTGACCCGGACACGTATGGGGAAAAAACTGCGGCAGTGTTGACTTTTCTGGAGACTGTTTGCCTACTGACATGAGGTTGAATTAAGAGGATAGAAGCATGGGGTGTGACTTTACAAAAAAAAAAAAAAAACAGATTCATAAAGAGTCATGTTGCTAAGAATGTTGTTCAAAAAAAAAAAAAAAAAAAAAAAAAAAAGCCGGGGCGAGGGATTCAATGAAGTGATTTCCATACGCTTTCAAAACAAAGTCTTAAGATATATCCTAACTATATGTGCAACTGACTTCTTGTTAAAATATCAATGACAATCAAATTCAATTCCACTTGATAACAATTGATAAAATATCAGATTGATCAATCTATTCTTCTGGCTTGTCCCAGTTCTATTTTGTGCTTCAGGAAAAGTGCAATAGTTCATGCCGTATCTCATGCTGTCCACTGGAATATCACTGTTTGATATACTTCCATATTTTGATATTTTCCTGTATTCCACACTCACTTCTGGTAACAGGATTCCATTTCCAAAACGTTCTCATCATGGATGTACACAAATACTTTTTTTCCCCCAAATGAATCAGAGGAAAGAGAAAACCATTTACATTTAAGGTGGATATGAGAATATATGACTGAAGTCAGGCTGAATTTATATGGTAGACGTCAGAAGTTCAGAAATGAAAAGACTGCTGACCTCTGAGTCTGCCATACCCATACATTGTTTGTCATCTACCATCCTTCTTGGGAATGTGATGCAACAGGTTTACTTTCATACGCTAACTGCGCACATTATGTCCAAATAGTATTGCTATTGGAATGAATGCCCAGGCAGAGGTCAGTACCATTTAGCTAAATTCAAATTCTCATTCTTTGTTACTCTTGGTTAGTAATCAATATTATGGTAGTCTTAGTTAACATTAGTTAGAGGCATTAGCTGGTAGATTTTGAATGGTTGCTCACCAGCCAAGTCCAGTAAGTGACAGCCAAACAAGACACACCTAAACCAGTCAGAAAACTGTATCTACCTCAAACTAGGACCCCAGGTACATGTAAAACTGTATGTCCCTCAAACTCGGACCCTATTACATGTATATATGAATTTGTAGCAACTGATGCAAGCTTCCAGAAAAGCCCTTGAATTGGACTCTTCCCAGGTGCGGCCTAAAGGTGTTTTGAAGGGAGAGCGCACTCACAAAAGACAACCACCTGAATCTGACATTAATGCAAAGCACTTTTACCTTTACTTGAAAGAACTTAATATACATCCTGGAAATACAGATAATAAAGATACATTAAGAGCAAAAAATCATTTCATGATGGATATTCTCTTGTTTTTTTTTTTTTTTGCAGTAACCTCCAAACAGAGCGTGACCTAATGTATATCAACAATATCGTTAGGCAGAAAAATAGTGAAGAAGCAGTCTGAAAAGCATGGGACATCCAAGCTTGTAACTGATTCGGTAACGGTATAAAACATCATCAAGCAGTAGTCCACATTGCAAAACGTCCTTAGGAAGGGCTGATATGGGTTTGGGGGTGGCGGGTGGAGGGTGGGGGTTGGGGTGGGTAAGAAAAAACAAAACAAACAAAAAAAAAAACTCAAAACTTGAATTTCATGGTTGTCCTCCAACTTAGTTCATCTGCAATGCATTACATCATAAATACCTATATGGACAGGGGTCGGGGGAAAGAAGGGGGAGGGGGAAAAAAATACTTCAAAATACTCCTACAAGCAAGGATCCTCAACTTCAGCATGGCCGAAAAACGCTAAACGGTCGCCGTCGAGTCCGGAACACTAACACTGTGGCTAGCCGCTTGGAAAGCCCAGAGCAGCCGCGTTGCTCGCGAACGCCTCTGCAATACTTACTCATACGAAATACATCCCAGCTAAAGCTAGTACAAACTGGCAAGGCCCTTAAAAAATAAAAACTGTGGGTTAAGATTCAGCTTGCCTACGTCTTTCTTTTTTTCTGGCAGTGAAATACGTGTTTTCGTAAGAATTGGTGTTCTGCATGAGATCAAGAAAAGCAACAGCTAATAAAGGTGTTTTTTTTTTATTATTGTTTAAGCCTTGCCGCCTCTTCAGCTAGTGTAGTCAGTATTAGTCATACACATATTCCAAATCTATAATTAATAATCATTATATTCTAGTTCAACCCCAATAGCCTCAGCTACCGCTCATGCCATCCCCCCGTTTGCTGTTCTTTGATCAGCACACCGACACTTTGTAGTTGCTGATCGGTAAAGTTGAAGGATTATTGTACATTTTTAATTTTTATCTTTAAAAGGAAGGACACTACAGTAGTTGACAACTCAAAAGTATTAATATGATGCAAATGGATAATTTTATAAACCTACGGCAAAAACAAAACAAGTTTTCTTCAAACTGTGTACATGTTCTTCGTTGTGGATCCGCTTTTGCTAGAGGTGTCGTCGTGTGACTGGTATCCAATGAGGGCTTTGATGGGGACGTTCAAACGCTCTTTGTACTGTTGCCTGCAGAATGGGAAAGAGAAGATGACAAACAGCATTGTTGTTAGTAAGTGGGGTGGGACACAGACTATTACACAGAAAGCATGATGGGAGCTGTAGTCCAGCATTCTGAACAAGGCTTGGACTCCACCTCCCAACAGCCTTCTTGTGGAACATCCTGTGGCTTTCATGACTGATTAGCATAAGCTAATACTGAGAGGTACAAATGTACCATTTAAAAGGGTTTATACTGCATTTATGTCAATATTTTGTCTCTGCTCTGATGTTTTAGTTTACATACCGCTAAATGCCTGTAATGTATCATAATGTAACATACACAGCAAAAATACATGTATATGCAGTATTCATTTGAGGAAAATAAATGCATGTAACAGTGGAGTGTTTGGCATTTCAACATTTACAATTCATTTACCAAAATGCATGAAAGGCAATGTCAGGGCTCTGTGTCCACAGCACCATGTATTATCGTCTATAATTTAGGGATACTATCAGAAAATCTGAATAAACATGACAGCGCATTCTATTTTTTACCTCACTGAACAGTGAACGTTTTTAAAGAGTATTTTATATATTATGTCATTTTGTCAACAAGGTACTTAGAAAGTGATCCCTGATAGGAATGTGTTGCCCTCTAGTGGCCATTAAATGTATAAAAAGACTTGGGTTTTGCTTTTGAGCTGAGATGCTTTATGCAGACCCACCAGAATTGTGAAAGTACTGATTCTGCCACAACTTGTAGGACACTATACAAGACTAATGCCATTTCATCACAATAAATATAGGCTGGCCAGCTATCAAGCTAGTTGGCAGATATCAGCATTGTTGATATTGCCAGGAAGTTCAGAACTAATTCAGATGCTAGCCAAGTAGCTGGCTAGGTAGGCCTAGCTAGGAGATGCACATAAAACTTCAAATCTAAACAGTTTGATACCACCACGCACTTATGCCATAAAAATTAAGGAAATCATGATTTTAACTACAGGCACCTTTAAAGCTTATTTATCATTCTGATTCAAATGGTTAAATACTTAGGAACATGCAGGTCTTGACCCATAATGATTCATTAACTATACAGAGAATTAAATTATGATAGAGATAAGACATTCAACAAAAAGTTTAATTTAGCACAAAATAAACTGGAGGTACAGGGCACAGGTTCTTGGACATGTGCGACAAGAGGAAGCGTGTTAGACACTACTCAGAAACTGCAGGGTTTTGGTTCCCGATCACAACGTAAAGGTATCCAAAATGAGACTGCCGCCATCTGGTGGACACACCATAATCATTTTGGGAGAACAATGGCGCGGAGATAACACAAACTGACAGGGCAGGCCTTCATTTCTCATTTTTATGGCATACTTTGTGAACTACTTGAGATGGGCACATGCTCTTGGTAAACGTCACATGACATGTAAACTTCTAAACTATGTCTAGAAATTGTTTGGCATTCTTACTGAAACATGAAAAATTAACAGAAGCACAGATCTGTTCAACGAGTAAAGACAAAATGAGTACAAAAATAACGGAGTGAAACCCTTTAGTCAAACTCACCCTATTGTCATGATAGCTTCCCTATTTTGGCAGTTCCCAGTCCAAATGGATATTTTGTCCCCCTTTGGCCGGACATTGACCACGGCCCCACACACATCATCGCTGGCCTCATCGAAGGACTCACCGATTAAGCACAACAGCTTGAAAAAACAACCACATACACAGATATAAGGCCACAAAAATGAAATACAAATGGCAACTGTAATGGTTAAGCAGCTGGTCTTTCAACTCGGAGGTGGTGGGTTTAATTCCCAGGCGCTGCTGTTATAACCCAAATCATTTCAGTAATCAAGCTGTATGAATGGATAGCGTGATAAAACTTAAAAAAAAAAAAAAAAAAAAAAAAAAACTGTAGAATTTACTGAGTGTCTGCTAAATGCTAAGACAAAAAAAGCACAAGCTTACAGTCTCCATCCAGTAACGGTCCAGGTCATTGTGTCGCTGCTGTTTGCTGAGGGTCATTAACCATCGGCCTCCCAACTTATTCCTGTCGTCCTCCCACATGGGTTTGATTCCATCCTGCAATACCATACATGTGGGAAAAACAAATGAAATCCCACCAAACACAGATATAAAAACTCACACAGAGTCATCATCATGTGACTTGTCATGTGATGCTCAGTGGCCTTCAAACCAACATCCTGCACTTTGAGAAAAGAAAGGTCTACCGTACCTTACCAATATCAGTACTAACTGACAGTTAAAACTCTTACAGGGCTATTCAAATCTGATACAACACCGCTGAAATGGGGGTGGACCCGCATGTTAAAACATGGTGTCCCGGCAGAGTGAGTCACAAGGCAGGCCATGCTGTACTTTTCTCATATTCCCATTCCAGAAAATTTGTACCTGTACGTATCATTGCCAAGTTTGTTGCTGCTGTGGCACACAGCAGGAAACCATGGCATTCTAAAAACTGAACAACAAGTGATTTCTGTTGTGACTATCTTCAGAAACTGATCATAGGTGCGTTAGCTTTAGCCCAGGATGCAGATCTGGGGGTACTTCACAAAGCAGGATTAACAAGTTGGCCAGGGTGCTATATGAAGAAGTGCGTTCACTGGTTATCTGACCAACTTAACATACTACATAGAAAATACAGTCAGATCCGTAAGTATTTGGACAGTGATACAATTGTCATCGTTTTGGCACAATGGTTTTGAAATGGAACAATGAAGATGTAAAGTGTAGACTGTGTCAGCTTTAATTTAAGGGTTTTGACAAAAATATAGTATGAACCGTATAAGGAATGACAATCATTTCTATAAATAGTCCCCCAATTTTAAGGGCTCAAAAGTAATTGGACAAACTAACAAAATCATCAATTAAACTGTCAGTTTTAATACTTGGTTGCAAATCCTTTGCAGTCAATGACTGCCTGAAGTCTGGTAGCCAGAGACATCACCAGAGGCAAATACTTTGAGTTTGATATTCAATTCCATCTTACATTTTTAAAACATCTATGAATGTTAGTAGGCCTATGCTGGCTTTGTAAAACAGGTCCTGGGACCGGAAATTTCTTACCTTAAATAAACAATAGTCACATCCAAATCCAAGCTTGCTAGGTTGCTGTATGTGATTGTATAATCTAGAAGACAAAATCAGGATTACTCATTAGTGGCTGTGAATAACTTCACAAATACATTTCATTCAAGATCGGTATTCACATATCCAAGTTAAATAATGTGTTTCATGTTAGGAAGTAGAGAAGATTTTATGGCTGGGGTCAAAGACACTCAAAAGCGGCACACATTGACTGAAAATTGTTTTTTTTTTTTTACCCAAGCTTCTCTATTTTACATTTTAATGTTTAAATGGACATTTCACAATTCTAATGTTGTTTGTCACTGTCTGTCTGACACTGGCTTCTTTTCAGCTGCAACCCTGACAAGGTCTTTCCAGCAAAAGAGATGCTTAATCATAGACTAACCTCGTTCAATATTAAAAACACATTATATGAAAGTAAGAACTTCATCCTCCCAAATCTTTGCAAGCCTAAATCTCCTCCATGTAATTTATAAGATGTTATTTTTTAAAATGCCAAATAGGGAAAAACAATGATGGTCCAAAAGACTCTGACAGCCAGAATGACAGATACGAGAGCATCGCAACATGGAACTTTCTATGAAAACTATGAAATATGATGCTTGTGAATGGCATATTTCTATAGAGCCATAATACCCTAAAAGTATTTTCCTCAAGAGCCTTCCACCCTCCTACTGTGCATATTCATTTCAGCACAAATCCGCTCTCCTTGAAGTAACGGGTTAGGAATAACAGCCTCTCTTCAGCACATTTTTAAACAATATAATTTGAATACATTGTTATCATATGCATTATCATTCATAACTGGGTAGGGGAATCCACACTGTACTGCTGTGGGTGTTGAATGTGTTTATGTGAATTGCCTATTAAAAACTTGCATTATCTTATCTTCCTTTTTGGATGAACCCCATTTATTTTTTCTCTATGTTCGTTGCAACAGAGGGAAATCGGAGAAGGCGACATATGAGGGGAGATAAAAGCCCAGGGTAGGCAGAAGAGGGGGAATTGAACCCACAACCTTCAGAGGCAAACATGTATGTGTGTTACTGAAAGGAGAGATAAACCACTTCTCATTTATCCTGTGAAATGCACTGTCCGTCTTCGCATTATAATGAAGAAAAGGGCGAGTAAGATAATGTGAATATACATAGATATCTTCAGGTGAATTTATGAGCGTGTTCCTTGTGTGATCCATTGAAGCGCCTTCGAATATGTTCAACTACAGATTTATTTTTTTTTTAACCATTTTGTGATAAGAGCATTAACTTCAAAGAGGCATTCAAAAAATTTCAAAAAGTAGCTGATATTCTGGTCCAACTCATCACTAGCAAGGCATTAATGGATGAATGGACCTATTGAGTTTTCTGGAATTTGTTCTGAATATCGTCTCACTCACATATCCACAGACAACATACTGAATATTACTATATTTCCAGTTATTAAATAAGAAGAAACTAAATCAAGCCTTCAGCTGTGGAATATTACTAATATTTACTGCTTATGGGCAGAAAGACCTTGGGGAGGAGGAGGAGGAGGATGAGTGTTCCATTTGGTTTTTGATTTGGGCATCAAGTACTGCCGAACAGATGTTATCAAGATGTAGCTGCTGATCGAATTACTGGTGTGGTCATTTAAGGTTAAAAGTTTAGCTATCACTGAGAGAGGTTATGCTTTGAAATTCACTTCAGTGATTTATGTACATTTACATGTAGGCATTTAGCTTATCAAGAGCGACTTCTAAAGGAGAATACACTCAGCTAGCATGCCAAATGCAAAGGCAAAGATGATATCAAGTTGTCAGTGCGACAAAAAATAGATTATTAGATTAACCTATAGCATATCATTAAGTGCTATAGCAGATGTCAGGGGAAGTATAGGTACAAATGGTTGAGTGTATAGTGAGAAGCGCTATATGTTCTGGGTTACATGGGTCAAGATGCAGTTTAAGCAGATGTGTTTTTAGTTTGCAGCAGAAGATGGGGAGAGACTCTGCTGTCCTTATTGGAACAGGATGTTCACTCCACCATTGGGGTGGGGGGGGGGCAGAGCAGAAAAGAGACATGACTGTAAATGGGGGCCCTTTCAGGAAGGAAGACTAGAGATGACTGGAGGATTCAGAGAGTAGTGGTCTGGAATTCCGCTGCCTTTCTTATTTACCTATGCCTCCCATGTAGAGAGGTGGAGTTTTAGCGGAGTGGTTCGCTTGCTGATAATAGCATCTATGGATGGCAGGTTTCTGTAATTCATCCAATCCACCAGGTGGCAGGATGAACAACTTTAAAGGGGACCCGTGGGAGGAAATTTCAACAGGAAGCCGTAACAGACAAAGTAAAACTGCAACTCACTGTCACATTCTGCTGGTCATTTTTCAGTTTTCATTTACCTATAGTTTAACATTCCTTTAAAACCGGTCTTCAAAACCTTTCATTTGCATTAATTTACAGATGTGGATGGTACGATTCCCTCCTCTTCCCAATTCATCTGTATGAGCCACTTTCAATGTGTGATGCTATCACCAAGCATTTGTATGTATGTGTATTGATTTTTTAAATTAAATGACAGTGTTTACTAAATGGTTCAAAATTGCATTTTATAATATAATAATTTCTCTAACGTACACATTATAAAAATATAATTAAAAAATGTTGAAGGACTACATTCCTTACCACTATGATTAAAATAAACAATAAATTAAGCATATTTGAGCCCTGCCTTCTATTTCCTTGGTTTACAGCATTGAACAATCTTTTTTGTTTTGTTTTTACATATTAATTGTACATCACATTATTCTCTCCTCATTACTGAAATATGATGCATAAAGTAGAGCTGGACCAGTTTACTGTTGATACCAATAATTGAGCTCTTCATTAAATGTTGGTACAGACAGCACCAGCGGTTGTAACATTAAGTATTTTAATAGTGATGTTATTGTTGCTGATGATATGGTTTATGGTGGTGCCATTAAATTCTGTATCCACTGGAGGTGAGACTGTGCTATCATCAAAACAAACTTGTGTACGGTGCCAAATTTATCCCAGACTGTCAATGTCTAAACCTGCCATCACTCTTCAATCTCTACAGACCTCCAGAGTACAACAATAATATGTATACATTCGTTCATGTGCGTTAATTCTCAGTCATTTCACTTTAATGTGCGCAATTCTCAGGCCTGTTCTATCAGTCCCTATACTGGCAATTGGTACACAGAGGCAGAGAAAATCAGTTTATTTTTTTGGGAGGTGTTTGGGTGGTGTGGGAGCCATTTTTTGGGTTGGGGAAAAAGGAGGAAAGAGTTATTCTGTACATGTGGTGGTGTAACAAAGGTCTTTTTGATGCAAGTTTCCTGTGAGCATATGAGAAGCATATTTTCTATCACATGTCCCAACTCAAATAATTCACCTGAACTCATGTATAATATGTATGAAAATGTAAAACTGTAACTCACTGGTAACTCAGTTGTAACTGAAATGTAACTACAACTCACTTGTGAAGAAAGAATACCTAATCTTTTACACAGGATAATAAAAGTGAATGCACATTTTCAAAAATGTATTTAAAAGTTTAGGAAACATTCTCATTTAGAAATATGTGTGTGTCCTCGAGTTTAACAGAAAAGATGAAACTTCTCAGCTGCTCATTGTATTGTACTGGTAAACAGTCCAGCTCAGAATTGAAAAAGATCCACAAGTTTTTGCGCCAACAGAGATCTTTTTCCCCTCCGCCCTCTAACTGACGGATATATTTAGACCCTTTCTCTACCGAAATGGATTCAGTTACTACGGATGTGCTTTTAGACAGACCTAACTATATTCTTTACTTAACTGCTGACCTTACTTTACTGGTAAAGCTAGAGCAATGCCAGCTTAGCCCTACATCTTTGTGTTGATTTTCCCTCCTGCATGTAAAATTTGATGAAGAATCGTGACAAAAATGACTTATATTGTTATTCAACATAAAAAATATGTTTTATGGGAGAGAGGGGAAGAAGGAAGGGAAACCTGTTAAGTCTGACGACACAACTGAAAAACAGTTTGAAAATGAATACCATCATGGACCTTTTTTTTTTTTTTTTTTTTCCACTGCATAGATAGTGTGTGTGCAGAATTTATGGTGATGTAATGCCAGTAGCTTTGGAGCCAAGAACGGGGGGGATGAACTTACGCCCAGAAGTCTTCCACTGTATCAAACTTGGCAATGAGTCGCAGGTTTTCCGTCCAACTTTTGCTTTTGTCATTTTTGAAATACCAGAGGGCCCATCTGCAACACGAGAAAAGCAAAACACCCTTCAGACATCTCCTCTCATTAGCCAAGCATTTAGACAGCCTGCTTCCAGGTCATTTCGGGACACGCGGGGCTATGTCATATTTTCCCCCCATCGCACGGAGAGAGGAGCTCGCTGAGGAAAGGAAAGCTGTGGGAACCGAATCCTATTCAGCATCTTTACGTGGGGGTTGAACCACACTCCAGCACGCTCTCCCTCTCTCTCTGCACTCACACATGCAAACATAAACAGAAACGCATGCATGTGCGAGCACAAGCTCACTTGCCTGCGCTTCCATGCATGCGTTAAAGTGCGTATGCAAAACCCAGGAGCGGATGGCTCTAGAGGTCCCGTTCGCTGAGACGGAATTAGGAAAAAATGCTTCTAGCTTTTATTCACCACACATGTGGAACGGACTCCAAGGTTCTTTTAAACTTGAGTCCTTGGTGTACTTACAGCATTTCAAGCTGTTGGAGGAGGACTGGGCCACTGAAGAGTGTACATGTTTCATATGTCTAAAATTGCCTTGTCTGATCCAATTTGGTTTTTTATCCATTTTATCTTTCTTTTGTCGTACTTTGCATTTCGTGGTTTGTTTCTTGTTTTATGTCTGTTGTTATGGAGAATTTTTGTGAAAGGGGCTCTCCTGAAAAAGATTAGCTCTCTGCGAGACCTCCCAGTCAAGACAAAGCCTAAAAAAATATACCCAACACAAGAACAGACCTTCATTCAATCACAAGCACATGCGAATACATACAAATGAATGCACACATGACAACAAATACAACACAGACCATAAACATATGTACACATCAATCTTTATATTAGAAAAAGGACGCACATGAGGTAAATGTCAATACGCTAAATTAATGTGAAGAAAGCAGGAAATTATTACAAAGTTGCAACGCACACAACTCAAAATCCTCTATAATACTCCTCTATAATATTTCATGTTTATGCTACTGCAGAAAATGTGAAAGAGCCAAGGATTTCCTCCAAGGAGAAGTGGTAGTGGTAGGTGAGAAATGGGAAAAGACATTGTAGTTACTGGAGTCCTTCATGTACAGATTGTTGCAAAATTTCACCACTTCCAGCATACTGACTATTTGGTGGTGTGAATAAAAGGGTGTGAGGGAATGCCAGCTGGGCTCTCGCGCAGTTATAAGCATTAAAGCAGACGTCTCAGGCGGCTCTCCACTATATTTTCAAGGGAAAAACAAACAGATTGACGCGAACAAAACAATCTGGCATCGTCAAACCCATATGAATCAGAAAGCATAGCAATAAATAAGAGATGACCAACAATCGTCTTCTATAAATCACACATAAAACACATATCGACCGAGCGCGCTGGCAGTGTTTGGGGTGATGGCCGACAAATGAACCAGAGATGTGCTGTAGCAGCCAGTGAGGGTCATTGTAGGGCTACTTGTGCTCTGTTTCAAAAGAGGAGGGGGTGGGGTGGGGATGGTGGGGGGATGAGCTGCGTCAAAAGGCGGAAAGGCCTGGAACGCGTCTGAGCTGGTGAGGTCAGCACTTCTCCCTGCCTAAACTCGCGTGACAGGGCCGGAGGGGGGGGAGTGGTGGGGTGGGGTGGGGTTAGGGTTTGGGGGTGGGCAGGGAGGTGAAATCATTGGTAAATGGTTGCCAGGGTAGCCTTTCCCCATCACATTTCAGTCCCAGCCCTGAGGCTTACTATGAACTACATCTTGGTTGGCTCCACACACACCAGGGATTCTGTTAAAATAAATAAATTAAAAATTACTGTATGCTGTGGCAGTTTGCCATTCCTAAACCTCTTGCCAATTAGTCTAGGGAAAAAACAAAGAAAGTGTCATTCAGTGCAAGGCGACAGTTTAATTTAGAGTCTACAAGATGCATAAAGATTGCCCGCAGTCAAAATGTAAATATACATCATGCTGTGATATGTAAATATATAGCCTGTCACTTGACTCTTTGCGCTTTTATCTCTGATCGGGTCAGTGATCCCCACATTGGATTCTACTTATGAGATCTTAGCTAAAAACCCACTTGACTAAAATCCCACATGCGCTTGAAAATAATCTACTAAATCGGGTCCAGACGGCAGTCTTATCTTGACTCATCAATTTGGGATGCACCTCCAAACTGGAATTTTTAGCTCTTAAAACTATGAGGAAAACTTGAGACTGCCACTTTGATTATCACTTCTCCTGTATACAAAATTAGCTGACAAGACAGCCAGGGCTATCAGAGATAGACCTACTTTGCATATTCCCATTTATACTGTGCCATGGTTCCGGCTGTCACAAAAGGATATTCATATCAGCTATGATACCTATGGGGACTGTTGGGTGTACAACGGTCACTGGCTTTCCTAACATGATATAAGGACTGCTGACCACCAATAGTGTAGGCTTTCCTATAGAGATCTGTACGCACTATTGGGTATAAGAGGGTCACTGGCTCTCCTATAATGATTTGTATGGACTGTAGGGTGTATGAAGGTCACTGGCTCTTCTATAGAAATTTGAATGGACTGTAGGGTGTAGGAAGGTAACCGGTTCACCTACATAAATTTGAATGGACTGTTGGGTGTAGGTTGGTCACTGGCTCCCCATAGTTATATTACAGACCGTGGGGTGGAGGACAATCACAGGCTAAGAGGTAAACACTCTGGAAGAGTGCAAGTGCCTCAGCCCGAGAGCTCGAGATGTGCAAGGAGAGTGCAGGCTTCCATCATAAGCATGGCCCCCAGGTCTAGGGTCAGCAAGTGTGGAAACATAGTGACCAGCAGCACTTAAGAGATCTGGCATTATTTGTAAGCATTTTACCTAAATGTGCTACAGCAGGCGGTGCTTGACCTGCGCTTTCAGCAGTACTGGGTGCAGGCCACTGCTCAGCACTATTTCATGGAGACAGTGCATTACGGGGCTCAATATTGAATTTATCCTGCAACAATGTTTATAAAATGCATCTAGTTAACTGGGATGGGGAAGAAGAGATGTGGTTTACCTTTACACTATTTTTGCCCTCATAATGTATTAAACAAATGCCATTTATGTGTGCAAACCAGTGATTACAGATACGCCGATTTTTCAGCGACAAGGTCTTCAAATGCTTAAAGAGACACATCATGTGCTACTATATATACTGGGACCAGAACACATAGGGCCAAGATGCTGGGCATCCATGCAAGATTTAATTTGTATTTATTATTCATGCAACTTATTGGTTTTTTGAATGGAAAGTTATGGTGTCAGGTCTTTGCTTTGATGCTTTACAATGGCATTTACTGTCTTCAGACAGTTCAACAAGAACACTGCCAACTGCATCCAAATCAAGAGCTTGTAATAGGCAATGTAATAATTTATTGGGAGATACCCAAAGTTATGAGCTTGAGGATTTAAAAAAAACATTTTAAAAAAAGGACATTAGTGCATCCCTAGTTGGGAAACAAAATTAGTGACACCAAAGTACAAAAGTCTAAAAGTTTAAACAAAGAGGACAGGGTGCAGGTTTGTACTTAAATGTTAATCGGGTAGATACTTGTGAAAAAAAATGACAGTTCTGTGAAATCCTCAATTTTAGATGTAAAAAAATACAGAATGTTAATGTTTTTAAAATTGTTTGTGATTTGGCAAGTATTGAGACTGAAATTTAAGCATAGCCAACCTGACAAACAGTTGAGTAAAAAGCAGCCCATCTGTACAAACACCTTTTTCAATGAGATGAAGCATTGGAGCTGGGTACCGTCATCAACTGAAACAAATTTTGCCCTTCATGGTCCAGTAACAAAGAACCAACATTCACAAGAGAAAGAAAAAAAAATGGCTAGTCTCATTGTCCATCCTTAATCCACCATTTTGAGATTATTTGGGAATAAATGCAAATTTAAAAAAAAGTGTTCCATGCCAATGAATCATATATGCTCCTAAGCCACCATCTTTTTGCACCTGTGAGGAGAGTGCTGTGACATTTTACCAACTGTTGCCATTTGGGATGGCATATTATCAAAATAACACATCGCACCTCTAACTTCTAGTTAGCGGGATCAGCTATAGCTACTTCAGTGGCTGTACATACAACTCGATTGTTTTTTACTGTAAACTAATAGATCACATTTTAAATGGAGTTTTCTGAATCATCTATCCAGGCTTTCAGATGTTAAAAATAGTCATTTGCTAAATTCCAGTTTGCTAGCAAGGGAATAACTATACTCCATATGCACCACTTTAGGGCAGTTACCTGCCCATCTGACGTATGATACACCTTCACCAGACTTGACATTCTGATATAAATGTCCAGTTAACGTACAAAACGTCATCCCAGATATCACAATCTGTGGATCTTTTTCTATCTGCAAGGATTAATTTATGTTATGAGTCAAAATGACAATTTGTTGACCAGAATCAACAATGCACACTTTACTTTGAAAGTTCATAGAGGTACAAGCTACATGTTTACTATTTAAATGATAAGAATTAATTTTTTTTAAACACATGCAAATTCACAATAACTGAGGCAAGGCCACTCCAACTCCCATGCCCTTTTAGCCATTGGCATGAACAGAAATACACACCTTCACACACATACACTTGACCTCCATACCAAATTCCAGCCTCCTAGGGCTAAAACTGTGGCCACCAAAGGGAGGGGAATTTTTGCGGACCAACCAACTGACCGACCAACCAACAAACCAACCAACTGTCAGAGCGACCTCTAGAGCTTCTGGTCACAGCTAAAAAAAAGTTTTCAAGTATTAATCAGACATTGACAAGCGGTTACAGAGACTGATTTAATTATCATTTGCAACAAAAAGGCCACAATTCTTTTTACTTAGAGCAGAGTGAACTTCATGGCAAAAGTTATGTCTGTTCAATGTAGTGTGCAGAGCTTAAAATTATGCTACTGGGTGAAAATACTCAGCCACTAGAAAACATTAGCAATACATGTGTCTAAAATCACAATGGTTTTTAGATTTTGTTTTAAATTGAGAAAGTTTTTTTTTTTTTTTAACCATTCTATCATTAATGTACCACCAGTTTTAAGTTTCTTTTTTCAGTCAATTATGCTGCACATCATGAGTTCAGCTTTCATGGGAAACACTGACAGGCAAGCAGTCTTGCAGCAATATTTCTTCACACTTGAGGAATGTTTAGTTGCAGGTGGAGACTTTACTTTTTGTGACTTCATAACCACAGATATCCCATTACAGGGCTTGTCCTAATTAGTTTGGTGTGCTATTGCAGCCATCCCACAGTGCCCGAAAACCAGATACAAAAACACAGATAAAAATCTTGGTGCAACTTTAAATGGATGAAAACAGTCTATTCACAAGACTTGTCCGAACAAGACTCCCTGTCAGACTGGAAATATTCCATATGAGGCAGCGTGTCAGGTGGGCAGAGAGTCATGTGAGACAGAACATGTAATTATAGTATCACCGAAAGGCAAACAACAACAAAAAAAAAAATTTATTAAAAGTTTTGGTTTGACTATGGTTTTCATGACACCATTTTTGGATGTGAATCCCCTGCATGGCCTTTGGCTGACCTGATTTTGTGGGGCGGGGGAACACTGCTAAGGGTTGGGTATTCCTAATTTTTTGTTCTATGAAGTTCTATTTACAAACCTAATGAAGTGGTACATGACTACAGCATCTAACTTAAGTCAAGCATTATGTATATGTCTCTTATTCACTCTGGGTCCCATGTCAATGTGGAAATGAATGAAAGAAACAAAAAAAAAATAAAATCTCACCCCATCTGAAAACCCCTTGGCAAATGTTTCTAGTAAATTCCAGATGGGTTGGCAATCACCTTGGAGAGGCAGTTCCAAAACTTACTACAACTATGAAATATTATGGTAAAGTTTTTTCACAGCACCCCTTCCCCCAAAAAAGAAATAAAAAGTTTTCCACATGAATTCACAACACCCCTTTATGCTACAAATGACACCACAAATTCTTGTCGTATGACTGCTTCAATAATCTCATTAATACGAACCCTTCTTAAAATCAAACCTTTGTCAATTCTCACCCACTCAAAGTTCAGTCAGGCAAAAACATAATTTTGATGAATTAAATAAAATATTTCATTTAAAATAATCGCACTCACACATTTTGCATTTCTTTTTGTGTTTTCCGATAAAGGGATTATATTGATTTCCTCAGTGCTGTCTGCTCTTATTACCCTCACAATTTCTTCGTAAACTGGCAGAACAAGCATTTCAGCAATGGGGTTGCCAGACTGACTGCCAGGCAAACACTACATGGAGTGTTGGTGATCTTGACCTTCAATCTTGTGACCGAAGCATCAAGACTGACTGAGGAAACAGTGAGGACTGCCAGGCTATGACAAAGACTACGAACTGCAGTCCAGAAACCATAAACTGCAAATTTAAGAATCAAGAGGCAGTCTCTGTATAACTGACCTCTGACTGTGAAATTTTAAGTCTGAAGACCAATGAGCATAATGTGTGAAACGATTATGTGTGATTCATTGATTAGAGAAAAACAATGCCATTTTATAGACACACTAAAGATATGCTGTAAGCAGAATTCATTGGTAGCATAAATATGTCTTTGTATTTAATTACAAGATGGAAAATGAACACTGCTAATTTTCAAAGTGACCTGCGCTTATGGATAAGTGACTGATTAATAAGGTTGAAATGGCTAGTCATTTTCCAACACCCTGAATATAGCCAATTTGAGAGACTCACCTGCAAACAACTGTTATTTTTGCATTGTTCTAAGGAAATGTGCCATTTAGCTACAAAATACATGCTGCCTAATAGAATGACTCTGCAATCAAGGATCCCATATTTCAACTGAGACAGAATCCCGGTGATGTAATTCACTTCAAAATAAAAGCTGAGGGAAGCTGCAGACGTGTTTTCAGTTCTCAGACGAGCTTATTACTCCTTACATGTAAAGAACACAGCCACAGAAAGGTGATCAACTGTAGTCACACCTGTTGCCAGCTGGCGGGGCTGATTGGTCCTTCAACTCTGACCAACAAAAACTCTGAGAGAGTCATCTAGAGGGATGGCAATCCCAGTGTTACCTGGTTTCTTTGGCTTTTGCATCCCATTAAGCTTGTGGATTAAGCTTGTTCTACTTCAGGTTTCAACTCAATTGACAGCAACAGATTAGCAGTACTGAGCAGCACCAAAATCCTTTGTGCCACACACAGACTGTTGGCTTGTTTGGTGATGCATCTGGTTCATTCATGGGGAACTAAAATTTGCCTTGGGGAATCTGTATGGATAAACGAGTTTCGTTTCTGCAGCGGTTCATTGGCACAATAGTGCAATGTGTAGGTACCTTATTATCTAAGATAAATGGGTCAATCCCTGACCTAGCTGGGTAGATTACACCAAGTGGCTTCTCTCAAACGATGTCACAATATCAGACTTTGATTAAATGCATTGCAAAATTTGCCACCTGCTTTTTTAGCATGGTTTTGCAGACATCTTCCACAGCTAATCAGACGGAGATACAGGGGAACATGTTTCAGATTCTACAATAGCACAGCACGGCTAACAGTATTTGCTGGACAGCTTCATGACGTCCTAATATTGTTCTCACCTGTTCCCAGAGAATGAGATGAAAGCTGGGAAAACACAGAGCTTTCTCCCAGCCTATGCCATGTCATTTCATGTCATTTGAAGGAGGCCATTTTCAGCAAAGTAAGAACACACTCAAGGCCAAGATTTTGTTAGTGTTTTCCTCTGGACTTCCTTGACAACAAGAAAACATTTTCTTGGCTACCTTCGATACAAAACAGCCATGCAAGTGTACAGCTGGTGCTTGTATGAAAGCGAAAAATGCTCCCTTTTTCTACCCACTTTCATTATACATAGCACCACTGAAAACAAGACAGTGAACCAGTACCTGTTTTGCAAAGGGTGTTTGATGTACTGTTCTGGGCTTGCAACTGCAGGCAGAGTAGTCTCAGTCGTTCCTTCTTCAGTTTCAGTTGCACGCTGTTTTAAAGATTTAAGAAAAAAAAAAGTGTCACTCATTTTTACAAACTGGACATGATTAACTTGTCACAATGTTCAGAGGCAAGACATCCTATCTGATCTCACAGTTTTTCAGTGTCTGTAGCAGTTACAACATTAAAAGGAACATTACTCTGTAGAAAAAACTATTATGGATCCTTCCAGATTATATTCTGATTCAATTACACCTCCTACCACTTGTCAGTGAATGACATGTGCCAAAAAACGTTCCTGAAGAGAACAGCCTTCTTGTATCTAAATGATTTGTCACCAATTACATACGCTCAATCAATGCAATTTCGGTATCGACTGAGAAAATAACACGCAGCTTTGCTGTATATTAGTTATTCAGGAATGACAACGTCAATACCTGAGAAACTGTTAACTATGCATTTCTTTTCCTGGTAACCAAGTAAATGGCATTAAGGGCCAGACAGAAGTCCTGACCCAAATATACTGTCAAAAGAAACTGGACGCCTTGATTCGTCAATATGAGGTTGTATCACAGTGGATTATGTTGAAATATATTCTGAACTACTTGGCATGATTGAGTCTGAAGCTAATTTAATAGATCGCTGACGTGACATACAAAGAATCAATCGCTCACAACCCGACTAAACGGCATACGTACTCCAATCAGTTGGGTATCTAGTTTGTTTGGTATACCCACTGAAGTTACACATCCTAAGTGGAAAGATTAATCCTTACTAGCTATGATTAGGTCTCATAAAAGTAACGCTGGTAACTTATTTTGTGTGTACAGGCAGAGAGACGTCTCCTAGTTGGCTAGCTAGCTATAACGACGTATTTTGAAACGCCAGCGTTTCCTTTGATGTTGTACAGTCGAGTCTGTAATTTAATAGGGATTCATATTGGGAGCAACACATTCTTGCCTAACGGTATTACAAGTTAACACCTTAGCAAACGTTGCTACATAAAACACACATAAGCAAGGTTTATTTGAAAGGACGGCGCAAATCACACAATCGCAGCCCTGTTCTGGGTTATCTGACTCGAAGCTATGCGATTCATTTAGCTAGCTAGCAAAAGCTAATTCGCAATGCCGTTGCGGCGAACAGCTAGCACTAGCCGGCTAATGTTAGCAAGCTAGCCAGCAGGAACACACGTGTCTTGCTTGCAATTCTATCATACGAATGAATTGGCTACGGATATGGATAGTTACGGCCCTAAATTGCATTTAAACCAATGAAGTTTCCTATCAAATTCTGAAGTAAAGATAGCCAGACGAAATGAATATGTGTGGACTACATGTCTGGACTACATGTCCAGCCCTTGCTAACCAAGTCGCCACTACTAGCCAATACCACCCCTCCATCCATTAGCCAGCTTGCTCAGTAGCATTTTGGGTGAACATGTTGGAACCCAGACAACAACACCGAAACAGCCTCACATACTACATACTCCCTCCAAAACCACTTCACCACAGTCGTACGGTTCTAAACGGACTTTGACGACCCCTAACGTGGATTTATTTGCTGTTCCTGGCCGTCTGAGACCTCCAACTGCCCGACACCTCATTCTCCCTTACCGGCTCCGAGGTCGCCATCTTGCCTGTATAATTCTCCTGCCCGTTCGGCGCTAGTGCGTCACACAACCACTCGCTGAACTACGGCAGCCTGCTTAGTGCATGTGTGTAGTAGTAGTAATTTGACGCAGGCAGCGCAAATCCTACGTGGTCGTGACTCACTACTCGTCTCTCCTCGTTGACTCACTTGACTTTGCGCGATACGGCCCTAAATTGTGGTCAGAAAAGAGAGAAGCCCTTTCTTTCATTCGCTGCGTTATCCTCCAGCAAGTTCCAGTTGCCTTAGGACGGTGGATTATTTACACCTTTTACAGCAACAGCACGACTGTTAGTTTTCTCCTGCTGTTAATGTCTTTGTGTAATCGTGAGTCAAAACAAAAAAAAAACTTATGTTGTTTTAAAAGGACATTGTTTTTTTAATGAAACCAACTTCATGCCCAGAACACAATAGAAAATGATTAACGGTGTAAATGACTACCTAACGTTCACTACTTTTAGATGTTTTAGAGAGATTGAAGCCAAAAGCTTCAAATTTACTGCATCAAAGAACTGTGATGAACTTTTTTTATTTTTATTTTTGACTTATTTTAAACTTTCCAAGCACGTATTTAGGGAGACACCATTGGTGTGCACGGACTCTCCTAGGCAGGGACAAATAGATAAGAAAAGGTCACCTGGAAAAAATTTCGCATTCACAAACTATTTTTATGTAAATAGACCAATGGTTCTTAATTAACACAGAGAGTGGCTGTCGCGATTCAATCAGAGACTGTATGACATGACTTTTACATGTTTATTCCAGAATGGAATTGTAATACATAAAATGCACTGCAACGACATTTATAAATTGTCTTGAATTGAGAGGATGGTTTTGGGAAAAGTGACCCTGTTTCTGGTTCGTATGACAGGATGAATCTTTTTCTAAAAAAAAAAAATATCTTTAACTGACAGGGGCACTTTGTCAGTAGTAACCCCATTGTTGTCCCTCATTATCCCAGTGGGAAACTGTCTTGGCCCTTTTCTCTTACTGGCAGTTAGGGGTACTTTCCACAAAAAGAGTAGGGGTAGTTACCCAACCCCCCCACTGTGAGGCACCATGTCATTTTGGCAGTAAATTAAATTGGCAGGAAGTATGGAAATATGAATATGCCACAAGGTCATAAAAATTTAAATGTTTCTCAGGAAATATTTAGAGATATAAGGCCAGCACTCACAAAGTCAGAAGGACTGTGCCTCTATGTCTGTGATTTGTGAATGTGTGTCTATATTACTGATACATCTAAAAGAGAAACACAGTTTGAGCTTGTTGTCGCCCAGACAGATGCTAATTATGTACACTTACATCCCTAAAATATGTTGAAGAGAATGCATACAATGTCAGAGACGTACACAAAACTCACACAAACGGTTGCAAAATATAAATATATCTTTATTTTAAAATCACCCTTGTTTTAAAAGCACCCATAAAGGTGGGTATCATTAGGAATGCTAAATTTAGGATTTTCTCAAGTCTGTAAAATCGTTACTTAACTAGCATTTTATGTACAGTAAATAATTTCAACCAGAAGCAGGAGAAGCAAAACCTTGGTCTACAACATGGAAAGTACAGTTAAAAACCCAAGAATATATAACAATTGGTTTCACATGGAAAATAAACAAGCTT
This sequence comes from Albula goreensis, assembly GCA_022829145.1. Classification (NCBI taxonomy): domain Eukaryota; kingdom Metazoa; phylum Chordata; class Actinopteri; order Albuliformes; family Albulidae; genus Albula; species Albula goreensis. The sequence goes on along the minus strand of CM040750.1, from coordinate 8,300,164 downwards.
ACATGTAGCTAATGTTCACTTGACATTTTTTCTTCCAATAAAGACCTTAGACCTCTAAATAGCTGGTGTTGGTTACACATACTTGTCTTGTGACAGGTTTCAAGTTACACACAGGTACAACTCTGGATTCTTCAAGTAAAATGAGCGATTACACATGTTCACAAGACAGGTCTATTATGATTTACATACAGTTCAAAAAAAGGAAGAAAAAATTCAGAGTATTGGTTCTGCATCATTGCCTTGCGTGTTACATTCTTAAAAAGCTTACATTCCTTAAAAATGATTGATTTATCCTACCTGCAGTCATTTCCATCGTTTCTGAAGTTGTGGTGGAAATTTTCATTTTTTTTCAGACGCTAAATTTCTACTCAGGATATATGTTCGGCGACAAGTGTCTTTTAAATTTGTCACCAGAATGACATGTAACAATATGTACACATAATTTTTTGGAAGACCATCATTGTTATATTTTCAGCCTGAATCCTGACAAAATTGAAACTCGTGATTATAAAAGCTTAGACCTGAGAAAAGAAAAATAACTCATGATCGATAGCAAGGTGTTTAGCTCTTCATTTGTTTCAATGACTCAAACAGCCTGAAGTCTGAACAGAATAATGGTTTGGGCCATAGCTGTAAATATTATATTAAAAAATAACATTAGTCACTGTCCTCATTGTAATTTCTCTGGGGTCTATATATTAATTGTTTTGGCTTTGCTTTTATTATGGGGAATTAGTTGGACCTGTACAATATCTAAACCAAAAACAAAATCTGAAGCTTTCCTCACACAGTCAGTATGAACTCTTGGCTCCATTTTAAAGTGACAAATTCTTCTAGCATATTTTGGGAATACATATATTTATATATTTTAAAACATATACAAGAAACTATGATGTTTTTTGATGGTCACAAGCCTGATCATTGAAATGAACATTACAAAATTAAAGGAATTTTCCCTGACATATACGAGTGGACTACAAATAGCTAACAGTCACCATTTTTTCACAGGTTTCCCTGACTCATTACGAAAACGAAAATAAAACATAACTTTGTTTTTTCTTGGGCTGTCCTGTAAAAACCTAATACACTGAAAACCACCAAGAAACGCACACTTTTTCAATGTTTACAACACATGTAATGATTCAGGGTACAATAGTGGAAAAGGATAACATGACAGTAATGTGATTATGAGGGACAATCAATTGGTGGACAGCTTTCAATCAGAACAAATGATTTATGTCAAACATACAGAATCCAAACTGAAAATCATAACCCACACAATCTGTTAAGGGGTCTGAAATACATGTAGGAGAAAACAAAGATATTCCAATTTCATTATCAAGACAAATACTGCCTTTCCTAGAGGAATAATAAACAGTTATTTAGAAACCCAATTAGTTTAGCATGACAAAATGTTATTGTTTGAATGACTGATAGACAACGAGATGATTACCGTGATTGTGCACACTGTCAAACTATTTCAACGTTGGGGGTAGTTACCAAATCAATGAATTGGTGTTTTATTACTTTAAAGCCCAGCCAAATTAACAAGAACTTTAAGTAATTTGTGGTTACGACGATTTTTAAAGCTATGCTTGTTGTTCGATCACAACAGACCAATCTGAAGTTACGGAGAACATGGGCAGCACAAACTGAATGCAAGCAATCCCACATATAAGTGGCAAGAGCAAAAAAATTGATAGCAGAGCCAATATTACCTCAAACGCTGATCATTAACGATGCACAAGAGATGTGACATGTCCAGATAACATCACTGTCACAATACAGCATAGAAATGTTTTCGAATTACAGGGCCATTGTGTATTCTGTTGCTTAGAACACCCAAACCTATTGAATACAACGTTTTCAATGGGCGGCATGACAGAGGGAAGTCAGTGTGCTTCCTGTGCCGAAAGTCTCAACTAGCACCATAAATTAGATAATGGTTATGCTCAGGCAAACTGGCGTAGCTAAAATCCTGAGCTGGATGTACTGAAGTTGACTTACAGCAGCCTGTAAAGCCAATCCTGGGACTATATGGAGAGCCGATCTGCTATGACCTCGTTCTAAGGGGAATTTCCGTTCAATGTGGAGACTATTTGGCTCCTGGGAAGAGTGGCTGCACAACACTCTTACTTTAATGCTCAGGAACATAAGCCACTGTTATACACTTTTTACACAAGCACCGATACAACCTGGCTTCATACACATGGGACTGTGGTATAAGGTGGACTGGTGACTAGATACTGCTTGTGCACTCGCTCTTCTTGGAGCCAAGGTCCATGAACCTCAAATTCCACCTTAAATCTGATGTTTCAGTTTGTAGTGCAGCAAGAACAATTCATACATCCACTTAGAATTCTGTCATGCTCTCCGACTAAAATACGTTGTGAATTTATTCATTACACAGTATTCAATGAAGCCACAATGAAGCGACATACCTTTTATGCCACATTGCAACTCAGCTCACATTTTCCAAGTGGAACATTTAAGCTTTCATTTCTCATTGTGCCATTGTTGATGTTCCTCTAATTTTTAAAAAACCTTCAGACTCTATAAAGGTAACATGATCTATACAATGTTGTTCCCAATGCAGTCTAGACAAACAAATTACAGTACAAAGCTATGCTCATTTCAGTAGTTGAAATAAACAGGCAATATTGTGGTAACAAGCACCATAAGCATAGGAGGCTATCAATGCCAGATTTCTAGAGAACATTTTTGTTTATGCATTACAAGCTCTTAACAGTGTAGCACCAAGATTAAGAGCACAAGAAATGCTTTCAAATCGTTCGACTCAAGTCTCAAATATGAGCAAAGACCCATGTCATAGAATGCCTGTAAACATTTTTTTTTTTAATTGGCTTGAGACAGAAATCAGAACTAGATGCAACAGTTAAACATAGTACAGCACCTGTTATCAAAGATATTTCAACATTTTTCTGAAGGCTTCGTCTTTGGGAATGTTGGAAACAATCATAAATATCAGCAAACACCCTCCTGTGTAGCCGTGACAATCAATAATTCAAGTCTGAACATCAATTTTAACAATTCTGAGTTACATTTTTGAGTGAGCATGAAACGTTTCAGTTGGGCTGCATTCACCAAAATCGTACGCACTGACAGTTACAGGTACCCATGTTTATAATGGGATCATAGTAAAACATTGCCCCCTGAGAGACATAATTTACCATGTATTCGTTAAACTTGTGAAATTTCATTAATCACACTTGGCACATGCCTAACGAGGATGCTCAGAAATTGGATCATGATACCTAATGAGAGATTAAATCAACATACCATCCTAGTTATCATCATGCTGGTGAAAGTTCTGATCAATTCTTAAGGACAATTCCAAGTAAGCACCAATGATTTTAATGTTTAAATGTGCTGTGTAATTATATCCAATCACAGACTGTGTGACGTCTTATTTAGGACATTTTTTAGCTTTGGGAATTCTCAAGATCATTAAAAAAAAAGAAATTGCTTTGTGTAATTTAAGTGACAGCTTTAAAATGTCAATGTGGTACACAAAGTAACACAATTATTGCTTTAGACAGCATGGTTATATCAGAATGTACAGAACAATAACAAATGTAATAATAATAATAATAATTATAATAATAATAAAAAAAAACATGTAAGGAGTAACTGCTGAATGTTGCAGATCACAAAAACAACAAGAACACTGAAAATAAGATAGAGATCAGGTACAAAGAACATGCCCAATCGCTATCAGGACAGATTTGAAGTCGATCTATTTCAAGTTATACAAAAATAATTGAAAATAAGAAAGTGCTTTTCAACATGTCATGATTTACACAGAAAATACGCTCACGTAACAAATCCAAAAAACAATATAAAAAATAATGTATCTTTCCTTCATTGTCAACGCCATAATTAGCCAAAACACAATTGGAAAAGGAGTAACTGAGAACAATGCTACACATTTTTTTTTTCATGAACATAACAAAAAAAAAAATTAAAAACCTACCTATGGCAATAAGAATACATCCATATTTTTGTTTACGTTTCTGTGTTGTCTTTATTTTTTATTTTTTTAAACTTTTTAACTTTTTTTTCAGGAGGTTACTGCTACAATGGCACCATGAAATCCATATTAGTTAAAAACCCATCCTATATAAAAGAGCACCGGGGGAGGTTCTTTTGTCTGAAGCACATCAATGCAAACAAACAGCATACAATTCATATTTCACTGTAAAATTAGAGTGTTTATAATTTGCAAGTAAAATGAAGGTTGACACACAGTACAATTGCAGTAAACAGGCATACACCAGAAAATTAAATTAAAAAATAGCTTTGACAATGATCAGAATAAATAATCCCACCAAGGTATGTATCTTCGTATTTAATTTGTAAATAATACCTGTTCAAAACATCTTCAAAATCTGTTTGGAGCACCATTCTTTTTACAAAAAAAGAAATCAAAAAAATAAAGTATATGTATGTATACACAAAACATACACTTACACATTAACACACACTCATATGTATATATGTATAAATATATATATATATACATACACAGACACACATACACACAAATACTCACAGTTAAAAACCCACAAACTGTAAACCCTCATCCTCATGATAGCTGAGATGAAAAAGAATAAAAGTAGAAATCGTAAAAAGTCTGAATGTGATTGAGGTAAGGCAGTCGGAGGGGAGGGGAGGGTGGGGGTAGGGGGGGTCATACCCAGCGGTTGTATGGGCCTGTGACTTGGGTGAGGGCGTAGGAGGACACGGTGACAAGTCCGTCCCTGGTGATGGACAGGGCGTGGCGTGTGGGAACCTGCTTGATACCCATCTCCTCTGGGAAGATCTCCTCCTTGCCACTGTTCCCGCCGACTACGCCACCACTGCCGCTCCCGCTGCCAGCCCCCGCCTTCCTGCCTTTGGCCTCGGCCCCGCCCCTCTCGGCCACACCCCCCATCGCCTCCTCCTTTTCCCGGGCCCGCTCCGCCATCTTTGCCTCCCACACGGCCAGCCCGTGGCCGGCCTCATTAAGACTCTTGTGTTGGTAGAAGACCAGCGAGATGCGGGTCGGGTGGCTGCGGTTGGGTTTCATGATGGGCGTGGTGGCGTGGAGCTCCCGCCTGGCGCACTCGATGAGTATGGAGCCATGGGAGGGCGCCACCGCCACCCCACCGATGTCCTCGTCCAGGAAATTGTGCTCGCTGTCAGACCACACCTCCTCTGGGGCCTGGTATTGTGGGGGGTCCTCGTGGTACCCGTTGGGCCTGCTTTTGATGCCCTCAGGGATTTTTGGAGAGAATGGCTCGGGAGTGGCTTGGTTGGGTGGGCTTTGGAAAGTGGCCGTATAACGCTCCTCACCCTCCTCGATTTTGAAAGCTTTGGGGTAGCTCTGGACCCCTGCCGCAGGGCTTAAACAAACCGTAGAGTCAGCTGCCAACTGCTGGTTTCTCAGGAGTTTCTGCTCGGTGTGTTCTGGAGAGTAGCCATTCACAGCTGTGTCCATAGTGCCATATTTGAGGATGGGAGAACCATAGTTGGTTCTGTGGTTCCCTTGCAGGCCAAGATACCCGTACGGGGGGACCGAAACACCAGGCCGCAGAGGGGAAAGTGCTTCCATGTTTGAGCCGGGTACTGTCTCCGGTAAAGGGTATGGGCTACTGAGGTTATATGGGCAGGAAGGACTGTAGTTCTCTACTAAGTAGTTTCCAGTGCTAGCTGTTTTGGGTACTTTAAAAGAGCTGTAGTAGTTCTGCTCACCAGAAGTGCTTTTGGAACCTGCTGGGGCAACAAACACAAGTGTTACTGGGATAGAAAACATTTGTTAAGACCATAAGTCTGTAAGTCTACCTTACAAGTTTAGTTAAAAACAAAGCAATATCAGGCAAATCACAACACTCCTTGGAAGGGCCCTGTGTTTTTGGCTGAACGAACCCTGTATTTCAGCTACAACCTGTGCTTTGTATTGCTGAGATACATCCATTCAATCAGCTTAATATTCAGTAGCTATCTTACCTTCCAGATACCAGGTCAAAACCCTCAAGTCCTGAAATACAGCTAGGGAATCTTGCAGTCTTGACTAGCAGACCACGTAAAATATTATAAAATCAAAAAATATTGTGTATGATTTTGTCCTAATAATCAACCTTTTAAACTGAAATGCATCTGTATATGACATTAACCACACACTCTTAACCAGAGTAACTTACAGTTAATATATTATACATTTTCTGTTCATACAGCTGGATATTTACTGAGACAACTCAAGTGAGGTATCTTGCTTAAGGGTACAGCAATGGTGTCTTGGTGGAAGGCACCTTCTGGTTGTGTTCAAATGCTAGCAAAATCTATCCTCCTCTCCTCCACATCTGCCTTTTCTCCTCCCTCCCTCCAATGTCCCAGTATTGGAGAGAGTGAGGAGAAAAGGCGGGTGTGGAGGAGAAGAGGATACATGTTTCGGTATTGGAACACAGCCTCGGAGTTACAGGACCAGCTCACTCACTGTTATGTCATGCCGCCGCCCAAATTACTGAAACTCATATGCATGGAAAGTTCTTACGGCGAAGATGCAACAAGAAAACTGCATGAGCCGAGGCCCAGCCAGCTCTGTCAAGACCAGATGAGAGGTTCCTTGGCATCCCTACAACCTCTGCTGCTTCTGAGCATTTGTTGACAAATGCAGGCCTGACGGTAAGCAAGCTTCATTTTAAAAATATTTATCAGAGCACTATCGGTGGATTTGGCATGAACAATGTACTTCACTTTGTGTGGACAACTTAACAATATACATAGTTTTGGCTTTGTTATTCTAACAGTGAGTACTGTCTTTTCTGAAAATCCAATAGCAGGAATTATTCTATTCAGAATCTTTCAGGAACAGAAAAGGAATTTGTTGGATGTTAAATTACAGGTATAGCTACAGGTTTACGTGCTACAGGTATAGCTACAGGTTTGCGGTGAGTCTCGGGATTAGGGCTCGCCAGCACGGAGGCTGCCCAATGGAAGCACGGGAAGGCCTGGAAGTGGGACATCCCGAAGGTCACTGCCAATAAGAGACAGGCAGGGAGGGCAACGCTCAGTAAGAGTGAGACGCAGACTCCGAGCAGACCACAACAATGAAACAAGTATTTCAGCATGCACACTGAGCAGAAGGGACAAGCACTGGATTCACTTTTGTAGTTGTTACCCATGACTAAGCGCAAATCAAAAATGCTACAGCTGAAAGACAGGCAGTCAGGTTACTGCTAAGGCAAGCGTGGCGGGCAGCCACGCGACAAAACTACTCTGTAACCGTTCAGTCAGTCGACACGGGACGCACGAGGGGTGAGCAGTCACGCTGTGCCCAGGGCAAGACTATAAACCAGCACGGGCAGCGCAGCGAGAGGAGCATGGGAGGTGTCGTGATCAGAGAGCTGGCACCATTGACAACGGACAGGCTGTGAGAGCGGCATCGTGATCAGGATGGGCAGCTGCACCAGCTGGCTCCGGGCACTGTGCGCGAGCAGCTCGGGGTGGCGTCGCGAACGAACCGCGGCAGCGGTCGTGGGCGTGGCTTTGGCCGTGGCTTTGGCCGTGTTGTGAGGGGGTGGGTGAGCTTGGGAAAAGTTACATCCCAACCCCCAGAACGCCCTGCCCAAAAAAGTACAGGGAAGACAGCCAGTACCTAAGGGAAAGCCCACAAAAAAAAAGCTGTGTACATTGTAAACGAGAGCATGGAGCAAAACCAACATTTTAGACTGGCAGATCCCTAGAGCACCACCATCACAAGACACTGAATGCTCAGAGACTCAGATACAAATGCTAACAAGAAGTGCTTCAACACCTGGAAGTGGGATTGGCTGTTCTAGCTACAGGTCCTATTTCTCTACAAGCTATATGTAAAACACAAAACAGCAAGTAATATATACATCTTATTTTGTAATGATTATTTATGCTATATAGTGCCATGTTTAAATGTTTCATAATCAGAATTTCCATAGTGTAGACAAACATCTGCATGAGCAGCATCTATGTCATCTGTCTTGTTTCTTCTCGATGATTGATGATGTTGCGTTTGATATAATTGATATTAATCCTTTTTGGCAATAGAGGAATTGCATCTGGATTGCATTGGCCAGCCCTCTGTACAAAAAAGTCACAGGGCTGATTTCACTGGATTGGCTAGTTAAACTTTTTATGTCCTCAGCGCCACAACTTTGAGTGACCGATTTAAGCAACGAACAATTGCTTATTATAGCTGATAGCTGGTTGATACTGTAGGCTAATTCTACCTGTAAAATATCTGCAAATTCTGTTTCCCTCTCTATAAAGGCTTTTTACACTGGGCTAAGAGTTGACACTGGCATAATTTAGCCTCTTTTCATACACATCGTTAACCCAGGGTTAACCTAATCCCAGGGCTATACGATTCACACTGCACTTCTACTAGCCCTGGGTTAAATGTCCGTTGGAACACACGACAGATGTTTACATTCTTTGCAGGATTGTGCCAGTGTGGTGAAAGCCGTCTTAGCCTGGGGCTAACAGTTCCCTTAGCCTGGGGCTAAGAAGGTTCTAAGAATGCTTTTAGCCCTGGGCTAAGTGCAGTGTGAAAAGCCTATATATGTGACCAAGCTCTTGTTCCATTCCACCAGGACCACTGCAGCTCTCTCCTTTGCTGCTCTCCTGGCATGTGCCTTCAGGTCCCTCCAGGTCATTCAAAACCCCACTGTTTCTCTTGTCTATATTCTGCCCACATCACATCTTTCCCTCCGCCACTAGTTACTAGGCCTCCATTTATAATTAGTCACAATAAACACATATAAATAACATCCACAACTGGCTATAATACTAATAAATTGACACTGTGTCTGTTCATTTGCCAAAACCGTTTTGTTTGGAGTTTTGTAAGCCAGTCCCAATAAGAGCATCATTACTTAGATGTAAATGTGCTGTTTCATGAATTTAGCTGTTCTAAATTCATTCCTTTTCTAATATCCTGTCACAGTGTCAGCAGAGTTTCTTTCCTCTAGTAAAAAGCCAAAATCTTAACCTGATAAATAAATGATCTTACTTTTAAACAATGGACTTTTGATATATTATGAAAGACTGTTGAATAAACAGTGCAAATGTGCACTCGATATCCCATGTGCATGTAATACGTCATTGTTAAATGACTGCTTGAGTTGATTCAGACAGTGCGTAGGGATGGCTGCTAATGACTGCTCATTAGCTAAAGAGGCAGCGTTAGCATGTTGCCGCTGGAGGAGTGATTTATAAGCTACAGGAGCAAGATGCCAAAAACACAGGGCCCTACGAATAGCTCCGCTTTGCCAGAATGCTTAATTACTTTAGAGTTAGATTTCACTTCTCCTAAAAAAGTCTACTGAGTGGCCCATCAGTCTTTGTAATTGTGGAGATATTTGAAACATTTAAAAACTGGGAAAACTTGGCAGGGTTCTTGCTAGCACGAACCCTAACACTAGATATATATTGCACACATGGTGATAGCGAACTGCAGTGACTACTTAAGCTAATGGTGCTCCTACCGGTCTCAGCCTCAGGTTTCACAGGGGTGACTTGCTTCTTGCCCTGCAGGGCCGCCTGCTTCTCTGCGTTGGCCTTCCTGGCTTCCATCTTCTTCCTGCGGGCGGACTTGGCGGGCTCGGCCAGCAGGCGGACCTCGCGCGGGAAGGAGGTCAGCACCTGAAGGGCCCCCGACTCGATCTTTGCCCACTGGCCCTCGGCGCAGCCGAATTCGTCCCTCTCCGAGATCTTGTAGAGGGGCAGTACGTGCAGCTGCTCGTCTTCTGGAATGTTCCGCACCGAGCGGTTGTCCTCCTTCGTTAAAGTGCATACCTGCGTGACGTGAAAGGACAAGAGGCTTCAAGGATTAGGTCTCTAAATCTAAACTAACTTTGTCCTAGCCTTGCCATAATTACATTGATCTGCTGTCTCGCATAAACAGAGCAGTTCACATTAATGAACCAATTTTCAACACTGAAGCAATGTTTCCTAATCAATACCCATTCATGGCAGGTCTAAGGTAAAGGCAGTCAACTGGTGATTCAAACTGCCAATACAAATATAAACCAGCATACATATCTCAAGGTCATGTGTTAACTATGTCACAAGTCCACAACTGCTATATAAGAATCTGTAACATCTTTGGCACATAATCTCTATGGGTATTGCTGTTAGGAAACAGTAAAGTATATAGTCGTTCTCCAGTACACCAGGAGGAGTACTGCTGATAGGAAAAGGTACATTGTACAGTTCCTAACACGTACCACGGTGCTACCGTTGCTCATGTTGTGCGTGTCCTTGTGGGCGTGAGCGCAGAAGTCCACACAGGCGGTCACTCCAGAAAACGGTTTGCCCTCCTTCAGGCCCAGCCGACAGTCCTGACCCGCATGCTCCTGCTCCACCTGTGAAACGGAGGCACGATGGCGTTATCTCCATTTCTGATGAATTTGTGGTAAATGTTGGCATTTATGCTGACTTAAGTCTTACACCTAGATAATCAGTTGACGATGCAGCCAGATCAAGAAAGGAAAATTTTGAGCGCAGGTTCGACAACATAAGAAAATGGGATAAAATGTTACAGCTGAACAAATACATGAAAAGTAATTTGATGCAAAGAACATTTAAATAACCAAACATTGAATAGCCAAATGTAAACAAACTATGCTTTATTAAAGTGTAATTAATGATATCATTTGTGTCTAGTGTATTAACCCTGTCCCTTGAAAATCACTTACCATTTAACATGCACAAGCACTATGCTGTTGTGTCCATGTGACAAAACCATGTGAAAAAAAATTCTACTGCCAAGCTCACAAACATCAACGTGTCAGCTAAAAGCACCGTTTAAGTCTGTTCCATCTTCATCATCCCTTAGAGAAGTCAAATCGCAGAAGTCTAAGAGTTCTCTCACATTCATTACTACAATATGTACAGATTTAATAGTTGTTGTATAGCCAGTAGTGAAGAAAACAAAACTAAGCTGATTGGTGCAATAGTGTCGCTCATTGCTGTGTACGCTGATATTTCGGGCCTCAGGTGTCTTACCTGGTTCTGAAACGCTTCTGGAGCGAGCTGCTTATACACAGGAGCCAAATCTGTGGCCAGATTCTGAAGATTACCCTCCAGCTTCTCCTCCTGTGAAAACCAGACAGACAGGAGAAAGCAGGTCAAAGTCATACCCAAGAAGACAGAATCTATTTCATCCCCAGCCCTTGAAAGACAAATAGCTGTTCCTGTTTGTATGAAACTTTTTCATAATTTCATGTGAGTCAGTGCATTATTAGCCAGCAGCCATACAGCTCTCTAGCCCTCTAGTTTAAAATAGCTAAGGCCTTGTGGAAATGGACTAAGATGGTTTGATGGGAGACCTTCTAAGATGATCAGTTTAAAAATATAAATTCCCCTCTTTTGTTCCACCCCAGACTAAGCTAAAAGTTTTAGCTTCCCACGGCAACCCATTAGCACTCACTTCTTTCTAAACAGATGTGTAAGTCATCAGAGGATGACAAAGCCAGCCTAAACTCTGTTTGTGTGTCCACAGGTGCCTGGCCAACCAGGAGTGGCCACTAGAGAGTTATGAGGCTACCAAACTTATCCAGCTTAACCCCTTTTTGAGCCTGAGCTAATTGCTGCCTTGCCACTGCAGTCCTCTGGTCATAGCTAGTCATTAAATGTTGGGATTTGAACATCCAGTCTCAGGGCTCACGCCTGCTCCTCAGACATGTCTCAAACGTGTTTCTACCACCTGGAGCCCTCTAAAAGTGACATTACTATAGGCCAGTATAGTCCCTGGACCAAGTGTCGTCTAATGCCTAAGTGCCATGATGGTGGCAGTGTGCTGTAGGAGACTCCTTCCTTCAGATGAGACGTCAAAAGGGAGACCTGACTCACTGTGGCAAATGAGGCGCCCATAACTGATTTAGTAAGAGTGCTATCCCATATATCCTGGTCCATTTCTCAAACTGGCCCTCAACAACTGGCTATGTAATCGTCCTGCAACTGACTAGAGACAGAATCCCTTCTATTTCCCAACCACCACAGTTTCCCAAATCACCACCACAGAAAAGAAATGTATTCATAGTTTGTTACACAAAGGGTAATTAATAGAATATTGTAATGGTACAGTATACCCGCAGACAAACAGACCTACAACTTACAAACTGACTTGTCAGCTGATCGCAGTATGAAACCATAGTATTAGGTACAAAACACAATTATGCATAATAAACATCTTCTATCTCTAGTGGAAGAAAGGCAAGCATTTTTCTTTAACAAATCAACACTAGCCATTGATAAAACAACTAAAAACACCATTAAAACTAGATAGAGGTACGTCTCAGCATTAATTGCAAAGAATACAATCAGCATTTCCATCATAAATAGATGACTTAGAGTTTACAGGTTACACACATCATATTTGCTGTCTTGTCATTGTCATGGACCATTACTTTTACGGTTTGCCTTGGCAGGACTGAAGTGTTTGAGAAGTGTAGGGGAATTTGCTTTGATGAACTCCTTCCACAGAACGGTTGCATTCCTCACTCACCTCAGAGGGGTAGTCCCCAAGCAGGCGGAACTTCCTGGGGATTTTGCTGCGGGCGAACTTGCAGCCGTTGAAGTACATGCTCCAGGAACAGCCAAACGAGAACGAGGCGCCGCAGGTCTCCGGGTCCAGACCCTGGCAGGCACAGGTGCGACTGCGGAACAGACAACAACGTCGCTGCTACCAAAAACGAGCAAGCTTGAGAATGATTACAATTACCAATAACAACGGTATCACTACGGCAACCTATAACCAAAACAATGCCACTATTCACCAGGAATGCCTGTCTCTGGTCACACTGGCCATAGTGCCCATAGTTTCCAAGAACTGTTTTTGACCACTCCTCAGCGTTATGAGAACACCCTGCTCTCTAGGGCTGTCCAAACGGAATGGGTGCAGTACCAAAGCCATACCACTAGAGGTCGAGGTTGAATTAAATGGGGCGTGAGGAGTCTGCTGTCTTTGATGGCATTTGCCATCCAAGAACTAGTATAGCACTTGGCGAACCAGTCCTGCGCCGTTTCGGAAACAGACAGAGAATTATAATGTGTGACCGCGAGGCATTCTGGGAACTGACTCACTCTTCATTGAGGGCGCAGCGGCGGCTGGTGGGCGAGCCGTATTTGTACAGTGTCTGGGTTAGCTCCTGGTACAGCTTGTCGGCGACCGAGCGCGGGATGCCCTCCCATGCCAGGATGAGGATGACGACCACGGCATCCTGGCAACAGTGCCCTGCCCGCTGCCGGACCAGGCACAGGAGCTTCTCCTCTTCGCTGCCCCGCCGAATGACCTGACAGATACATACACACATGCACAGACAATCACACACACAACATAGTAAGATCGGTAATTTGACAACAGCCTGGACAAGATTTACAAAGACATTACAAAATTAGCTTATTTGTTTGACAAAGAATGGACCACTGGTAATGTGCCATTGATCGCCTACAATATGGGCATGCAATAGTTTCCGGCCCACTTCCTGTACATGTATTGTTTATCATTTTACTGTGGTGCCATATTTTACAGTAATAATAAAATCACTGTTTTGTAATTTTCAGGAACTGACAAATAACCTTGGGCGATGCTAGTCTCTCCTCCGGCCCCCTTCCTGAAAATGTATTGTTTATCACTTTACCGTATTACCATATTTTACAGTAACAGCAGAATCACTGCTGTTTTAATGTTCGGGAACTGGCAAATAACATTCGCTGATGCTAGTCTCTACTGTAATGGGAAAAGTGGAGGCATTCAGTGAAGACACTGGTGAAGTGCTTGGCCACTCATTACAGTTTGATTATTATTATAATGACTGTAATCATAATAATTGTCATTTAGTATTTACTGTAATTTACGTCACTTACCCATTTGGCGATGGGACAGCCTTGAGAGCTCCGCCCCTCCTTCCCCGTGTACACTACCACCTCCACCCGTACGGCTTTGCCCTTTGCCCGTACCTACACCCCAAACAGCAAACACAGGGACAACCAATCACCTTATGACTGACTACTGTCCCACTAACCTCATTTATCTATATAAAACTCATAGAAAGTTCACTGTACATAACGAACCCTGCCATCACACATTTCTTTTCTTTTTTTTTCCCCGATTTTCCCCCCAATTTTTCCCAACTCGAACTCCACCGAACTTGTTGACCTCACCGCAGCACCCACTCTGCCCGCTTTTGGAGGAGAGGCCGAGCATGTGACTCCTCCGATTCACGTGACAAAAATCTTGCGTCTATTCACACATCAGCTGCACCACTAATCATCGGAGGATGATGCAGTCAGCGTACCCTCAGTTTGTGCAGCCGCAGGCGCCCAGCATGACCAGAGAGGGTGCTTTAGGTGAGGTTGGCCGCCAATTGTGCCTCGCCTAATGCGGACCTCTGGCCATAGCCGGCAATCTGAGTTTTGACTCACAGGCAGGCCCCCCATCACACATCCTATGTATTTTTTTCCATTTTGTTATAACATTTTGAAAATTAATGTATATCTATACCATTAGCAACTAATATTGCTATTGCTGCTGTTGAATGAAAGCTGTCATTGTTATCAGTGTGTACTTGTACTTGTGCTGCTTTCACATAGACTAGGTAGTTAGAATTGTTTAATTTTTATTACATTTTGTTGCTTTGATCTTTAAATGATGTTGTCAGTAAAACTGAAGACTCACCTCGTCAGGCTGCACCTCTCCCCTCCCCTCCCTTGCTCTTTGTAATGTCTCTTATTTGCTCTTGTTTTTAACTGATTTGTTTTTAACCTAGGCTGTTGTTTACTTTCTCATTAGTCTGTAGGGGAGTCCTGATCTTTTCGATCACCTTGGCACTTGGGACTTTCCCCTCTCTAGGGTTATCTTTGCAGTTTTTGTACCATTCTTATGCACTTTGCCTTGTAAGTCGCTCTGGATAAGAGCGTCTAACAAGTGCCCTTAATGTAATGTAATGTAAAAACAGTTAAAATATCCTTGTATCTGCAAGGACATTAATTGTTCCCCATTGGGGAAAAGTGTTTCTGCAGATATTTTAATTAATGTTGTCATAAAAACAAGTGTCATGCAGGAAACTTGATATTATTTTGAATTTACAAAGGCTGAACAAACAGAATCTCTGAACTCTTTGACCCTGAGCGAACTTGCTTTGCTATATCTTTTGTATATGCTTGTTGATGCATTCTATAGTTTTAGAGTTGTCACATTCAAATTAAATTAAACCAAAGAGACGCAGTAAAAGTAATGAATATGAGAGAGAGAGAGAGAGAGAGAGAGATGGTTCCAGTACCCATAGAAATCTTCAGGTAGTGCAACACTATAAAATTTGGCTCAAATGTATTTTCTGTGCTGTAAGGCTGTCTCTTATCCAAGGGGCATGATAGCTCAGGTCAGCTCTTGTCCCATTCGACAACATCAAGCAAAAGGTCAACACCGGGGCAAAAGTCAGAGAGTACAGCTGTGGACTCAACAAGTGCTTAACACATTGAGGCAATTCCAAAAACTGCCAAGAGGGAGGAGGGGCTGAATAGACTGTTTCATTGTTTTAAAGACTTTCACAGACTGAACTTCAAAATGCTGTTATTTCAGGGCATAACCGAAACATATGGAAGGAGAGAGGCTGGGCCGAATTTGAACCACTACAGAGTCAACCCTCTGGGTCCATTTTTGATAGTTATGATAGAGATGTGAAGCATTTGCGGACGTTTAATTTTATAACGAATGTGACTGTTAAGAATGGAAAAGGAGAGAACATTTTAGTCACATTTATTCCCATTGGTCATCTGCATTTGATATATCAAGGTTCCAAAGAAAATCTTACAATGGACCACAAATGGAACACAATTAAAATTAGAAATACAATTATCCAGCTTCGATGGTATCCAAAGCTACAAATTCATCAGTAGGGTGGGGGGAACTGGGTGGGGAACCTGATATATTTGACAGCATAGATAATGTTTAACCTGTAAATACCTGTAGAAGCGGGAATTTGGAATGTTTTATTTGCAGGATAGCTGATCCGAACAACCAAAGCAATCGTGAGAGAACAAATCTTTCAGTCATTTCAGGCCCTTTCTATGCCAGTCCTTTAAGGACATATGTCATTCTATCAAAATGTGATTAATATTCTCAATATTTAGTTTATGTGTCAGCGATATCGCGTGGCTGTAAGGGGAACTGGCAACAGCTACGGTTAGGACTCTGACTGCAATGATTACAAAAACTGAGCTGCTAACAGAAAACAGACAGTGCATACAATTTTGACTGGCTTTGATTTCAAATGGCTGTGTAGGCATTTAATTCCATCCACATGGCCAGCTATCTTGCTAACTACCAACAGTTAAAGCCTGGTTTAGCATAACTGCTGGATGTCTCACTTACATACAGTAATGGTTGCCAATTTACAATATTTGTGTAAATCTTTTACTCCATGTGAACATGACTGACTTAACCATACCCAAAAACCCAATTTATGCCCCAAATGCTCATTAGTGATGGTAGGTATCTTTTACTAAGCAGCTACTTGACATAAATACGAGTGTCAAAAGCTGCTTACGATGAATCGAGCAGTACTGGCTGCCAAAAATTACTACATAGGGTCCGGTAGGAAGTGGGAGCGCAGCCACATCCCCTTTCAGCACGTCAGAAACTGGGTGAGCGCAGACCACCCCATCCTCCACCCTGGGTGAAAGCAGGCCACCCCACCCCACCCTGGGTGAATGCCAGAGCTGTGAGAATAACTACCATTTGTCCCAAAAATGCGAAACATACAATACTATCCGTACAGTTTGTGAGAAAAGAACTCCCAAAGAGGAACACAGTATCCCACTCGTACAAGCCTGAGACAAGACAGATAGCAGTTTCCATGGGCATGTGTGTGGGATCTGCCTTCGTTCCAAGATGTGGTTTTGCCAAATGTAAACACAAGCTCACTGCACCTTGATAAACGGGAATATCAGACAGAACTGGTTCGGACCCATGCGTTTCTCAATAAGATGAGACTGCCACTGGTTTAGACTGCCCTAGGTTTACAATGCCATAAGTATAAACTACTACTAGTCTGGAGTTATTACACAGGGTGTTGTGCTCTATTGGATTTGATCTGGGTGATCTACCTAAAGCCACCTGATCATGTATAACAATGGCCTTTTTATGTATCACAATTAAAAAATATGTTGAAAAAACTAGCATATCCAGTCCTTAATTATGTCGAGAAAATTTTAGCACAGGGATGTCTTTCAGTTCAAAACACCATCAGCTGTGAAAGTGAGGTATTATCTTGAAGTATATTTCTTTAAATATGAATCATTAAACATATTTAAAGTTCTCAAAATGCAAGCTCTCATTTTCCAGATAGAAGTATATATTTCTAAAACCACATTGTTCTACATGTTAGTCCCATCCAAAAAAAAGAAAATCACTGAGGACTGGATTCAATCAGCAATGGCCCCTAAACTTTGACACAATTAAGCATGAATGCTCCTTTTTTCAGTGCCAACAGGATTCTTTTCGTTACTTTGGGTGATTACTAAACTCAGATGCATGCATTTTTGAAGGTAGACTTGCACTTGCATTCCTCTGCGAGTCAAAGTTAAACACACATTTTGTTCCACGGGGGAAAAATTCATAGTTAAAATATGAACAAGCTCTAAACCGAGCGTTTCATTTGTCAAGTTCAAAAACCATAAAAGCTGTGAGACTGCAAGAGGCTCTGCTCTAGTGGGCCCCATTTGACAGAACCCTGGGGGTTTCCTGTCATAACTTGTAGGGCGTGTACAGTCCTTTCTGCAGCCTCCTCCTTCCTCTGCACGGCGAACGCTGAAAACACTCGTGCGAGGAGGCAGATCACGATCGAACAGGTGCTGCACAGCAGTTTGGTGGCAGGAGATTTTATCGCTTTTTAAATAATCATAGAGACCTTTATCTTCAAGTCTTTCTTGCTACCATATCAGGTCTATGTCCAGTGAGACGGTGTTCAAAAGGACACTGTATGTACAGACTAATGCTCCACAGTCTGACTCTGCTCTCTGCATAGCAGAATCCTTATCCCTGACTCAAAATGGATGGACCTGTAGATGAAAACTTGCCTAAAGTAAAACTTATAGGGCTACGGTTTTGGCCTAAAAGCATTTTCAGCTTTGACTGTGGTAAAATGTAACTACAAACAGGATCACAGTTGAGTTCAGTGAGTCAACACTCGCTCCTGTATATATTATTAAACAGCAATGACGCTGAGTACTTCAGTTAATACATAAGCCTCAGAATCAGATAATTATTCTCTTTTTATAAATGTATCATTGCACAAAATATCTTTTCTTAAAGTATTATATTTTACACATGTTAATCGTTTTAATCAAATATTTTCCAACACCCAGGAGCAGTAAACCAACAAATGTAGTCTAATCACAGTGTTAAGACAAACCTTTGATTAGAACCACTGCTGCACTACACTCCAGGATATCATAAATAATATTGTAATAAATTGCATTGTAAAGGCTGTGGTCTATCTTGCAGAATGAGATAAGGGAATTTAACAGCGGACTTAATTAATATGAATTCACATTTACCTTACATATTTTATAAGAACCGTGCATGGCTCGCTGGGGGACTACAACAGAGCCCCCTGCATCCCGCATATTAAAAATGAGGTTTCATTAAGTTCATTTAGGCATGTCATCTGATTAACAGCCAGGGACATTCAGTATTTGCAAACCGTATTGAAGTGTTAAGAACACACATTCTATAAAGCACACATTCTCCTCTTTCGCATATTCTGTGTGGACGTCAGTCATTGATTGATCAATATGAAGCCTGATTGAATGTTTAAAAGATGAATGCACCTGTTACTTACTCGCTGTGAGCTGTGTTTGAACATCTGCATCGAGTTGTGAGACCTGGCGTTATTGCTTTTCTTACCAGTTACTCAAACAATTAAGGTTAAAGAAAGGTTAATAAAAATAAGTAAGTAAAAATACCTTGCACTGACATTCATTATAGGTAACAGTGCCTGGGCGTACAAACCAGTTTGAACGTTGGGGTTAATAAATAAACAGAAGCCGGTACTTTTGCATACTCCTGGTACTTTTACATAGCTCCAGTGTAGTAAAGACAAAAGCCCCTGAGTAGAGTATTTTTGCATACATAAAAACACCAGATCGTCGTGTTTAGGGAAAGGAACACTAACGTACCTGTTTTCCATCATCTCTCTCACCGCAGCAACACTTGGGCCTGATCCAAGGTGAGTGTAATATGGTCCTTCTTCTTTCTCAACGATTTGTTCTACAGAGGGATTTAGAAAAGCATTACTTTATAATCAAAAAAACACACGACACATTCATGATTTAAAACAGCATTAAATTAATCATTTGAAACCCGATTCACTTTGCTGTTATGACCAAAAGCCTAACTGTCTATATTAAATGTCCTATTACCATGTAATAGCAATGTGAGATTATTCCTCTTGGTGCTTCAAAGGCGAGCATTATTATTTAAATATCACAGAATCTTACAGCGTGACCAAGCTAGTAAAAACGTCACTGTATTAGCTCTCCTGCAGTGGAAAGCTTATCCCCAAGCTGAGCACAGAACAGCATCATCAGGAAGAAAATGCATATTTCTTTTGACTGCCGGAAGAGACGGTCGAGCCTGACTTACCCACACAGTCACAGGGTGGAGAGTCTATGCCTCTTTTGGACGGAGTGTCGATTAAATTCTTGGTTGGGGTGTCCAGGAATCTCAGAGGGGACTCCAGGAAGCTGTTAAGGGTGTTTTTGGTCGGGGTTGATTCCCCAGGAAGGACCGGGTCACTTCCTGTGGCGTTGTGGTTCGATGTGGAGAGGACAGTGACTGAACCTGAAGTTTCCACCTTGTAGCCGGTTGTAAAAGGCGGTTTCTGATTGCCCGCAATGCCGTCAGTCGTCATTGCCTCGTTAATAGCAGACCTGCCATTGGAGCCTTCACTGGGCAAGCAGGCGTCTGGGCGACTCGTCTGTCTATTAGCACCATGATGTAGCACATCATCAGATTGCGATACCTGAGTAAATAAGTCATGCTGAGGTCTCTGTGCCAGCAGAGATTCTGGGTGAGCGCTCCTCTGGTCGTAATGTCTGTCAACATTCCAAGTCAACAACGGATGGTTCTGGGAGTCAACAGGACCGGTGACCTCGGAGGTCTTGCAGCCGATGCCATTCTGATTCCAGGCCTCTGAGACAGGCTGTGTCTGACTCTCAGTCCCCTTGTTGAGGTTACCGGAGTGGTGAAACCGATGTCTCTCTTGGTACGCCTCTGCGATGTATCTTTTCAGGTCCATCTGGGCCTGTGGAGGAAACAGGTTCTTCTTGTGATTCCCTGTGACCTTCTGCTGTGGGAATACTTTTTGGACCTTTATCTTGTGAGGGGTCTTGCCATTGGGTGTCCGCTTTGGGAAGTGGGGTCTAGGGCCGTTCTGAGAATTCTTCCAGGCCCCGCCCTCAGTGGCCTCCGCCTTCTTTTTCATGGCTCTTGGCTTGGGTGGTGTCGTTTTGGTTTTCTTCTGAGGAGGATGTTTCAAGTTCTGCAACAGTGAATGGTAGTTGTTGTTAATTGTCTGCACCGATGCACCCTGAGGGGGCACCAGGGGGGGCACCGGAGAGCTGGCACTGGAGGAATTCTGCATGTGACTCGACTCGATGATGAAAGCTAGCTGCAGCAGTTGAGCTGCCACTTCCTCCTCGTCCTTGTTCCTCACGATTTTGCGAAGCGGCGGGGTCTTTTCCTCCTCCCTGCACCTCTCGAAAGTGCTGTCTAACCGCTCCACCTGACAAAGTGCGTGCTCGTTTTTCCCATTCACACCTTGCTCTTGGTTACAGAAGTGCTTCTCACAATTGTTACAAGATGACATCTTTTCAGCTTCTGAGCTGGCCTCTAAGAGGTCTTGTAAGGACAGCTTGCCAATCGTCGTCATGCCGCGTGAGCTGTGGGTGAAGTTGTTTGGCGAACCCAATGGAGGTCGGATGACAGAGGTCTGGTTTGATGGGGCATTGATTACTGGTACTTTGTATGAAACAGCATCTGGTGCCAACTTGCTTCCCTGAACATGCAAGTCTGTACTTGAAGCCAAACTTGGGGAGGGCCTGTTCTCAGGAAGTTGACTAGACTTCACCGATTGTGATGGTGTTTTCAGTGGCATCACTGCAAGTTGGGTCAGGGCCTCAATAGCAATGGCCTGTTTAATACTGATGTTCCTTTGCTTTACCAAGGACTGGAGGCTCTGAGAATCTCCCCAAAGGGTGGGGTCAGCCATTGGTGGAGTGCCAGTTGTGCTTCTCGGGCAAGCATCACCGGATATTTCCTCTGGCTCTGTCTTACAAGTGCGTACTGTGGGAGAAAGATGACCACAGGGCTTCTCCTCAACCTCCTGCTTGTTGGAGATGGAAAAGCAAACGACAGCAGCGAGCGTAGAGAGGGCATCCTCATAGCCATCGCTGCTTCCCAAGTGGCTCGAGGTCTGCCCACCGGCCCACGACCACGGCTCCTCCACCTTCACCTTTTTCGGTGGCGATGCCGAATCCATTGGGGAAGCAGGTTCTAATTTTGGACTGAAATTGGGTTGCGCATGAAAAGTTCTTTGTGGCTCAGAGGTTGAGTTCGCACAGCCAGTCTGCCCCCTGAAACTCTGCTTCATATTTTCAGGGTCCTGGTGAGGGTCTCCGCTGACATGGTTCAGGTGGAACCTGCTCTTCTCATCTCCGTTCCTCGGCTGCTTCTCCAGAAGTGTTGCATCGTCCTGTGAATTTCCGAAAACCGGGGGGCGTGTGTGGACTTGCGAGGCGTGACCCTGCTCCAGCAATGGGTAGGAATCTTCCATCTGGTGTGGCTTTGTGCCATTGACAGAGCTTTCCTCCAGCTCACCCTGGGTAGGAGAGAGAAGGGGACACAGTGTGTCTACAGAAAGCTTTATGTGGGACGACAAACAGGTCTGGCAAAAGGACAATGGAATAAAACAGATTAGTGAGTAACAGGGCCCTGCAGAACAGACTGCTACACAGCAGTCTATAAACAATCCAACAATCAGTGGAAATCTGCAAAACCACACTAACACAGTACCAACATTGTCTAACATACAACAAAATGGCAGGAGCCTTGCATAGTATTCTCTTGACAAAGTAAAAACCATACTGGGACTACTTTAGGGTTTATGCCTGGAAAGAATATGGAGGAAATGTTACCGTGTGTCCTACCAAAAATACACCCAGACAAGAACATTAAATTGGCTAGCACACAGAACATTTCAATATAAGTAATTGCAGTCATAAAGTATTCAATATTTACATTTCATATTTCCATGTATTATTACTTACATATGTGGGCATCTGGCATACTAATGCCGAAATGACTTACATTTAAAAAATGGGCAATCAGGAATGCTTACGTATACCTGAAATCACTCCATTAAACATTATTATTTACTGTTAATGCATTGCTGTAATATAGATGACATTCCATTACATTATAGTATAGTCATTTAGCTGATGCTTTTATCCAAAGTGACTTTTAGTTGATTAGGGTAACCAAGGGCCAATCCCCCTGGGAGCAATGTGGGGTTAAGGGCCTTGCTCAAGGGCCCAAAAGCAATGGTGTTCTTGCTGTGGTTAGACTGGGGCTTGAACCAACAACCTCAAAGATCCCAATCATGTACCGTAGCCACTAGACTACTGGCTGCCCCTACTTCCAGAACTAAAATTACCGGAGTAACCCTAATTTTAGCTCCAACAGTCCTGGCACTTGTTGGCTGACTACCAATGGTAATTCTTCTTAGATTGCTAACATGATGGTCATAGCTTTGGTTCATTATACCTGAAGAGTAATATTTAAAAAGAAACATAATTAGCTGTCAGTCTGATATACACATGCACATATAAAGGATCTACAAGGAGTAGACAAAATAATAGAAGCAGTCTATGAATATCTATTATCTACGTAAAATGGAGTCTGGCTAGCATTTGCCCAGAACAGCTTCAATCCTAATTCAGAGTACTGGACCATTCTTCATGAAGGAAAGCCTCCAGTTCTTTGAGAGTTAAAGGTGGTGGAAATTTACCCTGCATTGTGCATTCCAGAACTTCCCATAAAGATTCATATTTGGTGACTGGAGATATGATGTTTGGCTCTTGAATTCAATTATAAGCGTCTGAGTGGGTGTTATAATCTTTGAATCGATCCATCCAGAAAAAGTAGAAGAGGACTCATCTGACCATATTACCATATTAAGTCCAGTCCAGTTTTGTTGTTATGGCATCCCAACCATAAAAATCAGCTTTGTGAATCTCACAAAGTACAACTTTTGCTGAGATAGGGTCATGGATTTGTTTGATTTAATTTGGGGGCATCATTTGTAGTTTTAAGCAACTATTTTAACTGTCTTCTGTGCCTGTTAGTGACATTCTGCTCGCAACTGTTCCTCTTTGCCAATGCAGTTTTTCTTTGTTTGGTGTAAGCTGTAATGCTTGTTGATGCTGCGCTCCTTGATTTAGCTGTTACCTGACCGATGCATCAACAATTTGAGCATCAGCTCTTTCAAAATCTGTTAAATCTTTAAGTTGTTAGATGTTGCTTTCGAAACATACATATCGACATTCTCTTCAAAAAAGTGTTTTGTAACAGAGACACATAATCAATTACTGTTTACATTAAAATGAAACATGTGCATAGCGCAATTCTTTTAATCAGTTTAGGATTCTCCGTTATTTTGTCTGCCTCTTCTGTAAATATTAGGGCACAACAAATTAAGAAATGAGTTCATATGTTTTCCCTTTAGGGGCACTAGTTTTGGAAGTTCCCCAGTTTTCTGCTTATTTATCTTCATCCATTTCTATAAACTTCAAAAACATTCGACTGAGATTATATCAATCACATGCAGCGTTCACAATTTCTTAGAGTGACAAAATATCATCTATGTTTAAATAACTGTCCATACTATGTTTGTTTATGAAAACAGCAAGGTGTCTGAATATTTAATACAGTTTAACAGTGCCAAATAGTTTTTCTTTCTTATAATGAGTTATAGTATGACAGTATTATGGTAGAGAATGACAGTTTCTTAACAGACATTCTTATCAAGAACTACATGCACAGCTTAAATTTATTTTACACACAGTCCATTTATATTTTTGTAAATGTGCTAAATTTAGGGGATATACCTTGTGTAGTGTTGATCTAACTAGCAATAACGCCATTTAGGAGCTGTACTAGTTTCTGGCTTTTAATGACACCTTTGCTTTACTTTTCCATTGTGGCACATTGAGTTTAATTCGTGCTCAGTTAAGCATTTTGATGATGTCCACAAACATACTCTCTTCTTGCATCAATAAAACGGCTTTCCTTTTACTTGGCTGTCGCTTTGTTTGTATAACGCAATAAAAGAAGAAGTGACTACGGTCAAAAGGCTGAGTTGTACCAAAACTAGAAACAGCGACCTTCCTTCTGGCTAACAGGAAGCTCTAACTTAGGTAGGTACTACACATGCTCAAATGCGGTTGGTGACAATTATAGCAAATTTAACTAGATAAAAGGACTATAATATTGTACATTTCACAAAAAATGATAAAAATTAAATAATAACAAACATAATTTTATATAAATCTAAACATGAACAAACACCATTGAACTGGCTCTTACACCTTGCTCTGGGGTAATGTGACAGTGTCCTATGTGAGAACCAAACCTTGTAAACTTGATTCACAAGCCCAACAGGCTACACCCTACACTACCACACAATATTGCATAATTACATCATTTCTAAATAGTTTTGCCTAACGTCTGAATATAAGTTATTATACTTTTAGCAAGCCTTTTCTAAACTGAAATCCAGTAAGTATAGACAGAGGTACATGACTTCATACTTTCTCCTCCTCTACCTGGCAACAACTCCATACAGTAATCAAGTGATGTCATCCAATTTAGATAAAATAATAAAATTGCAAACGGTGGTCAAGGCATTATAAAGATTTTTCTACACTGTATAAGGCACATTTGACATGTTTTGGTACATGAAAAGTGTATTTCTGTGCAATAGTATATGGCATAACCAGTTTTTCAGCATGGATCCAAAAGACAAAGCTTAACAGATTAAAACTGATGGCGCTGGAAAACAATAAACTATTTTAAAATGTCAGTTTAGACTCCTGTTCTGTCTTCATGAGAATGGACAACCATGACTACAGAACTACAGAAGACATTAATAATAACAACAGAGCCTTTGTTAGTATAATAGCTACCCCTATATGAAAGTATCTCAGATGTATCAGGTTCATTGTTTTAATATGTCATTTAACACACTGATTTAATCTTTCAGTTCAATAGCATAATTCAAGCCAGCATATTAACTAATAATTCAGTATAGAACAGCATAAAAATTGTGTATAAATGTGAGCAGGTGTACACAGGATTGATCAATATACACCGAGAACGATGAATGAGTATCACTGTGACATCAGTAGCTCTCTGCAAAATGACTACATTTGAACTCAGAGTTCCAAATAAACCAAATGACCAAACTTTAAGCCAGAAGTAGTCGGTCTATATTTTTCACTTATTAAAAACTCAAAATGCTATGAAAATTCAGAAAAATTGCATGTCTCATTATTATTGGTGAAATAATAAAATGTGGAAAAGCTGTGCTTGATATAGGACTACAGAAACGGTTGAAAAAAATCACTTTTCATAAGAGCTAAATTATAGTGGAAGAGCCCAGTATAAGTTGGAGAGCCCCAAACTAGGCAGAAAAGCATATACTATATGAGATCAAAATTTCCATTCATTTGATTATTATTACTCTTAATATAAGAATATTAGAAAAAGTTAAAGTAACCTATTTAGAAAATAAGATATAGTGTAATTTATGCACAATCCCAGTCAATAAAAAGCTCAAGCTCAGTAAAATAAAAACATTTCACAGTTTCAAAGACCCTCATGCCGTATGCATGCATATCTAGGAGGTCTAGTGTACTTGCCAGACTCAAGGAGTGGAGAAGGATTTCTTTCAGTGAGATGGTGTACTAAGACATTAAAGAATGATAATGATTGATATGATTAACATGAATCAGTTGATTCATATTGTTGTAAGATCAAATCCAGACATGTAAATCACTGCTGGAGGCTACAGGAGGGTTCAGTTCTGTGCGGTGGTAAACAAAGGTGAACCCAATGCACAAACCTGTGGAGTGTTTGCCCCAAATGAATGCAAATTACATTCAAAGCCTGGTTTGTATCTGAAGTCATAGTGTCAAAATACAAACCGCATCCCTCTATTTTCACATTTTACAACATGCTGCAAATGCCTAAAAAAACCCTCAAGCTACATCTGTGTACGTATTGCAATATTTCATATTATATTTCAAGTATATCGTAAATCCATCAAATCTCATTAAAACTGAGAGTACAGTGATATAAAGATACAATACTACGAAGCTTGCCAAGATTCACAGAACTAAAGGTTAGTAAGACATCTCGTGCAAAACTTCTACACTGCAAGGGTCATTTTTTAGACATAAGTGTGAGTGAGAGAGGGAAAGAGAGAAAGACAAGGCAGGAGAGAGGTGCAGATGGTTCCCCTATGTGTAAAACCAAATGAACTGCCCAAACTACAGGGGGGAGGGAAGTTGATGCTAGTTGCCTCATTCCCGAGTTCACCTCATGTGAACCTCTGTGTGAGTACATATTGTATTTTCTATCAACTGACAGAAACGCTTGTAATGGGGGTGACTTGCTACCATTCATCTAAGAAGAACCAACGCAATTGAGCAATTCATGTTAAGCATCTAGCTCAAGGGTACCTTTCCGTCCCAAAAGAGACTTTCAACCCACAACCTGGAGCCCAGGTCCTATTAAATAACCGCGACTCTATACACCTTTAGTAACCGCACACTGCCGCAACGAAGTAAATCAAACTATTCACCTCCATAGCGATGCCTGAGACCAAACTAAACGAGAAGTCCAAATGTAACAATAACACTAGTATCTGAATAACAAATGAATGCTTACGTACACTTGAGGTTTATAAACGATTTGTTAGACATGGATCATGATCTTAGCTGAGATTTAATTACTTCAACCTGAAGCCTGAAGTGCATTTTGTTACTCTGTCATGTCTGTTGCCTGATTACTAAGTAGTGATATAGTACAGGGAACCACTCCTTCACTTAAGATCAACTCTAGCACCAAAAAGAGGGTGATGCAACAGTTTGGTTGAAAAAGGGGTGAGGCAATAACTTGGCTGTCGATGCAATTGTTACAACTCAAAGGTATAGCATTTGGTTTCTCAGGGTCTTTGTTACAAAATTAAATTAAAACACTGAGGGTGGGTGTGGAGGTGGGGTGGGGGGGCCTGTCTTTTCTCGAAATTAACCTGCTTTTTCATTACAAAATATTCTGGATACTTTCCAACAGCTAAACAAAATTTGCATAAATCACATTCGGCTTCCAACTCATGCAGTCTTTCAGGACCCAATCACCATATACAGGGTTTTGTAGGCAGTGAGGTGTGAGGTTTATTTGCATTAGGTGTCTAAGTATTGCTCTTTTACAAGAAATGGTATGGATAGAAATTCAGTTTTGGTGAATTCATAACTTAAGAGGCAATAAAATATTATTTGAACTATTTATGACATGCCCAGAAGCTGAGGTATTGCTAAGAATAACTCCTTTTTCGATTTTCACGCACAAGACATAATAAAAGTCTCAACAACGAGGTCATGGTGACCTCGGACAATCTTTTATATCAATTCCCTTTTTTTGAGACCACGGCCCATTTGCAATATAACGATTCCTCAAGAAACCCCCAGTAAGTTTTGTACTTGAATGCGAGCGGAAGACACAATAAGGTCATGACATGAGCATTTCCAGACGGTGTTTACACAACACATGCCCTACCATGAGTCTGGTGCCCCTAATATTTACAAAATGAAAGGAAATCACAGGCTGACAGAAAACATTAACCGCTCTTTGAGTGCATCTGAATCCGTTTTAGCAAACTGGTGCGGTCAACTTTTTTTTCTATAAAATAAATGTGATGCCACTCATTTTCTGCTAGGGACCAAACATAAACCTCCATCAAAGGGAGTGTTTATTTTTAGCATGCTGAGTGACCATACAGCCTATTTAGAATTAAAATGTGGGTCTCCTGCTGGGACTCCAGCTGTTTTGATCTACCAAAGTGTCGTGAGTTGAGATCAACGCCTCCTCCCCTTTAAAGCACCAGCTAAGATTGGAAAATGACGAAGTGCAATAACTTGGTAAGTGGTCGGTCACGATCCGGTGCAAGCAACGCACGGTGTGTGTTGAGCTTTTATTCTCCATGAATAAGAGCTAAATCACGTCCCATAATAATGTTGGTTGCTTGTTGCTTTTGGTTACTTATCTGGGATTACTTGCAAATACAGGCTACTAACAATGATCATGACAGCAGCAGTACACAGTTGCAAAGTCAGTGTTGCCAACGCTGCGGGTGCCTTTGCCCCAACACACCTTGCTTTTTCTGTGCATTTATTCAATGTTTAAAAGCTCAGCCGTTGCTATGATATGGAAATAAGATACTGCATTCACAAATAAAGGGAGGTGTTTGCACCCACTGGGTTGGTTTGTGGCTATAGTAACGCATCTAAAATAAGATATCAGAACAGGCAACACAGAAAGTAAGGCTACAACTTCTTCAGCACAGCCTAATTCTGTGTAAGACAAAAGTACTATTTAGATAAAGTAAACGGCGATGTTTAATTTAACGCGCTTAGCCATGAAAAGTAGGGGGTACTTCACAAAGGAACATTTACCCCTGAAGTTGGTGCTGGAGCTGTTAGTTCGTTTAAAAGCGTGCTATGTGTCAAGGCTGAGGAGACTGGTGCGTATTCCTTTGTTCCCTCCTTTTACATTTCTGCAGCTGAGAAACTCAGGCAGAAACTCAGACGACTCTGGTTTCAGACGGCCGTTCAACAGCAGCTCCCTCCCTCGCCTCCCGCCTAGTAACAGGGCTGAGATTGCTCCCAGAATTCTAAGGACCATCCCTTTGGAGCAGCGGTTCCTAGGGAAGTCTTCACCGAGCTAGTGTCTAGCCTTAATAGTCGGGGGACGAACGCGAAGCACTTTGCATTTCTACAAACCAGCAAGCAGGAAGGACACAACCACCACGTGTGCTTATCTCGACAGCGTAAAAAATCTACAATGCAACCTCCTCAAAAGCAGATTCTGAAATAGATGCAAAGTAACACAAACGAGTGTTTCTTTGTGAATCCATTAGCGGTCCATTGTACCTGCAAGCAGGTGTCTTGCCAATTGTTCAAAAACCACCGGATTCGCTTTCTATTATGTATTCACAAAAATCATGCATTTTACACCAGACTAAACATCAGCAGACTTCTGTATGGTCTTGGACAAGATTTTTTTTTGCTGTAGGTGAGCGATTTTCACCTTTTTTAGTTGTCTCATTCTCTAACAAACTTCAAAGACAGAGAACTGCCTGCTACACTGACACAATCTCACAGTGCAGCGCTTTTAAACCTGCGATAAAAAAGCCAACTTCCTTCCTGGTGCATGTGATTCTCTAAAAGTCCTATGAATATTCCTTTCATTCATGGAGTACACATACCCTGTCTCTGAAGGCAATTCACCAGATTCAGCTGAAATTACACAGACTGAACATGAGCAAATCTGGATGAAAACACAGCAAAAAAAACAAAAAGCACGGCAAACCCACACAAAATAAATGTGCAGACCTATGTTGTGAATGCAGCATTCTACTTTCAAAAGAACAGCAGGTGCTTTCACATTACTGTTAATAATGGATTTCTTTAAGAGACCAAGCACCGCATGCACCACCAACATTACTTAAGACATGAGAAAGTGGGTGCCTGTTACCTTGGAAACACGTTTCTTTTTCCGTGGTTTTGCAATATCCTTGCACCCCACCTGCAAAACAGAAGCCAGAACAGAGGAGATTAATGTACATTTACATGACCGATAAGATCTTAAATGTAGAACGCTGTGATGCAGAGAGTGATTTAGCACCCAGACACAGGTAGCAGAGATGAAAAAAAAAAAAAAAAAAAAAAAAAAAAAAAAACCAAACGATGGTGGATTTACCTCTTTATTTCTTAAAAGCAGACCCTCAATTTTGGGCAACATATCTTACAAGGTAGCCATCTTGCTTCCTTCTGCTTCAAAAGAATAACTGGCTACTGTAGCTGATTCCTGGGTGAGCCGAGGCCGGGGAATCATGAT
The DNA here is from genome assembly GCA_022829145.1 of Albula goreensis. Taxonomy (NCBI): domain Eukaryota; kingdom Metazoa; phylum Chordata; class Actinopteri; order Albuliformes; family Albulidae; genus Albula; species Albula goreensis. Next base: position 8,269,887 of record CM040750.1, on the reverse strand, counting down.
TAGAGTGCTGGAGAGCAGTCGCAAACTGCTGGTGCTGCAGACGCACAGGGCATGCCTTTCGCAGACGCAGACAGCCCCCAGCCAGCCAATCGCGTGGGACTTTAGCGGCTTGTAAATTATCTTCCATGCCTAGACCCTCCTAAACAAAGGATCCCCTATGTGGGCTTTTACTCTACAACTACGCAGGGGAGAAAGCGGCAATCTGCGGACTGGACTTCTTCAAGCACCGGACCGGACTGCATCTGCAATCTGGAGCTATGTCCGTTTCTATTGACAGAGAATATGGATGTTGTTTTACTGACACAAAAGGCTAGGTTTGCACAATAGCATAAGAATCTTATATGCTTGATTATATATATAGAAATGTAATGTAATTATGGTAATGCGTAACCAGCTGTATGCATGAATAGTGTGTGTCAGGTATATTTCTAATTTTCAATTTAATGCCACCACAAGACTCACTCAGAACATTGCTGCCAAGAGTTAATAAAATGTGAATCCAGTACTTATCAAACACCTGAAGCTGAACTTGAGACGTCAAAATTTGTCTAGAGCAAATGTATCTCAAAGGACGTTTACCAATGAATAGTAAAGATTGATATTTTAACTCATTTAGGCTTGGGGCAGTTGTCAGATTGTGTCCACACCTGCCAGTGTTACAATGTTTGCACATGCATTATCCAACAAAAGGCAACCAGCAAGTCAAAACATCTGTGCTGTCATACCGTTTTTCTTCAATGTTGCTTATTCAGTACATCTGTATCTTAATCCTCACAAAGCAGATCTTGATCAAGTAATTGTTTGAAGTGCTTAACCCTTTAAGTACAAGCATAATATATAATATCTACCATAATGTATCTGAAGTAATAATTTCTTATTCTGATAATATCTGGGGAAATATTTCCCCATATATGTTACACATTTATTACACAAACTCACTACTACAAAAACTACTTTTACAAGCTCTAAAGTAGCTTGTCCTCATCCATCTGTATTTCTATATACCTAGATAAAGATATAGATGAATAGCTACATTTCTTCAGGACTAATTTCAGCTAAGAATTCTGGATTCTGGAAGGACCCTCCAGTTAGAATAAACAAAAATGACCTGAGCTAATCATGTGAAGAAAATATACTTTCTTTACGTTTTCCAGTGCCAGTGGTCTAGCATGGGCTGTTACCAATACATATACAACATCAAAGAAAAGACCAAACTGGCTTCAATTAGGGCGCAAAAAAAACGTGTGTTTTAGTTAAGTTCCGTGTGATTTATGCAGATAGTGTACTTGGAAGGTATTAATATGGCGCTCATACATGAGCCAAGGGAAGCCGAGGGAGGGTGGTGATGTCGAAACCCCGGACCCATGCTGCGCACCCATACCCCCACAGATGTGTTTTTATATGGATCTGTAAAAACATCCGAGCTCTACCTCTGCGAGGGAGCCAGCGGCCATGGGCCGCCATGTTTAATTTGAGTCTGTGCGATAAAAACGCAAAGACAAACATGTGGCGGGGGGCGGGTTGCGCGAGGACAGCGGAGCTGTCAGTGGTGCGCCAGCTGCAATTTCAGATGCAGGTAGTCAGGGCGCTCCGCACAGCAGGACGGACCGGTCCTTACCTCTGCGTTGCACCCACATAACAACCGTGTGCTGACTCTCAGTGAGTTTGATAAGGAGGAAGGAAGGGGTCAGTCCTGTCCAGGTTACTCGTACCTGTTACTATCAATGGTTACTTTTCAAAAGCTGTCCACCTTGCAGATCCTAGTCATAATATGGTTTAGCAATCTTTACGCTACATCTTAGGTTGTCCCATTCCTGCCAACCAGACTTATAACTATCCTATTAAAATTCCTTCATAATACTTGTTTACATAAAATACAAAAAAGACATGTCACAACATAGATTACCGAAACACATTGGGGACAAGCAAAAACCTTGACTTCCCAGGATGAACAAGACGGATCAGTCTCAACTCTAACACTGTTATAAACCAATTTACTATTCAGTCCTTTACAACAATCTTTATGGTATCCCACTACAAATTCTTGTGCATAATTTTGTGCAAAAATACATTTTCAAGCTCAGGCCAGTTATTTCCACATAACCATTCACCACAATGAAAGTTCAAATAACCTGAAATTCAGCATTTTGCATTGCTGTAACGACAGCTCACATTGCTCCTGTGCTGTCTCCGTCATTGAAAACAAAGAAGGGCAAGTTTTTTTTTTCTGTGTGACGGACCCATAATGTTGAGACGTTTTTTTTTTGTTATCTTAATGTACATGGACAGTTGCTCACCCACATTGCCAATGCATTCTCCTGTTCCAAGCATGTCCTGCTCCATGCTCCCATACAGTGACTGCAAACATCTGCAACTGTCCAGATTTACTGTTAGATGTAGACTGTGGAATACGGTTTTGTCGAATACGGCTGCCCACGCTAAATTGCTGAGATTAATCACTTTGTGGAGTGGGCGTGTCTGTAGCACGGTGAACAGGTCAAACTGGTTGACATGTCCAGGAAGAAAATCATGCAACCGCGATGCGTCGCGTACATAACTGCACCAACTGCCATCTGAAAAGCGGCCAATAGCAGGCTCTGGAAAAACAAGCTGGAAGTGCTGCACATCCAAAACCCAATATCCTGCAAAGTACCTACCACACATTTTGGTGAGAAATGATACATTCTTACAATATTTCTGAAACATATCTGGAGATTTCTGGGACAGATTCATCTGCAGGGAAATGAATTATACTTTCAACCACACTGTCACTGCATTGGGTGTTTTCACGCATATCAGAATAAAATGTGACAAAGATCAAAAACGTGAATCTTAATACTGAAAATATTTCAAATTATGGAAGTAAGCATACCTCTCGAACCGTTCTGTGGAACAGAAAAATTCCTGCACCGTGGGGTACAGAGTACAGAGGGACTAGCAGCCAGATCCTGCAGTGAAATTTACTATAGCTAAATATCTATGCTGACACGTTACATACCGTTTTCATAAAGTCATGTGACCAATACCACATTATGTTCGGAAGAATATCTTCCTTCCTACTTAAACATTGCAAACCACTTAACATTGGCAAATTCATATTTGGGTCAATTTTAAAACAGGACCCAGTGTTTTAATTTTTTTATGTTTGCCCCATGTAGGAAACTGTCAAAAACAGGTTAAGATAACTGTTGGGACTAATTGAGACCATGCTTTTTTTAAACAACCAGACCGCATAGAAGTTGAGCCTGAAAGCCACTCTCTTAATAGCTTGCTACTGAAATGCTGTTAGTGTTCTGCTGTCAATATAAACTGGTGATTTTTCGCAGTCATTTTTAGTACATACACTGTTTAACTGTGACTGCTACATATACTAAATACACAGACATTTGCTTGCAACAGCAGCTGTTGGTTTGTTTGCGGAGTTAATGAGTTGCACCTGGACTCGGTGTATATTAATCTTCCTCACTTGACCTATGGGTGTCCTCCATTTTTTGTGGAATTAAAACACATTTTTGCCTAAAAATATCCCTATTGACTCCATAACACAGCACTACATAGGTTTTGTTATCCCATATTTTTTTCCTTATTTGGTATTCCAAATAAATTATGGCAAAATTATTCTAAACTATTTCTCTGTTTGTTTCTCCACTTAGTTGCTGGCTGTGACCAAGCGGTCGTAACAAGTTCTTACACCTTGTCTTCGCAAGCTACACATGAAGCCTCCGCAGTGTCTGTACAAGTTTAACTGGTGAACGTCAGAGTGAAAAGAAACAGTGGGTGGTGTGACGTGTTTTGGAAGAGATATTTGAAGAAAGCCTGCCCTCTCCCTAATTGACAGAGGAACTTGAAGCAAAACAGACAAACGCATTCTGAAGTGGGAGAAAAAAGGGGAAACATATTTTTCATCCAATTTCACAACAACAACTACGCTTTGACAAAGTATAAATTCTCTAATGCTCATTGACTTGCATTCAGCAAATGCTGCTTTATTCACAGAGCACCAACATCTGATGAGAAGAATTTCTGGCATGTTTACATGTTATAATTAACTGCAGTGGCAAATTCTGAGTAGGCAGCGAAAATAACACCACCACCTGTACAATGGAACGGCGATGCAGACTAATTACAGGTCTGTCTCGAACTTCGTAATACAGTGCAGACACAACTGCAGGCCTGGCACCTACAGAAATAGTGACTGGTAGCATTCACAAATGCAGGAGCTTGCTGCAAGAGCGAACTGTCTGCTGGCAAGACAGTGGCAACCGGCTAACGAAAGACAATGTGCAATGGGTGACTAATGAATTTGTAACCCAATGCACGGCTTGCATTAGGGAAAACAGACTACGGTTCATTTGCAAGTAGGGAGCCTTTATAGTGGTTTTGCATTAGACAGATACATCCAAATTAATATGTGGTTACAAATTACTGGCATACTGTGGTCTACAGTGTGGTCGGCTGACGGGGGCATGGAGCGTTTACTCTCATGGGCTCACTGAGGTGGAGGCACAACGGAAGTTCTGCAGGCACAATTCCAACTTGGGAAGACGGGAAAATGGGATAAGGGAATTGTTACATGGAAAAAGAAATATCTGATAAAATACACAGCAGCTAGGCTGCTACCCTCCCGCTATTTATCCTCTCATTCTAACATCATCATGCTTCTCTCAGTTAGCCAGGCCAGTCAACAGGAAGTTAGGGAGGCCCACCAATCTGTTTTAAAAAACGGTTAAGATACCAAACCTCTGAAGAAAACTCCTTTGTTTAAGTGCACACACGAGAAGGCATGGAAAACAGGATAAAATGTATTTCGTATTTCTGTGTCTATCAGGTGGTCATTCAGCACAATCAGACCTGTTCAGCATTCTAATTGCTTGGTGATGGAGTAACATGCTCATCTCTGTCTGAATCTCTCTCCATACTTTCCCACAGAATGAAAGCTCACCTGTTTAGAACTGTGTACCTTGGACCTGCCTCCTGATCAACCATTCCCCTCTCCCTCTATCCTAATTTTTGAATATTTTATGAATTAATATTATTAAAAAAACATGCATGTGCAACAGCTGTTACTCTCCGCTACACATGTAGAACTGCTTGTTACAGTCCTACATGTGGTGTTCTGCAATTCATGAATTTGATGCTACCGCACTTGCTGATGAATTTACACACTTCCTGTACGTTGTTTTGAATTACAAGCATCTGCTAAATGACTAACATGCATGCACACACAGAACCCAGAAAACTTTATTGCTCGGTTTTGTGACGCTGTGTGAGCTATGAACCTGAGTGCTGTTGTTGAGCTGAAGTACGCATCTCAGCTTTAACCCTGAACGCAGCAAAATGAAACCATCATCTCGAGTGAAACCCCACTTCCTCCCCACACATGACAGGATGGGTGCCTCAGATGGCAAGAACGGCCTCCTTCCTCCTCGCCTTCCTTTACGCAGCCACCTTCTCGGTTATCTGCTTTAAAAATGTCCAACATGCGAACGTATAGAGTGACGTTGGGTCTACTCACATGAAGCACAGGAATTAATCATTCAACTTCTCCGAAATGGCCAGAAGAGGAAAGAGCCGCTGCACAGTGTCAAGGTGTCATGTGCAGAAGGTGAAAGGGCAACTCTACTACTCTTCTCATAAGATACTGAAGAGAAAGATGGAGCATGTTCTAGTGAGAAGGAGCAAATTCATGGTCCTAGTTCAAGACATTTTAAACGGGTATAAATGGGTACATTTTTGATTGTGGGTGCATGTGCTTGCCCCATGGGTCATTTCAGCCTCCCTTCTAGCCCAGCTTTGGAACACCCGACTATTTCTGGTGCTACTGATCGTTGCAACGCCCCTCTGTCAAACTGCACACAGCACACAAAACAGCACACTCTCCTACAACAACGAGAGTCAGCCGCGGCTGCTTCTTATTCTCATTCTATCGTCGACCGCTCAGCCTTGCTGAGACCTTGAGCTGCAGCAGGATACGTGATGTGCTGGAGAACTGTGGGCACCTGCTTGTCCAGAAGGGGTCAATTCTCGGCAGAGCACGAACACACCGCTAACTGGAGGGCAGTGTGTGCTGCCCTGCCAGGCTGCAAGCCGCAGTCAGCACCGTCGTGATTCAGCACCAGATCATGGGGCTCAGCCACGCACTGGAGCACTGCCTTACACAGTATGAGTCACCCAGTAGTCATCCTTGGTACTTTTATCTGGAAAGTTAGCAACTTTCAACAAATCAGGCAATCTGAAACTTACATTTGGAGCATTCCAAAATTGTTATTATTTTCTGCTGGTACTTCCCCCCCCCCATCCAAACTCAGCCCACTGCCCCACACATCAGCCCTCTGCCACCGACTCAGGAGGAGGCAGCCATGGTCACGTGACTACCCTAATTCACATGACGATGAGGCCTCACTTCTCTCCACACCGCAGGCGCACTGCCAAGTTCCCTGAAGGATGGCGACGTCAGCATATACTCTTGTCCACGAACGCACCCAGCCAAACAAGCATAGTTGGGACGTGAAGAACTAGCTGCAGGGCTCGCATCTGCTTCCCAAACGAACGTCTTAATGACTGAGCCACCCAGAGGCGGAGACCCTCCCTGGATTTTTATTGACACATATCCTTCATAAATGGCCCTCATGATGTAAAAATGTAAATTTCTATGCAAAATACAGTTAACTTCCTCTGACCTTTTTTGAGCATATCTCTCCAGAACATTCCCCTGCTGTAACGGACCACTGATGTTAAATTCATGTCTGCATTCTGTACTCATTTAATACATTCAGAATGTCATGTTAGTTTTCTGTGTATTTAGCCTTAAAGTGTTTCTGGGTCATGACAAATTCTGTGATCTTTGCAATTTGGAAAAAAATACCCCTCAATGACCCAATGGTGCCTTAAGGGAAACATAAGGGATTTTTTTTTAACTTTCACAAGTCATAAGAATGTATTGAAATCTATGTCATATACACTTAAATAGATAATTACATTTTTTGAAAAATGGAATGATTCCTGTTTTTTTTTTCATGAACTTTTAGGGGACAGACATTAAAGATACAAGACAAAATACTCACATAAAAACATAACCAACACTTCAAAGCATGTCTGTCATATTTACTGAAAGAATTCTGAATTAACAGAATGCACATTTTCAAATATAATTACTACCAGTAAAATGAAAATATATTGCTGAATATAAAGTATAAGTGACATAAAAGCTTGTTTTATAAAAAATCAGACTAAAAAACTGATCCCCTTTATCCCTGGTTTCTTGTCATTGATCTTATTTTAACACACGCCAGATTTGCCTTAATGCCATTTTATCTTTTACATTCATTACCAAACAAGTGGTTTCGTTTCAGAGGCCAGGTGTCAACACTATCACCAGTTAGTACCGCGCTGAGTCATCTGTCAGTCTACAATTTAGGAAAATGTGGCCAGTTTAGAAAGGGACTTTCAGAAGGTTTTGCTTTATAGTGAAATCAGAGATGGAAAGCATTAGTTAATCCAACTACATGAAAGCACCGAATTGTGAAATATGAGACGATGGCTGACAGGCAAATTATCCAGTACGATATTAAACATGTGTAATCAAGAACTATAAACAGCTTGTTACAGCTTTGGGGGCTGGAATGAAAACCAGCTTATACAGCGGTCCCCAGGACCAATTTTAAGAACCACTGGCTTAGCCTACAGGGCACCTTGGTGTGTTTTACCCCAAAGATGTGCAAAGACAAAGCAAATGAATGTGTGTTCTGTGCCCCCAGGACACTAGGGTAGAAATGCAGTGGTGTACGGTATTTGGACTCTTGCCAGTGAGGTTAATAGGTTTAACATACTAACTTTACTGTGTGATAGTAGCACAAGCCTAATTTTGGGGTTTTTTATCATTATTTAAAGGACTCTGGCAAATTATATAAGTTATATAAGATAAAAGACAAATGTTCTGTTAACGTTTGGGAGCGTAGGAATATTCTCAAGTTTTTTTATGGTATTTAACTGTGTCAATATTAACCTGTTGTAGGCCAAAATGAGAAAAAAGTTAACTTGCAAAACATTCTAAAATATTGGCTGTGCTGAGTGCCTCCAAGGCAGTGAGGTTTCATTCACCAAACTATGAGAGGAGCTCATTACCATACAGTATCAGTGTCTCATTGGTTTGGCCCAATGACCACATTGGCTGTGAACATTTTTATTTGGTTCAAATAAGTCAATAATGGACAACTCTACCTTACTGAGGTCCATTAGACCTCCTTTCAACCATCACTACTGAGTTATACAGTGCCCACCAGAATTATTGGCACCCTTGGTAAAGTTGAGCCAAAAATACTACAAAATGGAAAACATATGTAATTAAGTATATTCTGTGTTCAAAAATATATTCAATAATTCATATGATTCATAAAGTTCAAAAAGGTTTAGGACAATAGTGCCAAAGAACCAGAGGGAAGCAAACTCCTAAGTGGCAAAAACAGGATTCTCAAAATTCCAATTTCATTTAATACGTCTGCTTCGAGTGTTCCCACACATCAAGATCATGAGATTCATGGTACACTTCTTTCAGATACTTTATCAAGCAGTCACAGCACCTTTTGAATTGGAATGGTTTTGATTAAATTAAATAAACATTTGAAAAATGTTTCTGTTGGGCTCCCTTAGAGAACATTTGAATCTTCAGCAACTTACCTGGTGATGTGCGAAAGTGAAGTTGGGAGCTGCTGAGCTCTTTGGATGTCCTGCATTACCTGGCTTTCACACACTCCGCTCTCTTCCATCTTTTTAGATGAATGAAAAGGAATGTATGGACTTTTCCCCATCAAGTTGACACTGTTTTTTTTTTTTTTTTTATCAAACTGGGTTCACCAGACTCTGCTAACTGGATAATGATCCCTCATAATATCCACTGGCTGGGACTAAACTGGTAACAGATATGCCCAAGACGTCATGCCCAGACCTTTGAGTTAAAACATCAAAGGCACAAATAAAGTGTCCCGGAGAAGCTTAAATATCAGACTAAAATACTGGGGGTGACGCGTAGCATACAGAGGGATTCCGTACATTATTCATACAGCACTCTATGTAGGTTTCAACGTTAGCATGGCCGCTTTGTGCAATTGTGTACAACTTTAAACAGGCAGTACAGTCATAGAGGCTACCATGCTGGTAGAACTGATTTTAGAATCTACCTACATCATATGAGTATGAAAAGATCTTGGAAAGTGGACTGAATCATTTCATTTAATTTAGACCGCATGCCTACGTAAAGCTCTCAGCTTTCACTGTTTGATTCATTTTACACTTCGGTGGAGAGGCTAAATGTTTTTGAGAAACCTTTTCCAAAGTTTTTTTTTTTTTCATAAATAAAAATTTACATGGATATGCAGTGCAGCATCTTTTAAGTTCATACTCATTTTCTAATCGCATTGATTAGAGTCTGAATGAACTCAAACCAACGCGGTGATCAAGCAGTTCTATTCATGGAGAAGTGACTTTTTTCATTGCCATGACAACGTGCAAACAACCTTCAACCACCGACGCGTTGCTCCCACCGGTTGACACAACGATCCCTCCCATTCATCTCAATGAAACACCACCTCTCATTTTCCTCCATCAGAAACACCTCCAATAACCCGAGTGTGCTTCACCGACGCATCAGGAGGCTAAACATGCGCGCACTCCTCCACACGCCCCAATATGTATAAATTAGTCAGCGGAATAGTCCAGTTGCTTAGACGCTAGCCAGCATAAACTGCGTTGTCACTCACAAACCATAAACATCGCAAGCTGCTTTCGGCTTCCCCTTGCCTGAAAACAGTAACTGACAACATAAGACACAATAGTGAATTTCCCTATCATGCAGATGTTGATTTTTTTGTAACTGTTTTGCATGGTACTAGCGTTCTGAACAGCCAGGGAATCTGTGACTTGACGTTTGACAAGTTTAACGTCTTAAATGTGTTATCTGCTCCTTGTGAATCCTTTCCTCAGCCAAACCATGGTCGGGGGAGATAACGTTTGACGTAGATGTGAGAAGTGCGAAACCGTCAATGTCTTGAAACCACAAGCACATTGTTTACAAAAATCAGTTTAATCCCTCTAGGGTTAGATATTTTGTTTTACACATCCTGTGTCCTCAGAGATGGGGTGGGGATGCAGTGGTTGAGTGAGGATGAGGGAGCGAGGGTTGATAAGCTCTTATGGGAGACTTAGAGTACTTTCCATTGTATAATTACTTGCTCTGTTGAAGTCCTAATGGATGAATAAATGAAATGCATTTGGACAAACTGTGCAATATTTCCTATGTGCAATGCTACAAATTCAACCGTTGAGTCTGTTTACTGACAGATATTAATTTGAAAATTGTTAACTTTTTAGAATGTACATTTTTATTTTTTTATTTCTTATTTATTATATTTTGCTTTTTTACTGATGCTTTTATTATTGCACAATCCCCTTTGCTGCTGTAACACTGCAAATTTCCCCGTTGTGGGATTAATAAAGGATTATCTTATCTTATCTTTCCATTTATTTGGCTGGTGGAACTTCCTGTGAGTGTACTTCAACATGACTTTGAAGTCCAAGCAGCCAAGATTCACCCATGGTATTTTTTCTCTGTATTATTATTATTATTATTATTATTATTACTATCACTATTTTTATTACTGCTCAAAACAGCAAAGCTGCCGAAATAGGTTAGGTTATATGCGTATATCTAAACTCATAAAACTAACTGAAACATCAGATTAAGTGGCATCATGAAAATCACATAACAGGAACATTTCCATAACATCAAACCCACGGATACATGTTTTCCTCTGCCAGTTTGCCCTATATATAATATTCATAAACTCCTGACTTATCCGCAAAGGAAAAATTTCTGCTTTCAAAAGCATGCCTGCCAGAGACCAATCAGCATCAAGAAATGAATTTAAAACATAATAAACATAAAGCTGAGAGGACATCAAACGGTTGTCCTTCAGGACAATGTTATGCCGTAGATATACAAGTCAGTGCTTCACACCTCTCACATCTATGTCACTTACCCATAATTCTGAAAAAGCATTCCAGTTTCTGTGACCAATTAAAAATTGTCTAGGTTTTGTGTAACATAGATGTCCTCTGTGAGAACTGCAAGGGGTTGGTGTGTGAGCTTAATGAGCATTTCATTAACTCACCCCAGGTGTTAGCGGCTAGCGCTCAGCATCTGGGTCCAGGGCAGCGCTCCTATGCAACTGCAGCTCTGGAAGCCCCTGCTTCACGCAGAGAAGTAGATGTGAGCTTCAGCCCGCGCCCTAAAAACCGCTGAGTCAGCATGAAGGCAGTAGAACAAGTACCGTCTTAGCAAGTCGGTGCAGGGCGGACCGTCTCGCAAACTCGTGGCTTAAAAAAACCAGGGGTGGACAGACGAGAAACAGATGTACCTTAGGAGGCCAGAGTAATAAGGGGGTAGCCATCTTTGAGCTGCTATGCATTATGGGAATGACAAACCCATTACCTGATGCATCTCCTTGCCAACATCAATTTGTTAGCCTAGCTTCCAAAGACATTCAGATGTAGGCCAACAATTGAAACCCCTTCTTTCCACTGAAATAAAAAACAACAAGAAGTGTATCTTATGGACAACAAGTTGTAGTGCACATTCATCAAATGCATTTTTTCTGCTATTGTGTGTTTTTCTATTTGATAACCAAAACAAGCCATTGTATATCCATTGCGAATATATTGCAGACAGAAAATGTCAAAAACATTTCTTGGATTGCATTTGCCAGAATATGCCCATCCCATATTCTTGTGTCTATCAGAATAAAACCCCATTCCAGACAGAAACAAATTGTAGTGCAACCTTAAGTAAATGTAGTGCAATTCTTACACTTGCACTGCATGTAATGCTAGAACCATTAACAGAAAGAGTACAGACAAAAACAATGAATGACACAGACACAGTCAATTTACAAAAACACAAGCCGTCTAACAATTCCGTAAAAAACCAACATTGCAAAATGTTAACTGACATTTCTCAACAATTAATGACAACAGTGTATAATTTGGGATTGCATTTATTGTGAAATAGTGGTGTATGCTTTTGTGGCATTATGGATGGTCTGACCACTATGTATCAACATGTAACACTGTGAACAAGAAAACATAACATTTTTGTAACTTTTCCCGCCTAAATTGAAGAAATTCTCGATGCTAGGACAACATTTACGATGCTTGTTGTCAAATAACATTTGTTAACTCAGAAGATCTTTCAGGAGGAGTGACAGCAATCAGGCTACAATGGTTGCGAGATGCCGATTGCTTAAAGTTTCCCTGAGGTTTCCTTAAGGTTGCAGTTTTTGATTCCTCCATTATGCCTTTTTCCTGTGCAATTTTGCTCAGGGTATGCACTCAAGTCATTTATATAACAGATCAAAGTAAGCAATCAGAACGATTGGAATATGATAAAGAAAATTACAGTTCTAATGTATAATACATATTTGTATCGAAGCAGTAAAGATAAGATGCAAGATGCAATTAAAAGTAAAAATGAGTAGATATCTGGTTTATTAAAGAATCAATTAAAAACCTATGATGTGAACAGCGTATTACAAATCAAGTGAACCCAGGGTCCAGGATCCAGCTGGAATTGTCACTGGACAATGGAGGAAACTTCACTCCTCAACTGGCATCAAACAGCGACTGCAACATCACTTAACTCTATTCACGATTCGCTCAAACTCATCTAATCTGTATGGATTGTTCTCGACGTTCCTCAAGCCGAACTGTCAGGTTAGGTGTGAGCAGTGGCAGTGTCATAACCAGACCCAACAGAAAGCCTTTCTTAACAAACTGCCAAAACAGTGTGGCACTCCTTGCCGCTGAAACAAAAGCCTATATAATGAGCTCGGGAGCCAAGTGGTACTTGATTGATGCCCCAGGCTTGGTGGCGCAGTTACAATAAGCCAAGAGAGGGGCAGCTGGCAGATGGGCTTTCTGACTTGATGACCAAGGACACAGAAGATCAGTGCGTTTAACTGGCATATTACTTCATACCCGTGGCACCAAAAAACATCCCTGAAACGAAATTGACATAATTGACAGAAAGCACACATATTCAACCAACAATGGAGGGGCTAATAGTCTGCTTTATAAAGAGTAGTTATTCAAACATTTTCTTTTATCCCAGTTTTGAATATTTAAAAAATATAGGTTTTTCCCATCATGGCAATGTCCTTGTCGATTTAGGAACGGACAGATAAACATGCTCTTTCCCCCACAGTTTGCCATCAATCTACTATTTTTATTCAAAACATCCTCTTCTGCCTTTGCCTTTGGTGCTTGAATGATTTGATTAATTTGGACACAAATGCCGAAAGCATATTCAAAACAGACAAAAACCATGTTTGCCATAAAAATCATTCACTAAACTGCACATTCATTACTACTAATGATTCTCACTATCCTACCTTGTCCACGATGAAGGGTTCAAGGGCGTAAATGCAGAACATTCGCATCTTAGTGGTCAAAAGATGACCATTTATGAGATGTATGGCCAAGCAGGTAAGCTGTGTTTAGAGACACAGGTTGTGCTAATGCTAAAGCTAGCTCAAGCCAGCCGAATGTTACGGGTCTGTGACAGCAGTCAGAAGCAGTCTCTAGGGTCATAGGTCAAGGTGATGCTCTGATGTAAACATGTAGGCCATGTCGTTGCCCTCGATGTCGTCATTCACCCCAGGTCTGGCGACACAGGCAGAGAGCTTTGTGTAGGTGATAAGGCTGCAGAATTGAAAAACACATGCTCCCGGTAAATTTAGAAATTAAACAAATTCAAAGAGAAACTGAATACATTTTAACTTCATTTGTTCATTAGTCTAAATCCGCTGGACCAGGCATGAATTTCATGTCTTGCAAAGTAAAGGCCAAGTGGAAAAAATACATTACATTGATATGCAAGTTGATGCAAATCCCATTGCGCACAAGTAGGTAATTAGGGCAATGCCCTTCTTCGCTGTGGCAGTTCAACTCGGGTCATGAACTCAGTGAATCCCTATATTTAGACGATCAGTTCCTGCACCAGCCTGTGGGACTTAAGACATAAGTGTGTGGGCCATTTGCCAGAATGTAACACCTATTGGTCGTAAAACCACAAACAGTCCAATCCTGTTGACAACTGTACCCACATTTAGGTCTAACTGCTGCATGAAGAGGCAAAAACGAATGTTAACACACCCTAAATGCAGTTGTATTATGTACTATGCACCATTTGCAAAAAAATTATCATAGGGGAAGGTGAGGTGGGAGCTCATGTTTATGAATAATATTGTGGCCAAAACTCATAAGGGATGCCAATTTTACAGGGTTTTTTTTTTTTTATTAGTATTTCTTTTTATTACCGTTTTCAACAAAGGAGATGGTATCCCCATCTAATATAGATGTATCCCTGAATGCATCTATTACCCAAATCTTTATTACCTGGAATTCAGGATTCCCATTCCTCTTCTGTAATCTGTCTTTAAATCTATCTGCCATTGTTTTTTTACCTTTACTTAATGGATCTCCAGCAGTAACTCATAACTGAAAGTATGATAAATTAAGAACTCCAGACGTTTCTGCTAGGATACTCAAGTAACAGCCATTCAATGGGATTTATGTCTAGACTTATAAGGGGGTTTGCTACGCCATTTAGGGAGAACAGTCTGCAGCAGTATGTTTCCAATATTGAGACTGTGGTAAATAATATTTTAATATGAGGTTGATGAAATGTAGAAGGCACTCTGGGTTTTAAACAAAAATATCACCTAATGTATATTAATACCTGCTCTATTCCAGGGTTCCCGGAATATTGACTTTCCACCAACTTGAATGTTCTTATTTTGCAGCATTGGGACTTTAGGAGATTTTGAGGATCACACGTCCCTATCTGATTTTATTTCACAAAAGCTATCCTGGTTTTTCGACATGGTGGGATGATCTGTCGCTGAGCGTTTGTTGTTTGGAAATGTCTACGCTCCGACAGGGCCATGGTCCGTATCAGGATTAACCGGAGACAGTTTCGGTACAGATGCCCAGTAGAACGACTTAAAATTGCGAAGGCCCAAACCCGCTTTGAAGGAGAGGGAGGTTTTTAATCCCCAATAATAGTATAACATACCAAAATGAAATCCATAATGTGTACATCTATTTGCTCAAAACACGGGTCTGCTGTCTGAAATGCGAGACAGCCCAAAGATAATGTAAAACAGGTGCTGACATCATTTTTATATCGTTGACTTCACCCCGCAGTGACAACTGGATTTTTCATCAACCTGAAAAGTCATTTCTCACCACGCCACGAAATGGTTTCAAATTGATTCCCACCATGTCATTATAACCGGATGCCCAAGTACTTTATGACCTTAGGACACCATTTAAATTTACATTTATGAAAAAGAAGAAAATAACTTGACATGGTAATATTCAATTTTATCCCAAATTTACCCAATAGCCTGAAAATTCCTCGATATTGCTCAGAACTGCAGGAGCAGAGGTGTCCGGTTGTGACAAAAAAATAAAAGCAACGCGAGTATCAGCATAAACATTAATTCATGCTGTTAGCCCCATGTTCTAATTCCTGAACTCTATAATTGCCTCTAAGGTTTTGGGCCAGAGGCTCTTACACCAATATAAATAACCATGGTGTCAACGAGCATCCCAGCACTGTTCCTTTCTCTATTATAATACATGTGGATAATAAGCTATTTCATGGTACAGAAGCAAACAGAAGGACTGTATATGGGTCTTACACATAAAATGAAACCTTTTCCATGCACACAACACTAGGAAGGGTATAAAATAAATACTCCCACTCCACACAGTCAAAAGCCTTTTCGGCATCAAGAGGCAATATGGTTGTTGGCGATGTTGCGTCCTGTGACTCCACCCACTGTGAATTTATGAACTTCCCAATAATAGCTGTAGTGCATCGATTAGGTTTGGATGTGTTTGTCCATTAACAATGCTAGAGGACATTAAAGTTGATTTAGGTAGTTAGAACTTCTTACTGCACCACTGCTTCTCCTTCCTGAGTGCCACATTGATGCTCCATTTTATGACATTTCTTAAGACCCTCCTTAAAAAAATCACAGTCAGGCTCAACGATCTTTCTAACCACCACTTCTCTTGGTTAAGATCTTCCAATCCCATATTCTATTTCTTTTAGCCATTTGAAATCAGTGTGGCCATTTTTGAAAGTACAAGCTGCCCGTATACTAATCTTGACTCCCGGAGCTCAATCTTTAATAGAACATCTAGAAAACGTGTACAGATTTTTTGGCATAGGTCTGATTGGCCTACAGTCTGAATGGTGCCCTACGATTCGGGGAGAGCTTGACTGATCTGATCTAGTCGATACTCCGATAACTGTGCAGCTTAGCCGGCACACTGTAGAGTGAAAACAACTGCAAGCCAGGACATATTAGTCACTCCAAAGCTGGAGAAAATAGAACAAAAAATAGGGGATTTAAAATTGGCTTAATAAACAGCAAGCATTAAAGTACTGCAAACTGACACAATCGGCTCCCTGAAACTGTAGGAAAGAGAGGATGTATTGTGCTACTGGCTTCAGCAAATAGCCCGAAAAATCTGATAATGACAAAATTGAAACTTCTAACCGGATTAGAGATTTTGGATCCAGCCGTCAATCAAAAAGTACAGGATAAACCCAAACGGAGAGAAAGCATCCTAAATATAGCATTGGTTATAGCTTTTGGCATGGGTCTCGTTGTAATGGTTTCACTCGAGACCACACGGACAAGCATCCCATATTTAAAAAGTATGGCGGAAATGCCACAGCATGCTAAGTGAAACACTGATACGTTTTCAAACTCAGTAAGCAAAACGGCCACAAGAACACATTTAAGCCACTAATGGCTACTGACAAATCTTGTGTTATTGGTGAATGATATCTTTCAGTGGATGGGTTGGAAATTCTAGCCCCTGCTTGTGCTCGGGCCTGTATTTTATGATTTTCAGTGGGGTATCATCGTTTTGATTAAAGCTAGACCATAATCTATTTTCAGCCCTCCCCAAACAAAACTCTTACTTGCCGGGGCACGAAGGGATTAAGGCAGCCGGAGTCTGTTTGGCCGAGAGAGAGCGGAGTTCAGTGGGAACGCAGGGCGTGTCTCAAGCTTACGCTCGAGGTGGGCTCTGGAGACCCCTCAATTTCAGTTTCCATGGAGGGACCTCCAATCCCCCACCCCCTGCCTCCTCCCTCGCAGCTCCTCGCCTTAAATTGGAACTGTGCCTTTGCTTCACCCTGTAGCAGTTCTCCGGTCCCTTTGCACAAAGCGCAAATGTCCTCAGCTCGAATCGCACAGTCCCTGCTTTCCTTCCCACCAGAGGAATTACTCGCTGAACTCAAATTACACTAAAGCACTTGAAGCTCCTCTACCTACCGAGGAGGCACCTTCGCAGTGACAAAGCGCTGCTATCGACACGCAATCCCAGACAAGAATGTACGACTGAGCCGTTTGTTTTCAACCAAATGCTAACACGACTTCACTTTAAAGACTTTCGCGATCCCACAGGGGATACATTTGGGTTGCAGACATCTTCATACATCAAACGTGACAAAGTACAACAACTATCTCTTAATTAGTTGACATAACAGTTATTTATGAATGTATCCCAGGTGTGCTTTGAGGTTCCTCATTTTGTATCTCACGGACGGCACACTATGGAGCAAGATACACTAAAATCTCTGTGATACAAACATATCATGACTGGGAGACCTTGGGAACTATGAAGTATTCAGAATTCTGAAAGTGACACAACCAGTTTCAACCTTGTGAATCCGTTATTGATGGATTGGCAGTTCCAAACAATGGATTGGAAAATCTGAACAACAGAAAAAAATGGCACAAAAATAGATCATCAAATAACAAATATGTTTAAAAATCTACACTTATTCTGATTGCTGTCAAATACTGATGGGCATGGCACGAACAAAAACAGAAAAGGAGAAACAACACTGCCACTAACAGTTTGCATAGAACAGTGCCGTACTTAGCACCCTGACAACAATATGCAATAAAACCTAAGAGACAAAGAATTTAAGAGTTGCTCAAATATGGCATAAATCTTTAATTTGCATTTCAATGTTTTACATTTCAAACTCTAACACAAAAAGGCAAGTATAAAATCAAATTGCTAACATACATTCCACTGATTAAAAATAAAACCATAGAACACCTTTAAAATTAGGCAAAGGGCCATGTTTTAGGATTACTGATTCAGAATTTACTGCTTCAGTTAAATTATTTAGCAGGCAAACAAATGTGACTGGTTAACCAAAAGATCCAACTTATTGTGCAAACTTATTATATATACAAACTAAAAAAACTTAAAGCTACACTACAGTAACTAGGTCCAACTGAATCTGGGAATAAGAAGCTAGTAGACTATAAGAATCAACTTTATGCTCTAAGCAGGGAGTTTTAACAGGGACAACAGAACGGAATAAAACAGGACCAGTATGCTCTATGTACTTCTAATTATACAGCTACAGTTTACTATAATGGTTGTGGAGCTGATCTTCCAACTCTAAGATGGTTGGTTCGATTCCCAGGTGGAGTGCTGCTTTTGTACCGTTGAGCAAGCTACTTATTCCGCATTGCTTCAGTAAAACATCCAGCTGTATAAATGGATAGCGAGTGGAAATTTAAACTATGTAAGTCGCTCTGGATAAGACCGTCTGCTAAATGCCTACATGTAAATTACCCACTGACCATCACTGATCCAGATAATCCCTAACAGACACACAATCTGACTCAGAGCAACCGGCTTGACCCCAAGCGGCCCAGGTATTTTCGTGCTGCACCTATCCGCACTGTACTTTGGAGCGTCGCTCTAGATCGGTGCACCCGCCAAAAGACTGAATGTGCATTAATAAATAAAACCAGGTCTTACCTCATAAAACCAGGTCTGACCGTATCTTTGTTTTTTTTCCAGCAAAAGATGGCCGTAACTTCTGCTGCTATAACCAAAATGTCTCCCGTGTTCTGAGAGCAATGGCAGTTAATATAGCTGCTTTTTCATCATTCGTACATTTTGACCTTTATTCTTCCCAGTCTGTAAAAACTCTCAATGTGCATGGAAGCATTTTCAAATTGTGTGTGGAAGTCTGGAAATACATATGCCAATTGTGCTGGGTAGGGAAAATTATTATGCAAATGTACCAATGAATAATTATTCAGTCTGACCAATAACATTAATTAATCCTGGCAAGACGTAAGCGGACTGGTTTGATTTAAGTCAGTTACATGCTGTGGTAAAGGATGAATGTTGAAGCCTGAAACCACCCCCACCCATGGCTACCTGCCTGCTATATCTTTCTATCCTGTACTTATCATAGCTAATACACACATACATGTTATTTTATTTCCGCCATTTCAACTTACAGCCTGTAAAATTTTGATTTTTTTGGGAGCCAATGATGTTTCAAATCAAGATAAGGGTTCAAATTATTTGAACTGGTGTCTGACTTTGAGAGTTAAGAACATTTTAATGTTCCAAAAGATATCCATTCCAAGTGAACACATTCCTCTGAGGTTTTACTGATTTAAATTATCTGCATCACACCAAAATATTTTTAACAGTGTGCCACTGTAAAAGTCCCAAATACTTCAATACACACAGATCTGTAAATTGACTCTTAGTAGTGAGGGGTTGTTATCCTCAACTCTGTAGTTGTACAGGCTTGTACATTATAAATACTGTGTGAACTAGCAACAGCTGGGAAAAAAGGCAAACTGGACTGCTAAAACTGAAGGTAATAAAATCTTGGAGATTTTTAAAGGTTTTGATGTACTTTTTGGAAAGGGAGTATAAAAAGTCAAATCACGGAGGCAAAAAGATCCAAGGCACTCTTCCATACTGAAATATAGCTAGACCAAAATGGCATTCCCAAAGGCAAAACAAATTAATGGACCATACAAGGCTCACTGGAGCATTGGTCTGAGCTGAAGCAGTAGTGCTCCCTGAAAAATATGGTGGGTACATCTGCAACAGAAAACCCGGAGGAGACCTGAGGCTAAATGCCAGATTCATACCGTTGCCTGTTTCCCTCTGGCTGCTCATTCCCTATGTCACGAGAAATGACTGAGTGTAAGCACCGACACTTCGCAACGTTCCGTCGATTTGCTTTACGGCTTTGACATTTGCAGCCAAAACTGTGATTCCACTGAATGAGGATCACTCTGTACGGATACTCAACGCAACAGCAAAAGCAAACCCAGCTGTATATCAGCATTCAATCTCAAAGCCATGCTAAAAAGATTTTCTGTCTGTCTTCTGACATGCCTCAAGTTATGCGTGCATGTGAAAGTAGTTAATTTAACTGGGAGCAAAGGTAGATAATTTAGGGCAAATACAGCCATTACCTTGTCAAAACTCAAAAAAAGGCCAGGATTATATCAGAGCCATATTTATTATGGATTATATCAGAGTCATATTTACGGCAATACTTATCAAAGCCTTTCGCTCACTTCAAAATTTTTGCACATGCCATTTCAGCAACATGATTTGTGATTTGAGCAAATGAACTGCTTCAACCAATCACGTGCACTCTTAGTCTTTTTGCACCAGCGAAACAGTTTTGCACATAATAAATGCTGTCGTAAATCAAGCCCTTAATCTCGATGCGAGGAAAGGCAATTCAGTCCAAACTCTAGCTTCTGTAGTTAATTATAATGCAGCATAATGAACATACAGGACATCAAAAAACCACAAACTTAATACTGCAATATATTACAGCCAGTGTAAATGCATAGCCATCGAGTGACTGACCAAAAGGATAGCACTTCATTTATTGGACCGATTGCACCAGGATTGTAGGACCATAGCATAAATCCTACCTTTTCCTTTATGAACCAAGTCTGGATTGTTTGTGTTGCAATTTTTGCTCACTGAGTTAAAGCATTTGAAGAATACCACAGCGTAGGAGAATATATTGTTACTACTTCAAAATGCCAGTCTGTCTTAGTAAGGATAGTAAGTTATACTTTTGCCAATACACTGTCAATATAAGATCTAGTAACAGGCATTTTCAAATTGATAGTCTAATATCTGAGTTTTGAAAGCAACCTGAAAGACTTAGCAGAGGTCAAAACATTGGTAACCAATTTGCAGGAGTGTCAGTCAAAGAAACAGCAAAATTATTTAATGTGTCATGGGGAACAGTGTTAAAATCATAACAGCATACACCAAACAAAGAAATACTGCATCGAGAAAAAGGAACAATAGCCACAAGGTCGAAGCTCACTGACAGGAATGCATAGCCACTTAACACGATAGCTGCAAAGCAACAGCCTCAAAAATGACCACAGAACTGAATCTAAACATCCGTGAGCCAGTCTTCACACAAGCTATGGCATAAGCTTCAGAAAGCTGATGTTTAAGGTAGTGCTACCAATAAGATACCTCTAAGACCTGATTTAATGGATGCAAAACCTGGACGTATGGACTTCTGTTTTGATATTCCACATTTCATAAAAAATAGACAAGTGCATGACACTTCTTTGCACATGCACACTCATGGGTGAATTCTCAAAAGAAAATCAAGAAGTAAATGTTATGTAAAGGCTATACGGAATCGACACCAGAAACATTTACCATTACAACTGCGGTCATAGCTTGTGATACAATTTTAGCTGACCCATATACTGTTTGGAACTATTATAATTCCACTGTGTAGTCAAAACAAATGGAAAAAACATAACTTCTCTTCAATATTATTCATTATAACAACCCCACTCACCCTTGACAGAAAACAGTAACTATCGCTATCCATGCGTCTAAAACACTGCTTTAAGACCAAACCACCCTAAAACATCCACAGCAGAGCCAACCCCCCCCAAAAAAACATTCCTCATAAAATCCAGTGACAATGGGTCAACTTTTTTCATTTGTCACTCCCAGGTTTCTTAAAATTATGTATTCTGGAAATATATGAATTTGGAACTATTCAACACACCTACATTCTTTCTATCAGCTCTTAAAAAGATTAATACAGACTAATACCTCTCTTGTATTCTTTTTCACGGATTGCAAGTTCTGTGTTACTTAATTTTGCAATGAAGAGGAAGAGAATTACTTTATGGGTCTTTTCGTTGTAGATTAACCCACGCAATACCAAATGTAAAAGAAAGTCATCACACAGCATCTTTTATCTAGTGCATAGGAAAGACTGGCATTATACCCACATTATAACTGCAGTAATAAAAGCCTGTTTGTATTCTCGCCTCTTATTGCATCATTTTAGACATTTTTTCATGCGAGGAGGCGTTCTGGATGATATTCTATTAAGATGGAAGGGCAGATCTGGTTGCCTTACTTTCATCTGAATTAATCATGTCTGGGCTTTGAGGAATTATAAATTTATCCCGCTGTCAATGCGGATTTGTACGTGCAGAAAGAACTGCACCTCCATATTCTCCGTTTGGCAATATTTTGTGGTTGAATGTGAATTTTTAGTATGTAAATATGTATTTTTGAGTTTTTTAGACTTGAAAAGGTTAGGATTTCTCCAGTAAACCACCGCCTTTGATTTTGCAACAATGGTTTAGCTAAGGGATGTAGAAAGATAGCTGAAACATTTTTGTGGTTCACCCTTCTAAAATGTCGAGGATTATCCAGTTAATCTTTAGCAACAAAAATGTAGTCCGGAGCTTCAAATGCAAATCACTAAAAACAGAATTCCCAACATCATTTCATTGTTTATACATCCTTGCTATGACTTGAAACTGAGTACACTGTAGCATTCTGGGTTCACAGCAACGCCTGAAATAAGGGAAGGAGCATCACTCAGATGTGTAGCCCTATATAACGAACACATTTTACACTCCTGAAAGACTATTAGGGAACCAACCGTTTCAAAAATAATAAAAAAAAACACGCTCAGAGAATCACTCATGGGTACTATCAATTCCTATGAGCGTATGTATTGTCTCTTTGCTCTCTTTGTCACTGTCTTATGAGTACTTGCCACCTGAACAAGCAATATTGCTTGAAAACAAATCCGCTCAAATGACTAACACAAAGAGAGTCGCAAATTAGATCAGACCAGACTTCATAAAGAGGCCACAGCAGAACTCAAAATTTGTCATATGTTGAAATGGGCAGCTTGGGGGATATTTGGTCATATTATATGGAAGCAGTGGCGGGGATGGGGTGGGTTTTGGCACAACAAGCAATATGAGAGAAGTAGTATTATATTTACTCCACTTGGAACATTGTGGAATTAAGTGAAGACGTGAACTCACCATGTACCTCTTAATATTGCTGTCTTGATGAGATGCTAATTGTTGTAGTACTGCCAAATAGAAAGGGTTCCCTTTATGCACTTAAAACGAATGAGCTCACAATCCGGACAAAACCAATGGACATAAAAATAATTAATTTAAATTGTACCTAGCAGTATCCAGCCTAAATATGAGTTAACTCGATTTTTCCAGTTCAAGGCATTTTTCCGTTTGAGAAGCAAAACCTGTGACAAAGAAAGCTTGAGGCTGCTCGAATATTTCCACGGTTGTCATAAATATCTCATTCTTGCAGAAATGACTCTATTTCACGGGTGTAGGAGGGGCCGCCCTATGCCTTGACACACGTACCTGCTCGCACATGCCAGGGGTCCACCGCTCCTGGCGCGGTAGCAAGCTAATGTGATGTCAGCTATGGGAAAAACAGCTGTATAACAGGCAAGGCTAATCTGCTGTCAGTGATGACAAAAACAACACCACCGCCACAAACATTCCCTCATTTTTTGCAGATGCAATTCAATCAACTCTTATTCCCTTCACGAATAACATCAAACCGCTGTTGACAAGCACAATGTTCCTGGTTAATTATTTTTCATAATTGCATTACTACCCCTCTCATGTCATGAATTAAAACAGCGCTATTAATCTCTAGACCTACTGCTCAACAACTATCCTTCTGTTTTGTTTCAATGCAAGCTACATGAGATGTTATATATGCAAAGCATACACTCTATACACATCTGTGAAATAACAAATCTCAGGGTAACTCTTGAGTGCTTAATTGGAAGCACAGGAGATACAAAGCTGACCCTCATTTTCACCTTTGAGGAAAATGGAAACTAAAGAGCACACTGGTACACTGTTTAAACACTCCCAAGTGACAAAGAACTAATAACGGTGTATCTCCTTTGTCAGTGGGTTGTTTAGGATACACTGCACATGAATTGAGTGTTTCTGCTGCAGTTTCAGAGATAAGAGCATTACAACCAGACCTCTTGCAAACACAAATGTACACATATAGCATGCACACTCCATACATCAATAAGTCTGAGTTATGTGGGACATCCAAGTACTCAGATACTCACAAAAACAGCACTTATTTGGCAATTCGCCACCTGGGGAGGGGAAGACGTATTAGTCCACGCTGTGGCGAAATAACATTGATTTACCATCCAATCGTTACAGAACCAGACACAGTAGGCGCTTTTCAAAACTTGCCAGGAGGTATACAATGGTCACTTGCTCAGTCTTTCCATCGCTTTTGTCAGTTAGGAACAGTTTGAAACCCTGTGTCCGGGGACTTGTAAAGGAACGAGCCACCTGATGTTTGTATGACTCACCCCTGTTTGAAAAAGCGGTGTTACAGCCCTGTCTTTACTGATTTCATCCCCGGACAGCTTGATAGGCACGCGAGTAAATCACGGCATGGACTTGGACCAACAGAACAGGTAGGCGCTGCTCAGCTACGAGAGCTCGTCTCTCTCTGAGAGCTCCCTCCCTTATCCGCCAATAACAAATACGGGAAGGCTCTGCCACTCAGTGGAGCACAAGGGGTAGGAGAGAGAGCGCAGGGAGTTCACACATGGGCAGATGTACCCACGCCCACCTACGGAGCCGGCACCGATCATGTGACTGGGCTCGCCGTGCTAAAAAGCGAACCGTCCTCTCAGTGCTGCTTCATCTGAGCGCACCCTTAACTGTCACAGGAAACCTTCGGGAAACGGCATTGAACTGCCCTTTAAGAAACTCGGTCCGGAAACATTCCAAAGATGAGAACGTGAGGGGTATTCCCCCGGTCAAATCGTACAAAAAGACTGAATTGGCCAAGCCGCGCGCTCTCTGAAGTTGAATTAAGCAGCCTGATGTCCAGATAAGCCTCACTGTAGCTTTGTATTATTGAGCAGTATTACAACTGAAGATGTGAATGGCATTCCATAAACAGAAATATTGGACGCTGATGCCAGCTAATTAAAAGACACTATAAATATTTACAATTTACAACAAAGAAATCTAAGATTAAAAATAAAAATTTGATTGGAGAAGCAGAATTTGATCAAGAAAAAGCAGAGCAGCACAGTTTTATTGCAAAATCAATCATATACTTTGAAAACAGGCAAAAGTGCAAAGCAAAAGATACTTAATTTTTTTTAAGTAATATCATCTCAAAGACATATAAACATCAAAATATAAAGGACATCTATATCCAGGTATTGTTAGACAAAATACTTCTACTACTGCTAGTTAAGTGTGAAGAAAAACATGACCACTTGTTAAGGGATTTCACAGATGAAACCAGTGAAACCCTTGGTGTTCACATCCCGTAAAAAACAATTCATTAACAAAATTCCAAAACAGTTTCAGTGCTGCACATAAAAAAATAATTAGACTGGATACACAGTGGAGAAATCCACAGCAACAGCCCGCTGAAGTCCTGGGAATATAATGATGATATACTGACGTTACTGCAATCACCATGGATTCAGACAGTGAGTAAAGCTGAAAAGATAACCAATGAAAACTGTCAGAGGCCCTAGGCAGGCGAAGGAGGGCGGAGCCTCCCTCTCTGCCTGCTTTAAGTTGAAAGCCCCAGGCTTACCTTCGTCAAAGAGTGGGCGGAGGGCTTCTTCTTCAGCTCCACGCACTTCCTCAACTTACAGATCTGGTGGCCGGTCCGGCGGTTCAGGCAGCAGCTGCATGTTCCGCAGCTGACTTTGCGCAGGCAGGGCTCGCAGGCCCCGCACCGGCTCCTCTTCTTCCTCTCCCCCGCCGCGAGCGGGACGGGGGACGGGGCCGCTGAGTCTGGCAGCGGCTCGGGCCAGCCCAGCGAGGACACCGTGAGGAAGGAGGACGAGTTGCTTTCAGAGGTGTAGTACAGCTTGCTCTCTGAGCCGGGGGTAGTCTTTGGCATTGAGTCCGAGCCAGATGCTGGGCTGGGAGCGTCTGAGCCGGGGCAGAGAAGCGATGGCGTCCCAGCTTCTGTGTAGGGTCCCACTGATAGCTCAGTACATTTGGGAAGTTCTTCTTTGGTCTCTCTGAAGCCTTGCAGCCATGAAACCTCGGTGTGGGTTTCAGTCTCGACGGTCGGCGGTGATGTTACAGAGCAGTCTGATGTTGAACAGATCCGTGGTGGCTCTTCCAAGGACGCCGTCAAGGAATTTGTCTGCTCTGGGCTTGTGGGTGTAACTGGGACGGCCTGGTCTTTGACAGGAAGCAGATCAGAATTCATCTCCTCACAAATTCCATCCCCTTGGCTCGTGTCATCCTCTTGTTCCGAAGTCTCTGTGACAGGTGGTTCCTGAAGAGGTGGCTCTTCTGGGCCTGAAGGATCTACATCAGTGCCCTCCCCCACTTCTGCGGTCAGCACTGGCTGTACTGACATGGCCTCCTCTGAGTTGGACTGATCTGTTTTTTCAGGGTCGGCAACCCTAGGTTCAGCTTTTACAGAAATGCTGATCATGCCCAATGACTCATCCTCCTGTTCGGTGGGAGAAGGCCTCGCCTCCTCAGCGGTCACCTCAGGAGCTGGCTCAAGCGGCGGGCTGGGAGGACCAGACGCCGCTGTCTCCTGTTCCCCAACCCTAGCGGCGTCACTGTGTTGAGAGGGCTCCTGCCCTTTCAGCGCTCTACCCAGCCTGCCATGCCTGTTTGCCGCCCGCGTCTTCCTGCTGCGCTGTAACGTCTGGTGAAGACCACGGGAGAGCGGGGCACCTCTAGGAGACTTCCTCCGACCAAGAGGGTCTTCAGATGACCCATACTGGGTCAACGAATTCCGTAAGTGCCTAAGCCCCACCGACACTAATGCCCTGGAAGGTGTCTTAGAGCCGCTCTGGGTTCCCCGTGAAACCTCGCTAGCGGGCCTGCTAAGACGAGTGCTCCGTGTCCCCTTAGATGGCTGGCTCCTTGCCCCAGACCTACTAGCCTCTTTGGCCTTCCTCTGCGCTGTCTTCCCCTGGGGTTTACTGGAATTGCAGGTCTGCCTCTTACCGACAGGGTGGCTTGTCTTCTGCCTGCCGGCTCTCACTCGCGGCAGAGTTTTTTTGGGAGGCTTGGGAAGAGGCATAGCTTGGCTGGACAAGTGCGTAGGGGTGGTAAGATGAGGGCGCAATCGTGGACATCAGGTGGCGATTCTTGACAAGCGCTATCGGTTTTTCCTTTTTCTGTTGTATTCTTCTATGAGTTGTGTTTACTGTAATGTACTATGACTTCATTTTCATACTTTTATGAACTGTGGAAAGCACCAACAGAAATAAAATTAAAGTGATAATGTGATTTGTAAGTAAACACACATAGGCCCTAGTCTCATTGTATTATACCCTCTAGAATCTGTGTTCTAACATATTTTAAAAAGAAAATGAGCAATCATTACAGTATACAATATTGTAAAATCCAAATACTTTTTGTCCATTCAAAATCAAAACAGTCTAGCTAGCATACCAACCTTGACTGTCAGATTTGACTCAAGTGAAGACATTGAACACAGTGCATTCATAATTTCTATAATTTGCCCTTTTCAAAATCCAACATAAAATGGGAGACAGACAACCTGTTCCTGGGTATATTTTTAAAATTCAAAATAAACAGTCATCTACCAGGATCGCTAACAGGTAAGAGGCACCGATGCAGGTGCAAACGCTTTAAATATGCGTTCTGACAAAGGCTACAATCCACGAACGTCAAGACCTTTTATTCGTGGTGTGTCTTTAAGAAATGGAATGGCGATCGGCCGTGTAATTTGGGTAGTCACCCTCCGAACGGTCACAACACTAAACTCCCTGTCAAAGCTTGAGCCTGCGAGGAAAAGACACAGTACATTCATTCCAAACATAACACATCGCATAAGACACGGCTCCACCGGTTCAGCTTGCAAGCGAGGGTATTCTTCAACACGCATATATATGATTTATAAGCAAGCTATTAATACAGTAATGTTATTTCTACTCATAAACGACCGTGCGAACATCGACTTCACTTGGCTAAGGTTAGCGAGCTCGCTACTGTACTAGCTTGTTCGCTAGCTAGCAAATTATACCAAATGTTGGATACCTAGATAAAATGGCATTAATACACTAAATAACGAACGTGTCAGGTATTATTTAGGTCGTGTATAGGTAGCCAGCTGGACAGCAGATTTCTCCGCTTAATGCAGCAGCTTACTCGTTGCTAACACTAGTTCATAAGTTTTAAGGCTGGTTTAATCAACTCCTGCTAGCCTGCTAGCCTGCTCAATTACCACGTCTGCTGCAATAGAAACAGATAGATTAGCTCATTCCGACCAATTTGTGCACACGCGAAGTTCATTGTGCTCGGCTAAAACTAATGACACTCGTATCTTAGTTGTTCTTTGTGTTAGTTTATTTACACTTTCACTTTAAAAGACAGCCCAAATACTTTACATACCAGAAGGACAGTTGCACTGCCTGAATTGCTAATAATACTCCACTCCTGCAAGACCCTGGTGTTCCTTGTATTTTTCCTTTGTGAATATAGTTAACAGCACCACTTTAATACGGTAATATGTTTAAGGCAAACCATCTAGCATATGGAAATGAAATGTTCCTTGCGATAGTAACACATGCATATAGCTACAGAGTTAGAGCACCAATTAAAACGTAAATCCTCCCTAGCTAATGTTAGGTATGTCAGTCCATTCCAGGCAGCCCCTCTCCTAGACTCGACCTACAGTCTCGAGTCAACTCGGCTCTTTAATGGAGGCTTGCTGGAGAGAATAAAAACCTGGGACGGAATCCCATCGGTATGGCATCATTTCAGGTTGCCCTCCCCTGAGCTCGCAACAGAAGCGTAATATTAGACATAACTTGTCGAAAGAAAGCGCTTCTTGTACTTTGCATCGCTGAGCAATGATTTGCTTAGCTTGCAACTCCCAATGAAGTTAATGCAGGTGCATATAAACAGAGAGAATTGTTTTAAAACGCAGATATTTCAATATATAAAATATTACACGTGTGGTGATATGATGCGCATGTTTTGTGGTGTGGCACATTATTGCATAGATTTAAAACATGTCCTGCAATGAACAGATGAAGAGATGATGAGAAGATGGACAATTATTTTGCTGTTGGGAGGCCGGTCGTATCCTCTCCCCTATATCCTGTGTTTAGCATACAATTTGTAGTGGAATTGAGATGATTTGGAAGATGTTACTTCGCATTACGTCACAAGAGTTGCTGTTGGAAATATTTTGTCAAAAGGCAACACATCTGGCATCAGACCAAAAATGGAACAATGACTGCACGGAAGAACCCTCCGATGCCTGTCTCTGTTAGGATGTGATATGAAGGCATCCATGAGGTCAGAGGGTACAGAAATGAATGTTTTCAGAGGTTGAGAGTCTCTCGTTGTGATCATTTCTGAAAAAAAAAAAAAAAAAAAAACCCTGAAGAGTGACAAACTCCAGGCCTCTGGTTTATTTTTAATTTTAAAAAATAGTTTAAATAGTAATCTTGGTCTGATCAGATGTAGATTTATTGTGGCAAAGGTCTTTTTTTTTTTTTTTTTTTTTTTTTACAGTACTCTAGACTGTTTACATTGTTTAGTAACCCACCAAATGACTTGCAAATTAATGTGCATATTTATTGAATATATATACTACAGAATTCCCTTGCTTATTTTTTTTTTTTTTTTTTTTTTTTCAAATTGTATAGACTCTTGTGTGGGTTGGCCATACAGTCTGGTATTGATCCAGACTACAAGGCTGACGGTAGCCTGCAGCCATACTGGGCAGTACATAACTGGCTGTGGTTTTGCTTCAGAAAAAAAGCTCAGTCAGTAGGACAACTGTATCCCATCATGCACCAGTGATACCAACCAATCAATTGGCTGTTTACAGTCTTCCTGTATAAACTGTGACTGCCTCTGAAATACTGCTTGAGCAAGTTTAACTGGTGAACTGAAGAAATGAAGAAATGGTTGACACTGTGCACACCTCAAAAAAATAATCCTTCAAATCTTGCAACTTGGTTTGCCAGGAGTTTATAGTAAAAATTGGTTTACTCTTTTAACCATCGCAGTGGTCATCTGTTTGCCCTATGTTGAAAGCGACAGACATGGCTATGGACATCAAATCTGACAGATAACAGAATAATAAAGCAACAGAAAATAGCTAAATTAGCTTCATTCCATGTCTAGCAATGCTTGGAGCAATGGAACATTCTTTCAATAAGCTGAGAAAGGTGGAATTCAGACATGATTAATTTCTAGTAAATTCATGTCCTGGAGAGACTGATGACAGGTCAGATGGCTCATCAACTTTCAGAACCACAGTGTTTTTTTTTTTTTTTTTTTTTTAAAAAGTTAAACATTTTCTTTTCTGTTGTGAAACTGAACACCCTTGTGGGACTAAGGGCCATCAAGCACTGAATAAAGCAACACTTAATATCCGCCATCTTGAACAACACAAGTATTCAAGAGGATGACTGACTTTTTTTACATTGCATTTTACATTTACAGTTTGTGTCAACAAGCCACTGTATAGGTCTGCATATTTTAAGCTATCATATAGGTGTATATATTTTTGTCTGTCTTGCTCTACTGATCCAGAGTCATAGTGTAGTTTCACACAAGTCATGCTGGTAATGATCCGAACTAAGAATAGAACATTCATGCAAATGTTTTTTTTTTTTTTTTTGCCATAAACAGTTATTCAATCAGAATGTCTTTGACATCAATGTCTGACTACTTTTTCTTTCTGCCACTGAATACTCAACAGAATGTAGCGGTTGTTTCTAGTTTTGATATCAATATGCATCAATATGGTTAACGGTGTGAAAGACTGTGATTCTTTGTTCAGGAAATGATGAAGCTCATGCTGTAGGTTTAAAACTACCCCCTCTTATATTAGGCCTAGGTGTTCTAGAACAATGGTTCTCAAACTTGCTCCCATTGAATATACATAGTTCCATTGCAACTGTAATAACAACCTCAGAGTTGTAACAAGCTGTTAATTGTCCTTTATTAGACACTTTTGAAGCCCATTGAAGGAGGACTTGCCATCTGAAGATCATATTACATTATAAATGAAAAATAAATGCCCCCTAGTCACATCCCAGCGCTTCCAATTTATACATTCAACAAATTATTTTATTTTCTGTGCTATATGGCAAACTAGTCAATGGGAAGGTTTCCTGTCTTAATTGAACCAATTACAGACACATAGATGAAATAAAATCATGTGGGTCACATTTTTTGAGAGTGTGGAAAACTCAATCTAAACAATTTGTGTATGTAATTACATTACATTATAGGCATTTAGCAGACGCTCTTATCCAGAGCGACTTACAACATAAAATATGTTTTTTTTTTTCGGGACGAGGGTATTAAAATGCTGGGGAAGGGGGGTAAAAGTCTCAAGTGCCAGAAGGTTTAGCATGGACCAAACCCTGTGGATGACCTGTTGAAGAAACAAAATGGAAACCCATCAGTAATATCAACAGCAATCATACGTCAGCAAAATTAGGTCGCTACAAGTGAGACTATGGCTAAGTAGGGGGCTAGGGAGGGAAGGAGAGGGGTGCATCCTGAAGAGGTGAGTCTTCAGTCTGTGCTTGAAGGTGACAGACTATCTGCTGTTCTGACATCAATGGGAAGGTCATTCCACCGGCAGGGGGGGGGGGTGGCAGAACTGACAGCAGACATGACTGGGAAGTACAGGCACGCAGAAGAGGCCGCACCAGGCGTGCTGAAGACACAGACCGGAGCGAACGGGAAGGTGTGTAGGGTCTGACGATCTTTTGAAGATAAGACGGGCCGTCCCCTGACAGCCTGGAAGGCATACACCGATGTTTTGAATCCGAAATAACAAATGTGAACAAGGCAATCCTGCGTTACATAAAATGGTAGAACTAAATTATGGTAAATCATAAACACATCACCTTCACTGACTTAGAGATGGATCTAACAAAAACCAGCATACACAGTGAGTCACCAAGACAGACTCAGAGAAGTACTGTCATGGAAAATAACTTTCAAATTCTCGTGTATTATTATTTTGTCCACACGAGGGTGCCAGAGTCCATTTTTTCCGTTGACTGATTTTCTTAATTATAAACAGTCATTCAATTTCCTAATATTTCATCATGTCAGTGAAAGCAGTTAAGGATCTATTTGACCTTTCTGAGCAACAGTGTCATAAACAGCCAAGAGCTTATATTTCACAATCAGAAATTTGTTAGTAAATACTTTTCAAACATGTTCCTAACTTCTTAAAAGTGTCAAAACTGTTTACATAATGGGAAGCACCCCCAAGTTTAGCATACATTAGTTGGGCAGGTAAGAGAGAATGTGGGGAAACTGAAGGTAAAGACAATAAAAATCCATGAGACTGTAGATAACTTAAATGTGTTACTGTAAAAGGAAAGACTCTGTCAACCACATTAAAACATATAACTCTTATGCAGACCTACTGATTTTAAGAATAATTTCTTGCCAGATATAAAGCGATTCTTATCCTTAAAAGTCTGTCCTTATCATTAAAAGTGTAATCAACATCAAAAATATATTCCCCATCAAAGCAATAACATGTCTTCCAAAGTAAAACCAGCATAATTTGCAATGATGTTGGACCTGTGAAAGAGCAGCACCGGCCCAGACTTTTTTAAAACAGCTGACCACTGATACGCTCTCTGATGCTTTACCATCTTCCGCTATGTTTCAATAATCAGTGGATTTGCCAAAAATGACCTTGGTCAAGTTTGTCAGGCTGAGAAAACGGAGAAAAAAGGCAGGAGTGTAATAATTCAACGTGACGGTCAATAATTCAAGATGGCGGTGACCATTGCAGAACCAGGTTTTGCCAAACCGCATCCATTGCCAACCATCTTCATATCTTGCGCATTAATCACCACTTTGATGCGACATTAGAATTCATATGCAGTATAAAAACATTATGCTTCAAATACAAGGCGCATTATGAATGCTTTGGACAACATGACACACTCATGAATATATAATCATATTGATCTCAATCAGCGGTGCCCGGGGCCGTATGCCAGTACGTTCTGTGCATACCATTAAAATGCTAATTATCCGTGTCTGAAACTGAGCTGCATTTTACTCTTTTTAACAGTCAAAAAAGTTAAATGATCTCTGGCAATTGGTGAGCAGTTGTTTGCATTCTGACACCTGCTTGGTTGGTACTGAATCCAAGTACAAGCACAGGAAAACAGAAATTCAGCACAAGTCCACCATATAACACAATTTCCTCACAAAGAGTTCCGCTAATGTCATTAGCATTAGCATTTTGTTCATACCATGACATCAAATCTTCCAGGTACTCCTGATCTCATTAATATATTCATCACAGCCTTACAAAACAATATGTCTCGCCACCTTGGGTACATCTTATTTCACACGCTATCAATTCACAGTCACAAGGACTCCAAACATGCTTAAATAATGTAACCTTTATGCATATTTTTATTATTCTAAAATTCTGTATAATAAAGCACCTCGTTATACACTACAGTATGTACTAATGAACACATCATGAATTATTCATAAAGACATAATCACACCTACATCAAATTTGTGTAGCATTACCTGGTATACCTTCATGTGCAGGTCAGTCTTTTTATGATGAGAAAATAGAGTCACAATA
The DNA here is from genome assembly GCA_022829145.1 of Albula goreensis. Taxonomy (NCBI): domain Eukaryota; kingdom Metazoa; phylum Chordata; class Actinopteri; order Albuliformes; family Albulidae; genus Albula; species Albula goreensis. The sequence continues at coordinate 8,236,005 of CM040750.1, read as the reverse complement.
AAAGTCACAATCATAAACTGCACTGTAAACCTCCAATCAAGACAGGATGCCACCTCCACCAAATCCAGCCTGCAAGAAACTGAACCATAACCATGCTCAATAACTAGCAGGTCATATCAACTAATTCTATTATTGTTCTGACAGCATCAGCATCACAATGCGTACATTTGCTATCAGCTTATTTATCAGTTGTTTTATATAATTATATAATTAACAATTTCATAACGAAAAAGGATGTTCTTATGCTGCCCATCATTGCCTAAAATACAAAGCTAGTGCACAATGGCACTTGCTTACCCAAAACCTATCCACTGCTTTTATTGTCAGCACCAATGACAAAACCAAAAAGTTCCCATATGCTTATTTAACTCTTGATGTATTTTCAATGACCTGGTATTCAACTTTCATCAATTTCCGTCTCAGATTCTCAGAACTCTGATTTCAGTTCATGTATGCATTTTAGCGAGGGAGGAATGTAACGTAAAAGCAATTGCACTATTAGTGTTATTACTAATAGTGTAGTAGCAATATTTGTGTCAGCTGAACTTAACACAGGGTTTCCAAAAGGGCCAGTTATCTATCAGCTCATTTTCAGTTTGTTTATGAATTCTGAGCTTGCATATGAATGTTGATGAGAAGTCATGATAAAAAAGGGGAGACATCTGATGCATAAATTATTCAAAATGAATGGAAGTCTCTGTCAAGCTACCGTTCCCCTGAAATTCAGGTAGTGGTCAAAACCTCCAATCAACTTTCCCCAATTTTGCAACCCCAAATTATTTAGTCGGCTGCCGGTACCTGCCCCGACTCAGTAGAAGGATGTTGTGATGTCCAGCCCACGCCTCTTTCTACACTGCAGATGCACCAGGTTGCTGCATGTGTCGTCAGGGGAAGAACAAGGACAGAAACATCCTTGGTTCTTGCATTGACATCATGCATTTTGTCAGTAAATTGTTTCTATAATCTCATCACTAATCTTATGTATTTCTATATGACCAATGTATCTTTGTCTATATAAGTTAAGAGGTAAAATGTACATTTTTGCTATGCACATTTTATTGCCGAGAGTCAAAAAAACATCTGGAATAATGGAAAAATCACTGAAGAGAGTTTGTTTGGCCTTGCCCAAACCCATACTATTACCCATTACTACACAGCAAAATGTCTGGTGTTAATTTAACACAAACAGTGTACACATGAGAGCAACTGGAGTCATATGTACACTGTTAGTGTTAAATGAACACTGGACATTCTGCAGTGTAGTGCGATGGTGCAGAAAATGTATATACCATTGAATTAGTAATGGTTAATATTATGGTTTTGGGCAAGGCCAAACAAACCCTCCTTCCTGTTCCTGTTCAGATACCGCAATGCCTACAGCCACGCTAAAAACCATGTGTCGCAGTGTGGGAAAATGCAGCAGTGAGAAAAACAGAATAATGGGCCCATCTCTGCATTGTGAACAGTATTTCAAAAAAACCCTGACTCACGTTCTGTTTGCATGTCATTGTTCCAGAACAGCCGCATGCAGTGTCCTCAGACAAAGGTTTTTCCATCCATAATTGGTGCAATGAACAGTGTGGACCGTTTGGAGCTGGGATGAAAGTATGAGTACTGCTGAAGACCTTAAAATACCAGCTGTGATACCACATGTAGTGAAAGAGGAGGTAGGAAAACGTACATTAAAAACAACATGAAATCTTTATCTTGCTGTAGCATTAGATGTATAACCATAGTTCTATTGTGCTGCATAGAAAATGTGCAGAGTCGATTTGCATATAACTATCATATATGTGGCATTTAAAACATGTGACAAGCAACAATGTTTCAGGTGGTGGACATTATGCTTATGGCAAATATATAGATATTTTTCCTGAAATGGTTAAATATTTTTATATAGGTCATTGCAACAGGCAAATGGATCAGACTGGAGAAAACTACTTTTGTGGACCCTTCTGGAAATACAAGGTAATGAAAACAGTTTCGTTTTTGGTTTCTCCTTATTTTGAGTGAAGGTTACGGTGCCCTTCAGCATTACTGATCTAGTAAGAGAGCTTCATGCATGACTTTTATATTGCTATGGAATGATATGGTTGAATTTAGCAGAAAACAGATAATGTAACAGGTTTGGCAAACCATTTGTATGGTTGTTTGTGCATCTAGGACTTGGGAAACGTTGAAGAGGACCACCAGACGAAGCCACACAGCAGCAGATGGTGCGTGGAGTTAGACCTGAAAGATGTAGTGAAGGACTAAGAGAGGAGTGAAGGGTTAAATAAATAATAGGGTTTTTTTTTTTTGTTCACAGGTGTGCAAGTATTCGCCCTTCTCAAAAGAGCTCTGCGTGAAGACTGTGTCGTCTTGGTGAAGCAATTTCGACCCCCGATGGACTGTTACACTCTTGAACTCCCAGCAGGTCCTGCATTTCTGGGCCAATGACTGGGCAGTAGATAAAACCTCAGAGATGCATGGCTAAGAGTTAAAGCTCATTGTTTTCAACTTTTGTAGATTTTTTCTGTAAAATTATTCTTTATTTTCTCTGTCTATTAAAAAGGGTGACATGGTTTCAATAGATTTTCACCTTAATTGTATGGTATTCTGTTTTTCATAACATTTTTATCCAATTTCTTGTCTCACTGATTTAAAAAAATACCTGAAAATGAGTAGCTTTGGTTATAGCCTGTCACAGCTCCACAGACTATTACCCTCCTCTACCGTGTAACTGAAACATTTCGTCATTGTATTGTATCGCCCCTCCCCCTGCCCCGCCCCATCTGCCATACACACACCCCCTGAAAAGTGGCCTACAAACATATAAATAAATCTTTTTATTCTTTGCATCTTTCCTCTGTGCATCACTCGCGCCAGTTAATGCTTTTCCTGTATTATTATCATTTTGCCTTTAACAGTAATGGAAACTTTTATGAAGTCAGTGACCCTAAGAGTAAACGGCCAAACAATTAAGTTATCATGATTGATTTTTTTTTTTTTTTTTACCAGTTTTTACATATATTGTTTATACCTCCAGCCTACCAGCTGTTGTCCTTGGTTGTAAATAGGTGATATAATGATGGAGCACTGTAGTATATAAGCCTCAGCTGGAAGTAAAGTCTTAGAGTATTTCCATGTTTCAGAGGTAAGGTGGATAAGGCTTTGGGTGAATGGAGCTTAATTTCCTGTTTCACACTTTAGGGTTGATTGATGGCAGCGAGAGTGCAGAGGAAGCCGCTCTACGCGAGCTGAAGGAGGAGACGGGGTACAAAGGGGAAGTGGCTGGAGTTACCCCAGGTAGGGCACTTCCTGTTTTCATGTGAGTCTCTTAACAAGTGTTGCATGCGACTGAATGATACAAGCCCCAACTCATGCAATGCATGTGACTGTATGACATGAGTATCCTGTACTTAACATGATGACACGTATTTGCATGTGACCCGATGATGTAAGTATTCTGCATTGTGCAGGTTATGTATGTGAGAGAGGAATGGTGGACAGCTTGCATGGGTAGCACATTGCTATTGAGTTACGATTAAAAGTAGTTACTGTCAAACAGCCCCCAAGCTGATATTGCTCTCCTTTTATGAACATATGACTGCAGGTGACCCTCCCAGATTCTGCGGGTCGGCAACAAACAATTAAGTTAGGGGATAACTCCCTTTTAAAATGTAATTGTCCCTTGAAACTGACTAACCATTTGAGCACTAGACAGCGCAGAACTCCAGTCTGGTTTAAAATGCTCACAGCGCCCCCGTGAACCCTTCAGCTGGAGGTGCTCGCTTCACTTTGCTACGTTCTCATGCTCGTTTTGCTTGCAAATTTTACGCTGAGCCCCTAATCCCCACGATATGGGAGGGTCACCTGTATCTAGCTACCCCATATCTCCTCCACAAACCACTCTTATGATCCAGCTCAGCCGATTGGAGCAGGAGCACACCTTCCTACCCTTATATGTGGACAAACGGGCCAGCCTGGCATCATCAAAGTCTCATGGAAAGAGGGCTGGATTCAGTCAAGTGTGCTTGCGGTGCACCCCAACAATATTTACTTTGAACCTCCTCTGTTCCAGTCCGCCATTTGTTACATCCCGATGAAATGAGTGGAGGAGAGAACCTGGAGCGTTGAAGAGGCTGTACTGGAACAGCCTTCTTCAGTGACATCACAGCTTATGTTAACTGATGATGAAGTGACCATATCCCAACTTTGACTACTGCTGAGCACCCAACACACCTGATAGCCAATCACATTTCTCACATATTTTATGCCTCAAAATATTAACTTCATTTCCTCCTATATTTTATCTGCTAATTCCATTGTTACTTGTTCAAGCAAGGCATTTTGTACAGGTAAAGACATACATCTACTGAAACAACAACAAATCTGTCACAGTAACCAATACCCATTTAATAAATTTAAATCTTTAGATTTTTTAAATGAGCATGAGTACTGTGTCAGATTTATCGGTTGGTTTTTCAATCAGTCTATGCATGTCCAGGAATGGAAACTTATGTTTCCCGTTTGCTCGTGGCTCATTCCGTTTGCTCAAGTTTCTCATCTAGGGCAAGCATGAGAACTAGTATTTCTACTGCGTCAGCTGAGTGACGTTTTCTGATTCTGATTGTCAGACAGCCATGCAAGGCATGCGACTGATTGACATTACCCAGAGTGCATTGCCATGTCTCTGAGACCTTAGGCAGCTGAACAAATGGTGCTGCAGAGTACCGGAGTACAAAGTCACAAATGGACAGAGCAGAGAACAGAGAACCACTGGAAGAACAGGAGGGAGCAAGCTAGGAGGAGAATGTTGGAAAAATGTGTTTCTACAAGTTATACTGCATTTTAGGTTCTGTTCATATCCGTGTATTGATTTCAAGCTTCTCCAAATTAGTCCTGCTGCTGCAACAAGAGATCTGTCATCTTGATTTTTGTTGTGACAGAAAATGTTTTGTCTTTCCTAAGTGGCTTTACCTGACATGAAATGATTGCTCTGCTCATTTCTTTTTGGAATCAGATACGTAGGTTTAACAATATTAATAACATTAATAACTTGTATCATCCGAGAGCACATGACACATAAGAACAGGGCTCAAATCCAGCCTGGGCCCCTCGCTGCATGTCCTCCCCTCTCTCTCCCTCCTGCATTTCCTGTCTGCCTCTCTACTGTAACTGTCAATAAAAGTGGAAGAATCAAAAAAAAATAATCTTTAAAAAAAAAAAAACATTACCTGATAAATTACCTGATAAATATGTGGTACCCATTACTCAAATTCAGAAAAGACATTGCTCCTGCCAAAAAGAATAAATGTACAGCACAAACCAACTTTTCATATGTTAGCAGTGCTCAAATATTAACCAAATATATTTGGACCTATAGGGCAGCTGAAAAGTCACGCTCCATTAGCTGTGCAATCAAATCATGTTTAGTTTCACTTTGGTCCTGTTGAATGGCCAACGCAGTCACAGACTAATATGCCTTCAGCCGTTTTCCTCTGTGGCCACCCGAAGTCATTTTACACTGAACTTTCAGCTAAATCTGTGGACAAGCCGAGACAGATGCCAACAACTGTTACATTCCATGTCAGTAAGTGCGTCGAAGCTGTTGGCCAATTTTCTTTAACAAAGATGAGACTAAACTGATTCAACTGTAAGCCTTATTTGGAATGACCCTTCAGCCCACCTTATACTTCATTTTCTTGTTGTATTTTGGCAAATATATTTTATTTATCAAAATAATGGTCTCAATCTTTCCTAAACTCATTCATTCAAAGGTTCTTCATAGTAATAAGTTCGTCTTCAGTTATAACCTAGTATTTTACTGAGAGTATTAAGTGTATCTGACTGAATCCTGGTAATAGTCACTGACAAGAACTATTGGTTTGATTTAATTTTTCTGTGGTAAACTCAATATTTGAAAATCTTTTGAGGTTTGCTAATTATACATAATTACTGAAGGAAATCTGTGGTGGAAATATAAAAATTTTACAATATCAAATGTGGTATTGATTATTTATAACCATACTCAGTTATGGTGGTTGATGGGTGATCACTTGTGTGTTTCTTCAATAACCTAAATTGCATTTTTGTTTCCATAGTGACATGTCTTGATCCTGGCCTGTCTAACTCCTCCACCCATATTGTCATGGTAACAATCAATGGAGATGATCCTGACAACATCAACCCCATACAGCAGCTGGGTAAGAAGGTTGGATGTATCCATGGGTACAATTATGCTGAGGAGTCTTTTGATTGGTTGGAACAAGTCTTGTCAAAGCACATGTACCTCCCCCCATTTTGATTCCGGAAGCCCCAGTCTCCTGTCATTAATCTCTGTATTGCTTGATATACTCAAACAATTAGTTAATTAGAAAAGATATACGCAAGCAAAGGGCACCATAATTTGCTCTAAATAATGACTGAATACATGCTATCTATTTTAAACCATTGCAAGATAGTTGTCTTGGTTTCAGTCACATTTCTCATCCTCCTCTCTCTTTTGTGTTTTTCAGATGATGGCGGTATGGATTTTCACTTGTTCATTTTCATCTATCATTTCAATGATTCTGTTTAAGATGTTAATCCACATATCCACAGCTTATAAGTATTTTACTTCATCATATCTTAAGCTTTTGTGAGTTTGTAAGAACGTTACTGTGTGTTACATTGTACCTCTTTTTCCAATTACAGAGTTTATTGATGTCATTCTTTTACCCCTCTGCAAATTTCAAAATGAAATTGACGGTAAGTTCATTTCGGTTTTTTTACACTGAGGTGTCAACTGGTGGATTTCCTTGCCAGGTCATGTAGTATCTGCAGTGACCTTTGGGTCTTCAAGTCCAGTCTTGAAGTCCACAATAACATGATGGATATTCTCCATATTTTACATAAATGACAGGCCTATATAGGCTGAATGGTTTATTTTCATTAAAATAAATTATGTGCATTTATGTTCTTATTATTTATTGGTAATTAATTAATTATGGTTACTTGTAATCAATGACAATGACCCCAAAACAGATGTAAAGGCCTTTTTGGGATTTTTACTTTACAGTTTAAGATATTTTGTGACTTGTATACAGCTGTTTGAAGTTAACTTCAACAAAATTTTATTGCAGCACTGTAATATAATAGAGGAATAAGAATTGTACAGTTGAATATCAAGAGGTAGATTAACCAAAGCCTTATGTACAATTTCAGTGACATGATTTATGACGGTAGCTAGCAAACTTCTTTGATTAACCCCATGACCTCTCTCTCACCAGCAAAACAGTTTTGCATACATTAAATACTTACGTAAATCAGGCCCAACCTTTTTAATAAGACTACGATGTTGACTACAAGAACAAAACTGCTTTGTCACACCAGTGGGGAGCTGGCTAATCGTTGGTTAACGAAGAACTACACTCTTTGTAATCAAATGCTTTACATTTACTTGAAAGTAGATTAAGCACGCATCACCCACCATCAATGAAGTAAAGATAAATATTTCAGAAATGTTGATAAAAGCTGTCCTAGAGCATGCATTCTCATGTAATCAGTGCCATTTTGATATTTCTGTGGAATAAAATGAGACGTGACACAGGATAGTTCGGCAAAACAGAAGTCTAAAGAGGCCATTTTGAATAAGGATGCAACCTCATTGTGTTATGACTGTGTATGTATTTCCCCTTTGAGTTAAGCGTTTCCAAAGCAGACATCTATGTTATCGTCGTCATTTAATTCTCACAAGACAAACTGGACAAATTGGACAGGATTGCAATGAAGCTGCATCCCACTACATGTAGTTGTGAGACGTGGGAGAGGTTTATGAAACAGATGGCAGCTTAATATTATAATTCAAAAGACGTGTTGGCCTGTCAGTCATTAATCCTGTGATTATGGGAAAACAGCTTCGGGGCGAAAATTCTCTGATATCTCGTCTATACCATATATTATCATAATGAGCTGAGACAGGCAGCCAGCTAAGAGTAGAATCTTAAGTACAGCTAAAAAGCACAACTTACAATAATTTATGGTTATAATACATTCTTGGAATTTTTACCATTCCTCTATCATAAATCTATCAGATTTTCGTTGTGTTTTGGGCAGTGGTAAAAAAATGCAAGTATGGATATTTTACTGAAATAATACTCAAACACCACTGAAATTATTTGGACATATGAAAAATGAGATAATGTCATCAAACTAAATAGAATTCCTTTTATAACTAGTTATAAATAATGGTTACGCTCGGACCTCATTTTGAAATATTCATTGCCCTGGTACACTTTCCTGTGAAGTGCACTATATTAAGATATAAGTGACTAAAAACCATGAAAAAGAACTTTCAGCCCCCTGCACAGTGTACTCCGACTTGTTGAGTTTGGTAGTAGTGTAATATAATGGTTAGGGGGCAGGGCTTCTAACTGTGAGGTCAAAGGTTATCTTCCCAGAATGGGCCACTTCTGTTTTACATATGAGCAGGATTTTTCGCTTGAAGCCCTTCAGTACATTTCCATCCGTATGAATGGATAAACTGTGTACGTCTGTCCCGAAAAGAGCAGCTGTCAAACGCCATAAATGTAACGAAAAACCACGTCTAGTCAAGGTTCCTGACATCTGTTGAACATGATATTTGTGGATGTTCCATACAAACCCAAACAAAATAATCATGGGTTCATTAATAATTTATTACAGGCTTCTCCGTTGTCATTACCATGATATTACGACAAAAGCTATTCGCTGTGATGCCAATGTAAGGTTTTTATTTTGTAAGCATGTGTGGCTTAACACAAAAAAGGCCAGAGGGTCAAAGAGCTCTATTTTAATGGTTCAAACTTAAGGCATGATAGTCAAAATAGGCTGTATTACTGTGATGTCAAAACTGTGCAGGGTCCAATTTCAAACAAATAGACTGTGACAGTTATGAGGTTGCAATTATTTAGACTCAAAACCGCTATAAAATTAGCTTTGCCCTGGGTTTTCAGATAAATTATGTACTCATTTTTGTGGTATTATATGGTCTTTGTTATCATTGCACTATTATTTGAGACTGTCAAAATGAGGCCCAGAAACAAATAAAATTGTCCAACCGGAAGAAACAGAATAGAATAGAATATTAATTTAATAGAAAAAACATTGCAAAATAATTGGTCACAGTCTAGAGCTCAGCCAGTTTCATTTTTTTTAAAAACTACCTTTAGTTACTCTCTAACTGTTGTAAAACCTTCTGTTGGTCTTCCGCTGGTGTAGATTTTCAAAATTCCTGGATTCCAGCCAGCCCGGTTCCCCTGTGGTAAAGTAACGGTCATATATTAGAATAATATATTCCAGCAATTTTGAACATTTACTCCTGCTGAAAATAGAGCAGCTCACAGCTCGAAGCCCTGTGAACATTTGGGAGCATTTCCAAGAAGGGAACGCTCCATTTAAAAAAAAGGGGAGAGATAAAATGTGATGAAATAGTTCATGTTCTAAGTCAATAGTGGTTGCAACAGCCGGCAACTGCAGACTTAAAATCGTTGCGTTTTGATTGTTGTTTGCCTCAGTTGGCAATAGGCTGTGCTACTGGACCAAAAGTTACATACTTCAAACAAAATTCAAACTGAATTCAGTGGTGGGAGGAGACATTTTTCTATTCCATTCCGTACAGTGTAATGTACAGTTTTTTTTTTTTTTTACAACTGTATATTATATTATTTTACAACACTATGTTATTTAGCAGAGGAAAAAAGTTACAATATTCTGAAAAGTAGGGATGTCGTTAGACTGTATTTACTGGGGCACGAGCCCCAGTTGTTGGCCTGTGCCCCAGTAGTGCTAAAAGTCTAGCAACGTCCCTGCTGAAAAGGCTTGGGGTTAAAAGCTGTCCAAAGTTTATCAACATCCAGGATGCAGTCATATCCTGTAGCAGTTAAAAAAAAAAAAAAAAAAAAGCCGGACCACATTTAGACTATTGTGTCCAGTTTTCGGGTAGCACAATGTACAATCCATATGGATTCTTTTGGAAAAAATACAAAGGGCAACAGGTATGGAAATGTCTCCAGGAAAGAGGCACTGTAGTGAGGTATTTAATGTAGGGCTTTGAATTGATCAAAGAGATTCAGAGAGCGAACCGCAAAATATTTTTCAGGTTGAGGTCTGTCAGCAGAACAAGTTGTCACAGCTAGAATTTGTTAAAGATACATTTTTTAAAGCTGAGTTGTCAAGGAGAAATAGTTCTCTAAATAGTGTTATTAATCAAAGATCCCTGAACACTTTTAAAGCAAGGATACCCATCAGTTAAAATGTTACCATGAAAAACAAGTACAGTCATATATAAAAATTAAAATAGAAGCATGCAATAATTTTTAAGATTACGAAAGCTTCAGAGAGAAACTTAGAAGCAGTCCATTTTTTAAATATGCTTTAAAATTCAAATGAATCCACTTAATTTGCTTGCTTCATTTGGATTTTTGTTTCAATATTAAAGTGTTGCTGATTTAACTTCATGGAAGTGGAATCTTCTGTCCATCTGTTGGTGCTTCGAAGGAAACAATTGTCCGTTTTGAACTTGCACAGATGTCGTGTATCCACTTTTCCCCAGAATTATTAGACATACTTTGGTTTATTCCATTTGACTGTGCTCTGGCTTGCCATCTACCATTGGACCAAAACTCCCATGATGCATTTCCTGTGTCTGGCCATAAAGGAAATGATTCAGAGTTTGGCTATTTGATGAGCAGGGGCATAACGTTGTTTAGGGAATCTTCCTCAATACTTGACTGAATCCAGGAAGTGGAGGTGCATGTTAACTATACTTATTGCATAACATTGAAATCTGAAGTGCCAGTAGGCCACAAAAAAACATTTTCGTTGGTGTGCCCTGAAGCAATGTATTGTGGGTGCTGAATGATCCATGAAAGGGAACAGCAAGGTTCACTGTGTTCTTTCAATAAAATGACAAGGAACATCAATGCAACATACATTGATTGATATAGAAGACATGAGTGTGTTTTCAGGAGTTGCACTGTAATCAAGACACTTATAAAGGCTTTTTGTAGATATTTTTTAAAAAAGTATGTTTTCTTTACCATTCATTTTTCTGTCTCTGAGCTCCTAGCATTTCAACACAAGACATCACCATTAGGGTTTCTGAGATTTTGGATTCTTTTTTCAAATGATAGCATGTTCTGGTAAAAACCAAATGACCCATTTGTTGCCTGCCCACTAGCCTAGAAAGTCACCTGAGCCTGCTATTTCTGTGACCTCATTCTTTACAAAATCTGCACAACAGCCAGGCTCATGTCTGAGTGACTTTATCTTTGTACTATTCACAGATAATGAGTAAATCCATCATTTTATACTATTTTATTCACTAGATTGATCTATTTTGTGGATATACATATGTACAATTTTGTACTTGTATTTATGTATGAACGTTTCTTGGTTTGTAACCCTTGAAAAAAGATGACAGTCTCAACGACTTTACTATGTATTTGCATGTTACATAGATAGCAATCTTTGTCTTCCATTTCTCTTTCTGGATAAAATTTACAGAGTTTCTGAGAAGGGAGAATATCGTGGTGGATGCCAAACTCTATGCGTTTGCCATGGGAATGACACAGACTTACCAGCGGACCAATCCCGACACATCAAAGACTGCTTCCAATATTTTCTGATTCACTCCTTCACTTTCTGCAAGATCTTCTGGAATTCTACCATGACATCATCATGGAGAACGTTCCCAGCACCAGCTTGCAAAAAGTAAATTTGCTCTTAAGGTCATAGAGAATTTGTCTGATCATGCTATCAATGATTTAACTGGAATTAAAACTGTTTACATGGGACTAAATGACTGCTTTGCCATTTATTTTTTAAATGTTGGGCATTCATGTCTTACAAACAGTTTAAATCTTCTCTCTCCAGTGATGGTAGTAACTGGAACAAGTCCTCTGGTATAATTGATTGACACCTGTGCTCAATATCTTGGTTTTGGCCTGAATAGGTAATCATTATAAAGTTACACCAATTTCTATTCTAATAGTTACACTTTTTACATTAGTTTAACAAAGTATTTACTAAATTTACAGTCGGGACTCTGGATGGCTCTTTTTGTATTGAAGTTGTCAGTCCTGTGACTGAGTGTTACAGGCTATGGCTGGAGGTTTGCATTGACTCAGCCACACTGGTGGATGGGGGTTAAGCCAATAAAAAGTCATCAATGTTTTTGCTCTCTAGTGGCATCTCCTGGCTGGACAGGCACCTACAAGCAAGTGAACTGAATATATGCTGACTTTGTGTTTCTCCAACAATGTGGCCAGTATATAACTGGTGATGCATCTGCATTGTGGAAAGTAGTAAGGGCTAGCCGACACATGTATTGTGACATGTTCATTGCTTCTCCTCTTTAGTCAGTTAAGGTGTGAAAATGAGTCATTGATCTTAAAGTGTACAAACATCAAAAACACATAATGTGTACACACCAGAAATGCACACACACCTTGTTTGCACCCAGAGATGCACATTTTAAGCAGAAAAGCACTGCACCCAGAAACACTACATATTAAAACCTCCTCTCACTATATCAGTCGCTGTAGTAGCTTCAAGATAAAAAATTTTCTCTATACTTATTGTTACAACCAGCACAGACTGGAGTCCCCTGAATGTGACCTGCTCTTGTAAAGAAGCCTGAGGAACGTAACTCTTTAAAGTAGGTACACATCAGTTCTCATTTGAATTCCATACCACATGTTTTGATGGACGGTTTGTCATATGGAATTAAAGTTGTGAAGGTTTTCATTGGCGCGTTTTTGACATTTAACTCATGTTTGCTATTGACATTTGGCAAGCTTCTGTTTGCATTGCTTGGAATTCAGATTCCATACTAGCTACTTTATTAACCAACACTGCTTCTGTACCCCTCTCATTTTACAGAAATAACCAATCCCAGCTATTAGCAATGGCAGAGTTAAGCACAGATAACTGCAGCAGCTTCACTTATATTGTATCTAGCATTCTTGTAACCAGCTAGCACATCAATTGTAACATATTTGCAAACACCAATTTGACTGACAAGCTTAAACTTGAGTGAGTTCTTCCTAACTGCATGGGCTGCCAACTATGATGTCATTGATAGTAAATCACAGTACACTGGAGAAAGGTCAAACTGGTAGAACTTTGGACACTATATAGTATGTAGTGCCATCCCTGGTGCTCAAGTGTACTGGCTCAATGTGAAATTGTGTCTGCACAGTGCTTTCCTTTGAAAATAATGGCTTCCAAAGTAGGTGGGACACTGCGAGTACATGAAAGGTGTTCATAGCGGCAACAATGGGCTGATTTGGCTGCTTAAATGGCAGTGTAATAACATTTTCCAAAAATCTGTGGGCCTTATAATTGTCTTATTAAGATTTTTAAATGAAATTAAAGTAAATGAACCAAAATGATAAAATGTTTCCACCTTAAGCTAATAAAATTGCATGTTGGCATGCAACATGGCACCGTACCCTTAACAGTATTACATACTTTTATTAAACTTGGTACGTGTGCTGACGACATTTTTAAATATAAGTCCTACAGCAGTGTCCAAATCCGAAAAATTGGTGGTGCTATTGAGTTCAAAATATAAAATAATGAAAAAAGTCACAGAAATCAGTGCCTTCTCACTTCGTCACACATAATTTCACATTAAGAACATGAACTTGAAACAACTATTAACTTTTTCTAAAGTTTTATTAACTTTTTTTTTTACACTTTGTCAATCTGTTTAATTCCTTGAGTGCTTCCTTTCAGTAGCAGCTGTATTTGAACTTGAAGTTCACGGGACTTATTCCCTTATTATATTTGACAGCAGCGCTGTGGTTGTGAAACAACGGGCTTGGAATTCCATGCATTTTAGCACCTACTCTTCCACTTGTCTTATGATAACAGCTCATTATTCTTCTTCTCTGCTTTTTTCTGTTGGTTTAGATTTGGCCGCACGTTGGGAATAAAAATATGCCTGGGTTTGGTCAGGTCCAGAGTTTCACCCTCAGCATGCGCAGTGCGATCTTTCTCCAGTCTCTTCCTGGGCTTCACCTCCTTCCAGCTCCCACCCTCCTCCAGCTGACTTCTACTCTTGAGCACTTTGGCGTTATTCAAGCGGCGAACAGGACTAAAAAACTGGTTCTGCCAGGTTTCCAGGGGCTTTGCAGTTTCCCTGGGTGGAGTTCCTCAATGGACAAAAAATGCTAAAGACTGTGATCAGAATATTGCTTAAAGACAACAAGGAATTAAACATATGGAGAGGATTTAAGTAACCCGCACAAACACCTCACGGTAAGAGCTGAACTGGTTTGTGCTTTCTTGTTTGCGCGTTGGAAGATCGGGGGAGGTAACTAGCCAGCTAGCTCTGCAAAGTCCAGACAGAAGAAAATGTAACCGATATTCTAAACTTTGTTGGATGTTTTTTTTTTTTTCCTATGCTAGGTTTTGCTACCGATCTGATTTTGCTGTTTAGGTAGCTACGTGATTTAATTTGCTAGCTATTCATGCTCAATGCAAAACTAGGTCTGTCAAGTTTGGAAATGGGATTTCACAGTTTTCACAGTTAGCCTCCATAGCCAGGCAGCCGAGGAGGGCTGCAGTACTAGCGAAACTCCTGGGGCTGTCAAGAATTAGTATTTTTGTCAGACGTATGTTTGCATTTTGACCATTAACAAATACGATGACTTTGGAAGTAAGATTTTAAAATCGTCATTTCATTCCATGTGGAAGGCTAAAGAATGAGCGATGTCAGCCAGTTGAGTTGTTTTGTTGGCAGTACCAAAGTTAACATAGCAAAAATTGTTTCTTTAACACACATTTGTAATGTAAATTCTGTATGCGACAATGTAAATGTGTAATGTTAATTTTGCATTTCATGCCACATCAATGTAAATCTATCCACCTCAGGTGGCGAGATGATAACTACCTGGACCCAGCCTGCTTCGCTGGTGCAAACGGAATGCGTGAAAAGTGTAGAAAACTACTGTTTGTTCGTGTATGTACATTTAAGTTAAACTCACTGGAAGTCACAAATCAATGTAAGTTCAAAAGAAGAGGGACATTAACAAATTCTGACAAATTATCAAGGTGGTAGAACAATGACATACAAGGCTAAAGGCCCGATAGCATGATCCTACCCAGAGAACTGTGGAACAAAAGTTAAACTAACCTTGCGAACAAGTTGGCTGTTGCCCATATAATAAATAAAAGCCGCAAATACCTGTTGATTTGAAATATGATTGTATAAAACTAATAATAACCCGTATAAATGGTGGGGTTTGGCTGTACATGATCAAAGCATGACCACCTCACAGGACACGCACCGGTTCCGTTCGTTTCCGGTTTTACTTGCAGTCTTCCCTTCCAGTGGACAATATTTATTATATAGTTCTACATCGTTACGTCTCCAGTCAAAGATGGAAATTTTGGTAACGCAAGTTTTAAATGCTTGCATCATGTAAACTTTTCTAAAGAAAGCCATTTGTCTTACAACTAGTGTTGTTAGTTAATTATAAAAGAAAACTGATTTCTTCAAAAAAATCAAATAGTTTAATGGTTTAATTTTTGTTTACAAAGCCATTTCAAATCCTTGTCGAATAAGGGGATAGATCGTCTGAAGTGTCATGGACAGTAAGGGATAATCAAAAACTGATAAAGACAGTCGGTATATGTGACCACATTTAATTTTTTGAGGTAATAATGATACTTTAGGCTTATCATAAACGTAGTAAATGGAAAGTATTTAGCAGGACACCGATCAACTCTTGTTCCATTGGAAATCAGAAAAATTTCCCACAAAAACAGCTGTAATGCCAAGAATGCAAAATATAAAATATAATCTTTATTAGGATGTAAGGTAAAGAGGACAAATCCCCAAGAGCAACGTCTGCACAAAGAAATAGTTTTCAGGTTTGCATTGTGAAGAAGGTTTCACTCATACACTGTGCACACTGCATATATTTGCAGACATTTATTCATACATAGAATACATACCAAAGTTCATACTAATGCAGATACATAATCATGTTTATGGAGATATTCACATGCACCTGTACATGCCTTTTTGATTTTATCATTATTGATGCTTGGTCTTTTGATCTCCACCAAACTGATTACATTGTAGTTTGTGACCACTTCCTGTTTTTACATATGGCCGTGTCTAGTTCTGGCATTAAAAACCTACCGTACTCATTCCAGTGTTTTTCAGCTACATAGCTGTATTTTATCTATATCACAACCTGTAGGCTGAAGGTGGTATTGCGCAATGATCCATCTAAATCTAAAAATTGACATGTCGGTGAGAACGAGTATTTTGGCAGTAAAACACAATTTTCTGATTTCCCCCTTGGAAAAAGTCCTATGTGCTCTGCGGTATCGTCTTACGCTCATATATCAGATCTGACACCGCTATCCAGTTAGTGGAGTTCCTGAGAAAATGACTGGGCCACATGATCCCTTTAGGGGATCTTGATTTTCAGTGGTATGCACGTTTTTTTTGTTTTTTGATAGTGGGGAATGTTTTTGGAGGGAAAAGTCTGTACTTGATTGCACTGTGGTTACAAACGCCATAAAAGCAGTATTGTCTCTACTCTTGGAACTGTGAATGAATCATGAGGTTGTATTTGTCTAACTCAATTCCCCGTCTTCACTTCTCCATCTTACGATAACCCTCGGCTGGGCGATAACACCAGCCTGTGATCATGACCAACCCACCTCCCCTCCCGCACCTCCCATAAAAAAAGTGGTCACACCCCATAGTCACACTTAAATTCTCTACTTTTTCGCTCTGGCATTGAGCCAAGGTGGAGAGCATGCAGATGCATTCTTTGATAATGATTCAGACGTTACTGTTGCCATTTAATAATGATGGATAGGCCGCTGATGGTATGGAAGCGAGAAATATGTTGTTAGGACAGGCTTGTAGACACATAGGCCTCATTCCAATTGGGCAGAAGGGACCTGCACGTTGGCCTTATCGAGACAAAAAAAATCTCTACTATGTTCAGTGAGATTACGTTCTGTAGTGGCCTAATTAAGCAAATGGTAAGAGAGCTGAAGGGGCATTCTCATAGTGACCATGATATGGCAACTTTGTCAGAATGGTACAAACATTTTTTTTTTCTCCCAACAACACTGCTTGACCGGTGATATGGTGGATGAGATGCTAAATATTTATGCATTTCTTGGAAAATGTCACCATGAATCCTGATGAAAGCATTCATTTACAAGTGCAAGTACAGTACCAGTAACTATAGGTGTCTATCCTCCTCTAGCTCAGAGCTGAATTAATTCATCAAGTGGCATTTGTAATTCGGTCACAGTTGCACTCCACATTGTTAACTAGCCTGTTTGCAAGTAAAATCCATTGACTGTAAGAAAAAAATCTCGGCAATGTACAGTGCATACTATCATTCTAAGCAGGATTCTGACAGTTGGTGCTTGTTTACATTCCTGAAAGTACTTTGGGGTGACAGCAGACATGTCACTGCCTCCATTGTTGCGATAGGTGTTGGTTATCCTAATCTGTTGAGGGCAGCGATTCAGCCGACTGAAGAGTGCCTGGTTTCCCGTGAAATGAAGAAAAGAAGAACATGGCTACTTTGCAGTGAATTCAAAACAGATTGGCTCTCAGCGAACTTGGGTGTTCCCTGGACGACAGGTACCTGAACTGGGAGTAGGCCCTAGGACTGACCCCTGAGGATTGTAATTCAACTCTGTGCTTTGTTGATATGGAAGTTTCAGATGATTTTGTTGTCTACTATGACACAGGTAGATCAAAAACCAACTTTGATATAAATCAAAGGTGGTTTTTACAAAGGTGATTTTATACAATACCTTTGTCAGATCCCATTTTTAGCATTGTGTACAATTTTGGGTACCACATTATAGGAAAGATACAAAGATACAGACCTAGAGGCTCTTTAAAAAGTACAAAGAAAGGCAACTGAAATAGGTCCAAAATATAAAAGTTAAGATGAAAGACTTTATGGGACACTTTATTTTGGCTTCACAAAAGATGGAGTAAAGGAGACTGACACTTTTTTGAGGTTTTTGCATTCATTCAAGGGATTTAAAAACGTGAACTACAAAACATTTTCAGAGTTCTGTCTACAGCTAGTGAAATTCCACACCGATGTCAGGAAGCAGTTTTTTTTAACGCACTGTTGGAATTCATGGAACAGTTTTGTACGTCATGTACAACAGACAGAGACCTTCAGGGTTTTCAAGTGTGGACTTGATGACAACGTTAGATATTTTCTAGATTGGAGGTGAATTATCTTAGATGAGCTGAGTGGCCTGTTCCTAATGTTCGTTATGTATGATGATTATGTAAAGAATAAACCATTACTGGGTGTGGAGTTGTACGTTAAAAACACAGGGCAGTGTGATGCGGTCTCGAAAGTGAAGACCGTTGTGGTTTGTTGTGCATGTACTATGGCTGCTTGGAAAAGAAACAGGGCCGAATTCAAATCAACACTCAAATACAACACTCAAATACAAAAACGTTGTGATTGTTCAGTGTTGTTTTTACAGCCTGGCCAATTTTATTGGCTCTGAATCTAATCTATGCTGTCTAGGTGTACCAGTTGGAAGTATGAGGGGACTGATTAAAATAAAAAAAAAGGAGAAAAATGCTAGTCATCACTGAAAACATTTAAATTTGACAAGGTTTTTCACACAAAAGATATAACTCAAATAATTGGTTTAATTTATTTGAATCATGACCTTGAATATACACTATGAATGATCTGTTCAAATTCAAACTGAAATTATTTTCTATTTTCAAAAAGACCTATGTTATATTTAAATATACCCAGAATAAAACAATAACAAACACTATTAGTACTATTATCGAAAGAGGAAAAACATGTTTTATGAATGGGCATTTGCAGGAATTTGTTTTGTAGGAATTGTGGGAATTGTAACATAGACTCTTCTTTACCTGGTCTGATATCTGATATACAACACAATGACCAACCAGCTGTCCCCCTCCCCTTGTATTGTCATCTCACTAACATCCAATAGACTATAGGCTTTTCTCAAAAGAGGGCATTTTACAGTTGCCCTATTTCAAAAGTGAATTGTTTTTCAGATCCTGTTGATAACAGGAAAGTGCTCTACCAGGTGAAATGAAGAACTAAGAGAGGGTTTGACTAATACCAATTAAGGAAACAATCCCCTTAAAGTTACAATTATATTTTTTAAACATGAGGGTAGAATGAACCTTGTCCTCTTTCTCAACTCAGAAATCCCCTCCCCCACTCACATTATCACTAATAACAAACTGATTGACGTCGTCTTCACCATAAAAGGTAAAGCACCATTTTTTAAAAAATGTGTTAATCTTAAATAAATATTATAATAAAATGGAACATGTAAAAAAAAAAAAAAAAAAAAAAAACGAGGGCTTGTGTTGTAAAAATAAACTTGCATATATCACTTACATATATTACAAAACACTCATAAAAATACATTGAAAACCCACATATGTCACCAAGTTATGTAATTCTGCATGGAAGATAACTGGGTAGAAATTTCTCTTTGGCGTTACGAGAGACTGACGGAGCTGAGAATGGTGATTGATAATGGGTTGGCTTGCTGACTCAGGAAACCGTAAACACTTGGCATGAACACATTTCACATTAAGTCACCCACACCCTACTAGGCCCAGAAATGAAAATTAAATGTAAGAAGGCCAAACACAATGTCATCAATCCAGCAGTATCAGAAATCACTGTGCAGATTTACTTACTATATTTACATTTTTTAAAAATCTGTAACAAACATGTCTCATTACCATGAATATAGGGTAGTATTCTCATTTATGTATCTTTCATTGGAATTATTTTCAACATTCATGTACATTTGATATTGAAATATGAATGCATCGTATTGACTGTAGTGTTTCTTCCTGCTAATTATTGATTAAAATGGTCCAAGCAGACTGCCACAGTGCAGTAGATAATCGCTTAATCCTGAAATTTGGAATTGACAAATTGAGAGAACAAAGAGGGTGACTTCTGTGGTCACGCCCCAGACATTCCCTTAAAAGGCTTTGCAGCCTCTGGTGGGTGTGTCCGTTGAGCTGCCTGAATACTGACAGATTTGGTCTACTGAAATCCCACTGGAAATGGTACCCTGGCAAGCTTTTAGGCTCATAAACTAAACACTGACCTGGTACATTTATGGATTTCAGTGCTTTAATAGTCCTGCCTTTGGGGGGAATATTTTCCATGGAGAAAGACTTTTTGAAGATGAGACATTTCCTAAGCTCTTTGAAAGTCTCTGTACTAATTGTCTTGGCATACAGAACGAAAATGTGTCTTACCAGAAACTGACGGGTGGGTGATTTCAGATTGAGACGTTCAAATGGACCTGCTGTCACGGAAGCAAAAGCTTGTGCATTATTCGGAAAGGATTTCATCCTGTCCAGACTGCCCTCTTTTGGACAATGTAATGTTCGTGATGTCACATTACAGTCTAAAGATGAGAGGAAAATTATATACATGTCTTATACAGGGGGTCCTCGATTTACGAACGAGTTCCCTTCCTACAACTTGTCGTAAGCCGATTTTCGACGTAAGTCGGAATTTATACCTAAATTAACACCTTAAGTCACTCACACTGTACACACAACACATGAAGGACATATAAAATTCAGTAATTAAATGAAACATTTGTGGAAAAAAAAGAGAGAACAATTTCTTATCTTTATTTCTGTGGTCGTATTTACGAACCAAACCGCTTAGGTCAAAACTAGGTTTTTTAAGTAATTTATGGGAGTGCGTCGTAACCATGAAACGACGTGACTCGAGACCGTTGTAACCCGAGGTCCTCCTGTATAGTCTATACACTGGCATGGTGTGGTTTAATTTATCTCTTATTACATGGTTATAGTTATGATGCATGCGTATTTAAAAAATGCTGAGTAGCTGTTTTAGTAGTGTGTGTATGTGTATATTAATTACAAACGTAAAGCTGTTGAAGCTAAAAGCAGCAGTCAGCAGAGGCTTCTGGTGCATGTAGAATGCATGTTTTATTATAGCGTGCAATAGTACATACAATAGATCACATTGCTTTTATTTTGTCTTCAGTGGAAACCTACACATTCACCGTTCGTTCTTAAATGTTACTATTTGGGTGTCTGCTAAGCTATGTGAGGTACTAGCAAGCATGCAAGCTATCTAACTCTCAACTGCTTTGTTTCAAGACAAATGTGGCAAGAGATTACAGGACAATATTTCACTACAAGCAGGAACCAGTAATATTAATAAAATGCAAGGAAGCCTTATCTGTGCTGGTTTGACCCACTGAATGGGTCTGGTGGAGGTCGGGTTATAATGACTAATGGTTGATTCTTTGTGAGGTGGATTCCTTGGAGGTAAATACTTACAAAACTGTTAGTGATTTATTCTCTGATTCTAAGAATTAGGTCATCACAGTGTTGGTATGACAATTAGATGACAGCTGTTTAAATGGTATTGTGACATCACCCAGATCATTAAACCCACCCAGATTGGTTTTTCCATAAGTGTGCTTTGTTACCTTGACAATAGAGCTGTTTGGTTAACTTCCAGTTCTGGAATTCCGAAGCAACTCATGAGCATTATTTGTCCTCTACTTTGTTTCGGGGGCAGTTCTCTCGAGGGAAATAAAAATGAAATTAGGTTTGCTCAAAAGTCAGTGGGAGGGGCTGGAAAGATTTCCGCAAGTAATCAGGAAGCAAATGCTGGGGGGGCTAACCAAAAATGTTCATAGCAAACAGGTGGCTTGAACAACAAATTGTGGCTAGAGCAAAATTGAGAACAAATAGTTCCATAGAGCTCAGTAGCATGTTCCACCAACGTTAAATAATAAATGGCCATTTGTAAAGCTTTGTACAAAGAGTTTAAACAGTAATAAATAGTTCAGTAGAATGAATTTTTAGACAACATTGAACGCACTTACAAGGAATTAATGAGATCTGGCAAGTTGTATAACGGTACAGACATTTGAAGTTGGGCTTGGTGTCCAGGGGGGCAGTTATTATTTAAATGGTGCTTTTAGGAAAGATGAGTTTTTCATGAGAAATTTCACTTGATTTCTTCCACGGGAAGTTAGTACCTCAAACATGAAACGGTTTCTATGCAACTTAAAAGCTAAGTTGTATTTTCACACTAATTTTCTTGCCACCCTATCTGAAAAGCTGGCCAGCAAATGAGATGGCATGTAATCTGAGAGAGCATTACAGTCAAACAAGATGATCGTAAGAATGAAAATGGACACAGATGGCCTCTGGGTGGCTCATGGTATAAGCATGCTTGTTCTGGAAGCAAAAGGCTATGGACAGACGTATGTGGTAGCAAGGCAACGATGGGCCAAACCTTGCCAGGGAATGATGGGGGTAAGCCCATTAAGTTCTGTTGGCCTCCTCCTATGACCTATGACCTATGACATGGGCAGTTGTGATTGGTGGTGTGCCAGCAGTGTGCAAAGAAGCAAGGGCCAGTCGTCATATGAATCATCGGAGTCACATGCTTATGGCTTCCTCTTCCTGAAATTAGCAGGTGGCAACTACTTCGGTTGAGTTCAGGTAGAAAACGGTGGAAATAATCATCAAAAACAAAAATGTGAAGGATATGGACACACATAATGAACTATGATTAAAGTAAATTTTTATTCTGTCACTGATCATTTTTTTAATACACTACCTCTGAGCTGTCATAATTAATTGCTAGAAAAGACTTTTTATGATTAATGCTTAATGAGATAATTGGTTATGCACCTCTTCTGTTTATGTAATAATTTCATAGATGCCCACATTTTCAAGTATAACTGCTTCAGGTTGTCTCTTAAGTTTTAAGGTTGTCACTTAAGGTTATTGTGAGTTATTATTATAACTGGCCCTACTAATTATTATAATATAATTATTATGATTGTTTTTAAACCGTTCCCTTTTGTCTCCGTCAGACCCAGCCCCTGTCCTTCTCCTTCAGGCCCTGTGGAGCACCCCCACATCTATCCTCCATGGCCCACCGCTCACAAAGCTCCTCTCAGGGCGACAACCCCTGGACCCTCACTACCTCCCTCCCCATTACCGCGAGGACTACCGCCTGGCCATCGACGCCCTGGTGGAGGATGACCTCGAGGGCTACTATGCGTTCCTCCAGGGCACTGGCGTGGTGGACTTCCTGTGCCAGCCGGAGGTGGAGCACATCAAGCGCACGCTGCAGGTCCCGTGCGAGAGCAGCCTGCCCGAGCTGCCGTACGTGGAGACGGACGCAGATGGGTCCTCCGACACCTATTGGCCGGTCCACTCTGACCTGGAGGCCCCCGCTCTGGACCTGGGCTGGCCGCAGAACAACTTAATGGGGCCCACCGAAGTCACGACGTTGGTCAACCCCTCGGACCGCAACATGCCTAGCATCAAGGAGCACGCCCGGAGGCTCATTAAAAACGCCCAGCAGGTGGGCCTCAGGCTTCCATGCTATGTGTAAACATGACTCAGTCCTTTACGCACTTACTTAGGCATTTAGCAGGACGCTTGTATCCAGAGAGACGCACAGTTTACATATTACTTCAAGTCTTACAGCACTGTGAGAAAGACTTACAGTTGACGTATTGCTCATTTGGATATCCACTGGATATTTACTGAAGCAGTTCAGATGGAGTACCTTGCTTAAGGGTACAACGGCAATACCTCCGTAGTGAATCAAACCTGCCTCATGTCTTAGTTACAAGCTCAGCTCCCTAACCAGTATGCTAAACTGTCATGGGATGTTGACCATTCCCAGTGACTTACGTTCTTTGATGGTGGTCTGTGTGGTGCCTGTGGTCTATAGTCCTAAGGCTAGAGTTGGCTGGTCATATACTGATCTGTGCCCTCTCGATTTGAGAAGATGCTGCAGAAAACCCATAGGATTAAAACTATGAATTCCCAATCCAAATAGGCGTCCAGTCCATAACAACCAAACAATATGCAATATTGAGTTTGACTTTGTAGAGTTTTATGAGGTTGCATGATTAACCTGGCAGTATTACGAGCCAGTTGCATGACAGCAGTGTGGTGACCGAAAAGTTCTTCCCTGTCTTCCTGGCAGGTGATTGCTGTAGTGATGGACATGTTCACGGACATCGACCTCTTCTCTGACCTCCTGGACGCCACCTTGCGTAATGTCGCCGTTTACATCCTGCTGGACGAGCAGAACTCACACAACTTTACCACGATGGTCAGCAACTGCAAGGTCAACCTGGAGAGGGTCCATGTGAGTCTTTTTTTTTTAATTATCATAATTAATTTAACCCCAGGAACTGATGATAAACAGTCAAAGTTGCAGTAGTAAGTGTGATATATTGTCTTCAGGGTTGCTGTCTAATTGTGGATCCCCAGCACACCTTAAGTAGATCTCTGCTAAAAATACAAAAGCATTTATGTAATTGTGGGTAATTTTGCTGCAGGTAATTCACACTTGTATGCTTGCTTGCAGTCAATGTCCTTGTTAGTGCTACAGTGAATGCATTTGTGTGTTGAGACTAGTGCAGTTAAAATGCAAATCTTTTTAATTCTGTTTAGGCATGTTTATGCAGTGGTTAATGTGCATCTGTGCAGCAGGTAAACCATGTGTTTGTGCCATTTCAGCTGCATTTAATCTGGTTGTGCAGCACGCAATGCATGTTTGTGCCTTAGGTGACACATGCATTTCTGTTGCATGCATTTAATGCACAGTTGCACTGCAGTAGGTGTGTTCGTGCAAAGCTGTTTGTATTTGTGGCAGTTGATCACAATGTGCATTTGTGTTAATGTATGTGCACTAAGGTTAACGTGTGTGCGTGTGCATGTGTGTGTGTTTGTGTTGTAGTTAATGCGCGTGAGGACCGTGCCAGGGACCACTTATTTCTGCCGCACGGGGAAGTCCTTCAAGGGTCAGATGATGGATCGCTTCATGCTGGTTGACTGCAGGGTTGTGCTCACTGGAAACTACAGGTAAAAAAACCCTTTAACATCCCACATTATATACACAGATGGATGTTTAAAAAAGTATAAAGATGAATATAATATTGCATTTAATCTCACTTTACATGAGCTAGCATACATCTGTACACAAGAGCTGCAACATATGCTATTTTTTTAATTATTCAAATTGGATAGGTTCGTCTTGGACATAAATGACTAGCAGGTCTTGGTAGTCATTTTTCCACAACATAGGTTCAGAATAATGTATATCAAAGTAGCTATCTATGTCACAATATTTTGAATGTGTTAACATTAAACAAACTGTTAAAATTTTAGTTCATTTTAGTTTCATTTTAGAAGTCCAAAAGTGACATCAAAATACACCAATTTAAGAATTTTGAGGGTTTTTTTTTTTTTCTTTTCCTACAGTTAAAATATGTTGTTCTGAGTACATAATGCTGTTAGCTTTTTTGTTAAGGCTAATATTGGTTTGTAGTCATGAAGCTATACTTGAAATGAGCCAACAACTGACATAACACACTGTCAATTAGCATTCATGACTCTGTACAACAAGCATCCATGCATACCTACTTTATAGAACTATGTAATGCGTTCAAAAATGAAAGCAACACAATTTATGCATATCTTTTGGAGAAGCTGAAAGCTGATATAAATCAAACCAGTATACAACTAACAAGGGATGGTTCTTACATTGTGTTATTTAACACATCATTTTTTTTTAATGACTGGGAAGGCAACAGGTAAAAAAAAAGACTTAAACATCTCCCTCAAATAGTGACAGGCTTGCATGTCTTTGCATGTGAGTTCTGCGATTATGGATGGAATTTGCTAGGCGTGCAGCAGTGCTGTTTTGGCCGCTTTCTGCAGCGCTGACTCATGGGCTGCAGGCGGATGATGCACTTGCAGGTGTGTCTGATTTGTCTCGGCCAAATAAACAGGGCGCTTGACATGGTAATGATTTTGTCATCCGTATCGAGCATTTAAGAGGTGTGGTTGCATTTGGTCCTTTCAGGGTGATCAGAATGACACCTTCATTGTTCTAAGTCTTGGGGTGACATGGGCATGTTGTCACTTATGCAAGATGTTTTTTTGTTTTGTTTTATGACTTAAGGCCAATGATAGAAAAGTTTACACCGTTGATGGGATGCTCAATATGTTGGTTTCACCAGTTTATGTCAAAACTCTTGGTAATAAGAGTTGTTTTTTTATTTTCCATACCCAAAACAATTCCAGTCTAAATTTTGGAAATTCTAATGTTCTGTTACAACATTCTGGATAATAAAGAACTACAATAATTCCACAGCAGGTTAGAATTAGGCAGGGGTTATATATTTAATATCAACTGTCAATGACTAGGTTAACCTCAACTGCACTCAGGGCAAAGTCATTTCTTAAGAAACTCTGCTTGCTTGGGGCAAATTGTCAAATTGATTTTGGGGCACGTTGTCACTTGTGATGCATCTTTATAATGTAGGCATAATTACGAGTATAATTCTGAAGCAGGCACGCCATACTTTACACAGCTCTATGGAAGTACCTGCCATGGCTTTGGGAATTTGAGGTGGGGCTGCACAAAGGTCAATCTCTTTGTTCTCTGGATTGCTATCTCCTCCACTGTGCCAGAGTGCTGGGACACGTGAATCAGGGCATCAAATAAAAAACCAAAACACTTTGAGGTAACTCAATACAATGCATTTTCACTTTAATGTGAGTATTATATTCCTATCTTTGAAAAACATGAAAATGATTCCGGTGTGAGTGGGGAAAAACGGCCATTTTGGTTTTTAGAATTATTTAAGTATTTACCACAATCAGAGACACCCATCTGTACTGTTTTAAGTAATTTTTTTGGAAATCCAAGGAATAATTCATTGGAACACAGCTAGCAGTTATGGAAACAAATTTAACCAAGTGGGCTGCTTCAGAGAATAGAAAGTAGCTCCAATCAACAGCTGGGAGTTAGAGGTCTTGCATCCTTCAGTTCAAAATAGTCAAGAAAGGTTTATCACGGAAAATGACCATTTGTGTAGGACTGTAGTATGTAGCAAGCTAGCTACATACAAGACTGTCCTTGCTTGGTAGCCTGTGAACTTGGTACTCATGCAGTCATGTCAAAACTTTGGGAGCAATGAAAATAGAAACCAAAAAAGAAGCACCATTAAAATGTGTCAGACTTTTGAAGTCTTGTATTAAGTGGCTTATTTGCAATGAAAGAAAACAAATGAGAATGTGTGAAACTATTTCTGTATGATTGAGTGAAGAAGTCTCTTTTGGTGCTGTTTAGAGCAAACATTGGAGCTTGCTAATTGGATATTCTGTTTTGTGGTTTGAGACGGGTCACAAACATTTTGGAGAATCAAAATGTGGTTTTGTTGTGAACTGTAATTGTTTAGCAGTTTGCACAAGTTTACATGAGTCCTGTAAAAACCTGACCACCGCTTTTCCTCTCTGTGTCTCTAGCTTCATGTGGTCTTTTGAGAAGATCCATCGCTGCATGGCGCACCTTTTCCTCGGGGAGCTGGTGACTACCTTCGATGAGGAGTTCAGAATCTTGTACGCTCAGTCCGAGCCAATGGTTGTCGAGAATGCCCTCGTTCCATTGCCCGGAGAAAGCTCTTACAGCAGCCAAAGGACTCCATCTTTCAGGAACCCCAGAGGCTGCCTGCCTTTGGAGAACACTCTCTATGGTGGACACTTTGGGCATCCATTTGGCGACAAAATGAATATGCACCCTTTCAGAAGGGTCGACCACTTCCAGTCCTCGTTGGAAACGATGCAGATGCAGATGCACAGCAGTAAGCAATCGCACAAACTGTTAAAAGTGGAGCAGGGCAGGTCGATGATGGCCTCCAGGGAAATGGAGATGTCCTATAAGAGGCACAGCTATGCAGAGGGCAGCCATGAAAGCTACGCCGCCTCTCGGCAGTTCATGAAACATCAAGTGATGAACAACCTGGAGGAGGTGGAAGCTCAGAGCTCGTACCTCTTCTCAGAGCAACATCACTACCAAGGACACGGCCCAGGCTCAGGACGTGGTGTCACTGACAAAATGAAGAGCCAAGGATACAGTCATAGAGAGAAATACTTGGACAGCGGAAACCCGCTTGAGCTAGAACCACCGGATACCTATGGCTACGTGGCAGATTATTTGTCTTCCAGTTCCTCAAAGGACGTCTTTCATGACACGAAAGAAATGGCCCCAGGGGAGGGCGTCTATGGTGGGGGTAGTCTGAAGAGAGGGAATATGGGCCAGTCATATGTCTGTCAAACTTCCCCTACTCAGCTACATCCCCCTGACCAGAGGCCCCCATTCAGAGAGTCCAGCTGTGATCGGCAGCCGCAGGAGCCCGGTATGAAGCAAGGCCTACGGAAGTGGAGGATAAACTCATATCTCAGTGCTTATGAAGACGCAGCAGAGGATCCAATGCCACCACCACTGGGGCCAGATCCTTTTGATGAACCCCCAGGTCTTCAGACCCGTCAGTTCCCAGGTTTAGCACCGAAGACATCACAAAGAATACCAAATCCAAACAGGATTTCTTTCCACGCTACAGCAGGCCGAACCTGCTTCTGACGCAAAAGCAACCATCTGAGCTTCAGACCTCCTTAACTGTAGATTCCATACTGACACCAACAGGTTCTGAGACCTCTGCTACAGTAGAGGGTGACAAAGCAGAGGAGGTGGAAGGAAGAGAGCCTAGAGAGACAAGTATTGCTAGACAAGAGTCATTCCGGAGCAGAATCAACCCCATGCTTCAAAGGAGCTCAAGATTAAGGTCCTCCTTGATCTTCCGCTCTAGCAAGTTGGAAGAGAGTAACTCACAGGCATTGAAATCTGCCTCTGGGTCCGACCATAAAGAAAATCCCAAAGAGGATGAGGGGAATGACCTCTTAAAGTCTTCTGTCGTTGCTCAGATTTTGGAAAAAAGACGATCAGTAAGAGAACCGTTTGACTGGAGCAGTCACAAACGGACAGCTCTAGATGAAACCAAAGACCCACAATCAAAGGAAACAAGTGAAGAATCACTAAGTGAAAAAACACTGAAGGATTCTGTGCACAAGGAACAACCTAAACCTTTAGAAAGGGAACAACTTGATATTGCACCAAAGGAGAAATCCACTAACTCATCTTCTGTCGAATCTTTAACTAGCACAACATCCTTTTTAAATATGAACGATCCAGAGGTTAGACTCCAGTATTTTAAAGAATTAGCTGCCAAACGAAAGGCTGCCAAAATTCCTATGGAGTCTGTTAGCGCAGCCCCAGATGTCTCAGAGAATTTAACAGACCGAAATGTGAAAACGCCAGGAATTTCTGCAAATCTACCAGACACTACTCTGACCAAGAAGCCATCCATATCTATCACACCAGCAGATCCAGTTTTAAAGAAGCAAGAGGTTTCAGCGGCAACAGACTCCATAAATCAGAGCCATACGAGCATCAGGAAGACATCACAGTCTGATCTCAAACAGCAGGACTCCAAACTATCTTCTGATATGTCAAAAAGTCCTTCACCTGTGTCATTAAAGGAGGACATTTTGAATCAGTCCAAAGGTTCTCATAACTATAACATTTCTCGTGACAAGGGGCTTTACAGTGATGCCACTGACACTCAGAAGCATGAGTTAAAGAAGGCCAGCAGTCATACTGCTTCAATCATGACTATAAATGAGCCTGGGAAGTCATTGCAGATTGACACCAAATCCAGTTTATCTCTCAATCAAACAGACAGTAGCGTAGATGGCAAGGCTAGGGAGGTAATGAAGGACCCCACTCAGAAACTCGTGAGTCCCTTTGGCACAAAAGATAAGACTGTAGCAGCAAGGGAAGCAGAAGACATCTCCGCGAAGGCAGGATCACAAAGCAACACTGAGGCCGGCCAAACATTAAAAGCGGGGACGAGCCACAGCAAAGAAGAGAAAGATGACCAGAGGTCATCCACCTCCAAAGTCGGCCAATCTCGCTACCAGGCATCCACCTCCAGCTTGATTTATAGCAGTAACCTTAGAGACGACACTAAGGTCATCTTGGAACAGATCTCAGCCAGTAACCAAAGCAGGATGGAACAGGCTAAGAAAGCTGTGAGCAGCACCGATGAAGACAAAATGGGGGAGAGTGACAAGAATGTGGACACGCGTCCTAACCCTTACCTGGCGAAGAGCAGGTTCCAGCGTACCCCCTTGCCTAACCCCCAAGACCGGGACGTTCTGCTGAAGAAGATGGAGAACATGCGCAAAGAAAAGAAAGTCTACAGCCGTTTTGAGGTATTTAAAAACTTAGGAATGAGCAAATTCTCAATACCTAAAATCTGAGGAGGATGAGTAAACAGCAGGGAGTGTAAAGCTGAAATAGATCAATTTTCAAAAATAGATGAGAATATAACATTTAATAAAAGCAGTAAATGTATATTATTTAGTTGTTAGATTCTAATATACTAGCAGAACGGTTGAAAGCTAATTTATAATGTAGGTTTATATGTAGAGATGTGTTGAAAAGGCAAAATGCTGTGTGCATTCTGATAACAGATCTTCCGGTGCATTTGAAAAAAACAATATGTTCAAACAGTTACTATCTATAGTTCACCTAAAACCAGAATGCCAGTGTGCTAGGAAAAATTAGCTTGTTGTTGTCAAAAAGGATAGTTGTGTTGTATGTACCTGTACAGTTCTGAATGGTCTTTTCATTGACCACACAAGAACAACAGAACAGGTGGATCTTTCATCCCTTCCATTTTCAATACCATCAAACACAACTAGCCATAACACAGATATAGGTGTACGCAATATGCATCAATGTTTTTGGCACTGAGATAACTGATGTTTTAGTTTATTAATGAATGATAAAAGGTTGACTATGCAGAATTTTCTCTCTTGTGCCAACAAGGGGAATCAGAATTCGCACACAGTTTTAAAAAAAATTCTGCGTTTTCCACCCCTTGAATTCATATTTAAAGAAAATCACTGTGGTGTAAATACTCAAGCATTCCAACTTTTGCTGCCACAACTGGCTTGCCCACAGGGAAAGGTGGACGCCCAGAAATGTTTCAAACATTTTTGACTAACAAATAAAGGCAGAAGGGCAGAGTCTGGGCAGGTAAATACGCTGACGCAGACTGTCAGTTCATCATGGGTAAAAACTGATGGTGATTATTTTGAGTTTTTTTTTTTTTTGGGGGAAATAACTCTAGAATGGTCAACGTTTTGGCCTTGCAAAGTGGTATCGAAATTCCATTCTGTCCAAATCTGGCTGCTAAGTTGTAGCTTTGAATGATAACATGGATGAGCAGCTGTTTTGACAGCTTAGAGCCTTTTGTGGTTCTATTTTAGGAGAGAATACAATAGTCCATGTTACAGAATTCGTCAACATCTGCCTGAAAAACCAATGAATGAAAGTTAAGCTCAGAATTTAAGAAGCCAGACCATAGATGTTACATAATTATATACCTTGCAGCTCAGCAATGCTTAGCTTGTCTTTACCTGCCTTACGTCTGTTTAACAGATGGGGTCATAACCCAGGATGACAAAGAGGGGAGGAGACACCCTAATGGAGAAAAAAGGCGGCACACCCATCTCTTCAATACTCATTGATGTTTCTATGGCAGAAGACCAAGCCTGACACGCTGAGTCAGTCACAGCACTGGGGCTTCAGAGAAAGCAATTTCCAGGGAAAGTTCATTTTTGTAGGATGTGTGCCAAGCAGAATCTGTACATAGTATTCCGTAAACAAGAGTAATAATACTCTATTGCTTTAGTATCTTCGTTTTGTTGACTCTAGATACCGTGGCATTCCAGCCTCATGGCACACTGTTTAAGAATGTGGTTCTTTCAAGGTTTACTGTTTTCTGTCACACTCCTGGTCATGTTGGCCCAGCTGCCTGTATTTTAGGCCTGACATTTGTAGAATGATTTACTTTATCATTTAGAAAAAATATATATTTTAGATATGTAGGTTAAATTAAGTTTTTTTGCGTATAAACTGTTTTTAAATTTTCCAAAAGAAAATTTGATTTAAAACATAAATATTTTATATTACCAAGACTGCTTGCTTTGATTCCATGATACAGACTCCCAACTGTTAAATGTTTAATGTACTACAGGCACCAATAGGCTCTGAGGGTAAACATGAAACTGGCAACCACTGCCGCGCGTTAGCTTTCTGTTTGCTTTCGTATCAATTTTGGTAATTAAACATGGTAAACACACAGCACAAAGTGCAAGGAAGTGGGACAAGCCCCTGGTTTGAATTGAAGGTGTGGCATAACACTGACCAATCACGATGCTTTCTGCTAGCCTTTATGTTCAAACAGTTGCATCACTGATACCTTATTTTCCATTGGTGCAGCACATGCTCACTGCTCTCACTCTCAAGTTTGATTGGCCGTTACCATATACTCTTTTAACAGTATTAACTTTGCCTGTTGAAGAATCACTAATTACAGGTTTGGTGATGTTTTTTTGCATTAAATGTATGCTGAATATAGTTGCTGCTGTTATACTAGGAGACCCCAGTACATGGATATCAGTATAACTAGAAATATTTAATCATCATGGGCCGAATCAGCTGAACAATCTACCTGTACAAACATCTAAGGAATGATGGGATTTCAAGAATTTACTCAATGACAGAAGTGCACCAATGAACTTGGATGATTTGCCAACTTGGGGTGCAGGTCTGCACCTGTACAACGTATTGTACACACACGTATTGTACATACAACGACTTTCCTTTTCCTACCAATCAACCATTGATGCTTTTCATTCTGAGCATATGTTACACTGTATATATTTGGAAATAGGATTTGCTTCTAACTTAAGTTGTAATTTTTGTGTTTTTACTTTATAAAGTCACAAATTGAAGCATTTACAATGATAGATTTTTACAATAGCAAATATATTGTATAAATCATGACACTGTAAATTCTAAAACTCTAAACTTCCCCCCCCTACATTTAGCTCATTTTTACAAGCTTCATACCTGCTGGCATGCTAATTCGCAGATTTTTATTGCTACAGTTTTTTGCTGAGTCATTTGATGGCGATATCATGAAAAACCTTATCGCTAACCTTCCCCAAGGTCTCGAGCCAAGTACCCTACACTTTAACAAATGTGTCTGGCCTTAGCTCATGCCAGCTTGTTTCATTTTGCTTGCAGTTACATTCATGTTGCTGACCTTGCTCATGTTTTTGAGGACCAGTCACATACTCACGAACCCAAAATACTGAGAAATCGACAGCATGAAAGAATATACGAATACATTCATTCCTGCCAATTAAGAATTAAATGCAACTTAAATAACGGAAATTACTAACAGCTGCTTGTTCTCATGCTAGGAACTCACTGTACCAGTTTGCAGGGTCTTCAGTTGGCTTACTTTCCTTACCATATTCCTTGTCCTCACACGTCCATCCAGAGATGAATGAATCTATGCCTTTTTACTAAGCTACCACCCAGCTAAGTGCTTTAATTGTTCCTAAGAAGCCAAATGTAGGTAAAATATCAGAATTTGATGTACTGATGGCAGTTTTTATAATGGAAGATTTTATGATTTTCTCTAACTGGAAAGAGAGATTTGCACTACAGTGGGATGCAGAAGTTCTAACCAGTCTGACCTATTTCCATCACACAGAGACAGTTAAGAGAAGGTGATGAGGCAAATTAGCACCGACATCTGCCAGCGGTCAATCGCCAAGACAGGTGCAGCTTCTCTATTAGGTATTATAGTACATGCCAATTCATTTCCTGCCAGCACATACTCCACAAAAGAGCAAAGGGTTCGCGAACATAACAGAGTTTGTTTGGTTTCCTGTCATGCTATTTAGAAAATGTCATTTGACTCAAGGCCTGGTAGCCTTTGTACAGTGTTATGGTTCAGTTATTAGCTTGTCACCCTTCCTGTTCTATATATAGGCTAAACTACCACCGTATCCTGAGTCGAGGACATTGTTGAGTTGAAGGATTGAGCAGTGACATTAAATTGCAGATACTATGCATGAAAGCTCCGTTCAGAGTTGTCATTTTATTTTACAGCATAAAAAATACTGTTGTAGGACGAATGTTTAAGGATTATTTTGCCACAATGGATGGTATCAGCACGGTCTGTTATGTTATTATTATAAACACGGTATTGTTGCAGTCACAGTTTGTGTATGCGGGTGTTTCTGGAACATATTTGGCAAATATGTTTTCTCAGTGTCACCTCTACCAAGGACTCAGAATTGCAGTGGCAGAAGTACATTAGTGCTGCCAGCAATTTGCTGCCAGGACATATCCGAAACCCCTTGTGCTATGCATTTTTACATCCCAGAATACTTCAGCCCCCCACACCAGCCTCCGAGCCTTAATTGTGTGTTTATATTTTCAGGATGTTTCAACTATTAATATTCATTTAGTAGAAAATAATTTGCACATGATTATAGTAATCCATGTTAATGATTCGTAGTGATGTTGATTATTGCTCCCATTTGCTAATTGCACACAAGTAGTCACACAGTAAAATGTAAAAACAGAAGAGGCTCTGCGATGTAGAATGTGTATATTTGTGGTACATTTGTGGTCACAGATTTTTTTTTTGAACTCTCAAACTGAAGTCCTCTCCCTCTAATATCCCATCAACACTTCTAACCCCCTTCGTTAGCTTCAGTTGGCTACATCCTGTTGGATCTTTGTAGCTTCCTTTACTTTTAGGCCTGGTAAAATCTTGCTCTGTGTCAGGTAAAATCTGCATCGGTAGAGGCACCAAAAACAAAATTTGGTGGAACTCCTTCCAAAGTTTTTTTCTATTTAGTAAATGTTGGTTTTTAGCATTTGGCAGGTGTAATATTAAAATAACAGTTGGGATGGGTTGATGAAAATTATATTGGTGTAAAGTCGAGTGTGTGCGCATGTATTTGTGTGTTAAGCTGTGTGTAAAGCTGTAGGGAAGGGGATGTGTTAGCTGTGCAGGCTAGCATACACATCTGTGTGACATTGAATGCATTTTTGTACTTAAGGGTGTGGGCTTGTGTGCAGGTAGGCTAGCATTTTCATTTAAGCGAGTGTGCTCATGCTAGCACAAGGGCATGCATGTATGCATACGTGTTAGCGTGCATGCTGCTGTGTATGTTTGTACATGCATGGTATAAAAGGACTGTTTCTGCCAATAGTCAAAAGTGAGGACCAGATCAGGCGTTTGGTGCTAACAATGCCAGCTTCGTATCTGTGCTACAAAGTGCCTTTTGCTATTCTCATGTACCCCCATAGACCTAAATGGTTGATTGTATATATTCCACACATTGTTCTACTAAGTGCCTTCTTTTAATCCAACCTGATACTGTACACTTTGTATGTGTGTGATTTATACTTTTACTACACATTTATACTATACACACATTTTTAAAGCAAAGCAAATTTACACTTGAAAATCCCTCTGGCTGTAAGTATCATAGAACATTTTCCGCATCTTTGTATTTCAGGTGGGGAAAATCGTAGTAATGTACGTGCATTGTGTTGGAAAAAAATATTTTAATAAATAGTGGCCAGTCAGTAATAGCTTTTTTTGGATGTGTAATAACCATAAAAGTTGTGTTTTGGAGTTCAGAAGGTTCAAGAGACTAGTGTCACCCAGTATATCAGTCTCCTAGTTTTTGTTGTATATACATGTTATTGTTAAACTTAACTGTCAGTTTATATGCAAACTGTAATGTAATACCAAGAACATTCCTATAACATATGCAAATAAAAGATTTTGAATTACAATGCCAAAATATTTATGCCATCGAACATTTTTCCATAATTAAAAGAAAAGACAAAATATACTATTGTCTCTGCAAATTTGTCTTGTATTTTGTCAATCTCGTTGAACCTAAAAAAAACACCATCTCCATTGTTGTGTTTTAAATTCATGTTTCTTAAAAATACTAAAAAAAGTCAAATATGTTAATAAATAGTTTTTCTTATTTCCTGAAATTTGTTTTTTGGAGATGACAAGATGTTTATATGATGTCAAAATTGTGTAGTCATCACTGTGTTTGGTTTGTAGTAAAAGATAAAATGAAACCAAAACTGTGACTACTTTTTGTTTTTTCTAATATAACAGAAATTAATTCAAAAACCTATTTCAGAATTTAAATGTAAAAGGTCAGTAGCTAATGTTTGATTTAGCAACTGATAAGACACCAGCTGAGAAAATATCCTGCAGTTTCATGGTCCAGCAAACATTCCATGCTGGGGCCTTCTTATATTTACTAAAACTCAACATTTTGTCTGTCATGAGTCTCTTTCACCACCAGGTGGTGTGAGTGAGTATGATTAGCAGATGATACTGCCCATCATAGACAGCCTATCACAGCCATCAATTAGAAGCATGTTTTTATGTTCACTGGATAATAGTTTTGGAGTGTTATCAACATAAATGCAGTTTCTTCTTTCACCCACTACATGGTATCACCCCAAATATTTTTCCTGTTGTATATCCAGCATTACCATTCGCTGATCTTAAACTATTCACATATTTTTGCTTTCTTTTGGTTTGTTTGGTTCTTTTTGTTTGTTGGGTCACATCAGTTTGTTCGGCAGGTCCATCATTGTTGGATCTGCCAGCATGTATTTTAACTTCTAAAGTAATGAAAGTTATACAAATGCCATACTAAATGCACAAAAACTTTTATTGATTCCAAAAAAGTTACTTTCCCTGTAATTAAAACAAACCTCTTTCATCCCAATAAGTACCTTTTTGGTCAGACACATTTTAAACAGTACAGTATTTAATGATACTGTATCGCCATCTTGTGTGGCAAAATGGAAGTACAGTTAAACTCGTCAGCACTTAAGTGTTCCGTGCCCTGTAGTGACGTCTGTGTAAAACATCTTATCGTGCACTACTTTGGATCAGTAATTACCCCATATATGTTTTTCCATTTAATTGTATCAGTAAATATGTCTTGATATAGCTGACACAGGCTTCGTCAGGCTGCAGGAGTTTATGTTGCGTTTTAGTCATCCTTGCGGTCTTGTTGTGCTCTTGACAAGCAACAAGGGCGGACCTCCTCCTCTGGTGAAAAGCTAGCCGGAAGAAACACGGAACAGAACTCAGCTGAGAGGCTACTGCTTCTGGCCTGCACCAATACATAAGTGTAGGAACAAGAGTATAAGTAGTGCTGCCTGGTCAGTGTGACTGACAGGGAGGTCAGGCATTTGGGACGGACCAGGAGGGACCAGGACTGAAACCGTAGAAGTAGGAGAGCTGAACAGCAAAATAAGTTGGGATGCTTTAACGACAACTGTGGGTGGGAGCCTGGAACAGAAAGGGAGAGAAAAAAAAAGACTTGTGGGGAACAGTAGCAGCAGGCTGAAGAGAGAGCAGTAGGGAAGGAAGAGGAGAAAATGATAGAATGAGGTTTGTGTGCGCAGTAAGGAAAGCCCTGGCGGAATAAGGTTTTGGCAGCATAAGGGCGGTAAGTGAGGAGCCAGCACAGTCAGGGGGGTACCCCTGGGGCAGCGGCCACCAGACCATGGCAGGATCAGTTTAGGACAGACACCCAGCCACGATGCGGTGACAGCGCTGACAGCTCAGTCGGACAGAGACTCTGAGCCATACCGAACCTAAGCCATATCCCTCAGATAAACAAACTGCTAAAGAAGTCTTTCTGCCCAGGCTTAAAGGCAGAAATCTTGTTCCTGCACAACAGTTTATAAACTGGTATATTGTGCACAAAGATTGGGAAGAAATTGAATGGAGTAATTGCACCTGAGCAATGGATCATGGGATTTCTGTAGAAATTGGCATTGAGGCTTTTGTGTTACAGTGTTTACTTTACATTGATTTTATTGGCAAAATAGTTATACAACAGTTTGAAGTCTGCTAAGGCTACCAAGAAAATTACGAACGGAATTCAAAAGTGGGTGAAATCATGGCAGATGACAAAGCCTATTCAAGCATCACAAACGTACATTAAGGGGGTTTTGAATTCAGTTTTTTTCAATTCATGAAAGGGACTAAGACGATGAACTACAAAAGATTTTTCAAGTTGATTTCTGTCAGAATGTCAGGGAACAGATGGAAATCGGTTAAATTCAGTTTGGAACAACGTCCCAGGTCATATAGTAACAGCTTTAGAGTTTTCCAAATCCAGGCCTGATACAGTGCTGAACGCTTAGGCCAGTCACCCTCAATCATGTTATTACTCAGCACTTAATTGATAGCTATAACATTTAATTATACAGCTAACTTACCTCGTCTGGCTTTCTGTCACTGAAATGAACTGAAGACTACTGCTTGAAACTGCAGACATACCTACACCGTGTGCCAACCAATGGCCCAACTTAGCTTCATGTCTAGAGGGCACATTATTTATCATCACGTGTGGTCCTCATCTAAACAGGCTGTCCAAAGCCGTGACACACACACGTATGCATGCCAGAGCCAATTTCCTGGTGTTTCGACTCCAGCTAATTCACATCATATATATTCACAATTATCATCTAGCTAATTCATTAGCAGCCAGTGTTTTAGCTTGACTTCAGACCTCACATCATGTTTCTGTTCATTCTGTGTACATCAGTCACACTGTTAGCCACCTAGCTTTTAAGCACAGTAGTTGCTGTCCACCGTTCATTTCTATGCAGGTAGTTTTATATGCAGCAAACTGGGAGAAGAAAAGCAAGAGGCTTAAAATACATAACCTGCGGTTTATTGACATTACAAAAGCGACAAGGAAAGACTTCCCGGGTCCAAATCACTTAGCTCTCACCCACAGAGTCACATAGTAAAGGTTTTAATGACTGTACCACCAGCATTTCCATGTGACATATATACATACAACAATATAACATAACTGGTCGAAATAACACAGCATTGAATCTTGGCAACCATACTGTCCATTTGGGCAACCAAAACGTGATGGCTCCCGGCCAAAGTAAGTGTTAGGCCATGGATGATGTTCTTGTTTGTGAAATACTTTAAAGTAAGAAGATGTCTGTGAGACACAGATCTCGGTGACAGTCATGGTCAGAAACTCCAGAAGCTTCGGTTTTATTTCGAACATACAAACACGGATGGAATAATCTGTAGTTGTGGGGGAATTTTTAGGAGAGCGCTCCTTTCGCCCTCCAGTCCCGGGCCAGCAGCTCTAGCAGCTGCTCTTCGTCGTCCTCGCTGCTCTCCTCCTCCTCCATCTCGGACGCCCCGGTCTTCTTCTCCAGCCTGTCCTTCGCCAGATCCCGCTTCTCTCTCAGATGTTCCACCCTCCGGTAGCATTCGCTACAAAAATAACGGATATAAGAACACATACTAGATCCAAGCACCAACTACCAAAAAAAAAAAAAAAAATTCTTACTAATGTTTTTCTTGTGTCTCCTCACTAGTCCTAACATACTGATTTCTGATTTATCAGATTTTTTGTTACACACTTCAGCACGTGAAACACATAATCAATAATGACTGTTTAAACCTTTTTCTTCGCCATTTGGGCTGTATTCTTCAAAGATACAATATTAACTTTGATTGGCTTACTTCAGGGAAGCTATTTATGTACAATCTGTTTGTGCTTGTGATATGCAGAGTGAAAGAAACGAAAGAACCAAAACGAATACTGCCACAAAACACGGTACTCTTATGGATTACTTACATCTGTTCATCAATCTCATCGATCTGTCGCTCTATACGGCCTTCTTCATCGTCCTCAGCAACAATGGCTTCAGAGGCCTGTGGCGAAACAAAGCCCACAAAAATCATGAGTGACACTTGAGCAGTGCATAAACAAACATCAGTGGTACACAAAATAATGGCAACACCAACCAATATATGAATATTCATCAACTACTAGATGACCATTTTCTTCCATCTTAGACTGCCATTATAAATGTTCTGAAGTAATTCCAGTAGGATATTCATCCCTAAAGATGGAGCGCCATCTAAACACTCTATTAAACATCCTACGAAATGCATTAGATGATTACATTAATGTTACCATAACTTTTATTCACTACCTGTAGTTTGGTTTTGATTTACTTAGCTTACGTTGTTAACTTGGCGAATTTCCTTCTGAAACTCATCCCATTCCTTGTCCATTAGGTCCTTTGGTGCATCGACTTTGCGGACCTGTAAAGGAAAGACGGAAAAAAAATATCGTCAAAATTCATTTACAATCCTTCAGGTAGCGGTCCAAGCTCTCGATACTGGGAAAATAAGATTATTGGCCAATCACAGATCATAGAGTGAAATATCCACAAGTTTGCTTTGCAGCTGTATGTGTGTATGGACCACAGGTGCTGCCAGTTCTGCGATCTGCAATCCTCCATTTCATTCTGCACGTTTATGGTGATGGAGGACATGGTGATTGACACTGCAGCTACCCATAATGCATTTTGATGTGACACTCCCGACAACCCAAACAATGACGTGGCCATGGGCTGACAATGGACTTGACATTGGACTGTAGGGCACTTAATAGAGAATAGCTGGTTTCTCAACCTTGGAGCCCGCAGTTTCTACATGGTACCATAAAATATAGCATAGCTAACATCGACTAATTTGGAACAGATGGAAAACATGTAGGAAGGTTTCAATAAGTGGCAAACCTGCCACCTGACACAAAACAAGAACCACACATTTAACAAGTGTATTTGGTTGGCTGGTGTTTTTAGTGCAGTCACAAAACAGTACTGTATTCCACAGCAGCTACATTAGCTGATGTTTGGTATGATATGCAACCATTCTGTAAGCACCCAAAGAGTTACCAACATTAGTCAAGTAAATTTATCCAGTTTTTTTTCTGGACAAAGTGTACTCTCAGAAAGAGTACAGAAGGATTTAAAAAATAGACATGGACATGGAAATAACAGTATTCTGTTCAGGTACGTAAGGGGAAATTAGATGAGATGAAATAAGAGACAGGTGAGATAAGCAGTGTTGTTTTTCTAGCATGTACAGCTCTAAAGCTGTATGAGAAAATATGGATTTTTTAAATTGAGAAAATAAATACACCAAACACATATCTTCAAAGACGAGAAAAGTCACGGCATATTTCACACGCAGAACAGCGAGCGAACTACGAAATGATCCAAAAATCCATGCGCCTACCTTCGCATCTGTGACCGGATCATCAAAAAACCCCTCTGGTAAAGCTTCAGCTGTGTTTTCTTTCCTGTGAGATAGTGGCAAAGGGCCAGGAAGCTTTCACACAGAGCAACACTCAGTCTTAGTTCACATGACTTGCATATTTGCAGACACATCATAATATCCCAGGAAATGAGGACCTTCTGACTAACTTTCAGTGACATTTCCCCAACTAAGCTATTATACATTATAACAACCTTACATTGTAATAAACATTTCTAATATATCAATAGCGAAAATGAGTGATCAATCACTAAGGTAATATGCCTACATTTCACCAATTGGTAAGCATGTCTCCCCATTGTCCCTGAAATCTTGTTTTTCCACTTTTCTAGGTCAACTTTCAGTTGCTCTGAAACGGCTATTAACATATATTAGATGTGTATGATTTTGCTGTTGCCACCTACTAGTATACATGTGTGTTCACTGTGTGTCCCTGTGTTAGCAGACAGGAGCTCCTGCTGCTGGTTCGATCATTGCTATAAAATGAGGGTGGCTCATTTGAAAATAAGGCAGTGATATGAATCACATCTAGAGCTGAGAAGAATTTAGGCTCTGCTCTACATGTAATATTGTTACATACTGTGGAAAAACAGTCCACTTGGAACAAAGCCCAGCATAGAT
This sequence comes from Albula goreensis, assembly GCA_022829145.1. Lineage (NCBI taxonomy): Eukaryota > Metazoa > Chordata > Actinopteri > Albuliformes > Albulidae > Albula > Albula goreensis. Next base: position 8,194,356 of record CM040750.1, on the reverse strand, counting down.
GAGGGTCCCCCAAGACTGAGCTTGAAACTCCCTGACGTTATATGTTACATGCTGTGAAGGACAATCCACCATTCACATTATCTCTGGCAATTGTAGCGATGCTAATTTAGGTTGGTTGCTTATGAGAACTATTGGAACTGTTGATAGGCCATGACTGTGCTACCTACAATTTTCATAGTATTATACTGTTTAAACTTCCTTGATAATTATATAAATGTTGCATGGGTTTAGGGGAGGTTTAAAATGAGTTGATTATATGCCTTTAAATATCTGCTAGAAAGTTACTAAGTAACTTTAATAACTTTAAAATATTTTGACTACATTCAAGAATATTATCTGTGACAATTTTGACTGTGATAAAAACATAACCTTAAGCATAGGTTTACAGCATGTATTTTTGTAATGTTTTTTCATTTTTGGTTTTGGTTATGGAAAATCAAGTATTTGGGGAACGGCACCAAACCTCACCTCACCGCTGGCTTCTCAGGCTCATCTGGCTTCAGGACGGACCCAGAGTGCGAAATGGCAGGAGTGGATGGGAAACCGCTGTCAAAAAAATCTGTCAAACAAAACAGCAGACAAGACTATTTATGAGGGTGACTCAACAAGTTTGCAGGTTCATTTTGTTATAAAGTTTTTAAGTTTTAAGATTTTCCAAAATATTGGGAGTATCCCATTCTAACACTGAAGATAACAGATTTGAAAATGTAAAAAAATAAAATAATTTCATTTAATTTTTAAATGAAACATGGATATTTGTAGAGAGAAACTGTTCAATGACGAACAATCATATGAATCTCAGCAAAACATCTTAATATCATGTTCATGCATTCCCCCATGTTGAGTATTCAAGTATTCAATCAAATTTCCTATTAAGTTCTCTGTCTCTGCAAATAATCATAATCTACATGCCAAATATCCACAAATGGTTTCTTTATTGGTCCAATTTTTCTTTCCACAATAAAGACTGTTTGTAAAATGTGAGTGCTTGTGGCAGGGAGCCAAGAAGAGAAGGTTAGGGCACAAAGGGGTTGATTCTTTAATTTTTATACTAACTGTGCATGACAGACATAAGTTGTATCCACACATACATTCATTTGGGTACCAGTTTAGCTGAAATCAAATCAGTCAAACGGATTGAAGTAAATGATGCTATTTTCTTATAACCCTCACCTGCTGGGAGTCCAGCGACTGTGGAAGAGTCTTCACTCTTTTGAGCTGCAGAGCTCCTGTCCGCTGTTCTACCACGACCTGTCAAGTCAGCGTCTCGGTCCTTATTGTCACCTTCGTTGCCGTGTTCACTGTCGCCGTCATCACTGTCATCATCGTCTTCGTCGTCATAGTTTCCGAGCAGCATGTGAAGCCCGGCTTTTGAGGAGCTGGCTGTCGTCTGGCTGACGTTTCTTTCAGAACGAACCCTGCAACATTAAGAAAATATAACATTGCTTCTCACAACAGATCAGAATCTGATCTGAAAAAATAGCTGTGGGTAAACCATTCCTACCTTATATTTTTACCTACTTAAAATATCTTGGAAGTTCCTTTAATGCAAAGTAGGCACATTTACAGACCACACCTAACACAGGGCTTTTGTTTTAAAATGGTTTATTATGTTTTAGGGGTTTAGAATGTTTTTCCCATGGCAGGGGTCTGAACCCTGTTCTGCACTGGTCACACCCAAATCTACACAGAGTTGTCAATCCATGGTCATGTACCAGAGGCAAAAATGAAATATAATAGGTATAAACAATATTCTCACCAACAATACTATTACATTAGGCACGCTATTGTGAAATTTTGAACGATGAACAATATTGATTTTCCCACATTTCGAAAATGTCATAACAAGCACATATTTTCCCAAAATAAAGTGCTTTGATTCTGATTTAATGCTCATCTTTTTGCATCATCATAACTGCATTATGGTTCCCTGGTTCAAACTCCGCGTATATTTTATACATTTAAGAATGAGTTAACTTACCCCCCAGGGTGTGAATTAGCGTCTGTATCTGCTGCAAGAAAAAGAAAGACAGACTGAGAAATGAGGTGTCATTCCTCATATACATTCCCCAAAAGATGAAGGTTTCAGCATACTGTAAATGGTATCCATGAAATATAGCACTGAATATTTTATATGTTGTTGCAGAAATATGCAGGCTGTAATATATTTTCCATGTGGTTCCAATGATATACAGGATTTAGTATAACCTAACAATGTCCCCTATGATCTATAACAGGAGCAAATTATACCAGCCTTATGGTAATTTTTCACTAAGTTGGTGTTAATTCATACACTTTAATTTGACCACAATTTTTAACCTCTATCAAGTTGTTAAAGATACTACCATAAGGATTTCTTACTTCTTATTATGCTGTTACTTGATCACTCATGTCAATTAAATAAACTTTTAAAAAATTAAACAACATTTATTGGTGCAGTCTGTGTTTTTAAAACATTTATCCATTTGTGTGAATGCTACGTTGTATCAGTTTTTGTAAATCTAAATGCTAGCCTTTCTAAATGACTTGTAGATTGCTAGCAAGAGAAAATAGCACGTTTAGAAAAGTCAAATCAGAAGACCATTTGTAAAGACCAGAAAACGATATCTGTCTTACCACCATTTGCTAAAGCTAAAGCACTGGGCCTCGTGAAATGAAATGATTAATATCAACCAAAACTATAATCAAAAATGAGATCCAAATTTTCATTCTCTTACCTTTTAATCTTTTCAACTGTGTGTTTTCAGAATCTGTCGTTTTCCTTTTGAGGACTGGTCCTGGGGTAGTCTGCTGGGTTTGTTTATCTTCTTTCAGTTCCTCAATTTTCTGGAAAAAGCAGATTCAAAAATTTTGAATGGTGACCTCAAAGGATCTTCAACTGTAAAGGTGAATTTTATTCAGTGAAGAAAAGCATTATATATTTATTTATTGAAAAATAAATGTTTTGCTTGTTAAACACTTTGTTGACCTGCTTAATAAAATATATTAAGCTGCTTAATAAGGCTTAACACACCTTCTTAACATTCTTAACACACCTAAGCGATCAGCTAGAGACTCAAAAATTAGCACACTCAAAGGATACTAGGATACCTGTGAACAACAGCATTTTTATATTGAAAACTAGATTTTATGCTTGTTAAGCAGTTTGTTGATCTGCTTAACAAGGGTTACCACACCTACATGATGACTTGAAGACTCAAAAAATTTTAACAGTTGAAGGATACTATGCATACCACCTGTGAACAAAAGCATTTTCTATTTCTTCCATGTCTTGTTAATCAGATTCCTATACTGTGTTAAGTAGATCTAGAGTCTGGCTTAACAGGCACAAAATGTATTTTTCAATACAGAAATATGTAATTCTTTAGGTCACAGGTAATGCTCATAGTACCCTTTTACTGTGCAAATGTTTGAGTCTCTAGATCATTGTTTATTGTTGTGTTAATCTTTGGAAAGCAGATCATTCATTTTCTGGAAAGCAGATGTGACGTCAATCATATAAATATACAGATGTGACGTCAATAATATAATCTTGAGTTATGGAATAACTCAACATCAGCATGTTCCTGATCAGACAGGAGAAACTGCTATTAACCCCTGCAAGGTAAAGCCATTTTTTTCCCACCACACATCACTGTGGGCCTCCCACTATTTGAACACTGAGCAGCTATGGCCATTAATGTCACTCCCACTATTCTGCATCACTAATGCAGAATAGTTGAGGTTATCACTGATGCAATGATAAGATATTAATTCAATGGGGGTACTCACCTCCTTGTGCTGCTTTCCGAGGACATGAGCCTGCCATAATATTTCAGATTTGACTGGCACACAGCACAGCACACAACTTAAATGACCAAGACTGTTGTATGTGGATTACTCCAGTTAAGGTAAATACATTATTAAAAACAACAGAAAACCCATTACTTTAATATCTGTCAGCTGAGAACCACATTATTAACTAGCTACTTCAATGAAAATGCAATTTTATGTCGAGTTAACTGCTTCAGTTTGTCTTCTGTGGCATTTTGTCATCAAAGTAAAAAAAAATCAATCAATTATGACTTTTAATGCAAACTTATTTAATCATTTCACAGTCACACCATAAAAATGAACTGCATGCAAGTAAGATTTTTTTATTATTATTAAGGTCTGACACATTATGTTTGCATCTAAAAGTTGTAGGACTATTAACATGGATGTTGTTAATTTTTCTATATAATATTCTAGGTACAATCTAAGTCTCCTAAAGTGACCACTCGTAATAAATTGATTATCGTTTGAGACCTTTTGTCCAACACTAACTGCAGACAGCAACACAGTCATTACTTAAAATTACTTTTGGATAAAAGACCTACAGATATTTACTTCAATATATACATTCAAAAAAACAACTCGTTGTACTTGTGTTGCCCAAACATAATTTGTAGCACATTTTTGTTGCTGAAAACCGATATGGTAGAAATCATGGGAAAAAAGTAAAAATATTTGCACGTTGATTCAGCTCCTTAAAATAAATTGACTGCAATAAAAATGAGGATTAGTATTCATTGGTTGAGTGGAGTCTAAAATGGGCTACTTGATTTAGAGGTGCAGATATTAACAAGACGCACAAACACGTGCCTAGGCAGACACATGATGGTGCACTTATCCTCTGAAATCAATATCAGAACAGATGTAAAGAAATAAAATTGAAAGTTAATTATTCAGTTCAGCAAGCATGCAACCTGCATTTAAGCTTAATCAAACAGAGATACGCGACAGCTCACTTGGAAAGACAATCAATATAGACAGTAGGCTCATAGGATCGACTTTGATGAATATGACTGGATAAGACAGCCCAAACAAGCTATATACAAGTGACAGCTATCCACAGCACGTATCTGTCAGTGAGACGGCTATTGAAGGCTGGAATTTAGAACTGACATTGGCTGTCTATCAAGACATAGTAAATAGTAAGGTGCTGAGTACGACGAATACCTGTGTTAGCACTATTCAGAGCAAGAAAAGGATATTTGGCAAATGGAGATTCAACACGTTTCTTCTTAGTTGTTTCTCCTTGTTTCTGTCTCATTAACCGTCGCAATTCTTCTTGATTAACGACTTTCTTCCCCTTTGCTTTATTTGTTTTAATGGTAGCCATTTTTATTCTGCCCGTGTATTTGTTTTCCCTGAAGCAGCGCTTAAAAGAAGTACTACCGGGTCATGATTGTCATAATAAAAGCACTGTGCAAAAAAAAAAAAAAAAAAAAGGAAAATTTAAAGTAAGTAATTTAGACATAAAATAGCAGCGGAAATAACATTTATAAGACCTTCTACGCTTAGCAATATTATAGTGAGTGATATAAGTAATGTATTTTATTTCGTCATTGATAAAAACTCAGATGACATATTGCCCCAATAATCACGTTTTCGAAGTAGATTCTCCCGAGATCGTTAAGGGCTTTTATTTTGCCATATTGAGTCGATTTAGTACTGCTAGCTGAAGCTGAAACCAAGAATGAATTCGCGCATCACTATTGCCATTCTTCAACCCATTTCTTCAGGCCTATCATTACATTACATTACATTCATTTGCCTCTTTGAAAAAAAATCTCTTCCCAAGACCTAGATTATTTATAATATTTATGTTCCAAAGTTCTGATTCAGTACAGTGTCCATGAATGTGAAGTATTATGTCAATGGTTCTTGTCGAACAGTGCTTTGACCCTGGTCTAACTAATTTAAATGAAATCTGGGTTAATGTACCAAAAATTCAAACACAGGATTATCAAGGTCTAAAATTGAAATATAATTTTAATGTTCAGAAAATCTGGGAACTCCACTGGAATCTCAAACATGACTGTCCCAGGATACAGACCTTCCTGAAGACCTTTGAATTTCCATAACATGTCAACCTGTTGGACTCTCTGCTTGATGATATAACTAATGCTCCCAATGTACATTTTGTTTACCTTATTTCCATATTACACAGCAGGCAATCTTGCTGTGGCAGAGAAAGTCAGACTATGCACATGCTAATTAAGAGAGGACATTTTTGGACATTTAATATAATGTAGAAATTGAAAAGGTTGTTGAAAGAGGCTACAGAATTGGCAGAATCTTTGAAATCTGCTGCTTTTGTTGTAAGTGTGGCGCCCTCTTTACAGGTTACGTTGAAATCTTTTAATAGGGCAAACAGGAAACTAGTGGTTACCCAACATATGTGAGTGATGACGCCAGTAAATAGAGGTATATTTAGACTTATCTGTAAAAGGAAGGCATTGAGTTAGATGTGGCTAAAATAGTTATTAACGAAGCCATACACTCCTTTGCTGTCTGACTTTTAGAGTCAAAAGTGATTTTTAGCTGTTGGTTGGTTGATTGGTTGGTCGGTCCACAAAAATTACCCCACCCTTTGGCGGCCACAGTTTTTGCACTAGGAGGCTGAAATTTGGCATGGAGGTCAAGTGTGTGTGCAGAGGTGTGTATTTCTGTTCATGCCAATTGGCTGAAAGGGGGCATGACAGTTGGAGTGGCCTGGTCGCAGCTATTGCAAATTCACTATTGTTTATTTTTCTGTTGGACACCACACCAACAAATATAACATATCTCAATTTTATTTTGATTTTGCAGGGTCCTCACAAATGCCCACAAATGAGCTACAATCATAGGATATTATTACTGAGTATTGTTTCAGGGGCATCAACAACATACTGCTGTCATATTATGCTGAGAAAAACATGCAAGAAGGCAAATGGCAGAAACTTACCAATGCCAACACATCTGTCTTTAAGACTGACTTGCTCATCAGCATCTGGTCCATCATTTTCTGTACAAGTTTAGTCAAAGGGCTGCCGTTACCCAAGACTTTATCTCTATACTTCTTATGGACTATGATAACATGGTTTGTTTTCTTTTCACTTAGTTAATATTTCTCACTTCCTGTATTGATTGAAACTCGTATGAAGTTCAACATGGATTTTAAATCTCTTCATGATGCAAACAGTTTGTTGCAACACCCTGTCAGTACACCAGGTTCATAGCCATAATTTTGTGTTCTTCTTGACTGTCAGTGTTACACGTGCTTGTGTTTATAGATCCCTCGTGTTCAAGTCTAGCTCTAGCTCTTCACCTTCTGTCCCTGTCTGCATACTACGCCTTAATTGCCTGACAAGCTTCATTTGCATACCTGCCCAACTGTATTCCATTATCTCTGCTTACTAATACCATGATTGTCCCTTTTTTTTTGCCAGATCATTGCAGTGTTTTGTCCGTTTCGTTCCCACCACTATTGCCTCTTAGGATTGTATGCCATATTAGGAGATGAAGAGGTCTTCAGTCGCTCCATGCATGACCACAAGGCTGCCTGGGAAATGCTGCAGACCCAGGTGGCGTTGATCCATGTCTGACTTTGTCACTGACTTCCGCATGCTCGTCACTATGTCTGGTCATTGATTCAGGGTTATTTATGAGGGAGGGACCTTTGCCCTGCTCAGATGGTGTCTGGGTGCATGGCAAGGGACCATAAAAGAAGAGAGCAGGGTAAATAACCATAAAATGCAACTTTAAACCAAGTCTTTAAAATTTATACACCCCCTTTTGAATCTGACGTTGCCTGTGCTGTGACATCCATTTCCTTGTATTATTTCTAGACACAGTAATTCAAGAAAATCATACTTCTTATAGGCAATGAGGCTGACATGTATAACATTAGGCTCCATCTTACTAAGGTAAAACAATCACGTGACTTCCTCTCCCGAACTGTGTCCTCACCTGAATTACTTGTTTCTGTTTGCAGAGCTGCTGTAAAAACAAAACTGTGGTACGTTTCGTTATTTTAATACACTTGGGTATATTTTTAGACAAATGGCATGTATGTAAACAATATAGCCGCACATATAGTATGTACGTAGATTGTGTTTTAGCTACCTGCAGTTTGTGCGAGTCGACTTTGGTTCCGGCTAATTTACGGCGTCAGACAAACAAAAGGAATAGAACGCATGTCCATATCTGATTAAGGGAAATCACATTTACACCCAGTTGGTATGTAATATCATGTTATTTGTGAAGCATTTATTAATGGTTATCGCGGGCTTGGTTGGACATGTTGTGAAATATTGTCATCTTGTATTCCATTTCTACAATTAATAGTGTGTTTCTTTATGATGCAGCAACACCTGTAACAGTTGCCTATGAATTCTGGGTGTGTAGAGGTACAGAGGTATGTCTTCTTGTCTCTTTAATCAATAGAAGCTGTGTAAAAATGATAAAAGTAATGGTCTGTGTCTTTGTCATTTGTCTTTGGACAAATTATTTTTTTATTATTTAAATTTTTTTTATTTATACATCAGAAAAGTGATTATGCTAAACCTGTTTTCCAGTTTTTCTACCTCTCTGTGTTTGTGGCATTTATTTATTTTTATTTATTTTCATCTTTATCTGTGGCATTTTGACCCTGCCCTCATTGGATTGGATTGGATCAGATTGGATTGGATTGGATTAGATTGGATCGTATTGGATTGGATTGGTTGGCACTTGGCCTGTTTCTCCTGAGGCTAATATTGAGTGCTTCACAGGGTGCTGTGTTGGTTTGACCACTGTAAGTGAGCCTTCTGGTCCTCAGTTCCTTTGATTTGTGTATCCAGGCTTTGCCCCTGTCCTTTATTATGTGAAACCGATCATCACTGCCTTAATGAGTACACTATGAAAACTTTGTGGGCAGTGTCATTGCTATTCCAACTGTAGAGGGTTCTTCTTGGTGCAACCCTTAAGTATTACATCTGAATGTTAGCTTGTGGATTAGCATGGTATTACAGGGGGTCCACGACTTACGAACGAGTTCCGTTCCTACAACGTGTCGTGAGCCGATTTTCGACGTAAGTCGGAATTTATACCTAAATTATACCTAAATTAACACCTTTAGTCACTCACACTGTACACACAACACATAAAGGATATATAAAATACAGTAATTAAATGAAACATTAGAAAAAAAGAACAATTCCTTACCTTTATTTCTGTGGTCGTATTTACAGTACACTGAACATGCTTTAACTTTAGAAGTCAGATATATTCAAGGGAAACGCTTCCAGTTTTTTGCTTTGTTTCACAGCATCTTTTGTTCCCTTTGTATTTTGCTCGCTAATTCAAAGGTTGTACAACATATGCTTCAGGCCATGTTTTCCTTATTGATTTTTCATTTCACAATAGGGAAAAGATGTCCAGTACAAACCTGAGGCTTCTTACATCAATTGAACATCTTTATTGCATAGTATTTTCTGCCCAAGTAACATGTTTCTCTGGGGTTCAGCCATGGCTGGGGTACGAGATTTGCTTGCCTCCACTCTGGATGAGCTGTTAAGAAAGGAGCTGAAGAGGTTCAGATGGAGCCTCAACCACAATGGTCTCAAACACATCCCAAAGAGTCAGTTGGAGAACGGGGATGTACCAGACACTGTGGATCAGATACTTCAGACCTATGGAGCAGAAGAGGCTGTGACGGTCACTCTGCGCATCCTAAGGAAACTAAACCAGAACGATCTGGCTCAGAGACTGGAGAGAGACTACAGTAAGCTCTTTACATTAAATTTGGCTCTAACCTGCCTTATTTTAGAATTTAACTCTTTCTCTGAATGCCTATAATCACTCGTTAATGCACAGTAAAACACACAGGTACACTATAGTCATACGCAGCCCAGCATAGCTGTCCATTATACAGTAGCCATACACATAAACACAGGCCAGTATAGATTCTCATTACACTGTAGCCATACGCACATTTTTGTAATCGTTCTGGACTTCCTGCCAGCAAAAAAAATCCCTTCCCATACTTCCTATTTATTCTGAATACGGCCAGTCTATTGGCTGCTTCTAGTCATGTGTCTTTGCATGTGGCAGTGTTATTAGGAATCCCACCCACAAATTAACAAACTTACAGAAAGTTTATGCATTTTACATAATGGTTCCAATATGTAAAAAATATAATCTTACAACAATTGGGATGAATTAATACATAAGTGATGATTCATTGGTAAATTTTGCTAGGGTTATGAAGACACATTTAACAGTGGCATTTTAATATATAATATTCTTGCTGTTTTATTATCAGGTTTATTATGCTCTGCGACAGAAACAACTGAGGCCAGAACTCCTCGTAAGTAAAAAGCTACAACAACACCATGGAAACAATTCCAAAACCAGGACACCAACTCCTTTCCTTGTATTTTCATTGCCTTTTGTGATTTCTGAATAATTCCTCTCGTTTATGTTGAAATTACTTTCCTTTGTGTTTTCCACAGATCAGGTCATGACTGAAGTTCAGAATGCCATTAAACGTGATTTGAAGAGACGGTTTGAAAAGGTGTCTGAAGGTCATGAAAAGCTTGGAAAGACAGCAAATCTCAACACTATTTACACAGACCTGTATATAACAGATGGGGACAGTGAGGAGGTCCATAATGAACATGAGATGAGACAAATTGAGACAGCATCCAGGATGCAAGCAAGAAAAGACGTTGCAATCAGTTGCACTGACATCTTCAACGGACAAAACTCTTCCATCAGAACTGTTCTTACGAAGGGCATAGCTGGCATTGGGAAAACTGTCTCTGTACAGAAATTCATTCTTGACTGGGTAAACACAAAAGCCAATCAAGATGTTCATTTTCTATTTGCATTTCCCTTCAGAGAGTTGAATTTAATGAAGAAGAAAGAATTTAGTTTGATTAAACTTCTTCACTGTTACCACCCAGAATTCCGAAGGATCAAAAGTTTAGAGGGTGGTAATGTCAAAGTTGTGTTCATCTTTGATGGTCTGGATGAATGTCAACTTCCTCTGGATTTCCTGAACTATGAAAGCTGCTTTGACATTGCAGAGTCAGTGTCGGTGGATGTGCTGCTCACAAACCTCATTAAGGGGAATCTGCTTCCTTCTGCTCTCCTCTGGATCACCTCCCGACCAGCAGGCAGCCAATCAGATCCCTTGTGAATGGGTCGATAAGGTGACAGAGATCAGAGGATTCAATGACTCTCAGAAGGAGGAGTACTTCAGGAAAAGAATTAGAGATGAGACCCTGGCCAGTAGAATCATCACGCATGTGAAATCAACCAGGAGTCTCTACATCATGTGTCACATACCAGTCTTCTGCTGGATTTCTGCCACTGTTCTGGAGGCAGCACTTGGAAAAGCAGAGAGTGGAGAAATCCCCAAGACTCTGACTGAAATGTACACATGCTTCATATTTACTCTGACAAAATACATTGGCCAGAAGTATTGCAATGACAATGAACAGCAAGTAACAAATTCACTGGCAAACGCAGATGGGAAATACATTCTGAAACTGGGGGAGCTGGCCTTTCAGCAGCTGGAGACTGGTAATCTCATATTCTATGAAAATGATTTGAGACAGATTGGCATTGATGTCAATGCAGCTTCAGTTCACTCTGGGCTGTGCACTGAATTGTTCAGAGAAAGTCTGATTTCAAAGATCTGCAAAGGCAGAGTGTTCAGCTTCATACATATGACTGTTCAGGAGTATCTGGCTGCTCTCTACGTGTTTCTCTCATTCTGGAACAACAACAGAAACATGCTTGAACAAAGCTTGAATACAAGGTTATCCCTGCTGTTCAAACCATCTTTGTTTCGCTTTCACAAAACGGCACTGGATCAGGCCTTAAAAAGTCAGACTGGACACCTGGACCTTTTCCTCCGTTTCCTTCTCGGCCTCTCACTTGAGTCAAATCATTCTCACTTAGAGGGCCTCCTGAAACCGAGACATAGAAGCTCTGAGAGCATGGAAAAAACAGTCAAATACATTAAGCAGAAGATTGTGCAGAACCCACCATCTGAGAGGATCATCAATCTGTTCCACTGCCTGAATGAACTGAACGAAACTTCCCTTGTGAAGGAAATTCAGGCTTACCTAACTGGAGGAAAAACTGGAAGAGAGAAGCTCACTTGCCCAGTGGTCAGCTCTTGCCTTTATCTTGCTGACTTCTGAAAAAGATCTGGATGAGTTTGTCTTACGGAAGTATAACACATCCGATGAAGGGCTTGTGAGGCTGGTATCAGTCGTCAAGTACTCCAGAAGAGCTGAGTAAGTGTTCTGCCACACAGAGTCATCATAACGATTTTTTGCAGCATCCATCTGGCTGCCTTTAAAATTTTTGTTTTAAGAATATTCTGTCTGTTACATTTATTCTATTCACAAATCTATTCTATTCCATTCTTGTTTAGCTTGAGTAGGTGTAATCTCACAGAGAGATGCTGTGATGTGCTGGCCTCAGTGCTCAGCTCAAGCTCCTCAAAGATGAGAGAGCTGAACCTGAGTGGCAATGACCTGGAAGCTTCAGGAGTAAAGCTGCTCTCTGTTGGACTGGGGGATCCACATTGCAAACTGGAGAAACTCAAGTAAGTAGGCCCCTGGATGCAGAATGAATCATGGGTAGATACCATGCCAGGTGCCATCTTATATAGAAAAAAGGCCTCTTTCATTTAAAGATCTTAATGTTAGCAAACCATCCATACCATTTTCAATTATCAACCTCCAAACAGCACAATGAATCTTATCTTTCATCATCTTATCATTCCAAGACAAAATCATGGCTTCTAGTGAAATTTTCAAACTAAAAGGGCAAGTCTTTCATGTGAAATTTTTTTATGGACATACCACTTATCTCATATGCCAAGCTTTTTAATATCATATGCTTTTCAAACATACAGAGCTCTGGGGAGGGGAGAGGTGTGTTTGGATAGGAGGGCATTAAAAAAATACTTATAGTGCTGTTTATTCCCTATGGAAAAAGGGATCTGTCCTTGTAAACTGAAGACGAGCCTAAAAGCTGCAAAGGTAGCCATGACCCTCATAGCTTAATAAAGTCTTTTTCTAAATAGAAAGTATTTGAGTAATAACAAGAATGACATAAAAGCATGGAAAAAACTAAAAGATGAATGGAAGTCCAACAGGTCCGGTGTAAACCAAACAACAGAAAATCCTCTCCCCAGCAGGCAAATGCCTCATCTTTGCTGATCAAAAAATCTAAAATTTTTGTTTTAAGAATATTCTGTCTGTCACATCTATTCTATTCACAAATCTATTCTATTCTATTCTTGTTTAGCTTGAGTAGGTGTATTCTCACAGAGAGATGCTGTGATGTGCTGGCCTCAGTGCTCAAGTCAAGCTCCTCACAGCTGAGAGAGCTGAACCTGAGTGGCAATGACCTGCAAGATTCAGGAGTGATGCTGCTCTCTGTTGGACTGAGGGATCCACATTGCAAACTGGAGAAACTCAAGTAAGTGGGCCCCTGGATGCAGAATGAATCATGGGTAGATACCATGCCAGGTGCCATCTTATATAGAAAAAAGGCCTCTTTCATTTAAAGATCTTAATGTTAGCCAACCATCCATACCATTTTCAATTATCAAATGTGATATGTTTTTTTTTGTGGGCATACCACTGATCTGATATCCTAAGCTTCTTCATATCATATGCTTTATTCATTTAGCTTTAGTGGATGTAAACTCACAGAGGGATGCTGTGATGTGCTGGCCTCAGTGCTCAGCTTTAACTCCTCACAGCTGAGAGAGCTGGACTTGAGCGACAATTACCTGCGGGATTCAGGAATAACGGCGCTCTCTGCTGGACTGGAGGGTCCACACTGTAAACTGGAGAAACTCAAGTAAGTACGGACTGTGTGTCTGTTTTCATTAAAACTGGACTTCCCTGAGGTCAGTACAACTTTGTGTCTGTATACATTTAAACTGAAGACAATGGGGTCAGTACAGCTGTGTGTCTGTATACATTTAAACTGAAGACAATAGGGTCAGTACAGCTGTGTGTCTGTATACATTTACACTGAAGACAATGGGGTCAGTACAGCTGTGTGTCTGTATACATTTAAACTGAAGACAATAGGGTCAGTACAGCTGTGTGTCTGTATACATTTACACTGAAGACAATGGGGTCAGTACAGCTGTGTGTCTGTATACATTTAAACTGAAGACAATAGGGTCAGTAAAGCTGTGTGTCTGTATACATTTACACTGAAGACAATGGAGTCAGTACAGCTGTGTGTCTGTATACATTTAAACTGAAGACAATAGGGTTAGTGAAGCTGTGTGTCTGTATACATTTACACTGAAGACAATGGGGTCAGTACAGCTGTATGTCTGTATATGTCAGGGCTCAGGAAGGACTCAGTTGCGGACGTAATTCTTAAGAGGTTTATTAATAGAAACCAAAGTCCAAAATCCAGAATCGTAATCGAAATCAGGCATGACCATGGTCATGACCGAGGAGACACAGCAAAAGCACAAAAACACAATCCACAAGAATGGTCAAAAAATCAGGCTGAAGTTCGAAAACCAAAACGACACAGCGACAGTACAAGAACACCAGACGAAGAATCAAAAAACCAGAAAACAGGTGGGGTAATAACGGGCAGGCAGGAAGTGGACAAAAGGCTTGTAGCGTAACAGAGAGTAGGAACAAAGTGAAACAAACTCGCACAGAACAAAGGACAAGGCAGGGTACTCCACCACCACCCGGACCTTCCGTTGATCCATCTGGACGCCCTCTGTGGAAACAACAAACCCCAAAAAAGAGACAGACTTGCGATGGAACTCACATTTCTCCGCCTTGACAAACAGCTGATTCTCAAGGAGTCTCTGCAACACCCGTCGTACGTGTTGGGAGTGCTCTGTACTGGAACGAGAGAAAATCAAGATATCGTCCAGGTACACATAGACAAACTGGCCAACCATATCCCGCAGCACATCGTTGACTAGGGTCTGGAAGACCCCTGGGGCATTAGTTAGTCCAAACGGCATAACCAAATATTCATAATGGCCTGTTGGGGTGTTAAACGCCGTCTTCCACTCATCTCCCTCCTGTATTCGGACCAGATGGTAGGCGTTGCGGAGATCCAATTTGGTAAAAATGACTGCACCCTGCAGGGACTGGAAAGCAGAAGACATAAGTGGCAGAGGGTAGCGATTCTTGACTGTGATTGCATTGAGTCCCCGATAGTCAATGCAGGGTAGCAACCCACCGTCCTTCTTGGCCACAGAGAAGAATCCAGCGCCGGCAGGAGACAAGGATGATTCCCGCAGCCAGCAATTCCTGGATGTACTTGTTCATCGCCTCAGTGAGGTGGCCATGATGAGACGGCAGGGAAGTGGCGCGGGTCTTACTGAACAGGACAGTAAGACCCTCTCAGGTCCAGATACTCAGGTGGAACTGTAGACAGGTCAGTGGTCTCCTCCGCAGTGGATCTGGTTGGCGACACGGGTACCTGGGCATCTCGAAGACAGTGTGACATACAATAGGGACTCCATTCCAAAATGCGATTGGTGGCCCAGTCCAGCCAGGGATTGTGCTTAGCGAGCCAGGGGTGTCCCAGAACCACAGAAGCTTGAGAAGAGTCAATAAGGAAAAATACTACCTCTCCTCAATGATTTCCAGACAACCACAGGCTCAGTGGGGGAGTGACATAGGTGATGCGGACTAGTGGGGCGCTGGTGATGGCGAGGGCCTCCAAGGGGGTTTTGAGAGGTGTGCGGGGTAACTGGAGACGAGTGTCGAACTGGGCGTCCATGAAGTTCCCGTCCGCCCCCAAGTCCACGAGGACAGAGACGACCCTAGAATCACCGTTGATAAGGAGAGAAGCAGACAGCACAGACTGAAAGTTTGCAGGCTGAATTGGGGTAACGCTCACCTGTAATCCCCCGGCTACTCATGAGCGTTGGTTTCTTAGTGGGCAGGTGGTGATGTAATGGTCAAGTCTCCCACAGTAGAGGCATGCTCCGGATCTGATGCGACACTGGCGTTCAGCAGGGGTCAGTCAAGTGCGGTCCTTCTGCCTGGGCTCGGAAGCGCTGGACCCGGAGAATTCCCCAGGAGAAGTCAGAGCGGCTGGCAACAATGTACTGGAGTGTGATTCGGAGGATCTGTAGCCGAGGCGCCTCCTCTCCAGCCTCTCCCAGCGATGAATGGACAGGCGCTGGTCGATGCGAATAGCCATCTCCACAAGGGTGTTGAAGCTGTCCGGCAGGTCAAGGGTTATCAGCTTGTCCTTAAAGTCATCCAAGAAACCATGGAGGAAGACGTCCAACTGGGCGTCCTGGTTCCAACCACTGGTAGCAGCCAGAGTATGAAAGTCTATAGCATAGTCAGAGACCGTGTTATTGCCCTGTCACATCTGTAGCATCTCCCGGGCAGCCTCCCTTCTGTAGCGAGAGCGGTCGAAAACCTTCTTCATCTCCCCCATGTGCCCTGTGCCCGACTCCCTGGCTTGGCCTGTGAGGAGTGTAATGATATATGCCACCTTGGCTCGGTCGGAAGGGAAGGTGGCGGGCTGCAGTTCAAATACCAGGGAGCACTGAGACAGGAATGAGCGGCAGGTGCATGGATCCCCGGCATAGGGTTCCGGAGAGGGAAGGCGTGGCTCTACGCCAGCCGAAGTGGATGGCGCCTGGGGAGAAGGAGCAGGGGAGGCGGCCGTCATTTCCCGTCCCTGCTGGAGGGGTTGGAACTGGGCTGAAAGACTGGTCATGCTGGCCGCGAAAGATTCCAACACCTGCGTTAAGGATTCAAACTGGCTCTGTTGTCGGCAGAGACGCAAATCCTGCTGGTTCAGCATGGTACGAAGCTGGCTGGCGTCCGCTGAGTCCATGACTGGCGAGTTCGTACTGTCAGGGCTCAGGAAGGACTCAGATGCAGACGTAATTCTTAAGAGGTTTATTAATAGAAACCAAAGTCCAAAATCCAGAATCGTAATCGAAAAACAGGCAATGGTCATGACCGAGGACACACAGCAAAAGCACAAAAACACAATCCACAAGAATGGTCAAAAAATCAGGCAGAAGTTCGAAAACCAAAACGACACAGCGACAGAACAAGAACACCAGACGAAGAATCAAAAAACCAGAAAACAGGTGGGGTAATAACGGGCAGGCATGAACCGGACAAAAGGCTTGTAGCGTAACAGAGAGTAGGAACAAAGTGAGACGAACTTGCACAGAACAAAGGACAAGGCAGGGTATAAATACACAGGAGACTGATGAGCAAAACGAGACACAGGTGGAAAACAGGACAGGTGAAACAACTCCGCAATCAGGTAATGAGGAAGGTGGGGCAGACACAAGGGTAAACAAAAACAAAAGCACATGGACCGGGGAAATGAAGCTTGATGAACTCACTCGCTCTAGTGCTTGTGCTTCATTGTGCTGTCCCACCTTGCTGATCCTCCACGTTCAGCGTCACAGTGGTGGAGAATGCAGGCAACACAGTGAGCTAGACCAAAAGCAACGACCCTGCCTAACTTGGATCCGTGCCGACGTTCGTTGCAGTAGAGAGCGAATTTTCGGTTTGTGTATCCCGGTCCCTATGGGGGAAGAATCTGAACAGCCCCAAGAGCCCCCTACCATTCAAGCTAAACTTTTTTTTTTCCCCTCTCCCTCCCTAACGCTCTCTTTGTGTTTTTGCTTCAGTTGCTCCGACATGGAGGAAATGGTAAGGGCGTTAGTTGAGTCCAGCATTGCTCAACAGGGGACCGCCCAGGTCATGGCAGAGCAGATGGCCCGGTTAGCAGAAGGAGTCCACTTCCATGGGGCTGGAGCCACACCACTGCCCACCCCGTCCCACAAAGCCCGCGATGTGCTGATGAAGATGGCCGAATCAGACGACATCGAGGCGTATCTCCAGACCTTTGAGCGGGTGGCCCAACGGGAGATGGGCAGACTTGCTCGCCCCCTTCCTGACCAGGCAAGCCCAACAAGCCTACCATGACCTGGGGCCCCTCGAGGCCCGGGATTACGGGCGTCTCAAGCGGGAGATCCTGGCCAGGGCCGGGGTGACCACCTCCACCGCCGCGCAACAGGTGGCCTCCTGGGGGTATCAGCAAGGAAGACCAGCCCGAGCGCAGATCGCCGCCCTCAACCGACTGGTCTCCTGATGGCTCCAACCAGAACGCCTCACCACCTTGGAGATCGTCGAAAGAGTGGCGGTGGGCCGTTTCCTGCGGGGCCTCCCCTACGACCTCCAGAAAGCAGTGGGACAACACGTGTTCTGGTCCCAGGAAGAACTCGTGGAGGTCGTGGAACACATCGAGGCCACCCAGGAGATGCTGTGCTCGGGCCACCCGGACAGACCCCAGCACCGTTCCTGTCCTGACCGCAGAGGCCCAGGAGGCGAACCGTTGCTGGGAGGAGGAAACCCGGAGGGGCCCGCCTGGGACCCGGTCAGTCCCGCTGGGGTGACCCTAGGGAGAGGAGCCCCAAGCCACCCACCTCAGGACGTCCCCATGCCGATGGACCCTGGTGGTGCGCCAGCTCGCTCAAACCCTGGCCGCGGCTGTTTCACGACCCATCAACCAGGTAGGCCCGGTAACCGTGGAAGACCAGACCTGGGACGCCCTGTTGGACAAAGGAAGTGCCGTGAACCTGGTGCAACCCAGAGTCGTCCCTCCAGGCCATTCCACCCTGCCAGACCCCCTCCTGCTGACCTGTGTCCACGGGGATGCCCACAAGGTTCCGACGGTTTGCCTGGGGGTGAAGAGCTACCGGGGCCAGTGGAACATCCGGGCTGGGGTGGTCGCAGAGCTGCCCGTGCCAGTTGTGTTGGGCCGAGATTTGAGAGCTAGCAGAGGCTAATCCAGGCCGCCAGAAGAGCCCCGGGAAAAGGGGCAGCACAGAGCCGCCGGAAGCCGGGAGCAAGGTCCCGGCGGGAGAACCGACAGCACCAGACCACTGGCCCCAAAGAAGCCTGGATCAGCCGCTTCCCGGGAGAAGAGGAGGAGGCTGACGTGGAAGGTGAGCATATACCACCACTAACTGAGTCTGAGCTCATCTTCCAGGGGGCCTACCGGAACCAACTCGGCACCGCCCAGCTCCAGGATGACCAGCTACGCCATGCCTGGGCCCAGGTCCGGGTAGAAAGTCCAGGGAGAGGGGACTGCTACTTCTCCGTCTGAGGTTGGCTCCTTTATTTCAACGTGTGGCACCGGGGAGAGATGCGAGAGCTCTTGGTGGTGCCACGGGACCGTATCTCCACCATTCTACACCTGGCCCACACTCACCTGTTGGGAGCCCACCTGGCCTTTGAGAAGACCTGGGAGAGAGTTAGGGACCAGTTCCACTGGCCAGGGATGTACAAGGCGGTGAAGGACTACTGCCGAGCCTGCGCCACCTGCCAGGTAACATCCCCCTGTCGACCATCCCCTGCACCCTTAATCCCTCTCCCTGTTATAGAAACACCCTTTGAGCGCCTGGGCATGGACCTGGTAGGACCCCTTCCCAAATCAGCGCGTGGACACCAATACATCCTGGTCATCCTGGATTACGCCACCCGCTACCCGGAGGTGGTGCCCCTATGGACAGCCACCTCCAAGAACATCGCTCAAGAGCTGGTGCACCTGTTCAGCCAGGTGGGGATCCCCAAGGAAATCCTGATGGATCAGGGGACCCCCTTCATGTCCAAGGTAATGGCGGACTTGTGTCGCCTGCTGTGTGCTTCCCAGCTCCGAACATCGGTGTACCATCTTCAAACTGACGGACTGGTCGAACGCTTCAACCAGACACTGAAGCGGATGATCCGGAAGGTCGTGACGGCGGATGGCGCTGACTGGGATCGGGTACTCCCCTATGTGCTCTTTGCTATTCGTGAGGTCCCGCAGGCTTCCACAGGTTTCTCCCCCTTCGAGCTGCTGTATGGGCGAAGACCCCGAGGACTGCTGGACATCTCGCCTGAGAAACCTGGAAAGAGCAGCCCTCCCCCCACCACAGCCTGGTGGAGCACGTGGAAGCCATGCGGGAGTGTATCGCCCACATCATGCTCCTGGTGCGAGAGCACATGGTCGAGGCCCAGCGTGCCCAGCAGCGAGCCTACAAGCGGCCCACGCAGCCCCGAGAGTTCCGGCCAGGTGAGCGGGTCCTAGTCCTCACCCTCACTCTCGATCCATCCGGGAGCGCGTAGGGCCGGTCAACTACCGTGTCGACCAGCCCGGTCGAAGAAAACCGCAGCAGGTGTACCATGTCAACCTGTTAAAGAGGTGGGTGGCTGGTCCCATGGAGATGGGTGCTGCCCTGTTTACCACAGAGGAGGTCAGTCCGGCCCCAAGAGACCTGGTGCGCATCGGTGCTGACCTGAGCCCTCACCAACGGCAGGAAGTAAGAGAACTCATTGACTAATATCCCCAGGTCACACCGACATAGTCGAACACCACATCCGGACTCCGAGGAACACTGTGGTGAACGTGCGGCCTTACTGTATTCTTGAGGTGCGAAAGGCAGCTGTCGTGGAAGAAATTGAGCGGATGAAGCAGACAGGAGTCATCAAGGAGGCATGCAGCCCCTGATCAAGCCCTATCGTGCTGGTGCCGAAACCTGATGGCTCCCTTCGTTTCTGCAATGACTTCAGGTGGCTGAACGCGGTGTCGGAGTTTGATGCCTACCCCATGCCCCGAGGGAATGAGCTGATCGAACGGCTGGGTGAGTCGAGGTTTATAACCACGCTTGATTTAACCAAGGGTTATTGGCAGGTTCCCCTCGCTCCCGCAGACCGTGAGAAGACGCGTTCGCCAATTCTGTCGGACAGTACCAGTACCGAGTACTTCCGTTTGGGCTTCATGGGGCTCCCGCTACGTTCCAGCGCCTGATGGACGTGATACTCCGGCCTCACCAGCGCTATGCCTACATCGACGCATGGTCATCCACTCCCACTCCTGGTCCGAGCATCTCATCCAGGTCAGTGCGGTGTTGGGGGCCCTTCATCGTGCCGGGTTAATGGCTAACCCCGCCAAGTGCTGCATAGGGCAGAGTAAGCCCAGTACCTGGGGTACAACATTGGGCGGGGCTTGCTCAAACCCCAGGAACGAAAAGGAGTGGCCACAGCCCTGCACCAAAACACAGCTACGTGCTTTTCTCGGTTTGGCCGGATATTACCGTCGTTTCATCCCTCATTTCTCCACAGTGGCTGCACCCCTGACAAACCTAACCAGGAAGGGGTCTCCTGAGAAGATACCGTGGGGCCCAGCCGAGGAGACTGCCTTCCATGACCTGAAGGCGGCGTTGTTTTCCGATCCTGTCCTCCACACGCCTGACTTCGACCGTCCCTTTGTGGTCCAGACGGATGCCTCGGAGACCGGGTTGGAAGCTGTCCTGTCCCAGATGTACGGCAATGAGGAACACCCGGTACTCTTTCTGAGCCGTAAGTTGCGCCCCAGTGAGTCCAGGTATGCTGCCGTTGAGCGGGAGGCCCTAGCTATCAAATGGGCCAGTAGCTCACTGCAATACTACCTCCTTGGGTGAAAATTCACACTGGTGACTGATCATGCTCCCTTACAGTGGATGGCAGAGGAGAAAAACACTAACACTCATGTCACTCGCTGGTTCCTCTCCCTGCAGCCCTATTCTTTCAGGGTCGTCCACCGCCCAGGAACACGCCATGGGAACGTGGACGGCTTGTCCTGGCTGCATGCCCTCTGGGCCGCTGCGTCCTGTTCCAGTGGCGGTTTGCTAAGGGGGGGGAGTGTGGCAGGGCAAGAGGAGGTGCCACCCTCCAGCGCCGCACTGCCTACCGTCCTACCGTCATCTCAAACCGGCACTGGGAAAACACGATCAGCACACAGGACACCGCCGGGTGTGTAGCCGAAACAGCAGGACCCTGGAGAGCGGCGTTGGGCTGCAGACAACCACCAACGAGGCACACCTGCAGCTCTTCAGCAATCAGCCCAGCTGCCGCTACTCCAGGGTGATTGCGGGACTACTAAAGTCGCCCCGGTCCCATGTTCGGGGAGATATTCCGTCTCCGCTCTCAGGGTACTAACTAGCTGTGTTCCTTGCTCTCCACAGACTCTGGCTAACTGAAAGAAGTACGAGGTTCGCAGAGGGAGATTGCCTGCCTGCCGGCCCTTCGCCACTGTTTGTGTTTTTCACTGCTGGTTGCTTGTTTTCGTCGCGGCTGTGTTTTCGCTGCAGGCTGTATTATTTTTGTGGTTGCCTTATTAAAACAGGCTGCAAGCCTGACGAACTCACTCGCTCTAGTGCTTGTGCTTCATTGTGCCGTCCCACCTTGCTGATCCTCCCCGTTCAGCGTCACAATATATATACATATATGTACATACCATTTAAACTCAATGGGGCTGCTTTCAAATCTAGCTGTGTTCAATCACCTGAATCTGAGTTTTGATGACAAATTTGTTGATTTTTGGCCTTTGAGTTTTTTCAAAACTAAGGGGGAATTTACTTTTTCACAAGGGCAATATAGGTGATTGGTGAGTTCCTCAACTGAATGAATGAAATAATGATGTGAAAACGATGTTTTGTGTTTGCTTTAGTTTCCCTTGTCTAATATAATATTTGATTATAAAATGATACTGTACAGTAAAGGCACATGATCATGGTGTAGCTTTTTAAGTCCTAGCCACACAATTACCAACAATGTCCAGAGGCACACACTGGCTAGGCAGCAATTGGCTGAATTTTTTCCAGGAAAAGATAGGGGGAAGCCAGTTGAGTGAATTAGTTCCATTATCTTTAGTAACCATCCCTGACAATATGGGCATCTTCAAATATGTGAGTCGAGTGCATGCTGACTTTGTGTTCCTCCAACGGGATCAGAGATGTATAGATGATGTATCTGTAGTGTGGAAAGAGGCTAAGGGTGGTTGTCATGTGAAAAAGAGGAGTCGTGTATACAACCTCTTTGTCAGTGGGAGAAGGTTGCTATGGTTGGGATGGTGGTGGGGGGGATACAGTTGATTGCATGTTATTCTCTGTCACAAGCAGAATTGACATGAATAGGGACATTTTTAATCATTATTAATCTATTATAAATTTAGGACCAATGGCTATGAGCTGATGTTTGGGGTCATAGAGCCACAGCTCCCGGATATTTTAACAGATTTAAGGGTTTGAACAATCTACCAGCAGAAACCAGGTTGATACACAATTACCAGAATACTTTATGGGGCACTAGTATGAATATCTATTGAATGCACTGCAGAAGCGTCCACACTCACATCAATACATCAACAGTGTACACAACAGTGTTTGTATGTTCTTTTGCTGTTTATTACACCTCATGATTTGATTCAGTTGAATTCATTAAATGGCTATGGTTCATTTTATAACCTATAACAAAGAATTCTTCTTTTCAAACCCATTCTTGTTCAATCTCCGTGGGTGTAATCTCACAGAGAGATGCTGTGATGTGCTGGCCTCAGTGCTCAGCTCAAGCTCCTCACAGCTGAGAGAGCTGAACCTGAGTGGCAATGACCTGCAAGATTCAGGAGTAATGCTGCTCTCTGTTGGACTGGGGGATCAACATTGCAAACTGGAGAAACTGAGGTAAGTACAGACTGCTTCTCTTTGTTACAATTCAAACTGGAGACACTGGGGCTAGAAAGCTGTTTTTCCTTCCTTCAACAGTCATCTTTCATCATTTTTGCCTCTTCATTTTTTATTTTATTGTATTATAAATCAAATTAAAACCATCTGCCAAATGACTACAATGTCAACGTCTTTTTTGCAGTCTGATATACTGTGGAATCACAAAGAAGGGCTGTGCTATTCTGGGTTCAGCTCTGCATGTATGTTCCTCGTCTCTGAAAGAGCTGAGGCTCAATGACAACGATCTGGAACACTCATCAGTGAAGTTGCTCTTAGCCTTAAAGCAGGATCCAAAGCATAGCCTGGAGACACTGGAGTAAGTAGAAATGTGTCTTTGTTACCATTTAAACTGGAGACAATTTGGATGTGGAAGTCGGCAGGGGAGGGAAGACACTGGAGACAGTCTCAGCTTTGGCAAGGAAATATACATTAGGCCTCAACAGTTTGGCTGAGTTCAGGAAGGGATAAATGAGAAGAACAAAATGTATAATAAAACATTGGTCTGAAGGATATGAGCTGTGGGCTCTGTAAGGATTTACACTTTTTTCACTGATAGGCCAATCATTTCAAATGCTTTCCAGAAAAATGATGGCAAATCTGCATTTCAGTTTAGTTGAGTTGCTATTACTACAAACCGACTTTGTACGAACAACTGCACAGTGGTGGTGAAAATAAAATGTTTAATAAGGTAACCATATCTAGGCACAGTTTAGGCAGAAATGAAAGGTTTGGTTTTAATAATGCTCTTAGTCCACTGACTTTGTGAAAGCAACTGAACAGAGGTGTACATTTTAACAACAGCTGTCACTGTGTTACTGTGATAGTAACTGCAGACTTTTCAGGGAAATTTGTGCTTGCTTACTTGGATGTTTGTGACTGTCACTGTTAAGAAATATGTGTGATTGTGTTCATGTTAAGTAATGATTATGTCACTGTAAATACAGAATTTTTGTTGCTCTGCCTGTATCACTGTGTGAAGACATGAAATTTTGTGGACCTCTCTTATATATGAGTTTGTCGGTCACTCAACTGCTTTCTCTTCTTACAGGTACAAGAACTTTGATGTGCTGGACATAAACTCGGCTGCTGAAATGTAAGTCAGATTAGGTCCTTGCTAAACATTTAAGTTCCTAAATTAAATTCCTGGCCTGTCTGACAGGGTAACAGAGTGAGCTCAACCTGTCATCTCTGTGTCAGTCTGTGCGACACAAGTCTGCCTATGTCAGAGGCCAGGCTGTGCTCACTGCCACTTTAACAGCAGTGAATCAGACCGTCCCAGAATACAGCAGCCGTTTAGATAGAGATCAGAAAGGCCCAATACCTGCCTCTGGGTGGCTGACACAATCATACGGCCAATTGGGAAGTAAACTTGGGCCCTGCGACCGGGTGTTCAAGTCCCAGCTGTGCCATTACTGGCATTACTGGCCAAAGGTCTGTACGGGTGAGGCAATAATTAGCCAAGCCCTGCCAAGAACAGATAGGGTTTAAGCCTGCCGGGTGCCTGTGAGGGCACTAACCATATATAGGCCAATACTTACTTTGTTATCCGCAAATGACACAGACAGCAGTCAATTGTTTGTGCATCTGTAGTGTGGAAAGAAGTGACGGCCCACTGTCAGAAGAGTCACACGGTCTACGTTCGACAGGGACTCAAGCGCAGACAGAATGAAAAATAAACCGAAGTTTATTAGCAGCCGTAACCAAATCAAAAGTACAAAATCGTAGTCAGAGGGTCAAAACTTGGAAGACATGGCAGTGGTACAAAATCACAATCCAAGACTTGAAGTAGAACAAGCCAGCAAAAATCAAAACTAGAAAAAGATTGGCAATCAGGTATAAACACAAGCTGGGAAACCGAGGAACAGGAAAAATTGTAACAGGCAGGCAAACATGTACAGAAAGACTTGTAGTGCAACAGGGATAACAGTCAACTGAGACGAATTCGCAACAAACAAAGAAACACAAGGGATATGAATATAGCAACAAGAACAGGGAACAGGTGAGCAAACAGGCAGGTGGAACAGATTGGAAAATCAGGTAATTAACAATGAATCAATGAAACAATCATGGGGAACAAGGGGGCGGAACAACCACAAGAGGAAAATGTATACACAAGCACGGGGGAAAACACGGAAGTAAAAACACAATGTAAAGAGAACCAAAAAAAAACAGACTAAGACACAGATTTACTGACACAAATGCTCATGGCTGACTCTTCCTGTGTTGGTAGGAGAGGGTTGCTGTGGGAGACTAAACAGTTTGGCTGACTTTGGGGTGGGAAATACACAGAAAGAAAGAGTCCAAGACTCTATGGAACTTAGAACATGCTTAATTTGGCTCAGAGTGGAATAACTGGAGGGGGTAAAGAAAAAAAGACTACTGACTATTTTCATTTCTCAAATAGTCAGACTTTTGGATCCCGCTGCCTGCCCTGAGAAGCAGCCTGCAGACAGTAAAACAAGGCACACACCTCTCCAAAACTCCAGGAGGAGATGAGGATCCTACACAGAGACTCAAATGAAATCTAATATCACAGTTTTTCTTGTGGGCTCAATGCAACAAGACATTTTAAAATATTTTCCATACAAAATGATTCTGTGTTTGAAGCATTTAAATGTTGTTTAATATACTCTTGAAATTGATCAGTGCTCTATGACATGTTTGTAAATCAGAAGTAGGAATGCAAATAATGTATGGATATCAGTTGTATTACTGTAAATACCTTGTTACTTTAATAATAACTACATGTTGTACTACAACAATTTGTTTCATGATTCTTCATATTTTGTTATAAAAATGTAGTGATGGTGCTTTAAGAGAAGTGCATGATGGGCAATGTGGGAGGTGTGTGGGATGTGTAGGAGAGGAAAGGACGGAGCAGAGTGCGGGCGGGAAGATATGAAATGGACAGAGAAAGTTGAGCACTGCAATAAAACTGCATTTTTTTTTGTTCGGAACTGTGTTATTGTTTTCATGGAAATAAAAGCCTCAAGGCATCACGGAATCCTGCCGTTATTTGTGCGAGCCGGTTGCTAGAGGAAAACCCTGCAAAGTACCATAAGTTGGCTAGCCACGGAGTGGCTGGAACTAAAACAAGGAGATTTCCCTGTATCTCCAGAAGCTAAAACAAGGAGATTTCCTTGTATCTCCTGACCACGGTCGGGAGAACCAGACAGGACAGGTAACAGTAACAGTCACTCTAACCCATTCACGATGTTTAACTCCAACGAGCACAAACGTGGTAAATGATGTTAGAATAATGGAGGAACAGAACGGTATAAATGCAAGTTTTGGCCAGTTCAATCCTTTTGTATCAAGCGAGACACAGTATGCAAAGAAAAGTTGCAATTCACACAGTAAGCGGCTATTTAAAACCACAAATCTTTTTGCAGTGGATGTGGAAAATGAAGGCATTCGAGACAGTGAAATTGAGATGCAGAGTGGACATTCAAACAGCCAGGTTTACAGCTACGAAGTGAATCCGCTAGCAACAAAACTACATAAGGGAGATGTGCTTGCTCCAGAGACGGCAGCTAATGTTGTAACTCCCAAGCTAACCCCTTTTCTTCTGCCCGTCGAAAAAGTTATCACAGAAGCACACCAATTTCAGTTTAACCAGACAGCTGTCTGTGTCCAGGGCCAAGTTCTCTTTCCATCACCCCAGGAATGGCTAGCACAACTAAGTGCTGCACACAGCCTCAGCGCGTGCATCACCGACACTCATCAGAGATTGAGGGTAAGTATGATCACCGCGAGAGGGTCCCCACTCTGCGACCGGGTCAGTATGATGGCACCACTTCTTGGAAGGAATTTTTATATCGTTTTGAGAGCTGTGCTGAAGCCAATCACTGGTCAGAAAAGACAATAGCGGTCCAGTTGAAGTTCTGTTTAGTAGGTGCAGCAGGTGCAGTAGTCCATAGAAATCCCAGGTCTGCTCGGTGGGACTACACACGTATTGTGGCGGAAATTGAAGCAGCATACGGTCCTTCTTTGAAGCACGCTGCTGCAGTGGGAATTGAACTGAGGCAACAAACTTGTGAAAAAGGCGGGGCCCTCTTCGTTTTAAGGGATGACATCTATGAAAAAGTATCCATTGCGTACAGTGACAGATCAGAAAAAGAACAGGATGCAATTGGTGTTGAAGTGTTCACTAATGCTATGGGAGATGCAAACATTGTTCAGAGGCTTCTAGAGGAACGGCCTAGGACATTAGCCAAAGCCTATGATTTTGCATGTCGCTATGAAACCATAAGGCAGGCGGCAGAGAATGTAACACGTCTTATGAAGTTAGGGGCACAGAATCTGGCAGACCAGAGACCTTGAGCTGCAGTGGTCCGTGGACAGTCTGCTGAGGAGAGGACCAGTGACAGAGTGACAGTGGCGAGCGCTGAGCAGGGCTCCAAATCACCCCGCCCTGAATCTACACAGCAAATGCAAAGAGCCCGTAAGTACAACAACAGTGATGCATTCCGCTGCTATAATTGCTCTGGCATGGGGCATCTGAGTAGAAATTGCCCCTCCCCAAGGAAGCCAACCAAAGCCCACACAGACATGGTGCCCCCTGCGACTGAAGACGTAAACCCCACGGTGCTATGTTTTAAGGGTCTGGGCCAGGAAATGAGTATTCACATGCTGATGCATGACTTAGAGGTTTGCGCCCTCTTGGACAGTGGGGCGCGGAAAAATGTGCTTCCCTTACGGCATTACAATGCTATCCTCCCAGATGTCAAACCCCCACTCCAAGAGTCAACTGTGCAGGCTCTTCAAGGCATCAGTTCTAGTAACATACCTGTACTTGGTGAGGCCCACTTACCTGTGCAGATTGGCAGCTGGATGATGAGTGTAAGCTTTCTTGTAGCTGACATAGACGATACACAAGCTATCTTAGGTCATCCATTCTTAGAGCAGGCCCATGCACGTTTGGACTTTGGTAACCAACGGACTGTGCTGTTTGGTGCAGAAGTGGCATATTTCCACCCCAAAGACAGACCCAGAGCCTATGTTGCGCTGATAGCCTGCACGGTTGTTTTACAAGGCGGTCATGGGTATGTAGTCCGGGGAAATGCACATTTCTGTGGGCCTGTGCAGGGAGAAGTAATGTTGAGCCTCACAAAAGGTTTTGTTGAGAAGCATCGCCTGCTAGCTGCACGGGTCCTGTTAGAAGCCCAGCCAAACCAGGCTATCCCCCAGAGACTCTATAACCCCGGAAACACTTCTGTCATGGTCCAGAGGGTAACTATTGTTGGACTCCTACAGCCTGCGGAAGCAGTACAGCCCATTCGCACCATGACCCACTCCGAGCAGTCGTTCACTAATTTCCCCACAGTGCCCGACCACCTGCACTCACTCTATGCCCAGAGTTCCACTGAGCTTAACCTAGAAGAACAGTTCAAACTAGCTCAGCTACTGCAGGATTATGGAAGCGTGTTCTCAACTGGCCCCAGTGACCTCGGCCGTACTAACTTGGTGCAGCATGATATTCTAACCTCTCCAGGTGTTCCAGTGAAACAGCAGCCACAACGAATGGCATGTGAGAAGCAGCAGTGTACCGACAAGCAGATACAGGAGGGACTAGAGGCTGGAATCGCCTTTTGCAGTCGCAGTAGCTGGGCGTCGCCCATAGTAATGGTACATAAAAAGGATGGAGCGTACTGGCTCTGCGTAGACTACAGGGCTTTGAATGACTGCACTGTAAAGGACGCATACCCCTTGCCCCGCATCCAGGATACCCTTGACACCCTGTCTACTGCCAAGTGGTTCAGCACATTGGATCTCACTTCCGGCTACTGGCTGGTGGGGCTAACCCCCAGGGCACGCAAAGCTGCTGCCTTTTGCACCAGGAAGGGTCTCTTTGAGTGGAACGTCATGCCCTTTGGACTGTGTAACGCCCCAGTGATGGTTCAACGGTTAATGGATCGTGTCCTGGCAGACATGCAGTGGGAGACCTGTCTGGTTTATTTAGATGATATTATCGTGTTGGGCAGAGATGTGACAGAAATGTTGCAACGTCTATCCCAGGTGTCTATCCCGAACGACTGCGTCAAGCTAACTTAAAGCTGTAGCCTGAAAAATGCTGCCTTTTCCAACGGCTGGTGGTCTACCTAGGACACGTTGTTTCCGAGCACGGCATAGCCACTGACCCACACAAAATCAAAAAAGTACAGCAATAGCCCACACCCACCTCCATCAAGGAGGTCCGCCAGTTCATTGGTCTCGCATCATATTACCGACGGTTTGTGAAAGACTTCGCCGCTATAGCCCAGCCGCTCCATGCCTTGACGAAGAAGCATGCCTGCTTCCACTGGACCAAGGAATGTGAGGAAGCATTCAGGGAACTTAAACGGTTACACTCCACCGTATCAGTACTAGGTTATCCCCTCGACAGCGGCGACCTCATCCTCAACACCGATGCCAGTGATGTTGGAATAGGGGCCGTCCTTTCGCAAATGCAACAGGGCCAGGAGCGAGTGTTAGCATATGGAAGTCGGAGATTGTCTCCAATGGAACAGAATTATTGCACTACTCGGAGAGAGCTGCTGGCGGTGGTGGACTTTGCTGTGCACTTCCGCCAGTACCTGCTGGGGAGGCCGTTCACCATGCACACTGACCACAGCAGCCTCCGTTGGCTCGTGCACCTGAAAGAACCTGAAGGGCAGCTAGCCCGATGGTTGGAGAAGTTAGCTGAGTATGATATCAAGGTGATCCATCGCCTCGGTCGCCTGCACAGCAATGCCGATGGCCTTTCAAGGAGACCTTGCCGGCAGTCGTGTCCCTGCAGGCAGCCAGCTTCCTCCCAACAGCATGAATGCGTTCACCAGGGTGTGCAGTGTGAGCTGGGGGATGTCCCAGAAGAGGGAAGCAGCAACATCCAGCTGGTGGAGCTGGATCCAGTGGGGGTAGAGGAGTCACAACCCCCTTCAACTGACAATGCCGGCGGTGAGCGTTCCTCCTCAGATGGGAGGGGCCAACTAAATGATGGGATCTACCGAGCCAGCACAAGCTACCCCCCGCTGTTCCACGGCTGGACCCCTGAACAGCTCCATGCCTAGAGGGCCGACCCAGACATTGCCCGACTCAAGAAATGGGTGGAGAATGGGACGGACCGCCTTCCATGAGTGGAAGTCTCACCTTTCAGCCCCCCCATTAAGACCTACTGGAGTCAGTGGAAAAGACTGTATATCAAAGATGGCATTCTAGTGAGACGTGTCTTTGTAGCAGAGGACAACTGCTTCTATCCACAAGTAATTCTGCCCAAGGTTTTCCAGAAGGATGTGATAGAACAAATGCATGACGGACCTGTGGGAGGTCATTTTGGCTTCCGCGCACTCTGACCGGACTGCAAGCCAGATATTATTTGTACCAGATGAGGGAGGATGTCACCCTCTGGTGCCGTACGTGTACCAGCTGCGCTGCCAGAGCTCGGCCGTGAAAAACTCCCCAAGCTCCCATGGGGACTGTTCGTGTTGGGGCCCCTATGGAGCGGATTGCCATCGACCTAATGGGCCCATTTAACAAAACTGAGCACTACAATCGCTACATCCTGGTGGTTCAAGACTTTTTCACCAAGTGGGTTGAAGTTTACCCCTTACCTAAGGAAAAAGCCAAAACTGTAGCTGATGTATTCACTTCCGAGTGGGTTTGTCGCTTCGGGGTACCTTACACCCCGCACAGTGATCAGGGCTCTAATTTTGAGTCTGAAGTGTTCCAGAAAATGTGTGAACTGCTTGGAATTGAAAAGTCGCATACTACACCTTTCCGGCCCTAGTCAGATGGCCAAGTTGAACGTTTCAGTGCCACCTTGCAGAAAATCCTGGCTGGTTTGGATTTATAAAATGTTTGTTAAAAAAAAAGTATGCAATGTGATTGAAAGGAGATTTATGGGTGTTATTGTGCTGGATTGGAATTAGATATAATTGCCACCCAGAGTAGGGGTAGTGTTATAAAAATGTAGTGATGGTGCTTTAAGAGAAGTGCATGATGGGCAATGTGGGAGGTGTGTGGGATGTGTAGGAGAGGAAAGGAAGGTGCAGAGCGCGGGTGAGAAGATATGAAATGGACAGAGAAAGTTGAGCACTGTAATAAGATTGCATTTCTTTTTTTTGTTGGGAACTGTGTTATCGTTTTCATGGAAATAAAAGCCTCAAGGCATCACGGAATCCTGCCGTTATTTGTGCGAGCCGGTTGCTATAGGAAAACCCTGCGAAGTACCATAAGATGGCTAGCCACGGAGTGGCTGGTAACTTAGCCCAGAAGCTAAAACAAGGAGATTTCCCTGTATCTCCTGACCACAGTCAGGAGAACCAGACAGGAAAGGTAACATTTACAAGTGAATGAAATATGTCAATAAGATGAGAAAAACTGTTCGACACTTATATCTTTGTCTAAATTTGGATAATATGGAGGATGTTTCAGCTCTTTTGCTAGCTATTACTTCATAAGGACACGGGTAGGACAGAAGCTTCAGTGACCTGTTTCAGAATCATATGAGAAAAATTGTCTGGGGAGAGTTACTTCCTAGGTCCATTTCACCTCACTATAGTTAGTGGATGGTTATGCTTTGCATTTCTGTACCGTTTCTGTATTTCTGTAAAACATTTTACTTTTCCAGTTATTAAACCCTGCTGGGTGTAAAACAGCAATGTATATTGCATCTCCGTGCCCTGTAGCTGTCTTTTAAGCACTGAAAGGTACAACTGGACCAACAGATAGGGATTAGCAGTCAATACTTTTGAGAGGTTTCTGCTTTGAGTGAAACATGAATGATATCATTTATAAATGATTCTGTTGCTTTGTGGTGCTCTAGAAATTGTTTTATAAATGAGCTCAGCTCTGTAACATGGAGTTTGTATGGATGGTAATGCTTAAGTAACGCTGTGGTTCGAATTCTGCTTCATAAGAAAACCTACGTCCCCTGGTTCGCACGTATGGCATCAATTAATGACGTTTTTGTTTTGCAAGAAGGCCCGCTTTTTTAGTCGGGCTGTTCAAAGGCTAGTGTACACAGCTAACCGTTCTGCCAACTCCACACTGACTGACCAAGTGGTGGCGGCAGAGAGGTGTTGCACAAAACAGTAAGTTTAGCTATTTACAGAGTAGAACAGGGGTGGCCTAGTCAGAGACTAAGAGCCACATTTTTTACTGTGTTACTGCAAAGAGCCACATCATACACTTGGGCACACATGAACTGCCCCCATCCCTTCCTCTCATTCTCTCGCTCTCTTTCACACACACAGACCTCTGCTCAGCCAGATTTACTGTAAATGTCACACATCAACATGCTTTTTGGCAGACATTTCAAAGTGACCAATTTGTGCTTGCGAAGTTCAGTACTGTTTGGAAATTCCTGGTTGATGTTGGCATGGAGTAAACTGAAGTGGCGCTGAAGATTTGAAACCTTGAAATGCGCTAATGACGCCTGACATATAAGGCAGAATGGCTTGCCATTTCGTTCAAAAAAAAAAAAACTCTCCCTCTCTGTTAAAAACGTCCTGTGTTCATCTTCATATTTTCATTTTGTTGTGCATTTTTTCCCTGCCATTTTGAGGGCAAACTTGACACAATACTCAACAATTAGGTTTTCCCTCCCAAAAATTTGCGTTAAACACGCATGTGCATGAGATGAAAATACCATATTGAACTCAAGCTCAGCGAACGCGCATACACATACACATAAAAAAAACACAAACGCAAAATTTGACATGAATGTAAGAGCCGCATGAAACCGGGCAAAGAGCCGCAACAGGCTTTTCAGATCAGATTTGTTGTATCTCATGTTGTATGGGTACCAACAACATACTGTTTTCATATTATGTTGAAAAAAATATGCATGAATGGAATGCATAAACCTACTGATGCCAACACATCTGTCTTTAAGACTGACTTGCTCGATGGGATCTGGTCAATCATTTTGCAATCTGTACAAGGTTAGACAAAGGGCTGCAGTTAATCAAAGTCACAAGACTGTGAGGGATAAAAAAGGGTTGCATTTAAAAATACTGCAAAGTCCCAAAACAACAATGAATCATTCTCCCTGATTTCATCATTCTTCTCTATACTTGGACAATGAAAACATGGTTTTCTTCTTACTTTGTTTATATTTCTCATTCATTTATACTTGCTCATGCATTGATTGAAACTTGTATAATAGTTAAACATGGATTTTAAATCTCATAGCTATGGCTGCATTTGTCAGGAGTCACAGTGGCGCCCCCTGATGACCCTCCCAACACAGGTACTGGGACCCACCCACACGAACAACCAAAACACAGGGGATCAGGTTAGCAGAGACTTTATTGATATTTTCTAAAAGCAGCAAAACTCATGCTCGGGCAGCTACCCGCTTTGACCCTCCTCCCCCCTTTCCAACTCCACCCCCCCCCCCCTCTGTTAGCCCCCTACTGTGTGGGAGAACTCCTGGGAGAGGGACTTCCCCGCACCGCAAGCCAAACCACCAAGCAAGTTATCCCTGTGCCCACACTCACTCCACTCAGTGACAAGATTCGGACCCTCTCCCAGACCTGCCCACGCAACACAGACCAGCCCCCTCTTAGCCAACTCAGGGGGGAATAACCACTCATGGAGGGAGGTCCACACACACACACACACACACACGCACACACACACACTCAAACAGAAACTAAGCTGGTACTGCCACTCCCGCCGTCCCTTCCCTTACCCGGCCGCTGTCACGGTCCCAGGCGTGCAGTCCCTGCCCCACACGCTCTCCACACATGCACCTAAAAAGAAATCCCCCCGCGGGATTCCTCCCAACGAAACAGAACAAAAATCAAAATAACTAAACCGAAATCAAACAAAACGAAACCAAGAAACAAAACGCCGGCAAAACTTCTAAAGGAATGAAAACTTAAATAAACAATGTTTGTTCGGATGGTTCTGCTTAAGTAGCGCTGTGGTTGGAATCATTGAGGGACGAATTCTGCTTCATAAGAAAACCTACGTCCCCTGGTTCGCATGTATGGCATCAATTAATGACGTTTTTGTTTTGCAAGAAGGCCTGCTTTTTTAGTTGGGCCGTTCAAAGGCTAGCGTTCACAGCTAACCGCTCTGCCAACTCCACACTGGCTGACCAATTGAAAGGAAAGGAAAATGAAACAAAACAAAACAAAAAAAATACTCCCGAAAACTCAAAACCCCATCCAAAAATCAAAACAGGTTCCTTCCCAGCTGCCCGAACGCGAACTGCCTCATCCCCTGCTCTTTTATCCTGATCCCCTGTGCGGAGAGAACAAGAGACAGCTGCGCCAGATCACCAATCAGACAAACAAGGGAGACAAACCACCCTGATCCACATATCGCACGCGTGCCCCCAATCACCAATGAAGAAAACTCACCCAAGCGGCGGCACGTCAGGCTCACCTCCTGACACATTCCAATACTTTTTTTCTCGTCTCCTCCTTTCCTCCCCTCCTTTCCTACCCCGGAAATATGTGGAGGAAAGGAGGGGGGGAACGAGTGGAGGAAAGGAGGAGATGAATCGAAAATTGGAACAGCTAATCCAACTCGCCCGTCATCAAAGTCGATGTCGGCTATTGATGAAGTGATAATTTCGACTGACTCTGAAAATACCTAAGCCAATCAAAATTTTCTGTGGGATGGTCTTTTAACCTGACTGGTCGTGAGCACAATGATGTCACTCAGAAATGTGAAAAGACTTCCGCGGTAGGATACATCGATGTATCCTCCGTTTGGAGGAAACGAAAAAGGAGGAAAGGAGGAGGCGAGATTTCGCTTTGGAACAGTGGAGGAAAGGAGGACACAATCAGCTTCCGGGGCACGTAGGAAAGGAGGGGAGGAAAGGAGGAGACGAATTTGAGTATTGGAACGCAGCCAATGTATGCAGTTTGATGCAAGATTACAACACCCATTGTGTTGTTTTATCCGAAACTGTCAGTATTTGCTGTGTTATGTTTTTTCGGTTTTTGTCCCACTGTATTTGTGTTTTCGTCTCCTTCGTTTCCCCGGTCCATGTGCTTTTGTTTTTGTTTACCCTTGTGTCTGCCCCGCCTTCCTCATTACTTGATTGCGGAGTTGTTTCACCTGTCCTGTTTTCCACCTGTGTCTCGTTTTTCTCATCAGTCTTCTGTGTATTTATACCCTGCCTTGTCCTTTGTTCTGTGCGAGTTCGTCTCAGTTTGTTCCTACTCTCTGTTACGCTACAAGCCTTTTGTCCGGTTCCTGCCTGCCCGTTATTACCCCTCCTGTTTTCTGGTTTTCTGATTCTTCGTCTGGTGTTCTTGTACTGTCGCTGTGTCGTTTTGGTTTTCGAACTTCTGCATGATTTTTTGACCATTCTTGTGGATTGTGTTTTTGTGCTTTTGCTGTGTCTCCTCGGTCATGACCATTGCCTGTTTTTCGATTACGATTCTGGATTTTGGACTTTGGTTTCTATTAATAAACCACTTAAGAATTACATCCGCATCTGAGTCCTTCCTGAGCCCTGACAGTGCGAACTCGCGAGTCATGGACTCAGCGGACGCCAGCCAGCCGAACCAGCAGGATTTGCGTCTCTGCCAACAACAGAGCCAGTTTGAATCCGTAATGCGGGTGTTGGAATCTTTCGCGGCCAGCATGAACAGTCTTTCAGCCCAGTTCCAACAACTCCAGCAGGGATGGGAAACGACGGCCACCTCCCTTGCTCCTTCTCCCCAGGCGCCATCCACTTTGGAGTAGAGCCACGCCTTCCCTCTCCAGAACCCTATGCCTCTGAGCCTGTGGCTGTCTGGAAATCATCGAGAAGTTGTAGTATTTTTCCTTATTGACTCTTCTCAAGCTTCTGTGGTTCTGGGACACCCCTGGCTCGCTAAGCACAATCCCTGGGTGGACTGGGCCACCAATCGCATTTTGGAATGGAGTCCCTATTGTATGTCACACTGTCTTCGACATGCCCAGGTACCCGTGTCGCCAACTAGATCCACTGCTGAGGAGACCACTGACCTGTCTACAGCTCCACCTGAGTATCTGGACCTGAGGGAGGTGTTCAGTAAGACCCGCGCCACTTCCCTGCCCCCTCACCGTCCTTATGACTGTGCCATCGATCTCCTGCAAGGTACGTCGCCTCCCAGGGGCCGCCTGTTCTCCCTCTTGCGTCCAGAAACCGAGGTGATGAACAAGTACATCCAGGAATCGCTGGCTGTGGGAATCATCAGACCATCTCCTCGTCTTCTGCCGGTGCTGGATTCTTCTTTGTGGCCAAGAAGGACAGCAGGTTGCGCCCCTGCATCGACTATCAGGGACCCAATGCAATCACAGTCAAGAATCACTACCCTCTGCCACTAATGTCTTCTGCTTTCGAGTCCCTGCTGGGTGCAGTCATTTTTACCAAATTGGATCTCCGCAACGCCTACCATCTGGTCCGAATACAGGAGGGAGATGAGTGGAAGACGGCGTTTAACACCCCAACAGGCCATTATGAATATTTGGTTATGCTGTTTGGACTTACTAATGTCCCAGGGGTCTTCCAGGCCCTAGTCAACGATGTGCTGCGGGATATGATGTGCCAGTTCGTCTATGTGTACCTGGACGATATCTTTTCTCTCGTTCCAGTACAGAGCACTCCCAACACATACGACGGGTGCTCCAGAGACTCCTTGAGAATCAGCTGTTTGTGAAGGCGGAGAAATGTGAGTTCCATCGCAAGTCTGTCTCTTTTTTGGGGTTCGTTGTTTCCACAGAGGGCGTCCAGATGGATCAACAGAAGGTCCGGTGGTGGTGGAGTAGCCGAAACCGGACTCCAGACGAGAATTACAGCGGTTCCTGGGGTTCGTGAATTTTTACAGACGCTTCATCTGGAACTATGGTTCTGTAGTGGCTCCTCTCACCGCACTAACATCAGCCACCCGAAGATTCACCTGGACATCCGTTGCGGAGCAAGCCTTCCGGAATCTCAAGGTGCGTTTCTCCTCTGCTTCTGTCCTGATCCAGCCGGGTCCGTCGCGGCAGTTTGTGGTGGAGGTGGATGCCTTAGATGTGGGAGTGGGGGCGATCCTTTCTCATGTCTCTGCAGCCAATGGCAAGTTGCAGCCCTGCGCCTTTTTCTCTCACTGCCATACCCCTACAGAGCGGAATTACGACATCGGAGACAGGGAGCTGTTGGCAGTGAAGTTAGCACTCGAAGAATGGAGGCACTGGTTGGAGGGTTCAGAGGTTCCATTCCTGGTATGGACTGACCACAAAAACCTGGAGTACTTGCGGTCGGCTAAATGCCACAACCCTCGTCAAGCCCGCTGGTCCTTGTTCTTCACTCGTTTTAATTTTATCCTCTCATTTCGTCTTGGCTCTAAGAACGGGAAACCTGATGCCTTATCCAGGCAGTTTGCAGCCGCGGGGGAGCCCACTGAGGGGGATCCCATCCTGCCATCCCGCTGCTGGCTGGTGGCGGCGCTGTGGGACATTGAGGCAGTGGTTCGCGCTGCTCATCGGGTAGGTCCTGCACCCAGTGCCTGTCCTGATAATTTGCTCTTTGTCCCACAGTCTGTTCGCTCGCAGGTCTTGCAGTGGGGGCACTCCTCCCGGTTAGCGTGCCACCCTGGGGCCTGTCGCACAAAGGCTTTCATCGGCCAGAGATTCTGGTGGCCTTCCATGGATGAGGATATCCGGGACTTTGTGTCTGCCTGCTCTGTCTGCGCCTGGAACAAACCCTCCACTGCCCCTCCCGCTGGTTTGCTGCACCCTCTGCCGGTTCCCAGGCGGCCCTGGTCACACATCGTACTGGACTTTGTGACAGGATTACCCCCATCTGGTAACACTACTACCCTCACTATTTTCGACAGGTTTTCCAAGGCTGTTCACCTCCTAGCCTTACCCAAGCTACCCTCGGCGAAGGAGACGGCTGAACTTCTGATCTTCTTTAAGTTGCACGGATTACCTGTTGATGTGGTGTCAGATCGGGGACCTCAGTTTACGTCCCATTTCTGGAGGGCTTTTTGTAAATTATTTGGTGCTTCTGTTAGCCTCTCCTAAGGGTTTCACCCACAATCCAATGGACAGACGGAGAGGGCCAATCAGCAGATGGAGACCGTCCTGCGGTGTCTCACCTCGCAAGAGCCGGAGTCCTGGAGCTGCCAGCTGCCGTGGGTAGAGTACTCTATCAACTCCCTGCCTTCCTCCTCCACCGGACAGTCCCCGTTCCAGTGCTGTGTGGGGTACCAACCCTCGCTGTTCCCTGCCCAGAAGGAGGAGGTGGGGGTACCTTCGGCAGTGTTTTTCCGACGCTGTCGCCGCACCAGATCAGCGTTGTTACGCGCTTTGCGCAGGATCAGGAGAGCGCTACCTGCAGGGGCAAAGGGTGTGGCTCTCCACAAAGGATCTCCCTCTGAGGGTTGAGTCTCGTAAGCTGGCTCCTCGCTTCATCGGCCCCTTCCCAATCACTAAAGTCATCAGCCCCGCGCTGTCCGGCTCCAACTTCCCCATTCCCTATGGCGCATTCACCCTACCTTCCATGTGTCCCGAGTCAAGCCTGTCCGTCGCAGCCCACTGTGCCCTGTGTCCAAGGCTCCTCCACCCCCCCCGCCTCATCGACGAGTCGGAAGTGTATACTGTTCGCCGTCTGCTGGGGGTTCGGCGTTGGGGCCATGGCTTCCAGTACCTGGTGGACTGGGAGGGCTACGGGCCAGAGGAATGCTGCTGGGTCCCGGCTTGGGATATCTTGGACCCTACCCTCATAAGAGACTTTCATAGACTGCACCCTGATATGCCTGCCAAAACGCCAGGTGGCGTTTCTTAGGGGGCATGACCATCGCCTGTTTTTCGATTACGATTCTGGATTTTGGACTTTGGTTTCTATTAATAAACCTCTTAAGAATTACATCCGCATCTGAGTCCTTCCTGAGCCCTGACAGAAACATCTGTTTTATTCCTGAGCAGTCATTTAGGAAAATGTTCTTCATGGTTTGTCAAAAATACCAAGTAGGGAGTGTCTGCAGACTCAACTGTCAGAACATGGTCTGACAGTTGAGGTGGAAGTGATGTAACGTGAGGTTTTTTTTTCTGTGCTTTTTTTAGGTTTATGTTTGCATGAACTATGACCTACTGTGGCCTGTTTATCTGAAAATAAAGACAGTAAGTTTTCTTTCAGACCATGTCCTGACAGTTTAGCCTGCAGACAGACAATGTAGTGCTAGCAAATTAGCAAGCAACATGTTTTAGGTCGGTTGTCTTTGTTATGAAGGGATAGTTGAACAGTATAAATTGGAAGCCCAGAGTTTCATTTCATTATTATTCCTAAATATTGTTCATGTTAAACTTCCAGTTATGTTTCTAATGTTAAATCACCTTATAATGAACTCACATATTTCATTCAATTAATATCAAATTTGAAAAATGGAAAAAGGTATTGTTTATATTTGGTAAAGCTCAGCCAACTTATTTAAACAGGTTTCCTTCTCCATATAAGCTAATTCATCCTTTCTCATTCATTTCTCTGCTACCCACCTATAATATTGTCATTTCTGTTTTTAACTTCTTATGTCCATCTGACATCTTTGTGCCACTATATTTTCTGTTCCTCTGAGGTTCAGCCATAGCTGGGGTTCTAGGCCTGCTTGCCCCTACTCTGGATGAGCTGTTAACACACGTGCTTAAGCGGTTCGGCTGGAACGTCTCCCACAACAGCTTCAGACCCATCCCAGAGGACCGGCTGGAGAACGGGGACGTGCCAGACACTGTGAGACCAGATGCTTCAGGCCTATGGAGCAGGAGAGGCTGTGAAGGTCACTCTGCGCATCCTTAGGAAACGAGACCAGAACGATCTGGCTCAGAGACTGGAGAGAGACTGCAGTAACTCTTATTTTAAACTTAGCTCTCAGAATCTGACAACCTGCCTCATTTTAGAATTTAGTACTTTCTCGTCATGACTAGAATCACTTATTAATGCACACAAAGGTATACTGTAGTCATATACATAAACATAACCCGGTATAGCTGATCATTGTGCTGTAGCCATACACATAAACATTGCCCAGTGTAGCTGCTCATTATACAGTAGCCATACAAATGTTTTTGTAATCAATTGTGACTTCCTGCCAGCATGAAAATCCCTTCCTGTACCTCCTGTTTGTGCTGAATACTGTCTCACAATGGCTGCCTCTAAGCATATGTGTTTGCATGTGGCAGTGTTGACATTGGAAATCCCACCCACATATTGACAAAAATACAGAAGGTTTATGCATTTTGTCGTGATGGTTCCGATATGTAAAATTTGACCTTGATAAATACAAGAATATATTCTTACAACCATTGGGATGAAGTAAAAACAAATAATTGATGATTCATTGGTAAGTTTTGCCAATGTAATGTATCATACATATTTAACAGTGGTGTCTTATTATATAATAATATCCTTGCTGTTTTATTATCAGGTTTATTATACTCAGAGACAGATTTATTATGGTATGTGACAGAGACATCTGAGGACAGAACTCCTGTTAAGTGAAAAGTTGCAACAACACCACAGAAACAATTCCAACATCAGGATACCAACTCCTATCCCTGCAATTTCTGAATAATTCCTTTAGTTTATATTCAAAATACTTTCCTGTGTTTTTTCCACAGATAAAGTCATGATGGATGTTCAGAATACCATTAAACGTGATTTGAAGAGACGGTCTGAAGAGGTGTCTGAGGGTCATGAAAAACTAGAGAAGACGGCAAATCTCGACAGTGTTTACACTGACCTTTTATCACAGATGGGGACAGTGAGGCGGTCCATAACGAACATGAGCTGAGATGAATTAAGACAGCATCCAGGATGCAGGTGAGAAAAGACATTGCAATCAACTGCAACAACATCTTTAAAGCCTTACCAGGACAAAACACTCCCCTAAGAACTGTGCTTACGAAGAGCATCGCTGGCAAACTGTCTCTGCACAGAAATTCATTCTTGACTAGGCAGATACAAAAGCCAATCAAGATGTTCATTTTCTGTTTGCACTTCCCTTCAGAGAGTGGAATTTCATGATGAAGAAAGAATTTAGTTTGATTAAACTTCTTTGCTGTTACCACACAGAATTCCAATAGATGAAAAGTTTAGAAGGTGGTAAGGTTGTGTTCATCTTCGATGGTCTGGATGAGTGTCGACTTGCCCTGAATTTCCAGACCCCTGAAAGCTGCTATTAAATGGCAGAGTCAGTATCGGTGGATGTGCTGCTCACAAACCTCATTAAGGGGAATCTGCTTCCCTCTTTTCTCCTCTGGATAACCTCTCGAGCTGCAGCAGCCAATCAGATCCCTTTTGAATGGGTCGATAAGGTGACAGAGATCAGAGGATTCGATGACACTCGGAAGGACGAGTACTTCAGTAAAATAATTTGAGATGAGGTCCTGGCCAGTAGAATCATCACGCATGTGAAATCAACCAGGAGTCTCTACATCATGTGTCACATACCAGCCTTCTGATGGATTTCTGCCACTCTTCTTGAAGCAGCACCGAGAAAAGCACACTGCAGAGAAATCCCCAAGACTGTGACTGAAATGTACACATGTTTCATACTTACTCTGACAAAGTACATTGGCCAGAAGTATTCCAATGACAAGCACACTTTCAGAGGCAGACAGGAAATACATTCTGGGGGAAACTGGGGGAGCTGGCCTTTAAACAGCTGGAGACTGGTAATCTCATATTCTGTGAAAAGGATTTGAGATGGATTGTCATTGATGCTTCAGTTTACTCGGGGCTGTGCACAGAAATCCTGATTTCAAAAGCAGAGTGTTCAGCTTCATACATGAATGTTCAGGAGTATCTGAACGCTCTCTCTGTGCTTCATTCTTCAACAACAACAACAGAAACTTGTTTGAACAAGGCTTGACTGCAAAGTTATCTATGCTGTTCAAACCATCTCTGCTTCAAAAGACAGCGCTGGGTCAGGCCTTACAGAGT
The DNA here is from genome assembly GCA_022829145.1 of Albula goreensis. Classification (NCBI taxonomy): domain Eukaryota; kingdom Metazoa; phylum Chordata; class Actinopteri; order Albuliformes; family Albulidae; genus Albula; species Albula goreensis. The sequence goes on along the minus strand of CM040750.1, from coordinate 8,152,096 downwards.
CCGACTGCGAAACTGGACCTTTTCCTCCGTTTCCTTCTCGGACTGTCACTCAAGGCAAATCATTCTCACTTAGAGGGCCTCCTGAAACCGAGACGAAGAAGCCCGGAGAGCATGGGAAAAACAGGCAGATACATTAAGCAGAAGATTGTGCAGAGCCCATCTTCTGAGAGGATTGTCAACCTGTTCCACTGCTTGAATGAACTGAATGAAACTTCCCTTTTGAAGGAAATTCAGGCTTTCCTAAGGGGAGGAAGAACTGAAAGGGAGAAACTCACACCTGTCCAGTGGACAGCTCTTGCCTTTATCTTGCTGACAACAGAAAAAGATCTGGATGAGTCTGACAGAAGTACAACAAATCGGATGAAGGGCTTGTGAGACTGCTATCAGTTGTCAAGTACTCCAGAAGAGCTGAGTAAGTGTTCTGCCGCACAGAGAGTTTAACTTTCTTTAAACTTTTTCCTGATTTTTTCCTTCTTTTTCTCAACCCCCCCCAGTTGACTCTCTGAAACATCCATCTGGCTGCTTTCGGGAAGAGAGCCATTGGCACGCGAGTCCTCTGATTCACGTGAAGACTACCCCTCACTTCTTTCAAAACTGCTGGCACACCACCAATCACATGCTATCACATTCTTTGAAATTCATCTTCTTCGAAATCTGTTCATTTGCTGGCACCCAAAAATTCAAACTCATCCCAAGTTGATAATAGGTACTACTATGCTTGGTGATCGATAATAGGTGTCACCCCTTGCAAACTGGTTTTGTTGAATTTTCAACTTCCAAAGGTCATCTGCTTCTGGAATTCTCTTTCTTCAGCAATGCTGGCTCTGATCCTTCATTGCCATTTTCACGTTAGGAGCCAATTTTTGGAATGTGCAGTGTGGTCTATGGTAGCCTATTTGGGTCAATTCGCAATAAAAAATGTGATTAGGAAAGGACCAGAACTATACAGTATCGATACTGCAGAAAATATGGATTCAGTATCAATACTTATCAATAAAATGATACTTTGCCAACCCTACCTTGAAGTCATTGAAATTAAAAATTAAGTCCTTAATTTTAATGTAAAGCTTTACTTTCAAAGTATAATTAGTTAGATACACAATGTAAAAGAACCATAGCACTTTTTCGTGTTTTTGGTCCTTTGCTACATTGCCTTTATGTTGCATATAATCACTGACTTTACTTACAGTATGGAACGTAAAGCTCTGTTAGGCAGGAGAGCAGAACCAGGAATCCAACATGAGTTGCTCCAGAACTGCAGCTCCAGACAGGATCCAGAAGTAAGCAGGGGAGCAAGACCTAGCTGGCAGGAGATGAACTAAATAAGATGAAGATGATATTGCAAAAATATAATTTACTTGTGAATAAATAGTATAAAGTAAAATATGAGCTGTACACTGTAATTATTGTGTGTGTATGTTTGTGTTGTCAGATTTTAAGTGTTTCAGAGGTATTTTTCAACAGTATTGTTTCAATATATTTTGAAAGTATTGCTATGAAAATACAGTATTTCCTTTAAAAAATCATATAAGAGCAGTATTTGTTTCGTATACTTTTTATCAAACCCTGTGTTTAAGCTTTCAGTGTGAAGGAGTAGCCCCTCCCAAAGTGGAAAAGACTTGATTGTTTTGGAATGTAGTTCATTGGTAAATTGGAAATCAATTCATGGTCAACAGCAATGATTGAAGTCAGGTGTAATTGTGGGTATGTAGCCTACAAAAGTGGCAGTTACAAGGAGAGAGGAGAGATGGAAGGACTGCCACTTGTATGTGCTTGTGTTTTTAAAATAAATGATTGATTTTACCAAGTTGATTTTACTCAGTTTTTTGAAGCCTTTTTACAGTAATCTCACAGAGAAATGCTGCCTCAGGCCTCGGTCAGCTCAATCTCCTGAGAGGGCTGAACCTTTCTCACAATTATCTGCAGGATTTAGCAGCGAAGCACCTCTCTGCTGGACCGAGGAATCCACACTGTAAAGTGGAGCAAGTGCAGTAAGTACAGGCTGCTGTGTCTGTTTCTGAAAGGCAGTGATGAACTGGTATCAGTGCTCAGCTCAAACTCCTCACAGCTGAGAAAGCCCAATCTGGATGGCAATTACCTGCGAGATTCAGGAGTAACGCTGCTCTCTGATGGACTGGAGGTTCCACACTGTAAACTGGAGAAACTGGAGCAAGTGGGCCCCTGGGTGCAGAATGAATCATGGGTAGATTACTATGTCAGACACCATTTTGTGTCTGTTTCCATTCAGACTGGAGACACTGGGGCCAGAGAGTGGTTTATGGATTTCTGTCATCTTTTTTATCGGATTTCTGTCCTCTTTCATCGTTTTTGCCTTGTCCTGAGCAGAATTGATACAAATGGGGACATTTTTAATAACTGTTCATCTATTATACAGAACAATGTGATGTAAGTCATGAAAGGTACTCAATTATAAATACAAGTGAGGACTGACAACTTCCAAGAGTTTTTGTTTTTGGTTTTTTAGCTTTTTTTGTGTTTTTATAGATTTGTTTGAATTCATTAACAAGCTTTATTTTATGATGTATTTATGATTTATTACAAATTTACTCATGACAAAAATGTCTTCTTTTCAAACAAAGTCTTGTTCAGTCTCTGCAGGTGTTATCTCACAAAAAATGCTGGGATGTGCTGGCCTCAGCACTCAGCTCAAGCTCTTCACAGCTGCAAGAGCTGATCTTGAGTGACAATTACCTGCAGGATTCAGGATTCTCCTTGCTTCATCAACATGTAAAATTCAAAATATGTCTTGAGTACGGTGGCCATTGTAGGACATCCTCATATATACCTGTAGCATTGTCCTTCATTATTGGATTTCAGCCATCTTTCAACATTTTTGTCCCATCCTACATCGTTTTCGATGTCTTGCAGTATGATATACTGTGGAATCACAAAGATTTTTTTCTTTCATTTTTCTCACATTTGAAAGACAGTCACACCTCAGCGACAACAATCTGCGAGACTCAGCAGTGAAGTTGCTCTCAGCTTTAAAGTGGAATCCCTGGCATGCACTGGAGACACTGGAGTAAGTACAGAATTTGTCTTTGTTACCATTTAAACAGGAAGTGCAGATTGGATGTGGAAGTCAACAGGAGAGGGTTGCCCCTGGAGACAAATGGTTTCAGCTTTGGCTAGGAAGTGTAAATTAGGCTTCAACAGTTCGGCTGAGTTCGGGAAGTGATGAATGGGAGGAAAAAAATATATTAAAAACATTGATCTGAGGGATAAGAGCTGTGCATTCTATAAGGTTTTACATTTTCAAGGAGCATACCAACAGGCTCAGCTTGCAGCCTTAGCGATTTTATTGCACAGCTTTCCGGATCTACACCATTCAAGCCTACTGGACCGAGGGCTGGATCATTTTACTGGAAAACAATTTCATTGTTTTCCAGTAAAATAACAGCAAGACAGTGATGTATCCAGCCGTTGTTTGGGCATAGATATGCATTTCAGTTTAGTTGTACTGCAGTTATTATACACTGTCTTTGTACAGTCGACTGCACGGTGGTGGTTCCTAAGGTGGTGAAAATAAAATGAATAAGTTAAACGTATCCAGGCACAGCTTGAGCAGAAATGAAAAGTTCCGTTTTGGAAATACTGTCTTAACGCTGACTTTGTGAAAGCAGCTGAACAGAGGTGTAAATTTGAACAGCTGTTGCTGTTACTGTGATTGTGACTGCAGACTTTTCATGAAATTTGTGCTTGCTTGACCTCTTGTTTATTTGAGTGTTTGGGACTGTGTCACTTTAAGTAAGGGGTATGTTTTTGTGCACAGAATTTTTGACATGAGGTTGTGTAGACCTCTCTAACATATGGGGCAGAGTAACAGTTTGTCTGTTACTCAACCTCTGTCTCTTCTTACAAGAACGAGAACTTCGATGTGCTGGACGTGAACTGGGTTCCCGAAATGGGAGTCAGATTAGGTCCATGCTAAACGTTTAAGCATAGATTCCTGGCCTGTCTGACAGGGAAACAGAGTGAGCTCAACCTGTCATCTGTGTCACTCTTTGCCACACAGACTGACACAGGCTTTGCAGTGTAAACATCTTGTAGTAGCACTGTCTCCTAGCAACGCATAGCAGCCTATGTCAGAGGCCAGGCTGCGCTCACTGCCACTATGTTAACAGCAGTGAATCAGACAGTCCCAGAATACAGCAGCCGTTTAGATAGAGATCAGAAAGGCCCAATGCCTGCCCGTGGGTGGCTGACACAATCATACGGCCAATTGGGAAGTAAACTTGAGCCCTGCGACTGGGTGTTCAAGTCTCAGCTGTGCCATTTCTGGCATTACTGGCCAAAGGTCTGTGCTGGTGAGGCAACAATCAGCCAAGCCCTGCCAAGGACAGATAGGGTTTAAGCCTGCCGGGTGCCTGTGAGGGCACTAACCATATATAGGCCAATGCTTACTTTGTTATCCGCAAATGACATAGACAGCAGTCAGCTGTTGGTGCATCTGCAATGTGGAAAGAAGTGAAGGCCTGTTGTCAGAGGAGTCACATACTCATGGCTGCCTCTTCCTGTGTTGCTAGGAGACGGTGCTACTACTAGATGTTTATACTATTAATTTCTGTACCATTTCTGTAAACCGTTTTAGTCTTCCAGTTATTAAACCCTGCTGGGTGTAAAACATCAATCTATATTGCATCTTTGCACCCTGGAAATAGTTGCCTTTTAAGCACCGAAGGTACAACTGAACCAACAGATAGGGACTAGCGGTCAATACTTTTGAGAGGTTTCTGCTTTGAGTGAAACCTGGTATAATGGTATCATTTATAAACGATACTGTTGCTTTGTGCTGCTCAAGAAATTGTTGTATGAATGAGCTCAGCTCTGTTACATGGAGCTTGGTGCTGTTAAAGCAGTGCTACGGTTGGAATTAAGGGCCTAATTCTGCTTCATAAGAATTCATAAGCTATCTGGAAGCAATCTTTGTAAGTATAGTGCACCAGTGCGACCAGCATCGTGAAATACCCACCCTTTTTTTCTTCCTCAGTTGAGTAGCCGCATGTACCATATTCTCTGTCTACTTCAGTTTATATCTGGCAGTTGTAACATTGTTAACATAACCAAATCATAAGTCTTGCAAAAAAAGTAAAATTACTTAGTCTAATGCCGCCATTATGTTGAATAAATGAGCTGCAATTCAAACCGAGATGACGGTTTTTAAAACGACGTCGCTTATAGTGATAAAGCAACCACCTCGCGAGGGACATTGCCTAGGTGACAAATGTTTGGCTTCGTCTGGAGCATAGTGAGGCCATCATAATGTGCTGCGTTTGTCTCCCTCTGATGGACCTAAAACGCCCCTACAACAGATTAGTCAACTGTCAGACAGCACAGTTGGCATTAATCCAAGGCAGTGTTGCAGAGCACTTCAATAGAGTCTGGCTTACTTCTATTCATGTGTCTGAAAGTAAAAGGTCTAGAGGACGCTTGGCATACGAAAATCTCAAGGATGCCTTAATTGTTAAGTGACTTTTTTTTTTTTAACCCTGTGTGTGTTCATCCATGTTTGTGCAACAATTTTTGTGCTTTCCATTTGCTTTGGGAAAACCTGATACTAGAATTGTAAAAACTGAATTTTCAATTCTGAAAACTGGCCTATGTAGAGAATTAACACTGAGAAATTTGTGTGCTCAACTCATGAGACAATGCTTTTGGCAAAAATGTAAGAAAATATGCAATAAGCAACGTAGTACATAATACATAAATTATGGAGAAAAAACTAAATCATGCTGTATAAGCCAACATAAGTTACTTGGGATAATTAATTAATACAATAAAGATACAAATATATTAGGTTTCTACAAGAGATTTTTTCTACAAGAGATTTTTAAGTCACCTGGCCTTTCTACAGAATCCCCTGCTGTGTAAATGGTAGTCGGATCTGGTTGAAATATAAATAATTTGATAAGGAACACTCCCTGAGTGCATTGAAATATATATAAAAAAAACAAACATAATAAAATTATTGGCAAAAGCGATGGGAGGGGAAAGTGGGGGTTTGAAGTATGTGTGAATAGACATGATGTAAGGTTCTCACAAAGTTAGCCTTTCGTGAAATAGGCTTGAGCCCTGGACCTGGGTGTTTGAGTCCTACCTCTGCCATTATGGGCTATGGCCCTAGGTCTGTATTGATAAAGCAATGAGCGGACCACCTTCACTGGGGAAAGCTGTAGCTTCAGCCAGTTAAGTTAATTAGTCAAACTTGGCACCTGCAAATGTGCGAGCCAAAGAACAAAAACAATGCATTCCAGAATAGTATGAAGATGAAATGAGAATCTCAAGTTGTTAAACATTGGTAACCGCTGATGTGAGTGTGCAAGCTGTTACCTGTTTTTTTTTTTTTTTTTTTTTTGCACATGCGAGTTGGATTTTTGGATCTAAATGAAACCAATCAGGAGACACTGGTGTTTAAAATGGACTCATTTTGCTCCTCTCACCCTCTATCAGGATATCTGTAGTTTAATCACAAGTAAACGTTTTAGTCCAGTTTTGGTTCAGGTGCCACTGCCTACCAACCTGAGCATCCCTCTCCCTGACCTACTGTCCTGCTGGAATGACCTGCTCTGGCCACCAGTGACCATGGAATACGACCATTTCCTTCGGGATGTCAACTTTTTTGCATGCTGCAGACCTCTACATAGCGGTGTGTTGGTGGTTTATCCCATCTTCCTTGCCCTCCCCTGGAAGCGAATATACCTCCAGAGGTACTCTGCATCGGCTGTCCACAATCTACTCTCAGCTACACATTCTTTGCCAGTTGTTGTAAAACAGTAGTGGGGAAATTGGTTTTGTGCACAATCACAGACTCTTCAACAGTGTTCAAATGCTCATTTCCACTTTGTTTACTCTGTTCCCTTCATAAGAAATGCTAGGTATAGACAAGCTCATTGTTTGATCAGCCTGCGAATGTTTTGTGTTTGACATGGCACTGGTAAATAGCTTAATTTTGCGACATCAATCTGTCCCCGACAGCTCTGCATATTTGGCTAAGCCTTACTCTGCGGAATCTTGATGGAGTTCTGACCGCGTTCCATCAGAGCGATTTGTAAAGTTCAAGCTGCTGGCGGCCATAGCTGTCTCCATTTGAGCACTTTCCCCTTTGGGCTAACTAGCTCTTCCCCGCTGTTTGTTCTTGTTTACTGCCCTCCAGCGTTTGCGCAGTGTGTTTTTGTCAGAGCCCCCGAAAGCTACTGGTGACTTTGAGTGCATTCACTGTCCCACTTTTAATGCATGGTGATTTCGAGATACAGTTCCTTGCAAAAGCATTCTGACCTCTGTGTAGTTGGAACATGTTGCTCCCATAGAACTAAAAAACACTAACTAGAACTAAAGACTTTTGCTTGCCTCAACCAACTCCATGCTGTCAGAAAGGTTATAAAATTTGTTTTTATTTCATAAATAGTTGGATCCAGTATTATGGAAACATGAAAGACCTTAGGTGCAAAATAAAAACGCCATGTCTGTCGGGTTTGTACAGTTAAATGTTAAGTTACAACATGAGACTCAACAAGGTGAAGGAGCTTCTAAAACCTCTCTGTGACAAAGTTTTAGAAAGACACAGATGAAGTAAAGGGCATTGAATTTCCCTTTGAGAATGGTAAAGTCAATAATTAGTCAGCGGACAGTATTGATGGTTGAGTTTCATGAACCTCTCAGGGTGGAGCTGTGAGTCATTGAACCAGTCAGAAGTGTTTTTATCTCCACAGCACATATTGTGACAAGACAATAATTAAGGGCCAAAGGGCTGATTATCTGAAGGGAGCTTTTCCTAGTTCCTGGAACCAATTCAGGATTTTCCCTTGCTTCTGGAGTCAAGGAAGATGTGTCTCAATATCACAAATCTTGTGCAAAACATTTAAAGAGTTCCAGATGAAGTTATCCTGGAGGTCTTTTTCCATAAATGTGCTCACTCTGCAACTCTGGTATCTCATTTTATCCCCCCGTCAACGAAAACCAATAAAAATTCTACATTTGAGGCTTCTGGTTTGCTCATGCAGTGACCCGCAAGTTCAGGGAACAGGTGTCAGGCCTGCGACTGGGTGTTCGAGTCCCAGCAGTGCCTTACTAGATATAGCTGGAGGTCCATGTTAGTTAGGCAAAAACTGGCCTAGCCTAGGGCTAAGCTGTGTAGTCTTATCACTATCTGGCTGCAAGTCCTGGATGGCAAGGTGTCTCAGAGTGCATAAATGACTATATGCTGACTTTGTCATCCCACACCAACATAAGCGGTATGTAATTGCTGGTTCATGTACAGTGTGAAGAGAAGTGGAAGGTCCTTACCATGTGAATCAGAGGAGTTGCATCTAAATGGCTCCCCCCTCCTGAGCTGGCTGGAGAAGGTAGCAGCAGAAATCTAATTTAAATCAAGTTTTTAAAATGAAAATAATTTTAAAAATGAAAAAAATTTCGATTTTTTACTTGATACATTATAAAAGCTGAATTTCTGAACAGGGATTAGGCCTAGTCCGAGACTAAAAACCTTTTTTTTTTTTTTTGTGGAGATCTTCAATGAATTGTCCTTTTAGTGTAGGACTAGGCTGTCTGGGGAAACCATTCTTAAATATTTTAATGTTTTGTTTTTGTTGTTTTGTTCCATTTTGTCTTGCTCTGCTGCTGTTTCACTAAAACCTCTCCTGCATGATCAAAAATGAATCTAAGAGAGCTCCCAGTTAAATAACATCAAATGAAATAAGCAATGGTTTTCAAGTGATTTAAAATCAATGGACTTTTATGGTCTTACATTATTTGGGTCACTGTTTATTTTTCAGTAAAAAAAACTGGCTCCTCAATAGAAGCAATTGCATGTAATTCAAACTGTACAAATGCAAATTGACAGCAGCAAGCGACTGCTTCGAAACAGGCTGACAAAGCACTGCTGTAAGGTCCATGAATAAAGTCAAATTAAAAAAAAAAAAACAACAAAATCATACCAGGCTAGCTAGAGGCTTAATTTGTTTTGTTTTGAACTGCTATTCATTCAGTCTGACATTCAAGCAAACACACCAGTAACTAACAGCAAGTGTTTCTGATGTTTCCTCTTTGAGCGACATGTTATCAAGCTGTAACCACATGACATTTGCAATCTGATATACTTCGCTGTCTGCTGATGATGATTACCATGTGGGACTGAATGAGTGAGTTATGTCAGAGGGCTTGGGGGTGGTCTGCATATTACTTCAATATGAGCCAGAGCTGAAGGGCAGTTCCTCTCACATCCACTAGGTGTCAATGCATGTCAATGTATTTAGTGAGGGATGGATGACTCACCACCCCACCGGCGAGGAGTGTGGTACTGGAGTCAGCTGAGGCCAAAGGGAAATGTTTAATCAACATTAAATTTTTATTTTTTTTTACATTTTTTTAAAGTACAATACATAATGTATTGAGTTGTATACATGTGTGGATTATGAATAGACTTCTTGAAATGTATTCAGAGAAAAGGTTTTTTTAGAGAAAAAGATGGTTTTCCATGTAGACTTTTTAGTTAAAAAAGTAGGTTAAGGTTAGACCAAATTAATAGGGGCCCCGCCCCTAACATCCCTATTGGCTGTTCACAACTGCACTACCGAGAAGTGGGGTATCAAAATAAATGGCTACTCTAGTGTGCCCTTCTGTCCTGCAGATGACGCTGCTGTTTTTGGGATGCATTTGACAAAGTTTTGATCCATGCCTATAATCTGCTTACTATCAAGGGTGGGAGTGTTGTGCGATCTTTATGGAGCTGGCATTGTAACTTGGAGTTTGCAGGTTCTTTTCTTGCCCAGGGCACTACCATTGTACCCTTGAGCAAGGTGCCTCAGTGAATATCCAGCCTTATACATCAATGGTGTGTAAAATATAAACTGTGCAATCGCTCTGAATAAAGCCGTCTCCTGCATGCCCAAATGTAATGTAAAGTTGGCCACAGAAACAGTGTAAATAAGGAAATAATCAGTATTGGTCTTGAATAATCACCCTTGTCAAACTCATGTCTGCCCAGTTCTAGATAATCAGTAATTCTGTTATAGTCATTTAGCAAGCCAGCAGGCTAACTTTCCTCCACAAGCTCCTATGATGACAGCAAAACCTTTCTAAAATGTAGCCTAGATTGCTGAAAGATTGATTTACACAAGACATGTGGCAAGGGATTAGGATGACCTATCAGGACCAGGGACAGCTCCTTGGAAGAAGTGAGTTCCCAGGAGGAAAACACTTCACTGCTGCTTACATGAGCTGTCCGGTGCTGAACGCAATTGTTTCCCTTACGTAAGCTACGGAGGTGTCTTATTTACCATAATAGAAATCGGCAAACATGCTGCTCCCCTTTTTTTCCTCCCTTACTCCCCCCTACAGACAGTGAACAGCAGTGATGGAAACAAATCCTCGTGGGACCAGTGGCAGGATAACAGAAGCATTGTGCTTATGTTGGAGTACTTATCTGGCTCAGAGACCTATGCCACACACCTTGACTGTATGAAAACACAATATAAACATGGGTAAGTTTAACCATAGGCTACATGATGATGTAATCACTGTTCAAGAAACATGACATAAGAAGAGAAGCATGACAGCATGGGACATGGAGTCCATTAACACTTGGAAAGGGCCAAGTTCCTCAGCTCAGTTGTTCGCAGGTAACTGGACCATGCCATGCTGACCACTTCTATAGTCTGCAGTCATGTGGATTGCTTGCTGGAAGCTGGATTGTGCAGTTATTGTCAAGTTTTTGACCAGTTTTGTATGCCAGAAAAAGTCTATTTTGTGTGTGCGGGCTGAGAGATCTGTTAGCTTCAAAATAATAGGCAAGAATAGCCATCTGTAAAACTTGCCAAAATGTTATTACATGAGCTACATCTTAAGTTACAGTGATACATTTGTGTTTGCTTTGGAAATGACCTTTAAATCTTTAAAAGACATGCAAATTATAAAAAATGGAAAAACTGGCTACCAGCAAGATAGCAAAGGTTACAGTAAATATTACGTACACTGAAACAGCCAAAATATCCATCATGTATTTATATTTCAGGAACAGTTTGGTTCACAGCTGAGTGGCAGATGCAATTTTTGTCATTGCTGATGAAGACTATTTGGCCTCAAAATGTCCAATATCAAAACCTAAAATAGGACGCAGTAACAAACATTTATCACTTTCATAAGGGCAATTCTCATTCTCAGTTTTCTTAAGCAATAATGATTTATCTGTGCTTGCTGGAAATGTACTTTTAATGCTTTCTATGTGTCTAAGTGTGAAAATGCAAAATTCTGGTTGAAGGAGTGCTTTAAAATGTAATTCCAGATTATTGGAGAACAAGAGCCCTTGAATCTGTTAAAATACCACTTTTTTCTAGATTTGCGCCAATCTACGTTCCCAAATACCGAATTCTGCCCCATTCTTCCCTCGCTGTGCAAGCACTTGAAAAATAGCAATAAAATTACCATTCAGAGAAAATGTCACCTTATGTACTTGACCACACCAAAATACCAGTTGCGTCTGTACTAGGAACGATGTTTTTTTCAAATGTATATCACTAACCGACACATGCAATAACTCATACATAACACAAATAAGCCTAAGATGACCACACACGCGCGTGTCAGTCAGGAGCTACTCAAACCAACAAATCGATCATTTTTCCCTGCACGGCATCCCATATTTGACATCCTTTGGTCTAGTGTCATGATTCATATGTTGGCAAATATCTCCGTAAATGGAATGGTCTAGCTCCACCCCTGTCTTCATTTGCAAGGAGGCCAGCAGAATTCTCCTCGTCCCCGTGCACCGCTGTGGTAGCTACCGTTGCCAGGGTTAGAAATACGACCAAATGTAGGGATAAACACGAGCGTCTTGTTGGGGGTAAAGACACGAAGTGCATTCGAGATTGCACTGCTGTCGGAATGTGATTTATCGTGCTTGCGACATTTATATCCATGTCAAAAGTAGTGAAGCGGACTGCGACACAAAGGAAACCACAGGTAACTTTGCCATCGCATATTCATTTCTTTTGAATAAATATGTTTGAGTTGCGCTGATAAAACATCTTTATTTGTAGTTATTTATATTTGACAACAAATGCACCACTCTCAGAGTACATCATGAGTGAGCAACGATATGGTTCTTGTGGTAATCATTTTTTATACTCATTGCTGTAAACAGGAAACTTTAAACCCGTCAAACGGGCGTTTTAGTTTGTCATGACTAATTTAAAATGTTAAGCATTGAGATTGTTCAGTAGCAAAGGACGAAAGCATACTCTAGTGTTTAAGACTACTGACATTATCCGAAGTCGTGAATTGTGCTTTAATTAAATACTTTGTTTTCTCTGTCCACGTAGGTACACCATTAGCTGGGTTTATTAAATAGCTATCCATTTCCCTTCGCTGCCAGCGCTGCGAATGAGATTAATGATCTCGCACTGCTAATGCTAATATTGCCTATATGTTTTTGTAATATCGCACATGGGGAATATGACACCAAGATATAGCCTGTGTGGAGGAGATATGAACGGGAGTTGCCGCGTGCCGGAGTGATAAGAACAGATCCAGCTAAAGTATCCAGTTTTCTTCATGCAGATTGCTGACCTATGGGGCGATAGAAGTCAATGATAATGTCATACTTAGGGCCAATGAAAATTCAGTAAATTCATATAGTTGTTGATTTTTTTCTTGGATCCACAAACATTCCAGCCGATTCAGTTTGTACTGTCTATGGTATACGATATATAGTGAGTAATTCCTAAGTCGTGTTCATTGCTTATAGATATGCCCTTATAGATATATAGATTTCCAAGTTTTCCAAATAAAATGAGCGGTATTTTAGCAGTACCTATTATTGTTGGACCAGTCTGAATGAAAGAAAATATATGGGCATTCATAGCGGATGGATTTTTGTGCTTGATGACCTGCCTTACAGTTTTTCCTGCCTGGGGAAATTGGCCAAAATTGCTCTCAAATGTACTGCCTGCTCCCTGAAATTTGGTCACTATTTAATGTATGAAATTATTCATTAAATTTTCGTAGCTGAGTGTGCGTCTGACCAAAGGGGCGCAGTCTGTAAGTCTGACAGCTAATGCGACAATTTGGACGACGGAATCAAACTTGGAGTGACAGGCAGAACCCCCGAACAGGCAGCTTTTCAGAACATGCCCCCATCTTTGTGAGACGAGATCATAATTTACATGTATAGACTTCACAAAGTAGAGATTTAAAAAAATAAAACCTTAACACTATTGGGTATTTAAAAAAAACCTCCTGGGTCTTACCCAAATATATACTGCACAGTGTGGTACTTTTTTTTTTTTTTTTGCATGTAAAGAACTACAAAGGACATAGGCCCTCACTCCTCAGTCAGATTACCTTTAATACTCTCTGACCTCATGTCAAAATGCTGAATCATGATACAACTTCACAAGACCATAGGATGAAGCCCAATCCATAGTTTGCGCCTGGTCATTTTGTTTTTCTTCATATTCTTCTCCTTGTTTTTCTTCACTTTCTCATTCTTCATGATCTTCTCCTTCATTTTTGTTAATGACACCATTGTTTAAAATGCCCCACTGCCAGTGGTGAAAAGTTACATACTACACAAAAAGAATATTTTGTTATTTCATAGAGTTGCTGTGCTGTCACTCCCACTTTGTTGTACTACCACTCTCGCTTAACTCCGGAAATTCTTCATGTACACCCACCCTCCCATAGGAAACTATCGTATTTCAATTCTGCTGTATTAACCACCTCCTCCAGTGTCTGACATTCACCAGATCTCTGAGCTAATCAAATATGTATGAACAAAAAATAATAGGGGGAAATAGCAACCTGCAAATGTAGAGACTTAATGGCAGGAGAAAAGACAGAAATATACAATTTGGTGTCTAAAAATGTCCAGATTACCGAACAACCCATGTTAGCTGACCCTTAAATTAGAGGAGGAAATGGAGCACAGAACATTCAAAGACATTCTAGGTAATACAGATGAGTGGCTTGATTTTTATGGTTCTTGTGAAAAGAAGCAGTCTCCCAGAGTATCTCAGTTTAGAGAAAGTCTTGTTTATTTGGTTTCTTTTGCCAAGGAAATGCTGCAATCACAGGTGAAATTTTAATATAAAGGCTCATGAGTTTTTGCAGTGCTCTCAGAATTAGAATGTCTATCAATTATTGGTTACTGTTCAGTGAACAGGCAGCCTTAAAAATGAAAGATTTGTGGCGGATTTCTTTGTTAAGCAAGCTATATAAAGTACGAAATTAAAAAATGTGCTGCTTTCACGATCCATTATCAGTAGTTTTTGAGAATATTCAAAACTAATTCTCACCAAATCTGTTATAGTATATTCATGTTTACTTAAGACACAAATGATAGCAGTTTTATAAAATACAGTCTCATTTATTTAGGTATTGCAGCATCATGATTTGCAACTAGTGCATTTTTCCCCTCTATTCTTGTCTTATCTCTACCCAAGCCTATTACAAAATTTGCCTGTGATTTTGAGACTGTATAACACAGGAGCACTTTACCTAGGTAATTTTATGCAGGTATTTTATTTCCATCTGTCTTTATTGTTATTCCACTGCTGGTCAATGGACGTCACTAGAGAGTGATGAGGCTGATGGGGAGAGAATGAGTTGAGCCTGGCAGGAACGAGCCAGTGTAGACCTTCTGCTCTATCTGTTTGTAGCATGACTGGGGTTTGAGTTTCCATCGGTGGGAAATACAGCCGAACCACAAACTCTCACCTGTATTCTGTGCACACCCCAAAGCTCTCATGTTCTAAATATTGGATGCTGAAAACATAGCAACAGTTGTGAAACTGTTGCAATCCAGTGCCAGCACAAACTAAAACAGGTGCTTAAATTTTACCATGTTCACATTGTCTCAGTGAAATAGATTTACCTGACTAGGTAAACCAAACGGATACTGCATGAAAACAGTCTGCATCCAGTTTGCTTGCTTATACTATTGTTAGAAGCAACACTTGATTGCTTGATTGACTCTTTTTTTTTTTTTTTTCTTCTTCAAATTCACTTTCGTGGTTTTCAACAAACAACAGGTCAAAAAATAAAAAATGTCTCCACAGATTACATTTTTTCATATTGTCCATTCTTATAAGTTGTGACATTATCATGATGATATGTATCGTATTGTGAGGTAACTATTGTCAAAGTTAGGTAAAATTCAGAAAAAGTCAACAGTTTGGAGCTTTCTCACTTCTCTGTGCCAAATGTTCATATCCGCATTATTATAATCAATAATAATGCCATAAAAATAGTGTTTTTGTTGAGTTGGCCTGAGTGGACAAAAATGGAAATAAATCATTTGACACCAAATGTCCACAGATCCAATGTTTTAATTCAGTTCCGCCCCACTCATATTGACACGAAAAACTTCTTTATTGCAGACCACAGAGATTACAAAACTGGGCAAGAGGTGGGAAGTATTCCACTTTTGATGGCTAAAATAAGCAATTCCGCAAACACTCAGGTGAGTTTCCGCCGCTGTGCTCGCGAAAATAGCACTGTGAGCCTGTAAAAACTTATAGAAAAGGTCAAACAAGTTTGACTTTATGAGTAATATCCTGACCACTTTTATTTCATGAGTTTTATATTGATTTCGGTATATAGAACAAGTGTCTGAACATGTAAGTCATTTCTTGAATGTATCGACTGTTAGGTAGAGACACTTATTTGGAGTTGTGTTTGTGCTTTGGTTCAGACAGTCTTTAAGTGTCTAACATGAAATTCTAATACTGTTTTAAAGCTTCCATTTACATTCATAACAAGGACAAATGTATTGAGTTTGTCCTGAAAAGTACTTCAGGATAATCATATATGAGAGTTTATTATAGATCCTTCCGCCAAACAAGGGAGCTTCACAGAGTTAAAGACATCTCTGAAGATTGACATCACGTTTACATAGGCAGATACACTGTACTCTATGATGGATTCTCAGCTATGCTGTTGAGTCAAGGTTACACTCCGGCTCGCCCTTAATGGCGCAGTAACTTTTGCAAGTGTGGGGAAACGTCACACCCTTTTGGCTGCGAGGGTGAATTCAGGCTAATTTGTCAAAAGGCTGTGGCAGCCCTGAGCATGCCTAGAGATGGTCTTTGGCACAACGACTTTCCCAAACTGACATGCTCAATGTCATGAAGCTGCTCTGGTCAAAACTGAGCCGAGGAGAGAGGAGAAGTGCTGTGAGAACCAGTTTGTTTTCAGAAAAGACTCTTTCATCACTGAAAACGTATGCTTCCTTATCAGGTAACTTGCAGCGGAGCATAACTACATCTGTCTGTAGCCATCTAATTCAGTTAAGGGTAGCTAGGTAATTACTGCACACATTTGCTTGTGTTATTACAGATAGAGTAATGTCAATGATGCTAGCAAGCTTGACTGACAGATTTTAGCATACAATTAGTGTACATCTGTGGTCTTATTTCTTAAACTAGTTACAGTGATGTATTGTGCATTGTTTGTGCTCATATGAATTGTGTGCATTGTTTGTTAAGCACATGCATGCAATAGCACTTAAACTTCTAAAAAGAAGTTGGATGGGTGAAGGCTATTTGTTTAAATGCATAGGGGACAGGCCAGTGGATGTTTGGGAGGGAGGAGGGTTGGGGGGTTGTGGATTAATGGGGCTGTGTACTCCCTGGTGAGGGGAGTTTGAATTGGCACAAGTATCATTAATATGTCCATTTATTTCTCAATGGAAAAGGAATATGTCCTTGAACTGAAGATTAAACTGAAAGCTTGCCTTTGCGGTAGCTTGTCTCTGCTACCATTGTGGCTTAATGAAGAATTTTTCTAAACAGAACGAATTTAGGACACAACAGAACTGAGTGACATCAAACACCAAAGCTGAAGGAAAAAAAAAACAGTTGAGCTGAATTACATCAAATCCCGTGTAAATCAAACAACAGCCAATCCTCTCCCCAGCAGACAAAAGTCTCATCTGTTCTGTTCTCTGTGCTGATCGGGCTGATTTTTAAGATTACGGTTTCATTCATCTACTGCTGTAGTGAGTTTGCTTGGTGGAGTGTGCCACCTCTTTGGGCCTATGCATACAGCCCACTCACTGCATTATCATTAGTTGGCATGACACCTGAATAGTAGCATGTATATGTGGTTCCACTGAGATACCACTCAAGGGTGGACATGCCGCTAGCTCTCCATCTCATTTCATCGTGTGGGAAACATTAATGTTGTGTTCGGGAACTTTGACAACCACGAATCTGTAACGTAATTTTCTTCTGCTTTCGTCTACCTGTCTGTCTGCGTGTTCTCGCAATATTACCCCATCCACATCATCGGCCCTCTGCTTCTTAAAAAGTATTTTGACAAAATCAAATGGAAAAATAGATGCAGATGAATAATTGTGACTTGACAATTGTTTTAAGCAATAGTAGCCAATATAGGTTGACATAACTGTTTAATCAAATTTGGTATGAGTAAACAAAACTGGGTAACTTTAGCTAATGTTAACTGGTTAATTGGTGAAGTTAACATTATTGCTAGCTAACATTAGTTTTGCTTGGCATTGAAATTTCACTTCAAGCCTCCCAACAGGGGTATTGCAATCCTATACACAGTAGACAAAAAAGCTATAATATGTAGCATATGTTGACATATGGAATCATGTCAAGCCTGGTATGTGAGTCAGCTAATGTTAGTTTGCGAAAAATTAACTGCCAACTATCAGATAAGCCTAAAACAGTAACGGATAACTATTTAGGTTAAATTTGTAATGTTCAAGGAAATTTGAAATGTGGGCTCATGCAAGCAGTTTGTGTGTAGGTCTTGTGTGTAGAGGTCTTCTGCAGTCACCAGATGTGTGTGTAGTATTATCAAAGAAAATGTATCACTCAAGAATTATTATTTTTATTTAGTAAGGCTTGTGAAAATATATTGCCCATTTCCAAGCTGTAGAAATACAGAGGGCAGCCAAGATGACTATTTTTCACATTTCACTTGGTGTGGTGGTCAAAATTATTTTGAGAATGTTATTTGCCAGATTTCGTATTAAAATGTATTAGATGTTGATCTTTTTTTTAGCCATGGAGCTTGTGATCTTGCCAAGGCACTGTGCCCTGACAGAATGTTACCAGCAGAAACCTGGTTCAATTATGTTCACCTTGGAGCTTTCTTCTGCCCTTTTCTGGCTTCTCTCATATCACTCGCAACCTGCCAGGTCATCACAGGTGGCATACCAGTGACCCATTTTTACAGAAGGCATCTGGTCAGTGTTCGGGAAATTTAATAACGTTGCTGGCACTCATAGAAAATAGGTCCCATTTACATTTGGTGATATTAGATTGAAGTAAATTTTTAATATTTCAGCATCGGACTTTCGTACCTAGGAATGCATTAGCTACATTAGCAAGCTAAGTATTCTAAGCTGACCTAGCACTTAATGCCTGAGATAGCAAATGCTAACATGAACCACTGTACTTCCCTATTATGTGTCCATTGATTATGGAAATGGTGCCTAACGTATTGTTTGTGATTGTTTCACAGATGCATGGGGAGAATGCCTATGATGTGAAGTGTGCTATGTGAAGTCATCACCCTGTGTAAGTGGTGGGGAGACATGAGGGCTGTCATTACCTGGGTCCTTTTCGGGGCGTACTGCCTAATCACCGGCATGCTCTGCAATCCCATGATGCACTTGTCTTTGAGTCGCAAGCAGCTGGAGCAGGCCATGGTCCAGGGTGTGAAGCCCCAGGTTTCTAAAGGCGGGTCGAGCCGTGCTTCCCAGAGAGGCACGGAGGAGATCCGCCAGACGGGCCTGAAAGACGGAAAAGGGACAAATTGGACCACTTTTCACACTGGCATCAAGCAGGACCCATGGGATGTGGTTTCTCTGGAGCAGAGGGACGAGGGCCCTACTAGCGACTCTGCGGTCTCCCAGGACGTGTTGGAGGAGTACGCTTACCCAGACTACCGCGGGAAGGGCTGTGTGGACGAGAGCGGCTTCGTTTTTGGCGTTGGTGAGAAGTTCACCCCGGGACCCTCCACGTGCCCCTGCCTCTGCACTGAGGAGGGCCCCCTGTGTGCCAAGCCGGACTGTCCCAAAGTTCACCCTCGGTGCATTCGGGTGGACACCAGCCAGTGCTGCCCTCAGTGCAAAGAGAAGAAGAACTACTGTGAATTCAGAGGCAAGGTCTACAGATCGCTGCAAGAGTTCAAGGTTAGAGTTAAAATCCGGATACATGTTACACATTTATACAGTGGGATAAATTCATTGTGGTCCTTGGTGGCTCATGCAGTAAGCGGTTTGCCTGGGAAGCAGGTGTGGGACCTGTGACTCATTGCACAATAGCAGCCTGTCCTAGTCAGCCTCATATCTATGGATGCACTAACAGAGTATATGCTGACTGTGACATAGGCAGGATATAATTGGTGGTGCATCTGCAGTGTGGAAAGAAGCGAGGGGGTCATTGTCACATGAATCGGAGGAGTCATGTGTTCACAGATCCCTCCTCCTGGGTCAATGGGAGAGGATTGTTGCATGAGCCTAAACAGTTTGGCTGAGCATGAGTGGGAAAAACGGGTCATTAATATAACACAAATGTGGACAATTACTATAACCTACAAACTAATTATAGTTTGATATACGATCTAGTCTGCGTAATTACTTTATGCCTTGTAGCAACAATCATGTTTCATGGTGTGTCAAAATGTTGCCTGCAAGAAGTCCGTTGCAAGATACGCTTCGTCTAAAATGTAATTTCCATTTCAAACGTCATTTCACTGTGTTTACAAATTGGTATTTAATTGATGCAAATGTGCCTTTTTTTTGAAGACATGGGATTTAAAGATGTTTCTAACTGACACTCTTCATATGTGGGTCATGCAGTCAGTCCTGACTGTAGCCGTTGGTGCTTTACAATTGTGGCTGGGACCACTGCCTGCAGCTATATTTAGGTAGCCGAGTGCTGCAGATACTGAAATTCTTGTGTAGTTGTACAGATTACCCTCTCCACCCCACCTTTGCTCTCACCTTGTATTAACTGTATAGACTAGAAACAATTTATTACATTTTTAATCCCAGATCTAAGAACAGACAATTATAAATTTTAAAAAAAATTACCACCCAGTAAGAAATATGTGGTAAATTCAACTTGTAAAATGTGGTAACGATATTCAGCTTTGATATTAAGCTGCATTTCTGCCAAAATGCTCAATTCACAGATTTCACAAAATACTTTATGCTCATTAGTCTCAACCAATTATATCAAAAATATTCTCTGATACCAGAACAATGGCAATTTTTAAAAGGTTCTGATTTCCTTTGATTATGACTTCAGAGATAACAACATGTCAAACATACAAAATCAAAATTAAAATCATAACTGATCCACAGCCAGATTTTCACCAGCCTCAGTCAAGCCCAGGCATCAGAAAGTAATTGAGGAAAATTTTAAACTGATCCTGGGCCTGTGGCTATTTCACCAAACACCCATGAACACAACCAATGACTACACCATGCAGGTGTTCTGTAAGAATACACCTCTCTGTGAAACCTTGCATCCCAAGTTGAAATAGTAGCTATCTCGTCAGGGAACTACAAATGAATGTTTTTTTTTATAGAATTATTTTTAGAAACCACTATTATATTCATAGATAAAGAGGAACAAGAGTATATTATGATTTCTGTGACAGGTATATCTTAGTTAAAATTATAATGCATGAACCAAGTGTTTATTATTAGATGAGAAGCACTGGTTGGAATTTTTTGGAATGTTAATAGTTTCCCATTAATAAAACAGATTTTTATTGCAGGATAACTATATTTTGCGCAATTAATTGGCCATTACAATTATAAAAATGAGAAGTGAATATTTTACTAAAATAGAGCGTATGGAGTAATTGGAATAATCAGTGCAGTCTGATGTGTGTGAGGAAGAGACCAGCATAATGAAAGATGTGTGAGCTCAGTCCCTCCTGACTGTGTGCTGTGATGTATCTGTGTGAGCTCAGTCCCACCTGACTGTGTGCTGTGATGTATCTGTGTGAGCTCAGTCCCTCCTGACTGTATGCTGTGATGTATTTGTGTGAGCTCAGTCTCTCCTGACACTGTGCTGTGATGTATCTGTGTGAGCTCAGTCTCTTCTGACAGTGTGCTGTGATGTATCTGTGTGAGCTCAGTCTCTCCTGACAGTGTGCTGTGATGTATCTGTGTGAGCTCAGTCTCTCCTGACAGTGTGCTGTGATGTATCTGTGTGAGCTCAGTCTCTCCTGACAGTGTGCTGTTATGTATCTGTGTGAGCTCAGTCTCTCCTGACAGTGTGCTGTGATGTATCTGTGTGAGCTCAGTCTCTCCTGACAGTGTGCTGTGATGTATCTGTGTGAGCTCAGTCTCTCCTGACAGTGTGCTGTGATGTATCTGTGTGAGCTCAGTCTCTCCTGACAGTGTGCTGTTATGTATCTGTGTGAGCTCAGTCTCTCCTGACAGTGTGCTGTGATGTATCTGTGTGAGCTCAGTCTCTCCTGACAGTGTGCTGTGATGTATCTGTGTGAGCTCAGTCTCTCCTGACAGTGTGCTGTTATGTATCTGTGTGAGCTCAGTCCCTCCTTGCAGTGTGCTGTGATGTATCTGTGTGAGCTCAGTCTCTCCTGACACTGTGCTGTGATGTATCTGTGTGAGCTCAGTCTCTCCTGACACTGTGCTGTGATGTATCTGTGTGAGCTCAGTCCCACCTGACTGTGTTCTGTGATGTATCTGTGTGAGCTCAGTCTCTCCTGACAGTGTGCTGTGATGTATCTGTGTGAGCTCAGTCCCACCTGACTGTGTGCTGTGATGTATCTGTTTGAACAGGTGTCTGCCTGTGAGAAATGCCGCTGCGAGGCAAATGGGGAGGTGCTGTGTACGGTGGCTGCCTGCGCCCAAACAGAATGCGTGGATCCCGAGTACGAGCCCGACCAATGCTGTCCCATCTGCAAGAGGGGTGAGTGCCCAAGCGCGCCTCTTTCAGGGACCTCTTGAAAGGTCCCACCCATCCCTCCTCCAGAAAGTTCTCTAATGCGCTCACTCAACTTTTCCAGGGATGGTCTCACTTACACCCATCCAGAGACATCTGTAACATTTAATCAATACTTCAACAAATTCCCTTTCCAGGCACCTTTCCAACCCACCACACTACTTTCCAGAACCTTCTCTTGTGGCCTCACCCATGTGTCATCCAGAATCATGCTGTTCAATGATCATTGGTAGACAGCATCCACTGAATGTTCCTTGTCTCAACACCAGATGCTCGGTCTCTAACAGGGTGCCTGGAAAACATAGACTTTAATTGATACGGTTCCTGAAAGCTCATTGGTGCCCTCAGGTTTCTTAGGGTGGATTTAGATGGCTGTCAGAAGTTTTCCTGTGTCTGCATTAATCACAGAAGAACTACCTGAGAATTTCCCAGCTCTGATTGGCTGCTTCAGTTTGGACACAAGATTGTGACTAGTCAGCAGAAGTAACTGACCACAAGTTCATTCGTTTATTAAGTCATGGCTGGCTGCTTGGAATACTCTGTGTGTTTCTCTTTCTCTGTTGAACTACGTTATTCTGAAAGGTAGGGACTATGCATAATGTAGGGTTATGACACTGTTTCTGTAAGCATTACCCAGCCCATGGTTGACAATACAGTCACATCTACTAGTGGAATTGCTTTGATTGAGGCAGCCATGAATATTCAATCTGTGAAGGAGTTGTGAATGAAAAGTGATCGCACTGGTCTGGAAATAATGAGGTGGGCTCAATAATCTCACTAATGAAAGGAAATGAACGGGTTCTTTCAAACAAGGTCATTCCAGACGAGAAAGAGTTTCCACCTTAACAGCTAGGAAACCCCCCCCAAAAAAGTTTTATCTGAAATACACAAAATAGCGAGAATTGACTGGGTCTACACACAGAGGTGAAGATAATCCATTGACACTCTGTTCCATCACCCTTTGACTATCACTTGTGCACCAGTGGTATTATCTCCAGTTGCCAGGCTACAATGAATCGTGTTGAATACCAGGGATAATTCAACGTTTGGGTTTTGAAGACCTGATGTTATGCCATCTTCTTGAAAACTGAGACCGCTATCCACACATCGTTTTCCACTAACTACATATAAAACGATATATATACACACTATACGTGTGTATCTGTACGCATGCGTCGTGGGTAGAAAACCATAGAAACAGTGAGTTTGTCAATAGTAGTGTATGTGTTACTGTGTGACCTACCTTTAAATACAGAGCAAGGCCTTTGTAGGATCCACTGCTATTAAGTGCACTTTTAAGTGGTTCAATGATGCAAAGGCCCAGCTCTTTGTTTCGCCCTCCCTCCCTCTCCCATGCAGACACAAACACATAGACGGTGCGCTGAGTGGTTGAATGACACAGAGTTTAGAGCCATATGTTCCATTAGCTGGGATTTGTCCCTCGAAGCGTGACCTTTGCCGACAGCGCGCACAAATGGCTGCTGGATATTGAACCTTCGCGCCGCTGTTTACGGTAAATGCCATTTTCACCCATTCGTATGTTTAAAAACAGGGGTAGCCGGAGCTGTCCTCAGAACCACCGTACGGCTGGGTCTTTTCAAGGGCACTTCATCTGGAGTATTTTTGGGACGGGAGGGCAAGCCACAAATTGGATCGGAGGGAGCACAGCTGACACATTTTCATGTGCAGGATTTGTTTTGAAAATGGCGTTTTTTTCTAACACAAGTGTTCATCGTCCCTGACTATTGTCCTGATTATTTTATTACCAGGGAACAGTAGTAATCATATAAACTTAATAAATTAGTAAACTTCTCCTGCCATAATGTGTAGGGGAAAAGCAGATTTCTTCATAAAAACAACTGAACCTATCTTCACTGCAGACCTAGATGTGCTTGCCTGATGAATAATTTTTACATTTCAGTGCATATAATTTATACACACTTGCCACTGAAAGTTATGATTTGTAAAATGTTCATTTTTTGAGAGCAAAGACAAGTTTTGGATGAGAGAAGTTCACTATTTACCCAGTCAAATGACTTCTTGAGACAATCAACAGAACATGCAGAAGTAGATTTGCCTTCTTATATTCTGGCTTTGACTAGCATGACTTTAAGACTTTATTAGACAAATCCTCTGTTCTCGCTGTTTTCTGAGTTCAGCCCCAAAGGGCTAACCTCAAAAGCCTGCACTGATTAGAAGACTATGTAGCTGCATGCATCTCCTCCGCTAGCCTATTCCATGGAGAGCACGCTTCTTCTAGGAAACCTTTTTCAAACATAGAGAAATTGTTGTTACCTGAAAGTAGTCTTGCTATGCCCATTTCCCATTTTGCTAATAAATGTTCTACTTCATATTCTGGGTCTCCATTTCGCTTTTCAAATTCCATTGGGGATTTCTTATATCTTAGTCTCTTGGACTTGTTTATTTCACTGAAAAATTATGGTGAGCAGGTCGTAGTCATTCTGAATGTCTTCTCTGTTTTAAATGAAGTGAGTGCCCTTATCTAACCCTACACTCCCAAGAACAAATGGGAGAAATGTCTTATTGTGCCCCCATTTTATTACATTTTTTCTAATCCTAGGTGTGTATATACAAGTACAGACTTAATATATAAACGATAATCCATTGCTGTATATAATACATTACAAATATGCTTTAACGAACATCAGCAATCATTTTTCTTTAAGCACAGTACAGATTTGGCTTGTTGCCATTCACTTTCTCTTTGAACTCTTTTCAGAGAAGAAATTTCAAACAAATGGCTTCGTTTACTTAAGTTTTGGTGGCTAATTTTCCGCTCTTTCAGCAAATATGACTTAATTGGCATTTGACTCCACTTGCCAAATTTAATGCATTTAAAATGGCAACACTTTGAATTATTTGCCACATATACCTATAGTACATAGCAGAAATGGAATATGAATGTATGCCATTTATTTTTTCACAGCATACATATATATCTCTGACCCAGTGTGGTCTTAAGAGAGTAAATTATCTGTCAATAGACTGAAAAAGAATAATTGTGGGTTATGAATAATTAAAAAAACACTTTTTTTATAATGAAATGTATCGTTATGGTTGGAACAAAAACCATCATGCACAACGGCTACCGACCTCTGAGATTTATAAACACTGATCTAAACCATTTTCTTCGCGAAATACTGGCAGGTATGGAGAGCTGAATTCTTCACTACAGGAGGGTTAGAATTCATCATCCAGGAATTCAAGAGCACAGACAAACAGCCTAATCACAGTGGAATGCAATACTGCAGCGGTTGCCTACTCCTGGGAGGAAGCATGGTAGAAAAACACTGTCAAATTAAATTTGTACATTTTCTTCTATTAAATGTGCGATTTTTATTTTGCTGCCTATAAAATAATTGATCATGAAGTCCAATGACACATACTATTAAACACTACTATCCAATTGCCAAATTTCATAAACATCATTTGCGTCAGTCGCTAAATTGTAACATTTTTTGTTGGTGTCAGTGCTTAAGACAGAATGTACACACCCATTAATGTTGTAAAATAAATCTTAAATTCAAATTTGAAAACTAGAATTAATTAATACATTTATCACTTGATATTTCAATAACATATGCTTAATATATGACAAAATAAAATTACAATTCTATAACCCTACAATTCTATAATACATTTTCTGTCATGTCAATCTAATTCTGCCATATTTAAATTGAAAATGCATCAAAGGAAACCTATATTTTCCTTTGCAGTTGCGTTTCATTATTGAGACTGTACTGTGACAAATGAGATGAGATTTCAGTATAATTTTTATATATGTAATATATATTCAATATGTGGCCAACCTGTCTTTATGCGAATGTTTTCACCCAGCTGGTTTAAGAGAAACTGTTGTTAACCTCCTTGTCGGCTCACGTTGAGAAACTCAGAGTTGACCTTGCTTCATAGAACAGCATCAGTCTTAGACGAAGAATACATCTGTGCCAATATGTAGCGGTAAATGGTTGATCTTCATGTTGACTCTTCAGGAGGTAAATACAAAGTAAAATATCAAAGCTCTACTCAAAAGCGTGATGCTCAAATCATAAACATCAAATCATCAAAGCTCGGTGCTTCCTCAACAACATCAAATTTGTAGCATTCGAATACTTTGATTCTAAAAAAGAAATCAGCACTACCGGGTCCTTCAGGTGCTCTCTATTTTCCAGTAGCGTCAAAAACAAGTAACCTGAAAACTTACATAACAAATGTGTTTCATTCACTGAAACGGTGTCTTGGTTGATGTGATGTAACGTTATTGTTTTAAATGTAGAGTTCAGAACCATCCAACCATTTACATCCCAAAGAGTGAGGGGTAAATCGGAAAGCGCTCACCAGCTTGAGCATTGACACCAGCGAAACCGGCAGAGGCCGTCTCACTACTCCTCCTTACACCGCGATACAAAGGTCCTTCCTGGACAGATTCTCGTGCAGTGGAGTCCTGATCAATATGTTTCTCAGCATGTGACTCGGCCGAACACAGCTAAACCTTCTCGAACGGTAGACAGCTCTCGGATGAATAATGTATAACTCCACTATCGGGACACCAGGTAATACAACGTCATAAAGATTGGTTTTCAAGTCACGGATGAGGCAAGGAGGGAGTGGAGAAAGGGGGAAAAATTATTCCACTTGTGCGATTCACCCTCTGGCATGCTTTTGTTATTTCTGCTAAATCTAGATTGGATCTGGTACTTTGGCTCTAGTTTAGAAGACTACCCTTGATTTTCTTCCAATGCAAGTTGAATGGCTAGTTTGTGCACTGGTTATCTGGTAGACTGATGTACCATATAATCTTTGCTGTTTTTTGCCTTCTTATCGTAAATTATGAAATTAATTTTTTGGTAGGTAGAAATAATATTCTCCCGTAAGTGAACATCAATGTAATACAGCTTGTGTTACGAGTGCAGGAGTTGTCACATTTATTTGGGGCTATTTGGGGCTGCTTTGGTATTTTATCATTCTTATTTTACTTGGGTTTTTAAACTTTGTTTATTGTGGTATCTAAATGTAAAGTACACATACAGTTATAATGGACCATACATGCAATTAATCAAACTGTAGTCTATGTGATGCCCTCACAGGAAGTGAGTTTTCAAAGCCTTGAATAGCCTTCAGCAGTACTATGACTTTAATGTACTGACAGAATAGAAGAAATGGTTCGATGTTTCTATATTAGTCTGTATCAATAGAGTTTTCGCTATAGTTTCCTTAGTCCTGGTCCTGAATAATTATTTACAAGTGAAACATGGTCAGGAATGATCTGCCAGCGATAACTATAGTGCAGCACAGTACAGTATTGGGCAAAATGTTTGTTCCAATAGTGAAATTCAGTATCATCTTTGGAAAAGAATAAAGGAAGGAATGTAGGTGTCTTCACGTCCGAGTGAGAGTGAAATATCCCATTGGCTATGCAGGCTGAATCTCTGGAGGAGCTGGCCGTGATAACCCTGCCCTCGGCCTAGTTGGCCCACTGAAGGATCGGGAGGATCAGTGGGGCTTTGGGGAGGGCCTGAGCCCCTCTCGCAGCCTTGGGGAAGGGCCTCGGCACAGACCCTGCCTAGTCTGTAGCCCCTTTAAGCCTGGAGCGGCTGCGGTTAAACCAAAAAAAAAAAAAAAAAACGCACTCCTTTTTAGCCTGTTATGACTGTGGAAGTGCACTTTGTGCTTGTCTTGTAAATTAGTCAAATTGTGGATTTTTTTAAATTCTTAACATAACACAACAACAAAAAATAACATATAAAATTTCCCCAAAGAAGAATAAGTAAGCTAATTTACACTAATATGTTACATAATAAAAACCTTTGTAAAATATGTGGCAATGTGTTTATTTCGCAGCTATGATTAATTAATGATGATTGCGTGTGCTGGTTGTCAGGGTAATTTGTTGATGGGAAAACATCGTTCCCTGTCTCTCCGTTCTGCTCTTCTCAACGATTCGAACCATAAAAGCAATTTAGATGTTTATTCAGAAATAACAGCACATCAGAGTTAACTTCTATTTTAATTAGTTCAGGTTGTGAAACGTGACAAAAAAGATGTGGCTTTTGCTGGGTAATTCTTCTTCAATTTCCAGTTTCAGCTACCGAGACGGCCATCGATTGTAAATTGCGCTCTAATAGGAAAGACAGGGCTTTTTACACTTTTGAGCTTTGATATCTTTAGTCGCAAACAGAGACATAATTTGGGTGTAGCGACCGTGTTGGGAGTGGTTTTCATGTACCCTGACGACAGGCAGTCGGATCCGTCGCTCATGCTTAATGCAATGAGACACTTAAGGAAAGGCCAGAGGGAGAGATCAAAGCGATAGGCACCGCTAACATCCACCTCAGGCAGTTGTTCATGAATATCAAAGAACATCTGTGGGAAGCATATTTGATTGTATGCTGCTCCTAAAATCCCTAAACAGTTTTTTGGGGTGTCTGAGTATATGAATATCCCAATTTTTTTACTCTAACAGAAGTAAGTTGGTGTTGAATGTTAAAGTATTTCATGTGTTTGTCGACATTTTGGTTCCATGAACGGCTTCCACTCCAGTTTCCACTGTTTTGCTTTTGGTATCAGTTATGTTCGTAGCGTATAGATAGTTCATCCTTGTGGCGGTTCTTCCCTGTATTTGTGGATGAGTTGTTTAGGGCATTGCTGTCTTTAGTGATAATTTTTATGTGAAGGGCACCTTTCAGTAAGGATGGATATGTTGTTGTGAGACCATTTTTGATGCAGCTTTTGTTTTATTTTGTAAATGAAAGTTTTTGAATGCAACAATAATAATATGAAAAATAATAATTCATGGAAACATACATTCATGTATCTTACGCATGTTTTAGAAGGACTGATTTTTGTGAATCTCAAATGTCTTGGATCTGATGACTTGAGAACTTATACGGTCCCCTTGATGGAGCCTTCTCCCTAAGGGTTCTTGTCTGTTGGTGGAATGGTATGTGGGGCCAAATCTATGGAGAGATTTATGGGATGGACAGAGTAGTTTGAAATAGATTTGGCTGTTAACCAGCTCTTCTGAGGATTCAGTGATGTGATTTCGCGAGGGGAGCCTTGGTGAGAATCCGCAGAATGCTGACCTGGTCGAAGTCTGTGGAGCGGTTCGGTGTCGATCCCATTGTGAAGTGCATTGCAGCGGTCCAGACGGGTGGTGCTGAATGCTTGGGTGAGCTTCGCAGCATCAGGGAGGCTAAGAGGGGGGCTCGACATGAGCTGTGTTTCTGAGCTGGAGCTGGGAGAGTTCGACTCGGTGTGCTTATCGTTTGGCTCAAAAGAAAGCAAGGAGTCAAAAATAACTCCCTGGTTATGAACCAGCGGAAAGGGGCCGACAGAGGCGCCACCCACAGTGAGAGTGAAATCGCGGACCCGGTCCAGTTTCAATCAGGGATGGATCACGATAAGTTCTGTTTCGTCTCAACTGAATTTCAGGTTGCTGTGGGGCATTCAGGATTTTACTTTGAGGGGAGAGCTCTTGATTAGCATATAGGTGGGTTTAAGGTGAAATTCATTCATTGTACCGCTAGACCAATGCAAAAATGTGTTTCCGCTGTATTGCAGTAAAAATTGAGACCAAAGCTATGTAGAATCTGGTCAGCTACAGGAATGGCGAAAAGACACCAGTGAGGCCAAGGGCAAGGCCCTGTGGGTCCCCATTTGCTTTATCAGAGAATTGGCGAAGAAGAGAGACGAAATGTTTTCTGCTGGTCAGGTAGGTGTGGAAACGGCTGAGTATGGTTCCAGGGAGTAGTCTGCTTAGTAATCTTGTGTAGTAGACAGTGATGAAGGTTGCACTAGAGGTCAAATAGAATAAGGATAAAGCACCAGCATAACAGATAAATCATTCACTCTCAAGGCCAGCTACACTCATTCTGACATTTCTCAGCTATATATCATACCCTCTGGTTTGAAAATGACGTTGCGCAATGGTCCAAGTCCAAAAATGGACATATCTGTCAAAGGATGAAAGTATTTCGGCTGCAAATGCTATTCCATTTTCAAAAGTCCTGAATGAATTTCCCATGTGCAGTGATATACCGCCTCCCAAGCTGTGACAAAGCTGTGACAAAGCTATGCTGGGCGTTACGTTTCCAAGTAGTGAACTCTTGGGCTGGTACTCTATGCTTCTGTTTTTAGCACGTTTTTAAGTAAAACCAGCAGTTTGGCTGGAGTGGGCTTTTAAAAGGGGAAGCTTCTGTACTATGCATTGGCCTTAAGCCAGATTTGAAAGACTCAGGCAGACTATGGCAGGGCATGTATTTCGACATGGAGGTGTCACCCTGTGCTCCAGTGTTTTTTGGCCAAAAATAGACGATTGGAGATAATTACTGTAGTTCGACTGTAAGGCTTTTAGTAAAGGGGTGACTGTAGCAGTCTTGAAAGCACTGGGTAAAACACCCTGATCCAGGAAGATGTTGACTAATGTGGTGAATGACTAAACATTACAGACAGGTGGAAGCCAGTAATGTATTAATCATGACAATATAGTCGCAGAAGAGCTCTTTATGTGGAGCTTATTGGGGTTCAGTTGATTGAATTAGTCGTTAATGGTGGGAAACTGTTTTTTGAATTCCTATTGGGCTTTTTGTCCTTTGTTTTATTTTTACCAGGCAAGACAAATATTAATCAGCTCTTATTGAACATGACACAGTGGCAGGAGGCGTTTGGTGGGATGGAGGTGCAGAACAAGATGGCAATGAATAAACAGCATAAAAAAACACCCAGAAGTGGATCTAATGTGAAGCAAGGGCCAGGATTAACAGTGCAGGAAAGGACTACAACAACACTTATAAAGACCCATGGCAACAGTACAGACAAATCGACAAAAAAAACAAGGAAAAAAATTGAGTTCAAGGCATATTGCTACAAGAGAGACAGCACTGCACTACATGGTACAAAATAGAAGACATTTGGCTCTAACACTAGAATAAGCACAAAACCAGCCAGACATCTCAGCATTGCAGAAAAACACTGGCAACAAGAGAACATCTCAGCAAGAGGCGTACGACAGTACAGCATAACAGACGACGTATGGCAAGACTCCCTCATAAAACAGATTTTCAATCTCAATGGGAACCTTTCCGGTAACATAAGGATTTGAAAGAAATAAAAATGGAGAATAGATCATTTTATTTATTGGGGTTTTCTACGTTGAACAGTTCAAAATATATGAAAAACCACAATTAGTCCCAGGAGTAATAAAAGATGCAGAGGAGTTAGCCCATCCTGAGCAGCTAAAGCCAAGCAAAGAGCAACAGTCCCATCCACTGCTATGACATTACCATGTTAACTGAATGTATATTGAATGTATATCATTACACATAGGCATTATTGTGTTGGATACTCAAATAAGCAAAGCTGCATTGGGACTCAGGGTGGGCTGGCAACTGCAGAGTAGGACAGCAGCAGAGCTTGGGAATGGGACTGGCCAAACAAATCAAAATCCCCAGCTAGGGTAAAACCACCCAGCTCCCACTGCTAGCTCCAAGCGGATCTGCTAGCTCTGGCGAAAGAGCTGAAAACCCTCCTGCCACGACAGCTGGTGACCCATCAGCTCTGCGGCGGAAAGCAAAGACTATCCGAGAAGTAGGCAGGCAGCAGGTGAACAGCCCCCAGAAACGATGCGGCGGATCGAAGCGGGGGGAAAGGAAGCTGAAGCCGGAGGTGGGCGGAAGCGTCAGACTCTGCAGACAGACAGCATCAAGCAGATTCACCCTGCGCTGGTAGGGTGCCGAGTCGTGAGGCAGGAAACACAGCACAGCGGCATCCAATAAGTTAGCGAGGCTGAGCAGGCAAACAGACTGGTCACTGAAAGATATTTGTTAGCTTTACAGTGGCAACATCGGGTATTGGAACATATGTCAATAATACAATACAGGTGGAAGAGAAAATGAAATGAAAGATGTATTATATATCTAGGCCTGCACACAGACAGGTAGGGAACCAATTGTGAAAACCAATAGCATGATGTGGACATTCCAGGATTTAATGTCAGGGTCTTATCTGTCGCATTAACTCCCTGGACCTGCTGATACTCATAGGTCTGAACTCATACAGAAAGACCTTTAATATTTGCCTTTGACCTCAGAAGCAGGCATAAAAGAGCCCCTCTCACCTACGATGTACTGGAAGCATGCACATTTCACTTGTAGGACTGGCCTGGCCACTCGGCCAATACTAATGTGGAGAGTGATAAGCAATTTGGGCTGGATCCAAATGCACTTCAGAAAGGTAGATGAAGAAGGGAAGACATGGGGTTTTTTTGGGTGTGGGGGGTGGGGTGAGAGGGGACATTCTTCCTGAAAGACCGGTATAGGAGGTCATAAATATTCATGTGAAGACTTTTCAAAGTGCTGTTGAAAGGACTTTAAAAGCACATTTTTATCTCGGACTGTAAAATATTTCCTTCTGGTGTATTTGTCTACAAATTGAATTGCGTGAGTTCAAGTAACAAAAGCTGTATCCCTGTTTGCATTTTATTCAGATAATATCTGTCATTAAGCACTTTCTTCTACAACCGATTCATCCTGCAGCAGAATTTTTTGGGCACTTCAGATCATTATTTACAAGAAAGTGCAATAACAAATACTAGAAAGTTCCCTATTCCTGGAAGAGATTCTGCCAACGTGAAACAGCATGTCACAAGCCACCTTTAGAAAAGCATTAATATAGGATACGCATGACAGTACAGGCCTCCGAGGGCTTGGCAGAGGCGGATGCGTGTGACGTGCGCATGAACCCAATGTCCTGCTAGCTGGATTATGATCTCGCACATCACAGGCGATTGTTCATCGACGGTCAGTGGAAAACCAGGCGGAAAACGCTGGTTGGTTCACGCCTGAGATGCCGGTCGTACTGAACCCGAGACCTTTCGCGTTCGCATGCGGCACGCGAGAGATTAAGAGGGCTGTCTCCAGCATGCAGAATGACCCAAGTCGTGAGGGTGATCGATTGCTAATCTGTTTTGTTTCACGTGCGTGGCTGCAAATCATCCTCACCAGAATGGGTCACGGTCTTTGTGACACTAATGTTGGAGTCACGTGTTTGTTTTTGGGTCATCGGTTTCTCAAGTCGTAGTTTGAAAATGATGACTCTTTTGCAGTTTTTCCGCTACTACTCAAAAATGGTGGAGACCACACAGCTAGCCACATCTATTAAAGAACAGGGAGGAAAAAAAAAAAAATTTGGATAAGAGAGTGGGTTCCTGAAGGCATTGTATATTGCATGTATATTTCATGAGGCTGAAGTAAGCGAAAAAATGAATCAATGAGACCCTTGGTTTATCCTGTCATAAGTCTTAGCATAAGGTAAAAATGAAGCTGGAGAAAATAGCATTTAGAATCAATAAAGGATTCAAATTGTCAAAATTATAGTTGATATCGAAGTTAATATATTTCAGAGTTCTGAATAAGGTTCTGTTCTTCAATATAATTAATCAAATCTGTCCTCTTATCCAAGGTATCTAAGCCACTTCCATTTTTTGTTAATGAGTGATTCAAGGTTAGTGACTTAATGCAGGACAAAACTAATGATTAATGGATTCATTGGTAATTAATGGATTGATTCCCAGGAAGTGAAAATGTCAGTGGAAAAGGCTAGGTGAAGCTCAGGGCAGAATACTTGTGTTCAGCTCAACCACTGGAGCGAGCACTCGGCTGCAGAATATTGAGAAGGAAACATGTTCTCTTTCCGAGTGCATCAATGAACTCAAGAACAGAAGAAGGAGAAGAGCATTCATTTTACAGAGATGCTCGAAAAGGTAGTGGGCAGCCATTCTATTGAGTTAAAGACTAAGCTCGTTCAAGATACAGTCGACATATCGGTTTTCAATTCATATGAACTCAATTACATTTTTATTGTGGTTTTGCAATACTGTTTTCACAAAACAGCTTACATAGAGTCTGGGCCTGAGACCCCCGCCCCCAGCCCCTCCGAGCAAGCCTAAGGTGATAGCCGTACTGTTCTCAGTTCAGTTGTTAGCTAGCCAGTGGTAGCAGAGACTAGTATTTTCTGCTCTAGTAACAGCTGGCCCTAATTAAGACTGTGTGTGTTCAACAAAATATTTAAATTGCCTATTTACTTTTAGGCATGAGATCGGATCGGAAGTTAACCACAGGGACCGAACCGAGGGGTACTGTAGTACCATCTATCAGAATGTTTGTGCTGTTGTCGTAGCCTAGAGCAAAACCAGAAAATGTACCTCTGCACAAAAGGCAGGCCCGAAGCACATCATCACAAATATAAAAGTGAGGAACAACAGATTCAAAGCTAACACATCAGCGGTTACAATTTTGTAGGTAAAGCCTCACAGTATTCCAGAATGGAAACGGAATCATAGTATTCTGTGATAAAATCGGAAACATTTTTCTCTTATCAGGGTACAGCTTTGACATTTTTATTTCCATGACGATAAGAGTGTCAATTGGACCAACACTTTTATCAACAAAAAAAACATTTTTGACTCTTCATTTTAAGACAAGGACACTTGAAAGTGCTCACCCATACTGGGAAAATAAATCATTCATGCCAAATTGAAATCACAGCTTGTGAGATATGACAACACCCAGAGCACTTATTAAAGCGTTATCATTTACAGAAGGCCAATTGATTTGGCTGCATGTATAATGCATACCTACCTAAGTTGTCCATTAAGAGACCACAAGTTATACGGTCCTATTTTTACAGTACAGTTCCCTTTTTCTCTTCAGCTTCACAAAAGCATGTCAGTAGCAACCTCACCAGACATTCCCATGGGTTTTAACTTTCTTACTCAGTAGGATAGTTACTGCCACAAATTTCCTTCGCTTCTGAGAAAAAATGTGATCTGAAGGGGGTCTTCTTCTTTTTAATATTCCTTCTTCTCTTTCTGCTTCTCCTTGTTCTTCTTCCTCCTCTCCTTCTTCTTCTTCTTCTCCTCCTCATCCTCCTTCTTCTTCTTATAACTAATCTCTGGATATAAATTTGCTGCACATTAGTAAATAATAGGTCTATTTATGTCTTTTAGAGTTGGTTATCCAGGTAATCGTTTTATTGTTGATGGAGGAAAATGAGAACAGGGTAACATTAATATTATTTTTAATAGTTCACCTTGCTTATTGCTCGTCTCTGTTTGGGAAAGAAACAATATGTTTTATGTTATGTTATGTTATATGTTCTTGACTTTCTTTAATGTCCAGTTTTGAACAGAAACAGAATGACATTAAAATTAATCTTAAAATATGATTGTACTGGAGTATAATGTATTACAGTAAAATCATCAATTAATTAATTTGTTGTTTTTGTTTGGAGGCACACGTAAAATGTATGACCTATATCATGTTTAGCTTTTGTAATCACATTACAGCTGTTTGGGGGCGGGCCGAAGGGGCACAGTGCATGAATGCTAGGGCTGGGCGTGAGCATTCACAAACCAACTCAAACACATATTGGGGGGGGGGGAGGACCCTCAGGGGGGAAAACAGCTATCATCAGGGTATGTGAACATCATTGCTGATGAGGTGTATCCCTTTATGGCAGAAGCCTGTCCATCTGTGAATGGGTGTTCAGCAGGATAATGCTCCATGCCACAGGGCTATGACTGTCCAGGGATGGTTCCAGAAGCATGGCAGTTAATTCAGCTTACTGCAGTGGCCTCCCCCAGCCACTAGATCTCAATCCAATCGAGCATCTGTGTGATGAGCCTGAACGAGATACTGAGTAGAGATCCACCACCAGCCAATCCGCGACAACCATTGGAAGCGCTGGAGTCGGCATGGGCCAGAATCTCCGTGCCACATTTTCGACAGCGTGTTTAGCCCAGGCCCTGATGAAGTCAGGCTGTTCTGGGGGCCAAAAGGGGGACCAGCTGTCTATTAGGTTGGTGTATGGGGTGAAGCTCTCTGCCTGGTGGAGACCTTACAGGCTGTCGGACATTGGTGATAGGTGGCTGTTAATGATGTCATAGGGCATCTGACCAATGGTTACCTCACAAGCTCTTTGACTACAATGACCAGGCTTATTATATTACATTATAGTTATTTAGCTGACACTTTTTTCCAAAGCAGCTACAGTTGATTGGACTAACCAGGGGCCAATCTTACCCTCAGAGTGCGGTGGGGTTAGGGGCCTTTGTCATAGGCTCAACAGCTGCACTTACCTTACTGTGCCTGCACTAGGATCCACGTCCCAGTCATCCAATTTACCCACTAGACTCAGTGTTACTGTGGTCAGTGTGTGTTTTTCTCCATTTTTGATGGCAAGGAGGTGATGAAGCTCCGCAGGCACCAAATAGAACCAAACAGGCTCAGAGTCACAAGATCAGACTGTACCTCTGCCAAGTGGACCCAGTTGGGACCAAAGTGGTACATTTCTCGTGAGGGATCTGTGACACATGGAAGAATTGTCTCGAGTGCATTTTAGTGCTGCCACATTCCTTGGCGGCATGAACCTTAAATTTTTGCCACAAACTTGCATAACCGCTGAAAGGAGCACACACACAGTCAGTGACTCCAAAGGCGATCCTCAACAAATTTCATAACACGAACAAATAAACTGATCACCATTCACAGAGCCAGATAGAAGAAAATTACTTGGCTGCTTGTTAAATCATGTCATATAGTTTTTCTCCTGACTCTCCCCTCCTTGCATAACTCACAGTAATTGACAGCGTTGCCTAATTTCATTCATGTTTTGCAGACTTATTGGTCATAGCCCATAGACGAGTAATTTTCCCCTGCCTTTATGCCAACGCCTCACACGCATCGGCGGTCGCCGGCGCGCCTCAAATTAGGCGCGCGCATCAGGCGCGGGTTGCAGATGTTTTCGCAAACGGCTTATCACGGCCCTAGGTCCCCGGCCATGCGCAATATGGTGAATGCTAATGCCATCTCTGGATTGTGCATAATTTATTTTTTTAACACAGGGGTTTCATCTTCAAACAGGACAGCTGGAGAACGAGACCTACCAACATCCCCTGGCATGCAGGGAGGGGGGTGAGGGGTGGGGGTGAGGGGGTGGGGTTGGGTGGGAAGAGCTCCAGGCTTTTAGGTTGCTATGAAGCCAGAAATACACCATATTGCATATGCCATCATCCATTCCACTTAAAGTAAACTAGTTGATTTTATTTAAAAAAAAAAAAACTACATTCTTTTAAGCATTTCACAATGCCTTCTGTCACACAGAGGTAATTAACGATGAGCACATACGCTTTATCTGCTACAATGACTCTGGAATCGCTTCATATTGATGATGCTTACACAACAAATTAACTGTGAAAAATATGATGATCGTTCAAATCTGTGGAGGCGCTGCCAGCACATATGGTATTGTGTATTTTAATAATTGATTTACCCCAGACTGTTTTTTTTTATGCAAAAAAACAGTCTGGGGTAAATACTCTTTAGTTGACTAGATGTAAGAATGAGCTTCCACTTATCACATACTTGTTAATAAATACATGTAATTTTATGGGTCTATTTTTTTGGAGAAGATTGTTTGCATTGACCAGATGCTTTCATAAACTCATAAATTAATCACTGCAGTCTTTGCCCTGATGCTGTTTCCCAACTGTTCCCTCTTTTTCCTCTGTGTTTTTTTTTCTGTTTTGTGTGGTCGTATCTTGTACTCTTTTTGTTGTATGGTGTAAAAATAAGATGCGAGGTGTGCAATATAGAACAGCATGCAGTGTGCCCCTTAGATAGTAGTGTGTCTTGATTTTGGCTGTGTGAACATGTTCCCCTTTTTCACCACTCACCTGTGAGAGAACAAGTTTATTGTTTTGGTTTGGTGAAAACATGATAATTAGCCAGTAATTATGTACTTAGCGACATGTTTGTGCTAATTCCCAAACAATTGTTGAACTCATTACCAACAGGGATACCCAGAGGTTAACTATTTGAATTCAGGTTGAAAGCCCAGATTGTCACACGGTTGAGATTTTTTTTGGGCGGTGCACGTTGGACATGACAGAAAGTGAAAACATTAGCTGTCTGATATCTGATCTAACTTATGAAAATCTCTTGGGATGTGAACATGGCACATTTAATCTTAATGGTATTATAGACTATTTCTGATATAATGTGGTTTTAAGGAGGTAAATCACCCATTATCCATTAACGCAGGGGTGTCAAACTGCCGTCCTGGAGGGCCGTAGTGGTAGCTGGTTTTTGGTGTGTTTTAGCACTTAATTGATTAATTAAAATCACTGGTTGGCTAAAGAGTCCACACACCTGGTTTCCAAGGCCTAAAATGGCTGCCAATCGAAAGGAAAGAACAAAAACCCGCAGACACTGCGGCCCTCCAGGACTGGAGTTTGACACCCCTGCATTAACGTGTCCAATTAACCATGGTTTTAAGATTATTACGTGGTTGAAATTGTGGTTGGACTCAAAACAGCATTGACCAGTGGTCCTCACTTCAGGTGCTGGAGAGCTGCAGTGTGTACCAGTTTTTGTTTTCACCTGATATTCAATGAGTTCAGACCCAAGAATCCAGATGAGGTGAGATTACTCTGTAATCAACTGTGTTGTTTTTTCAATAAGTCCTGAAGAACTACAAAAACCAAC
This sequence comes from Albula goreensis, assembly GCA_022829145.1. NCBI lineage: Eukaryota > Metazoa > Chordata > Actinopteri > Albuliformes > Albulidae > Albula > Albula goreensis. The sequence continues at coordinate 8,113,560 of CM040750.1, read as the reverse complement.
ATACACTGTGACTCTCGAAGACCAGGAGTGGGTACCACTAGGATAGAGAGTAGGTCGCAAGTCCTAGGGACTGAGTCTGAGAACCCATGCTATAGTGTAAAGTGTATAATGTTATTGTAATACTGTACTAAGTAAAATTATACTTCAATTATTTTCACAGAGGGTTTTATTAAACATTTATGTTATCTTTTGACCCTGACTGCTAAAGCGTCTACAACTTACAATACTAATACATTACTTACAAAGAGAAATAAAATTTTATTTTAAATGTACCATTTAGGCCTTCGGCAGCTCAAAAGGTAGTTTCCATTTTTAGCAGATTATGACACCATTTTAGACAGTTCGCAGCTGCCAAAGCGCAATGCCAGTTCAAGTTGAATGTCGTAGGACAAAATTAATTTGTCTGAAAGTGAAACAAGCCAAGACTACTGTTACCTCCCAGGTTACAAATTTTGCTGCAGGCAAAATTCTGTAAAATTATGGCACCACATTCCAGTTCAGTCACTTTTGCAAGTGATCTGGTATCGTTGGCATAAACCAATAATATGAATGGGGCTATTAAATTTGTTACATTTGATGGGCTATTTAACTTCAAGCTTCCCATGAATGAAACAGAAGTCAAATATTTTAAGACAATTCATTTAAATGTTTTCATATATTAGTAATGATTTTACATAATTTTTGGCTGCCAGCTGTCAAGCTTAATCAGCAAGTGTAATGACCTTTATAATTGTCTTTATCTAGCACAAAATATGATTAGTGTTTCTTAATAACAACCCTTATTATCAATGAGAAAATTGACATTCACAGAACAGAGCAGATTTTAAAATGGATAATGAAATCCAGGCTCAATTCAGGCTTTTGCCTTCATTAGCAAGACATGCCGAACGCCGATAACTAGCTTGCTAACATTAATTTGCAATACAAACAGTGTGCATTTTGTTCACATACTTCTGAAATTGAAAAATATTCAGGATAACAAGAATGCTTTATTATTCACTAGTATGAAAACCATATGAAATTTAGTACTGTCACTTAAAGAAAAATATGCAATATTTCAATTTCGCCAGAGTGGTTAAAGTAGGGTTAATCTAATAGCAAAGAGTTCCAGGAGGTTTCTTCAGGAATACTCTTTTGAACGTGTATGAAGTAACTGAAGCCAACAGAGAATCTGTGTTTTCAAAGTCAGCAGCGGCAGAGGTATGTTTGAGATCTTGTTATTTCCAGGTTTTTTTTTTGAGTGACCTAAGTCACTTGAGAGGAAACTTCATTAAGATAATTTAGAGGACTAATTTTTAGATCAAACCGAGCCACAGATTACAGAGGGTTATTTCTCTTGAGAAAAATGTGTGCTCATTTTTTTATGTAGCAGAAAAAGATGTGACTAAGAAGAGCTCTGCACTGATTTTCTGTCCTCTGGGGTATGTATGCAAGGGAGGTAGAAAAATGGGCGTCCAGATACTAAAAACCATACTGGACCCTTTGTCCAACCCCAATCCTTAAATAAAACACAGTGTTTTAAATTACGCTCTCTTTCTTAAACAGACTTACTATAACAAGCGTATAATAATTACAGTAGTATATTTTCTTGCAAAAAAATTTTTATTTTAAATTTCCTCTCTATGACAAGGGCCAGAATTTTATAAACATGTGTACTTTGGTTCACAATTAAATGCAAGAGTTTATTCTTATCTTTACCGACACAGTTTGGCTATCATGAGAATTAACTTGCCAGACTCTTCTTGGAGACAAACCCCATAATACTCAGTGAAGGTAAGTTAAGGAAAACTGTTAATGAAATCGGGCCAAGGTCGTCTTTATAATTATTATTTGGGAAATAATCCTTTAGAGTGCAGTGGATGTAAGGTAATAATAGATAACAATAAAAACGTGTCAATTTTAAGTCTTCCAATAGTGGTGTTCGCAGATAAAATATGACCACACCCTTATGGGGTGTCTACCTCAGAGGTAGATCAAAGCTTTCCTCTAATAGCAAGGCACCAGATAATGAATTTCACATAACAATTAATAATTAATTTCAACAGAAGCTACCATTACCTTTCACTGACTTTCTTTTGATCAGTATTGAAATACAGAAACAACACAATTCTAATATCAAACATGTATTTTCAAATGATTAAGGAAAGACATTGACAAATTGCTAGAAAAGATAATATGCATGTCACTTGAACACAATTGCCTATCCAGTACTCTCCTGTTTTATTAAGTTCTAGATATTTATACTCATTCTGATTGGTTGGTCAGCTCTGGCATTGGTCATGTCTGGTGTCACACAGAACAGCAAAAACGAGTTCCCCTCTTGTTTCCTTCCCTTTTGAGGAGAGGTGTGTGGAAGCTGTAAATCTGCCCACTTATAGTAAGGAAGGGGAAATGAGAGTCTCAGATCGTTAAACATTGTTCAGCAATTAATGTCAATAAAGTTCCCTGTGGTTCAAAATAACTGACTCAATGAATTCCCAATGAGTACATCTTCAAACACTCATCAACAGACTGTATTGTTAACAGTTTAAGTGTAAACAATCGCCAACCAGTCAACTTTTTGAGGAACAGAACAACTACATGTATCTGAGAAAAAAGTTAAACTGTGTTTAATGGGTTTAAAAAGTCAGTCAGGTTAACTTTCAGGTTGCATGGCAGGTCTTAGGTCTTATGCTAGTTTCCCTCGCTATCTGTGCATTGTGGGTTTTAATGACTGGGACGATGGGGCACACAAGCAGAACAATCGACTCTCTTATGGAAGGGAACAAGTTATAGATGAAAAAAACCTTTGAAGCTTGCATCCTCATCTGCCCCTGGGTGATTTTTTTTTTTTGCCTGCAAAATATAATTTCTGCAACCTCGTGTAGTACTCACGAGGAGACTCATTTACTCTGTTCAAGCTGACACGCTGAAAGAGGAGCAGTCCTTCCGAATAAGGGCTTCGGCAAAGTTTGCCGAAATTTTCATACATATCTGGCAGCTGTGTGCCTAGTCCACTCACGAGTAGAATGGGTTGCTCTCTTTCTGACCACAAAGAGCTTCTCCGGGTTCAAAGGCATCGAGAACAAAACCTTAAGTGTAGTTAATGCTATTGATATATGTCTCCATAGTACACTCTTAATTGGACCAGACACATTTTTCATAGGCTGTGACTGGCTCTGTTAACTGAACCAGGTCAGAAGATTATGTGTTTCCTTTTGGACTTAGCTGTGCAGGTGGACAGAGAAACATTATGACCCCTCCGTTCCCTGTATAAAGTTATTAGCAGCTGACTCAGAACAGAACTCATTGTTTAGTCCTTACTTCATGTACGACCTCTGATTCTGATACATCACTGTGATGATTAGATTTATTTATCCTAGTTAATTTTTCTTAGTAGTAATGCATGTGTTCAATAGAACATCCATGTACCTCTGAACAGAGAGATTGAAATTCTGCTTTTAATGTGTCAATGTCTGAATGAATGTTGACATTCTCTGTACTGTGGATATTTTTATGAATCTTATATTTTGTCCTGAACATCTATTACATTTGGGGTTCATTCAGACTGGCGTTTTGATTGTCTGAGAATCCTCCGCCTGCTTGAATAAAAAATGTAAGAGATTTGACAATTGTGCTGTAAAATTCTCCTAAGCATTTTGATTGGCTGACTCCTCTTTGCTGCAGATTTGTTCATTTGCTGAGGGTGCTTTGGTTCATGATTGTCCAACATTTATGGCCCATGAAATTTAGAGACGACACAAGTAACCTAAACCACAGCACAGGTTCAACTTAGAATGATATGCAGCAAATCCCACTTACAATAGAGTTTGAGGGGAATATACACCTTGGGAGGTGAGCATTCAACTGGCAGAGCCATTATTTAAGCAGTAGAGATAAAAGCTAGTTCTCTCTTAGTATTTTGCTCTGTGCTGCTGTATGTATGGGATTTAATATAGTCTGGCAGTCGAAGTAATCCTGCAATTTCTCTTAAGTTTTTAATATGTTGAAAACTGTTTATTGAGATTGTGGCTGCCTTCTCATAAAATCATGCAAAAATGTCTGATTTATGCCAACACATGGCTCATTTCAATCTAAGATCTACTTCCCATGGGGCACCAGTTTATGTAGTGGGTATAAAGTAATGAGAATAGACAGCAATAAAATGTGTCAGTCTTAACAGTCCTCCAGTCGTGGTGCTGACTGTTAAAATATGCCCTCAGAGCAGATAAATGTAATATATGATTGTAATTCTCCTGAGAGACGTCTGTTTAACTCCGCTAACCATTTTTGGTTGCCAGAACACTGAAAGAGCGTTAGGGAACATGCTCCCTGGATGTAAATTCGTTTTCTATGTGTACCTTTTAAGTTACTCACATGGAATGTTTCCTTGTGATCTTTACAGAACTTTCTTGGAACAATGTAACATTCTTCGAATATTTGAGGAATGTTCACATTATAAAATTATGCTAAACCCTTGTGAAAATACGACTTGATTTTCCCCCAGTGTTATGGGAGTTCTTTCCTGTTAGCTGGGAAGAACTTACCAGAAATTCAAACAATATAAACAAGGTGATACAACTATTTGTGAAATGTGGGTTTTAGAATCAGTTGCTGTCATTTTGTCTACCTTGATTGCCTATCTTTGATTTCCTCCCTTGGTTGTTGCTTAAAGCTTGTCAGGAGAAATCTGGGTTTCAGGAGCCTGTTCTCTTTTCTGGTGACGGTTGACTCTGTTCATCTGGCAGCTCTGCATTGATTTTAAGCTCGCTCCAAATGTCAGTTCTCTGTGTGCTTTTCAAAATGAGCTTTCAGGGTTTTTTTGTGGTTGAAAGAAGCAGCTGCCAGTGTTAGATCATGCAAATACAAACTGTATTGTTGTCCTGGTACACAGTCTAGCATAAGATGTAGGGCACCCTGGTCATGAGGTCAAAAGGGCTGCTTGCTTCAACTGACCACTTCTTGCGCTCTGTCCTCCGTTCTCTGAGACAGCAAGCGGACGCTCGGTCCTGTTTGGCGAACAAAAAAAATATAGTTAATTACTGGTCCATCATGTTCCACTGGGTTGCAGAAATTTTCTTTTGTGGTTTATCGATCAACTTCATAAATACGTTACATGGATTGTCAAGTATGTGGCATTCAGTAAGGATGAGGCTGGGGTTGTGAGCATTCGTTCAACATGAGCGGTTATTGCTTTAATATGAAATAGACCTGAGCAACAATTGCCGTATTATGCCTATTGTTTTGGCCTCATATTTCAAAGGCCATCGGCGAGCTCATCTCTATTGCGTTAGCGATTCCAGTCACATTCCAGGCCACTGAGCAATCAATGAAACACATGCACCATGTCTGTAATTTCATTAAGAACTAAATCAGTGCAGTTCCGCACCACCTCAATCTGAAATATTAGGTTACAATGTCGGGCCTGAATTTTCTCCAAGCTTTGATAGCAGGAGAAATAACACTCGTATACAAATGCTTTGTTGCTCTGAATGCGTTTTTTTTTTTTTTCCCAGGTATCCACAAGAAAGTAGTGCAAGTTGAGAGACTAGCTTGAGAATATCAGCAACTTTGCCTGAGTTCTCTGTTTCTCTCTTCAATTCTCTGATGTTTCTCCGAAAGCTTTTCTGACAGTGATCTAGATATGTCATTCTGCTCGAACGTTTCGTGTTTCTACACAAGAGCTCAGGAGGGCCTGGGAGGTAACAAAGCATTGATCATTTTTCAGACCCACCACCATTTTGAAGAGGAACGTACCTGTGTATTCACCATCAGGGTGGAAATGGCGAAACAAAAAAAAAAAAAAAAAAAGACTGTATGTTTTTCAACAGATCGTCCCATTCATGAACATTTAGAGTACTAAAATGCTGAAAATTGTGAAAAATCCCCCCTTAGATGTCTGTTTTGGAAATTCAGGCAGCCATAGTTGTTTAGGGCCCACTGTTGTTTTTCCCCCTCCAAGACCAGAATGCTCACGGAACCGTGGGTTGGGGTTTTGCGCCGCTAGCTGCCATTAGCGGGACAGAAATGGATAAAAAATCGATCGGTTCATTCCAAAACGCTGTCAGCAGTGAGACGGTCAGGACTTTTTCACCTGATTTGATTTAGAGGTTTCCAGTTGACAAACTTTTGCTGCGGAAATGAAAACATTAGCTCATAAGCTAAAACATTATTGCTTCAGCCTTTGACACGAACAGGTACACCTCCCAGAGGCATTACAAAGCCTACTTAAACGATTTTCAGATACCGAAAGGTAATTTTAGTGTGTTGTTCAAGTATTGCACATTGCTCTCCATAGACTTCAATTACATCTGGCTGATGGGATCCAGCAGATAATGCCGATAATGGGATTTTAAAAACTATTTGGATGGATCGATTGCATTAAAAAGAAGTTGACAATCACGTAGTCTTCATTTTTCATTTAATTGAAATTTCTTGCATTTGAACTTTGCGTTTAAAATGTGTGTCTATCCATCACAAAATTAACTGGGCAGAATTTGAAAGATGAATGAAATGAGTCAAAATGTATTTTCCATTCACTGTGGGGGAGTGGCGACCAAATGAAGCATTGGAGCCTCCGTCCCGTTGCAGTTTAGTTACCATCTTTTACTTTGTATGAGTACCTATTCTCAAGCCACTCTTTTGGCCTTGGGGTATCATGAATTTGAGTTCAGTGTCCAAAACCAAGTCTTTCCAACACCCACCGCATTTCATGATTTCCTCAGCTTTGTCAGCTCTTCCAGTCATTTAAAATGTGTATATTTTTGGCATGAAAATAAAGGCATGCGCTCATGGGGCTACTTCACAGATCGCAGTCTGTTATCTCCAATACGGGTCTTAAAGAATGCTTTCTGCCCGCAACGCCCAAGCCAAATAACTGTACCAGATTGTGTTGTTCTTTCATTTTCTCTCTCTCTCTCGCTCTCTCTGTCTCTCTGTCACACATTTCAGGGCCAAATTGCTTCGCAGACAATTCTGTGATACCAGCTGGCCGGGAGGTGAAGATAGACGAATGTACGATCTGCTACTGCACGTACGAAGAGGGCACGTGGCGTATCGAACGCCAGGCCACCTGTAGCAAGAACGAGTGCCAGAACAGTTAAAACGGGCCGGGGTGCGCGCCAGACTCCCGCCACGCAACAAAACAGTCCTCATCCACCTGACAGGAGGAGACTGGGGGTGGGGGAGGCAGGGCAGGGCAGGGCAGGGGGGATCAGCCAACTTCAATATAGTGATTCTTGTAATTGCAACGATATGTATTAAAATCTTTGTATGTTTTTTGTAATTCATTAAAATATAAAATAATATTTATCTATTTATTGATATATGTAATATGGACAGTTAAGGGATTCTGATGTGGGATTGAAAACCTTTCTTTTCGTAGGAACCGTGTGACACACGATGATGTTTAAGATCAGGATCCACAGAATTTTATGGAACAAAGTTCAGCAACTCCTTCCAAAATCGACAGCAATCACGAATTTCACTAATAAATAAAGTATGATGAAGACATTGCATCCAAGTTGTGGACTTTCAGTCAGTACATTTTTTCTGTTCAATGAAAACATATAAATTCTGCAATGTACAAATTAATTCCCATGTTGCATTTCAGGTATAACTGCCATGGGCATAATTTACAATGCAATGATTAAGAGTTGGATTAGCAAGTATTCACAAGGTAATCAACGAAAAGAAAATAAGGATCATTTCATACTACCATTTGTTAAAAGGAGTGCAGAACGAACCCATTTTAAAAGGAATGTGGAAAAGGAATGCCATTTACTACAAACTGAGAAACCACCTTGTGGCACCACACATGTACTCCGTATTCATTAATGCTATTCAGATACCAAAACAGATTTAGAGATGTCGCTTTCTGGCCTGCTCCAGTGCTTTCCTAAGCATTTGAGGACTGAATCTGCATAATCAAAATAGGAGTGCGCAAAATGTCAGGCCTGTAGGCCTGCAGGTCTTATACTGGATATTTGAGGATTTTTGTGAATGGTGAAATGTTAACTTTTATTTGTCACTCACTTGTCAAAGGCAGTGGCAGGCAACCACAAGATATTCAAATTCTTAATACCTGGGTTGGACAATAGTAGCTGCATGCAAACTTTACTGTCAAGATAAGTGTTGGTTGGGTAGACACTGGACCATCCCACATCACTGGAAAAGTACCAGAGTAACATGGACCACGAAGAGGAACACACACACACACACACACACACACACAGACAACTGCTGCCAGGCTAATTGGCATTCATAATGGATTCTGTGGTCCAAACATATGACATAGCAATGGATCCTACGTGCATATATGCCATTTACCGTGTTGCTATGTTTAATCAGTGGAATAAAACAATGGAATATGAAAAAAATATGTACTATACCAGTAGGATGTGTTGCGTTTTTGGTGCTTAGCCCCTTTAAATGTAGAGCAAAATAGGGGTATTGATCCCTAGCTAACTGTTATCATTGAAAATGAGAAAAATATCATCTTGTTCACCGTTTTCAGTCACCTTCTCACACACAGGTATTTGCAAGCTTCAGATACCTTATTGCCAAACAATATAATTTGGCAATGTCAAGGGTAACTTAACAACTAGTTGTATGAATGTTTTGCCTTTTGGAACTAGGATTGAACATGTTCTCATAATTCAATATGATTGTATAGTAACACATTTTTCACACAAGCTTAGCCACAGACAATGACTTACTTACTGAGTTACCGGGGTCCAGTTACCAAATACCGTAGAGCCCATTTCTCTGTATTTAGATTTCAACAAGACAGCTCAACAGCTGGGCCCTAGCAACAGGCAATATGTGTTCCAAAAGCTGCTTTTGGTGGGGGGTCTCCGGATGGTTCCCACAGCAAAGACGCTCATTAGCGAAGCAGACATGAGCCTTTCTCGCCAACGCGGCCTGGTCATGGCCAGAATGCCGTGGGACTCCCAGCCTCCTCCAGCCGCATTACTGGCCATGACCGGAGGCCCGCGTTGGCGAGACAACAATCAGGGGAACGATAGGAGGAAAAGCCGACCAATCTCCTCGGCCTCATCGCCCTCCAGCGGTCAACCCCCCCCCCCCGCGGTTCGATGCACGAACCAAGAACGCTGACCTTGTCTTCCACCGATGACATAGGCAGCATGCGATCTGGGAGTGCGTCCGTAGTGTGGAAAGCAAGTGAGAGATGGCAGTCGTGTGAATCGGTGAAGCTGTGTGTCACGCCATCCTTTTCTTGAGTCAGCGGGAGCAGGTTCCTGCGGTGGACTCAACAGTTCAGGCTGAGTTTGTCTGGGTAAAAAGGGAAAGAAAACTGCCTTTGGCCTTTCTAAAGAAAATAGAAGTAGAAGTTGAAATTTTGTGAAGCATAAAATTTTTTTTCCCATTAAATGTTGTGTTGTATTATGAAATACATCCACAGTTATGTCATGTGTGATGTATTCTGCAATATTTGGTCCTACAGTGACCTCTTGTGGTATAATGTTCTGTTTATGGCTTTTTTTTTTTGCTAAAACATCATACCAAATTATTACTAAATATTAAACACTGCCAAATGCTTTCTAATGTAAGCATGTGTCTGAAGTGAAATTTTAAACCTTGTTGGTTAAAATTGTTCGTACAATATTCATACAAAATTTTGACCTATAAGTACACCATGACTATCTATCAGCATGTTCAATTTTAACCTGAAAAAACATATGAACAAATTATTTCTTGAATGCATATATAGATATATTTTAACTATACCTTTTCTTCCCACAAAGTATTAGAAATAGGCCAACCAACCAAACAAGCGACATGAAGCACAGGATGAAGATGACTGTATCCTGATTCTATCCTTGATTTCATTCTCACTCGGATCAGACAATGGCAGACAACAAGTGTGTTGAAATTCTTGACAGTTTACTGGAACAATATTAGTTGCATGCAGAATGTTCACTGTCACAACAAACACTTGGGGCACTAGATGTTGGACCAGCTCTCATCACTGGTGTGCTACCAGAACAACATGGACCAGGAAAAGGAACACACAAACTCTATAAAATGTCAGCCAAGCTATTTCCTGCTTGTACTCACAAGACAGCACCCACAAATGCTAAATAAATGTCATATATAAAAAAACAAAAATGGATCAAATCATGAAATTCAGGTTATGCCAGAGGACATGACGATGAGTATGATACCTCTAACAACATTTGTTGCAGTATTCCTTAGTGATATCAGAATTTCCTATCAATATTGGAATTCTTCTTCCACCAATCTTGAAGTGAACTGCTGTCAGTAGCCTGACAAGATTGTGCTAGACTGTAATTCCAACAGGTATATCAGATATCTGTCTCTACTGATGGTTGAAATGAGGTTTCATGAACCCCTGTGAGGGTGGAGCTACACTCAGCTGTCAATCACATGTCCAAACCACTCAGAAATGTTTTCCTTTCCACTGCCCATGCAATAATTGGTCCAAATCATTGAGCCAGTGATACTTTATTGTAGCTCCTCCCATTTTTGGTTCAATGAAATCATGTGATTTCTTGCTGACCAATTATTGTGCTGGTCCCTCCCCTTCCTGTTTCTTTTAAAAAGACTGGAACCAGCTAGTATAGACTCCTGCTTAGTTTTATTTAGGGAAAGTTACAGACAGGATTATGCATTACATTTAATACAATTACATTTAAAAATATGTTGAATCTTGATTGGGGGAGTCTGCTCAATTAGGGCATTTTTTTTTCTTTAATTAACGAATGCTTCTTTAAATATTTAGCAACCACCACTTTCCCTTTAATTTTCACTTCTTCTCCAGGTTCCCTCTCCACTCATTTGTTATTTATTTATTCTCTTTGAAATGCGTGGTTTTGTCTGTCTGGTGTTGTCTGTCTGATGTTTCCAAATATAAAAAATAATGAATGAATGCCCTGAGGCAGAACAGAATTGCTATCTGAGAAACTTTTCAAAACAGTTTAAAATGATATAGACTACACAGAGCATACAGCTCTGCCCTAAAGCACATTATCACTTTCACCACTGGAGGTCAGCCATAGCCCATAATATCAAAGAGTTACTTTATCCCTCTGGTAAAAAGCATGCCCATGGAACACTCATTATAATTAAAGTAATAGTTAATAAACATCTACCTATAAGCCATTATAGTAATTTGGTGAAGCAGAACATCTCAACAAGTAGAAACATATTACAAAATGTAATACAAAATATATATACATCAATTTCAAATGTACAAAAATCTTATTTTTCCTCACCTTGGACCTGGGGCAAAATGCATGGAAATGTTTGTCATAAATAGAGTATCATTACAATTTCTTTACAAAATGCAAAATAAGATAAACTTTATTAATCCCAAAGAAAATTATTGTTCCAAGATCAGTCAAAACTTGAGAGTAAATTACAGAAAATAAAATATTAAGTACAAAGAGCAAACCACAAGTACCTAAATTGGAAAATTCCAATATAAATAGGTAAAAAGTACAGATAAAACAATTATACATTAATTGAACCACAAATAAGCAAGTTGAGCTAAAAACATATTATGGTAAGATATCTTAAATATATATAAATATGTAAATATGTATATTTATAATAAAATATATATCACATATATAAGATATACATAAGATCTTCAGCTGAATGTTAGTTCATAAATTACTATATGGAAACAGAATTGAGTCCAGCTCTGGCTTGTTGGTCCATATAAAATGATGGATGTTCCATCTACCTGTCTTGAGATGTCATCTTATGAAGCTTTGTTTGCGCTGCATCGTGCTTTGCCTACACCACATTCATACTAAGGCTTCATCTTCACCATTGACATGTTCTATCTGTCTGTTCTATGCACTGCTCCATGCTTCATCTTCACTATGTTATGCCATCATAATGAAAGCCTGTTCAGCGGCAACGGAGTTTAACAGTTAGGTAACTGCTTCTAAATCAGAGGTTGCAGGTTCAATTCCCAAGTAGAAATGCTGGTCGTGTACCACTGAACATCATTCATCACCTACATTTCCTTTATAAATAATCCAGCTGTATAAATGGATAGCATGTAAAAAATTACCAAAGTGTGCAAGTTGGTCTGTGTCTAAAATATGTTCTAAATGCCTGTAATGTACCATAACATCCCCTATGTCATGCTTTGTCCCCCATCGTATCATGCTGTGTTTCTTTTTCTCTACCCACTCGTGTCTCTACCCCATTATGCCACTACGGCTTGTTCCTAGAGTTTGTCTCCTCTGCATCACACTTTAAAGCTCTGTCTCCTCCATGTCAGCCTTCATCTCCGAAACATCATTCCATCATGGTTTGTGTCCACCACGTCAGGCTGTCATGTCTCCTGGATTGAAGACTGTAGAAGACTTCAGTCTATGCTGCTTCTACCTTACACAGGAAGACCCTTTATGGCTGAGCGACGGAGGTCAATAATGGAGTATGGAGGTGATCAGCCTTATGAAAACGTAAAAATAATAAAACAGTAAGATACAAACTGAGATACAAATACATGAGGAATGGAAATTGTTTGGAACCCTAAAACATTTGTAATTTTGAAAGTTATGTAAAAAAAAAAAATAGCCAATTAAAAAAATACCTGCTAAATCACATTTATGGGTTTTGCAAAGCCATCAGGATGGCATAACTGAAAACATAAATGTTTGGTGAAAATGTTTTTTGCTTGTGCTTGAGAGTTGGCTAAAAAAAGGTCAAGAACACCCTTCCCAGATGTCTCAGCTTGTCATTTTCATGCCAAATCCTGTTGTGATTGCATTCTATTTTGTTTGTCTGTTTCACATATAGTTGCATAAAAATTGGTTCCAACTTGTGCATAAATCAAAGTATGGTTGAGAAAAAAAAATACATTTCATATTTCCTTCAAACCTTACTATTTTAAATATGGGTACTTTTTTTCTTAAAATCAAGGTATTTATGTGTATATTGTAATGGTGAAAGGAAAAATCTAAATAAAAAATGAAGCATTCTAATAAACAGTACTCAGGGGACTAGGGGAACTATAAGAACATATAATGGTGTTTCATCACCTAACAATATAGACTACAATTATTTCACATTGTGAAGAAAGGTCTAGATCTGTTTACAATAAACAAAGAAAGGAGAGGAATGATATAAACAGAATCCAGAGGTGGGCAGACAACTTGCAAGTAACATTCAGCTTTTCTAAATGTAAAGTTTTAAGCATGGGTAAGTAAAGATTTAAGACAGTACTATTTGTACACTACAAGAAAGACATTGGTGGCTCTTGGAGGAAAGTACAAATAAGGACACCGAAGCTGGCTCCTAATATGAAACTTGAGTTGAGTTAGGAAAAACACCAAACCTACTCAGGCTTTGAACATGCAGACTAATGTTTTTAAATTCATATTCATATTTAAACTTGCGTGTTAATCAAGTTTTTATTTCAATTTTTTTACAGTGGAAACTCATTTGTAATTAGCTACAATGAAATTGTAGACCCTTAATTGCAATTGACGTAGGGGAGACCAGGGATGATGGCAACACAGGGAAGTTGTAGCACATTCAATTTCTCCAAACAGGAGAAAGCCAGAATCATGTAATCATTAATGTACAGGCCCACTTCCTTCCTGAGCTCACTTGTAGAGTAAAATGCCCCTTTGATCAGCTCTGTCAGTTTTATAGTCAAAAATTTGGTAAGAAAGTACATTTTTCTTGACCACATCTAGTTTTGACTTGTGAGGTTTCAGGTTTAGGTGGAATTATAAAACTTTTATTTAATTAAAAACCAGTCTTTCAGCTTTCATGAACAATTTCAAGTCATCCTGCTACAACAGACTGCTATAATATGGATGAAAGGTTCGGGGGTAGTTGGAACAGGTTTTTCAAAAGTTTTTAAAACCATCCCCAAATTATTATTAAGGATGTGTTTTGTATTTTTCATCATCCAAAAAAATAGAAGCAAAAGATCCAGGGTGGATCTATGCAATCTGAGAGTTATGAGTTATGGTATTTGTCATGTAATTCTTTGCAGATACTATAAAATGTTACAGCAGCTGCAAGAGAAAGGGTACAGTTAGTTGCTCAGAGCATGCTACTGCAGTGCCAAGAGGTTGTTTACTAATGAGCAGGAGAAGAGGCTCACTAATGAAAGTAGCTGACCTGTAATGATGGATTGTCTCCTCATGAGTTGCAAATGACAGGCACATGATAGGCATAGGAGAGACAGTACAATGATGAAATCTCATATTACTATTGCTCCAAATTAACTTTTTCTGGGTCAGAAACAAACATAGGTTTAGAACACAGTTAGAAGAAGACTTAAAAAAAGTTAATTGTGAAAATATGTGGTATTATCACATGACTGGATGTCAGTTGTGTTTAAATTTGGTATGTTTAAATATGACTACGACATTGAAAATCCTTAGATTTGATATTGGTGGGTAAGCATGGGTAGTGTATCATCCATCTGTGAAAAGAAAAGGTTTTCAGGAAATATATTATCCACCCCTGCAAGGAAAAGTTGTCAGAAATTACATGAATGTGAGAAAATGAGATCACTGTATTGTAATGAAAATCCAGGAATGACATAAGACGACAGTATTACCTCCAAAAGTGAAAAAAAAAAAAACAGATTGACAGAAAATCTTTGCATGATAAATAACCTCCAGGAATAACACACAGGGATTAACACAACTAATTAAAACAAGCAAATAACACTGGAAATTAACATCACCTGCAGCTGGTAGATGTGAAAGAAAAAGGCACAAGAAATGGATTAAATGGTACAAAACACGATGTGTCGGATGTGAACATAACTGAAAAAAACATAAGCTGCGGATTTAAAAAAAAGTGAGAAAAATCGGACTCACACGAATCCATCATTTTTCTGCTTAAAATGGTTGGAAATTACCTACAAAAAGTAGATATGAATTAAAAAGTTACCAGAAATTGAGTAATGGTAGAGTCAGTTGAGCCCAAAACCGAAAAAACGTAAGCCATGGACCTGAAAAAAGTCTGAAAAATCGGACCCCTAAAAAGTATAGATTTTTCTGCTCACAATTGCTGGGAATAGCCTGTAGATAGAAGACAGATAGAAATGAGTCACCAAGAATAGAATAAATGGCATAAAACGCGAGGAATGAGTCCAGCCCAAAACCGAAAAAAACGTAAGCTGCGGACCTGAAAAAAGTCTGAAAAATCGGACCCCTAAAAATTATTGATTTTTCTGCTCAAAATAGCTGGGAATAGCCTTCAGACAGCAGACACGAAGAAATAAGTCACCAGGAATGGATAAAATGGCAGAAAACGCGAGGAGTCAGTTGAGCCCAAAACCGAAAAAAAATGTAAGCCGTGGACCTGAAAAAAGTCTGAAAAATCGGACCCCTAATAAGTATTCATTTTTCTGCTCGACATTGCTGGGAATAGCTGCAGATAGCAGACACGAAGAAATAAGTCACCAGGAATGGATTAAATGGCAGAAAACGCGAGGAGTCAGTTGAGCCCAAAACCGAAAAAAACTTAAGCCGCGGACCTGAAAAAAGTCTGAAAAATCGGACCCCTAATAAGTACTGATTTTTCTGCTCGACATTGCTGGGAATAGCTGCAGAAAGCAGACACGAAGAAATAAGTCACCACGAATGGATTAAATGGCAGAAAACGCGAAGAACCGAGTGAGTCTGAGCCCAAAACTGAAAAAATAGCGCAGATAGTAGAGACGAAGAAATAAGTCACCAGGAACCTGAAAAAGTCTGAAAAATCGGACCCTAAAAGTGTTTCATTTTTCTGCTCAAAATTGCTGGGAATAGCCTGCAGATAGTAGAGAAAATAGATGGGAAGAAATAAGTCACCAGGAATGGATTAAATGGCAGAAAACGCGAGGAGTCAGTTGAGCCCAAAACCGAAAAAACATAACCCCTAAAAAGCCGCGGACCTGAAAAAAGTCTGAAAACTCGGACCCCTAAAAAGGATAGATTTTTCTGCTCAAAATTGCTGGGAATAGCTTGCAGATAGCAGACACGAAGAAACAAGTCACCAGGAAAGGATTAAATGGCAGAAAACGCGAGGAGTCAGTTGAGCCCAAAACCGAAAAAACGTAAGCCAGCGGACCTGAAAAAGTCTGCGGAGACAGCATAAGAAATAAGTCACCAGGAATGGATTAAATGGCAGAAAACGCGAGGAGTTAAGTAAAACCTAAAAAACGTACCTGAAAAAGTCTGAAAATCGGACCCCTAAAAAGTGTTCTGAAAAAAAGTCTGAAAAATCGGACCCCTAAAAAGTATTGATTTTTCTGCTCAAAATTGCTGGGAATAGCCTGCAGACAGCAGACACGAAGAAATAAGTCACCAGGAATGGATTAAATGGCAGAAAACGCGAGGAGTCAGTTGAGTACAAAACCGAAAAAAAACGTAAGCCGCGGACCTGAAAAAAGTCTGAAAAATCGGACCCCTAAAAAGTGTTCATTTTTCTGCTCAAAATAGCTGGGAATACCCTGCAGATAGTAGAGACGAAGAAATAAGTCACCAGGAATGGATTAAATGGCAGAAAACGCGAGGAGTCAGTTGAGCCCAAAACCGAAAAAACGTAAGCCGCGGACCTGAAAAAAGTCTGAAAAATCGGACCCTTAAAAAGTATTGATATCTCTGCTCAAAATTGCTGGGAATAGCTTGCAGAAAGCAGACACCAAGAAATAAGTCACCAGGAATGGATTAAACGGCAGAAAACACGGGGAGTCAGTTGAGCCCAAAACCAAAAAAAAAGTAAACCGCGGACCTGAAAAAAGTCTGAAAAATCGGACCCCTTAATAGGATTGATTTTTCTGCTCAATATTGCTGGGAATAGCCTGCAGATAGAAGACATGAGGAAATATGGCACCAGGAATGGATTAAATGGTAGAAAACGCGAGGAATGAGTCGAGCTCAAAACCGATAAAAACGTAATCCGCGGACCTGAAAAAAGTCTGAAAAATCGGACCCCTAAAAACTGTTCATTTTCTGCTCAAAATTGCTGGGAATAGCCTGCAGACAGCAGACAAAAAGAAATAAGTCACCAGGAATGGATTAAATTGCAGAAAACGCGAGGAGTCAGTTGAGCCCAAAACCGAAAAAAAAGTAAGCTGCGGACCTGAAAAAAGTCTGAAAAATCGGACCCCTAAAAAGTGTTCATTTTTCTGCTCAAAATAGCTGGGAGTAGCCTGCAGATCGTAGAGACGAAGAAATAAGTCACCAGGAATGGATTAAATGGCAGAAAATGCGAGGAGTCAGTTGAGCCCAAAACCGAAAAAAACGTAAGCCGCGGACCTGAAAAAAATCTGAAAAATCGGACCCCAAAATGTGTTCATTTTTCTGCTCAAAATTGCTGGGAATAGCCTGCAGACAGCAATCGACACAAAGAAACAAGTCACCAGGAATGGATTAAATGGTCAGTTGAGTACAAAACCAAAAAAAAACGTAAGCCGCTGAAAAAGGCTGAAAATCGGAGTCAGTTGAGCCCAAAACCAGGAATGGATTAAAATGGCAAAAAAGTCAGTTGAGCCCAAAACCGAAAAAAAAACATAAACCGTAAAAAGTCTGAAAAATCGGACCACTAAAAAGCATAGATTTTTCTGCTCAAAATTGGGCCTGAAAAAGAAATAAGTCTGAAAAATCGGACCCCTAAAAAGTATTGATTTCTCTGCTCAAAATACCTGGGAATAGCCTGCAAATAGCAGACACGAAGAAATAAGTCACCAGGAATGGATTAAGTGGCAGAAAACTCGAGGAGTCAGTTGAGCCCAAAACCGGAAAAAACGTAAGCAAATAGAAGACAGCGGACCTGAAAAAGTCTGAAAAAATGGTTCGGACGGACCCTAAAAAGTATTGATTTTTCTGCTCAAAATTGCTGGGAATAGCCTGCAGACAGCAGACACAAAGAAATAAGTCACCAGGAATGGATTAAAAGGCAGAAAACGCGAGGAGTTGCAGAAAACGCGAGGAGTCAGTTGAGTACAAAACCAAAAAAAAAAATCGGACCCTAAAAATACCTGGGAATAGCCTGCAAATAGCAGGACCTGAAAAAAGTCTGAAAAATCGAAAAATCGACCATTTTTCTAAAAGTATTGATTTCTCTGCTCAAAATAATAGCTTGGGAATAGCCTGCAAAAAATAGAAGACATGAGGAAATACGGCACCAGGAATGGATTAAATGGCAGAAAACACAAGGAGTCACAAAACTGAAAAAACGTAAGCCACGGAAAAAATCGAAATAAGTCACCACGAATGGATTAAATGGCAGAAAACGCCTGGAGTCAGTTGAGCCCAAAACCAAAAAAATAAGACACGGACCTGAAAAAGTCTGAAAAATCGGACCCCTAAAAAGTATTGATTTTCTGCTCAAAATTAAAATAGCCTGCATAAGACACGGACCTGAAAAAAGTCTGAAAAATCGGACCCCTAAAAGAAAAATAGCTGGGAATAGCCTGCAGATAGTAGAGACGAAGAAACAAGTCACCAGGAATGGATTAAATGGCAGAAAATGCGAGGAGTCAGTTGAGCCCAAAACCGAAAAAAACGTAAGCCGCGGACCTGAAAAAAGTCTGAAAAATCGGACCCCTAAAAAGTATAGATTTTTCTGCTCAAAATTGCTGGGAATAGCTTGCAGATAGCAGACACAAAGAAATAAGTCACCACGAATGGATTAAATTGCAGAAAACGCGAGGAGTCAGTTGAGTACAAAACCGAAAAAAAAGTAAGCCGCGGACCTGAAAAAAGTCTGAAAAATTGGACACCTTAATAGTATTCATTTTTCTGCTCCAAATTGCTGGGAATAGCCTTGCAAATAGAAGACATGAGGAAATACGGCACCAGGAATGGATTAAATGGTAGAAAACACAAGGAGTCAGTTGAGCCCAAAACCGAAAAAAACGTAAGCCGCGGACCTGAAAAAAGTCTGAAAAATCGGACCCCTAAAAAGTGTTCAGTTTTCTGCTCAAAATTGCTGGGAATAGCCTGCAGATAGCAGACACAAAGAAATAAGTCACCAGGAATGGATTAAATGGCAGAAAACGCGAGGAGTCAGTTGAGCCCAAAACCAAAAAAACGTAAGCCGCGGACCTGAAAAAAGTCTGAAAAATCGGACCCATAAAAAGTATTGATTTTTCTGCTCAAAATTGCTGGGAATAGCCTGCAGACAGCAGACACAAAGAAATAAGTCACCAGGAATGGATTAGATGGCAGAAAACGTGAGGAGTCAGTTGAGTCCAAAACCGAAAAAAACGTAAGCCGCGGACCTGAAAAAAGTCTGAAAAATCGGACCCCTAAAAAGTATTGATTTCTCTGCTCAAAATAGCTGGGAATAGCCTGCAAATAGCAGACACGAAGAAATAAGTCACCACGAATGGATTAAATGGCAGAAAACGCAAGGAGTCAGTTGAGCCCAAAACCGAAAAAAACGTAAGCCGCGGACCTGAAAAAAGTCTGAAAAATCGGACCCCTAAAATGTGTTCATTTTTCTGCTCAAAATTGCCGGGAATAGCCTGCAGATAGTAGAGACAAAGAAACAAGTCACCAGGAAAGGATTAAATGGCAGAAAACGCGAGGAGTCAGTTGAGCCCAAAACCGAAAAAAACGTAAGCCGCGGACCTGAAAAAATTCTGAAAAATCGGACCCCTAAAAGTGTTCATTTTTCTGCTCAAAATTGCTGTGAATAGCCTGCAGATAGAACAGACAGAGAAATAAGTCACCAGGAATGGATTAAATGGCAGAAAACGCGAGGAGTCAGTTGAGCCCAAAACCGAAAAAAACGTAAGCCGCGGACCTGAAAAAAGTCTGAAAACTCGGACCCTTAAAAAGTATTGATTTTTCTACTCAAAATTGCTGGGAATAGCCTGCAGATAGCAGATGTGAGGAAATACGGCACCAGGAATAGATTAAATGGTAGAAAAGGCGAGGAGTCAGTTGAGCCCAAAACCGAAAAAAAACGTAAGCCGCGGACCTGAAAAAAGTCTGAAAAATCGGACCCCTAAAAAGTATTCTTATGCTCAAAATTGCTGGGAATAGCCTGCAGATAGCAGACATGAAGAAATAATTCACTAGGAATGGAAGAAATGGCAGAAGACGCGAGGAATGAGTCGAGCCCAAAGCGGAAAAAAACGTAAGTGGCAGACCTGAAAAAAGTCTGAAAAATCTGACCCCTAAAAAGTATTGATTTTTCACTTCAAAATTGCTGGGAATAGCCGTCAGATAGCAGACACGAAGAAATAAGTCACCAGGAATGGATTAAATGGCAGAAAACGCGAGGAGTCAGTTGGGCCCAAAACCGAAAAAACGTAAGCCGCGGACCTGAAAAAGTCTGAAAAATCTGACCCCTAAAAATTATCGATTTTTCTGCTCTAAATTTCTGAGAATAGCCTGCAGATAGCAGACACGAAGAAATAAGTCAACAGGAATGGATTAAATTGTAGAAAACCTGAGGACTCAGTTGAGCCCAAAACCGAAAAAAACGTAAGTCGTGAACTTTAAAGAAGTCTGAAAAATCGGACCCCTAAAAAGTATTGATTTTTCTGCTCTACATTGCTGGGAATAACCTGCAGATAGCAGACACAAAGAAAAAAGGCACCAGGAATTGATTAATTGGAAGAACATACAAGAAGTCAGTTGAGCTCAAAACCGAAAAAAAATGTAAGCCGCGGACCTGAAAAAGACTTTAAAATCGGACCCTTAAATAGTATTGATTTTTCTGCTCTAAATGGCAGGGAATAGCCTGCAGATAGAGGACACAAGGAAATAAGGCACCAGGAAATGATTAAATGGTAGAAAACGCGAGGAGTCCGTTGAGCCCATAACCGAAAAAAACGTTAGCCGCTGACCTGAAAAAATTCTGAAAAATCGGACCACGAAGAAGTATTTATTTTTCTACTCAAAATTGCTGGGAATAGCCTGCAGATAGCAGACACGAAGAAATATGGCACCAGGAATTGATTAAATGGTAGAAAACATGAGGAGTCAGTTGAGCCCAAAACCGAAAAAAAAAAACCCTGGGTTTGTGGCTCCAGGAGTTGCTCAGCGGACTCTAGACCTCATGCCCATTTTTTCGAACACTTATTCGAAGGGAGCCCCGTGGATTTGTTCACAGCGTCGCAAATAGCAAACAAAAGAAAAGGCATTGCCACATCCCAATCCTTTGGGCAATCCACACAAAAACTGTGCATCATTGATTTTAATGTCTAATGACACCTCTCGAGGGTCCCCTGGGACTCAGGGTGGTAGGCGGAGGACAATACCTGAGTGATGCCAAGCTCACACATAACATTCTGGAACACCCCAGAAGTAAAATTGTTGAGAAGTTCCACAATCTGACTGAACCTCCTTGGGGAGCCCCACATGTGACAAAAATTGCAGCAACACCTCAATGACCACCGGTGCAGGAATATTACTCAATTCACCCCTTCTTGGTTTGGGAAGGGGACCAACACAACAAGTCAAATTCCCAGATAACCATATCCTCACTCTCTTCCACCGTCAGAGCTCGCTTCCACAACAGAGCCAGTGAGGGATCCTGGTTCTGTTCTTGAATCAAAACCTCCCTAGAAAAATTGGTGGCACCTGCCACAGGAGACGGGGAGAGACCCTCCACCCTCCTTGCTCATGGTATAAGCAAACATTGTGTTGGCCAGACTAAGGGGCTCATCCTCCCCACGAGAGGATGGCACCACTGGGGCCTCCTTGCCAGGAGGGGATGACACCTCACCAGACTGGACCTCCACTTTCCATGCCTGAGCACGGCTTACCACACATGCAGGCTGCGTTCCAATACTTTTTCTCGTCTCCTCCTTTCCTCTCCTCTCCTCCTTTCCACCCCTCCTTTCCTACCCCGGAAATACGCCAGAAATATGTGGAGGAAAGGAGGGGAGGAAACGAGTGGAGGAAAGGAGGAAAGGAGGAATGAATCGAATATTGGAACAGCTAATCCGATTCGCCCGTCATCAAAGTCGACGTCGGCTATTGATGAAGTAATAATTTCGACTGACTCCGAGAATACCAAAGCCAATCACGCTTCTTTCACGCCTACAGCCCTTTTGACTTGTTAAAATACAAATGTCAGTTTCACGCATTCTGCTCATGATGTAACATAAACATTTGTACAAGGAATAAATACACTTACCACAACATAAACTCACTCAATTTTACACTGGTAAAATTACCATTCGCAGCTCAAAAACGTGAATATTCGTATCAATGTGGTTATGTTTAAAAACGCAAAACAAAATATTTCCCAGTAATGTAAATTACATTGATTACTGTTCTCCCATTTATCCTTCAGTATTAGTAAATCCCTTGTCATGTTTTAGAACTTTTCGATGGTGAAATATTCTGTGGGATGGTCATTTAATCTGACTGGTCATGAGCACAGTGATGTCACGCAGAAATGTGAAAAGACTTCCGTGGTAGGATACATCGATGTATCCTCCGTTTGGAGGAGACGAAAAAGGAGGAAAGGAGGAAAGGAGGAGGCGAGATTGCGCTTTGGAACAGTGGAGGAAAGGAGGACACATAATCAGCTTCCGGGGCACGGAGGAAAGGAGGGGAGGAAAGGAGGAAAGGAGGAGACGAAATTGAGTATTGGAACGCAGCCGCAGAGAACACCTCAGGGTGCTCACATTCCAACTCCTGAGTTTCCTGGACCTCAAGAGGAATAGACAGCTACAACTGGTGCCACGCACACCTGTGACCCTGCTAGGTCGTTACCTAATAAAAGGCAAATACCCTGAACAGGTAGCGTGAGCACTACCCCAACAGTCACTGGCCCCATAACCACATTTGATTTCAAATGAATGGTGTACAATCGCATACAATCATACTGCCTGCCAATAACAATCTAATTGGATGTTCCCCCAATCAGTGTCACATTACACGGGACTAGCACTGTCTTTATCTGGGAGGTAAACAAAACAACAAACGCACGTTTTCTTTCTGTAACCCAAGGAACCGATGTGTTAAATCTAAAGTGCACCCCACATTCCCAAATCATACACATAACACATATTTACAATATTTACAATGACCACACAAACTCACACACAAATCACAGTCCTCAATGAGCAGGCCTTCAGAAAACCAACAACCCAAAACAAAAGAGAGTCAATTAATGAAGTGGATCTCACCCACAATTCAGAAGCCTCCACAGTTGTGGGCCCTGTGCATTAGGGTATAGGTCCCGAGTGAACCAACATTCTTTCTCCTTTTTTTTTGGCTGGGGTGCAGTTATTCCTTAGTTTTATTTTCTTTCCTTTTTGTTTCTTTTTCTTTTTATTCTGCCCAACGCCACTGAATAGGGTATGAACAGGTAATTGACACCCTTGTAGTCCCCTTGATCCACTGGCAGGAGCTGGCTGGTGCATCCCAGGAAAGTCCACAATCATCACATACCCCAAACTTCTTTTCCCTCCTTTTTTTTGTCCTCTTCTTCCTCTCTCCCCAGGAAGTGAAAACCCTGTCCCTACCATCAGGCTGCCTCTTAAAGGGGCAACGGCCTATACAATAAGCACCCTTTGTTTTTTTAACAGGTTAATTTTAAAACATTTGTCCAGTGTGGCACACGACAAGCAAAACAATCTTTCAAATCTCCCCACCCATATTGAAAGGTTTACCTTGCAAGGATTTCATTAAAAAAAACCATTCATTTTTGTTTGGGCAGAAACATAAAAACAACAAGCCTTAATTACTTTGTGGCAGTGTCACACGCCTCACGAGACCTTTTATGAGCGCCGACCGGGAAGTACCATCACTAGGCAGCTCAATCGCCCCTTCCAGCAAGAGAGACTGGGCAGCACCTGTAGCACACAGCATGGAGATTGACACTTCCTCTCCACCCGGGGCCACAGACACAGTCCCCACTGAGGTGAAAGGCTTATAGCTTGATGGGGGCACCTCCCTAGGACCCCTACTGCCTATTCCCTCATCACTCTTAGTCAAGGAGGCCACCAGTGCCACAACCTTAGCCTGATTCTCCACCTGGGAGCGTTGGGGACACTGGAACTGCACATAACCAGACCGTCTTCAACCATGGCAAATAATATCCTGGTCCCTTTTAAGCCATGGACAACAGGGCTTAATGTGACCAGGTTCCTTACTGTGATGACACATAACATCACCATGAGACTTCTCCATCCCAGGCCATTGAGCACCAGATGCCTTCCCTCCAAGAGGGAGCCGCTTACTGGAGGTCTCAGGGTGCCAACCACCTGGGCGCACTGAACCCACAGACCCACCATTCGCCGCTTGGGCTGCCGCCAGGAGGGTAGAGACCTTCTGCTCACTCAGATATATTTCAACCACTCTGGGCACACAGTTCTTACATTTCTCCAACAGCACTAGCTCTTTTAATTGTGCAAAATCATACATCTCCGTGGACTTAAGCCAACGCTCACAAGCCACCACTAATTTTCGAGACAAATCCAAATAAGACTCACCATCTCTCCATTTCAGTCCTAAACCACTGCCGGTAAGCCTCGGGGACACCACCATATGCAGTCAAGACTGCTGTTCTTAAGCTATCATACTCCAAGCCCATGTGAGGATCCAAAGCTGCAAAGGCAACCTGCGCCTTGCCCTTTAAAACACTCTGCACCAATAAGGGCCACTTGGCTTCAGGCCAGTCACATTCACGAGCATCAAAAAATGTGTCAATGTCCTCCTCAGAAAACTTTGGCATGAGAGATATAGCAGAGTGCACGTCGAAACAAGGCTCCAAGGGGGCAATCCCAATGGCAGCCGTAGTTCATTCCACCTTGAACTGAGCCAACCGCTCCTTGGACTCATGCTCTCCTCTCTTCGCTTGAAGTATCCTTTCCCTCTCTGCAAGAGACCTCTCTCTCTCATCAGAGGCCCACAACTCTTCCAAATCCAGCGCAGCAATGAGAAGTTTAGGTAAAGCAGGTTTCAGTGTACCCTCTGGCACCTCCACCTCTTCCTCTGCCGCTAAGTGGTCTTGGGAGGGCAATGCCATCTCCACCACAGACTGTTCCATGACTTACTGCCCATCACAGGACATTTCAAAATCAATGTGACCAGCCGCACACAGGAAGGAACAAAAACTATATATATATATAAATATATATATACACATATATATATAGATGTATGTATGTATGTATGTATGTATCCACAGTGGTACATTGATATACAAGTTTAATTCGTTCTGTGACCAAGGTCGTATCTCAATTTGCTCGTATTTCAAATTAATTTTCCCCATTAAAATTTATTGAATTGCTATTAATCTGTTCCAGCCCCCCAAAAACCACACCAATTTTTTTGTTACGTGTTTTTAGATAAGAAAAATGTACTTATAAATAACAAATAATGTATAAAAAATAATAATACATAATAAAAGAGAATGTAAATAAATAAACTTGTTTTATTAAGTGTATTTACCTTGAAGATCAGATGAAGATGCTGGAAGAGGAGAAGAAGGTTGGGGGAGTTTTTCATTTTGTGCTCTATCGCTTAATTTACTCGCTACACACTTACTAAATGCTACAATTTATTGCTAAATTTAACTTACACACTATGTTTGTATTATTACAACTTTATCGCTGAACATAATTGCTACTTTATTTTTTTTTTCATTTCACTTCATCTTCTTCTCCTTCACTGACTTCACTGACTCTTCACTGCCTTTTTCGCCACACTTTCCTCGCTTTCACTTGCAGGGCGTTTAAATATAAACCTGTCCAAGGAGGTTTGTTTCTTCCTCCCTTTCAAAATGTTTCGAAAATGAATGTGGCAAGTGTTGTTACACAGCGCCAACGCGCAACCTGTTGCAACTTTTTCCAGGGTGTTTCTTTTCTCTGAACTCTGAAATTTTCTGGCTCCTCTGCATTAATTTCCTGCAAAACCTCTATATGCTGCTGCTGCTGTAGCTCCTTTCCTTGTCAGTTCCTCGTTGTGCTTCTCGACAAGGTTGCTAACATCTTCTTCATTCACTTCCAGACCCATAGACTTTCCAAGGGAGACAACCTCCTCCACCACTTTAGGTTTGAATCCTTTGAAGTCCCTTTCGACACAACCTCAGGCCACAGCTCCTTCATACGGAGTTTAAGGTACTCCTTGTAACACCCTGCAGGACCATGTCGATAAT
Organism: Albula goreensis; assembly: GCA_022829145.1. Lineage (NCBI taxonomy): Eukaryota > Metazoa > Chordata > Actinopteri > Albuliformes > Albulidae > Albula > Albula goreensis. Next base: position 8,087,493 of record CM040750.1, on the reverse strand, counting down.
TCTGAGGCAGGTCACGATATTGTAGTGATCTTTCCAGAATGCTCGAAGGGTGAGGCTTGTGCTCTCTGTAACCTCAAAGCAGCTCCGGAACAGGTTGAAATTTGAAATCACCTGCTGGTCCATAGGCGGCAGGATAGGGGTAGTGTTGGGTGGAAGGTAGAGGACCTTAATAAACTTAAATTCATCAAGGATGTCGTCTTCAAGGTTTGGTGGGTGCGCAGGAGCATTGTCAAGGACGAGAAGGACTTGCAGGGGTGGTTATTTTCCAAAAAGTACTTTTTGACTGCAGGACCAAAGACCAGGTTCACCCACTCCACAAAGAACTGCTTGGTGACCCACACCTTTGGGTTTGCCCTCCACATAACCTGCAGTTTTTCTTTAATTAAAGTATCTTGACTTAAAGGCTCTGGGGTTTTCACAAGTAGCGCTACCGTTTGTCTCTCGAGTTTAGTTTTTTTAGAGGTGTTTTTCATCAAGCACAACAGTGTCACAAGCAGGGAATAAAACAAAACTGGCAGGTCAGGCACAGGTACATCCACCACCGTTTCCCACCATTTTGGGCTTTTTAAAAAGAAAAGCCCTCCCCCATGTCCGACTGAAAATCAGGAAAAAAGGCATCATCCCAATTTCCTAAACCAGCCACCATTCCCAGTGCACCGCCACCTTGCCACTAAATGAGTGTTATCAATATATATTTTACCTATAAAACTAGGAGGCATTAGATTTTCTTATTATTATGCCCTGCTCACTAACACATGGGCATAACAATGAGATCAATGTGTTGTGCTGAAAATCCAGAAAAGACATGAGACTATAGTCCTTTGTACAGAAGTGAAAAAAAATACGGTCACAGAAAAGTACTTGATTTGTTTACTGTAAATGATAGTAAATATGCTATATTATCCACCCATGTATGAAAAAGTGGTCAGCAATTATTTGAAAGTGAGTAAATGAGATCTACGTGTGGTGCTGAAAATCCAGGAAAGACAAAAGACTGTAGTCTTACCTCCAAAAGTGGGTTGAGAGAAGAATATTTGATTTTTATTACTTTTAATGGTAAACCAGCTATATTATACACCCACACAAGAAACAGTGGTCAGAAATGATTTCAAAGAGACTAAATGGAATAGATTTGTGGTGCTGAAAATCCAGGAAAGAAATAAGACATCCAAAAAGTTGAAAAAAATGGGTTGACTGAAAAATATTTGATTTTTTGACTGTAAATGATAGTAAATATGCTATATTATCGACCAACACATGAAAAAGTGATCAGAAATGATTTGAAAGTGATAAATAGACTGTAAATGATAGTAAATATGCTATATTATCGACCAAACATGAAAAAGTGATCAGAAATGATTTGAAAGTGAGTAAATAGGAGCTATGAGTGGTGCTGAAAATCCAGGAAAGACATAAGACTATCGTCTTACCTCAAAAAAAATGAAAAAATGGGTTGACATTTCTTCTTTTTTTTTTTTTTTTTTTTTTTTTTTTTTTTAACTTTAAATTGTACTTAATCAGGTATATTGTCCATCCATGCAAGAAAAAGTTGTCAGAAATTATTTAAAAGTGATTACATGAGATCTATTTGTGGTGCTGAAAACTCAAGAAAGACATAAGACTATAGTCTTACCTCCAAAAGTGAAAAAAATGGCTTGGCCTAAAAATATTTCATTTTTTTACTTTAATGACAATAAATGGGTGCAATATTATCCACCAACATGAAATCACAAGTCTGAATTAAAGCTGGTTAAATTCAGCTGTACTTTCAGAAACCCTTGAAACCCTTGATGGACTAAAAATGAATGTTGCTTGAATACTGCATATTTTTATTTCACTTTGCCCAGGAACAATGTAAGAAAATGCAAGGTTAATTATCACCAGAAAAGAACACTGGGAATTAAAACTGCTAATTAACACTGGAAATGAACACCACTAATTAACACCAGAAATTAACACTGGAAATTAACACTTCTAATTAATACAGGAAATCAACACTGCTCATTAACACCAGAATGTAATAGTTTTTTAATTAACAATTTTTATTATTGCTACTAATTAAAATCTGCAATCAACACCAGATAAGAACACCAGTAAGTAAAGAAGCTAATTAACACCTGAAAATAACTCCAGAATTGGAAATAACACTGGGAAATTAACACGACTATTGAACACTAGTAATTAATACTGGAAATTAACACTTCTAATTAACACTACCATTTAACACCAGAAAGTAACACTGGAAATTAACACTACTGTTTAACACTTGACATTGACACTACTAACTAACACTTGTAATTAACAATGGAAATTTACATTTCTAATTAACACTACCAATTAACACCAGAAATATACATTAGAAATTAACACTACTAATTAACAACCGCAAATTAACACTGGAAATAAACACTTTTAATCAAGGCAAGCAATTAACACTGGTAATTAACACTTGTAATTACCACTGGAAATCAACACTTCTAATTAACACAACTATTTAACACTTGAAATGAACACTTGTAATTAACACTACTAACACTAACACCAAAATTAATACTGGAAATGAACACCAGAAATGAACTTATTTACTTACATAAATGAAATTAAACTAGCAATATTCCCACTCATACAAGAAAAAGTAGTCAGAAATTAAATGACTGAATGAAAGCAATGTGTTATGCTGAAAATCCAGGAAAGACATGAATATAGTCAGACATCCAAAAGTTAAAAAAATTGGTTTACAGAAAAATATAACATTTTCTGACTGTGAATAACAGTAAATATGCTGTATTATCCACCGACACAAGAGAAAGTGGTCAGAAATTACATTAATGTGAGCAAATGAGAGCTATGTGTGGTCTTACCTCCAAAATTGGGAAAAATAGGTTGACAATTTGATTTCAAATGATAATAAGTGTGCTATATGCAAGAAAATGTGGTCAAAAGTGAAAAAATGGGTTGGCAGAGAAATATTTGTTGATTTTTTTACTGTAAAGGATAGTAAAAATGCTATATTATCCACCCACACATGACTATGTGGTCAGAAATGATTTGATGGTGGTGTATGGTGCTGACATAAGACGTAAGATTATAGTCTTACCTCCAAAAGTGAAAAAAATGGGTTGATGGAAAAATATTAGATTTTTATTTTTACAAGATCTTAGCCATCTTAACCCACTTAACACCAGAAATTAACAAAGGAAATTAACACTACTAATTAACACCAGAATTTAACACTGGAAATTAACACTATTAATTAACTCCAGTAATTAACACTGGAAATTAACACCAAAATTAACCCACTCACTTATTTACTTACTTAAATCATATTATACCAGCTACATGAACAGAAGTAAATTGGGTATATGTGTCATATGAAAAAAAAAAAATACACATAAGTATAGTCTTATGACTGCATGTCTTATCTTCAAAATTAAGAAAAATAGGTTGACACAAAAACATTTGATTGTTTGACTTTCAATGATATTAATCAGCTATATTATTCATGTGAACAGGAATTATGTGAATGGAAGTAAACAGGATTTATGCATCATACAAGAAAGTACATAAGACTATAGCCTTATTTCCAAAATGAGGAAAAATGGGTTGACACAAATTTTTTTATTTTTATTTTAAATGATAGTTAGATATATTATTTATCCGCACAATTAAAAGTTGTCAAGAATTATGTGAACGGAAGTAAATGGGATATATGTGTCATACTAAAAATCAAGAAAAGACATAAGACTGTAGTCTTAACTCCAAAATGATGAAAAATGGGCTGCCAAAAAAATTGACTTTAAATGAGAGTTAATTAGCTATATTATCCATCCGCACAATAAACAGTTGTCAGGAATTACAAGAACGAAAGTAAATTGGATTTATGGGTCATCCTAAATATCAAGAAAAGACATAAGACTATATAGTCTTATCTTAAAAATTAGGAAAAATGGGTTGATACCAAAATTTCATTTTTTGACTTTTAATGACAGCTAATCAGCTATATTATCCATCTGCACCAGAAAGAGTCAGTAATTATGTGAACAGAAGTAAATGGGACATATGTATCATAAGAAAAATCAAGAAAAGACTAGTCTTATCTCCAAAATGAGGAAAAATGAGTTGACACAAAAATACTTGATTGTTTGACTTGAAATGATAGTTACTCAGCAATATTATCCATCTGCTAAAAGGAAAAAAATTGTCAGGAATTATTTGAATGGAAGTAAATGGGATATATTTCTCATCCTAAATATCAAGAACAGACATACGGCTATAGCCTTATCTTCAAAATGAAAAAAAAAAAATTGATTGTTTGACTTTAATTTGCAAGCGCTGTTGCAAGATTTCGGTGAAATGAGACATCAGGACTGCTTTTAAGAGGTCTCTCTTTGTAAGAGTACTGACCGTGCTTTACCCAATGGCTGCCCAGCCTTACCCAACTGTTCTTCGTTAAAATTTCATTTTAACTTTAGATTTTTCAGGCTGCACCTATTGTATCGGTGGTCACACTCTTTGATTTAATTTCATTTAAATACCCCCACTAGAAAATAGTGGCAAAAGAGGGCCTTTATTTAGAATAACTGAGGGCATGTTGATGAAAATTGCAAAGCCAGTGGCCTGTAGCATCTGGCGGTGTTGGTGGATATTAAGGTTGATTTGAAGAGGGGAACACAAAGCCAGAGCGAGGCGCGGGCACGCTCCATCCCAGCCTGGCTCCACTGCGGGTGTAAATCAAAATGCAAAACAGCAGCATTGGTGTCAGGAGTGGGCATGGCTGTGCTGCCTTCCACTTAAGTATGTTTGCGGTGCATAATATGTCCGTTAAAGTTGGAACAACAATACAGTTCTAAAAACTATCCAAAAATGTTTGTAATAGTATCGCTAAAATGATTAAGAGAAACAAAGATGCTCAAATGTGGATTGTCTCAGAAATTCACTTCACATTTACAGAAGATTAGTGAAAACAATAAAATCACTCGAACCACATTTCTTAGTTAAATCTCGAAGGTCTGTGGGTCAAATGGGTTGAAAAGTTGTATGTACCATCAATTTGCCTGGATATTTCTTTCCTCAAGTTTGATTACAAATGGTAATTCGTATTTGAGTTGCATCTGGAGCGAGAAACTTATTTTCAAATCATCCAAAATGTTGAGTTGTTGAGTAATGCATTAAAACTTGGAGAGTTATGTGTGTTTATGGATACTGTTTTTTAAAAATCTCTACTATTGATACATATGCTTGTCTATAATTCATATATAATTACATTTTATAGCACTGAGGGACTGTCAGAGCCACAGAGGTGCGGAACAGACCAGGGGCAATAAAATGCTAAATGAAACCGTTTGGGTACTTATTAGCATTGCTGAATCAGATCTGTGACCCCTGACTAAGACTAAAATCATGTAATCCAGCCCTTTTTGTTCTGCAGGTCAAATATGATATCTGCTGAATGTGTGTGTGTGTGTGGGGATGTGTGTGTGTGTGTGTGTGTGTGTGTGTGTGTGTGTGTGTGTGTGTGTGTGTGTGTGTGTTGTGTGTGTGTGTGTGTTCAAATTTGGTGTGTGTGTCAGTCTCATAACATAAAATTCAAATTTGGTCAGGTTCTCATAATTTGGTTGGGCTCAGAAATTACCTTTGCAACTTCTGTTGGGTCATCTTGAATTTTCAGGTCTGATCAAGACTCTAAACCAAACGACAACATGTACTGCCCTCTACAGAGGAAATGTGCAATGACATAGAAGACACCCAAAGTTCAAGAACATCTGTGTCATACAGTGTGATCCAGGTGTTCATAAATAAAATTTCCCTGTCTTCCATTATTAAAACAATATAAAATACTGTCAAAATCAGAAAATGGGAAAAGTCTTGGCACTATTGCTTGAGAAAACAATGCAAGAAAATCAATTGTCTGATATAAAGAAAGGCCATAACAAATGGAACACTAAAAATGGGAAACATGATGTAGAAAAAAAAATGTCTAATGAAATCCTGACTACAACTTCTTTGTTAATTTAAACTGGAGCTATAAATTGTAGGCTATTTACACAAAGAAATACAAAGCAGCAATATAATACACATTCCAAGCAATAAACAATTTAAATTGGTGCATTTTGATATCACTTTTGATGTTATGACTGGTTATGTTGGTAAAATGGTCATTATGGAATTATTATGATTTTTTACTGAAAATTTTTATGAATGTATTTTAGAGCACAATGAATAACACATAAAATGTCTTATCCGTAACACTTCTATTACGAGTTGTTCCTCGTGGTGGTCATTTTCTACTTGACCACTTAAATTCAAGCCTGCAGCCACATTTATTATTGTAATGTTGTTGTCAGAGTAATTGGTGGCACTACTTTACCTGTTTTGAATGAAAGCAGAACCACATACATGATTGGTTATTTGCTATCACTCTTTCAGGACTTCAACACTGCCATCCCTGTGTAGGATTAATATTATTCTCTCATCCTAATTTCTTTGTAATAATTTCTTCATAAAAAGGGTAAAAGTCAAGCACGTCTGACTCTAGTGACACATCCATTCCACCAGATAATTACCATAAGGAAATAGATGCTTTAGTGTGAAAAGGAAAATTTAATTTACCCAGACATCCCGCAGTATAATGCATTCCAAAAGAAAGTGGGATTCAGAGTCTGCGATATTAAATTTGACTATTTAATGTGATTACTAGTCTTGAACGCCTTTGACTCATTTAAGTGGTTAATCTAATCATGACTTACATGTTATTTAAACTCCAAGTCAGATCTGAGTGCTGCTTAAAGATGCATGAAATAAGAAGCAGGCAGAACCTTCTGTTCATTAGCCTGTAAATCTCCCTTAATGCCATTATGAGACAAGTTAGCCAATGCTTTATAATTACAGTATCGTCTACAGAATGAGGAAAATTTCAGGCCCTGAATTTCTTTTTCTTACAGAAATAATATGTTTATTACCTTGACTTACCATGACATATTTGGATACATATAATATTATATTATAGTATGTCTTAAACTACAAGCAAAAAAAAAGCTTTATGATAAAATTATTATTTACAGAAATGCAATACAGGATCAACACACAGATTTTATATTTGGCTTTATTTCTGCCCATAAATTAAAGAAAATGTATGGATTGAATTATAACATCTCAAATAAATGTGACTGACATGTTTGTGGTGTAATTTACCTACATTCAAAAATATTCAATATTTATTTTTAGCCACCACTAGGTGGTAGAATATTCCCCTTTGTGTTTTTGTTAAGTTGTTGTTTTCTGCATGCAATCAGGATAACTTAAAACGATATGAAGGAATTGGATGAATGTTAATTAGTTTAACCTGTAGTGGTGTTACCAGGTTACTTCAGCCTGTAATGGTTAAGAGGATTATTTTAACATGTAGTGATGAAAGTTGGTCATCTTCGCTGATCATCGGTGGTTATAGACAGTGGAATGATCTAGCATGGTGTAAATTGATTTCTCAGCTCAGTGTCAGTGAGAGCTGGTTATTTATAATAAGATGTATGACATTTAAGCATTAAGTAGTACAAGAAGGTTCAGTGGTGGAGAAAACTGCTTATTTTAACCAGAAGTGAGTTACTTTAACCCTTATGGGATTAAGCTTCTTATTTTAGGCCAGAGAAGAAACCTTGTTATTTTTGCTCAAAGTGTAGGCTGAATATTTTAAAAACAGTAGAAGTGAAACTGTTTATTTGGCCTGTAATATTGCGAGCTAGTTACTGGTTTCTCTTTGTGATACCAATGTTCTACATTTTACCCTCCTGTCATGGTTCAGATTAATAATTTTCACATGCCGCCAATAAATTCATGTCTGTTATAATCATTGGGAGTTCAACATGAGGAGTAATGAGAAGAGCATTTTATTAACAAATTTCACAAAATACAACAGAAATTGGAATATAATTAAACCATGACTGGAATATATTTTTTTTTCTTAAAAGCAAAGAAAATATTTAATGTTAAATGTTTTTAAGTGTCCTATATGTTCTATGTTGTCATACTTGGGAAACTTGGATGATTGAGAAACTGTATAGCTTGCAGTTCTTTTCTTTTTTTTTTACCCTATGTGGCTAAACATGTAGCAACATACTATACTTTGGCTAATGTTGAGGAAACTCTTAAAAGACCACTGGCTTTTTTTTAGTCCACTGGTTTCAGTTTCCCACTGAAACTAAGTGTTCAATTCAGGTGTAAGCCAAGATTGGTCTTTTTCCATACTGCAGTGTAACAATGACATATTGCTTATGCTGTGACAGGAATACAAAGTCAACATATACTCAGTTCACCTGCTTACACCTGCTTACAGGCATCCAGCTAGCCAGTAGTGGCCACTAGAGAGAGTCATGGGACTGGTCATTACATTTTACTGGCTGATTATTAAATTGAACCTGGCTTCTCAGCTGTAACATCACCACAATCCAATTTTATGGCTTCCTAAAGGATAGCTTATTAGTATGAAGGGTGATCATTAACTTCCACAATTCCCTGAGAAGATAGGGTAAAGCAATGTTGAGCATCAAGGAACATGCTTAGATGTAAATTGCTACCTGAAGCAAACCAAGCTTCTATCACTGCAGCATAGTGAAAACTGAAGTGGTCCCAAACAATAACATGTGTGAGATTTTCACTGTTGCAGCACATCCACAATCCATACAAGTCAAGCTGAACTGTAGGACTCCAGCAATGCCCTGTGCATGAAAAAGTCATTTATATTGGAGGCACAAACAATGATGATTAGTTCACATTGACCTTGGACAGAATCACTAGTGCTCATCTTCTGCAAAGCACTACATGATGGATAAACACCTATACAGTACATGTATATGAGAGTGAACTATTAGCCCTGCAACTCACATGGACAAACCACTGTTTATTGTTATTAGCTCACCACAGTGGTCCTTTCCCACGGAGTCAGGAGGAGGAAGCTGTGAAGATGTGACTCTTTCTGTGACAAGTGAACATCGCTTCTTTACACACTGCGGAAGTAGCACCAATTATACACTGCCAAGGCTATCAGAGGAGCATGAGGGCAACATTTGGTTCATGGACCTGCAGTTGCCTGGTTGGCCAGGATTGGCCACTAGAGAGCAATGAGATTGAGCGACCTGACCGGCTTATCTCCCCATTTTTTTCCCAGTGAAGCTGAGTGGATTGTTTCCTAAAAGCACTGTTTCTTCTTGATCTCCCCATATTTTAAGATGATGATAGCTCCATGCAAACTGCTACAGAACTTCAAGAGTGGTTTTATCACCAGAGTGAAATCGTATGCCTTCCCTGGCCTCCACAATCACCAGATATAAACATCATTGAGCCTTTACGGAATGTTCTGGAGCACAGAGTGCAAACAGATTTCAACCTCCCCCATCCCTCAAAGAATTAGAAGTTTTCCCTCTTGAATAATGGTTCAGTATCCCACTGCACAAACTTTAGAACTTAGATGACAGCTTTCCAAGAGGGACTGAAGCAGAGGGTGAAAGGTGGCCCTATTCCTTATTACTTTATTGTTACTGTAGGTATTTGGTTCTGTTTTTTTGTCCACAGTTGTTCATGATCCACCAAGCTGTCTAAAATATTTTACGGAGGCCTTGAGGATGCTTTTTGAATAAACTGAATGAATCTGCAAACAGACAGTGCAGACAGGTCTCATTGAGGTTTTTTGAGGTAGGAAAACAATGGAGGAAGTAGAAAGGTGTACACCCAATTTTTAACCAGGTGCTAACCATTGAAAGTTGCAGGTGAGAGACAGGAAAAAGAGAGAGAGAAAAAGAGGTGAGAAAAAAAAGTTTCTTGAACAAATCTTTCTTGAACATCTCTTTAACACCATTTAATTTCATTGTATGTTGAGGTAATGTAAACTTTTGCTGTTGTGTGCATTATTCCCTCACTGAAAGTATCGTGGTAGTCCACATCTGCTCTGCTTATCACTGGATGGGTCGTTCTATACCTTCTTTCATGTTCTGATGTCTCAACGACCTTATACAGTAGGAAGTATCCATAATGTCATACTGGCAAGAATAAACTGAAAGTAAACTGTTGACCAGTAAATCTGAACTGAATTCTTAAAAGGTAGAAGAACAAAAACAGATATTTACATGGGGAAAAGAAGGGCTTGTATATCATCTGTTGCTTAATGAACAGTTATTCTGTATCTTGCCATGCAGAATATTGCTTTGGACATCCTCATAATCTTTAGAGCAAAGATGGAGTAATTTTTTAGTGTTTAATGAAAAGGAAAGAGAATTAATTGTGATATTAACATAACCGCTTGAAATGAAATGGCATCTTCAGATACAATGAGGATGATATGCAATCTGTGGATAAATATTCAGATAATTACAATAAGATGCTGCAGACATTTATAATGGCTGTACTAAAATAATTTTCTGATTTTTCTGTTTGGAAGAAACCGAAAAGTTTCTCCTATGCAGCACATTTAAACAAAAGTTCAAACAAAAGTTTACATTTCCTTGCAAAATAATGACTTTTGTTTGAATATGTATATCACTGTGATTAAACACTTATTGGTGTTTGTGCAATAATTTCTTCATATTGTGTGAAAATGTCTCATAGTTTTAATGTGACTAGAAAAATTATATAGCACATAGGGTCCACCAAGAGGTGTGTGTGTGTGTGTGTGTGTGTGTGTGTGTGTGTGTGTGTGTGTGTGTGTGTGTGTGTGTGTGTGTGTGTGTGTGTGTGTGTGTGTGTGTGTGTGTGTGTGTGTGCGTGTGTGTGTGTACTTAGGATACTGTAATGTTTTACTGGAAATGTAAAAATCAGAAATGCAATACCCTTGACTTCCACATTGTTCTACATTGTATTCTTTAGCATCAGGGCTAATACATTGCATCTGGCTTTACATTCTGCTGTGTTGAGTGCCAGTCCATAACTCTCTGGTTAGTATCTCTAAGCTTTACTATGCTATGTAATAATTTTACTTCCAGTAATATATTTATCCATAGTATCCATACGTTGGCAAATGTATTATTTATCATCACCATGGTATTCACACATCAATTTCAATCCCAGTTAAACAACTCTTCCATTTCATTTATCATACCTCAGCCATTTCTGACCCCATCTGAATGATATGTTACTAACATGATCAACAGAGTATCTCCTGAGTTACACTGAAGTCCTTTCAGTAGTTTTCATTAAATTGAAAGTGGAGAAAAGCTAATTTTATTCTGTCTTTTTTTTTTTTTGGAATGGGGTGAAACCATGCCTGTGAACAGTACATTTAATTTTCCCTTGGAAAATAGCAAGGATGTGCAAAAAATGTATATTTTAGTGTTGTATGAGTTTATATTGATCCTTCAACATCGGTTCAATATGGTAAAATTTGTTTTTCACTTCAACATTTTGAGTGAAACGTTGGACTAGATTCAAACAAACACACATACCCTCTTTCAGGACATATCAAATTCATTCTGATAACATTCTGTAGTCATTTTAAGAAACGTTATTCTATTTTACAATGAAAAGAACCCATCCCAAAGGTCATATTTTCTTTTCTCCAAACAAATTAGAAAACACTCAAGTAGTCTTATGTTGCTATGTATAGTCTGTTTTAACTGAATTGTGTATACCCTTTATAAGACTTAATACATTTGACTAGGTCCCGGTCATGGTGTTTTGAAAAACAACCAGGACTGACCTCAGTTTGAACTCTTGAAACTCCACTCATTATATATCAAATGGAAGGTCTTAGGCGTCAAAGAAATGATACTTCAGCGCTCTTTTCATCAAGTAAGTTTGGATTCCATGTCTTTTAAATATAGGTAAAAAAATACTTTATATTCAATATATAATTTAATAAATATATTTTAAGGTTGGTGAATTATCCTGCGGTGTCAGTGTATGCTTTAGACTGTGTTTTTATTTGCTGTGTCATTGGGATATACTGGTATCTCCATGGCAGGGAAGAGCACAATGCTCTGCTCAAAGTGATTGGGAGACAAGACTGCTGAGTCATTACTGCTGTCCTTATTCCCTCTGCCCGGCACGTAAGGAACACAAGAAAAACAAGCGCCGTAGGCACTCCTGTTTCAATGTAGTGGGTACCACTCTGCTGCGTCAGTACAGGAGAAACTGACCGACTTCTTACAGACGAACCGCAGATACTGCCGTTTCGGCCCATGGTAGATAAAGATATGTGGCCACGGTTAATCCTTACGGACGAAAAGCGCTCACTTTTCCAGTGTCGGTGTTCCATTTTCACAAGCAGACACGCCAGAAGACAGTGCTCCTGTGTAGATAAGGGCTGCCTCCCAGTCTACGTGACTCAGCACTCCAAACCTGCTGTCGCTCCACAGATAATGTACAGCCCGGTCGGTCAAGTACGAAAAAGGAGGGAACACTGGAAAAACGTCCTTTCCTCATAATTTACATACTACTCATTGTACCAGAAACTTCATTTTGAAAAATAATGACAGAACATGGGACTGAAATGAGCCTATCTATTTGGAGCTCAGATGATGAGGAACTCATTATTTATTGACTATTTGTATAAATATTAATTCACATATACTGTGTCTTTGTGTGGTTTGTGTCGAAATTGTTTCAGCACCTCATTCGTATTCAGATAAATGATTCGATACACTAGTATGTTTAATACCATGAGCCTCACAGGTTACACAATCCACCAGAATGTATGGAGATAAACTAGTAGACAGTAAGCAAAAGGTTGGAGCATTCCTCATATGGTTTTAGGTGTATCTGAGTCACACATAGTGTGAGCTAGGTACCTGTAATGCATTTTCTACAGAGGAAAAGCCTTGTGGTAACAGAGCACCACCACCTCACCCATGGGGGCCACTGAAGGAACAAAACACTGCAGACACAAACCAGAAAGGGCATGATAACAAAATGGATGGCATGTCTACATAATAGTTGACAGCTCCAAGTAATGCTATCTACTCTGTTGTCCAAAAAGCTTGGAAAAATAAATTGAAATGCCAATAATATAATCCATGTGTCTCAATTTCTGACCAAAAAAGCTTGCTTGAAAGATCATGGGCTGAGAGAGCAATGCTAGCAAGGATGGTATTTAGAAGACTAATGCTCAAGTGATATCTGAAAAGGTGAAGATTAAAAATTCTAATTTATTTCAACTTAATGCATCGTTTGAAACCTTTCCACCCGTTCCCTGTTCCCCCAGAATCCACCAGACTGTTTGGTGAAAGGATTCATTGGCTCTGTGTTTAAAGGCAATGAGTTAAGCACACACATACATGGTTAACACTTTTCTATATCTCTCAGTGTAGGCTGCCTTTCGGTGTTGCCGCCTGTGCGCTGAGACCACAAAAACTAAGTTTATTTTCTTTTCATCATGTTAAAAAGCCGAAATGTGCATCAAACTGACAGAAGTCAGTCGAAATATGAGTCAAAACACAGTTTGAAATGTCATGTACATACTTTTTGATTTCCCATGACACTGAGGAACAAGATGGGTGTGTCCCTTGTTAACTTTGTTATTTACATTGGCAGTTGACCATCTTGCCTGCTCTCTGTGCTCTGATCAACAAGAGGAGATGGGACGCTTTGTGTCACATTACAATATTTGATTTTGTAATTTATTGTGTTATCTTTCCCATATTTAACCAAAATATCATTTTCCTTATATCACATTTAACAAAAAAAAAAAAAACAATTTCCTCTATTTTCAAGGATTGAAAATTACTAAATAGTAAATTAAAAATAGTAATTACATATTTAGGGAAGCATGAATATTCGAGATAATTTTTGTATTATTTAGTTTTTTCAAAATGTAGAACATCTACATGTTGTTTCATATGCTTAACAAATATGTCATACATTTAGAAAAGAAATATCATCTTAAATGGTTCAAACACAATGTAAATGTTGACAGCAGGAACCAGATTTCTCAAAGCCTTTATCGCATGATACATTTTTGCATGTACAGTTTCAGTAACGTGAATTGTGATTGGAGCAAACCAACTATCTCAACCAGTCACATGCTCTCTAAGTCACTTTGCACCAGCAAAACAGTTTTTCACACACTAAATGCTTCAGTAAATCAGGCCCGGGGTCGTTTCTGTAAATTAATACCTAAAGGCTCATCAGAAGTTTCATTTTAGTTATCCTTGCTCAACTTTGTGAGGCAGGCGGGGAACACCAACCAGACAAATGCATGAATTGTAAACCATACATACAGAAGCTGTGAATAGTTATATCATTTGGACAGTTATATTAATGAGCTTTTTTTGTCACTGTGATAATTGAAAGGAAATGAAGGGGTGCCATTTTGCCATCAGATTTGTGCGCTTGTTTCCAGCTCTGTTTTTGATCTCTTTTTCCAGGGCAAGATGATGCTAAAAGGGACTATTGTCCTCCCCAAAGATTTCAGCCCCTCATGAAAAAATAATATATAATTTAAAATGTGATCAAGATATTACAGTATGCAATATGTATCATTATGATTTTTTTTTTATTTGATGTGAAAGCCACAATTGATCAACATTGATAATACGTTCATTTGGAATGTAAATCATATGTTTTGACTTCAAAAAGTGTTTTATCAGCTCTTGAACAGGTTTTTTCCATTTAAACTGGAATTCATATTCATTATGTATATTTTCATATATCTACAAAGGTATTGTATTAAGCCATTTTAAATGCCAGGCGATTTCTGGCAAAATTAAATAATGTGGTTTGTTACTTACACACAACTTTTGCTTTTGGGACGTTCACACCTTTTAGAAGAATCCTAGATTTTTATTATTTATAATTTATTATTTCAAGTGCTCTTACCATGAACTTGATCATTTTTATCTTAATAAATATTCCAATATTTACAAGAAAAACTCAAAATGGAAGCCACCAATGACTTTGATTTGATACATTACATTTCTGCCATGTTAGCCAAGAAAGATCAGAGGCCCCATAAAGTCAGAGATGACATTCTGGCTGCTGCCAATATGAGAGTAGATTATGCCTGTGATTTATCGGTTTTTATGTTTCATACACTTTTATGGGAATGTGGCAAGCAATTAAGCACCAAAACATTTTTAAGGTAAGAATCTGTGATATTGAGGACACTCTTACTGAAAACGACAGTTTTCAAAACCACAGGGAAACAAGTGCCAGCGCTCATTTCACATTAGGATGATCAACTTGTGCTGGACTTTCCAGGCCCGAAAAATATGTACATTTTTACATATATGTATCAGCAATACATATTAACAGGCTTTATTTTACACATTCATTTCATAGTTTCCCAGGAATGATTTAACATTCCGAAAACAATTGTTGAAGTCAAGTCATCATACTTCAAGTTCCAGGTCGAGTCTCAAGTCTCCACTGCTGGTTCCAAGTCCAAGTCGGTACTGTTTGAGTCAAAGTCTGACTCCAAGTCCTAATCCCTATTGTTCATTTTCAAGTCCAAATCCTGAGTCAAGGAGTCATAAATAAATGCCATTAAATAAATTCCATGTGGAATAGTGAAAACATAGACTAATCTGGACTCAACTTTCAAACAACAGGCTTTTCTCTTGGGTAGACACTGAATGTCTGAAACGTTACAGCCAGGTAGCAGTCAGAACATGCATGCTTAATATTAATATGAATTTACCAGCATTTCTAAATTAAGTCACACATAACCTGCCAGCTGAAAACCACGCTTAAGTTGTCTCTTTGGCTTTGGGAAACCACAAGAAACGTTATTCATCCAGAGACGAGGGAGATAAGTTCTTTTGTTTTTACCCACTGTTGTCCACATTGGAATGTGGAATTAATCCAAAAAGGACTGTACAGTGGAGTTGAGATAACAGTTTCCAACAGACATTCTTTGCAAATAACCAATTACAGTAGTCCGCAGGTGAAGAATAGTTATGCAGGGCTAATCTGGTAGAAATGTAATGACAGTAGAACCAGAGAACAAGTAACTTGTGTAGTTGCAGTGTGGAAAGAAGTAAAGGTTTTTTGTCAGGTGAATCGGAGGAATGAAATGTTTGCATCCCTCTGATGTTGGCATGAGAGGGTTGCTGTGTGACGCTGAGTTTGAGGTGGGAAAAAATGGCTGAAAAAATCCCAAAGGAAACTGGTGCTTCACGATGATTGTCAATGCTCTGGCTTCCCAATAAAACAGTACTACACTCGCTTGAATCTGGCAGTTGATGCTGTTGGTGGTTGCTAAATTGCTAAGTGCTGTGATATCTGGGATCCTTGATCCCTGGGTGACTGGAGTTCAAATCCCAGCTCTTTTACTAATGCCTCCTCTTCTCTGTAACCCTCTCAGCCTTCCTACTGTCTGGGGGAGCCTGTAGTCTAGCGGCTAAAGTACATGACTGGTACCCTTGAGGTTGGTGGCCCAAGCCCCAGCCTAGCCACAGTAAAAAACACCACTGCTGTTGGGCCCCCAACCCCACATTGCTCCCAGAGGGGATTGGCCCCTGGCTAACCCAATCAACATTCATATCATAAGCAACCTTGGATAAAAGCATCAGCTAAATGACGGTAATGTAATTGACACCATTCTTGAAAATTTAACCCTGTCAAGTGAGAGGGGATCACATTATGTACTTAATTTTTGCAAATTTGCACTTCCTAATACACTTAATAACAGAAAAAAAAAATGGTGACCATACTAACTAGTATCTTTGTATGCAGAATGAAACGCATTTTCCTAGTAATTTATTTGAATAAAATCAGGAGATAAATTTGCATGTAATATGCTTTTGATGAGGGAAAAATAGCATGTAAAATTGGCAGTTTGATTATTTTCAATAATTGATTGGATAGTGCAACAGTTCTCCTAGTTTTGCTGAAGGTTAGCTGGCTTTTTGTTAGTCTCATCACTCTCTAGCGGTCACTCCTGGTCAACCAGAATATGCTATGAAATGTAACATAGCGTGAATGATTATTATAATTATTTTATTGACGGAAATTTGATATTGGAACAAAAATAGTTATAAAACATGTATCTGTCATTATGGTCTGAAGATACTTAGTGCCTAGTACATACAATATCAACATCAAAGGTACCTACATGAGGTAGGGGTGGGGGGACGGGGGGTGGTTGACACACAGAGGAAGTGCTCCTCTTTGCCAAATTTAGCAAAGGGGTGTCAGATAGGGGTTAACAGCAGGAGTTTGTTTTAAAATTGGGAAGTTTGTGATTGTAATTGGCTACATTTGGCAATAGGCTGTGCTACTGGGCCAGACATTACAAACAGTGCCTTAAAATATCCCACATATTTACATCAAGTGTAAAGTATTTGAACATATGGTCCCCGACCCAATCAGATGCAATTACTCTGTTTAAGGGCTTATGCAATGTGATTAAAACAGACTTCATATTGCGACTTTTAGTCAGGTGATTTAATTAGATGAACTCAGAAGGAAGAAATTAATCATCACATCAATTACATTAATGCAAATGATTTGCCAAAGAATATGCTTCAAGACATAGGATAGCTAATATTGACAGTTATCTCTGGTTGGCAGTGTGTCATCAACAGACCAAGATTCTACACATAAAATCTGAGGACACGACCCAAAGCCATTGTGATTAGAGACTTTTGGAGTAACCGAAATGGTATATAAACACATCTTCTTCTTTTTTTAAAAAAAAAAAAAAAGAATGGGCTATCTACACTCCTAATGTATTGTTTCCTTTATTGAGAATGGGTGGAAAGTGGAGAGGGTTAATACCTGGCCATGCTACTGGTAACTGTGGCTGGGGGTCCCATTGGATATAGTACAGTTAGCCACGGCAGTGCTCTCAAAAGTAGGGGTTTCATTTGGATGTTTAAGTGCACAACAGCGACTCCTTTAGGTGATCAGGTTGTCCGCCTTTACCAGCTGAGTATATGATGCTGTCCTATGATGTCTTACTGGGAAGTCAGTTATTCAATAAAAAAATCAGGCCAAACCAGGCCCAAATCGACCCACAGACATAACTATTGCGACCCAAATCCGAAAATAATGGAAGGGTTAAGTTACAGTGCAACAGTACACTTTTTAGAGTGTTCAATAATGTCCATGGATTTCTCTGCCAACAGAGTGATTCACAAGTTCCTCTGTGGAAGTTCATCTTGATAACTGTAAATACAAATATGATATGATTAACTTCTGCCCATTGATTTGATTCCGAGATTAATGACAATATTCCACATTTGTTTTATGGATACTTTAAGTTAAAATCATGCAGCGCTGGGATTTCTGGAGACAGGTTTAAAAGTGTCAATAGTAAACATGACAGCCAATGATACCAATGGTACCATGCAAAACAATACAGGTTCACATGTCAAGAGAATAAAGATTTTAAAATAACAATCTGGAGAAAAATGCTTTATTCCCCATAACATGTTCCAAAATATGGAATTTTCATTACAATAATCAAATAATCATTTGGGTGATTTTTCAATAAATGTACTGCAATACAATATAGCATCATATAAAGGAAGTAGAGGCTCCTTGACTTAATAAAATTGCTCAACATTCTAAATGAAAGGTATATTACATCATATCACATAGTGGACATTTCTATTTTTGATTCATAAAGGTGAGCAGGCCTTACAAATCTGTACAGACCACAAAGGGCTAGAATTCCATAAAGTTATGCTCTTTACATTATACTAGTTTTTTTTTTTATTTCAGTTACTTGAATACCTCGTCCATTGGCTTTATGTTCTAGATACTAGAGCAACTGAGGAGAGGTCCCCCCTCACCCCCCACCGATTCTACTCTCCCCCGTCCCTCATTGAGAAGTAAATAAATAAATAAATTAGTGGTCCAGTCTCCTCGCGGGCTCCATCCTCTCTCATGCATGGCTGCCAGTGATGGTCTGCTGGGTGTCATCTTTTATTGGCATGATACAAAGCAAGTGCCAAGGACTGCGGCTCCTATTCTCTGAGCAAATTCGACCTCTGGATAAAAGCTTGCAAAATGCCTCGTGCTACCGCAGAAACTTAGAAAATGTTAGGCTGGAACGAGGAAGTGGAGTGGAGAGGGGAGGGACCGAGGGCACAGTTCCACAGCGCTGCTGCGGCGCTACGAACTTCAGCACATGGAGCAGGAGAGAGCTGGAAGAGCTTCATATTGCAAACTCAAGGAATCGCAGGTAGAGTACCATTCACCATGCTTTTACATCAAAACGTAATAGGAAAAAGAAATATCTGGCGTAGATGCTTTTGCTCTAAATGAAGTTGCTAGCTAACTTTCCGAGGCACTTTTGCGGAGCGGAAAAGATATGTCCTAATTTTTCAAGCAGGTGCACAAGCGGGACTTAAAATCCAGTGAGATAAAGAACGTCTTAGCAGAAACGTCAATCGACACTACATGACCGGTTTGCCCCCCAGAAATTTGTCTTTTCACGTATCAGATTCATCTTACGGATATGTAGGCTACATGATTAATGCTATAAACAAAAAAATTCTTCAAGGAAACCGAAGGAATTCTTTCCTTATATTCCTAAGGTTATTAAGTTTTGGAATTTGCGTTCTGCAGTGGTTATATACACATTGCGATGTAGATACAAGTATGCCTAAATGATTTTTCAGTCTGCTTTATATCAAAAAAGTAGGCTATATTTAAAAATATATTCCGCTTTAACGTGGTCAGGCAGAAGTTTTCTCTTGTCGCTTTCGATTGGGTAGACACCTGTTGAAAGAGCGCGCATCCATCCTCCTCTGAAAGCGTGGCGCACACGTCTAAACGAAGCAAAGGAACACGGTCAAGTGTTATGAAATTAAATTGCGATAGGAATATACAAACCCTAAAATGGTCTGACGCAATTTTATTTAAACTTTTACATGAAAAGAAACTATGTTTTCCCGTATGTTTACCAAGTACTAAAATATTTTAATAAATACACATGATTTAATTATGCTTTTTCGTAAATTTTATGTATTGTCTTTAAATGAGCCTAAAGATACAACTGTATATGAGCATAATTTAATTTCACTCGGAAAGGAATAAACAAAAGACAACCTGCTGTGACTGAAGATGAGCACAACAAAGCCGAAATCCCAATCTGACATTGCGTTGTACATTTGACATACACTGAACAATAACGGAAGAATTCCTAAATAGAAAAAAAAAAAAAAACAGTTTTTCCTGCATTTTTATTTGGAACTAACTCATCATAAACGCTACAATGAACACATTTTAAACATTTGTTCTCCGAAGTGAACCACAAAACAACTTTTTGTAGTGTACATATTACGAATACTCATTTTATGTGTGTGTATTTCACCACGTCAAAAATAACTGTAATAATTTTAAATTAGCTACATAAATGGAAAAAAATCTTAACTGGAGAGGACTTAAGAATTGATTTCTTGTGGAGCAGCATCTCTTTGGGTAACTGGAGATGATGTACAAGAGTTTTATCTCAGATGAAGTAAAGGAAAGGACTCTGGTTTTAGAGGTAAAGCTGGGCAAATTTTAAGACCAGCACCAACAAATATTACAAGAAAGTATAAAGAACATGTGCTATTCAATATGTTATCTTTCTTTTGACGGAAACATAATGTGGCCGATTTTGACCCTAGAATTTAAAGCTATGAAATTCTTAAAATTATTATAATTAGTAGTAGTAGTATTTCATTAACAGGGTCGCATTACAATGTTAAGAATTTTACATCAATTTTACACAAGGTATTGTGGTATTATGATAATAAAGCCTTCTTTTCTGATTACAGACGTCAATACTATTTACCATGTTTTTTGAGTCTACGCATATGAATATATTTTTGTAATTACGTCATAGATGGTTGAAAGTAATACTAATTCGTTTCAATTGTGTCCGGTAGATTTTTTTTACTATTTACTTATTTCCGGAGAGTGTCACATTGCTGTTTAAGGTATAATATATTTTAAAGAAATATTTAAGAAAGCGTACCGCTCTTTGAGCGATGTAAAAAGTGGTTTGGCCAGCTGGATTTGGAAGGCTGTGTTTCTTTAGAATTGCAGGTAGGGGTTATTTTATTCCATTCCTTTGTCTCTCAGCTTCACGCCGACCTTCTTGACATATTCCACGGCTCCCTGACTCAACTGGCAAAAATATGCCAATCATACTGGAAGCTTATTAAATCGTTATTGCATAAAATGCATTGTTGCCTCGGCAATGAAAAAGGATAATTGCCTGTAATCTCAACTCAAGTTTTAGGACGGCAAGATGATGTAAAAGACATTCACTAACAGATACACCACCTCTCCTCTGAAAGAAGCAGCTGAGCTTGTGTTTGCGTGTGTGTGTGTGTGTGTGTGTGTGTGTGTGTGTGTGTGTGTGTGTGTGTGTGTGTGTGTGTGTGTGTGTGTGTGTGTGTGTGTGTGAAAGAAAGAAAGAAAGAGACCGAGGCAGGGGGAGGGGGGCAGGAAAACTGGTAACATGCAGTTATTGAATTGTTTCCACTAGACACCGTTATAATGAGCTGCATCAAATGCTGATAACAGAGGAAGTCCCGTATTTAATTGGCTTATATTTTTACTACACCCTCAGAACTGCCTCTTGCTTCATGCAATTGACATTGTCATAGAAAATACGTACTAAGTGGACCATCTATAATAATAACCATGTGGACATATCCATAACCACGACTATGTGATGTGTCATTACTTACAGGCACGATTGCAGCAACGTCTCAAAACAACAATGAGTAATCGTTCCCTAAGGTTACTTAACTTCCGTATTACTTCAGTTAATCAATATCTTTTCGTTTGGGACGCGGCCCTTCAAATTTGCTGCTTTGGGTGCAATTTTTTTGTGATCTCAGTGTTACAGAAATATGTGTAATGCACACTTGGCCTTTATCATGCAGATATTTTTCATGGCAAGACTCCATTTTGTGCCTCATTGTGTTGAATTCAGTGCTCTCAAATACAACTAATGTGGATTAACAAAAGTAACATATATTACCTATCTGTCATTTCTGTTGCATCTATTTATACACACATAAACACATTTAATATATATTTCTTCTTTGGGTACGTGTGTGTGTGTGTGTGTGAGGGTGCGTGAGCGCGCATGTTTGTGGGTGTGTGTGTGTAGGCCTCACAGTCCTGCTGGTACGGTGTAGTTTCTGTTTAACGGACCTGCTGTTAGTCACCCCCGCCCAGCCTGACCCTGTTTCTCACTCAGAGCAGTGCAGACCCCCCCCCCCCTCAATGTGCAAGTGAACCCACAGCCCTCTTCCTGTCGATCTGCTCGCTTTGAGTGCACTGAGCCACAGGCTTGGCTCTTCCTGTCTGACTGGAATTCCCCGGTGCACTCTAGCCCATCTCCAGAGCGCAAGCACAGCACACGCTAGGAACCCCACCACTACGTCTACATGCAAGGGCACACGCTAGGAACCCCACAATTACATCTACATGCAAGGGCACACGCTAGGAACCCCACAATTACATCTACATGCAAGGGCACATGCTAGGAACCCCACTTACATCTACATGCAAGGGCACACGCTAGGAACCCCACCACTACATCTACATGCAAGGGCACACGCTAGGAACCCCACAGTTACATCTACATGCAAGGGCACACGCTAGGAACCCCACTATTACATCTACATGCAAGGGCACACGCTAGGAACCCCACCATCTACATGCAAGGGCACACGCTAGGAACCCCACTACTACATCTACATGCAAGGGCACACGCTAGGAACCCCACAGTTACATCTACATGCAAGGGCACACGCTTGGAACCCCACTACTACGTCTACATGCAAGGGCACACGCTAGGAACCCCACTATTACATCTACATGCAAGGGCACAGGCTAGGAACCCCACAATTACATCTACATGCAAGGGCACACGCTAGGAACCCCACTACTACATCTACATGCAAGGGCACATGCTAGGAACCCCACAGTTACATCTACATGCAAGGGCACACGCTAGGAACCCCACCACTACGTCTACATGCAAGGGCACACGCTAGGAACCCCACCACTACGTCTACATGCAAGGGCGCACGCTAGGAACCCCACTATTACATCTACATGCAAGGGCACACGCTAGGAACCCCACTATTACATCTACATGCAAGGGCACAGGCTAGGAACCCCACAACTACATCTACATGCAAGGGCACACGCTAGGAACCCCACTATTACATCTACATGCAAGGGCACAGGCTAGGAACCCCACAACTACATCTACATGCAAGGGCACACGCTAGGAACCCCACCACTACATCTACATGCAAGGGCACACGCTAGGAACCCCACCACTACATCTACATGCAAGGGCACATGCTAGGAACCCCACTACTACATCTACATGCAAGGGCACACGCTAGGAACCCCACTGCTACATCTACATGCAAGGGCACACGCTAGGAACCCCACTGCTACATCTACATGCAAGGGCACACGCTAGGAACCCCACTATTACATCTACATGCAAGGGCACACGCTAGGAACCCCACTACTACATCTACATGCAAGGGCACACGCTAGGAACCCCACTACTACATCTACATGCAAGGGTACACGCTAGGAACCCCACTACTACATCTACATGAAAGGGTACACGCTAGGAACCCCACTACTACATCTACATGCAAGGGCGCACGCTAGGAACCCCACCACTACATCTACATGCAAGGGCACAGGCTAGGAACCCCACAACTACATCTACATGCAAGGGCACACGCTAGAACCCCACCACTACATCTACATGCAAGGGCACACGCTAGGAACCCCACCACTACATCTACATGCAAGGGCACATGCTAGGAACCCCACTGCTACATCTACATGCAAGGGCACACGCTAGGAACCCCACTGCTACATCTACATGCAAGGGCACACGCTAGGAACCCCACCACTACATCTACATGCAAGGGCACACGCTAGGAACCCCACTGCTACATCTACATGCAAGGGCACACGCTAGGAACCCCACTGCTACATCTACATGCTTGGAAGGTTGCAACTACATCTTCAAGCACAGCACAGACTTGGAAGCCCAGTACTACATCTACATTCAAAGGCAAACACTAGGAACCCTGCTACTGTATCTACATTCAAATACACACATTTGGAACTTCAAAAATCAATTTACAAGTATACCACATGCTAAGAAGCTTGCTACTACATCTACAAGTGTAGCACATTTGGGAAGCTTGTTACTACATCTATATGCAAACCACATGCTTGGAGCTCTAATACTACATTTACAGGTAGTGAACAAAAATGGAGCTATGACGGTATTCTGATTATGAAGCATTCTGGTGGTTCTGTAATGGAGAGGGATAAGGACAAGGCTGAAATATTAATTGCTACTTTATGGTACTGGGAGACCATCTTCACTCCATGTTAAAACCTTTTTTTTCATGCAGGGGGGATGTATATGAAAGTGATAATTATCATTGAATCAAATTAGTCTGTTTAAGAGCATATACAATTATATTAATATATTATTTTGTATGAGTATGTAATGTTAATAAGCAAACAGGCTAAAATCTGTTTTGATTGAATTGAAAATGTCCTTAAAGAAACTAAGGCCAGGATTCTATCAATATTTGTTCCTAACTTTTATTTATAATTGAATGAGTGTGGTGCCTTTTTCTTTCCAATGATAGTTTGACAAGTTGATATTCATGATGAACTCACTAAACTGTGTTAGAGTACACTTTTAGAAGAAAAATTCTTTCTAGCATCTTTTAAGGTTTTTAATTTGTCCTGCTGGGGGAACCCCAAAAAGATCTTCTTAGATATATTTAAGTGGTTCTTTATATAACTCTCAGAATAAGGTTCTACGGAGAACCTCTGAGTGAAACCCATATCTAAGAAGATCCTTTAGGGGTTCCCCCAGCAGGACAAGTGAAGAACCCTTGAGGATCCTTTTTTTTAAGTTAAGGTCATATAGCTTTGATTCACAGTTAGAAGGAAGATCTTTGTTCTTTCGTCACAAACAAAGTTTGGTGAGGTCCATAAGCACCAACATTAATTATTCAAACTATGTTTGTGAGTAAAAAAAATAACACTTCCACTCTTCATTGCGAGTCACAAGTTAAGGACAAATGCTAATTGAATCTAGGCCTCTGCCCACAGAAAACAAGTCATTTCCAAGGGTTTGAAGATCTTGACGGTCATGTAACACATATGTCATATCCTTTTTTCAGTCACCAGGCCTGAACAAGCATTATTCCGTTACAATGGTGAAGAAAGGACGTTCCTCTCCGATCAAGTAGCGATGAGTTGATTTCCTTTCCTGAGGGTGTAATATCCCTCATTCAGTATCTTAGACACTGGTGGGTTCTATCTGTCACGGCACAGGTTGTGGCTTCACGCAATGGCTTGACACCATATTAGTCGGCCCCACACTGGTACTTTTGTTTTTGTTCACCACCTATATGCATTCCAAATGCATGCCCAGGAACCTCTTTACTTTCGCCACATTGAAAAACTGTAGCAGACGCAGCTAAACATAGCCGGCACCTCTGCTAATGGAGCGACATCATTCCGCTGATATTTATACCAATAAAACACCAGGTGTAAAAAGGACATATACCGAACGGAAGTGACACCAACATTTCAAGAACAGGGTTGCCTACTCCTTCCTTAATCTTATCAAGTTCATGAAACGACTCAAGCATTTGAGTTTGGACAAAATGTCACTCGAATGAAATAGCCTTGTTTAGTAAGGTTGTGTTTTTTTTAACCACACCTATTTCGATGACAGGAAACAGGAAATAAGGTTTTTACAATTGTTTCAGTACTGTTTAGGTGCTAAAGAATATGTAGATTTATGATTAAAAGACAATTTATTGATTTAATTGTGAATATGTATTTCTAATTTCAGTACACTACTATTTTCTCAGGCATTCACTGAATTAGGCCTCTCTTTGTATAAAATCTTACATTTCATTATTTTATTTTTTCTTACGTTTATGAGCAAATTTTATTGAAACCCTTTGAATTCTGATATTGAACAGGAGTATGTCAAAATGTGATTGGATTCAGGACTCGATCATGGCAGATACCTTGACTGCACACAGCAGTAACTCACTCTTTTAGAGATACTGAATAGCCGTTTCCTTAACCTGAGGAAAACAGCCAGAAGCCATTCCGTGAGAGAAATATGCAATAAAAGAGGAAAGCATCACTGTAACCATGCCACGGTGTTGGCAAATAAAAGAGGGAAAGTGATTCCCCTCTTAGGCCAATACAAAAGAGAGCCTAACGGGTCGGTGTGTGTGTTTGTGACTTGCTATTTTCTCATACGGCCTGGTTTACATGGTGTCTCTATGGTCTGAGTTGTGCTGCCCTCCAAACCCCCACCCTCATCTATACATCACTCTTAATTCACACCAGCCATCCAGAAAGAGACTCCCTGACCTCCAGAGCCAGATGCTAAAAGAATGGTCATGCATACACCTAATGTCTCCGCACTGCTGGCACGCAAAGACCCCCCTCCCAAGCCCCGCAGTAGTAGCAGGTCTTCTGCACCGCTAACCCTGTGGCCTCTCCTCCTTCCCCTCCCCTCGGTCCCCCCTGTGTCTGTGGTCGAGCTGGTTCAAGCGGCCCTCCTCGGAACATTGTGTCGCAACAGAAGGGGCCGTCGCTTCCCACTGTTTGTTCCAAATCTGTGGAGCCATCTGTCAGTAAAACAGGAAGGCTTGGGTTCCCCTTCTCCCTTGGGCTTGTTTCGCTATTTTAGGGAGCTTCACTTCTCCCTGCGTGCCACTCCGGAGGGGGGCCTGGGCAGGCGTCTCTGCCGGGGTTGGACGTCTTGAAGTGGCGCGGAGCAGGTCCTGGAGCTGCTGTTAGCCCATCTGCCGGGGGCCGGAGGAGGATGTTTTATTAATGCGGGCGAGAGCCGCTGCTGTCTGCTTAGAAATGCAGGCCCGCTTTGGCCCACGGAGATCGTCCTCAGCAAATTGCTTCTTCTTGTGCAAACTTCTTCATCTCCGTCCCCCACAACCCCCCCCATATCCCCACTCCAACCCCAACCCACCCACCCGCACCCCCCTCGCACCCCCTCACACCCCATCGCCACCGCGCTCCTCTGTGTCTGCGTTTCTTCACCGCTGCTTGCGCGTGTCAACGGCTCGGACGGACGAGGCTCATCGATGCATGTTCAGTAAATTAGAGAGAACACGGAGCAGATCAGCTGGGAAGAGCGACACGGCGGCAGCCGCCCAGGGACTGACCCTGGGGCCATTTAATTTTCTGCTTAATTTTGAGGCAGTCAGTTTGCATTTTTGGATGATTACGCGACAGGGAAAATTAACAATAAATAACAAATGTGGTCTGAATAACCCCCTCATTCCCGCCCAACTGCCACCCCCGCCGGAGTCCACCTCCTCCACCCCATCCGGGGCCCTCCGCACCTCCAGCCTGTCTCTGTGGCAGATGCGTAATGAAATGTCTGTACAGCGGGTTCACCGCACAATCAGAGGCCCCTGGTATGTCTGCCAGTGCAATGAAAGACTGGGGAAAATGGAGAGAGAGAGAAAGAGAGAGAGAGAGAGAGAGAGAGAGGGGGGCATCTCTTTAATCAACAGTGTTGTCTTTACATTATTGCATTTCTAGCCACAGGTTAATTATACTGAATGCATGTACCTGTCTGAACGCATGTTTGTCTCCTCCTGTTAGAATACCTGCACCGAATGGAGACAGAGGAGACTCAGGAAATCACCCAACTGTCAGGTGAGAAACTCCACCTTGCAGGACCTGCGGACAGGGCTGGAGGCCCGAGGAGAAAAGCGACGGCATTGCTCCTTTTGTTGCCGGTGGTAGTCATCAACTCAAAGCGTTTACATTGTGTTAGTGGAAAA
Source organism: Albula goreensis (assembly GCA_022829145.1). NCBI lineage: Eukaryota > Metazoa > Chordata > Actinopteri > Albuliformes > Albulidae > Albula > Albula goreensis. The sequence continues at coordinate 8,059,714 of CM040750.1, read as the reverse complement.
ACAAGTGATTCCGTCCTGCGATGATACAGGGGCATCTATTTGTACTGACCGAGGTCTTGGAGTATGAGAGTGATGGTTGATTTTGGGAGAAAATGTGTAACTGATAAAGCAGAAGAGAGAAGGAGAGAGAACGAGAGGAGTGCAGAAGACACTACGCACATCCTCTTCTTCGCAGCTGGAGCAGATGCAGCAGACTTTTCTCCTCGCTTTCCTCTCTCATTCCCATTTTGGAAAATTTTGCTTTGAGTAAATTGTGTCTCGACAGCTGGGCACTATTTAAGTTGTATGACACCTAAGTAAAATTTACTCAAATCAATCAATCAATCAATCAATCAATCAATCAATCTATCTATCTATCTATCTAATCTATTAAAAAAGGATCTAAATTGGCCCATTGTTTATTCAAAGCAAATAAAGAAAACCAAAAAACATCAATGCCGTAATCAGTTTATTTCAATCCATTTTCTTCGTTACCTTTCCTATGACAATTTTGTGTCATTTTTGTATCAGTTGTCCAGAACAACTGAATACATTTTGTAATATTATTAAAACTTAGGGAAAACGATGATAATTTCTGGTCTGTTTAAAGAAACATCTGTTTAGAACAAAAATGATATGACTGCACTTTATACTTTTGAATCTGGTAGGGTATTAATTTACTCATAGTTATCTTCCAGCAGAATTTATTATGCGCACGTTAACAGGTGCACAGTGAGGAACTCAGCTCCCAGATAGTGTGGGTCTATTAGAATTTCATTTGAAAGTGAGTCAGTGTGTGCTTTGTTCCGCAGCGGGCAGGGAAAGCCCTCCTGTGAACGAGGCGACAGAAGAGACGGATGACCCCATGGCCGTCCCAGAGGACCTGTCCGCCAGCGCCGGCCAGCAGCAGAACAGCAAGCCGGACAAGGGGCTCGGTGAGTAACACAGCAGTCTGACCCAGACCACACACGCACACCACACACACACACACACACCCCATTTCCATGGCCCATTTACACCGCAACGGCCAGCTCCAGGGCAAAAGAGTGACTCATAGTATATCTTCCTGTCGTAACAGCATGCTGGCTGGAGGCTAGATTGTTTGCAAAAGCAGACAATAAGTAACAGTTAGTGGAGGATATTGGCTGGGATTCAGTCAAACACACTTAGTGTCTTTAAGGGCATACGCAATTCAATCAAAACTGAGTTTATGTTACGATATAAAGTTCTCTTTGAATATCCTTATTTTCTCTGGAGACTGGAGACGTGCAAACAAGTCATTTGGGATGGGATGTGTTATTTTCATCTTATAACAGAATGGCCTACACCCCTACAAAGTCAATTTTGATCTATTTATTATGCCCGTCACCATTTGAATGAGTCAAGGCTATGGTTACATTTTTAAAGATTGTGTTATCAACAAAAACTATGACGATGACTTAAAGTGAAGTATAATGATTAGAAAAGATGATTCAGCACTAGAGTCCCAAATGCCACGTTCTTCCATCTATATATAACCGTGTGAAGACGTGTCAGAGATAAGTGCTGAAGAGAAATTTTCTTCTAAATTTGCGCCTTTGTACTTTATTTCTGTTCACACAACCTAAGCATGGAATTGCCACTGAAGACTGTCTTTTCCCCTTAAAAATAAAAATATACTTCATGTAAATATAGATCTCCCAATCTCCTTTAGCCTTTAGCTTGGGCCAGCCACCTTAAGTCACAATTAAACGGGACAGCCCATTGGATTTCAAAAATGTTTGAAAAAATGTTTCATCATCTTACAAAATTGCCTACATCAGTGGAGGAGACATGAAAAGAAGTGTGATCTTCAGTGTGTGTTCTTTGTAGTGCAAGATCACAAAATGGAAATGTTAGCCTTGCCACTTGAGACAGACAGAAACCTATTACCTCAGCTGGCGTGTAGTAACTTTTGTTACTCCAAAATGTATCCCAGATCCTTTACCAAACTTGAGCATGATGTCTCTGTTGTCACGGAACTGAATATGCAGTAACACCAAAGTCTTTTAACGTTCAGTAGTAATAAAGAGGAGAAGAAACAAAAGTATGTACGCTTCTGCCATTTTGGAATATCATAGCACAATATATCTGCCTACCCCAACATAATCTCTATGTTTCTAAATCAAGACTAATATTGTCAACCAATGTAACTATATTATTTATATTAAATAATGTATCTATATTATTTATATATTTTATTTGAATTACATACAGTATAAACCATTTCCATTGCATATATTCATACACACATTTTATAAATAGGGTTCATCTCCAGGTTTTGTGTGTGTGTGTGTGTGTGTGTGTGTGTGTGCAAGCCTATGTGTAAAATATAAATGTATAACTTACCTAGATTGTAGTTAAATAATTACTTTTGTGCAAAGTTTTTCAAAGCCATTTTAAAGTAATAAATACACATATACTATCATACTGAGAAAATACTGTTAATAACTTCCAAAATAAAAATCGTAGCCAGTAAACAGCAGCAATTTTACTCTGACCTTCTGTTTACCAACAATACGGGGGCTTTTAGAACAGACAAAGAACCTAAGAACTGGTCCTGTCCTTTCCTAAATTACAAGAAAAAGGTCCAGAACTTTGTTTAATTGGTGTCATGTTTGTTACCAGACATCCAAGCTAGCTCAGTAAAGAAAGATACTCATGGTCATTTCTCTATATATTAGAAACAAGACTTAAAAAGTTCTGAATATAATTGTATCCATATTCAGATTTTTGAATTTTATCCCTTGTCTTTCATTTATTTTCTCACATTATACATAGCAGACAATTCCCTGATCTCTGAAGATCATATGGCTGTGTGACAAAGTGTGCATAACAAAAATAAGCTGAATAAGCGAGCAATGAAACCCGCCACTATGTTCACATCATGCTCTGAGCTCACTCTTCAGCGGCTTGTATGTGTGAAGGCGTAGGGTACACTAGGAAGGCGTTCATTAACTTTGAACACGCATTTCCCTTTTTTTTCTCTTTCCAGTAAATGTAGAAAATGTGTAAAATATCTCTTTCTCAGTTAAACATCACATTGCCTGTACAAAACCATCAACAGATGTTTTTTTTTTTTTTTGTGGATACCCTTATTCGCGGTTTGTCATTAATGTTGAATACCAAGGTTCTAGTCAATGGCATCAAGCGTTCTTTTTCGCAATTTAGCGTGTAGCGTTGATATAACGGAAATACAAGATATTTGGCAGTTTATTACTTCACTGAGACCATTTAACCTGTATTTGAAATGGGATCTCTGCACCATGAAAATGCTTGGTTAAAAATATTCAAACTTGAGTCCAAAGGAGCTCATGAACAAGGTATAAATATGGCGCAACCTCAGCAATCGGTTCATCGTATCCCAGCCCATAAACCCCACTTGGGGTTTGTTAAGGCCACTGAAATGTCGTCCATGTCAAAGCAGGTTAAACGGCTCTTTGGTTACACTCTGGTGGGCAAGCAAGAGACTGAGTTCTGTGCGGCAGGCCGAAAATGTAACCTACCACATGAGCCTGGAAATGGTGATGCAAGGTCAGTGAGACATGAAAGCGTTGTGTTGCGTTGTGCAAAGTGTGTCTCCCCTCCAGCAGCTGCGATAAAATGCCTACAAATACGCTCTTGCTAACCAAAAACCATCAGTACATTTTAGAACTTCTGTAATTAGAGAAAAAAGTGACAGTGACATTGACTTTCCAGTTCATTTTCATAGCAAAAGGAAGGTACCCTGAAGCTGAAACTACAGTCACTTACGCAGGGTTGATCCCACTCATACCGTATACATACCAAAACAAATATTGCAATTAACATTGAAAGCTAGACTATTTGCCAACATGTTTATTGATGGGGAAAAACTAGCTAAACCATAAACTAGACACATAACTTGATCAATGCTAAATAATGTCTGTTTTATATACATTTTTATTTAATTATTAAACAAATTATTTTATCGGATACAGGTTTTATTGGATATCATTTCTTAATAATATTTCCTCATTCCTTTATCCCAACCCCCCAATATTTTTCCTGTGACCAGCTTTCCAGGATGGACTAGGGGTGTGACTAATTAGATGGTCACTCGTAATGTTGACCAAATAGAATGGTAAGAGATTCCCAGAATTCACAGTACAGGCATTGGAGAAAATAACAAAGTGTTAGATGATGGAAGTGGTGAAGTGATTAAGTTAGCTTTATAGAAGATGCAGGGGCTTTCACTGAAGGCACATCTTGTGGCTATAGCTAAGAGGGTATTTGATTGCTTATTAGCTTGCAACCTAGCCATTTTTTAATATCTTTGTTCATGAGGGAGAAGATTGATTACTAGCCAGATTATGGGTGTTTGCAGACTGCTAACCCACACGCAAGCTGTGCTATTCAACCATCACACAGTGCAAGATAGAGATTTACCAAATCCAAGCTAATGAACAATGAACTAAGATGAACCAACTGTTAACTCCTTGCAACCAATAACTGATACTAGCTTGATAGTTTTTGTAAATTTGCTGAAGAAGCTCTTCGATCTTTTAGCTAAACTGGTCTGACACCTCAACAACTAGCAAGCATTTCAACAACTACAGCAGAAAAAAAGAAAGGCAGGGAAAATGAACACTTTCCAGTTTGACGTTACCAATGCAAAAGCCTGCATTTAGAGTAGGCTATTAAATTAGGTTTATTGTAGGAGTCTTCATTTAAAGTGTATCAATAAAACTAGTTAATTTGATTTACTTGTTTTATTACAAATTATATATTGTATATCATATTATTATTATATATTATATATATATATTTTTTTTTTTTTTTGGGGGTGCATCATTTTGGTTGGAAATGAAATATTTTCATTAATTTTTGCATACACGAAAGAACTCCTGGCCCAAATTGTAATTGTGAAATGAAGAATTTATCCCCTTGAGGGGGTGTCAAATCTTCCCCATTTTAAGGTTTTAGAGGGGGGCAGCTTTATCATTTTCTCACAGGGTGTTGTGAAACATATCAACAGTTACATTTACGCTCTAAAAAAATCAGCCCTCTTTTAATATGTGAACTTATAAAGCAGCGTCAGAGATCTGACAGATTTTTACAAAGGCCGAAGAGTTGTGCCTGAACTGCTGTGGGGCCAGTCACAGCGACAGCAAAACAAATTAATGTATCAAGGGGAACGGTGTCAAAAATCCTGACCGCCTACGCCCAAAAAAGGGAAAACAAAACAGCGTCAGGAAAGAGGAACAGTGGTTGCAAGTGAAGTGTCATCAGCAGGGAGAGGTGGACACAACGGGATAGTTGCTAAAATGCATGACAATGGCCTCAGTATTGCTGGAGAACTGAATCTACACTTCTGTGACCAAGTCTTAACAGAACAGTGCTGATCCACTCAACCATATTAATGACCTTCACAAAGGTGACGTGAACGGTAGGGCCGCCAGTCAGAGGTCGCTCTCAGACTAAGCCAACGTGCGTGTTCTCATAACTTGGTGTATTGAGAACGCAACCTGGAGGTCAGAAGTGGGAGCATGTACTGTTGCATGAGGAGCCGTATTTTACTTTTGTACATCTGGGCAGGTTTATGAATGGAGAAAACCACATTTCCTGTTCCCAACTGTTTAACACGATGATGGATCTGTTATAGTGTCAACCCTTTTTTTGGAGGACTCGCTGGATTCAAGTATTTCGCTATATAGCAGCATTTTGGCCATGTTAGATAACCAGGTATACCCTAGGGTGCAAAACACACTCTAAACAGTTTCAAGTGTCCATTTCACGGACATCAAAATGAAGTCAAGCACCTTCTATGACCTTCACAAACAGCAGCTCTAAACATCGTTGAACCTTAATGGGAAAGTTCTGGAACACAGAGTGAGGAGTAGCTTTCCTTACCGCTCAAAACACTGAAGGCTTTCCTTCTTGGTGCTGCCTTACAAGACAGACTGAAGCAGTTGATAGCTAGTTCCTTCTTACATGTGAGCTGAGAAAATCAAATCATTGTATTTTGGGAAAAAATGACCAAATGGCAATAAATCTCTGTGTTGTATTCTGTTATCATCTATTTGTTGATTTGTTTGTGCGGAGTATTTTTCTAGTATTCAAAGTATTTTTCATGAAAGATTATAAAATGAAGCACAAGATGTGAACAATAATAAATAATACAAGATTATCAAGACAACAAAAGTCATACAAAAGATGTAAAAATATACCACATACGAGTTTAAATTGTATATTATCTCACGCAAACTGTTTGACATTACATTTAGACTGGAATTCTATTAACACTTGTCCTTAATTCTTACTTGCACTTGAATAAGGGGGTTATTCTTTTATAACAACAGTTTAAGGAATTCATTTTCATGATTGTTGAACCTGCCAGATTGTGTTGCATTAATTTGGAGCCAATGTCAGTGCAGAGGCCACCTCTAGTCTACATGTTGCTCTAGATATACTTTCATATGACATGCATGTTCACAGAGGTTATGTTCACACAATTTCATATCAATGCAACCCCACCCTAAAGCTGTTTCTGCATTTGGTGGTTAAGTTTGGTTGTTGGCTTATTTTTATGACTAAAGTAAAATCAACCATTTCAAACAATCTCAAAACGGTCACTGTAGCTTTATCTTTTTTGTATATGTGTATATGTCATTGTGGCTTTTGTTGGGAAAAGTACAGGAAATTTTAAGGGATTTAAAGCCTGAGTATAATGGTACAGAGAAAAAGAGATGTGTCAGAGGAAGAGGATATAGTGGGATAGAATGCTGAGAACAGAGGAGGAAGTGTCTTGTTCATAGTTTTTTTTAATAGTTTTTCATGATCTTCGTGGTATTTCAGTGGCCTGCCATGAAGTCCTCTGCAAATGAAAGCATGGAGATGCAAACGGTCTGTGACTGCAGATCTTTTCTGTTCACTGTCCCGGTAAACACACAGAGAAACCTGATAATGTAGGCTAAATGTGGCCTTCTCACAAGGTGAAGCCAGGACTGTTCCCATATTTCTACTGTTCCTATATTCAATTGCATGCGACTTCATTCGGTGTGTGCTTAGAATCCCCCCAAAATGGTAGTGTGGGTACATCAGACTTCAGAGAGAGAGAGAGAGAGAGAGAGAGACAGGTCTATTCTGCATGTGTGTTAGCGTAAACCCTACCATGTCTACAGTGACCTATTACCAATTATTTCTCAATCTGTCGTCAAATACAAAATGAATTACATCGTACTCCGTACCGTGCTATTACAAGGCATAATCCTGAATGTCATTTTCCATTTCTCATTAGATGGGCCTTAGTCCAGTGGAAACAATGTCATGCCATGTGACTGGGAAAACCTTTGGCTCTCACAACCCAAATAAAAACAGGAAGTGAAGCCATCCATATGGATAATGAAACAGACGGTGACAGTTTAACAGTTCTCTCTCTGTCTGTAGACATTGCCTTTAAGATGTTTTGAGGTCTTTGTGGTCTGTACCCATAGACTGACGTAGTTGTTAGGAAATAACTGACATGGGATGCTTTTTATATTTTCTCAATAAAATACTTGCAAGCATTCACCCTTTAAGATGTCAAAAATGCATTCTAAATATAGAATGCATTTATTTACAATGTAGGTCATGTCCAATGGTCATTACATTGGTTAATCTATGAGAGAAGTGAGTCAGTTCTATGCAACAGTCTGTTAGCTTGTAGTTACTTAGTGTGACTGCAACACATCCTGTGTTTGGGAAAATATGTCCCTTTTGCTTAATTGTCCTACCCCTTTTCATTTTAATTATGCCATACCTTCATCTGTTTTATTGGGAATGCAAAAATAAAATGAAGTACCACGATACACTGAGTGCAAGTAAAACCATTCTTAGTTGAGGAAGTTCTAAAGTGATAAATCTACTTGCTGTAAATGTGGATGTTTTTACATTTGAACGTAACTGGGATAAAGGCAAGAAAAGGAAGACCGCTGCCCACATGTCTTGTTTAAGTCACCGCTGATGGATACAAATCCTCCTTTTTTCCTGAAATGAAAATCAGATCAATTCAGATTGTATGATCTGCAGAGGGAGTGATTGTCATAACCATAAGAAATGAATTACAAATGTAATCAAATAATTTTTACACAAAAAGTGATAATTTTGTTTTGCTGAAGGTGTCCTTGCTTGTAAGACCAATAACTCCTGTGCTAGCAGTCTAAGAAGATTACTTCAGTAAGGTATTCACTCCATCTGTTTCTAAGGAGCCTTCTCCATGGCAGTTTGTGACAGTGTAAAATAATTTTGGCCTATACTCAAAGAGCAAATTTATTTGACTGCCTGTTTTTCTGGGTGGGGGGGGTGCGTAGCCTCAGCTATAGATGACAATAGTGCTTAGTTTTCGCTTCTTCAGCTTAGCTAAAGCTGGAACTAAACTGTCTACATGCCAAAAGGCAAACGTTAAAAAAAAGCAAAAATTCCATGGTGTAGAGTCAGATGGGCTGACGCATTGTGATGTTTTCGAAGGTAGCGGCTGCATGAGCTCAGAGACGGCGCTGGATGGAGCATGTGGCAGTTGAAGTGAAAGTGGTACCGTGTGTTTACAGTTGCTCTGCAGGTGCAGAGAGCTGGTGTCTGGCGAAGCATCGCTCCGATCCGCTGCACTTGGCTCGGCTCCTAAAGCCTTTATCTCCAGGGGTGTTGAAACCTGCTGATGGCAAGTTCTTCTTCTTAGGAAACTCTTGCACATCCTATTTCAGTTTCCTCTGATATCTGCCTGTTTTTTTCTTTCCTCTCAGCTGCAGAAGGAGAGGTTGAACCATTCTAAACGTCTTAGTAGAATTCCTGGAGAATCTTTTCATTCTAGCCTTGTATGCTTTTATAGTTAGTAAATGAAATAGATTGATTTGCATAAAATTATATTTCAACTTAAAAAGTACTGGTGTTTAAACACGCAAAGAATATAGTCTCAACACAACTGTACACTCTTAAAGGAAATGTTTTAAAGGTTCTTCATTTGTCCTACTGGGGGAACCCTTAAAGGTTCTTCTTAGATGCTGATATTTGTAAGGATTTCTTTATATACCCTTCAGAGTAAGGATGTGCATAGAACCCTTGAGAGATTCCCATATCTAAGAGGTGCACCTAGAGTTCCCCCAGCAAGACAGATAAAGAGCCCTCAAGGAACCCTAACCGAATGAATGATATCAGAATTACATCAAATTACAACTTAATTGGCGCCATCATGTGTCACAGTAACTCTTAAAGCAGTTAGCCAAAGCTATGCTATCCATATTTATGCAAATTTATTCATGCAACCTGACCTGCTGTTACTTGAAATGATGAAATATGAGTAATTCTTCAGATTTCTGAGTATGTGAGGAATGAATTCTAATGTTTTCTTATTGATGTAATGGGCTATACTGTAAGCGTCAATGTCGTGTGTGAAGCTTTAGGATTTATATGGTTGTTTTGAGGACTCTCACTCAGCATCAGAGGATAGCCACATATATGCATTAAGGCATATTTATACGTATATATGTATATATATGCATAAGTGCAGCATATTAAATTCATATCAATGTTTTAAAAATATTTTTAAACACTTTGATGCTTAGAAGTTACATTCTTTGATGTAACATTACATCAAATAAGACAAAATGAGAAATGATATGACAAGAAATGTGTTACAAGCATTTTACAGGAAACATGTAATAAATGCATATAGACAAGTATGGAAAAATGACTTTTTTATTTACCATGAAACATATTTATGAAAGTTTAGGTGAAACCTGGCATAATTTTGATCAATGGTTAATGATATTTGAAGCACACAGGCCAAAGGACCTTGTCCACATTGTTCCTGATGTTTCCCAGGCTAACCTGAGGGAGAAGTACCTCCTCCTCTTAATGTAGCAAGCTGTTGAGGGACCAGCTGTGAATCTGTTCTGGATCATCTCTCTGCTCTGACTGAATGAGGATGTTGTGGAGCGTTTCCAGAAAAGCGATAAGATGTTCTAGAGGCGAAGGTTGCCATGGCGATGCCATGTTGGCTTGTGGGTGCACACATTGTTACACCCTTCACAGGGTCTTCAACTAGGGAACTGTAGCCAGTGACGTTCCTTACCCATTGCCTTGTTTTTGACAATTTAAACCTCACCTCATCAATGAAGTTAAGCCCACAGGGCTCTGGGACAAGTTGTTGACCAAAAACAGAACAAAAAGGATTTGTTCTTACCCAAGACGCAAAATGTCACCTGCTATAAAACTGCATTTTGAGGAAATAACCCAATTTAGGGATGTATTGTGCAGCTGTGTAAGGTTCTATGTAAATTAAGAGCATTTACAGGAGGGTACAAGGAATGTTCACAACTCGGCCAGGATGCCATAGCTTTTCTGGTTTACTCTCTCCTCAGACATTCCTAAGTCACCCCTTTGCTCACCGCCCTCCACTGACTACTCGTTACAGCTCACATACAATATAAGACCTGTGTAGTTGTTTATAGGCTGCTAAAGGGACAGCCCCAGCACACCTCTAAAAGATCACCAGACACTATTTGCCAGTCAGATTACTCCCTTAACCACCTTCAGGCACAGAATGAGGATTATTCACCTTCAGGCTGCACCTCTCCCCATCCCTACCTCGCTCTTCTCCTTAGCTTACTGCTAGCATCATTCTCATATTTCTTAAAGAATTGTTTTTTTTTTTTTTACTGAACATGATAAATCAGCCCCATCCACACACTCTCAAGCAGTACTTCAAGCAATGTGACGGAATATCATTAGACCACACTTCAGTAAATAGTCTGTGTGCATCAAAGAATTAACTCAGGGATATATTAGCAACGGCCCTGGATCTAAATCTAACTCCCAGTATGAAAATGAACACAGGGGAACTCAAGGAACAGTCCTCGTGGCCTAGAATATCAAGAATGAAAGCTATAGCTACTTCTTCTTTTTCGCTGGAACAGGGAATTAACTTATTATCATTAACAGTAATATAAATATCATTGATATGTTCAGTAGACTAGAGTAAGAGTATGCCCATAATTCCTTTGTAAGTCAGCATGGCTAGTTCATGTAGCTCTCCAGCATGAATGATGATATTCAAAATTTGAATATAGGGTTATTTATTTATTATTTAGCTCTTTAGAATCCTGACTACTCAGCCACCCATTCCTAACTGATGTATGTAGCTAGCCTAGCTGGCTAATTTGCTAATGTAAGGTTCAGTCCATATCTTTTCGTAAGAGCATCAATGAAGCAGAATTTTGGTATATGATGGGTACATTTTGAAAGATAACGATCCATTTTTCTGAATTCCAAAATTAAACTTCCATTTAGCCAAATGCTACATGAGTAGAAGATAGATAAAAGTGTGGAAACAAGGGTCCCTATCTCCAGCAGACGTCAGAAACCCTCAGATGTTCTGGAAATTAACAGCACATTCTGAAGTATAAGTCATGTGTTATCAAGTCTTTCCATATCATTGACGTTCGAGAAACGCTTAAGGGAACGAGCTCTGCAGAGGAATCATCGTTGAGTTACAGTCATCTTGGACCCCCCTGTGCACTGGCTCGACTTCGTTTTCGCCATTCCTGACAATTTCGCTTTGATTCAGCGGCATAAATGACTAAGCAGCGCTGCTGAAGACTGTTCTCCAGGCCCGTGATGCAATCTGCACTGAGTCAAACTGAAAGCTGAGTCCTGCCTCTGAACACACCCACATCGCCCTCAGAGCCCCATGGGCGAGAGGAGAAAGAGAGACAGATCCTTCAACCGAGCTAAGCTATCATAGCACAACGGCTCATCGCTAAACAGAGCTTCGCATCGTGCCAGACAGAATGTGGACAGGCACAAAGCTGTACAAATACCACCTGCATGCTGTATACATGTATTACTACATTTTAACTTTTTAACTTGTAAGTTACTGACATCTGAACTTTGTGCATCAAATGAGGACGAGTTTTTGGGAAGGACATAAACGACAGCCACAAAGTTATGTGTTGGAAGCGCATTGACTGTACCTATCACACACAAGAACTGTGCTTGTGACAGGTTCCCTCATATTACCACAGAATTTCCACTGTACCTGTGACATAAAACTACATTACAGGAATTTAGCAGACGATCTTATCAAGAGTGACTTAGAAGGCAAAGAGCATAAGTCAGGGACAATAGCACTAAAAATCCAAGAGGGAAGTCCCAAGTGCTAGAAGTGACAACATTCGACAGGACTATTCTACCCTGTAGAATATCATGTTCAGCAAAAAAAAAAAAAAACAACAATTCTATAAGAAATACGATAATGGTGCTAGCAGTTAGCTAAGGAGAAGAGCGAGGTAGGGATGGGGAGAGGTGCAGCCTGAAGGTGAATAATCCTCATTCTGTACCTGAAGGTGGTTAAGGGAGTAATCTGACCGGCAAATAGTGTCTGATGATCTTTTGGAGGTGTGCTGGGGCTGTCCCTTTAGCAGCCTGGTGGGCCTACATAGGTCTTATATTATACGTGAGCTGTAAAGAGTAGTCAGTGGAGGGGGTGATATAGGAATGTCTGAGAAGAGTGTAAACCAGAAAAGCTGTGGCATCGCTTGACGTACTGATTGAGAGTGCGTGGATAAGGCTGTCTTTTAATGGTGCTAAATTGCTGTATTTACTTTAGGCAGGATCTGCATTTGCGTAAAAGTGCAGAGAATGATAGACCCCTCTTTTCAGAGTTATACAGAGCCTGTAGCACGGCTATGGCTAAAGATTAGTATGTAAAGAGAAAGGTGGGATGCAGGAGGTAGTACATAGTAAGTCTCCACACATTGAGACCAGCACACCCATACACACATATATGGGTGTTGCTTTGTATGTGTATGTGTGTGTGTGTGTGTGTGTGTGTGTGTGTGTGTGTGTGTGTGTGTGTGTGTGTGAAGGAGGGAGAGGAAGAAAGTGGACACATGCCTGAGAGTTAGCTTGCATGCACTCAGATGCTTACGTGTGTGTGGGAGTGTGTGCGTGCATGTGTAAGCGTTTGTCTCTGCACGTGTGTCTGTGTATGTGGATCTTGAGTCTATGTGCATTTGTACTTGCATGTCCGTGAACCCCTGTGTCCATGTGTGTATATGTGCATATGCATGTGTGTGTGTGTGTGTAGGAGTTTTTGAGAAGGTATGAATGTCTGCATTGAGTGTGTACGTTTGCCCGTGTGTGTATTTGTGAGCTTGTGTGTGAGTGTGTGCTGCAGTGCCTGCAGATCTAATCGTAGAGAGAGGAAGTGGCGTGTTTATCTCTGCACTGCATCTCTTCTGCTCCGATAAAGCCGAAATGTATCAGGGGGGTTAAATTATCTCTCAGGATCTCGCAAGCCTGTAGCTGAACTCAGGCATTTGAGGCTCAAGCCGGAGCAGAAGACCGAACCTACATTATGTCTGTCACTCTTTATGTGCTCCAGGTTTAATTGTTCTTATAGTGTATAGAAATACTTAAAGCAACACCATGGCGAAAGAAGCGTCTCATCTCCTTTCCTCTAAGTTCAGCGTTCATCTTTTCGAGCGTATGAAAAAAAGAATAAGCAACTTTCCTAAAAATTCAACCGATTTCCTTTAAAAAAATAAAACATTTTTAGTTAATATGAAACAATCACTCTTGGTTTTACAAATGTATGTATTAAAAAAAAAATGTGTAATCTTTTCCTTCTGAAAAGTCTAATATCAAGGAAATGCGTTGCCTATGTGAAGTTAAACACTTTTGTTTATTTCTCAGAGTGTGAAACAAGATGGCAGGTATCTGCTGTTCAGTTCTCAGATTTGAGTTCCTTAAAATGTAAGACAGACTAAAAACTGGAAAAGTTTGCTCCCCTTTTTTAATATAGGTTACTAACGGAAGCGTTCCTCATCGAGGCCAGTGCATGTAAATGAGATGGTGTCGCATCCGCGTGGTCTCTCTCGTATGTGCTTCAGCTCGCTTGCCGCACTGGCTTATTTTTAGGGTGTGAGGGCATGAACGCGCAAACAGGAACTTTCAGACCTGCTCGTTTCTTACTTCCAGACTCGCCTTGAATACTTACGCCTAAACCAACGTCTCCTTTCAATCATCAGTTAGTTTACTGTATTTTTGTTGTACATAATATGCGAATCTGTATTATAAATGCGTTTATGCCATTGCGCTTACATTCCTTTCAAGTTCACTACCAAACACTGTTGTGTTTATTTAGAGCCGGGCTAAATATGCTAATTTCTGGCGACTTAAATATTCTCTTAACTGTGGTGTGCGTCCTTCCTTGTTCGCAGCAGACAAGGGAGGGTAAATTAGGATGTGTTATTTGCGCTATTGAGTGTAGCATGCCGGAGTGGTCCCCTGTTTAGTTAGTCACATGAGTTCCCCATATTCCTGAGACCCATCACGTCAGCAGTACTGGTTCCCTGTTTCCCAGATGGGCCCTGCAAAAACACCAGAGAGTTTTGACTCAGCCATAGCCCTTTCTACGACTCTGCAGACTCTGCTTCTTCTTGCCCTGCGAACTGGAGACAGGCAGTAACGTCTTGCAGGAAAACCCGTCCTGACCTAGATCACCTTTAGAATCAGCTGATCGGTTATATTACCACCTCCGACCGAGGCCCCAAGTTGCGTGGATGTTGTACACGCCCTCTTGAAACTGCATCTCACCTATCTTTCATCGTTGTTTATTGTGACAGGACTTGTTTACGGACCTTTAGATCCGGTAATAATTCTTTTCGTCTGAGCTCAGAGTCCATTTGCCTGGAAGATCCAGGTGACATTCTGCTATTGACATTTTTACATTTAGGGTAAACCAAAGTTTAAGAAACATCTCCTTAATAACACTGTTGAGTCATTTCCTCTTTGTTTCCAAAAGTTGAACTTAAAAGATTCCTTTCTCCATTTATCGAGCGGATAAAAGGCACTCTGAATGTGACACAGGGTGTACGCTGAAAGACTCTTTCAGTTATGGTTGTATAATTCCCTATCTGCGCTTCCCTTTCTGTCACTTCTCCATAATTCTTGGTATTTCAGTTGGACAGTTCTCCTTTTCCTCTGGATTCCTATATTTCATTATCTCCACTTCTTCCTCTTCGCCGTGAGCTTGTACAAACAGCGGTACACAGATGAGGAAACTGCAGCTCAACTCTGACATGCAGTCAGCTTTTGTGTTGAGCTATCAAAGAGCCATATATTTGTTTGGAAATAAAAAAACAAGATCCGAATACTTCAGTGTAGATTATCAATGAGTTATAATTTGGTACATTTAGAATGGTATCGATCGCATAATGATTCCGAATCATGGAAGAGATTTCTCATTCAACTCCAAAATCCCAATGTTACTGCATGAATGACTCTTGCCTGTAAACTGTGACTCTTTTATATTGGTAAATTGTTCTGAGATTGCCCACAAGGAGGGGGAAATCCTAAGGTTAATTAAGGTTAATTAAACAAACCCATTCATTGTAATGACTTGTATATATGTTGTTGTTACTGTGCAGTTAGTTAAGAAACGGACAGCTTAAAGTGGATTTATCTCCTAGATCAGTAAAACTAGTGTATGAATAATACCTAATAGTGAATTTGATGAAAATTAAATAAAATATTGCCTGCTCCTGCCTCATGTATCTATTAAAATAACCCTTGCTTTTATGAATAGTTCTATCCAGGTGCAGTTACGATGTGATGTAAAATCATTCGCTTGATGCTTGTTGTGCTTGAGGTTCTTCAAAAAAGTATCCGGCAAACATTTGGTTTTTCTGTTGCTCTCTGAGTGCCTTCAATGCGGGTTCGTGTACTAAACTGCACTCTCCAGTTTCACACGTCTTCCTGTGTCTCTGTTTCCTGTTTATCTCGCTGTCATTTGTTTCACAAAAGTGTGACGGTGAGAGAAGCAGTATTGACCTATTCCCTAAGCAAAGAGAGAAAAAAAAGGAAACACAAACTATCTTGTGAATATTTTTATCGGCATCCTTAGTGTTGGGAAAACATGGGTTGTGCATTTCGTTCCATAGATTCTCGTGCGGATGCTTGTGTGTTGTCATGAAAATCTGTATTTTTATATCTGGATTTGTGTCAGTCAAATTTAGGTATTAAATGTCATGACTTGATGGTATAACATTATTATTTACAATGCAGGTGAAGATTTAAAGGATTACTGCATAGATATCTTCTCTTTTTCAGGATACTACATTGTGTGGCGGTAGGGTTTTCACACTGTAGATATTCACCACCATTTCATCCTGTTTTAAACTCCACGTCTGTTCCTTACACACGCACAAGAGTATGTGCAGCATCTGTTTATTTCTAAACATTGAAAAGAGGAAGAAACACGTGCATTGCAGTCTTCACAGTTTGATGTTTGGATATTCACACATTCACTGAACTGTACTGTAAGATGGAATGACACAAACTTAGCTAACTCACAGTAACAAGAAGGCAGACCATGAAACTGTTGTTCCTAGTTGCTTGTGATGTATTTGAATGGCAAAATTTTAAATGATTGAAAATTATCTTTATTGTCCTGCATACTAGTGCTTTCAGAGTGACTATACCTACATGGGCAGAGACAACGAGAACTAGCCAACTTTATGTTAATTATGATTTTGAAGCAGTTATTACTCACGAGTTAGTTTTACTGTGCAGTTCTCTGACAGCCATCTGCCTGGGTGTCAACAGTCAGTTGCCAGTTTTAGACAAGTGTGTTGTCACTTGGATTATTTTCATGTACAACATTACTTGGAAAAGTCCAGATATTTTTATCGAAAGGAATCTTCTGACCTATATCATGTCTACCTATATCACTAAACATGGGCGGCTGTAAAATCACAGAAAGGCACCATGTTATCGTTAAATACTACACATTAATTTCCAGAATTCAAAGCAACGAAACGACAATAAATTCACTTTAAACTGTAAACGGAGCCCACTTTGACAGATCTCTGACTGAATGATGGAAAATGCAAAAAAATAATGGCTTCAATGAAAAGTCATAAACAAAAAAAAAGAAATTTTTTTACTCATCCTAGTATTTCCTTCCCTTTACATAAGAGACCTTTTAACATGTAGCAGTATGGGCCCTGTTTACATGACACCAAAAGATGAGAGATAGAAACATGGCATTCCTATCTTTGTTTCAGCGACATGTTTATCTTCATCCTTAGTTTTTTTTTTTTTGGTGTTTGTGGTTAGCGGGTTTAAACAGTAACTGGATTAGTCATCTGGGGTTTGAATTGGCATGCTGAATCTCTATCCAGCATCAGTAAATTTAATGGGGGTGAAAAAAAAAAAGTTCTTTTATATACAGCCAAGGGTACTGACACATGGATAGTACTAAAGTATCAATCTCTACATTACTGTATGAGAAAATAAATAAACACAATATATTTGCTGTAAATGTTTAATGTTATATTTGCAGAAATAAAAGAGCTGTGTATCTGTAAATATACAATTTCAAGTACAGCACATTGGCAGTGCCGAATCATTCGTAATTCCATATTTAGTAATTCCGTAGTCAGCTCATTATTTTCCTGTATTGCAGTTACCAAAGAGAGTTATAGGCAGAACAATAAAAATAGTTTAAAAATTTAAGAGACAGGATCACAAAACTGAAATGCTTTGTATATTTTCTTTAACCTGTATATTGTGACAAGGTATTTTGTCATTATAAATATATGTCTTTATTAATTTATAAATGTATGACACAATAGTATGTCCTGAAATTCATTGTATTAATAACAACCCTTAGTACTATAAATATGCTTATTGCTATGATGATTAATATTGTCTTTAATAATTAAAGACATTGCAGAAGAATAGTAGCAAGTTTTTCATTGCGGTCTATTTGTGCAATGTTGTGTTGCAGCTGAAATGTTTGGAATGCTTAAAGTGCATTTCCAATAATTTGGCAGGTGAGGTGACATCTTACGCTAGAAGACTTACTTAGTAAAGAATGGCAAGAGCCAATGGTGGCTAGTCATGCTAAGAGTTCAATGGGTAGCCATACATCAAGAATAACAGCAGATAGCATGAAAGACAACGGCTAGTGGGGAAATACAGAATTGCCCCTTTAAGGATTGTGCAGAGAGTCATGATTGACAAGTCCACTGTCACATCTTTGCCCAACCCTCAGCCTCACTACAGAGGTTGACCCCGCCCACCTCCATCTATGCCTTTAAATTTGGACACACCTTTTTTTTTCATATGATTTGTTTTACTCACTGAGCTTCTAAGAAAACTGCTTTTATATCCTGGAAATAAGGGCCTTGAATGTGTTGTGTTTTTAACAGACGAGTCAAAGGTTTTGAGGTTTAAAGTTCAGAGTGATTTTGTAAGAATTGACAGCGTAGCTTGTGGTAGCTGGACCCAGTCACAAACTATTCCTTGGTTTCAATTAAAATTCTTTATGAGACAACTGAACATAATCTATTTATCATAGATAAAGGTGAGGTTAGCCGTTTCAAATTAACCCAGTCAAAGGCTCCCCCTGTGTTTAAGACTCAGTATTTTAGTTTCACATTTGACACCCTGTGTTTTAACTCTCCTCTACGCTGTCGTGTCCCAGCGAGGTATAGTCACTCTCTAGGCCTGTAGGAAGACGTACTGACACTAAACAGCGGCCCCCCTGCCCTCTTTTCCAGCGAATAATATAAAAGTAGAGGCTCAGAGTGACGAGGAGAGGATTGGGGAGGAGGAGAGTGCAGAGGACTTGCGCGTGCTCGATGCCTCAGGAGCCAAACTGAACGGTTCCCATCCGGGCCCCGACGGGAAGGCCTTCTCCCCTGCCGGGGCCATCCGACTCCCGAACGGGAAGCTCAAGTGTGATATCTGTGGGATAGTTTGCATCGGCCCCAATGTGCTCATGGTTCACAAGCGAAGCCATACTGGTAAGAGCGCTGCCCTAACCCTACACTCTTCCATTTCACCTTCCTCCACTCAGACACTGCCGGCCCTCCATCCAATTTCACCATCCTTCCTCTCAGACACAAAAGCAGGCCCCTCAATGTCACCCTCATTCATTTAGGAGATACAAATGGGCCCTTCCATCGCACCTGTATGTACTGTCAGAGAAATGAACATGCCTTCCCATTGCCCTTTCTCTGCCATACATCCCTGCCTTGACCCCTGACCCCTGATGTAAATCAGGTCAGATGTCAGGGGTTAGGGGTCAGAGGTCGAGGTGAGGATAGGTCCTCTGATTGGCTATGGATCGCTGACCTGAGTCTGAATTCTGGAGCGTTTTCTAAAAAGCAAGAGGGGAAGAGGGAACAGAGAGTGTAGGAGTGGTACCTCAGGGAGGCGCGGCCACTGTGCAGCACAACATTTCGCCTCGAGTTTCTCACACATATGTGATATTTTCAGTGACAGTGGCCTCAGTATTCCAAAACCTTTATCGACACTTTTCCCAAACGGAAACGATACAATCTTTTAAAAACCAAGGACAAAACAGGATGACAGGCATACTTTGTGACTGGCTGCCAATAAGTTTAAATAGTTCTCATCAGGGAAAAGTAAGGCTTGTGAAGACAGCACTAAAGAAAAAAATATCTCATTGTAACATGAGAAACTATTCCTAGTTTTCTAATGCTTACTCGAAAAAAACCATTAACTAATCTATGTTCTTCCTATAGGCTGAAACGGTTTCACCATGATAGTCACTTTTTAGAAGGTGCAGAGAGATTTCCCAACTAACCCTGGACAAGTGACAGGAGCACACAGATACTTTGAATTTAATCAGTCAAGCAATTATTATACATGTCCTTGCAACTGAATGACTTTATATCTGTGCTCAATTAATTCTACATCAGATTTATGTTTAATTAACGTACCGGTGTTATATAGTGAATCTTATTTTAAAACAACAGGGAAAAAGTAGACTGCAATAATTGTAATAATAATTGTAGTGAGGTGCAGTTTATTCCATATATCTAAATTACAGACAGGAAATGAAAATAACCTTCCCCTGGCTTATTATGGAATCATTCCAGATTAAGAATACATGAATATGAATATTTTATTAGAAATATTGTACATTATATTTTAAAATAATTTAATAATTTTGTCACATGTGAAATATGCCACTGTCTGCAAATTTAGTATATGATGGTTTATACACATATTTGATCACACTAACAAAGATCCTATACAGTACATAGTATACAGGGCGTATATATCATGTGGAAACTGCGTTTGCACAGCAATCAGCCTGCCCAGCAAAACCCCAGCTGAGCACTACAATTATTACAGCATTAAGAGTATTTTGTATTTAAAATGGATATTCATTTGCAAAGAATCTAACCACTGGGGGAGAACATTGTTCAAAAAGGCATTTAACTGCAGCTCTTCAGAGACTAATGAAACCAAAAATGGAAAAAAAGGAAATACAAGGAAAATGTAAATGCAGAAGAAGGTATAATAACAGATATAATGAAGTGTCTCTCATTTAAATATAAAATATTCTGTGGTGAAACTGTGTTCCTCAAATGCATTTTTAATGAGTTTCATTTTTTTTTTATATTTTTTGCTGCTTCACTGGTGACTTATTTCATAGAGCCTTTGAAAGATGTAGACTGTATTAAAAGCTTTCCTGAGAATGCCACAACACGTCGAGACGGGATATTGGTTTATTCCAGAGCTGCTGATCAGGAAGAGTGGCTTTCAACACAAAGTGTTTCCTTCACTTTATTTAAATGAGTTTGAATTTGCATTGTGATGTGCCGCTCTGATTTTTTTTAGAGACGAAGAAGAAGGGGGGAAAAAAAATGAGATTTTCAGATCAAATTGACCCAGGCAGTGGTGCGTTACAAAACTGGCAGGTTGAGTCTGAAAGGCTCTTGTTCGATCACAGTGCCAGGGCGGCTGAGAGAGGCTGGGAGGCGCGGAGAGAGCAGGAGGAGAGAGGAAAGTCACCCCACTCCTCGCGGCCCCCCGAGCTTTATTTGATTGCATTTCTCCGCGGTTGTCCCGCCGGCTACACTGTTTTAGTGCCCTGGATTAGTGTAGAACAGCGACCCCCACACCGGAGCCGTAATGCTACCCTATTGTGGTTAAGCTTTAATTCTTTTCGCAGTGCTTGTTGGAACAAAGAAATAATTCAGACACCCGCGGGTCTACTCGCAGGGTGGCGGAATTGTTCTCTCCGGGGATCTTGTTGTGCAAACCGACAACGGTGACCCCTTGAAGCCAATTTAAGGGTGCTATTTGTCAGTCAGTGTGTGACATGTGTTCTTGTTTTCTGAATGGCACAAAGAATCACGTTACCCCGATACCCAGTGCGAAAATGCCTGTTATCTTTCATGCTCAGTCACAATTCAGGCCATCATGGCTAAGTATCATTCATTACCCCAGAAATTATAGCAGTTAGAAAATTGGGTTTTCTGTGTAAAGTAGCGTACACACTGGTTACATTTTTGCCACCTAGGTCACATGGTAGACATGAGAATGCTTCCCACACAGAATGAAAAACTGGATTTAAAATGTGTGAACAGCACATCATAGGATCCATCAAGACAGTGCAGAACAGGGATTGTTCCAGTACAGTATACAATTGGATCTACTCCCAGAACAGTAGCTAAAATATAGAGCCTGTCTGCAAACAGCACAGAATGGGGTCTGCACCCAATAAATTATAATACAGCATATGGTTGTCCAAAACAGTACAGCATTGGTCTGACCCGGTGCAGCAGTGACACAGGGTCAAGGACATTTTAGCATAAGATGTGTCCAGGACATCATAGGGTCCATCCCCAGCATACAGATGTGTCTGCTGCAACAATTTCTTAGTTTATAAGTGTGTCTCCAGACAGGTACAGCATAGGGTCTGTCCCAGAACAACAGAATAGGGTCTATTTCCCAACAGTGCAGTACAGGGATTGTTCCAGAACAGTATACAATTGGATCTACTCCAGAACAGTAGCTAAAATATAGAGCCTGTCTGCAAACAGCACAGAATGGGGTCTGCACCCCAGAACAGTAGCTAAAATATAGAGCCTGTCTGCAAACAGCACAGAATGGGGTCTGCACCCAATAAATTATAATACAGCATATGGTCTATCCCAAAACAGTACAGCATATGGTCTGACCCGGTGCAGCAGACACAGGGTCAAGACATCCCAGGACATTTTAGCATAAGATGTGTCCTGGTACATCATAGGGTCCATCCCAGAACAGAACAATGTTTTAGCATAGTGTCTGTCCTAGAACAGGGTACAGTCTATCATAAAACAGCAAAGAATTTCTAATGGTTACAACCTATAGTGTGTTCCAGACAGGTACAGTGAGGGGTCTGTCCCAGAACACTACACAGTTGGTTCTATTACTGTTCGTTATATCAACAGTAGGGCATAGGGTCTGGCCCAGGACATTAGCTCCAGAATAGAGTCAGTCCTCAAACAGCACAGCATGAGGTCTGCACCCAGTAAATTATAATACAGCACATGGTACAGCATAGAGTCTGTCCCAGAACAGTGCAGATATATTCTACCCCAGACTAATACAGTAACGGGCCTGTCCCAGTTACAGTGCAGGGTCTTTCCTGAGCTTTGATAAGTGGTGTGCGCTGCCTTCTTTCCTCAGGGGAGCGGCCGTTTCAGTGTAACCAGTGCGGGGCCTCTTTCACTCAGAAGGGCAACCTGCTTCGGCACATCAAGCTGCACTCGGGAGAAAAGCCCTTCAAGTGTCACCTGTGTAACTACGCCTGTCGCCGTAGAGACGCCCTCACCGGCCACCTGCGGACACATTCTGGTAGGTAGTCTGCGTATGGTTTGTCAAAGTGCATCACAGCTCTGGTAGGTACTGTGTTTGATATGTAAAATTTCCAGGTCTAGTAGGTATTAGGGACTGGCGGTCTGGTGTTACAGAGTGATCCTCAGTTCTGTTGGGTATTTTGAGGAGGAAGTATGCTTTAGTAATGCAAAACCAAGCTCTGGTAGATATGCTTTGTGTGGTATAGCAGAGTGACTCCAGACTTTTATAGGTACTCTGGTTGTGGTATAGCAGAGTGACTCCAGTCTTTAGGAAGGTACTCTGTATATGGCATAGCAGAGTGACTCTGGTCATTGATAGGCACTCTGAGTGTGGTATAGCAGGGTGACTCCAGTTTTTGATAGGTACTCTGCATGGTATAGCAGAGTGACTCTAGGCTTTGGTAGGTATTCTGTATGTGGTCTTGCAGAGTGACTCCAGACTTTGGTAGATTCTATGTGTGTAGTATAGCAGGGTGACTCTAGTCTTTGATAGGTACTCTTTATGTGGTGTAGCAGATTGACTCCAGGCTTTGGTAGCTACTCTGTGTGTGGTATAGCAGGGTGACTCTAGGCTTTGGTAGGTACTCTGTATGTAGTATAGCAGTGTGGCTCCAGGCTTTGGTAGGGACTCTATTTGTGTAGTATAGCAGGGTGACTCCAGTCTTTGATAGGTACTCTTTATGTGGTGTAGCAGATTGACTCCAGGCTTTGGTAGCTACTCTGTGTGTGGTATAGCAGGGTGACTTCAGTTTTTGATAGGTACTCTGTGTGGTATAGCAGAGTGACTCTAGACTTTGATAGGTACTCTGTGTGGTATAGCAGAGTGACTCTAGGCTTTGATAGGTACTCTGTGTGTGTATAGCAGAGTGACTCTAGTCTTTGATAGGTACTCTGTGTGTGGTATAGCAGAGTGTCTCCAGTCTTTGATAGATACTGTGTGTGTGGTATAGCAGAGTGTCTCCAGTCTTTGATAGGTACTCTGTGTGCGGTGTAGCAGAGTGTTTCCAGTCTTTGACTAGGTACTCTGTGTGTGGTGTAGCAGATTGACTCCAGGTTTTGGTAGACACTCTGGAGTGGCAGTGTGGCGTAGCAGAAGGATTCCCAGGTGGCACTGCTGCCGACCCCTTGAGCTAAAGATACTTAACCACAACTGCTTCAGTAAGCATTCAGCTGTACACATGGAAAATATGCAAATGCGGGCTGGCTGTATTTAAAAAGCCATGATGAGGTTGTTGACCTTGCAGATGCATAAAATAATAATGTAATGTTTTAGTGATTTACCTTCCCAATGTACACCAATATTAAAAATGTGTAATGTTTTTCAAAAATACTGATCTCTCTTCACCATTGTGGAGATACTACATCTTGAACAGTTAAAAGATGGTAGAGGCTTACCAGCTTGGCAGAAAAGATGTGAATTGAAAAAAATGAATTGAACCTTGTTTGAGCATGTTTCTATAGCTGCATAGAAGGCTTGAGTAAAAGAGTAAAGAGTACCATTTTATTGACTCCATTTGTCAATAAGGAATTTAAGAAGTGATGATTTGTTATATATAATCAAAGGTAGGTTCATGCCCTTGCATCTCGCTGTGTAGTTATTTGTCCAATAATTTTACAGTAGAACTCACACACTGGGAACTGGAGTCTTTCATAGCTCTGGAAGTTTGTAACTGTGAAAGTAAAACTACCACTTCAGCTATTCAGTGATTGGATTAACCACTTATGTAGTTCTGCTGACATAACCTCAATATTTTTAAAATAGGCTACTCTCATTTGCCCGCCATGAACCTTCATTTAAAATAACTAATTAAACCACGCAGTAGCAGGACAACAGCAAGATCTACAAACATAGCAGAAGCAGTGAGTGCACATGTACCTAGTTGACTAAAACATAAAACCTATCTGTCTTGTGCTTCCAACCAAGAAAAGTGCTAGATAGGGGAATATGCTGACTTACTGATATGAATGTTTTTTTTTTTTCTGGCTTTACAGTTGGAAAACCTCACAAATGCGCGTACTGCGGTCGCAGCTATAAGCAGCGCAGCTCATTGGAGGAACACAAGGAGCGCTGTCATAACTACCTGCAATGCATGGGTCTGCAAAACACCATCTACTCAGGTCAGTGCCTTTAACAGCAGTCTGCATGGGGAAAAAGGGGATTTTACTTCATCCAAACAGTCACTCCTATGTATTTACAAACCCACGATACATTTCGTTACAGATTTAGGTGGAAACTGCAAGGTTATCAGCAGCTACATAGAATTGGATGGCTGAGTTCAAATTTTAAAATTATTTGCCAGGTTTATTGGCTATTTTTTTGCATGATTTTAGTTATGCAACTATAAGTATAAGAAAAAAATGCTTATTTTTTTATATAGTAAATAATTTTATACTACTTGAACTGTAATCATGGGATTAAATCTACATTTTAATTATTTGGCTGACATTTTAAATAAAAGTGGCTCACAGTGAGTACACTTCTTCAGGATTATATTGAAATAATTATTATATAATTGTATATGGGATGAATTTGGAACTTTGAATTGTGAGTAGATGAATCATCATTTCACTTTTAGAAAAAAAAATGTGATTCATTTGTTGGTGGCTGAAGTTTTGGTCACCAGAAAAACACCAAGTTTTACACTGAAAATTTGCACTGTAAACTCTGTGTAAGTGTGTGGATATATTTATGTATGTATTGTATGTAGACTTCAGTTTACGGTAGTGACTACATATCATATATATATATATGACCAATAATATTAGAAGCGTGTTTATCAGTGAAGTTTGTGTCTGGCTGATTTGTAAAGATTAAGAAGAGTCCAGTGGTACACAAGAGGTGATGTAAGAACACAGAGGATGAATGCATGCGCGCATCTGCTATGTAAATTAGCTGTGTGCCGTATCTGTGCCAATTATCTGTGCCGAATAGCTACGTGATGTAGCTGTGTCAATTAGATTTGACATCACAACTTCCCGTTAGCTGTGCGCATTAGCTGGAGCTTGTAGCTAGGTATATTAGCACGAGGAGATGTAAGATTCAGGGCCTCTGGTTTCTCCATGTGTGAGGCGTTAGTGTCAAGGCCTTTTATCTTTGTCTTTTCCCTGATTACGTTAGCCTTCGATGCGCATTGAGTGCTGACATTTGGCATTTTTCTGCCTTTAGAACGAAAAAAAACCAAACAAACAAACCCACATTGTGGATTTTATGAGACAGATTCCATTACCTTAACTCTAAACATAACTTTTCTGTCTTGCTTTCCAGTAGTAAAGGAGGAGGGCACCCAGAATGAGCTGAGTGAAGACTTAAGCCAGACCGGGACAGAGAGGGCGTTGGTGCTAGACAGACTAGCTAATAATGTAGCCAAACGTAAGAGTTCTATGCCACAGAAGTATGTGGGTAAGGGCTGACGTATGTTTCTTTGTGTTTCTATAACACCAAGCTGTGTACCTTTTACATAGGCCCTAGGCATAAATTACATTCATTAAGACAAGGCGTTCAGCCTTGTGTTCACTGAGTATTTTATTACTTCTCATCATTATCATTGTATGACGCTGTTTGTTTCCTATTTCCTGTTGACCTTCTGTTTTGCCCTGCTCTCTGTTGTCAGTCACATGTAGCCTTTAGTAACACACTACAATATTACACTACTATGGCCAGAAAAGGTCTGTGCCCTTATTTTTATGATAACTGATTTTATATAAGTAGGATATTTACAATTAATAGTGTAGATGGTCTTATTCTGCTATGCACTTGTCCCCAGAAAAAATAGTTAATCAAATGTGTGTACTGGAAGTTTAGAAATTAAAAATGACTTCCTTTTAAAATGGTAACATTTGCAGGAAAATATTGATTGGTTAGTGACAAGTCTGTCCTAGTAGTTTGTGTCCATAAAACACTTTGGATGGACAGGCATGTAAGCAGAAATGTGCAATGGGTTCAGTCAATGAATGTACCACAGACTCCCAAACCAAAGCAATTCAGGGGCCATACTGGATCGTTGCATGCCAACATTTTGTCAGTGTCAAACTATGTATGACACTCTTTTCCCCTGCCATATTCTTTAGACAATCACACACTTTCTATTCTGTCTCCCTTCCTTACATGGTTATTCCACTTAGCGTTTTGATTGGGGACCTCTTTGGCGGCTCTTTGTGTCACGTTAAATGACAGAGTCACTAAAAGTGGTGTTACCTGTGTTATCAACTCCTTCAGTTTATCGTACTTTTAAACTGCGAATAACTGGCATAATTATAGAAGCTAATGAGAGACATAACAGTATGGTTTTGCTTGAATACAGTTAAAGTCAAGTTAAGCATTCCTTTCCTGACTGAACACACTTTACTTTTACCATAGACCACGATAAAGTCGCGCTCGGAACAACGGTACATTCTAATTCTAACCATGTCTCTGCCAAAATGTGACCAGGACTCATGCGAGGCAACGGGCCTCTATCCCCTTTTAATTTTCCACACGGAGAGATCCTGCCTCCACCAGGGCGCAGGAGTATCTAGCCCTGGAGCTTCAATTATCAAAAACAAATCAACAATCAAATTCATAATTTTGCTTTCACATAATAATGATACTTATTAAAGTAGCATAGACTATGCCACGTTTATGAACAGTTTAGCGGATAAATTACATTTATCCCCAAAAAGTTCTTATGTGCAAGCCCTTAAGTTCCTCGCTCAACAGAAATCATTAACTCCACGTACTGTGGATTATTCACAATTCTGTCATCAAATTTCGCGGAGATGTCTTGGTCGCGGAACACGCTGTTTGCCTGCATGAGAGTACCCGATTTCAGCCATGTCACAAAGAGAATAACACAAACATATGTGCATTAAAATTAAACTAAAATAATATTTCATAATGTATCGCGTTTCTCTCTGCAGGGCGGCATAACATGTCGAGTAAGCCACATGTGCAGAGTTGATAATTTAATCATGTCTGAATCATTTGATGTGTTCGTCGCATTGTAGAAACAGCCCACACTTTTATCACGTTTTGGTTGTTCAGTTAAACGCCAAACCACTATTTAATTACATGCACTGCATTCCTGTTTTTGTGAGGATTTCCGTCAATAATGCGTAAATGTCTATACAGGTGAGGGCGTATAGACTTTCTTGCTGACTGTCATTTTCCAGGAGTTAAAACGATCTAATACAATGTAATTTGAATAAATACTACTCACACCTTACCTGTTTACTTCGCAAAACAGGGAAACATGCTGTATGGGTATTGCTTGTAAAACTACAGTAGATACATATGGTCTGAAATGTGGGCACAAGCTCACATGCTTTCAGGTTTAATTATAATTAATCAAAAAAGTTGACTCCAAATTGAGAGTAAGTACTCTATTCACAAATCTCTGCGTAGCACTGTTGATAAATGAGCCTCCCTGGGGTAAAGGTCTGCTGATTTTTATTGCAGCACAACATTTTAATTAACAGTACAAACAAAACACAGCCGAGATTTGCTCCCGAGGATAAGGTTTGGAAACTCCTGGTCCTCTGATCGTCTTGGCATGTGGACTGCCGATGCCAACTGCGCGTGAGGATAACTCTGGCGCAACAACCGCGCAGCTCAAATTTGGAAGAAAGGTCACAAATGACAGGAAAAGAGTAGCCAAGCAAACAAAATGCTCACATGTGCATTGTGAGCCAACCGTAGAAGAAAATTAACTTGTTCGATTTCAGTGAAATCAGACATCCCAATACTGAAAAAGAAAAACAACACATGCACATTAGAAAGTGGCACGTGCTTTTCATATTTAAACTTTTTCAGTGATTAAATGTGATTTTTTTTTAATGCTGACCTCTTCTGTCTTCGTTAACAATGCGCATTCTACTGGTTTAGGGTTTGATTGGTTTACACGCACATTTCGCGTAATAAACTAGAAACCTTGAGCCGTACAACAAGGAAGAAAATCTTGCTCCCCTCAGAATATACAAAAGCCTACATTAAAAGTTTCTTTGAGTTATAAGGACTGCCCTACCCGTGACATCTCCCATTTCTAAACTGAAGTTATAGAGTAAACACGTATCCAGTACAGTGGTACACATTTCGCTACAGTGTAACTGCCCGCACAGGCGACTGGCACAAAAAAAAACTGTCGAAAAAGTTGCCTTTTTCCGCCGCTGTTGTCTGAACAGTGATTTGTGATTCTGTCACACAGTCCACGTAACGACATATGAGACATTGTTAGCTTGAAGTAAAACAAAGTACACATATGTATGAATTATTCGTAACAGTCCAGACAAAGCCAAGTACGTTCAAAGGCACAAATCACCGCACATCGTTCAACAGTTACACCGCATCGCCTGACAGCTTTCTTCGATAGGATACTGCTTTTGGTAAAGTAATTTGTCACTGGTATTGAAGCTGACTGACCGGAGCCAGTTTGCGCCTTTGATTGCGCCATATACAGGAAGCGACAGTTTATGGATGTTCGGTTGTTCCCTGTTTTAACCACAAATCTCCCGGTGACATCCCCAATTTCCAAGCTAGAGAGTTAGATACAATACACAGTTGTGCTGCGGATACAGTAAACGTGTGACAAGTGCCTTTGTGTAGGATTTCGGTGCTACACTGTCGCCACTGGCGAACAGCACAAATGAAACAGTTGCCATTAAACATTTGCAACCGTTTTAGTCATTATCCCGAGCCCTGTAACTGCATAGCATTGTGAAGCCTAACCAATTGTTTAAATTAACTCTCCATTGACTTCCAATTCCAGTGGAAGAACGCAGCTATAAAATAAACAATAGTGAATTAGTTCTGTTAACTAGATGTGCAACGTTAGATATGCACGACGTACCCGATTGCTATTTTAAACTGATATGGGATTGTGGTGAAAATAAATCTGAGATACGGGCACAACAGTGAGAGATGGGTAGGATAGTTAATCCTGATTTTCAGCAGTTCAAGGATCCTGAGAATTGACTATATGGACCTGCTGCTTAGATACTGGTTGATTTCCCTCCACTCTGTGGAACATTTGGTCACTTTGATGTGGTTTTTGTCCACTGTGAGACCCATGGACATATAAATTTTGATCAATGACTGATTTTAGTCAGATTACATTTTTTGTGCTGTTTATGGGACCTGTGGTCAAATTTGTTTCGATTTTAGTCCTGGATGCTGGATTTAGTCCCCTACAGCAAAAATTGTATAATCTTGGGTTAACCTGTATTTTCTACAGATGTGATCACTG
The DNA here is from genome assembly GCA_022829145.1 of Albula goreensis. Taxonomy (NCBI): domain Eukaryota; kingdom Metazoa; phylum Chordata; class Actinopteri; order Albuliformes; family Albulidae; genus Albula; species Albula goreensis. The sequence continues at coordinate 8,029,833 of CM040750.1, read as the reverse complement.
CTCATTTGGTTCAGTAAAACTTAGTCCACCTAAAGAGAGAGATGGGTTGGTGATTAACTATAACCACTGAACAGTTCCCTATAAACATTCGGTTCCTTTGTTTTATTGCAAGACTTGAGGTACAGAGTAGGACGATGGCAAAACTATAACTGCTGATCAGGTTTAATGAGGCTCGACAGTAGATATTTTTAAACCACAGAAATCAAAAGTGACATAAACATGCTGTACCCTTTGTGAGTACAAGACTGGTTTGAGAGTTACAAAGGAAGACAACAGAATGGATCAAATTGTAAATTCACATGATTGTATATTAATTCTAGTATAAGGTGTTTTTTGACAATCCATTGATGGCCAATTTGTTCTTTAATTTCTAGGTGAAAAGCGACTGTCAGACCTGTCCTTTGAAAGCGGGGCATCCGGTTTTAAGGATAATGAGCTGATGCAGCCCCATGTGATTGACCAGGCCATCAACAGTGCCATCACCTACCTGGGGGCGGAGTCATTGAGGCCGCTGGTGCAGACCTCTCCGGCCTCCTCCTCCGACGTGGTCGTCTATCCACTCCAGAAGCCGGTCCTCGACGGCCACGGCCCCAACAACGGCCAGAGCATGTCGGCCAAGGACAGCGCGGCCGAGCACCTGCTGCTGCTGTCGAAGGCCAAGTCCGCCTCCTGCGAGCGCGAAGCCTCGCCGAGCCACAGCGGCCAGGACTCCACCGACACCGAGAGCAACAACGAGGAGCGGCCGGGCGGGGGCACCGGCCTCATCTATCTGACCAATCACATCGCGGCCGGGGCCCGCAACGGGGCGCTGCCGCTGGTGAAGGAGGAGCAGCAGCGGCAGTACGAGTCGCTGCGGGCGACCGCCATGGAGCTGCCCTCTGACCCCTTCAAGGTGATCAGCGGGGATGGGGAGCAGGTGAGAGCATACCGCTGCGAACACTGCCGGGTGCTCTTCCTGGACCATGTCATGTACACCATCCACATGGGCTGCCACGGCTTCCGCGACCCTTTCGAGTGCAACCTGTGCGGCTACCGCAGCCAGGACCGTTACGAGTTCTCCTCGCACATTACCCGAGGCGAGCACCGCTACTGAACACACACACACACACACACACACACACACAGAAACATATGCAAAATGAGGGCACTTTTTGGGAACATAAATACACTCAGATTCACAAACATGCATAATTCTGCATACATGAACACAATCTCTTGCCCTCTCACACACACTCACACGCACATCGGGAGCTCTTGGTCATTTTTATACACTGAGCTGAAGTTGCATGTTTCTTTGTTAAGAGCTCATTTAATAGGAACCCATTTTCAGGACAGAACTATCATAAACATTACGCAATGCTATGGACAGCTTCTGGTTTGAACTTTTATTTGATAGGTTAACAAAATCCACTGAGCAATATTACTCAATGGCTTCTAAATAAGAAGTAAGGTGAAGCTAGGCTGGTGACACCTGAATTGAGTTTTCTATGGAAACATTTCCTCTGTTGTTGTCAGATAACATGATCTGATTCATCTTCCCTTTTCAGATTTAAACTTAATTTCATTCATAAAAACTATGGAATAGGATTGAAAGACAGATACACAAGGTTACAGTAGGGCTAGGATTAATTAATACTACCAAGCCATCTTAGATAAAATGTGATTTGAAGCAATGACATTTTTTTTTCTTGGCCAGATTTAAACAAATCTGGTATATGCTTGTGAGAGCACCAGTGTTAACTCTTATCATAAATACTTAATAATGGATTAAAGCAATAAATGAATTAATGTTGTTTTTAATGTAAGGTATCATGGGTTAGAGTGTCCCGTCCAATTTTATTAATGTGTTAGGATCTGAATGGTGCGAGCTACTTTACATCTGTAACATAAGTTACACTGACTGTATTCCTGTGGTCTGCATAATGTTGCCAACAACATTATAGGAAATATTTTATACCTGTACATCTTCTCAAATTTCATTTCATATTTCCATGCAGAATTTTTAATCTTTTTTCAGACAACATGTTTTAAGAATTTTGATATGATAATAAGTCATATTCTTGTAAAATGTACATCAAGAGAACGGTCCCAATTTTATATGGCTCCTTAAGTCTCTTCCTTTGTGATATGCAAGATTACTGTGGCAATTTCCTTTGATTGATTCAGTTATCATTTTTCTTATGGCTTGGTGGTTTTGATTGAGTCTAGACCACAGTGCATTTTAAATATAAAACATAAAACTTTGGATAATAAGTAATGTTGCTGTCCTTTTCATAAACTGGAAGGATAAAAACCCAAGGGAAACATGATGCATATTTTCAGAGTGAAGTAAAATTAAGCACAGTGTGCTCTTAATGTCTCATCTGTCCTCTGCTTCTGTACATTGTGTAAAAAAAAAAAAAAAAAAATCTTTGAAACGCTTGCTTATTTTGTGGTGCTGTTTTGTGAAGTGCAATTCTCACACTTCTATGTTTTGAAATACAGAACTGAAAATATATAATATTCTGTAAACTGCATGTACATAAAGTTTAACATATATCTACCAAGCAAAATATATACATTCAATGCATCATTTCAAATTAGGAGTTACTGAGCTCAGAACGAACCTATTGTCAACACTGTCAAAAAGGGAGGAAAGAGGGATGTTTCTTAGAATTACGAGGCATATTCTGCTTGAATAGCATTTGGAGTATGTGCCAACAATTTCTACCAGCCAATAACAATTAACAATTTTGTTAATTAATTATAAAAAGTATTGTAAGGTATTAGTTACCATTTCATTAAAATATGGAACATTTCTATGTCAGCTTTATGTTTTTTTATTTTATTTTATTTTATTTAAGATGAACGTCGTTTTTTAACCAGATTGGTAACGGTGAATTTATGACCAAAGTGAATTTCAGCTTCAGCTGCCATGGACATCACATAGGTCAGACTAATAATAGATAATAAACTGGATTCGTGATACCATTATTTAAAATAGATTTCTTTTGTGCTACTGTACTTGTTTTTTTTTTTCTGCACTTTTGTGTTTAAATAATAGCCTGTTCTGCACATTTCATTTATATTATTTAATCTGAAGTAATTTGTAAAAGACATGCTTGCAAAACATCAATAAAAAATCTTTTTGTATTAGACCAAGCCTCCCTACTCTGGATTTGATCTTGATTTGGTTTTATTCTCTTGTTCACACCAGGACATAAACGCCTGACCGTTTATCAAACAGCATGTGGTGTATAGTCAGCTTTACAGTTCATATAAATAATCAAAAATATTAGGCTAATCTGTCAACTCTTCAGTATATTAATATTTAAATGTGATTTGTTTTAAATAAATTTCTAATTTTCTTCAGTTTCTAATAAAAAAGGCAGAATTGAAACAGCACAAATTTTTTGCCCCATAGCCAAAATATTAGTTGTACCATTTAAGTACATATATGGCTTTACTTGGGTGATTTGATTGGCTAAACACCTAATTACATTTGCATACAATTGCATCTCTTACCCTTTGCATTTATGACACAATCTACATTTCCATAGGATAAAAATTGTAACTTCAAAGTTGAATATTTGCTTAAACGGTAGCCAAGAGCATCCAAACCTTTTCTTTTTACAACAGATATGGGACAGTCTGGAATCTGTAAACACAGAAATGTATATATTTCACAAGGGCAAATCCCCTACATTCTTAGATGTGCAATGCTCTCCCATTTGGCAAGATGGACATCATTGGAATTCAGCATTCACAAGTCATATGCAATACAAAGGTAGCTAGCAATATTTGAATCATTTACCACTTTTAGGGTGGTGCATTTTCTTTCAGAAGTATTTTGTAATGTTCAAGTTAGTTATCATCGATTTTCTGCTTGGTCCTTGATATGGCTTCAACATTACAAATACACAAATGCTTATTTATATCTGAGATTTCATCACTGTGGCAGGTTGCATAGAGAAATTAAGGAAGTCTGGAGTTAAGACTGCTGAAACATATTTGAGTCTCTGATTAGCAACAGTGCGGGTGAGTTTAAGTTACACCTAACATACAGTAGCTTCACAATCATTTTTGAAATAGTAATTTTGATGTTTTGATTTGATTTGCTAATAATTTGTTTGGATTGAGGATGCATTGCTAATGTTGATGGGCAGGATATATGTGCTACAACCAGGCCAGAAAATGCTACTAGCTAATGGATAATCTGGTTGCCAAGGAGGGTTAGGGTAGCAACCGAGCTAAAGAAATCAGCCAGTCCTCCACTACCCTATGGTAGTCAAATTGTAATAGTCTAATGGATTTAACATATGGAAAAGATTATACTTTTTTTTACCATTTCAACAGCAGTAAGGAAATAAGACAGCTCATTTGAAATACATATTGGGTTTCACCCAGTCCATCCATGTTAAATCAAAATGACAAATTAAAATCTGGGAAAAAATAAACCTCAATAATTTTCCTTAAGCTCCTTAATGAAAACTTTCAAAATGGAAATTAGAACAAGGCATTCCCAAAAGATGGGCATGAAGGGCCTCACAAATCCATAAATCATCCATAATAACCTTCTATAATAAGTCTTCACCTATTTTCATTTTGAAGTACAGATAAGGACTCAAATACACCTTAAATAAAAAAATTCTATAAAATAAAATGTTCCTATAAGAACGGAACATTTTTCAGGGAGAGGGTGCAGCTCTTTTAGAACTTGGCATGGCCACAGTACATCAAGAAACTCGTTCAGGTTTTCTGATTTCATACTGTGCCAGGAGGGTCATACATGGGGGCAATAGAACAGACACAGGTAATTGCCTAATTAATCGCTAATAAATTAGTGCAGCCATTTTAGCTTTCTTCAGATTATAAACCTGTGCACACATTCCACTTGAAAGAAGCCAAATCATAAGATGGCTACCACCAAATCCAGTTTTTTTTAAACCAGGATGCATTTACTCACAGGATTACAAGATGACAGCATATTTGCTGGCTTGTGTTGTGATAAATGTGCTGACTAATGCTGACTAAGCACTCCACAGACCAAAATCAAGGGTATAGGGTATAGTCGGCCAGAGGGAATAGATTTATCTGTTACTGTTTTTCTTTTCTTGATTCCTTATTTTCTTTTGATGCTTGTATTTTGTGATTTTTTTATTATGTGATGAAACAGCGGCATGTTATAAGTATAAACCTGATAATCACAAAAATATTAAATGAGAGTTACAGGGTTTCAATTCCCCTTATGGGAAACAGGATTGTACTAGGCACAGATAATGAACAGAGTCATTTGGATGAAAGATCTCCATAAGGCCATGTTAAAATCACTTCCTGAAATATCAATTACAATGTGAATCATTTAATTCAAAAGAAAGAAGATTTTGTTATATTGAAATTACTTCATAAGAAATCTAATGATGGCTTACGGTGGAAATTCCAGAAAGACACTGAACATTTCCAAATGCAATTTGGGAACTCAGATATATCCATTTCAGGGGGGAAATTCCTGCGGAATTATTTGGGGTTAAATCCAAATTAAGCAGCATTACCAATTCCTTCTTCGGGATAGAACAAAAATACCCAACATAACAAATAATAAATAATACAAATCTCACAATTTCATAAGATGATAAATTTGCTAAATCTATAACAATAATATGTATGGTATTATCATAGATGCTACAATGATACTTATTTTGGAATTGCTGGATAGTCTCATTAATGGAAATATCACATTTGCCATTTACCTGAATATAACTATATAGCAGTATTTTAAATGTTATGATTTATTGGCTTTACTGTCATTTGTAAGATTTTCATTAGTCTACAGACTGTCAAGAGTACACTTTTACGTTTTTTAGAGACTTTTCCATCCCAAGGTCTGGGTCCACTAAATTTATTTTCTATTTCTTTTGAAAGATTTGTTTATTCCTTGTTCATTAAATGTTGAGTTACTTTAAAGCTTAGCAAGCTCCACCTTTCCTCTGTTGTCAACTATGACAAACTACTGTCTCTGTTGTGGTATAACGGCACCTGAATTTCAGGGATACTGTAACCATTATGCTGATCGTATTTGCATTCAGTCAGTTTCTGTTGTTCTCTCAGTATGACTGGGCACTATGTGTAGTCTTGTGCTGGATGTTGTGCAGATGGAAAATTTACATTTCTGTGACACTCGGGAATACAGGTGGACGCGGATTCCAAAGATTGTGAACAGAAGTTTCTGATAACTCTGAACCTCGTCTTTCCTACCTTAGGCATGAAAAATTGCTTCCTCCCTCCCATTTTGTATTTCATTCAGTCATATTAGTATACACTTTTTCCTGCTTCCTTTACTAAAGTGAGTCCAGAGATATGAAAATTGCCATAATTCTAGGAAAATGTTCAAGTCTGACATCTGTAACACCTCTCTTACTTTATTTCACATATCAGTCTCCAGAGTTTTTCCCAGTTTGCCACCAATATGACACATTTTTCTGATTGGACAGTTAAGGCCAGTCAATCATGTCAATCAACATAAACTTCCTCTGACATGAAACTTCCTCTATCTCTGTCAGTAGCCAAATGATTGACAGTCATATTCTCTCCCAGAAATGAATAGAAAGGTAACTAATATGTCTGTGAAAAACATGATATAATGTTACTCTCAATATAATGAAATCTGTAAATAGGCATCATCAATTGTATTCAACTTACTTTTGTGAACCTCTATGAACCAATTATTTTTTTGAGACAGCCTCCCCTTAAGCAACTCAAATTTGAAGTCAAATTTCACCATTCCCTGTCCAGTCCACCCAATGAGGAAAGGGGAATGTATATTTTGTTGCTATCTGTATTTGCCATGCATATTTTGTTGCTGCTCCCTGTATTGGCTGAGGCTTTCTATATTCTCAGTTTCTATAAAAGCAGCAAACAAATAACCAGTGCTTAGTCATTTCATGATGCTAACGGTAATGTTGGGTTATCGTTCTTATCTTTGCCTTGTCTTCACATTAAATAAAATCAAAGTACCTCTATTTAATTCTCCACAACAGATAATGGTGTTTGTGGTTGTCAGGGAAAAAGTGGACGCTTTAAGGCATTTTTGTTTCATTTTAACAGTTTTTGACTAGTTTGATGAGTTTGAATCAATTCAAACATCTTATTTGTCCAATTCAAATATGTATTTGAACAAGAAAACATTTGATTAATCATAAGTCAATGATTAATTTAACTAAAAAATGTGAATGGGCTGCATGCAATGGGAACTCATGTTACTTCTGCATCCTGGGAAATTGCTAGGGCTCAATTTCAGCCATACAGTTTTGGTCATGTAAAAGACATTATGAACACTGAAAATACCTATTAGCCACACGGGGCACTGATTTCAATGATTTCATGCTAAGTAGGTGTAGCTTAATGCAAATCGATTTGTTTGTTTTATACTGACACCTTCGTAGTTTTTCCCTTAGCGGCAATACTCTGAAAAGATTAAATCAACCAGCATCCATGTAGGTGAGCTGGTCTTCAAATGAGGTGTGATCAGGTTCATTGCTGGCATGTACTGCACATGCCCTATTTAGGCCCCTCCCCTTCCCTAACACTCAACAAAAAAAAGCTTATCCAATTTGCAGAAAATGTCTCTAAAAAGGAGTACCAAAGTAACAAAACTCTTTGCCCATCCTTCAACACCATACAATGAATCCTGGGTAAAGCTGGCTTGAAATTTTGTTTCACGCTATACATGTCATTAGCATTCTTACATCTTCAGGATCTGATAGTGGAATGAAGCAAGTCCTTGGTTGCTGCTAACTGGGGGTTTTTGTTCAAACTGAAGACACCTAGACACCTAGACTGACGTTTAGGGAAACACTGCTTGTCATGATGCTCCATGCCTAACGGCAGCGACTTTCATCATTTCCTGCCGTCACTGGCAACAGTTTCCTACTTGTTGGGGTCAGCCTGGAAGGCTATTATGTTCCTGTTAGCCACATCCTGTGAAAAACAGCTTAGCGTGACTGGTGGCTCTCTTTGGCGCACCAATCTCTTCGTATAGTCTGACCCTGAGGAGACAGCCATCTTCATCCATCATATTGGACCAAGCCATCTGGGACATCTCCATTTGAGGACAGCAAGCACATTGGGCAGGTTTGCTGTGGTAAGAACTTCTGGACTAGTTATCATGTCCTGAAGTGACACCACTGTGCGGAAAACACATAGCTGAACACAGCTACTGCCTCCACAGGGATGTTGTTTAGGATGGTCAGAGGTGAAGAAATGTTATAAACCATCGAAAACAAAAAAATGATATTATCAGACCTCCTATATCAAGATAACTGCTGGAAGCTATCAAGGTAGAGTTTAAAAAAAAAATTCAGTTCACTGAATATTATTATCTAGTTTAGCAATAGAACAAAATAAATGAATATAGATGCACTATTTATCAGTTCTGAGTTGCCTTTATGCATGTTCTCATTCAATCAATCCAACTTGATACTCCTCTGCCATGTTTGGACATTCCACATCGTGCCTTGATTTTCGCAGGTCAGCAAGAATCAATTAAATGGAATTTTTTTTGGAGCTTTGCGGCCTTGTGTGGGAAACCGCGTAGCACTGCAGGCGACGTGCATAGCAGACGAAAAGTAAAGAAAACCTAAAATATTTTAGAAGTCATAAATTCCTAAAATATATAATATTAATGTATTTTATCATTTAATAACATAAATATACAATTTTTTTACGTGGGTTATCCACATCGCGGGGGGCTGAGCCCCTAACCCCTGTGATGTGGGAGGGTCAACTGTAGTCTATATTTGGAAGGCTTGCCACAACTGACCGTCATCTGAATGTACTAGTCAAGCAGTCATAATTTACCATGGTGTTGGTGAAGCTGACCATTGTGCCGTATCTCACCCTAATCAGTGATCCCGCACATTTTGCACATGTTGCGTCTTCCTCTTTGGTGAGTCTGTGAAACTGCAACTTGTGGACAATGGTTTGAAACAGACAATACACACATATTTTAAAAAAGCATGTGCTCTCACAGAGTGAGAGCAGGTCTCATAGTAACGAGAACAACTTGAGAATACAACTGGGTGTTCCAGAGAAAACAGTGTAGCACTGTACCACTGCTGGTAGCTGCTTTTAGACCATGGCAGGGTGCATGTAGCTTGGTGCACAAAATCACAATGTGGATAGACAATAGTTTAAAAATTAGCTGTGTAAGTCGAGGTTAACATACATTGTGCTAGTATAGGTGTAGGTCGGAACACACGATGACAGGGTGTTTGCGGGTGGTTAGGATATACAATGTGCTAAGGTGAGTGTAGACTAGCGTATATAGTGGCAGTGTGGGTGGAACAGTGCTAAGGTGAGTGTAGACTAGCGTATATAGTGGCAGTGTGGGTGGAACAGTGCTAAGGTGAGTGTAGACTAGCGTATATAGTGGCAGTGTGGGTGGAACAGTGCTAAGGTGAGTGTAGGCTAGCGTATATAGTGGCAGTGTGGGTGGAACAGTGCTAAGGTGAGTGTAGACTAGCGTATATAGTGGCAGTGTGGGTGAAACAGTGCTAAGGTGAGTGTAGGCTAGCGTATACAGTGGCAGTGTGGGTGGAAGGTGGTATCGCCAGTGCGTTTCTCAGAGGGTGAGGGTGAAGCTGAGGCGTGGCAGTCAGGTCTGAATCTGCCCAGTTAGGAAGCTAATCAGCTCAGCGCAGGGACGACAGCAGACAGATGGCTGCTCTGTGATTCGGCAAAAACGGGAAGCAACTGTAGCCAGTTGTGCGTTCCCCCCCACCCCCAACACGCTTCACTGGAGCCTGAGGAGGGAGCGTATTTGCATAGGCAGGAAAATCTGGTATCCGGCTTGGATCACAGGTCCAAATCTGGACTCTCATTTCTGCTTTCTCTGTGAGACTCTTGCCCCTGACAAATTAATTAGTAAGGGAACAATGTACAATGTACAAGACTTTCATTATTTCCCTCAATTAAAAATCTGAAGTGGAAACAATAGAAAAGAAAAACTTAGGTCTGATAACATTCAGGAGAGCTTTGTTTATGTCCTCAACAGTTAAAATGAGTCATATCCGTCCATCAGGTATCTTTATGTACTTATCGCAGAAGAACATCATTTCGAGAAAAAACATGGAAGGAAGATAGTAAAATGCGTGGTTGAGTGTTGAATAAGTGCAGCACTTAATTCTGTTTTACTGATTGAAACTCTGGTTCCAAATGGTGAAGTAACCTTCACTCTCCAAAGAGATTAGGAGTCCCCGTTTCACAGGGTCTGTGTTTTGCGACTAGCACAAATACCAGAAGCATATCAGGAAACGGCCATCGCTACTGTAGCAGTGCTACAAGCCATGCATTTACCACAGCTGTCCCGCTAACGCTTTGATCAGGCCTCTGGGAAGAGTGGACTACTTGCACTGCTGGCTTGTTGTACAAAGTTTGGAAGCTGTGGCCAGCCACACAACTTGGGCTTCATCTGAAATATTTATCACCGCCTTGACAAAAAGATGAAAAATGAATGAAACAGGCTTTTTTTTTCATGGCCTTCCAGGTTCTCAAAGATTGTTTCATGAAAATTACATGACAGTTTCATTTAATGTGTGTAGCTCCCATAATCAGGTGGCACTGCTACAACAGACAGTACATATATAGGGAACACGAGAAAATGAACTTGTTGGACAAGGAGACCAGACACTCATTTGAATCCCAGTAGACAGACTTCAAATAGATCTCCAGATCCCACTGGAGTACCAGTGCCTTACTGTAATACATTAGTGCACATTAATATTGGTCTGGGGGAAGAGGACAATTTTGCCCCCTTGTGGATCCACAGTGCAGCACCACTGTCACAGAACCTTAACATGAGAAATAATTAATGGGAAAAGCTGTTTAATTTCCATAATCCTTAAATAGTGACACGTTTTCTTTCTGAGTGTTACTGCTACATTGACTTGATGAACATTGATTAGTTAATGTCTCCCCAGAATTGTGTCACCCTACAGGTGCGTTGAAAACAAAATACAAACTGAACTGAGAAAACATCAATACCGTGAAGCTTCTCCAATAGATCAGGAGGAAGTAGCTCTCCATCTGACTTCTCCAATTCACATGGCATATATCCTTTGCAATTTTTCATACTACAGTTAGGATCTGACTGGCCAGCCAGGGGACACACAGCTGAGAGAAAAACATGTGCCTTTATCCTTTAAACTATGCACCACCCATAGGCCTGACAAGTGCATTCACTGTAAATAGAATAGAAATTATAAGTTATAATTTGTATCTCATATATACATTTACAATTGCACATTTTATATGTATGAGAATGAATATGCAGAAGGAAGATGCCCTTGTCTCTTTCCAGTTGTGCTTTATCTTGCTGAACATTTATTTATTTACAGGTCATTGCCTATATCTACAGTTATTTTGAATAACTATGCAAAGCAAAATCCTGTACTTCTTTAAATGTGCTTGAACCACTGCTGAAAAAAGATTTGTTTTCAAAAAATCACCATGCATATGCTTCTGTGACAACAGCAAATAATATTTACGGATATTATAGATCAATGCCCACAGGAAAACTAAAAATGTTACAAGTTGACATTGTCCTCTTGTTGTATGACATAATAGTTATCTGTGTGGAATCTAAGATCCATATAACATGATTCTAGCTCTGTCCAAAAATAGAAAATCGAAAGCAACCAGCTCCTCAGGAACAACTGGGAATGCCCCCAGGCAAACTAGATGTATAGAATGACTGGCATTTCAAGTATAAAATTATTTAACATTAAGTTTTTTTTTTTTTCCCCGGGACAGCCATATTTTTTAGCTGTGTGCTGTTGTTGCACTAAGTTTGCGAGTTTGTGTTCTTTTTTTTTCCCTGGACTGCCACCTGCACACTGAAACCTCATGTGCAATGAGTTAAAATTCAAGCATCCGTTCCTCACTCAAGCAATAGAGCGTAACACTTGCGCGAAAGGAAATGGGGAGTTTTGATGTTAAACTGGCTCTTCAAATTTGCATACTTTCAATGCAGCAAACAATATTAAAAACTGAAATGAATAAAAGTATACACTTTTAATTGGATAACACTATCCATTTAAGATGAAAAAGGGAAGAGTATTCAACATCTCCTGACTTGTCAGTGAAAATGTTGCCTCACTTCCTGTGTTAAAAGGAAGTGAGGACATTCATAGTGAAAATCGACTGCAAAAAATTTTAGGCAACGCAGCTTCCAAGCATCTGTTACAGTCATTACAGCCTTATCATGAAACTATCATAAAACACAAAAACAACTTAAATGTGTACTACTCCATGTGGAATTCCTTATATGATGGTGCCAAGGCATGCATTAAGTAAAACTAGCAGGCACCACTGTAGTCATTTTATTTACACATTCATGGAGGAAAAAATTACAAAAATAAGATAGTTACATGACACTTCAGTCACTAATACAAAACAAATAATGTATCAATTGGGAGTTAAGTAATGCTTACAAATAATAAACATCACAGCATTGCTACTATATAAACAGAAATGAAGTGAAACTTTCAAATAACACCTGAATACTCAGATACATAGAGAATTCCATAAATAATTGCTCCTTAATTTATTCTATAAAACAGTAAAACACACAACATTAGGGAGGTGACAAAATGACTATATGCATTTTTTTTCATGAATTCAATTTAAGTAAAGAGATTCTAATTCAGATGACATGAATAACTATATTCATTTATTTGGAGAGTTATTAAACATTGTACACTATTCAGAGAATGTTTCCGATAAAGAAGTAGTGTCTGTGTTATCTGCCACAGCCAAAGGTTTTGTTCCATTCCTCATAGAGCTGCAGGTCTTTAGGAGACACGCTGGGTCGTACGGTCTTCAGAGCCTCCTGGAAGTCAGCGTAGAGAATGGGGCGGACCTGCTCAGGGGTGATGGTGGCGATGTCGGTGATCTGGATGCTCCGGATGGGGCCGAGGGCCGCCTCGCGGCACAGCTGGGTCATGTCGGCCCCAGAGAACCCCTCGGTGCTTGCCACCACGCGCTCCAGCTCATCCGCCGCCAGCTCGCACCGTTCCCGTGACATCAGCCGGGTCACCATCTGCCGGCGGGCAGCGTCCTCGGGGAGTGGGATGTAGAGCCGCTTCGCCAGCCGTCGTCGTGCCGCCTCGTCGATCTCCTGTGGCCGGTTGGTGGCCCCCACTACCAGGATGCGGTCGTCTGCGGACGTGGCCGCCCCGTCCAGCTGAACGAGGAACTCGGTCTTGATGCGGCGGGACGAGTCGTGCTCACCGTCTGTGCGCTGGGACAGCAGGGAGTCAATCTCATCTATGAAGATGACAGCGGGCTGGTGGCAGCGGGCAATGGCGAACAGGGCCCTCACCATCTTCTCACCCTCGCCCACCCACTTGGAGGTCAGGGAGGAGGCGCTGATGCTGAAGAAAGTGGCTCCCGACTGGCATGCGATGCACTTGCCTATTAGGGTCTTCCCTGTCCCTGGGGGTCCGAACAACAGGATCCCCTTCGGTGGCCCCCTCAGGCCAGTGAAGATGTCTGGCCTCAGCATGGGCCACACCACGATCTCCTTGATGGTTGCCTTAGCGAACTCCAGCCCGGCAATATCATCCCAAGCAATAGGAGGGCCGTGGTCCATGATCTCACTCATGATCAGGTCAATGATCTTGGGCTCAAAGTTCTTGAGACGCTCATCCACAAACTGTGGTTCCTGACCACTCCCAGCAGTACCTGCAACCCCAGAGTCTCCCTCCTCCTGCTTTGGCAAGGGGGAAACAAACTTTGAGAAGGCCCCCCGGGACCTGCCAGCTCCCAGGGATTTCTTTGGCGGCCCGGAGGGAGCGGACGGTTGTGTGCGATGTTGCTGGTAGCCATGCTTTTTCTGCTGGACGACGATCAGCTGCTCCCGGGCGGACCTGAAGCTGGTGCCAGGGCCATCATCCCCTCTTCCCCCGTGAGTGCCCCGTGTGGAATCCTGCTGCGGATTGGGTGGATTGGGGTGGATTCCACTCCTTTCGTTTTCTACACCATAGAATGCTTTCCGCTTAGTGGGATTAGAGGACGATGTAAAAAACGCAGGCTGGTGGTGACTGCTCCCTTCAGCAGACGGCACATTAACTTGTTGCGGAGGGGCATTGTTACTAAAGAGGAATGTCGCCCTAGGAGGATCCTTGCTAATAGAGAATGACTGGGGAGCGCTAGAAAAATTGTTCGGGGCAACCTTGCTGCCTTTCCCCGCAGTGTCTCTGGGTAGATCCCTGAGAGTGGCCCCCCCTCCTGCCTCAGCAGATATACTGTCAGTGACATCACCCCCCACTACAATGTTGGCATCTGCCAGAGCCTTTTGGGAGTTCCCGCCTCCGGCTCTGAGTGCATTCTGCATGCAGGGCAGCTTGAGCACATCGCTGGCAGTCAGGGAAGACTCCCAGCGGTCACTGTCATTCCTCTGACTGCGGGCCAGGTGCAGGGCACTGTCCGCGTAGTTGTTGAGCCCCGTGTGCGGATCGTCCGAGTCCAGCACAGCAGCGTAGCGCTCCGTGTAGGTCCCAAGCAGGCTGGCCGTGGCGGCCTGCGACAGGCCCGCATTTGCCCATGCATACTGAATGGACAGGATGTGTGCACGGTAGGCATCTGCCTTCTGTTCAGGTGAGCAGGTGCCAGATGAAATGTCAAAGGACCTCCTCTGCCACTCGCTCAGGTGTGCTGCGTGCATGCTTCCCCCCCTCTTGCCTGATGTGGCTCCTGCATGGACCAGCAACAGTGACCATTAAAAATGCATACACTTGCACAGCACCTGCTCAAACACTGGATTGAGGTTTTTGGGCCCAAGATGTTTATTTCAATATTGCCTTTTAAGCGCAAAGTACACAAAGCTTGCACATGCACCAAGTGTCATGAAACCCAACTTCTTTACTGTTGGTTATTTCATGCTGTTGAGGAAATTACCATTTCAAAGCTATTTGAACACAACTTCATTTAGTAAAGCTGGTTATAAAGGGCAAATGAATAAGTAACACAGTGAAAAAGGAAAAATTTTGAAGTATCTAAATCACAATTATAAAAGCAGCTACACAGTTGAAACCCTGCCAACTTACATTTAATTTAATATGAATGTCAATGTGTTACATCTGAACTATTTAAAAGATCTAACCATTAGCACTTTGATATTGGAGTTTCCAAGGCAACACTGGGAAGTTGCCGAGCAGCAAAAAATTACAGGTGTATCAGCCACAAAAACTGTACAATTATTTCCCTCTACAGACAGATCAGAGCTTACTCCTGAAGTATTCCATTATGAACAAAGCTGTTCTGGGTAACCTAACTGCTCAACTGCTCAGGTCCTTGATATTCACATACTGTTAGGTAGTGTCTGTTCATTTGTCATCCCTTTGTATGTGCAGTGTTAATGTGAGAGCACTGTTGTTGGCAAGTTTATCATATTGCACAGGGAAATAAATAATGCACACACAATTAGTGCATATGTCACACATGACATCTTTTAGGGAGGTAAATGAACTTAAAACAAAACTGAAACCGAACATATACACTGAAAAAACAAAAGAAAAACATCACCTCAATACAGACATGATGGAAATTGTATTGCATGGTTTTCCATAAACGTCAGTACAGGAATAGTATAGATTACACTACCTGCCTTTCCGCTAGCATATCTACAGCAGTCATGAGGGGATCCCTAGTTGTAATAGTCTTTGATACATCAAATGTCACAAATCATTCTGATATGACAGGTGTACAGGTATAACAGGATGTATACCTGTACAAGACTCCCAACAGACACATAAGCTATGGAAGCTGTATAACTCCCCTAAGTAGGGGTGACTCTCATTACAGCCTGAAGGACATGTTGGCTCAAATGCATTTTCTTTTGTATTCTACTTTGCATGCCTATTCAAAAGCAATTCTTCCAACACTTCTACCACATACATTCATTTGTGGAATTTGGCCCAATATTTATTGAAACTAGGAAGTATGATAGGTATGTTCTTGAAACCAGGAAGTATTCTTCACACTTACAGTTCTTTACTTGAAGTATGGATGTTGGTTGCTATGCTGCAATTTTCAGTGTTGTATGAAATGTTTTAAGACATAATAATTGGAAATAAAGTACTTCAAGTTCTCATGAGTGAATGCTGAAACATGAAAACGAGACTCTTAACTGTGAAAAGTTCCAATGACATCTGTAAAATAATTTGAGTGCAGCTGATTCTCTCAATTCAAACAGATAACTAAAAAGTAGGAATTTACCTAGCTGTGCTGGAACTGTGAATAATCACAAACCACAGACTACCAGTAAGGAACGCCATTAAATTTACATAAGCACATTTCATTTAGGCATTCACGTCAGACGGGAAACGTTAGCACACATGCTTCTGTGAGTGTTCAACAAAACACTGCTGCAAAGCAAAAAAACAATTCGTGGGCAAGCGCAAACGTAAGTGATCTAAGCAAGAAACCGCACATGAGCATAAATTTGTCATTTAACGACGGTAATTTGCAGTAATGTTTACAATGTTTCCTTAATAACAGACAGTGTAGTCAGCGAAGTTCAATGACTACTTGAGATTTGCAAAATATATACAAGGCGCATGCACAACTGATTTGAATGACTGGTATTCCAACGTACTATCTCGGGTCTTGGTTAGCAGAAATAATGTTCCTTTACCTAAAGTACTGTGATAGAATATATTCACATGTAACGTTTGCTTTTTTCTCTCAGAATTTAATACCAAGTAGCAAGCTAACATAACAAACCGAATCAGCAGCCATCACTAAGTTTAGGTACGATTCACCACACATTCTGAACGCTGTGGTTTAAACCCAGTGTTAGTCTAATAGTCAACTTTAAAGTACTTTTTACCCACGAAGAAGCTGATGTTACTTTCTAAATTATCAGTTGCCCAGCAATGCTAATCCAGCTACAATGTCTGTATTTACAGTAATAGGGCAAGCATGGGCTAACCAGCTAATAAGAGTACTTAACTGAGTTGGCTGTGTTTTAATCAACGAAGCCTTATTTAACCAGCAAATATAACAAACGTTGATAGCTGAATTAAAAATTAACAAGAGGTCTGAGATGCTTTCTGTAACCATAACTGTGTCTTTCAACACGCTGCATTTGTGTGTAGCGTTCACTCACCTCAGTTTACTTGGGGCTAGATGCAACTTCCCGCCATGAAACTACTTTGCCTGAACGCTGGAGAAAGACGAATTGCAGTCCGAGACTGTTTGTGAGGTTCAAAACAACAGCGCCTCCCGCAGGTCAAATGAAGTAGGGCCCCAGGGAAATCTTACTTATTTTGAATTACTATTGAAAAGAATTATGAACAATTAAATGCATTATTATTATTATTATTTTACTGAACATCAGTTTTATATGTTTTAAATATAACTTGATGACATTGCATTGCAGCGGTTTTTCTTTTTTAAATATTTGCATGTCTGGGTTAAGAGGTGATGCTTCAAATGGAAAATTGCTCATTCCAGTTGTGGTCTGGCAGATCTAAGGGATTAACCACAATGATAATCACAATATAAGGAAAACATTCAAGGGTATGTTTATAGTGAATATCTGTAATACACAAAAAAGCTAGACTTAACTTTTTGTCGTCTCAACACTTCATGGACCTTCTTTGTGCGTTTTCTAACCTTCATGTACGTTCTTTGAGCCATTCTAAACGAGTGATATCGATGAACATTAACCGTACTCAACATTTTTCTTGATAGTTCCTTGCTATGTGCCAGAGTAATTAATTTATATAGTCCGTGAGCTAAATGAGAGTTGTTTATTGGCATCTTTATATTGCACGCAGCTCAAACTACCTCAGCAATAATTACTAAAGTACATTTGTTAATTTTTAGTAAACTTACATTAGATCATACAATTACACGTTTGCACTCCGGTAAAACGTATTACTGTTAATATTTCAACCGCGCGACGGCGCCAAACACTAGGACTGAGCATTGAAAATGCAACATCTTTCAGGCCTGATAATAATGTCAGTGTGCAAAAAATACAAAATACATAAACACGAATAATAATAATAAAAACAACGCAGAACAGATGTCACTTTGAATCCTTTATTTTAAAATGCCAAATATATATAGTTTCACCTCGAGCGTACGCTGACCATATATATAACTTTCATACAAATAATATTCTGTGACAGTAGTTCACTCATAAAAAACAAATAATAGCAATGGCAATATACTTAAATAAAAACTAAGAATACAGTAAAGCTTTGACCGTGAAACTTTACTGTCTACTGTGTTGTCTTTACGTTGGTGAAGAAAAGTAATCATTTTTTTTTATTTGTCATGATTCACAATGTGGTAGCCTATATTTGGACCGGTAGTAAATGTGTTGTACATTTTTTTGTGATAACAAAAACAAAACCCCCTCCTTCCCCACATTTATTGGTGTGATTTATGCTAATGTTAGGTCAGGTGACATTCAAAATTTCAGGTGCAATGTTGCACTTGGGGTGCCAGTGGTATTACCTGATTTAAAAAAAAAAATTCTACAGATGAATGAACCAGTGCTCGCTGGGGGCGATGATCAGAATATAAGGGCACGGTGACAAACAATTATATAACTTTGCCTGAGTCGTGAGGAATGGAATAAAGTGCACGTTCTAACACTCAGGATCAAATCTTCACAAAATCGTCTTTACAACGTCAGTCCAACATTTTATTGGAACCCTTTCAAACCACCTTTCATATCATATCATCAAACTTAATATTCAACTTTCAGTGAATTTTCTACTTTCAGTTGGTTGTGACATTAAAATAAGGCCATAATTTAATCAAAACCTTGACCTACTTAACACAAGCAAATGTATTATAAAAGGTGTGGTTTGTCAAGGTGAATATATTTTGAAGGGTAGCTTTAATGTTTATATCTCTATAGTGTAATTGATAAGCATGTTGTCAAAAAGGAGCAGAAAAGTATTATATTTCTTTACTCAACTGAGCCAAATTTGACATCAATCTGCAACGTTTCCCCTCAATAATATATAATTGATGACTGAAGTGCAACTATAAAATGACAAAAAGATTACTTTCAATGATACATTTTGTAACCCACTTTTAATGAAAAATTTAAAAAAAAAAAAAGCCAGTATTGGTGGATGCCCTCATATTTTTAAAACATGAACTTTTTAAATGTTAATACTCATGTAAGTTTGGTTCGGTCCTTAAAAGCACTGGGGAGGTGGCTATCCTTTTGCTGTCTGTTGGAACACGGCAAGCACATACATTCAAATTCCACACAGTAAAACACACAAAAATATAAAGACTCTATATACAGCTTATCTCAGCTTTGTGAAAGTTTTATGTACAAGAAAATCAAAAGAATTTACTAAAATGATTAATAGTGTGACTTGTGGGGAGAGAGGTGGAGCAAGGTATTCTTTTAATGAGGACTAGTTAGGCTGATGTAGCCTAGAAAACCATTCAATTACTACAAATGGACGAGTGCTCTTGGTTTTTAAGACTGAAGAAGGACTTTCCACTACAGTTAAAGATAACGACCACTTTGGGCAATGTACTCTTTCATTTTACCACAACCTGATAAGTATTGGTAACATTTTACAGACATTTGATGTCCTAATGTCTTTAAGAGTATGTTAAGTTGTTTGCTGTCTTTCAGATAAGGGATTGAAGAGTAAAATTGTATGCTTGTTCCCTGTAAATAGGCTCAGTTCATCCGAAAAAGGCGCTTTTGGCGACAAGTCTTCATCTGACTGAAGATATGGGTAATAGGTTTTTATGACACTGCTTGAGAATACTGAAAGGTTGCACAGCAGGGTATGAACCATTCAAACCATTTATGTGTCAAAAGGAAGAGACAGTGGAACAAGCACATCTTAAGTGGTAACATGTGTCTTTACTATCATGTACCCATTTCTGCTGGAACCTGAATACATGTCTATACCATCATGTGTTATCATTCTTTCTCATCTAAACTGACTAGAGGAATAAATCGGTAGACACAAGTCACAGGAAACACTGTAAAATCAACCATTCACAAACCCATCTCAGCCTGTGACACTCCTGGAAGTCCAGCCAGGTAAATTTAAACCGTGTTTGGGAGTAAGAACACATTTTTGCTGGGTGAAATATCTTTGCGTTTGGAAGCGGGACGAGGGCCAACTATTCACTGCCAGTTCTCACATTCCAACATGTTGACTTAAATGGGTCTTTTCCCATAACATTTAAGTGGTAGTTTATGCAAAGATTGCCAAGAGGTGATGAAGTACAACGTTCTCCTTCTTATTTTTAGCACATTACATCCAGTGGTTTCTATGTACAGTAACACAGTGTTCACATCTCAGGTCTGTCATCTGGCTCTGAAACCATCTTCTTCACAATGCAATTTGCATTCCTTACTTTTACCCTTTTGTTCTTCCTTCTAAATGCACAATATTTCTTTCTGCGTTCTTTCTAAATGCACAATGTGGAATTACAATGATCGAAATGCAGAGGCTGGTCTAGATTGCCTGAAACACGTTGTATAATTCGCCCAGCATGTACTCTACAGGGGACATGTTGATCCTTCTCAACCTTCTTCCTGGAAATATCAATGCATACTTTTAAATCACAAATGTTTTCTCACATAACCATGTCACCAGCCAACATATCATGTTTTGTACTGTAAAAACAGACATTTTTGGTCTGGTCTGTGTTTTGTATTTTTTAGCCATACATAAAAAAATAATGTTTTTTTTTTTTCATAGGGAATTGGGTAACACAGTCACATGGTGCTGTCAATACTCAAAACTCAAGTTGAAACCCTAAGATATAAAAAAGTGTTCACCATTTATAACACTAAGCCATGATTAATCGAAATTGATTAATCTGGACCTTTTCAAATGTGTAGTGAGTCTATTAACCAGACACTTCAGCTTGAAAACAAATGTGAGTGTTTGGTGGCCATTTGTTTGGCTGCCTGTTTAGGTACGGCTGTGCCATGTCTTACATGGGTCTTTTCTGCACTTAAGAGTCCAGCTCAAGGAATTTATCAGTTGCACTTGGTTTTTTCTGATCTCAGTCATCCCAAATAAACATACTTGCAAACACAACAATCTCTCATTTAGCCAATGAGGTGGCAGGGAGAGGATGTGAAGTCAGACCAAATTTTTTCATTAAAATAATGTCAATTCTGTACCAGTCTTACTACTAGACAAACACATTTAGACAATAACACAACCTTATAAAAATGGAAATTTATATATCCCATTTATAATAATTAGGAATGTCAACGACAGAAAGAATTTAGTTATGATACAGTAATTTTCATCTACACTGTAGCATATATACTCTGATTTACCTAAATAGTCCATTTGAATTATTTATACTCCGCTGTGTGGATTAAAACAAGATTTGAATAAGTTAAATGACACTTTTAAATGTTCAACTTGAATAATTTATAGATCGCAACATGGATTAATTTGAACCAATTTTAATTAATGTTAATGTATTTATATATTCTTATTTACTCATAGTTTGAAAGTTGGTACTGAAAGTGAGCCTTGTTACATTTTAAAATAAGGACATTTTAAATGATTTTAAATGATAACATGTCAATGAAGACTGTCAAAGCAGCATTTTAAAGTTGTAGTTATATATTTATATTTGATGTGAGTATATCAAGTCACATATTCTCACCGAATGTATTCAAGTGTGGCAGACTCATACTAGCTTGGATGAGGGCTTTTGATTAACGCAAACAGAACTGCAAAACTGTTTACACTTATTTTAAACGCGAGCCTGGTTATTAAATCTGATTTTGGCAGTAAAGGGATTGTGTTACTTTTGCAGGCAGATACCATCACAAAAAAGGGGGAAAACATATATCAGACACCAAAAACTGCAACAAGAACCGTATGCTAAAACTGCTAACAGGGACTGATCTGCTCCGGAATGAATTAAAATATCAATACGTTAAAGTTCCCCATCCCCCCCGGTACAGGAGTTGGTACATCCTGCACGGGAAGCATTCTATAAGAGACTTGAATTACGTGTGCAGATATCATGCAGAAAATGCACATGTTGTCACTGCGTGTATTTGGATTATCAGGGCCTATAAGACAAATAACTGAGATACAAGTTTGGCGCATGGTTTCATTGACAGTGAACATGCAGGTATGCATATTGTATTGATTCCTGATTAAAGCCTTGTCTGTGTTTTTCCTGTAATGTCTTCAATAATAAATCATATTTTGAAGAAGCACTGTTAGCCAGACTGTATAAACATAGCAGAAAAAAGGCTACAATTTCATTGAAATGAAAAATAAGTGTATATAAAAAAAAAAACTGAACGTGTGTGGCAAATCTGTTTTTCTGATTAGTTCAGTTTTGTTTTACATAAAACAAAATTTTACAAATATGGTACTGGGATCTAGGGTGCTAACAGCCAAATATGTTTAACAAAATGCCAAAAGATGATACAGAAGATAGTTTATAACGGCATATAATGTGACCACAGCTTGTTGAAAATCTGACGATGATAAGTCAATGCATAGATCTCTGTTTAGATTTTTCGAACCAATAAAAACGGACAGCTACGCAAATAACATGGCATCTAAGGCAAAGCACATGTACTAATAAAAAAGTGTCCAAATCAACGCTAGTATTTTAATTCCATTAAGACACACAGCACAAAGGGCAGGGGCAGCTAACACATTAGTAATGAGGAGAGGTTCAAAATGGTTTTGTCACACCATCTTATTTTTGTATTTGTTGATAAAGCACCTTCTCTGCTACTCTCATGACTATGACTGTGCATTCAACCTTAGTACAGCGTTACATTGCCTTTCAAATGTTATTTTAAGAAAGTATTATGAAAATGTTAAACATCTGCACATTTATTTGATTTTTTTTAATTCACCTAAGTCCATAGAATTTAATTATTCCTGCCATTGCGACATGCAGTTCTTCAAAAAATGAGGCCCCTAGTCAAACCCAACCATCTGGAATGTGTACTGAGCTGTCTTGGAACCGTAGGCACACTGTGACCCATCTTAAACGAGTTTTAATTGTCTCCTTGCAGAGAGCTCTCCGCATGAGAGCCGGTTGTCTCACTTCTCAGGTGGGGTTTGGTCAAGTACTCACTTCCTGTCATGTTTAAACATAATAAATCATACATTTTTACACAGATCTTGGCCCTTGTACATCACTGGTCATTTTCCAAAGTTCATTATGGCCAATATGGTCCATGAAATAGCTAACAAGGCAAAGGGTTGTAACAATAAGACACATTTTTTGCCTGTTTATCCCCAAACACAGAAAACCTCTGAAGTGTTTTGCTCGAGACGGGAATGACATCACCACACGGGAATGGATAATGAGTCTGCAAGGGCGCAACAGACTGCTTTGACCTGGACTGACCTGCAGTATGTGCCTTGTACCTTGCTGTAGTACCAGCAGAATTAATTTATGCAATTGAAGCTCTGAGGGATGGGGAATTAATTAGCACCATAGTCATACATGCTAGTTAACTACCATAAATTATTTTTAGGTTGTCTATTTGAAGCTGAACATTCTCCAGTATACTTTTTGTTGTCAAATATCAGACAAATATTTGACACATACAATCTGCTGTAGGACAAACAGGTGTACTCTGGTTATTACTTTTGCTATAACTGAAATAATATTGTAATATTGAATGGATATAAAATATTCATTCGATCTTTATTTTTCTTAGAATTTTTATTTTGCCCTCAATCAAGTGTTCTGATATTGAATTACTTGTGTGCATGTTTATACAGTAAATTTCACTGTAAATCACAATTGATTTGACCTGTCTAAACAGAACCCATTGTGGGACACTGTTTGACATCATGACATGAGGAAACCAGTCACTAAAACATACAATATCTGTTACTTTTTAAAGTGACATTCAGGTAATTAATAAAAAAAAGGCTTTGGAAATATGCAGATAAATATTCATGTGTGTGAATTAATAATCTGAGACCTTATGTCTGTATTGTTGTGTGTGCTTTAGATATAGCCTGGGACTCAATCAAACAAACTTTTTATGGGTATTTGCAATTCAATCACAAAATACTTTAAAGTAAAAGATGGGTTTCTTATTATTTTCTGTTATAGAGACAGACAGTCATGTCCTTTGAAATTTCTTCTTTTCTTTCAAACAGAGAAAAGACTGTTTAAATTGAATTGGGAATATATCCTTAAAGACTAGGCTCATTAGATTGAATAGGGAATATATCCTTACAGACTAGGCTCATTAGATTGAATAGGGAATATGTCCTTAAAGACAAGGCTCATTTGATTGAATAGGGAATATATCCTTAAAGACTAGGCTCATTTGATTGAATAGGGAATATATCCTTAAAGACTAGGCTAATTTGATTGAATAGGGAATATATCCTTAAAGACTAGGCTCATTTGATTGAATAGGGAATATATCCTTAAAGACTAAGCTCATTTGATTGGGTCCCAGTCATAACACTTTAAAGGATGACTGCAAGGCTGTCGGTGATTTATGTTTTTTTTTCAATGCTTCACAGGTAATAATTGAGATACATGGCTTATACAGTGTTGCTCTTGCTGGTGCACTATCAAAGAGAGATAATGGGCATTAAGGAAGGATCTTTCACTCTTGAACGCACAGTCCTTTTCTCTCTTCCGTGTAACAAGCGTGCCATCTCTCTCGCGCTCTCTCTCTCTCAGGCTTTATAATTCAGTCATCAGTGCTTTGAAGAAAACATTAGATTCATCTGTCAAAATGTTCAAATAAAAATTGTAAGATTTCTTGAAGCTTGTGTTCAATACGAAAAAAAAAAGCATATATGTATAAAAAATAAATTTGCAAACCAAACATTCAGTGCCCTGAGGGTTTTTTTTTCCCGTGATCTCAGCATCCTTCCTTGGAAGACGTAGTCCTTCGAGAGGTATGGTTCAGTTCCATCAGGATGAGTAAAGTTCCTCTGCACAAGTCAAAATGGTGGCAGGTCACATCATTACCTCAGGAACAGGTCCCAGTGGGCCTGGCTTCCCAAAACTCCTCCCCTAGCCCCTCCCTCCACCCCATCCCCATCCCCACCCCCCGCCCCAAACAAAAGTGTCGTGCCTCCGAAAAATCTGGAGAAGATTCTTTTCTTCCACATATGGAAGATTGAAGAGTTTAATCCCATTTCCTGACAAACAGGCCTCATATGACGTGGTGGAAGAAGGCAGCAGCTGATTGGCTCATTGGGTCTTCTGGACCCAATCCCAGCTCTCGTCACTGTCCTTCCTGTTTTTCTCCGCCTCGATTATTTCTTTGTATCGCCGGCGGAAGAAGCCCATCTGAAAAGAGACAAAAGAGGTTCCTTTAGTTTTTCACGTAATTACTTGTATCAACAACCACCAGTTTTGCAATGCAGAATAGGAGAGGTAGGAGGGGAGGATGTATGTCCTAGAATGAGCAGAAAAGTGAAAATGAAAGGCGGTTTGGAGCAGTGCGTCAAGAAGCAGGATGTAACAGGAATGACATATTCTCCATTTCCACCGCATTTGTTTACCCTCGCTCGAGTTTATTGCCGGAGACCTCCCTGGGTTCTCTGGCATTTCCTGCAAGGAACGCCGCTGGCCACGTGCTGTTCCCGGAACAGTGCGCGGAGACCGGCGGCAACATTTACATAATCTTCCGCTACATACATATATTTTGGCCAACTCCAAGGACTTTCACAGCGGAGAAAGGAGCTCCAGGCACACATTCCATGGGAAAATGCGGAATTGGGTTTCGCGCAATCACAGAGAATGCAGGCAGTGGAAAACTATGAGGATTGCCAACGGTTTGGCGCCGTCAATCACAGCTGATTTGAATTCCTACATATGGCATGGCATTAATAACTGCCAGGTCTATTAAAGCTGTTGGGTGTTAGGGTGTAATAATTACTGTGTAGTATAACCTTGAGTGTGTTATTGCTTACCTTCAGGTGAGTTTCAATAAATTCTCATAAAAGAGCAACCTTTTTATTAATTGCTATTGCTACCAGCTCATAAATTAATATTTGCTAACTTGTCTCGTAACAGGAATACATGGATGAGAGACCGTTTTAACCTTCCTCACAGTCATTCCCCTGATTAGCACGATGGTCAGAGGGTGCTGAAGGTTTGGGGGTTTGGTTTTGGGAGGGTAAAGAGAGGGTGCTGAAGGTTTGGGGGTTTGGTTTTGGGAGGGTAAAGAGAGGGTGCTGAAGGTTTGGGGGTTGGGTTTTGGGAGGGTAAAGGGTTTTGGGGTTGGGTTTTGGGAGGGTTTAAAGAGAAGGTGCTGAAGGTTTGAGGGGTTTGGTTTTGGGGAGGTAAAGAGAGGGTGCTGAAGGTTTGGGGGGTTTGGTTTTGGGAAGGTAAAGAGAGGGTACTGAAGGTTTTGCACATTCTTACCTTCCAGAGTAGCACTGCCAGCAGCAGGAAGATGAGGATTCCCACCAGGAGGCTGATGGCAATGATCCAGCCAACCACATATCCCCTGGGCTCCTGGCTGTGGAGAGCCTCAAAAACCACCTGCAACACAGGACCATGTTCAAACACAGGGCATCCACAGTCACACCCATCTACTGCAAATCAGGACCAGGGCATCCACTGCAACACAGGGCCAGGGCATCCACGTTCAAACACAGGGCATCAACACAGTCAAACACAGGGCATCCATGTTCAAACACAGTTCAAACACAGGGCATCCACAAACACAGGGCATCAACGTTCAAACACAGGGCATCCATGTTCAAACACAGGGCATCAACAAACACAGGGCATCAACGTTCAAACACAGGGCATCAAACACAGGGCATCCACAGTCAAACACAGGGCATCCATGTTCAAACACAGGGCACAAACACATTCAAACACAGGGCATTCATGTTCAAACACAGGGCATCCATGTTCAAACATTCAAACACAGGGCATCCACGTTCAAACACAGGGCATCCACAGTTACACAGGGCATCTACTTCAAATCAGGGCATCCAAAAGCATCTCAAACACAGGGCATCACAGTTCAAACACAGGGCATCCACATTCAAACACAGGGCATCAACGTTCAAACACAGGGCATCCACATTCAAACACAGGGCATCAACGTTCAAACACAGGGCATCCACGTTCAAACACAGGGCATCCACATTCAAACACAGGGCATCCACAGTTTTTGCATTAATACCGTCATGTATAAGTAAACAGCGAGTGTTTTCAGAGTGCCTAAACCTCCTCTAAAACATTTAATACATATATTCAGTAGCATACATCCCCACTTGTGAGAACAGAGACAAGTCCTGGTCCGTGTATTACTGACAGCCTTTTTGCATATTAACTCCACAGCACGATGCACTCAAAAACAAGAGAAATACCTATCATAACCTGTAGGGGGCACTGGAAGAGAGCACAGGTATTCAACAGATTCAACAGGCCAACAAGTCATGCCCCCCTGATATGTAAAAACTGAAAACTGCTGAACTAATTCTGATTCAACATTCATATCCTGACATTATTCTCAGCTCATGTGGCAATGGAGAGCATGGTTTATTGCATACAAGATTTCAAATCTCCTTTAAAAAGGCTTTACTGGAGCAAATACAGTAAATACAGCACACAGGCATCAGTAAGGACGTGGTAGAGTAATGAGCTCCAACAGTGGGTTAGAACCCGGAGTGAGATAGTGCTGACACTCCCAATTTACTCTCAATTTATGACTCCCCTCGACTAAGATGTGGTGAAGCCAGCATTAGTCACACAGAGCCACAAGCACTGCTTTGTCAAGCTGCACGTGGGCACATTCCTTCGGTCTGCAGCAGCAGTCATGCAGTTACACAATTCGGCCACCAGAGGGCAGCTGGGCTCACACTAACATAAAAACATTAAATACACTGTCAGACATAATAACAATGATGATGTTTAACTATCTCACACACATAAAAAGTATGTCGGCCTGCTGATTCTGAATATGTTCACATATTCTGTTATTAATCTTAAAAACAGACTGATGTTGAATGCACATACATTAATAATTTCACATTCTTCCAAACACACATTTTTAGGTAACACTGGAAAAACATTTACAGACAGTTGCTGAGAACTGTGAAGCTGCTGCATTGTGTATTTTGAACTTGATGTTGTATTATCACTGTCTTATTTATCAAAATCTATGTTTTATTGGTCATTTCAGTGGTTTTATTGGCAGCCTTCCTGTTTAGAGCAATTGGTAATGACATCGGCAAACAGAGCCGTTGTGCTAGTTACCAGATAGACTATTTGTTTTTGGTTTAGAGCGGAAACCAGAAACTAAATAATTTACCCAGCAAGGAGCGTAATGAAACTAACAAGCGGATCCACCGACCACAGGAAGTCAGAGGAGACCAGAGAACAAGTGCCCCAGCAATGAGCAGCTGGTCAGGGAGCCTAACATACTACTGGGTATTTATTTACCGTCAGACTATTATTACATTGCAGGTATGTAATAGACGCTCTTATCAGGAGCGACATGTGCAGTTCACATTTTTTCCCTCTGTACATACTATCCATTTATAAGGCTGGATATTCACCATAGCAATCTTAGGTGAAGTACAGTCCTTAAAGATTCAACGGCACTGCAACCTCTGAGTTACACGCCCCGTTCTTTTTAAGTATACAAACAATTACATTTTATTCTTAAGATAGCATTATAAACAGCAGGTTTACATAGAGCCAGGACAGGGCTCAATTTGTGCTGGTTCCCGCTGAAACACGATCCGAAACCACTAAAACTAAATTTGGGACTTAAGTGAACGGATCTGGCACCTCTCATTGAGACGTTGAAAAATTAAACTGAAATATGATCATTTGCCCTGTGCTGTCAGTATAAATCTTATTGACCTATCTCTTGTTTCCCTGGCTTGGTCACTTACTTTGGCCAATTTAACATTATTGAATCAGATAAAAATGTAGCGATAATGTTCTTAGGTTATCACGTCAAGTCTAGCATTTGCATCGTTAAAAACTGTGTTCATATGTATGTATGGACAGAGAGCTCCCCACTGAGGTGGTTAAAATAAAGCAATCAAACTTAACGTCCCCTTTTATGCCAACCAATCAAACAGACCCTTTACAAGCTCAGGTAGGCCTGCAGGCGAATCAGCAGCACCCTGTTGGCCTTTGTAACAGCAGCGGTTGCAATGGCACTAGCAAGTTGATCAGTGACAGCAAACAAGGGCCAGGAAAGGGTGGACCAATCGAATACCACTGGGAGGCCTAACGAAACTTAACAAGGTGGATTGCACTAAGAATTCACTGAAAATTCACTCTTTGTTGATGGCGACAGTCTTCCTCTGCTAGCTTGCTTGCTAGGTAACTCTCTTGATCCACAGTGCGATTAATGTTGTTTTATGGTCATCACGATAAGACAATCTGTGCTAAAGTTAGCACACAGAGGGGATTTTGGCCAGCTCATGTTTGTAAATAATCTCAACAGAAAACACAACTGTACACTGCAGCTGTTTCCTGAGCAATTGTTATAAAGGACATGTGACATTTATAAAACCCTTATAAAGGGTACACCATACCTATAAAGGGTTTACAACGTTTAAACCAAACAGGACACCTCATTCATTTAATTTAAGCACTTATGACCTGCTAAGTGACAAACACATTTGACAAATACACCTGACTGGACATGCTAAATTACAAGAATATCCAATAAGACAGGCTAGCTTACTATAAATCAAACCTGATTTTGTCAGATGGCCATATACATAATATACAGCCCCAAAAAGCAGAGGACAATAAGCTTATTATTATTATTATTATTATTATTATTATTATTGAAAACAGATCTGTAACTAAATCCTTTGATGATATAGATTAACTGATTACCAGATGCATGATATATATGAAATATATCTGTGTCACATGATTACACACTATTAGCCACCTCGTCATCTTTTTAAGAGGATAAAGGCAGAAAGACATGGACATTTTGGTTAAATTAGAAGGGAGTAGCTGGAGATAAGGGGAAAGGAAAGTGCGGATCGAGCAAAGAACCAGGGAAGGAGGTCTGGTCTGGGCTTCAACATTTCTGTTGAAATCTGTCTTTGTCATTTGTCTTCACATTTGATACTGAGTAATACTTTCATGGTAATTAGCTGACTTAAATCCTTCTGGTTTTGACCTATTGAGCCAGCAGTGGCATAGTGTTTGTGTGCTTGGTGTACATAGTGTGCTACAAGTGACACTAGCTTGTGGGCAAATTTATTAGTTATTTTCACTATGAATACAACCAAAAATATATCATGAGTTCTCATAAATGCCATAAGAGATTATATTAATTCTTGGGTGATAATGTCATCTGATATGGTGTTTTTCTGTAGATTTACTTTTGGTTTTGTTTGGTTGTTTTTGTGTGTTTTTGTTTTTTCCCTGTCCATGTGTTTTTGTTTTCATTGCCCTTGCTTCCATTTTTGTGTCTGCCCCACCTTCTTCCTTGTTACCTGTTTAGCTGATCGCTCATTTGTTTCGCCTGCCCTGTGGTTCACCTGTGTCTCATTTGCTCTTTGCTCTCTATTTTTGATTTTTGTGTCCTGCCTGTACCTGATTGCTGTTTCTCCCTGATTTTGACTTCTGCCTGCCATTTTTTGACCTCTCCTTTCGCTTGTGTTTTTGTACCTCTGCCGTGTCTTTTTTTGTTTTGACTCTTGCCTGACTCTGACATGGATTTCTAGATTTGTGACTTTTCACTGCTTAATAAACTTTGGTTTATTATTTATCTCTGTCTGCATTTATCATTTTCATGAAACCCCCTATACATCTCACAAAATAACTGGAATGTGCATTACAATATCTAGACAGATCAGCAACATCGTGGGTTAATTCAAAAAGACCAAAAAGTTTTGTAAAAAAATGCTGGAATCCTCCTGAAAAGCTCACATTACACTGAATCCAGCCAATGAACACACAGGCTACGAAAGACACTTAAGGCCACTGACTGTTTATGTGAAGCTGTTAACAGCTATGAATAAACAGTCACGATCCAAAGTGTCACTGGAGGATTGTTTTGCATGGGAAGCTGGCAGCTTGTCCCACCTCCTGGAAGGTGCTGCTTGACAAAGACGAGGGGGAAGGGGGGGTTGGAGGGGAATTCGAACATGTTTATTATGCCCCGACAGCACGGAGCAATTATCAGGGCTGGTGAGGGGACAACGCACTCCGGGAGTTAAGGCTTGAACTATGCAATGGAGCAACTTCAGCGCACAATAAGCTGTACAGTACATCATCAAGTGCTTAATTTGCTAATTTAGAAAAAATGTATTCAAAATTCAAAAGCGTTTCATTTGCTTTCTGTGAATTTTATATTGAATTTTCATCAAATCATAATATACACGTGTGGAAAATTTTTATGGTATAATATCTGGATAAACTGTTGCTGATTTACTGAAGAAATGTGTCATAACCACTTATGGTTATCACACCATAACTTTCCTCATTCTAGCGAATTGGTAACAACAAGAACACTACATATTTGCAGGATTTGCCAACTTGGAAAATGAATTAAAGGTATTCAGTGAAGTAAGGATGCTGTGGGTTCCAGTTGCTTACAATGCGGGCAGACGGCAACAGATTGTGTCATTGTAAATCACATCTCATTGCACATCTGATTGGCTTAAAATATGTAGTGACAGGAAGGAGGTGGAGACAATTTTCCAAATTGGGATTGCAATTTCCCTTGTAGACATGAGGTGAAAAATACTGCATAGTCTATTTTTAAGTTTCAGTTTGCTGGAACCTGATGTCAAAATGGTGCAGAGACAGTGACAGAGGTCGGAAGAGCTGGAAAACAATGTTAGTAGGAGGAGTCACTCACAGATGTTTCCTCTGATAGGCCATTGGGCACCTCCAATGCCCTGTTGTCCAATCGCACACTTCCCCGTGTCACGAACTGGATTACTGACGAGCTGTCCTGTGGGATAGCGGGAAAGGCAACATCAAAAAAAAAAAAAAATTTCAAAACTAAAATTCAGGAGTCAAATACATCAGCAGAAATCAGAGGTGGGAAACAGCTTCAGAAAGTAAAAGTACTACCCTGTATTTGTTTTGCCTATGAACTAAAATAGCCAATTCTAATTAGCGCAACTCTTCAGACAGGCAATTAGTTGGGCTTAATTAGTGATACCAGCTGGTTTTGATGCACGGTTGGAACAAATACATGACAGTACTCCTACTTTCTGAAGCTTGGGTTTTCCACCTCTGGCAAAAAAAAAAAAAATATACTATGCCACCTTAATGAAATATACTTTCAGTTCAATTTTTGCACATGGGCTACCTGCTTATGTCAGTGACTCCATGTGATGCTGTCAAAAATTCTATAAATGTTATGAACTGGAATGTGTGTTTATGAACAAAAAAGTATCAACTGTGTTTTCAGGGTGGTTGAAGCTGTCAGTACTTTTAAAATGTTTTGGGTTTTCAAAAACACAACGGTTAACAAATTTCATTCACAACTAATAGGGTATGAGCCTAAATGAAAAAAGAGACAGTACAATATAAGACTAGTGAGGATGTAAGGATGGCAACCCTGAAACAATTGAAAAATAGATATGCTACATACACAGTCTTAGTAATGAGTGTCATACAATACATACAATTTTACCTTCTGTCACATTTTTGCACACATGCACATTAATTGTGAGCTGAAAGCCCTGTGACTCAGAGCCCTGGGTCAGAGGTCAAAGGTCACCTACCCTCTTCAATATTTCTGTGTTCAGTAGGAATTGCACATCTATGCTGATCGTGTCCTCCTTTGCTTGCGAGCTCAGTACACATGTGATGGTTAGACAGGCTCTTCCTGGTCGGTCACAATCCTGAGGTGAGATCAAACAACAGAGACAGATGCTAAAAGACAGCTGGATGATTAACTGATGTCAGTATGCTAACATGCTACCGCTTTATGTCAGTTTCATAAATTGTCAGTATGCTAATATGCTACCACTTTATGTCAGTTTCATAAGTTGTCAGTATGCTAATACGCTACTCTTTGATGTCAGCATCCGCTATGACCGATGGCTTCATGTCTCACTATGCAACTCCAACAGAAACAGAAACAGAATATGCTGCAGTATATTGTGAATATATTGCATTTATCTTCACAATATATGTAAAATACACTGCAGTGTATTTACATATCCCTAATGGAAGAGTGGCTTCCCCTGTTAATTATGTACTGATGTGCTCTTTTTTGATGCAATGACAATAAATCTCAGCTGACCCGACAGCAATTTAAAAATATGTGGTAGCTGACATCATCTACTTGTCTTACACTCTCCCAAATTTGGTGGAGGCTATAGTGACGAGCCTGGCTAGTGAGTACAACTGAGTATTTCAAATTATGAGAAAATAAAATAAATCTGTTAAAAATCATTAAAAATGAAAAAGGGATTGAACTCTACCATTTCTTCTTTTTCACATATTGGAAGATCATAAAGGGTTTGCAATAACAGCTGTCAGAAATAATACATTTCATGGTTCAGATCAATAGATGTATGTCTGATTTTATCAGAGTGTATTTCCATTTGGCTGGTACAAAAGGAACAAGTGGCACATTGAAAGGTAATAACTTTTTAATAGGTTGATGGGACATGGGTTCATTAGCCAATCAGCACATCGGAGCATGGTTTCATTTGCCAATCAGCACATCAGAGCATGGTTTCATTAGCCAATCAGCACAACAGCCACATTCCCTTCAGATAACCACTGGGACTATCATCAAAGCAAACTTTAATTTCCATTGCTGGTTTAGTATTCTCATTACATTAGAGAGAGGATTTAAAACATAAGACTGAGCTCAGTTTGATCATTTTAAGGGTAAAATCTCTCACAGAGTTTTGAGTGCAGTGCAAATTTGCGCAGTGAAAATGAGTTTCTTATACACTGCTGTTTAAAATATGGAGTTAGCATCGATGTTATTTTGTTTTGGGCATAGAGAATGAAGAATACATAACCTTGGGATATAAGTAAGGGATAATGTATCTTGAAGTGTCTGGTTATGCAAAATTATTGTACAACGCAGAGGTGAAGGACTCCCCAAGGCGATATTAGAGGTACAATAATTTAGCATAAAGAGACAATTCAGAGTGTGTTGTACGTATCATAGCCACTGGCTATTCGCTAATGATAAAAACATTCATTTGATACCATCAGTTCAATGCAAATGAACACTTCAAGGATATTTACTGGTTTTGTGAAGTTCTTTAGGCAGCATAAAGAGTCAATATAGCCTTTTTTTGGCTTGTAGACAACACCAGAGATGATATTGATGTTTTTTCTGTGGTAGCAACCACAGCCAGAGTATAATTAGGTCTGTCCTTTTGACTGTACTTCATAAAAACGGGTTATGAAGATAATGTCAAGCATAAAAGCATTTTGCAGCGATTTCTGATTTTAGACAATCGATGAACCAACTGGCAGTAACAATCTGTTTGAAGGTAAAGTAAAATTGCTGTCATTTTAGTGATATTATTTTATAATATTTGTAATTTAGTTGAATATATCGCTTCCACATTTAAAAACTTGCATTCTGCATTCTGTAACAGAATACACATTTAAAGTAAACTTTCCCACCCTGATTTTTGGCAGAGTAATATCTGTGCGAAAACAAATTAAGAATTAACTCATTTATTAGTGCCTTGGTAGCAGTAATGTGGTGACCCTTGTAACTATATCCAAAGCAACTGATGACGAGAATGAATGACTTTGATGGATTTAATTCCTGCACAGACAGCATTCTGTCACGGGACACCATCTAACCCTGATATCTAGGAAAGAGCAGTCAGGAAACAGATTTTCCTGTTATCAGCCTCAGCATGTAGCAAGCCTTGATTTAGATCTAGAAATGCTGGCAAATATCTAGTATCAGTCTGTGTTTCAGCTGATAACTTGTTCCAAATGACACTATTCTTCTGTCTATTTTTTTGAAAGTTATCTTATTCACCTTAATCTTACTCTATATTTTATTTATGCGCAACCGGTTTTTTAGCACAGTCAGATCTATAACATGTAATGCAATGAAGTACGACAGTGACGACAACTCACATCTCTGTGAATGTCCAGAGAACAGTCAGACATAC
This sequence comes from Albula goreensis, assembly GCA_022829145.1. Taxonomy (NCBI): domain Eukaryota; kingdom Metazoa; phylum Chordata; class Actinopteri; order Albuliformes; family Albulidae; genus Albula; species Albula goreensis. The sequence continues at coordinate 7,994,731 of CM040750.1, read as the reverse complement.
AAAAGTACAGAGGGTCCCCGACTTACGATGGGGGTTACGTTCTGATAAACCCATGGTAAGTGGAAAATATTGTGAGTCAAAATGCATTTAATACACCTCATACACCTAGCCTACTGAAAATTATAGCCTTGCCTGGCCTACCTTAAACGTTCTTAGAGAACTTACATTAGCCTACAGTTGGGCAAAATCATTAACACTAAGCCTATTTTATAATAAAGTATTGAATAGCTCATGGGCTTTATTGAATACTGTACTGAAAGTGATGCTATCACATCATCGATATGTCGAAAAAATTGAAAAATCATAAGTCAGACAATCGTAACTCGGGCACCGTCTGTATGTCATTTTGTTAGACCACTGACGAAAATTGAGACTCACCAAGACCCTCCGTCCAGATTTCGTGAAGAAGGCGAAGATGGTGTGAAAGATGCTCTCTCTATCCTGGGGCACAGTGCAGGGCATCGGATTTCGGTGTGGGGTGCAGTTCCCTCGATCGTCACCCACCTTTAGAAGTAAAAACACAGTAGCTAAACTCATCTGATAGTTCTTAAGGTATCTTTGCTGACTAGAATCAGCAGGGGCGTGGGTGTACACATCAGTTTTCCGTGTGACAGAATTATACGACCTGGGGGTGACAGCATAGCAACAGACAGGTCATCAATACGTGCCGACTGAAGGCAGACATAGTTATTTAAAATAAACAATCTGATTTATGAAATGGAATTTCATTATTTCATACAACAGGTCTATTGTCTTCAAGAATATATTTTGCTATGCAAATACAAAATAACGTTTATGTAGAAGTAGAGGACAACATTTGTCTTTGGGGTTATAATAGCATAACCCTCCTGTTGTGTTTGGATCAAATTTACCTGTTTTTTTTAACCTTTTTCTAAAAGAAAAATGAGACATTAAGTTATTTTTGCCATGAAATTCCATGGCTTTCGCTTATTTCATATGAAAACCACGCACAACACATTTTCACAATTTTATCACCACAAAACAAATTTTGTTATTGAAGACAAGTGAACCCCACATAAGACTTAAAATGGACGTGCTACAGGTAAGGTCTATCATGCTATCGTGCTATCAGTCACTGGTCCCACTGATCTACCTAACATCCATTACGATCCTGCTGCACATCTTCTCTTCATGTAGACACAAGCATCTGTGTGAAATGTTATTTAAGAGAGGATTTCAGTCTTCTGTTTTGCATTATGCTTCTGCCACAATCTACAGAATAATACTTGGGACAGACTTTTAAGTCTAACGTGTATACATTTGGAACATATGAAGTTAAATCAAACACTCAATTTTCCTAATCCTGAAAACACTTTTAATCATAAAAGTTTTAAAGTGTTTGAACTCCCTTGCACCATGCTATTGCGACATGTTGCGTAAAATCACGTTCTTGGAATGCGCATTGATTAAAAATAGCATGATTCACGGTTGTGTCATAGGAAAGTTTTGCCTCCCCACATAACGGTATGATATAGTGCAGAACAGCGCAGGGCTCTGGTGGATATTACACAGGGTGAGTGTGGGCGGGGTGGGGTACATAAATGCTTCCCAGGAGGCAACTGGGGTGAATTATGGGAAAGTCTGTGGTGGCGTCTCTGTCGGGTCGGTCGGCTCTGCGGGAGGGAAACGGTTACAGGAAGTGCAGCCTCAGCTGAAACGCTATGCCCACCCCATTCCCCACCAACCCCCCCCCCACCAGGTTTATCCACCAGCGCAGATGCACTGAACGTTGGGCCCATGGGGAGCCGTCTTCCTCTCACACCATCTCCCTCCTCCACCCAGCTAGCTTTTAGGAAAGGCAAGAATGTCAGGCTAATTTCCCCCCGACCTTGCCATTGTTTGTTTTCGTACCACCCGGTTCCTATACCTCCCTCCTCCTGAAGGTCAGATTTTTCAGCAGGTTTTTATTACACAACTTATCAGCGGGTCCCGCGAGTCGCCCCGGCGCGCGGCGGTGCTGCCGTTCGCTGCTGTGAGGGACCTCCGGAATGCCCCCCCGGCCCCGACTCACTCGAGTCCTCCAGCTCCGCTGAGATTTTCTAACTAAACTCCTCTCAAAAGTCCTCAAATAAATGCACTTCTGCATGTCAACAGGGCAGAAAAAAATACTCCACTCCGCACTGTGAGGCACAATGCCCTGTTGTGCATAAAATGAATCAATAAAGCAGTCATCACTCACTTCAGCATAGTACCATTTACAAATAGGGTTTTCACACAATGCTTTGCAATAGATTTTTTGCCATACCAAAAAAAAAAAAACACAAAAAAAGTGATAAAAACACACAGTGATGGAAGCATATGAATGACATTGAGACAGGTAAGGTTAAATATTTCATATGCCTAAAGCTGTGTGTTTGAGATTGCTAAAGATGTAGAGGCTGGAAACATCTGAGACTGTTTGTTTGAAACAAGAAAATCTGTACCTGAGGTAAGGTATGCATTTGAGACAGTTAATCTGTGTGACTGAGAGAGGTAAATCTGTCTGTCTGAGACAAGTAAATCTGCATGTTTGAGACAGGTAAGTCTGTGTGTATGAGACAGTTAAATATGAGTGTTTGAGAGAGGCACATCTGCATGTTTGAGACAGGTGAATCTGTGCATCTGAGACAGGTAAATCTGCATTTTCGAGACAGGTAAATCTGTGTGTCTGAGAAAGGTAAATCTGAATGTTTGAGACAGGTAAATCTGTGCATCTAAAAGAGGTAAATCTGCATGTTTGAGACAGGTAAATCTGTGTGTCTGAGACAGGTGAATCTGTACATCTGAGACAGGTAAATCTGTGTGTCTGAAAGAGGTAAATCTGCATGTTTGAGACAGGTAAATCTGTGTGTCTGAGAGAGGTAAATCTGCATGTTTGAGACAAGTAAATCTGCGTGTCTGAGAAAGGTAAATCTGAATGTTTGAGACAGGTAAATCTGTGTCTGAGAGAGGTAAATCTGCATGTTTGAGACAAGTAAATCTGCGTGTCTGAGAAAGGTAAATCTGAATGTTTGAGACAGGTAAATCTGTGTCTGAGAGAGGTAAATCTGCATGTCTGAAAGAGGTAAATCTGCATGTTTGAGACAGGTAAATCTGTGTGTCTGAGACAGGTGAATCTGCCTGAGACAGGTCAATTTGAGTGTCTGAGATCATCTGAGACAGGTAAATCTGTACATCTGAGAGAAGTAAATCTGTGCGTCTGAGACAGATAAATCTGAGTTTCTGAGATACATTAAGTCTGCATTTCGTACAGGCCGCCTGAGCTCCTCATCCTTGCTCTACCTCCGGGTTTTTTGCAAGGAGAACACTGAAAGCTCTTGCCTTTCCCGCAAAAGACCAACCATCTTATCCCAGTTAAGCAGCTCCATATGGTGCAGAGACGGTGTGATACAGGCCCACACAGTCACCCATTCATAGCAAACATAATAAACATGCAAACGGACCCCCTATGATCCACCTTTATGAGAAAGTGCCATGTATGGGTTAAGAAAGCATTTTCACTGCTATTGGATAGTAATTGCTGGGTGTACTATTGGGTCTACAGTTAATGAAGTATTAGGACAGGGAGAGGGGGGAAGTGTGCATACTTAGGGGCTCTGCTGAGTAAAGGAGCTCATCTGAAAGCAGGTTTCAATGTTTATTTTTAGATGCTTAAAGACCAGTCCAGGCGAAATCTCACATCTAGACACCAGTCTGACCAACATTTTTATGGAAATTTTCAATAAAATGCCTTGGCTACTTTTTCCATTACACATATTCACAAAAAGTTAATAGTTTTTCTGTGGTGAAAAAAGCAAGCTTAACTTGTTAACTTTGACACTATGATTGGTCCTTTCAGTGTGGCACAGACTCAGAAAGTCTTCCAGAGAAATTAATTTTGATTATATAAATTTTGGTGGTATCGCAGCTGGTATTTTACTGTAAAATTTGGTGTCATGAGGCTCTTGGTCTGATGGAAGTCTTTGCCTCAGCAACTGCTGGTGGGCCTCCATTCGCAAATGTGTACAGTGCGAACCATAAGCCCCATTCACAAACATACAGTGTGACTGTAAGTTCCATTCATAAGCGTATGGTGGATGCCGTAAGCCCCATTCACAAGCATACAGTGCGTACTGTAAGTTCCATTCATAAGCGTATGGTGGATGCCGTAAGCCCCATTCACAAACATACAGTGCGTACTGTATGTTCCATTCATAAGCGTCTGATGGGTGCCATTCATAAGTATGGGTGCCGTAGCCCCATTCATTGCACAAGTGTATTCAGTGCGTACCATTCATAAGTAAGTTCCATTCATACAGTGCGTACGTATGGTGGATGCTCCATTCACAAACATACAGTGCGTACTGTAAGTTCCATTCATACAAGTGATGGACAGTGCATTCTTTAAGCTCCATTCATAAATCTGGACAATGCATTGTGGAGCTCCCTAACCATGCCCACTGTAATCTACCGATAGCTGTCCATTCAGCTACATAACATTCCCTGGATTTATGTCATGCGTCTCAGAACTGCGACACTCTGTGACCATTCAGGAAGGCTCAGACAATGATATTTTCCCCTCCGAAGAACACAGTTTCTAAGTACCAGTCAAGCTGCACAGTCACTGTAGCAGAACATTTAATGCGCAGCCTGCGCAGGCAGACTGCCAACAAATCACAAACAATCCCTCCCTCCCATGACGATGCTATACCCAGTTATATGGTGGTCTGCTGAGTTTCCAGTCACAGTCAGTACTGCAACACTCAGGATTCATTATCAAACTAGCAAGCACGTCTTCATATTTGTATCATTGTTTAAGCTTGACGAGCCACTTGGCAGGACCTAAGTCTAGTCAGACCATGTTGACCGGAGACAGAAGATTTTGGGCCTTCTGACCCACAGACAGTTGAGAAACCAGACTCTTCCAAACCGCCTTTACTATTCCTTTAGCAGCCCGAGCCACATCACTATAATCCCTGGACAATCCATATGATCTGGGATTTGACTGTGTTCCAAGACAAACTGTTGCATTGTGCAGAGAACACTGGCCTCTGGAACTTTTCACATGGGAACTCCGATGGGACTTCTGTGCGATAAGGACTTCAGTCCAGCAGTGAATGGGTTAAATACCATGCAAAGCGTGAGACAATCAGCCACATTTTCAAGGCAGCATGGAGCAGTGCAAGCCGTAGCTTTGCAGTGCCTTCAAATACTCACAACTTACATACAGTCATGCAGTTTTGTCACATAACTGGCAAATAGAAACAGAAATCACATGCATGAAATCACATATCAACCATTGTAAGACTGTTATATTTCAAAATGCGGAGATGATGCCGCTGTCTTAGGGACTTCTGTTTATGCTGCCATGAAAATATAGCTAAAAGAGCGCTATAGTCCACATTTTGGCAACCCCCTATGCAAGCGTATAATCGGAATAACATGCAGGTGGAGCGAAACTAAGCACGTTTGGTATGACGCACAGCACCTGGTGCGTACCTGTATGTCTATGACGTGGAACATGTCTGCTCCGCTACCAGACAGCCGATTGGGGATCCTGATGTCCACGATGGAGCCAGGTAAAGTGCTGGGGCCGTTATTTATCACCTGGGGAAAGAACGATCACATGTGAGCTTTTGTTCTTCACCTGGGAAAAGAACATTGACAACTGTGTGCTTTATGTTTTACTACAAGGAGACTTCTCAACAGGCAGGGGCCTATACATAAGTTGATTTCACTTTATAAAATGATAGGATCATTTTATATAATAATTATATCATAATAATCTGACTCGACATCATTAATTGAATTAATGTTGTAGAATCTCTTATCAGTCAAACTTACAATGTCAGAGACGGTAAGTGAATTCACCTGGTAAATATTAGAATAAATATTTAGTGTATAATTTCTATAACTAATATCATATAACTATTATATAATATAACTATTGTACTACTACAGTTTTAAATTAGCCCGTCTACATGCTCCTTCGACCTGCTAAATGGGCTACGGCCATTTAAAAAAATATCCTAGATCTAAACTAACGTAATCTATGTAATCATATGGGAACACTACCGACTCAATGTGTTCGCGGTTCACTGCTTTAGATGGTAAGGTGGATGGAGGTCTGAACATCTGGATTCACTTGAGCTGTACCCTGCTCGCATACCACTTGTTCATTTAATTCAAAAGCAAAACAAAACAAACAATAATACCGGTCACTTGGTTACTGAGAAGGAGCTAATGAAAAAAACGTGACGGGATGACACGTCGAGTAGGAGCGAAGAGGGATGAGTAATAATTTGTTCACGAGCGCATCCACAGCGTCATGTTTTCGTCTTCCTTTAGAAGTTGTTTTTTTGCATGTCTCGCTGCATCGAACCACAGACTCATTGTGTCAGTCCACATATATGAGTGTATCAAATTCTCTGAAAAGCTGCATAATTGTTTCATCGGTATGGCAGCTGGAAGCTATTTTTAGTTGATGAAGTTGCATTCGGAGCCAAAAACAATCTAACATTTGAAATGGATAAAGTTATTGAAACTCGGTTGGGGTCCAGATTGCACCATCGTGGAATAGTGGGGAAGGGGTGAGGAAGAATGGATTCTAGAATACGGATAGGAGGGGGTGGGGTTACAGTTAGGGAGGAGGAGAAACAGTAGTGATGTCACAAAGCCAGATGAAGACAACAGGAAGTCATGTGACTGGGGGATGGTTAAATACCTGAAAGGTGAAGTTGAGGGGCTGGAAGTTGCACTCCAAGTTCTCCAACTGAACGAATCGACTCGGGTCGATTGAGTTCCCGTATACAAAGGAAGTGGGTGTAATTGCGCTGTGGATGATAGTAACCATGGTGAAAAGACTTTTCAAGCAAGCATGTTCACATATCAGCATGAAACACTCAAAAGCACTGATAATTTCAAACTCTCAAATGCACTGACAATTTGTCGCACCTACCAAGAGATTCCCGGTTGTTGTTATTCTTTTTTAAAAAAAACAACATAATCCAGTCCCTAATATGGAACTGGAATGTTCTGTTGAGCTAATAAATATGAAATTTCATCACTCATGGTTTCTTAAGATCATCAATAGACTGATCCCAATAGAGGTCATCTTTATGTTTTTTTATTGGTTACAAAATTAAACAGCAAAGGATCAAATTTTAACACATTTTTTTTCCAAGAACACCCCACGAGCAAAATGAGCATAAATTATCAATACTTTTATTAATTTAAGAAGCTGAGTTTTTTACCGAATTTAAATCCAGTAATGTTTAAATACTTTTGCCTGCAACCACTTAAGGCAATTATTCAACTACAAACAAACTAATGCGTTCTTGCTCTCATGGGTCAACTGCGTGTTGTTATTCCTAAAATATCTCACTGACAGAAACAAATTTAATTGATAAAGTCCAGGAACTGTTGGAATTAAGCAGAGGTGAGTGAACACTTGAGTAAACATTTATTTCCAGAACATTCTGCTCCGTCTGGAGGATTTTAATTTTGGTCTGTTTTGATGACTGGTCTGTGCAATAAGGACCCTTTTTTCCCATACACAAAGCAGTATTAATATCAAATTTTATGCTTTTTATGCTATATATGTTCCATCCAAGTCCAGTGATCTTCTTTAAGTGGTGGCCATAAGCTCATTTTTTTAATACATATGCTGAGTTACCAGCAATAAGTAAAATTATGACAAAGTTTGGTGTCCCAAGATTACTTTTTTCCCTATTCAAATTTAAATATAGTCTGCTCCATCCTCTGCTTACTTAAATTTGAATAGGGAGAAAAATAACCCGGGGACACCCAATTTTGTCATAATTTAGGTTATTGCTGTTAACTCAGCATATGTATGTATTAAAATATGAGCTTTCAGCTGGATTTGGTGCCCTGAGGTTAATTTGCAGTCTGCCCCACCCACTGTGCACTTCCCCCACCACACATGTGACTCCTCAATTCACAGAGGGACTAGTCTTTGCTATTTTTCACACTGCAGATGTCATACCTATCACATATTGCTGATGCCATTGGTGAAACAAAAACAAGGTGTGTTCAGTTACCGGTACTCAACCTGAAGGCGTTGACCAGTGTAGTTAATATGAGTCTTTTTTAAGAAAACATGTTGTGCATCGCCGTGTAATATGCATTGCAGAACAAGAAAGGATACGTTCCCTATATGTAGCTATCACTGTATTCAATGAAGATTCAAACCAAAAAGTCACGTTTATGCACGTTTAACAGAAACGCAAAAAATTGTGTCAATGACTGCAAACAAATTGTCATTGGTTGCAAAAATGCACCTGCTAAACCAGAATTGGCCAAAGCTCAGAAACAAATCCCTTCTTCAACGAGCACTGGATTGAGCCCATGGTTTGTTTTTGTGCTTTCTCGTAAGATGAACTGGCTGTTTTGAGTGTGTGTATCCTAAACTCATTGACTAAATGTACAAATGCGCTTTAATCTGACGGCAACAAATAAACATCATTTCATCATTCCCTAATTTTAGCATCCTCGGAAGCAGTCCACAGGCCGTATTTCATTTTGTATTTAACATAGAAATCTTGACCAAAAATGGAAATTTCGTGACGCATGCACTTACACCCTCAAGACAGTCGCAAACACAGAATTTAAAAGCAGCTGGAAATTTTCAATTTATGAACATAACTCCGATCCTGCAGACTTGATGCGGCTCCTGGGACTTACACAGTACTATCCACACATCATTTACCACTGTTTACAAACAAGTTTATTCCGATTAAGTGGTTGTTTACAAGTTTACAGTGACACAACCAAATACATTAGCAGGCTCGAATTAGAATACTTTTTGTTTACCATTTGGGAGGTTTTAGCAAAACCTTTCATTGAGTGTTTCTTTTACGATGAGATATTCCATAATGTGTAGTAACCTAACGAATAAAAAAAATAGTTTCAAACCGAATCCAATGTCAGTTCTCTGAAGAAATTATTATTAATATCATTATTATTATGCAACAAAAATGTTGCTTGCTATTATTATTGCAATGATTTCAGGCCAATAATGTATATGCTCTATTTACTGCATGTTCAAAATGTGACATGTATACATTTATGGAGTCTGTTAAGACCAGCAGAGTCACTTGGAAATTCCTGCCCTATATCACCCAGCGTTACACTGTTACCTTCACCGACTGGCAGCGAATTCCTCATGTGCAGACATCCTCCCACAGGAAGCCTCTGTTTTCTCTACCCACTATCACGCTTCCTGCTGTCCACCAAGCTGATCAAATGTATACAAATGTGTTATCTTTAACGTTGTTATACTGCCAGTGAAAAAATAACCAAAAAAGAACATATTCGGGAAAATGGCTCCATACAAACAAATGCACGACAAACAACGGCAAAAATGAAGAAGTGTATGTCTGGTAGTTCAAAAAATCTAAATCAGGGGATCAGATAAGTCGACCTGCCCATTTCAGCTGGTTTTGAACTACTCTGTAAAATGGGAGCATTACGCTGCCTTAATTTTATTGTTTTGTTCCATCACTTTATGTTCACAAGTTCTGAACATGTGAATGGAGAGGAGCTTAACTCCTAGAGCTGCAGTGTTTCTCATTGACCTACAGCTTCACTCTTTAGACCATATAGGTTGTCCTTTCTGTGCTCTCTGGGCTGTACCTGTCTTATGATATTTTCTTGTTTTTAAATAATTCTTCTTCAGATAAAAGCAAATGCCTTTTGAATATAAGTGAAGTATAAGTTCCTTCCCCTTCATAATTGCCGTAACTGAAACTTACAAGACGAATTCCTGAGGAGGTTTAGGAGTTTAAATTAAATAAATAAGCAAAATAACCATTAAAGCTGCAAGGCTGGGCCAACCCTTTGACTGAGTTTAGCCAATAGTTAGGAGGGATAGCTTTTTTCAAATGTTAAAAAAAAAACTTGGCAAAGCTTGCAGATGTGGTAAGATGGCAAAAGCTGAAGGTTACAATGACTTGGTCGAGGTTGTGGTTGAGTTAACCCGGTCTTGTGATTTGTATTGACCTGGTCGAGGTTGCTGATGTGTTTGACTTACCCTGTGATAGCAGTGTCTACTTCATGGACCAGAGGGATGGAGAGTTCTAGAATGTTGTCTGCCAGCTTGTTCTCAGGCTCTGGGTTTGCACTGTGTGAAAGGAAACAAATGCAAACTATCACTGGCGGCATATACACATATAAAAATAGACTGTGTACAGATCTGTAAGCCTCAGCTGAAAGATCTACAAATAACACTCAAGTCTCTTGTTTGATAACAAACCGCTGACTAAATGAGGATTTATTTTTCCAGCGACAAATACTCATTTATTTTAATATCAGTTAAATTCCCACAAGTTACCACCAGAAAATACTATACAAACGTAGCCAGCAAAAGTTTACTAACTATATTTTTCATTCAATATCAACAAAGAAAATTGCTTATTTATTTTAGCATGCATGGTATTCTAAGCATTGTATATCTAAGCTAAATGTGTCTTGAGCAGTAATCCATATGTATGCTGTCAGAATAAAACCTTGCCACGATCTTGTGTTTGTGATCTGAAACAAAATAATACATTGTAGCTTGCTTCACATTTTTTTTTCATGAATTGTGTGATCAAAAACAAGAAATGCAATAAAGTTATTATGTTAAATGGATTTGTCTGGCTACTTATTATTAGCTGTTTTTAAAACAATTTTATTATTACCACTTGGTTTTCCTGCTACAGTGAAACCCAAACTGAGCTGTACCCCAAAACCAAGATACATACCAATCCATGAGTTTGGTGTACTATTACACTCCTATTATATATGTGTGTATTCATATACCTTATACGGGTTTATTGGTTAGCTCATAACAATTCTTTACAAATACCAATCATAACTCACCTCCTTGCTGTGACTAGAAACTGCAATGTCTCGTTTTCACCAGAAAGATGGCTGGTGTCCAAAATCACAGCCAAGTCATACTACAAAAACGAGACACAGATTCAGAAAGAAAAACACAGATTCAGAGCAAAGTTCCATGACAAAGACATTGCAGTTTTGAAAATTTTTCTTTGCATTGAAACATCAATGAAGGATTTCAGTGACCGGTAGAAACATTAGAAACAGAAAATATTTGGTTTCTGTCCCACACATGTAAAATCTATTTTGGATTGTTTAAAAATGCAACGTTTTAAAAAATTGCAGCACATGGAGGCTCATACCAGCAGAGACATAATATAGAAGAGGTACAGCTGTGACTGGGTGCTCAAGCACTGGGCCCACCATTACAAGCTATGGCCACAGATCCACAACGACAAGGCAAAAATTAGCTCAGCCACACAACGAAATGGGGGTTAAGCTGGTACAAAATGATCAGTCTCAACGCTCTCTGGTGGCCAACCAGGTGCCTGCAATCGCATGAACTGGGTATATATATTCACTTCCTGTTCATCCAACAGAATGGGCGCTGTGTGACTGGTGAATCGGAGAAGCCACAGCTTGCATGTTCACAGCTTTCTGTGGTTGCCTAACGAGCTCTCAGTTCAGATTTTAAAACAGCCTGTTCTGGAAACACTGAACAGATGGAAAAGCTGATTTTACATGCTAACACATTTGTCTTGTGATAAAGACAAGTTGAGGTCAACGCTGAGGTCAAAAATGTGTGAAGTTTTCCTCAAAGTTATTTTGGCTGAATCTCGGCCTAAGTGCTTTTAATTGAATCTCACCCAGAGTTTCTGACAGGCATCAGTGAGTTCCAAATCAATTACCACTCTGTCATACATTTTCTGTCAAAAAATTATGCAGGAATGCAAAATTCCACACAAGTGGACCCTAGTGGAAAACAATGCTATTATTTTGCTTTCACACTGTATTATTTTGCTTTCACCACTAATTATCTTTCACCTGAAGTGAAGTGAAAGAGAAATATATCATATAACATGTCACAAACATATTTCTTATGTGGCCTCTGTGGTTTAAAATAAACACTGGCCTATGGGCACATACATAGTGTGTGCTTCAGAGCTTGTAAAGGTGCTGGTCTTACAAGGTAACAAGATTTCAAATGGGGTGGAAAAGACTGAAATTAGTTTTAAAAAGTTAGGGTTTTAAACTCATGCTTCATTGATGTTATTAAAATTTCTATTCTCTTAAAACTGCTTTTTCATTAAACTTGTTTTTTTTTCCAATGCACATTTCCCCGCTGGAGCATCCAGCAATTTCCACAAATCTATGGTCCGCCCCTGAGGAACATGCCAAAAGTGAAGATGAATGAGTTCACGCCGAGCAAAGTCAGTGACGCACCAAACACATTTTTCAGCCGTGTTACGCAAGGCCTAGGACCGTGACCAATGAGAGTGTCAAATCTGAACCGAAGTGGGCGATGTGTCGAAGAAAAACTGGATAAAAGACAACTAATTGAAAAACAGGACCGGAATACGTTCTCATCCATGAATGCTTTAAATGACATCATGGTTGCATAAAAGTGACCAGTAAGGAGGCCTGCCCAAAGTGAGGGCAAAAGTGGAATTCCGTGGTCATATAAGCTGCGCTGAGATTACTGAGTATGATAAAAATAGTTTTCCGAAGGAATCAATTTACCCATATGATTTCTCAATGGAGCACTGCTGTTGCTATGTAAAAGAAAAATAAACAGTCATTAAAAAAAGGAGTATTAATCTTTGTTTATTTTCCTTCACCGCCTATGAACCATGCATGGCACCTGACCCACAGCCGAGAGACTAGATTAAAGTCTGGGTTCCGGGTTTTTGAGTTTGGGGGAGCCCCGTGGAGACCCCTTCACCGGGATTACCTTGGTCTGAGCTCTCATGAAAGGAAATCCCACGCTGCACTTGAGAACGTCCAGGTCCAGGAGCTCACAGGAAATGCCCTTTTCCTCCTGAGGGGTCGGAAGACAAAAGGAGGGCGGTGAGGTTCACAGCGGGCTCTCGCCCTCACGCTCACATACAGGCGCTGGCACACCAAACACTCATTCACACACACGGCCGCAAACATCACATGTTCATAGTCATATAAATACAACAATCACACACATGCTCATACACGCACACACACACATACGGACACACACACACCAAACGTGCACGCACCCACGTGGTCACAAACATCACATGTTCATAGTCGTGTGAATACAGCAATCACACACACACACACACACACACACAGACATCAAGACACACACAAACATGCATGAACGCTGGCTCAAATATATCACATGCACACAGTCATATGGATACAACAAACACAAATGCACAAACACACACACACACACAACCATATGCGCACACACACATGCCCTCACTCAGTCACAGAAATCATATGTACACAGTCATATGCATATGACAAACCAACACATACACACATGCACACACACACACAACAAAAACACTTGCATGTAAACATCATATAAAACATCTGACACATGCACACACAGGTTTTAAGGAGGCCTATAAAAACTGTTAGCTTAAAGCCACATAATGGGTTATTCTGACCCAGCACACCAGCAAAGTGCTGGAACAGGATGACCCAACCGGCAGCCCCAAGGAGTCGTTTCATCAGTTAACATCATAAAAATCCTGCATCTGAATAACCCATTGACATTAATGCATTAACTACATCCCTCATTAAAATGTTCACGTTTTCAATGCTTTGCTTGTCCCTAAATATTTCTTACACAAAGGTCCCCTTCTGGCATACTCAAAGTTTTAGCAACTCCGATGACTTAAAAGAGAAAAAACAATCCGAGTTTGTTTGCGAGAAGAAATAATGAAGTTAAGGCAGGAAAACATGTTAAACGTAACTGTAATTGACTGAGAAAGGAGATTTTTGATTATTCTCAGTTACTGAGTTGGTCTTTCTGCTTACCCACTGGATCTCTCTCTCTCTCTCTCTCAGACGTTTTTTAAGCAGTAGAAGCAGGTCAAGGCCAACTGTTTATCCAGCCCAGCTGGTGAAGAACACAGTGTTTGGACAAGCTTCCAAGTGCTCTGTCTGCTAGTGTCAGCTTCCCTACTACTGACCCCAAACTGTCCAGTGTGTGTGTGTGTGTGTGTCAGAGTGTGTGTGTATCTGTGTCTGTATGAATGTCTGTGTATGTGTGTTTGTGTGTCTTGTGTTTGTTTGCGTGTCTTGTATGTGTGTGTCGGTGTATGTGAGTGTGCATGCGTGCATCTGTGTGTGTGTGTTTTCAGTTTCAATAGTTTGAGTTATAATTGTGAAGCTCATTCATGTGTTTGACAAAGACAGATACTTCTAATTTTCAATGAGAGCAGAGAATCTTCATGGAAATCTGTCAGAAAGTATGATAATTTTGTCAAAGCACCAAGAACATTTGGTACTTGAACATAACTCTGTTATCATATCTAGTTGGCATCCTTTCTGACAGTTGCACAAAAGAATTTCCAAGACAAGTGGCAAGCATCAAGCAGCAAACATCCTCTCTGCCAAAAAGAGATACTCAAAACAAAATGCGCTAAGGCTAGAAGGAAACTATTGCACCTTCCTGTGATACATTGTGTACAATGACGTTCAGAACGCTGTAGATCTTTGTTGATTGATCATAATGTAACAGTGCCAAACTGGAGCACGAATAATCCACCATAATAAAACCTACAGGTATTAGACAAAGCTGCCACTGCACAGCAAATTCATTTTGCCTTTGAAATAGCACATAAAATAACACATTTTCTTCATTTCAAAAGGATGAGCAAGGCCCCAAACCCCACATTGCTAAAAGCATCACCTAAATGACTGTAACGTAATAAAGTGCAAGGAAATTCAGTTTAAAACGTATGTAAAATTATGATATCCCAAGCAAATTGTATCTTTGATTGCTGTTTTTGTACATGAAGACAGACACTTCACAGTTTCACCAAGGTGCAAATGCATGTGGTTTTAAAGGGAGAAGGAGATGACACTGGTTGATTTATAATCTGTTTATGCCCAAAACTCACCTACAGGCAATAAAACACAAAAACCAATGAATTTTTTAAACTGCCCCAACAATCACACTCCCAGCATCCAACCATGAAGGTAGTAATGGATTTGGCCACACCCTTCAATGCACATCACCATCACCATAAAAATCAGTGATTCAATGATCTGGACCAATGACGACACTGGCTGTGGAAAGAAAAACGTTTCTGATTGGTTCAAACAAGTCTGTGATTGACAGCCGAGCGCAGCTCCACCCCTCCAGCTCCATCAAGCACCACTTACCCATCCACCGATAACTGCGGATGGATATGAGTGTGAATATCTTTATTAGAGAACACCGTGAGAAGTGTTATGAACGCCTTCATAAAGGAATTTCCTTCTCCGTCCAAATCACTTGTGCAAATATTACAGGTCCCCAAGGGTGGGGTCAGGGATAGGGGAACCTCCATGTTTACCCCTCAAACAGCCACTGAAAGAGATCCGAATTTTTGGACACATGAATGTTTTTCTCTTGCAGCTCCAGGACACATTAAACTTCTTCTCAGACACAACTCTCTCCCCTCTTCAGTTTTGTTTCACGAGACACTGTGAAGCTGGCAGCACTTCAGTGTTCCCACAAGTGAGTTCATTTTATAGTTATTTCAATATTGGTTTTTAGTGAAGCAATGTCACCAGTGATGGCCTCTGAGGAAACCTGGGAAGCAGAAAACTTCAAAGTGATCGCTGGACTGAACATGTTTTTGATTGATTAATTGCCCTGGTTGGGTTTCAAACTGGTGGCGCAGTTCCAGTAACTACTAGTTGCAGTTTTCAAGTCGCAATGTCAGTCAGAAAATGAGAAGGCAGCTCTTAGCTAACAATAATATTCACAAGATTTTTTTTTACAACATCACTGTGGCTAAAAGGCTTGGAACTTTATATTGTATTAAATATGAAATGAATGAATATAAAAAAACTTTGCAATTGAGTTGAGTTGAGTTATGCCGGCTCTGTTCTGCATACTTGTGGTGTGGAATGCATTTTTTTTTTGTTTCGAGGGGATTGGGCCATAGCTGGTACTGTCAGCCAATCAGTGCTGTGGTTCATTAATATTAATACATGAACTTGTTGCACCTACTCAAATGGGTTGCACATTCAAGGAGAGAGATGATAGGAAGAGCAGTGATAGAAATCAGTACACACACACTCACACACACACACACACACACACACACACACACACACACACACATATACATATATTCCAAATCAATTTGAACACACAAGATACTGTGTAAAGGCTGAAGTATGGTGAGGTTTATCACGGTAAAATTTTTTTCCAGTTTAAAGACCATTCATTCTGATCTTACCTTCTGCCACACCTTGATAAAGTAAAGCTCGCGGGAGAAGTTGAAGAAGATGTTGGTGTCATACGCATCATCGCCAGCATTGAAGATGGACAGGTTGAGGGAGATGTTCTTCACCCCTCCCAGGGCTAAATAAGGCCTCGTATGTACGCTGTGAGAAACCGACAGAGATCTTAGAACGAAGGTCCAGCCTAGTTATAACCTTTCAACCTTAGCACCATTACTCATTGGCATAAATGCCGATAAGAGTTTCATAAAGTGCTACAACTGCTAACAGTGTTGAGTCACAAAACCAATATCTCCCTAAAAAGATGTTTATCATGTGACAATTCAAATTTAGAAATTGAGTTTCAACCGATACAATTACTTTATACTTTTAAAAATAATTTTGTTATTTTTCCCTTCTTTTGAGGACCAATACGAGAGCGAACCCTAAACATTGCGGTAGGTCAGTTTGTTTATTTTCCCTGCAGTGACGCAAACATATGTCAAAGAGTGATAGGGTTAGCTTTGTTTTAGCCACAGTGGCCATTTCACTTAAGAAACAGGATGCTTCTTTAGCAAAATCTGGACTTCATTGCCCCAAAGTGTTTTTAAATGTTGGTTCAGTTGTTTGTTTATTTGATTGCATGTGGCTTGTTCAGAGCTTATCAGCATTTCATTTAATCACTTAAGTGACCAGTTATTCATTGCAATGTAGCATTAATTGTGCTTTTCAATAATCAGACAGACAATGATTCTCATTTTTTACACAGTGTTTTGGTCCAATTTGAATTAAAAAGTTCTGTAATATTTAAGGGTGCCTAATTTCCATGTTTTACTTGTCAGTGGTATAGAATTACAGATGATCAAATCTGTGAGCTTCTAGTGAACAAAATACAGTAATTCTCTGAGTAATTATTAAATTGATAACCATGAGTACTGTGACATGATAATTCAATAAATGCAATAAAGGAAATCTAACATTACTGACCACATTTGGTTTTACATGGACTGCAGAGGTCTTCAAACTTGTTTATGGGAGCCGTGGCATTGTAAATTTAGATAAAAGAGAGCTCAAAATAAAAGTGAAGACCTGGCTACAACATCATGATGTCCTGTGTGTCATTTATCCACATTGAGATCCACTGAAATTAGGTATGTTTTTTTATGAAATATTTGTACATTTTGTGAATTGATAAATAACACATATTCTAAAAAAAAAATAAAATCATAGACATAGATTAATTTAGGCCTATGAGAATACATGATTGTCGCTAATGTTGCTTGTTCTCATTCAGTGCATCATTGACAAATGTTGGCCTTCAAAATGTTAGACAGATTTGCAGCAACCCAAGCACTTTCAGCGGTAATAAATCTACACACCGACTGCAATGCAGAAACACAAACTGCATAATATGTCGGTTCAAAATACAGCCACGTCTCTTACACGCTGCACTGTGAGTATACTTACTTGAATACGTTGGGGTGCTTTTCTCTACGACTTTAACAGCAGTTGTCTGTATCGCTCCGTTTTCCCCGACCTTAGAGACAAATTCCACGTCCCCTCATGTGCCTGAGAAAGCCCCAGCACAACGAACTCTCAGAGGAGGACTTGAGAACTATAGAAGTGAAGCGAATGTAAATCACGCGAAGCCCACAATAGACTGTGTATCTTGAGTTTTCCGCGAAATACCCATTGAGACACTATATCATGCTCGCTAAGGAATTGGTGTTTGTTCAAGCATTATACTTCTTTATGGGCCTTGGGGCCTCAACTCAAAAAGGTGCTTTAAATTGAAATGGGGGTGGGGTGGGGGGTGGTTGAACTTGGAGATCATTTTATGGACAATGCGTGCATTTGAAACCTGAACACGCGAGATTTCCCCGCAGATATGGGACCGATATATTCACTGATTGTTTTAATAAAAAGTATTCGGCTGGTCCATTATCCCACTATATACACACATAATCATATATCCTATAGGCAGACTGTAAGTCTCTTTGTGTCTGTACACTATTTTCCATCACACTCAAATAATGGCCAGACCAGCCAACACAGGGATCCACAGGGATTCTCTAGTCACTCAAATAGATTGCAATAACAGTCCTGTAGAGTATATATTATGGACATATAACAGTCTGTCACCAGCGCGGCGGAGGGATCAGTCACTTATTACGTTCCGTTGAAAGAATAAGAGACTGTTCCTCTCTGTATCTTTCAACGCCGCAAAACAGAGTTTGTTATCAGAAGATTTTCGACGTATTTGCTGAGTCATCAAATGGCATGAGGGTTGAGAGGTCATTGCTTGTGAAAGCATCCCAAATGAAGCAGGGACAGTAAAATGGAGACTCAAGACATCAACATCAACATATACATGTGGGTGAGGCAGTTATTGCTTATAAAAAACGTAAGATTTTACTTTTTACTTTGCAAAAGTGATGGTCAAAATCATAACCAATAACTCATATCTAGTTATTAACCTTTATTGGCAGTAGCTACCATTTACATATAAAGCAGTATTGTGAAAAAAAACCTTGCTATAGCACAAACCTCAAAAGAGGTTTTGCTGGCATTTCTTCAATGAAATGTCCAAAGTGTAACCTTTAGATTCCAGTCAGAGGGATAAAAAAACATTGCAAATTGCCAATACAGAATGGAATTATATATTGGAACAATGGACGCAATTCCAGAATCAACACAGATGTCTTTCGACAGCCAGTCACAATTTCGAGCGATCTCTCCACCTAGATAATACTTGTTTGGTTGCATGGCAAATTGCCAAGTGCTCCCCCTCAACCCTTTTCAACCCCCCATCACCATTAGGTCCACAATGGAAATAAGTTTGCTAGTTTGCTCGTATTGTCCTTGGTAGCTTTTAGATCGCCGCGTGAAGATTTTCCTGTCAGAACGTCCTCTGGTATTTTTTTAAAGATTCAATTCAATGCAGTGACAAAGCATAAGCTTTTAATAGTCTTCTCATACTCTTGCACACACGGGAAAGAAAAAAGATCAACAGAGTCCCAGTGTGCCAACTGTGTCTTAATATAATTGGTCTGAAAGAGGAGCAGTGGTGTCTACTGGGCAAAGCAGAAATCGGTCTCATGACTGCATTGTCTCTAGGGAAAGAACAATTCCTATAGTTACTCCAAGAAATAATTACAAAACATCCTCAAATTACATTTTTAATCCTCAAGGATTCTACAACAGTAAATCTGGCGGAGCGGAAAGAGAATGTGGATGAGGGCTCCAACAAGAGACGGAAAAAGACATAAAACGTTTGGGAGCTTTTCAAGGAAAAAGCAGAGGAGAATCTAGTCATATGCCTTCATAGCAAAATTGTGTTAGCCTATGCTAATAGCAAATGCCAGATATGAGGAGAAAGCATCCAGAATTTACCCAAGATGCTCCTGAAAGGGCAGAGATATACTATGACTACTGATAACTAAGCTACTGTAACTAGTTAAGTGTGCTTGTATTAGTATGTGACAAGTTCATGATCGGCTTCATTCTTGGCTGTCTGCAAGAGAAGTTTTGCTTTATCCAAGTCCTCATCATGTCAACTGGCAGACTGCTTCCTACAATCCCATGAGCTATTTGGGTTGCACGCGCACACGTGTTTGTGGAGGCGTGAGTTCGAGAGGTCGCTTGAAAATCCATCTACCCGGCCTCATCTCCAACGCAGTCTCTTCCGTCTATCCGTCAAGGGATACATCCGCTAGGTATGTTTGTAGTTAGGCACTTGGCGAGTGGAGTCTCAAGGTTTTTGGTGGAAAATGATGTCTGGTATCAAATAACATTTTATTTAGTAACAACACAAAAAGTTTTGCGGCGATGTGATTTACTAAAGGCTACCGTTCTCTGAGCCACGCCTCCTTCACTTGCTCGTTCAGTCGTTCCCCACAGAGCACCGGAGAGCAGTGAGAGAACAGTGCAGAGTTGTGTTTGGAGGGACCAAGACTCCTAACTCCTATAAACACAGTTGGGGTCATACTGTTGTTCTCCACAGAGCACCGCAGAGCAGTGAGGGAGCAATGCAGAGTTGTGTTTGGAAGGAGCAATCCTCCAAACTCTTATAAACACGGCTGGGGTCAATTCCATTTCAGTTCAGTTGATTCAAAAGGTAAACTAAATTTTTAAATTGCAATTCAATAATTAAACGAAGAACATCCAATCCTTTTAAATCTAAATATTTTTGTTCAGAGAGAACGAGTCACCATCAATGAAATTTACTTTTAGGCATTTAGCAGACACTCTTACCCAGAGCAAATATCATAGTTTACATTTCTTTAGCTGGGTATTTACAGAAGCAATCTGCTTTAAGTGCTTTGCTCAAGGGCACAACAGCAGTGCTCTACCTGGGATTTTAAACCACTACCTCTTGAGATGAATGCCCAGCTCCAACCTGCACTGCTGCACAAAATGCCACTAACTCAGCAGAGCCAAGACCAGCATCAACATAATGCTGACCACTTTACAAGGATATGATCAGTGTCAACAGAATGCTGACCACTTTACAAGGATACTATAAGTGCCAACAGAATGCTGACCACTTTACAGGGATACGATCAGTGCCAACAGAATGCTGACCACTTTACAAGGATACGATCAGTACCAACAGAATGCTGACCACTTTACAAGGATACTATAAGTGCCAACAGAATGCTGACCACTTTACAGGGATACGATCCAACAGAATGCTGACCACTTTACAAGGATACGATCAGTGCCAACAGAATGCTGACCACTTTACAAGGATACGATCAGTACCAACAGAATGCTGACCACTTTACAGGGATACGATCAGTGCCAACAGAATGCTGACCACTTTACAGGGATACGATCAGTGCCAACAGAATGCTGACCACTTTACAGGGATACGATCAGTGCCAACAGAATGCTGACCACTTTACAGGGATACGATCAGTACCAACAGAATGCTGACCACTTTACAGGGATACGATCAGTGCCAACAGAATGCTGTGAGCTCTAAAGAGCCACACCTTTACAGGATACAATCAGTGCCAACAGAATGCCAACAGAATGCTGACCACTTTACAGGGATAAGATCAGTACCAACAGAATGCTGACCACTTTACAGGGATAAGATCAGTGCCAACAGAATGCTGACCACTTTACAGGGATACGATCAGTGCCAACAGAATGCTGTGAGCTCTAAAGAGCTAAGATCAGCACCTACAGAATGCTGACCACTTTACAAGGATACAATCAGTGCCAACAGAATGCTGACCACTTTACAAGGATACTATAAGTGCCAACAGAATGCTGACCACTTTACAGGGATACGATCAGTGCCAACAGAATGCTGACCACTTTACAGGGATACGATCAGTGCCAACAGAATGGTGACCACTTTACAGGGGTAAGATCAGTGCCAACCAAATGCTGACCACTTCACAGGGATAAGATCAGTGCCAACAGAATGCTGACCACTTTACAGGGATAAGATCAGTGCCAAGAGAATGCTGACCACTTTACAGTGATACGATCAGTGCCAACAAAATGCTGCGAGCTCTAAAGAGCCAAGATCAGGACCAATAGAATGCTGACCATTTTACAGGGATAAGATCAGTGAAAAAAATGCTGACTACTTTACAGGGATACGATCAGTGCCAACAAAATGCTGTCCATTTTACAGTGATATGATCAGTGCTAACAAAATGCTGCAAGCTCTAAAGA
The DNA here is from genome assembly GCA_022829145.1 of Albula goreensis. Taxonomy (NCBI): domain Eukaryota; kingdom Metazoa; phylum Chordata; class Actinopteri; order Albuliformes; family Albulidae; genus Albula; species Albula goreensis. The sequence continues at coordinate 7,972,792 of CM040750.1, read as the reverse complement.
GCCAAGATCAGCACCAACAGTGTGCCGACGACTTTACAGAGGTAAGGTCAGTGCCAACAAAATGCTGCAAGTTCTACTGACCCATTCTCAGTACCAGTGGCTGCCAAGATCAGCACATGCATCATACTGTTTACTCTGGTCAAGTAAGCGCCAAGATCAGTCAGGACCAGCACCAACAAAAGGCTGCTAACTATTAGGCCAAGATCAGAACCAAATTAATACTGCTCACTTTATAGCGTCAAGACCAGCACTAACAGAATGTTGCTAAGTGTACAAGATTAGCACCAACACAATACTGTTAACTCTACAGAGGCAAGATCTGCACCAAATGAACGCTGCTCACTTTATATAGTCAAGATCAGCAGCAAACTACTGATGCTAACTCTACAGAGATTAAAGATCAAAAGAGCAAAATAATGCAGCTCACTTTATAGGGTTAAGATCAGCACCAAATAACGCTGCTCACTTTATTGAGCCAAGATCAGCACCAAAATAATGCACCTCACTTTATAGAGCTAGGATCAGCACCAAATAACGCTGCTCACTTTATAGAGCTAAGATCAGCACCAAATAACGCTGCTCACTTTATAGAGCTAAGATCAGCACCAAATAACGCTGCTCACTGTACAGACCGATGATGCAACACAGTATGGAAAAGCAGGAGAGCAGAAAAATGTCCTCACCCTGACAGCAGCAACATCCCCCGCAGCTGCAGATCTGCTGCGCAGTCCTCTGACAAACAGTTCTTCTCAAACCACGTCTGCAATGGGACACAGAATAAAACAGCTCTCAAAATCTTTTCTGTACATATAGCATCCAGGCTACTCACTGTACAGAGTGTAAAAACACACTAGACACAAACAGTACGCACATTACACAGTATGGGTACATCCATAAATATGCATGACAAATACAATTACATCCATAAAATAACTTTGACATAATTACCAACATATTTATACTTAATCCCACAGTGAAGAACATAAACAAAGACTTAACGAGAACGTGATTGCAAAAAGGACCGCTGTTTATTGGAAATGTTGCTAAATGATTGTTGAGGAATAATGACTTAAATGGGGAAAAGAATGAATAACACACACCATTTGCTTATAAACGTAACCAAAGGCAATTGAGATTGCATTTCTCCAAACCCCAAATTCATTCTAAAGGATATTTTAATGCCTGCCTAAATAAAGACCGCTATTAGTAGTACGGAGGTACAGAATTGCAACATTATTAGAGTATGCAGTTCTTAAGAGTGAACTGAAGCATGGGGATCGAATTTCACCTTCTCATTCCGCCTTTGCACACCGCTCTCAGCTTTGTCACCACATTAGGGCCGAATGGAGAGAGAGGTCCTCCCCGAGGGACGCATTAACCCGACTACCTAAAAAATTTGTGGGACTTCTGAGCGAGGCTTTGTTTTTGCTTTATATCCACCGTCGAGCGGCAAACGGCCAAAGCCAACAAACCGCTGCCGGTTTAATGAAGAGCGCAGAGCCGCCGCTGTTCCGAAAGCTCATGGGAAATCGTCGGCCTTTAATGGCCGTACCCCCATGCAGCAGTAAAAACACGCGAGGGCTCGAACAGCGAACGCAGAAAAACAGGCAGAACAATTCTTGGTATGAGTCTGTGGAATGACGGCGGTGTCATTTGAAAGTCCCAGCACAGCAGCGTAACGCTACTTTCCATTCTCTTCAGGAAGTGGGGGTTCTCATCTCTCCTAGTTAAACGTCAACCTGACTGGGTACCGCAGTAAATATCCCATAAACAATTTCTGAAGCACCCTGCCTTCCATTAGTAAATGTTTCCCATGGAGGAAAAAAATGTTTACACATGCTTCATGTTTTTGGCAGTAATATTGAGGAGTGTATATTTTAGTTTGGGTGGCTCTTCATTTTCCATGTGTCATTTTTTATGTAATGTATTATTTGGCTCCCGGAAGTGAGGCCAATGAATGAGTTTTACTGTATAATGTAAAGAAATCACACAACGTACAGTGTACAGTGTACTTACAATGTATGTCTGCTTTGGCAGAGGCAGCAATATATAAGTGATCAGTATAGCAATACAATAATATTATATATGGATTTTGCTGGGTATGTTACTTGTTTTAAACCTTTTTAACGTCCTTTAACTGTATTGTTATCAGATACAAATAAGCCTTTCTTACTATCATCCAAATATACCTTTGACTATTGTAATGTAACCAGAGCATTATTTTAACTCAAATTTTTCAAAACCTTAAATTTTGGCTACATTGTTTTAATAAGCCAGGATCAAATTTTTATCAAAAGAAGTATCCTGCTTTGTTCTGTGACGACTCTCTGTCTCGTAGTGTCCATAGAGGACACAGGTCTTTTTACTTTGCAGATATAATGATTTGAGTGGAGTAAGTGCAAACCAGTTATGTGTTCTCATTTGCATTTTCGCTTGCATTCGATTGCCTGTGCAAGGTATGTTGGAGTCCTAAGAAACTAGAACTGAGGCCGCTCAGAAGCTAATTAGCATCCAGTTGGGTACGATGTTCCAGACTGTGCAGGGGCATTTTCTTGCAGTTATTCAGCATCTTACCTTGTTCCTCTTGGCGATCTTGTCTCCTTTATTCCAGCGTAGCACTGGGGTTAGAGAGGGCAGGTCTCTATCGTCCGGTCCATTGAGTACGTGCTGACCCAGGCTGTACGCCGCCTCGAACTCGATGGCCGAAAAGACGTCTTTAACTTCTTTCTGTGGAGAGACGGAAGGACCACCCTAAACATCCCATCTCACATTTATCACCCTGGGTAACCAGTCGACCTGAGCAACCCTGAGTAGCCAGTCTCACATTCATCAGATTAGGCCTGTAAACAAACAACACTTTTAGCTCACCTTCCTTCCTACTTTGCGTCAATTGTAAGTGGATATGTATCACATATCCATTTGGTTTCCAATTTTTGAAGTTAGTTTGGTGAAGTGAAAGTGTCTAATTTTCCTTGTTTAAAGTTGCATATGACTTAAACACTCCTATTTATATCTATATCACCCCTCCTGTTATACCTCTAGGGGAGGACCATTAAATACTTCCTAAAGGTATAAAATGAAATCTATTAAAGACAGCAAATATGTGGGAAGTGTAACACTGAGGGCTGACTGTGACATTCAGTTGAGGTCAACTATACATTGCCACAGCCACTTGTTATAATCACCCAACGGCCTGTTCACTTGAAACAGAAATGGTGTGCAGCTGCGGTCTCAGCTGTTTGGGAAAATGAAGGTATAAAAAGCCACTGCATCATGTATCCATTACCTAAACCCTGCCAAAAATATACTGATTGCTCTGAATAGTGGTGTAATGGACATAGCTGATCTGAGATCTGTATGGATCCCCCCTATGGTTCGGCACGCATGCAAACCGCAGATTAATTGCAAAGTTTAACCATAAAAGTGTGAAATACAGTTTTACTCTTTCATGTAATAATTCCCTAAATCTCGATGCAGAGTGTAGTGTTATGAACACAAATAAACATCCATTTATAAATTCTGTTGTTTAAAGAATTTATCGTCTAACTGGATTATTTGCAGGAGCATCCAATTGAACATGGCAGTTACTCCGAACTCATTTCTGAAGTGAATAACGTCACACAGCATATCAATGCACTCTGGAACAAAATAGCGCCAGTAACTAAAAGTCATATCTGTCTTCCTTTTTTTTTCTGATCCGAAAAATGATCCGATCCGTGACTCATAAAACCATGACACGATCCGAACCGTGAGTTTTGTGATCCGTTGCACCCCTACCTCTGAATCCTAACTACATCAATTTGCTTCCATCGAAAATAAAGCTACTGAACCAAAACCATACTTAGGCATAGATTTATCAAAGCCTTTTGAACATGATACATTTTTGCACATTGCACTTTCAGTGAATATGATTTGTGATTGGAGCAACTGAAGAACCTCAGCCAATCACATGCTCTCTTCATCTTTTTGCACAGCAAAACAGTTTTGCTCACACTAAATGCTTTAGTAAATCAGGTCCTTAATGTGAGAACAGTAGAGCTCAGCAATGCGTATGTCATGAAATTTGGAAATTGTGAAATATGCACTCAAAACATTCACTAAATTAACCCCATCCTCCAGCCCTACATTCAGGGCAGCGCTACCGGTGAGTTATGGGGGTGACCAATGACAATTTAGATCTTTCCCCCCATTTCCCGGTGTTTAAGATCAAAGGAATACTGGCTGGGTTATCCACATTTCACAGCACAGGAAAACATACACTAGCTAGATGGGTAATTTCTGTCACGCTGACGCCTGCCAAATCGCTGTTCTCACCCTCCTATGTGTGCAATCAGTGGAGATTCACTGTCATTTTCCATTAGCGGCGCCGCGCTCTCCCTTTGTGTTCGCTCTTTTATCGTTTGGCTTTCCTGTGTCCACCCATCCTCTTCCTCAGCCTGGCTTCAATGCGCACGCTGCTCTTTAAACTCATCAGGTAGCCCACCAGAAAGGCCCTGGCCCTACGCGACGCCCGTTACCTGTTGCCATAGTGATACTGAGAGATTTACGACAGGAAGCAATAAAACCGGCGTTTGGTTTGGGACAGGACATGAGTTGACAAAAAAACGACTGAGAAGGGACAAATTTGTCCCTGAGAAACAATACGCACTGTGGAAACTACTATGTAGCAGGATTTAATTTTGTGGTGCTGTGGGATTTGTTGAAAAAATAAATTCAATACAAGCTAAATTATTTGAAATTTCAAACGACACTGAAATACTTCATGAATGCCTTCAGTCATTAAACCGGACGGATATCTAATTAAGGGACTTATAAATAAAATAGTATCTCAATGTCGCAGTATGAGAAATAGATCCATTGAAATACAGTAACATTAAGCTGGACCCCCCAGGTAGCTGTCCAGTTAAAATATTGTCTCTCATGAATACCAATGCTGACTGTGGTCTGGAGACTAACTGACCATTATGTTGTCTGGGGACTCATATGTTGTCTGTGGTTTCAGTCAACAACATTTGAGTCATCAGTGATTCATTAGGTAGGGATTCATTCAGCAGGCATTTGGTGAACAGGGATTCATTTGGCCAACAGGGATACAGTAAGTAGTTTCAGCCAAAAGGGTCTCAGTCAACAGGGTCTCGCTGAATCTTCATAACAGTTTGCCCTCTGTGGCCAATCAGGTGCCTTGTTGTCTGCCTGTGCCATCTATGTATGAAGCATAATCTTAGGCTAATGGACTCCCCCATGCCAGCTGTTCATGAAACAAAGTCTTCAAGTGGTGCTGGGCCTCACAAGTGCTGGTCTGTACCAGAAAACATTTTTTCTATTAGAGTTACATATGTAATGGTGTGACTATCAGAGATACCAGTGCACACGCAATGGTGTGACTATCAGAGATACCAGTGCACACGCAATGGTGTGACTATCAGAGATACCAGTGCACACGCAATGGTGTGACTATCAGAGATACCAGTGCATATGCAATGGTGTGACCTTCAGAGATTCCAGGGCAATGGTGTGACTATCAGAGATAACAGTGCATATGCAATGGTGTGACTATCAGAGATACCTGTGCATACACAATGATGTGACTATCAGAGATACCAGTGCATATGCAATGGTGTGACTATCAGAGATACCAGTACATATACAACGGTGTGATTATCAGAAATACCAGTGCATATGCAATGGTGTGACTATCAGAGATACCAGTGCATTTGCAATGGTGTGACTGTCAGAGATACCAGTGCATACACAATGATGTGACTATCAGAGATACCAGTGCATATGCAATGTGTTGCACATCATTGCATCAACAGCTACAGCTCCCACATTACCCAGGCCAACACAGAGCGCTGTGTGTGTGTGAGAGGGGAAAGGGTGTTCCCTGTCAAACAGTAACGCCTGGATATGGGTGTCATTGTCCAGCCCTTGGCCCCTGCTTTTATAGGCCTATAATTAACACCCTCCCCCACCCTACCCCCCCACCACCCCCCTGTCTTTGGCTGCCACCCTCTATCCTACACATCTATTAAGTCCTGTATTTCTGGAACTGCCCCTGTCCCAGGGCTCCAGTCTAGACTGGCCGGGTGTTGGCTGGTGTTGACTGCCTGTTACTTTTAATTGGTGGGGTGGTATAGACCCTAACAACTGTGCCTTATATTCCTCAATCTCAGGGGAGCTCCGTGATGAAGACGTCTGTAATCACCAGGCAGAGGGAGTCACACAGCCAATCAGCAGCACCAAACCCCACGAGGAATTCTTTTATAGTGTCGTTTGAATGAATAAAGCACAATAATAAGATAACACTTTTTTAATGGGTATATATTAAGTTAACACATTATTCAAATCAAACTTATGACTTTTTAGTGTCTTGAATTGATAACATGTATCATATTTGGAAATAGACTTACAGCTAAGAGGAAATCTGTCTGCCTTGAATGAAAAACATGTTATTCAGAAAGTGCCGGGGGCCAAAGTTGGTGTATTTGATTGTACATTTTGCTAGGAGCAAAGCAATGTTTAGAAAATGGACAGAAGTTTTCCAGTGAAAGGGTTCCCAAGAGTAGGTAACCGTAGCCCTGAAACACAAGACCCGTGAAGCCGAAGGAACATTTCTGGAGCGCGAGCCCCAGCTGTCACCCCAAACCCGCTCCGCATGGGGGTTCCCTCCCGGCTACCCCGCGCCACATGTAGCGCAGTTGCCACAGCTCAGCCACATTTGTGAAGAAACAGGAAGAGGAGCGATGACATTATTTGGGTTTGCAGAAAAGTGCTCAAGTCTCAAGTCATCCCATGGCACTATTTGTATTCGTGCATCCACTGCGCTCACATCCTCAGCCATTTTACGCTTAAATGCACAAGCCTGCAACTAATCTCAGAGTCAATTTCATACTGGATTACTTTCAGCAGAATAGTCTTCAGTGTTGTTGAACCCCTTCAAACCTCGTGCCTCTTCATGGTGGGCCATTTTCCGCCATGTTTCTGAGGGTAAACCATCAAGCTCTGCTTTTTATACATTTTATCTTTCACACGTTTCAGTCTCAGCTGTAACTCCTGGCATTAGCCATCTAGCCTCAATAGTGATAACGCATGAATATTTCAGGGCGCACTGGTGAATCTCGCTAATGTGTGCTAATGTAAAGCTCTCGCTCAAGTGTGTTGATGTAAGGCTTCTGCTAATGCATTTTGATGCACAGCCTGCCCATGTGTATTGATATAAAGCTCGCCATTTAAATGATTCTGCTATTTCCTTTTACGGGAGACAGCTGGGCTGGCAGGTTTCTGAGAGCTCTCCTCTCTCTCTTTCTCTCTCTCACTCCCCCCTCCTTCTTCTATCTCGTATAATCTTTGTATCTCTCGCACTTCCACTGGTTGGAACATAACCGCGGATTTACGTGACTATAAGTTGCACCTGCATTTACATTCATCGTTGCTCTGTCAGGTTGGCTGGCAGTGCCATTTGTTCAGCTATTGTTATGAGGTCTAACAGTCAACAGGAAAAGACATCTCCGGATGCCAAACAGTGCCCCGGGACTGTAGCCTAATGGAATAATTTTCATTTCTTGACGTGACTACTGTTCAGCCTATATTTCTATCAAACAAACTGTCAACAACTACAGTTCTCTTTGGACTTCCCTGTCAATAATTGGAAAAAATACAAATTTTAAACTCTTCAAAGGGAAGGCATTGTCATATAGCACATTGCAGAAAATTAAAGCATTAGTTGATGCATGATTGATTAAAAATCCTGTGATATAAATATAAGCAAAAGTTCTCATTAATATGTCTGTCATACATATTTCTGACAGAATATGGCATTAAGATGGTAAATCACAAGTCAGTTGACAATGGCATTAATTAAGACCAAATGCAATGAACAAAAGCTTGCTGTGATGAATAGGGTGCTTTTGCAGTTTGATAACCTACTTAAATGTTGAATGTTTAGGTCTGAGTTTGAGGAACAACTCTGCTAAATCTTGGTTCAGAAAACCTGCCGCCTGTTTTCTCTGACCGAGACTGGGGCCTGTTGGGGTCCGCCGGCCATCTGCACTCTGTTGGGATTATGATAAATGTTTCTGCTGCGACACTTCACTGCCTTCCAGTATTTTTCAAACACGGCTATATGCTACCCTTTCCAGGGTCCACGCGCAGTATGTAGGCTTATCTTAGCCCCAAATGTTTCACTTTAGAACTAGGTTCACCATTTTCCCTATGCAAATATTGTCTTTACAGTATGAAACACATTCCAGACATAAAAACGATATTCTATATGACCGTGAGAGAACATCTGAACATCGTCAGAAACCCTGCATTGACTAGCCGAGTTGTCACCAGATTTTGTCTGAGATACAGCAAAGTATTCTGCAGACAATGTTTTCCTAATATTTTTTATTCAGGAATTTGCTTTGCGTGCTTTGCAGAGATTTTTGTCACAGGAACCATACATTACAACACAGGTAACACAGAAACCCAGTTAGCATATTAGCAACATTCTAGCCCAGGATTACACTTAAACCACAATAGCTGCTGGTTTTCTATATAAGTAAGTCTGATTTTCTGTTGGTTTTTGTTCTGGGCATCAATAACATGAAGCCTCATGGATTACTCTACCTCAAGACTACATGGGGCGGCCTGGATTCTAGAAGCTAAAGTGCATAACTGGGACCCCTGAGGTTGGCGTTGGGCCCTTCAGCAAGGCCCTTAACCCCACACTGCCCACACTGGTTAGCCTAACCAGCTGTAAGTTGCTTTGGGTAAACGCTTCAGCTAAATGACTGTGATGTAAATGTAAGACTAGGGAAGAACTTTTCAGAAAGAACAGCGGTATTTGAGAAAGTTACCAGCACAATTGTACCTGTCAATATTACTATTTTGTTTCTTCTTGTTCCTGTATGCATATGGTCAGGATAGTCTCCACGAAATGTTTGTAATGTTACGTTCCATTGTCGTAAAATGAGCTTTTTTTTGGCTGTGTCAACTGTTGGTCACTTAAAGCAAAGGTTTATTGTCTGGAATATTCTTTGCTTGATTATGCAAACCACTGTAGGGCTATGTACAGTGCTCTCAACAGGTTTTGCATAGAGATTTATTGGAGCAGTTGTGGTGAAGTACTTTCCTAAAGAGCGCTCCCTTTGAGATTCAAACCCACGACCCTCAGGCGACTCCAGCCATTAGATCATAAAGTGCCCTTTATTTATTAATCACAAGAGAGAACATCATTCTCAACCCCTGCCCTCGGCCCCTATGCGGCCACAGCTCTCCCATACGTGCAGTATCGCCCTGCCAAATTTCCCTTTTGGCTGAGAAAAGAGACTCAAAATGGGAAGCGAGCATTACGGGAGTTCATGATGGCTGCGGGAAACACGTCCCAGCTGCGCGGCAGCCCTCGACCCGACCCTGTCCCCAACATCCCCAAACACAATGCCTGCTGTTCGTCTTCTTAGGGCGCATGATATATCACAAAACTATGTTTTTTTTTGTTTTATAGAAGAGTGCAATTCTGAATTGCAAGAGTCTAGAATGTTTACATTTGCTCTGTGCATACACAAAAGATGAGCTCCGTCCTCACACGCACAGAATATAAACCAATGGGATGCCGAGGCTTTGAATCGCTCTTGCATGTGTTTCAAAGTCAAGAACGAGTCGCCAACACAGGGACAAAAAGGCATTGTTCTCTGGTTGTTTGGGGGTATTTTGTCTTCAAGAGAGCCAAAGTCTTTCAAAGCCAAAGATTCTACAAACTGTGCCTTAAGGACAAGTCATTGGAATGAAGGGATATCGAATCAATTTATGTCATCACTTCACAAACAGCACGCTTTCTCTCAGTCCCCGATCGACGATGTCTTCTTTCCAGATGCCACCATTTGCCTATAATGCCTTTACGACCATGACATAAGCACTTTATAACGTTTCAGGACACATGCCATTATGTGTCAAAAATGGTGACAAGAAATCCTATTACAGTCAAGACGGTGGTATGTCACCTGTTTACAAGTGTCATGACAATATACTTCAACACCTTGCAAAAGAATTCCACGACAATTAAATATAAAACCATAATGTAAAACATGCAACATCTGCCTTCTGTGTCATCTGTCATAAAAGACTAGTTATGAAACATGTTGACATTTATCATTTGCCAAGAAAGCTACTATAATAGTTCTAAAGAGAAACAGCACTGTTTTCCGCAAATTACATAAACCCCCAAATCCTTTTTGTCAGCAGTTGTTGATCTGCTTCTTTTCTTCATGAAGCCATGCTAATTTGCGACCAGCGCAAGCTTCAGTTAAAAATCCTAACTTACTTATTGCTAATTTACCTATTCTAGTTCATTTTGGTTGTAACAAAGACAATAAAAATGAAAAATAAGACAACGCTCAGAGCTAGTGAGGATAACTATGAGGGGAATATGGATGCAGCCTTAATTGAGAAGTATGCCATAGGCCACCAGCTTTGGACAGAAAAGTAAATAATGTGATTACAAAAAACAGGGAGGCGAGGACATTAATAACGGGTGACATCAATTACCCCTCTCTTAATTAGGAACTCCTGTCAGGTCAGGAGACATGTTGTTTTTAAGGTACTTTAAATGATGTCTTGGCAGTTTGTTACTCTGCTTATGAAAGAGACAGGAATTCTCACAGAATGTTGCTCAGAGGTGGTAGAGTCACTTGGGACCAGTGATCATAGTCTAGTCAATTCTGAGTGTGTTTTGGCAAGTTAACACTGCCTCCCTCCTTTTCTAGAATTTGAAAGTTCAGACAAGTTCATTTCGAAGACACATGAAAATGTAGGTAAGGGAGACAAGGATACATTTCTACAAACTGTGAAAGAAAAGTGGAGAAAATACAAAAGGTTGTTCTTGATTTACAGAGTATATGTATTCCTCGTTTATGAAAAAACAAGCTGAAAAAGCCCCAGAATAGATAAAATTATGTCTGTTTTGGGTCTGAGAGAGTTTAAGACAAAAGAGGAGGATTATATATAATGTGTATATATATATTTATAACTGGGTTAATACAATGATACAACTTGATAGATCTGCAAAAAATACATACGAATATTGTGATATTAATTCTAAGGTTAATAAATAAATATCAATCACTAAAAGGCTCTTTGAAATCCGAATTGGCAAAGATAAGATGGCCAAAAGAAAATCTTGGCCTTTTCTCAATATTATATGAGAAAGGGAAGTTAAAGAAGACATGAGGTAGTTAAAAAAATAAGGAGGGACATTTGCTTCATAACAAAAAGACATTACTGATGCCCTCAACAGATATATTTCTGAAAGCTTCAAATAAGTCTTTGAGTGCTTCCAATTTGTAGACTGTTTTAGAGGGCATTGAGATAAAGAAGGAGGAAATAATACAAACTACAAAAAAGACAAATCGGGCGGTAAGCACTAATTGCATATATCAGTAATCAGATAACTACAGAAATTAATAAGCCTCTGACGGATATTTTATGTTATCTCTAAAAATTGGAGAAATACCAGATGATTGTTTGAAGTCAGTATGATACATATATATGAGAGGAGGGACTGTAGTGACTCATGAAACTACAGGCCTTTCCTTTAACCTACAGCATGTCACAAAACATATTAGAATGTGTCATTGGGGAAAAAATGTATTTAAAGTAATAGTAAAAAAAGGGACAGCCAGGATGGTCTCTGTAGGGGTGAGGAAATGACTAACGCACTTCCCAGACTGCTTGGAGGACGCTAAAATTGTTCCAACTTGAATCAGGATTATGATATATATGCGGACTCCAAAAAAAACATTGTAACGAAATTCCAGGAAAGGCTCATTGTGAAAGTGAACGCAGTAGGAACTATGAGAGTAATTCTGGGGTTGTTTCAAAATTGATCGCAAGGCAGAATACAAAGAGCAACTGTGTGAAGAAACATATCTGAGAAAGGTTTGGCGGTAGGGCTCCTGCTCTTCATTATTTATATGAATGAGCATAGCTGTTGGTCTAAAACAGGTAATTTGGTACTGCAAACCCTATGGGTTTATCTAACGGTTCAGAATTTAATAAGGAAATTCGTATCAGATTTTGGCAGTAAACAGACAGATGCCAATCACTATATCTAAATGGGAAGTCCCGCATGTGGGAAATAAGAAACGTACAGACAAGTTCAGCTCTTGGGAGAAACAACATGAGAATGTGTTTAAACGATTCAAGATTTCATCTTTTATTTTTGAATGAATTTTGGGTCTCTATGCTAACACTGGGGAAAACATTGGGGAAAAGACCATGCAAATAAACATCAAATGTGATTTCTTAAGCCTAAAAGAAGTTATGGGAAAGGCAATTGTGTGAATGTTTTTGACACTGACAGTGTCAAACAAATCTTTTTGTCTTTGGCAAGTGGCCTTGGTATAAACTTCAACATAGTGGTTTTCTTCAGCAATGCCACTTGGCACAGTTATGCTGAAACCATAACATAGCCATACATAGCCAACATAGCATTACATAGCCATTCTGAAACTGGGATGGTTTGAGTAAATTACAGTATGTTTTTGAGTGACGGAATAGACAGATTACTGTGTTTTATCTCTGTGAGAATGGAATCAAAATATCAGAGCGAATGGGGTATTACAGTCAGTCACTATAGTACATTTCAAAATGGGGAGTTGGCTTTACGGAGAATTCCTGAACAAATAACAACATTCTATAATTTGTTAACATGCATTTTTAAAAAAGCCCTGAATGAGATTCCTTCACACAAACACACTTTCACAACATGCAAAACCTCTCATTTAAATATTGCTGTTTGCAACTGATGCCATTCACTTAATTACTATTTGTGGATCACCCGCAACAAGTGAAGCAGTCACACGTGCAAACACTTTGCACAAGCAAATTAACGCCCTTTAGCTGGAATCTTAGTAAATCAGTCTAGCAATGTATTCAGGTTTAACAAAAGAAGAGTAATGCGGAATTTAATTGAGGCTTTTAAATTCATAAAAGGGATTAACAAGGTGTGCTACAAAAGATTTTTCAGTTTGCATCATGCCAGCAGAGCAAAGAGGTATTGGCGTAAATTAGTTAAAGATAAATTAGATATGAGGTAATACTTTTTACACAGAAAACTGTCAGTGGTTACAGCTTGCCAGAAATTTGGTTTCTACATTATAATGCAAACATAAAATAATGTTTGCTAAACTTCTTTTTGCAGTCATTTAACCACTTCTTTTTATTATTTCTTCAGCCTTTAGATCAAAGTAATTGTTTTTGACCGTGTCGTATAGCAAATGTAAGCTTTCACTAAAGTGTTTGTTACATCATTAGAACTGTTGTTATTGGAATAATCAGTAAAAAAAGGTTGCATTATGGTTTTTTGGTCCATAATTCACAGCCTTGTTGTACCACTACCATGCACACTGCTTGTCATACCCATCTCTCACACACACAAACACACACAGATACACACCTGCTGGAGGGCATAGAGTAATGAGATTCCAAACCACTGAGCCTAACAAAATTTTTAAAAACCGTCCAGGCAGTGAAATGTACACTGCTCTGCAGGAAGTTGGATGTGAATCTGTGATTTACCTGCATAAAGGGCATGATGCATACTCAAACCGCGCGCTGCGTGAGTTATTTACCTAAGCTTTACAGCATGTATCACGTTAAAAGTATTTGGCTTGTGACCTTAGCATGCTGACATTTAAGCACATGGCAGAGAGTGTGAAAATGAAGGGAGGCAGAAACAAAGCGAGTCCGCCGCAAACTGACGAATGGGCTCTGCTTGTTGTTCCTCTAAACGGACTTAAAAGTCATCCAAATCTCTTTTTTATCAGGGCCTTTAGCACATTGTGTTCCAGGTGGCATTCTTCAGCACGGTTTCGCATATTTTAAGGCATGGTAACACATTGTCCGTAAATTGCACCCAGAACGTGACCCCACAGCCGCTGCGCAATAGGAAACATCAAAAATATGCAACAACGAAATGATAACCTTGCTCTAGATGATGAGCGGTTCAGCTACATTAATCACAGATGCAGTCACTGTATGAACAAAATAAAAAGGCCATCTGTATTGAAATATGCAAAATGCTGCCAAGAATACAAAGTTAATGTAAGACAGAGTTTAAGTAATCAAAAGTTTCTCTGCTAAATTTACTTTGCAACAAAATACTGCGATGTCATACGCAGAATTATCTTTGGATCCAGGAGAGCTAGTCGCTATGACTGTGAGAGTAAGAGCCGTGATAACTTGTCTCAAGAGATTAAAGAAAAAAAAAAGTTAGAACTGGTCACCATAGATAACAGAGTGCCCCCACAGATAACTGGTACCATAGATAACAGAGTGACCCATGGTAACTGGTCACCACAGATAATACAGTGAGATCCAAAGGAACTCCTAGATAACAGGCCCCGGAAGACCGGCCATCAAACGAAAAAAAGCTGGAGCCAGCCAGCTGGTCACCATATATAATATCTTTATTTTTACAAACCACAGACTATTATCCAGATTAGCTGGCATTGTGTTTGTTTAGCCTCTGTAATCCACTTTCCACAGATGTTTGTGTAATTGCTATGGCTTGATCCCAGTGGCCTATACAATGTTTACTCTGCCGGTAAATGAGAAAGAGACAGTTCCTTCCTCTTTAGAAGCTAATGCGCAAATGAGATTTGCACTAATGCTAAACTGCGTCCGCATCTTCCTCCAATGATGAATCCACTTCGCCCTCCATTCTCAGGAGTTATGCACAGATACTCGTACAGGGGCTGTCTGTCAGATGGATGCCCTGATAGCTCATTGAATATCAATAACCCAGTTTCAAATTTAAAGCGTAATACATTGTGTCGGGCTACATCATGCATAGTGGTAATATTATACATAAAACTGATAATATGGGACCAGTCTTAAAAGTCCATTTGGCATTGGTGAGTGTGTACAGTATGTGTATGAGTGTATGAGTGTGTGTGCATGCTTGCATGTCAATGTGTGTGTGTGTGTGTGTGTGTGTGTTTTGACCATATGTAATTTATTGCACTTCTGTCAATAAGGTCCCCTATGCTAAGTAAATAACTCACAGTAAAATTATATGTGAGACTGGAATTTGAATCCCAGCCATGGAGCACTAAAACAGCATGATGCAGACTGCATACATGCACACAATACACAAACCTGGAGACAGCACACACTGCACCTTAACAAACTGACCTAGGTTATCCTGTGGTGATCGACGTGAACCTAAATACACATTTCAGCACAATGCAGACCCTGGCTTCCATCTCAGAAATTACCTTATTTCGCGTTTCCGCTAAGCTAGGCTTGGAGGCGGGGAGGCGTATAAACAGTGCGGATAGATGGATAATAAGGAGTTTAATCTCAGCACTCACTCACTGCAGACACAACAAAGGGCACACTCGGATCCGACTGAATGACCATCTGCAGGCCGCGGGTTAAACGTAAACCTCTCATTACTCTGGAAGCATCTGTGCGCGTCGGGCTCATCAGTACGCTCTTACGGACGCGCGGCCCTTCCGAATCGAGCGTCAGGAGGACTGCATAATGTTCTCTGGACTGAAGAGGTTGAATTTATATCTGCCTACGAAAGTAAAATAAACAGCCAAATTGGCCCTGGAAGATTCCGATTTGAAGGATTCCAAAAAGGATGGACGGGTCTGAAATCAGACGGCATCCTCTTCCTCACATGCAGAGCGTTAATGAGGCAGGGTTTTTTTTTTGGAGCGGGAATCTAAAGACACTGGGTAAACAGTGGAGAGAACCTTAAATTAGCAGAACAGATGCAATTCAGTGGAGTGGGCCCAAACTCCGCTCTCATTCCACAAATTCCGACCCTCCCCGTTTTCCCCCTTCCCCCTCCTCCCCCGCGTGCCCCCGTGTTCAAAGCCGTTACTGAATCCAGCTGTGCGGTGCTGGCAGCTTCGCAGGGAGTCACAGCAAGGACACACGCACTGTTCTCCTGTAGAAAACAAAACATCGCGCGAGGCAGAGCTTTCCATGAGGGGGTTCAACAGGGAGGTGTAGCTCTCAGTTTGGGGGCATATTTGGAAGGTGGGACTCTCCCAGAGCTGGTATATTGAGGTGGCAGTGGGGGGTTAATCTCAGTGTGGGGGGTAATACTGGGGCAGTAGATCTAAGTGAGGGGGCATATTGGGGAGGTGTAGCTCTTTGGGGTGGGTCCATTGAGGGGGAATGGAAATTCTCAATGATTGGCTAAAATGTGCATTAGGACTATATGTAGCATCTTCATAGCATTTCAGACCCACCAGCATGGTTTTTTTTTTTTTTTTTTGCATAAATAACACAGTATCTATCTAGCTAGCAGCTAAAGCTGTCCAAATGTGCAGAACATCATAATGAGGTCATTTGGCAAAGAATCAGAGAAGCCATACACAGCTTGGTTTGAATAAACAATGGATAGTCTAATATATGGTGTTACCCATGTTTCTGACAAGCTAGGTTGTAATTTCAGCAGTTTACTTGGCTACATACTCTTATCAGCTGAGCTTCTTGGCTTCTGCGCTTGCAAATTATGTAGCTTTGGCTTGATGGCTTGCTAAATTAGACAACATTCAAGAAGGAGTATGATCTACAAAATTAATTAGAAAAGAAATAATGATTGTATATAAATACACATAGTTTAAACTCTTGAAACAATAAAAAATGTTGAAATTTAAATAGTGAATTTGACAAACTATATATTTGACAAATGCACAGTCCATGTTTTGCTTTTCTTTTTCTTTTTGGATGAGCTAGACAAAACAAAGAGGAGATCCTGTACACAACTAATTTTACCTACAGTTTCTCCTAAGATGGTAGGGCCAGAGCAGTAGCCACGCTCTAGGGTAAATTCTCGTTTGTTCTTGTCACATCTTGTCTGTTTTAATAAAAGAAAAAATTCAAATAAAAAATAAAAACTTCTTTCCTACATTGTAGTTGAATGAGCAAACTGAATGACTCAACAGAATGAAAAAAACATAACTATGCAAACTCTGCATTTGTCTGATTTGCTTACACTACCCACAATTCCAAACAAAACACTGTTATCATACATAACCATGACAACATATATATCACCATCGCCACAATGTCTCCACTGGTTTGCCAATCTGCGGTTCAAGTTCCAGTGGAAGGGCTACTTAAATAACATAACTATTGAACCTTCGTACCTCAACAGCATATTGAAGAATTATAAATTTAACGTGTGGTTGTACTTGTGCCATATCGTTTTCTATTTGAAAATGGTAATCTTTATAAAAATTGTTATTATGCTTTAATTTGTTTTCTATGTTTTAACTATAGCGGCAAACATAGGCGTCATTTACGCTGGGGACATTGGGGACATGTCCCCACCACTTTTTTGTCGTGGCCCATTTCGTCCGCACCACTTTTTCAGAGCCTTTAGTTAGTTGAACCTGTCGTTGTCCCCAGCACTTTTCAAAACAAACCGATGCCCATGGCGGCAAAGACCATGGAACTTGGACCTGGTCCACCATGTTCGGTGACCGAGGCCCAGTGGGAAAAAGCATAGTGTCTATTCCTGGGGAGTGCAACTCTCTGGGAAAGGAGAGCTGCACTCAGTGATGGGAGTGCACAGATTTTTTTTTTTGGGGGAGGGGGCGAAGCTCTCATTGAAGCAGCGCTGATATCCTTCTATGGAAGCAACCTTCAGCGGGCCGGCGAGGGGGAGGGGCGCATGGATTCAATCAACTCCAGCTGGACCAGCTGCCATTCAGTTACATATGGCAGAATACAGCCAGAAAAAAACCCCTGCCATTACAGGAAGGGCTAGGAGATTCAGCCAGTCATTTTTATGAATACACAGGAGGACCACACAATAGTTAACCTTTAGTCCAATAAAGAGGTGAGGCACCGCAGACCACATTGATCGTAAATGACAGAGTAATGATGGGAGAATGCGGTACCATGGCACCAAAAAAGGGGTGGAGCTTCAGTATGTTAGCTGTGATTTGATGTTTCTAATGCTAACACATGTTAACATACATATGAAGAGGGCAACCTTTTTATTCAGTTCAATTCATCTTTATTAGCATAGCATTCTTTACCTAGAAAAGTTGTCACAAAGCTGCTTTGCAAAGATCCCAGGCCTGAGACTCCCTCAAAGCCAGCTTTGGGCAACAGTGGCAAGGAAAAACTCCCTGACAAACAGGAACAAACCATGAGCAGACATTGACTCAGAGGGGGAGCCCACCTACATTATTGGTTAAGTCAATGCTTGATGGTCAAATGTAGCTTTGCCCACTTTTAGCAGCATGATACTTCGCTTATCCATCACTCAGACAAGGGCACTGTAGACTATTCTGACAATAAAAAGAGGTGAGACACTACAGACTGTACCGGTTGAGGTTACACCTCATTCAAACATGTTCAGCCTCTAACATCACTGCAGAAAATTTGATTAGGTTATGAATAATTCATACTTATAATGACCCTTGATTATGAATAAATAAGCAAAGCTTGTTCGAGCGGAAAATTAAAGTCAGACTCTACATCAGCTGACAGACAGCTGAGTGCACCGATGTGCGGTGTGGCATCAATGGAGTTTAGACCAATCAGACGGTGACAACGGTCTTTGATTTGCATATAGCTGTCAATACAGTTGTTTTCTTGACTGAACTTTGCATAGTTGTGAAGTGCTGGGGCTCAACCCATTTGGTCATAGGTTTCCAGGACCTTTTCAGTGTTACCATTTTTACACCTGCATGTCAGTAATGTTGTTCATAAGATTAAATTGCAACAAAAGCACAACTTTCTCCTCCATGTCCTAAGGCAGACAGGTTATGACTAACTCTTGAATCAATGTGCCAGTGTTTTCTTTCGAGAAATTTGTACGTTTCATTTTTATTTTCAAACTACTGTCACTATTCTTTATTTCAAGTGTTTTCTTGTAATTCGGATAGTCGGAATTCTTACAGGTCTTCTATCAGTTCAGGAGAGGGTAGACTGGTGTGTGTGTGTGTTCGTTCGTGCTTGTCTGTGTCTTCCAGCATGCACCAAGCCAGCTGCTACTTTGTTTCAGTTTGCAGTCCACCACCTGAGCTGCACGCTCACTATGCACTCAAGCAGCTGACTTGTACAGTGCAGTTCTTGCATCAGAGCAATAGAAGCTGAGCCTGGCTATCTACTCATCAGCAGTTTAAACGGTTTAACACTGACCCCCCTCCTCCCCTCCACCCCCCCCAGCCAGTGTTTCGTGAGATCACACAGCCTGAAAAAGGGACACTTTTCCTCCACGGCTATTCTTAGCCCAGTTGTTTTTAACAGTACGCCGAGCAGATGTACAGATATGATCTGTTAGCACAAAAGCCATCCCTCCCAGCACAACAATAAAGGGTCCGCTATGATTTACGTGCATTTACACATAAGCTTGTATAATTCTCAGAGGGCATGTTTATATTTACATATAACCACAGGCATACATTTAAAGGTACGGTGCAGTAAAGATGGTTGTGTATGTATTTGAGTAAACAGGATAGCGGCTCTGCTGAGGGACGACCTTAGATTGAACAGCCCTGTGGGACATTCCTGCTCCCATGTCTGGTTCTCTCGTAAACACATAAACACTTCGGCCTCCTTTGGGAAACGCGAGTTACACACCTCCTGAGCAACATGACTTTTCCATGTTGCTTTATTTATTGCTAGCATGTTGGTGGCTGGCACAAAGCCCATGCTCTTGGTCAGGGTTCATGTATTCCCTCGATCCGCTACATGCTTCTCATGACGGCGGTAGTGGCATATCTAGTGCTTTCCGGGTTTTTCTTGGCTCTGGTGACCCCGCTGTGAGGGGCCGTAGTTGTGGGCTCGATTAGCAACATAGTGACTCTCTCCTGCTATTGGCTGTGACTACCACATACAGGAAGGCCAATGAGCAGCAGTTATCTCGGCTAGCCACTGAGCTAAGTTAAGAACCTTGACAAAAGGCACACATTGCCAAAATACTGGGTGCTTTCTTAGTACACTTAAAGATTAGGGGTATACAACATGAGAGGTCATGCCTTCCTTTTTAAGCCACTGTGCCAGGACCACGACACCAAACTTTAAACCCAACTCACTGTGCAAAACGAGTACAGGAGTGAAACCAAACACACAATAGCATTTATTTTAATCTCATTTTTCTCCTGAGGCAGAGTACTCCTGGTTAGCTTTTTTGAAAAAAGGAAAGAATGGTACACGGTGCCAACAAAAGCTAAGGAAAACTCGCTGGCAAATCTTTCCTTCCTACAGAAGGGAATACGTTCTGCAAGCGTTGCGTGACATCACGGACACCAGTAAACAGCGTCTCCAGCCGGGGCCCCCAGTGCGAGCACAGCGACTCCTTCCCTCCCATTGTGTTTATTTTTGAACCCCTCCATCTTTCATATTTCTACATCCTACACTTTATAAATAGGTGCAGGAATCACTCTTGTGTTAAATGAGCGACAGCTGGAAGCTATTGCTTTCCTGTAGAGTAGTTCCATTGTAACTGCTTTCTTGGCAGAGCGTAAATGAAAGCAGTGGAACGGCACAAGGGAGCGGCACTGGTCTGAGGGACTGTAAAACGCCAAACAAAGCCAGCAGTGTGACAGTCAGCCCCGAATTACCGGCAGTAAACCTGCACAGCTGCCGGCCTAGCTCACAAACTCATGCTTTTCTCCACAAAAATGGCTATGGTTTCGCAAAATTTAGTGTGTGTATGTGCATGTGCATGTGCAGGTATAGACTGCAGAAAATGTAACTTTTGCCGCTGTCCAAGAGTACGGGAACAGAAAGGAAATCGGAAAAGGAGAATTCTTCTGGTGCCTGGATTGATTGATGTTACAACCGTACAAAAGAATTTCTGGTACCAGCACTTGTTTTCTGATTCATTCCTTGTTTGGAATTTGAAACATTTTTTTCTGTTTCTGTTTTTCTTAGGCCATACAAAGTTGATTAACGTTTGATGGATTTTATTTTCAGAAATGTGAGGCAAGCAAGTGAAAAAGGTGGATTCGGTAACAATACGGTTTTAGGTGGTTTGGCATAAATCACGGAGAACAAATAAAATGCGTGCCTTACCTCATTCTCTTAGGCACATGCAGGCTCGCTGCGGCACATCAAAGCTAGTACCTAGTACATTTTAATGAGCATGTTACAACGTTGTGAAATCACAGTTCCGCATGGAACCTCGGTTGACTGAAGGAGGAACTGGGACGAAACACAAGTGTAGGATATCCTCATGATCCCATGGCTAATATGGTGGCTCCAATTACTTCACTACTGTAACTTTACAGGCAGCTAGTCCCATGAAGAAGGAGGAAGCTCCAATTTCCTTTATCTAATTCATTGTTCATGCGCCAATTTTCCATCTTACACCCTCATCCTGAACGAGTCCGCTTTGGCTGAAGGAAGGCCTGAGCATGTCACTTCTTGGTTTCTGTTTCAAAGAACCGAGCTTCCATACGGAACCCTGAATATTTCTTTCAGTCAGAACCTCGACAATGTGCGAGTATTGGGAACCGCAATGTCATCATGCCTGCTAGCCCTGTCCATGGGAAATGATAAAAGAACAGCACCTGCTGGAACAGACACACAGCAGAGCCGGAGGGAGACGCACCAGGACCTTCCTTGGAGGTGGGCCGGCCGCACTTATTAGAGCCAGCAGTAGTAAGGTAGCAGAACCTGGTAAACATGTACCGCGATGTCCATTTTGCCACTGCACACACCTAGTCCTTTACAGAGGGCCCAGGAAGTATTAAACTCACTTCTTTCCTTCATGCTTATAACAGTTATCTTTCTATTGGATGACGATAATCAAGACTACATACAGAATGACAACAATGAACGCAACAGCAAAGATAAACAGGGGAAGGAGGGCAAGATGGCAGCCAAAAGTTCTGAAATGTTATATAAACGGTGGGTAAAGAGTGGGCTGACCACTGACCAATGATTTAATTAATAAGCAAACATTTCCAAAGGAAATCCAGTATGGCAGACACAGACCATGTAATTTGTTAAAAAGAAAAATTGTGTGCAGAGTTTCAAGGCTGTAGGCTATATGGCTAATTTATTATTCATTTTTGTGAAAGGGAAATTTGACATATTAGATTTTGTGGTTCATATGGATTCGGTGTACGTGTGTGTGTGTGTGTGCGCGTGTGTGTGTGTTTGTGTGTGTGTCTCACTGTGCGGTTTGGTATGGTCCCAACTGTTTGGAAGGAGAGGAGTGCGATATGATGCCAGGAAGGAAAGAGACGGGAGATGGGAGAGGACATGTCTCCATGATGAGTACTCCAGGGTAATGTCCTATATTCGATCAGCAGCTGTTTCTGAGCTATTCCAATCTGGTCCTAATTTCAGAATTCATCTACCTGCACTGTAATTAGACACACTATCACCAGCAGTAGACGACACCCATATTGCAAACTGAGAGCTAAGCACAGGGGGTCCTCGACTTACAAACGAGTTCTGTTCCTACGACTTGTCGTAAGCCAATTTTTGACGTAAGTCGGAATTTATTCCTAAATTATACCTAAATTAACACCTTAAGTCACTCACACTGTACACACAACACATGAAGGACATATAAAATACAGTAATTAAATGAAACATTCATAAAAAAAAGAGAACAATTTCTTATCTTTATTTCTGTGTTTTACGTTTTGAAACTAGGTTTTTAATAATTTATGGGATTTAACTGAGACCGTTTCCTGTTACTCCTGTCATTGTTCCTAGATTGTGTTTGTTTCTGAATCTGATTTCTGATTTGTTATTGATCTGGCACAAAATGGCTGCCAAGCCTCTCTCAGGTGGATGCTACACATTGGTCGTGGTTGAGGCATGTTCAATTCACTGTATAGTGCTATGAAATCATATCAATGAAACAATATTATTGTTACTACCTCTGTGCCTTTAACATAATAGCTGAAAACAGAAGCTCACTGAAAGAAAACCTTTCCGTCTTTCATCCTGACAAACCTGCAACAAAATGTTCAACTATTAAATGTAAAAACACACCATGGTCTTTCCATTGTTGGGAAGATTTTTGTAATATTTCAGAAAGTGACTGAATTTAATTAGGCCATCCATGAAATCCCTCAGTCAGTAGAAATCCAATAAAAATTTTAACACATTAACTCACATTAACTTTCATATTCATAAACAGGTGGAAAACTCCAGCCTCAGAGAGTAAAAGTACGACCATGTATTTGTTCTACCTTTGTACTATAAAACAGGAATTTCACTAATTAGCTCATCTACCAGGCTGCAGAGTTACACTGATGAGAGTCAGCTGGTTTTATTGTATGGATTGAACAAATACATGGCAGTACTTTTACTTTCTGAAGCTGGTGGTTTTACACCTCTATTCGTAAACCCACGTCAGATTGCAGGTGAGCCAATGAAAGCCATATGCCCGGCGCAAACCACTGCAAATGTAACAGATGGCCACAATTTCACATATCATATAAACAAAGCATTCATGAAATGGGCCTTTATGGAGTGACTAGAATATTAGATTCAACTAAATATTTGATTCAATTTGTGGACTTATCATGTTTATCTTGTCTAGAGCGTGAAATCATTGTGCATGTTATTGGAATATTATGTGTATGCATTGACAATTCTTAGAAACAAAAGATAATACAGATTTAGATCGTGACACCCAAATTTTCTCAAAAATGATAAGGGGGAGTAATAAGATAATGTAAAATCCAAATAAACGAATCCTCACGAACAGTAAGGATGGCTCATGTTCTAAGATATTAGGCTTAAAGAGTGCGCTTCATTCCATTCTTGGTATAAATAAATCCGGAGGTTGATTTGTGTTGGAAAAATTGTGCCTCTTTCCCCCTGTGAAACTTGGCAGCTGGCCTCCTGGTTAGAGGTTCAAAGAATGGGAACAGCGAGGCCTTCACAATGTAACATAAATAATGTATCGCCAGTATCCTCAGAGATAACGCACTTCATAACCTCATTCACACCACTGGTCTTCATACTATGGCAGAGAATTTCTTACTATTGATTAATTGATGCAGACAGGCTTCATAAGTAGAACAGTCATTTTATAAGGAATAGTTAATGAAAAGTCAGATATGAGGTAAAATTGGAAGCTTTACATGTGGACAAAATCTACCCAGGACTCCTACAGTGCTTCTTCTCTAACCTCAATTAAATAGTGCTAGCCTGTTGTAAAGGGCCACCTTTCATTTCCAGATGTTACATCTAGTTGTTTTTACCAGAACTTTTTTAGTCAAAGACGGTTTTAATTTATAACTTACAGGAAGTGCGGAAGTTCCTCAACAAGAGCAAAGCATCAAATTCCTAGATCCTGAGAAAAAACCAACATGTAGCACTGCAATAAACAAACAATATTAGTCAAAGTAAGTACTTAGTAAGTGCATATTTTCAGTAAAGATATTTAAAAGAGGGAAATGGGAAGACGGCAATGGTAGTTCAAGAGGGCAGACTAAGGTAGAGGCTGCAGCAAAATATAGGAGGATTCAGCCATTCTGACAGAGGACACAAAGATACAAGATACAAAGTATCTAAAAAGATGTTTACAACAAGCATAAAAATGTGGGCAAAATACTGAAGATGCTTTCCAGAAGAAGAGGTATGACCTTAAGTGCACCTGTTTTTTTTTTTATATCCACCCGTTTCACATCAAAAGGAAAATACCTGACGTTTTTTTTTTTTCTTTTTTGGCTTGTTGACTACAACGCGTTGGTTTGCTCCATCTAGATCACCATGTTGTGGAAGATCTGCCAGGCAAGCAGAGGAGCGCTGGCATGGAGGGCATCCAGAAACACGCCAGCTTTGATCAGGCGCTTCTCCCTCCTGAGTGTGTCCCAGAAAAGCTGGGCCTCCACATGAAAGAGAATTAACGATGGCCGTCTGTCTCCTCAGGGAAGATTTTTGTTTTTTCTTTTCTTTTTTTTTTACTTTGGTTGAGAAAATAAATCTAACAAGTGGTGGGAAGACCAGGTTCGCATGTAACACTTTTCAAATTTTCCTGCAACTTGCTCTCCAGCAAACGCAGAAGAAAAATGCCAATTTAAGAGGATACAAATACTCAGCATTCCTTCTGGGAAGAACCACTTCCAAGTCAAAAATATGGAAAAAAGATGATGTTTATGTGTTTCTTTGTGGAAGACAGAGGTGAACAAAGCCGAAACAAATGGTGAGCGGCGAGGCCTGACCACCGCTGCTGTGTCCTCACTTCACCCGAGCGACATGACTGCGCTCTTACTTTCCCATGGTTCATAGGCAGGTAGGGCTCAGCCTTTAATTTATCGAAGTTTCACAGACGGAGACAGTTGAGCCTTACGTAATCTGTGTTTAACTGATCTTATTTTCCCATGGTTTGCAGATACATATGGCCGAAGCCTTACTTTACCCCATGGTTTACAGATGGAGACAGCTAAAGCATTCATTTGCCCATATGTCACATTGATACAGCTGCAACCATACATTACCCATATATCACAGATGGACACAGCTGAGGTCTACATGACCCATATTGGCCAGAAATGACACAGCAGAGCCTCATTTCACCTATGCTGTACTGACGGACGCCACAGCTGAGTCTTACATCACCCAGATAGAAGACAGATGGTTGGCTATAGACGGGTGGAGAGAAAGCATGCAGGATCTCACGGTAGAATCTATACGTTTATTTTATATGAGTCAAAATGCCTCAAGATGAAAATAAATCTACCATGAAAGGGATTAAAATCAAGTGATGTCTGTTTTTGTGCAGTGATGTGTCCCAAAGTTTGGTATCCAGTCCTGACTGTGGCTGGCCGGGTGGCAAAGCTGTACCCTTTGCACAGGGAGGAATTCAGTCCACAGGTTTGTCCTTGTCTTATTTACTCGTACCTTTATTCTCATGAGTATTCATTTATAATGTAAAACAGTTGAGCAAGTCAGCTCCAAGTGTCTTTAACTCAAAACGATTATTATATATCTGTAGTCTCTACAGCGTCTCTTTGTGCCTCAGTTTTGTGGGTAAACTTCTGGTTTGCTTGTGAAAATGAGACAAAATTTTCTTATTTAGTTGGTCTACTTTGTAATGGAGAGTCAGAATCAGCAGTGAGCCTCGCAGAATGAAAAAGTTCAAAACAAACCATCCTTACAAGGGCCTTCTAATAGACCCTCCAAGAAAAGCTCATTAATTCAGCACAAGTTCATCCATGAAACAGAAATGCACCCCAATTTATGAACTGTTATTCTTACATACTCAGCAGGAAATACCTGTGAGCTGATTGTTTTTTCATGCTTGGCCCTGAATTTGCTACACGGTGCCAGTGCTGAATACATTCTAGCCCGTTTAACCGAAAACACGGGCTCTCCACATTCTTCGCATGACTGTGTGACATGCAAGCATGCCAGTATCTTAGTGCTGGCATTAGTGTGAAACATGCACATGCCAGTATCTCAGTGCTGGCATTAGTGTAAAACATGCACATGCCAGTATCTCAGAGCTGGCATTAGTGTGAAACATGCACATGCCAGTATCTCAGAGCTGGCATTAGTGTGAAACATGCACATGCCAGTATCTCAGAGCTGGCATTAGTGTGAAACATGCACATGCCAGTATCTCAGTGCTGGCATTAGTGTGAAACATGCACATGCCAGTATCTCAGTGCTGGCATTAGTGTGAGTGTGAAACATGCACATGCCAGTATCTTAGTGCTGGCATTAGTGTGAAACATGCACATGCCAGTATCTCAGAGCTGGCATTAGTGTGAAACATGCACATGCCAGGATCTCAGAGCTGGCATTACTGTGTGGAGGGAGTCGTTGACCAAACTCTGCCTCTTTTTACTGTTAGCATTTACACATTTGTGTGGACAGTCTGCTGGACAAACATAAACCGAGAGAACATTCAGAACTATAAATGTAATAGTGAACAGTTAATTTTTCCTTTGCTGTGACATATATTTTGCAGCTTATATCACAAATGATTTATTTAGTTTTACCAGGTTTACCACAATCAAAATGACCGACCCAATAACCACCAACCACAAATCTGCTGCTGACAGCAGGGGGTCTTTTAGGTAAGCGAAAGCAGGCCGACCGCCCGCAGGTGGTCATGTTTAATCGCGAACCTGAGAGGCACTGACAGCTTTTCTGGTGAACGTTCACATGTGGAAACTGAGCCAACGCACTCCGACCCAAACGCTGCTTAAACGTTGGCTTGCCTTCCACCTGCTGCCTACGTGCACACCTGTGTCCGTTTCACCGGAGCCGCTCTGATCACGTACGATGGCTCTACAGCGCGCAGCTCTCGTGAAAACCGCATGTCCGTCACAGCCAGATGGCAGATTCGTAGAAATCTGAAGCACTGGACAATGCCGGGTTTGAACCTCACAGGAAGCCAAAACTGACCATAATTACAATGGAGGGCCTTGTTTAGCAAAGAGCATGGTGAGCTCTTGGTTAGCACTGTTACTTCTGTGGCTGACATTACCATAATGACATAAGAACATAAGAATACATAATGACTTGAACAGTCAATTCATCCCCTCTACGTTCACCATTTACCTACAGTCTAGATATCCAGCATAGCTTCAAAGACACTACTGGATGACCTGGAATAAATTGGAATGGAATAAATTTCCATTTCTGTCACCTTTTTCTACTAATAGAACTAACCAGTACATTTCACAGCAGGTACCAGTTTAGTTGCCCTTCTTTGTACTTTTTCAAGAACCTCTGTACACCTCTATATACTTCCATAGAGCAGCACATACAGTAGTATTCTGGATGCGGTCTGACTAAGGCATTCTATTTATATAACCTCCATTTATTTATACTTCATAATTCTGGTGATATATGTTAACATTATGCTGGCCTCGTTTTTGATCTTGAACATCCATCAACAACTGCGTCCAGCTCACTGAGTATTCCACTCACACCCCACGCAAGACTCAGTTCAGACATCTAAATTAAAGGCACTAACAACCAGGTCTGGTGTAGTGAGACTAAACAGGCACTGGTAATGGGCACAGGGTTTTGGTCTATAAGTGCAGGTAAGGGTTTCCTGTATTTTAAAAACGGATTCGTAACTTTTATGCTTTAGGGGGTCCTCAAGTGGTGCGTAAAGTAAAGGGGTATGTTTGCTGGCAACTGTATGCGCATCGGCTGGGTGGTCTAGTCTCACCCACGTCATTACAGGCTACGGCCGGAGGTCCTCGTTAGCAAGGCCTCCTCATCAAGAAAAGAGGGTAAGCTGGTTAAAGTTGTCAGACTCTTCTCTCTCTGGAGGTTTCTCCTGGCCAGGCCAATTTTTTTGATCGTTAGTTGAGAATTTGACCCCTGCTGGGAAATGACAGCCGAGTGTGATAGAGCGAAGGATTTTATTGCAAGAAATTCAGTCTGTTTTCCTCAACGGTCCGTCTTACTTAAATTTACTACCTTTTGATGATTGGAGTAGGATGTCAGTTTATTCTCAGGTGATCGATTCATTTGTACATCGGTTGGTTTCCTTGTTACTGCCAGTTATTTTTATGTTGTAGTTTTTCACCATTCCTATAAAAGACTGCTGCTACGGATAAGGAGACTCACTAGCATTATCAGCCAGAACATAGTAAGGTTCGATTTTTTTTGTCCTCTCCTTTAAAACTGAATTAACAACACGTTCAGATTTTTTAAGTTACTGCACAAACTATCCTTCTACAACTGATACCATCAGTGTTCAACATTAGCAACACTGTAGGCCTGTTTGTAATTTTGGCCAGGAAACGAAACTTCTGATACACATGAATAACAGTTCCATAAGTGTTAAATATTCCTCCTTTCACTCACACTCACCACAGTTATCCACTATTATTATCACATCTAAATGTAGAGAACTACATTTAGCATTTTTATGTTGCATTATTGCACATTCTGTTATTTTTAGCACCCATCCACATTAATACCGATTAGCAACATCATTGCTGTTGCTGCATGTGTTTAGAGGGACTTTTAGCAGTATCCTGTACTCCAAAGGCCTCTACCCTACAGACAGGAGTGCCACCTACACCAGCTAAATTACAGGGATATGTTCAAAAGACCTTTTTAGACTAATAACAGAATACAGTAATTTGTACACTGCTCTGATTCATTCTACGTATTCAATGTACTACAACGTTTCATTTAAGTTCATTCAATAATAAATGGGTAAATACATGTTCTTCAGGGGTTATATTTATGACTGTCCTGTTCAAATTAATGTACATCAGTTAAAGACACAAAACCGAGGAGGTGATTTCAGTGTCCACCTCTGTCTCAGTTAAGCATTTTAAAAATAGCAGTAACTACACTGTACACAATATTTACACTGTAGCACTGTGGTTTTTTTTCCCCTCCTTCATCTCTCAAGATGCATTCTGCTGACTGCCCACCAGGTGTCTATATAGTCACCACTTTCGGATTAACAAGCATCAATTAAACCTGCCTCTGTGTATTAATTATTAGTTATTAAGGACTGATAAGATTGATGTGATTCTATTTACGACCTGAACAGATTTGGTTACTGAAAGAATAGATTGAACGCCTACACTTTTGACACAGAGCATGTGAAATTGTTCTCAAAAAACACAATTTTAATCATTTTTTTAACCGAAATGACTGAGATTGAGAATGACTTCTCATTACAGTTTATGAGTAACTCTCTAAGAATACCTTCTGACAACACATTTCACAGTGTTATACTTTAATGTACTGTGCAATCAATACCTCACCCAATTCTCTCTTTCATATTCTACCCAAGACACAAAATGATCTTTTACCAGTTTGTTCTTTTATCAATTCATTCATTTTATCATCTCTTTCATCTCTCATGAGCTATCAGTCATACTCCATCCTATCACCGTCAGTATAAACGTTCTACTCAACCATTAAGTCAGTATAAAATTTGTATTCCAAGTTCAGTGCAAATGCTAGACTAAATTATGATCTTGCAGTCATTTTAATTTCAGCATTTCATTCATAATGTCATTGCCATTTCAGCAAGTCCTTACTATCAATACAGGCCAAATGCTATACCAAGCTGTATTCCTACAAAACAGAATAAAAGTTCTACTCAACCATTTGACTGTTTCTACAGTCCACATAAATTCTGTACAAAACTATGTTTCTGCAATCAGTGCAAAAACTATACTAAATTATGTTCCTATTGTCAGTGTAATTACTGCATTTTAGTTTGTTGTCAATATGGATGCTGGACCAAACCATGTTGCTGGAGTCTCTATAAATGCCAGCTGTGACCTGATGGTCCTACTCTGTGGGGGGCAGCCAAATGGCCCTGTGGGGGCGGGGAGGGAGGTGGCCTCATTTAGGTCTGGCCGCTGGGAGGAACAGAGACAGACAGCTCCCAGTCACACGGGTCCATTCACCTCATCCCAAACAGGCCACAATTAGCCCTGGACGACAAAGATGCGATTATCTCCAGCTCGGCATGTGTGTCCTGGAAGAGCCCGTCCCGAGGCGGGCCCTTTTACAGCGGCGCGCGGAGACGCCCAGCCCTCCGTCCCTCTACCGCTGCCAAGCAGGGCCCTTGATTTCATTAAACGTTATGGTCTGGGCTGTTACCTCGTAATTAACCTTGTAAGTGAGCCGAAATGGCTGTCTGTCAGCAGTTAAAAGGTTTAACTGCCGCAAACACAGACCTCCTCCACACGCTGCACCGCTAGCAACCGGCCCTCGTACTCCTCCCACACTTGCGATCTGAGGCACAGAGAGTACCGGAGGTTTCCACCCTGCAATATCTCCCTAACAGCAAAAGGGGTAATCTGATCTCTGTTTGCACTTTGTCTCACCTCGATATTTCACCTGTCATTCACTGGTTCCTGGAAAATCAGGCCACTCAGTGAAACAA
This sequence comes from Albula goreensis, assembly GCA_022829145.1. Taxonomy (NCBI): domain Eukaryota; kingdom Metazoa; phylum Chordata; class Actinopteri; order Albuliformes; family Albulidae; genus Albula; species Albula goreensis. The sequence goes on along the minus strand of CM040750.1, from coordinate 7,941,969 downwards.
GACAGGCTTTGTCTTACAAACGCAATCATCATAAAACCGCCGTCCAGTCAAAACTGTCATTTCCAATCGACTTCGATCATATTTGTCGTATTTGTACCACATCATGTGAAAATACCACCGTTGATGTTGAAAAGCTAGTAACATTGTTATGCCAATAAATCTTTACCTGACAACGCCTCAGTCTCAAATCTCAGGGTGAAGGAGTTGACACGCGGGAATAGACGGGTGTGAAATTGATGCCACATCGTTTTAAATAAACAGGGCAGTAATTACTCATGGTAATATGCTCTGCTTTGACCGGTGCACCGTGGGTTTAGACCATATCCTGAGCACTCTGAGTCAGGATATGAATACTGACCCTGCACGTGTCAACTCCAGACTAAACCATAACATGACAGCTTCTGAAATTCTGTCCATGGGATTCGGTCAAGTGAAATTAGCGTCTTTGTGGGTGTGTGCAATTCAATCAAAATGGACCTTAGACTTTAGGTGTTATATTTTAGAATGAAAAGAACAAATGACAAAGGACATGTTTTCTTGTCCCCCAAAAAGACAGATAACACCCAAAGCAACTTATGCTGTACTGTAATATCTGCTTCAGTTGAATTGCATATGTCCGTTAAAGAGGCTAAATTGGTTTTCTTGGGTACCAGCCTGTGTCTAGTTTCACATCCCATGTCACTGCACTAAGTGTGCAGCTCTACAACACATAAAGCACCACTTTACTGTGATATACTACACCCTAGGCATCCTTGGACTATGAAGAAAGACCTTGTGGGATCGCCAACTCTAGCTTCAGTATAAGGTTCGTTCCAGCATCACATTTGTCTCCCTATCACCAAATGTAGTGAGCAGATGTTTCCGGAGACAACACCAAACTTCGGCTATGCATTTGCGGATTCATTGAAGGCGACAGCATAGTAACACAAACAGTAGCTATTTTTCTTTACTTTGGAAAGCGATCCGAAGCTTATCTCTTATCCCACTCATGATCTGGGCTTCTCTTTCTTCTCATCAAGTTATACAATAACAAATAAAAGAAATATAGGAGTTTAATTTGGTAAAAGTAATGGTTGCATGTGAGGATTTGAATTTAATAAGAGATAATCGCTCTGTTACTATGCTGTGCTCAAAGCTAGCAAATGAACTTTGAAGCTACGTTGCTGGTCCATGTCACAATATGGACCAGCAAAGGGCCAAAGCCCTCCCCACTGCGACTGTGACCCGCCCCCGCCGCACCCCCCCCCCCCCACCCCCTGCCATCCTGTGTGACCCCCCCAGCCCCACCCCCTACCCCTTGCAGTGCTGCTCCCCTTCACTGTACCTCCACCCCACCCACAACACAAGCCAAATATTTATACGCTCAAGAGAATAATGTCCAGGGCATGGTTTATGTCACAGGAGACATTTCATTAGAGAAAAACAGCTGCCGTGAGACTCATCGTCCGTTTTATGTGTGAGTTACTACATAGCCCCAGCGGCGGGAGCCGGGGCAGGGATAGCTTTTCATCTCGCTGGAAGGGGAAGAGAGAGGAGGAGGAATGCTCTGTCACCAACCGCAATGGCGCACCTCACTGCTGCGTATGTAGAGGCCTAATGAGTCCTCTGTGAACTGTACACCGTACAGCGGCTACAGAAGCAAAACAGACACAAAGTACAACAGCAAAGGAAGTCCTCAGTGGAAAAATTTTCAGGAAAAATAGCTGACTGAAGCCCTGCAAAGCCTATAATGTCTTTATAACGGTGTAATCAGTGCCTCGAGAAAGACAACGTGGAAGCGCTTTGCGAAAATGACTCCGTAAATTGGGCATTACAAAATCTACGGTTGCTGCTGTGTCTGGGTACTGGGTCGTTTCAGGATGTGAGGACGCTTCCCTGTTTTTAGCTCGTCTGAGAACCTGCAAAAGCAGGCCAAACATGTTGACGTCATTGACTGGATTCGAGCCCCGAGTCTGAAAACAATGCGGCTACGACAGCGCTGTGTTTATAAGCGTCTCTGCAATCTCCGTGTTTACACGATTATTCATCTTCTGCGTTTCCGCGTTTTTGAGGATCTGCACGGTCTCCGTGTTTGTGACCGTCTTCACAGCATGTGTATTTTTTGAGCGTTTTTTACCCTCCCTGTACTGAGTCTGTGCAGCCAGTGTTTACCCACAGTCTGCAGAGCGATTTAGATAAATGTAACACGCTAACAGAAAAATGATATTATCAGTAAAATTGCTGCGCTGATATTATAGAAATGTAGTTATGTAACTACAACCACATGTGTGTTTAGTGTTAAATGCTGTGCAAGACATACTGCATGAACTGAGCACATTTTTGTGACTTTGAGAGGGCCAATTACCCTCAGTCTCCTGCGATATTTATTACAATGTGCCGTGGAAAAAAATCTGCAGCCTTGTAAATGGTAGAGCAGATAAAATAATCGTCCAACAAGAGCATTAAGAAGGGAACGCCAGTTTGGCTTGAGTGATGCAGCGAGAGGTGCTTTGGAAAGCAGGACAATATTCATGAAGAAGACAGCAATCTGCGTCATGTTGACGCGTTTATACCCTCTACCCTTGGCCAATGAAATGAATTAATTTTCATTTTCTCCGCAAGAGAAACAACCTCGGAACGATTTTCTCTTTTCCTCAGAGATTAAGTGATAGATTACGAGGCGTTGAACCCTGAGCGTGACTCACCCTGACGTACGCCGTGTAGCTTTGACACGACTCCGCGTTGATCCCCAGCCTCATTGTCTCGCTCACGACGCTGGTCAGGTCCCCGTTAGTGGCTAACAGCACCCGGGACGGCTGCCCCCTCTGGCGCTTCCCCACGTCGGCCGTCAGGTTGTAGAGCAGCTCTGAAGGAGGGGGAAGACAGATGGTCAGCGTCACAGAATCTGCCCTCAGGTTACGGTCCTCAACGGAAAATCAGCTGTCAGACTCTAGAGCGGACATATGAACAGACAGACATCAGTGAAAGGACACAGTCATCTGTTATGGACAGCGGCGTGACACTGAGCAGGCGGAGGTAACTGAGACTGTGCTTGCTGTACAATAGCGTGCTTATTTACTTGTTCGTAAAAGTGTCCATGCCATCAGATAACATACATATGGCCTGCAGACATGAGATGTACATCAGGTGTATGAGACACATGAATGAGAAGTTGGTAAAAGATACAGGTATATGCAGTAGGTGATTTGCTAATTTTTCACAGGGGGGATGGGCCAATGGGAGCACCCCCTGCCCCCACACCACCAACCAACACACGTAAAATGGGAGGTGCATTTCGGTCATTTTGCTAACAAGGGGGACGGCATCCTCCCCTCATGCCGCCTACTGGGTATGGGACAGCTTGAGATACAGTGCAAAGTTAGGACCACCTCAGATGCTTGGGCCAACAAGTTGGGCTTAGATCACGCGAGTTTGCACAATAATAGGGTCTAAACAAAGTAAAACATTGAGTATCAGTGTCCACAGTGTATTTCGCAAAAAAACGGTTATTCAACCACAGATTCCCACTCAGACAATGTTGTTGAAGAATTAAAAAAAAAAAAAAACGGGTTCATGTGTTTCTTAATTACTTCCAGTCTCTTGTTTGTGTCCGTCTGCGAAACACTGGCCGTCTGTTTGCAGGCCGCGCACACAAACAGGCCTGCTGTCCGCCTGACTCAGAGCCACCACCTGACCTCTGAATTGTGCGTTAAAGCGGTACGCCACGAAGTGGACTGCATGACTCTCAAAGAGGCGGCTGCACTGCCAGAGCCGAGATAATTTCATTGTTTCATCCATCCGCAGTCTCTGTATGTCAAGTCTGACAGGTTTTACTGACAAATATCAATGACAGGTGACAAGTATCACAAAGTCTGCACTCCTTGAAAAAGGGCTCCATCTAGCACACTTAAGGGCTCTTTATTTGTCCCCTTGGGAGAACCCTTAAGGGTTCTTCTTAGATTTTGTCTCTAAAAGGTCCTTTGTATAATCCCCAGAAAAAAGTCCTGCATGCAACCCTTCACAGATATCGTATCGAAGAAGAACTTTTAAGGGTTCCCTCAAGAGCACAAAGAACCTTAAGGAACCTGTTTTTCTAAGAATATACTAGGAGCCACACAATTCCGGTTTCTCATGGATAAACCTGCTCACCCACACTGAATGAAGAATTCTGGTAGGAAATTCTTCCAACTAGATGTAAATCATGTGAGACGACCCTTTAAATACTCAACCAATCACAGAGCTCCAGGTCCCAGTGTTTGGATAATTTCTGCTTCTGCGTGAAGAAACGACTGTGGAAGGACAACTACTGGCAGCACACGGATTCACTATTAAAAATAAGCACAGACAGGCTTAATGAAACTAAGATATGGCTCTTAAATCTCCAGAATGTGCTGAATGTAAGCATGGAGGTTATAAAGACCTAGTCTTAATTGTGCCTCTAGATGCCTATAAGATATTTGCAAGGGTTGAATGTTTTTTTTTTTCTGCATGGTATTTTTGTCACGCCAGACCTAAAGACTCTCTACCCTTGATTATTAAACTTAAAGAGACTCTAGACACTTTTAATTATCAACTTAGCTGAATTCCTTTTCTGTAAAATTAGTGTTGGTAGGATAACCATAATGCCTTGTAAAAATGATCTATTTCTGAACCTACCATGTAATCTTATGCATTTTTAAATGAATAAATGCCATTATCTCTCTATATATCTGGAACAACAGTTATCACATTTTTTAAACGTTTTGAATGACCAGTAACAGAATGGAATATTTTGTAGGGATGCGCCTTCTATGTTAAGCCGAACAACATAGAAGGCGCATCCCTACAAAATATTCCACTCTGTTACTGGTCATTCAAAATTAATAAGAGGGTCAGCTGGTTTTTGGGTAGATGGCACTCTGAGTGGACTACTGGTTGCGGATGAGGAGTTCTACCTGTTAATGCTACTTCAATCCTCACAATTTTTAAAATAATAACCCATGATATTAAATAACACATGAAATATATCACATAATGTCTGATAACTTTGCTGCATATGAAACAGTGCTAGGCCTAAGGGATGTTAGAGAGGTACATAAAAACACCAACCCAGATTTCCCTTTGAGAAAAGGGCAACCCTAATCTATTTACCTCCAATCTGACTTCAAAAGGTGCTTCTCAACACATCACTAATGTGATAGACATTCCAGATCTGCCCTGGCACTTAAACTCATTCACTTTGGTGCCACAGTGAAAGTCAACAGTTTTAGAAGGGTGTCTACCAGCAGGAAAAATAAGGTCCAGTACGACAAACTACCAAAAGTTGTCAGTACACAGTACCAGCAAATGGAGCAGTTAAAGAAACCTACTAAATTTAAGTAACTCATTCAAAATCTTCTTTATTCTAAAAAAATGTTTATTGTATATTGCTGTAGTTACACTTATAAGTCATGTGATTCCTCTACTTCCCGCTCAACAATGTGGTCCACCCCAAACCGTTCCAACAGGGGATACAGAACCGGCAAGAAATATTTTCTACTTCTGCCACTGGTGTTCACTCAATCATTTAAAGTATTGGAGCTATAAAATTTGACACGTCTCCTAATTTATACCTTCTGAATTACGATTCTCATATATGTGACAAAGACATAGAATGCTTCCCGAGTGTTCTCATATATGTCGCAATAAACATGCATGTTGCCTCTAAGGTCAGAGGTACAGTCAGTCAAAATTTCGTTCATGCAGGCATTTTACTATTTTACCATATTTTTAGAAAAAGCTGACATGTGGCCAAAGGACGAATCCCACTGTTTTTGGAAATATTTGGTAATTCATAGAGGAGGCTTTGTGACTTTATTGTGCAAGAGGGATTCACTGTTTTTTTTTCTCCTTTGCAGTGCGGTACATACCACATATTATTTCAGTTGTCAAGACGGGACAGTCTATTGTATGACTCCAGAAAACAAATAAATCCGTAACCTAATGGGAATGGCCGCCCAGCTACCAACCAAAACTTTTCAGTTACCCGCAATTGTGCTCATTACTTTCTCAAGTTCGGTTTTGTTTTTCTTAAGCACAGTCAGATTGAAGTGATAAAAGGAGTACTGGTCCAACATCCTGGATCATCTGCTACCCCAAATTATTACCCATCCTGGTTAGTACCAGGTTGAGTACCTTAAGATGGTTAACACTTCGGGTCTGATGTACTAAAGCATTTAGTGTGTGCAAAACTGTTTTGCTGGTGCAAAGTGACTAAGAGAGCATGTGACCGGTTGAGGTAGTTCATTTGCTCCAATGAAAAATCGTGTTACTGAAATTGCATGCGTGAAAATTTTTAGCATGTGCAATTGACTTTCTGAAATCTAGTCCTTAGAATTTAGGATTTACAGTTGATACGTTTTGACTTATTATTGAAACATCAACTGATTCCATACATAACATACCTGAATGTACAGATATTTGAATGTGAGCAGCTGGGTTTTCCCATTTATAATGGAGGTGGGATGAAGATCAGTTTAAACCACAGATGTAGGTTTCATAGACAGCAATAGTCTGCTAGTGCTTGTTATTTAAGGACAATACGCTCACAGACTTCACATTGGTCTGAATGAGTCAAATGCATGGAAAGGCCCAGTGAGGGGAGGTCTCGCTGTGACGGAATGGGATTCGCTGGGTGTTACACTGGTAAAAGTTAGGGAGGGGTACCGCAAACACTCACGTCTGTCCAACAACAGGGATGCCATGACTTCACCTCTGTGGAGGGAGGGGGGATTGGGTAAGGCCTCTCCACACACACACACAGACACACACACACACACACACGCACACACACATGTGCACACACAGTGCTTTTCTTTCCAGCCCTCGTGCCAAATCCGAACTGCTTTCAAACAGAGGGCCCTTATTCAATCTCCTTCAGAAAGACATTCTGTAACAGCGGAGACGCATATGGATCAAAAAGCACCTCGCCCACCACTGGACTAGTGACCACACCCACCATCCGCCTGGCTCAGTTCATTGCCCTCTTAGAGAACAGAGAGGTGTATGACTCTCCACGCCCTGTTTCCTCTGCCTGCTAAATTCATACTAGAACCGCATTAGGGAAGGTCGGACAACAGCCTATGACTGAAACACAAAGTAAGCTAAGTGCACCTTGGGTTGACTGTATCCAGGCAATAAGAAAAGCTGTTTGTATGTAAAACAGTCATGGCTATTGATTGCACAATGACTGTCAGCACAACTCCCTCCCAACCCACAAAAAACAAAACAAACAAAAAAAACACAAACTGTATATTTGTGTATATTGCTTTTGATTTGGAAACTATTCCTGTATTCTGCGTACATAATAATTGCTTAAAACAGTAGCTTGTGAAAAATCAGAAATTAAGCAGTGCCAAGTTTCAGGGTTACCGCTGGATCCAGGACTAAGGCAAATAGGGCAACGGGCAGATGACATCATACGAGGCTGCCGTCACGTGTCCCAGACCGAAGGGAGGGGGATCTGGCAGTCACCGGAATGATGTAATACTGGTGATGCAGTCTCCAGTGGGGAAGGATAAGACACTAAGGACGGCGTACCGCCAAAGAAAACAATCCATTTCCCTCTTTAACTCACTGGCTTCCGTCCAAATGAGAGCCCAGTGTGGGTCCACACCATCGATAAAGAGTTATTTCTGTCAATTCATGATAAACCTGCATGTTTGTTTTCGCATTCTACAGTCATTTAGGAAAGCTAGGGATGTGATTGGCTTTAAAATGGGAAGCATGTCTTAAAGTGTGTTACTCGGTTGTAGGTATGTTGAAAAACCGAATAGGCTTAGTTAGAAGGAAGATAAAGTACCATCACTGTACTGTCAGTTCTTCCTTTCTGTTCCCATTAATTATACACTGGGCCGAAGCTTATGGGCGGATGGGACAAGTGGATCACAGGATGTTAGCTTCGTTCCAAGTTACAGTAGTGCATGGTGTCATAGATGCAAGCATAATTATGTGGGAGCAGAGATTTCAGTTTTGTTGCTGATAAAATGGAGCAGATTTTTGTACGGTGACGATAAAGGCTACTTCAATAAATGAAAGCGGGGACTTGTTTCGACACACACACACACACACACTCTCTCACACACATACAGGGGTATGAACTCACACACACACACACACACACACTTAGTCACTCCACACCCATTAAACTAATGTATTTCCCTTTCCTCAATCGCTCGCGCTCGCTTAGTTTTTTTCCATTGTGTACCCTTATCTTTTTTTAGCTATTAGCTCGCTTCACCTCCCTGTTATCATTTACTTTTTGAAACTGTACGTGCACCGCCTGTGTTATTTATTTTTGTTAGGTCGCACTGTTTGGGGAAGCTGGAACATAAAGCATTTCGTTGTGTGGTATACAGTCTGTTGACTGATTGATTGATTGACTGTCTACCCCGCTCTTTCATCTATCATCAATATGGGAATACCATCAGAATGTCCAAACAACTATTCAGTTAGGAATTTGAGTTCACTGGGTCAGCAAGAGCAGTTATTCCTAAAAATAACACTGCTCCATTATTGTTAGGCTTCTGGAGACGTGTGCGGTTATGTTAGATTTGTCTTTTCATCGCTATTTATTGATTAATTTCTTATGTGATGCATACCAGGTAGCTTCAGAAACCAGTGGGGTTATTTACCATGGATAATTTTTTTTTTGGGTAAGATGATCTTTCTTTGCGGCAGCCGTACAGGCCTGAGAGTGAGAGCGGAAGGGATTTCCATCTGTCTGGTGGTGAACTTTAGTTGGTGACCTTTGAACTCTTGACATATTTCAACTGGAAGCTCCATTAGGACGGGAGGTCCTGACCATCAGCATCCCCTTATAATGTGCACGGAGGGAGCGCCTCTTATTTTGACAAGTTAACCTCGCGACCAAATGGTTAAAAGCTGTCAATTATGGGAAGGGCTGCAGGAAGAGAGATCACACGGCCGTATCTTGCATAGTTTCGCAAGTTTTTGAAGATAACGTCTATGTCTACCATGATTACAGCCAGTTGATCTTGATAACGGTTTAGCAACTTTGAAGCTGGCTCGCGCATTGCTGTGAGGAGCACATGGGCCGGTCGGGTTTCCTCAGAACGGCACTCACCGATCTGTCCCGGCACCTCTTTGCCTCTGAAGAGGAGGCAGAGGGTGACGTTGAAGCAGTTGACGTGCTGCGAGCCGTCGTGGCACTGGGGCGCCGTGATGTTGATGGACGCGGGCAGGAAGATGGACACGTCCACGGTGATGACCGGCCTCGACCTGAAACAGAGACGGCAACAGGATGTCAGCGCCTCCCGGCCATGTCCCTCCACCCTGCAGGATCCGCCTCACAACTGCCTCTTATATCCGCTTCTCCCTCTAAACTCCACACTTTAGCACAGATCGTGCTAACATGCTTTTATATCACAGGGGCTGCAGATAATGACAACTGTGGTGACCAAACCACTACACTACAAACCACATCATTAGCACGCTAAATGCCTAAAGTACTGTATATATTATGGCTATGTCTGATCAAAAAAGGTCCTGGGATTTATCGTACTTGTATTGTTACTGTTGTAAACTGAGGAAAGCTAAATGCTGTCATTCTTGCATCAAAAACAAACATTATATGTTGTTTCCTGAGAACTACCTTATTCTGAACCATACTATCTTGAAGAAAGTCTGAAATACATCTCTCTGTTTTACTGTAAGCTCTGGATGAGAGCGGACCCATAAATCCAAAGGAGCAAAGCGGTCTGGGGTTAAAGAAATACAATGGAACATCTTCATTCTCCTGACACATAATAAGTTTATTTACGTAGCAAAAAATGCCATTTAAAACAACTGCAATAAATAAATACAACAGATAATATGACATGACTAGATAAAACTAATTTAAAATGAATTAAGAGTGTTTCAGAGGGAATCTGAGTACCACTTCAGTAATACGAGTTATTAAAAGAAAAAATACAATAAAAAAAAGAAATTAAGACATTCAAACATATCTGAGACAACACACGCCAACTGTAGCCTGTTGAACTGCTCCAAGAATTTCTCCAGAATGCACAAACAGAAATTAAAATGGTATCAGCAGCTGTCCCTGCTCGTCGTAAGCAAACGAAAGGGCCCGATAAACCAAAATTTTGGAATATCTCTTTAAAAGTCATTAACACTACTTCTAAATTAAATTCTGAATCTGCTGCAAGGAGGCCATGATGAGATATGAGATTTAAGATCTGCGCTCTGGTCTGGTAGGAAGCCTACCTGCAGAGCTTTGTACAGATTTGAACTTGAGTTAACTCCTCGCAATTCAGGCAAGCGGACAGGAGCGCGGAGCATTTTAGTAACCCAGACAAGAGGAAATGAATGCATGCGCATTCATGAGCATAGGGTACCCCAAGGGAGGGGGTCCCTCAGTCAACACGGTAATCCGAACCTTATTGCGAGGCACAATTACTTTGATGGATGTTCGCCAACTGGATTACCCCTACATAGTAGACGCAGTCGGCTCAGCTGATGAAAAGAAAAAGGGGGACGGCTGCACATTTCGGAGGAAATGCGTGTTGTCATTGGGACCCCCCGAAAATTTATGGCAGAGTTTGGAGCACTGGGACAGGCCTGAAGTTGGTTGTGATTGGACAGTCTGGATTTGGTTTCAAAATGGCTGGACGTTGAAATAGCTATCAACAGCTGAATAGTTTTTCTGCCCCCTAACTCAAAGATGAATACCTGCAAGATTGCGCAAGACTTAAATTCTTTGTTTACTGTACTACAACATTTCAAGCTAATAAAGTGTTAGCGTGAGCGAGAACCCTCATCTTGCCAATGTATAAGGTGAATCGCTGTGGTCCGCTACCTGTGAACCACACTGTGAAATAGAATTTTCCGGGGATTGCTAAGGACTGCTAGCTTGCAGCAAATCATATTCAACCACTGTGTTTGATATTAAGAAAACATCCAACCAATTGGAGTATATGTATGGCTCTAAACTTTCATTCACAATTTTGAGGCTATTACCTTTTTCCTTGAAGTTTTGCAGTTCTGTCTGGCAATAAGGTATCAAATATACCCAACCAGATGCCAACCTATTGCCACAGAATTACAGTCCCCACTCTTGGTTTCCAAGTAAAATAACTGCGCTAAAAGTTGGTTTGAACAGTCAAGTTTGAACTATGTGCTCTGAAAGAACAAAATTAATACTATACACAGGTTTCTTTCTGGTATGGAGAACGCAAAATAAAACAAAACTAGCTATAAATATGGTTCACTAGTCAAGATTATATTTTAATGCATGAGGTAGTAATCAGTTATCCGGTGCAACACCTAGTACGATAGGTACCTCCGCTAAATGTGATGAAAATGTTGCTTGCTGACTACATTTTATGAGATATGCCCCTAGCAGATGATATTTTAACTCATTTCAAACGTAGGCTGCGATACATACTGATGGAAATTTGCAGAGGTATAGGGTAAATGTGAGATGGAGATTGTGACTCTTACATCACCTTTACGTCATTAGAATATAAAGACCCACCTTAGTAGTACCACATTGTCCGACATGAAAGCCCCAATGGTCAGATCTGAAACACACAGAATGCCACTTACAGGAGAACACAGCCAGCGAGACTCATTGGCTCATTAGCAAAAACATATAAACACTGTAAAAATTAAATCGCATCAACGACCGTACGGTGAGCTTGATATAAACCGCACGATTTTATTACAAAGGATCGAATTTGTCTCCGCATTAAGTTTATTCACAACAGTAAACACTGGTGGAACAATGGCACTGCGCTGAGAGGGCACAGGGCCGAAGCCTGAGAGTAATGTAGGAATGTTGTAAACAAAATGCCAGAGAATTACGTTTTAGTCTGCCCTCTTCAGAAGAGACAATGTCTGAAACGCAGACCTCAAAATGCTGTCGCCGCTGTTTTCGCTATGGCTTTCTGGACTGAGAGAGAACTCTGCTGCAGAGTCTCTTTCACAACTTGTTGACCTAATTATTCTTTATGACCTCAGCTGACACAGAAACAGACACATTTTCTTCTGTTAGGTCACTGAAATCAAAACCTATATCATCACTGTCTTCTTTGTTTATCCTTCATGTTCTCTTAACCCACTCAATTATTTTAGAACTACTGAATAAGAAACCACCAAATAATTTTAAAAGGTATGGAAAAATCCACTGAATCATTTTAAAGGTACTGAATAACTCAATGAATCATTTAAAAGGTAATGAATGACTCACTGAATCCTTTTGCACCTACTGAATCAGTACCTGAACCATTTTTCGCCTACAAAATTGATCCCAGAATCATCAAAACCCTTGCAAAAAACTTTAGCCTAAATATATTATCTCTAAATGGACAACACACAAAGCAGTGTGTTTGTATATCAGCTGTTTCAGCTGCGTATCAGCTAAGAAAGTAAAGCGTGAAACATATCTTAATTTCTGTACGATAATATCGATCCCAGTCCTACCTGGATACCCGTTCCCATCCATGTCCACTTTTCCCGAGATGGACTGGCCAAACATGCGGAGGCCAGGGTCAATTTTATGTCCAGACAGCCTCTGCGAAGGAATCCAGAGCACAGAGACTAAGCGCCGAATTCAGCGGGGAGGAAAATGTCACTAGCTAATGCCCAAGAGCTATTGGGCACCTGCCACTGAGCTGGTAAGCCAGGACAAGCATCCAACTAGGATCCAATTACTGGGGTCCTTTTTTCCAACATGGATGTTGGATTTGATGATTTGAGGAATATAACTGAACTAATTAATGATGAATCTAACTGAATGTACTCTATTTTTTCACACTCACACGTTTGTGAGAGGAACCAAAACTTAGCATGACAGCATCGTAGGCCAGTGGTGGATGCTGGCTCCCCTTCGCTTAACAAAAGTCATGGTTATATTTTCTGAAATTAACACCAGATAAGTAACACTTACACACTGTTCCCCACAACACCGAGAATTTAACTTACTCGGATTTGTTTTGTAGGCGCACTAGAAGCCCTGTGGTCCTACAGGCTCTATGTTACTATCTGGACATGTACTGACTGTACTGACCAATACAAAACAAAACATTTCTACAAAATAAATGAGAACTTTAAAATCTTTCATTTCTTCAATGACATAGTAAGTATGTATTCTATGGCATCTCTCTGAATTTTTTCAGAATTCCCTCATGGGAATACACCGCAGTATATTAAACATGGTGTCAAGATAATCACAAAATAAATTTACAATATACAGTGTAGTCTATTTGCATCAGAATTTAACAAAGGATCAAAGCATTAACTGATGTGGAAAAGTTTTGTGGGGAATGAATTCAGGTATATGAGCTACTAAGAGTTTGTAATGTACTCTAGTTAATAACTGTTTTTATTATGGTGAGCAGACTGTGCACAGAGAGAGGGCGGGGCCAGTTACCATGGAGTATTTGTTGATGATCCCTGAAGGGTCTCCATGATAAATGTACACCGCGCCGGCGTAGTCATCCTCTTTAGGGGCTCCTATAGCCACATCTACAGAGGAAAGACAGAGAACAAGAGCGCCCCATTGACAGACGAAAACATGGACAGAGACAGTACCTCACACCTACTGAGGGAGCACTTAAAGAGACACAGCTGTGCCAAAACTGTATATCTGCAGAGAGAAACACTCCGAGACAAAAAGAGAGGGAGAAAGAGAGAGCGACAGCTGGACCCAAACTGAATGTCTATGGAAACAAATACAAAGAGATACAGCTGGACACAAACTGAGCATGTAGAAAGCAACGGAGAGAGCAAGAGAGAGAGAAAGCTACACCCAAACTGAATGTCGATAGAAAAGAATTATAAACACACAGGGACCCCGTCTGACACATCTACAGAGAAAACTGAGGGGACAGACAGGTGGACCCAAGCTAAATATCTATGGGGATACAACAGAAGATACTGGATGAAAATTATGAGATGTAGTGGTTTTCAGAATGAGCAGTTTATATTCACTTTAACAGCACAACACTTTTTATTTGCTTATCTATTCATAATCTGGCTATCTAATAATATTTGGCAGTTAAAGGACATTTTAAACACTTTCCATGTAACACTTTGTGTATACATTCTCTGACATGATATGAAGTTGAATATGCAATTAAATGCAAGGAAACTGGACATATTTTTTCTACAAAATGACCTCTTGTATAATTTCACAGAGCAATAATTTCACCGATACATATAAGAAAAGCATTCTGTTTTATTTCAATATGTTATGTAGGATGGGTCACAAAAATTGTATTTCCTTACATAACTGGCTAAGTTGCTTAGGAATGTAATTTCTCAGAAATGTGACATTCTTCCTTTTATGGCACCCCACAGACATGAGTTTTGTTACGCATTGTGGACTAATCACTTCAATACCTCACCTTGGTAACCATCATCGTCGATGTCCCCCAGTGAGGTGATGCACTCCCCAAAGTGGGCGTTGTACGCGTTGTCTCCTTTCAGCATCTCCGTCTCTTCCATCACGCCCTGCCAATCACACACGCCGTAACATTTAACGCCCGACCAATCACACATGGCGTAACATTTAGCAAGCTAGGCCACATGATCTCCATTCTGCCATCCAAGAAAGAGTATTTCTGTTTGAGCATGGTATGCTGCAATCATTACACTTCATGTGTATCTTAATCACTATTAGTCCAACTGCATCCTAAAAAGATATCTGTAACATTTACAATTAAAAAATGTAATATAAATGGAAGTTGTTACAGGCATTATGATAACTTTAAAAGTGATTAAAAAAATACCGTGATTACAACAAACATTAGGCTATATAACCACTGAGAGAACTGAGCACTTTCTGAAGACAAAAATTACTGTTAAAAGAATTGGGCTGGGACCCAATCAAATTGTAAAAAAGACTTAAAAACACCTGAGTAAAACAATTATTTATTTTAAAAACACACAAGCAGGCATTTGCAGCTCACCTTCTCATCTCCTCACTCAACTTAAAGGCTACTTTTATAGCTGGAACCACAAACACCAGATTTCAATTCACATATCTCCATTGAACATGGTTAATTAACAATCAACTAAGCAATTAACAATGCTTCGGTCAATTGGGAAGGTCCACTCCTTCTCATGTCCCCCCTCCTCTCCAGTCTTGCATACCTGGGATGGCAAGACATGGCAGGTACCAAAGTCTTACTACAAAGTCTGCCTTCAAACTACTGTCCAAGAAGTCCATGCTGGAAAGCTTGTCTTCCTTAATTGTCGAGGCTTGGCCCCCAACTAGACAACTGAGGTTTCCAGCATGGCCAACTCATACTTAGTCTCTTTAACAACATCAGCTATTCAGTCATAACAGATTTACATTACAACACTAAGTCTCCTTAAGTATCTTCTGTCTTACTTACAGAAGTAAGTTTTTGGCAAGAAAACACATCCTTCAGTATGTATTCTTATTTCTCTAAGATAGAGTAGCATTATGCCATTAAGACGATTTAAGTCCATTTTGAGTGGATTACATACACCCTTAAAAAGACAGGGTTTGTTTGATTGGGTCCTGGCCTGGGTACTCACGTTGCCCCTGTTGAGGTAGATGGAGACCCGTCCCTCGTCCCGAACCTCGCTGTGCATGGGGGCCCCCACCAGCAGATCGGACAGTCCGTCCCGGTTCAGATCAACTGCGCATAATGAGGATCCAAAGTAAGAGCCCATCTGGAACCGAGTCGAGCCACACACAAAAGAGCATTCCGTCAGAGCACGTCGCCGAACATCGCCACGCAAGCCCGCCGCCATTATTCTGTACCACCTCACCGATATCAGGAAAAGAGTTTCACTTTTAACAGTAAATATACATGCATGTTTAAGTGCTTTGCTTAAAGGGTCATGCCCCTCGGGTTCAAACCTGCAACCTCTGAAATACAAAAACAGTTCTGTAACCCACTCCATACCATTGCTAAACTCTGCGAAAGAGATCTACCCACTCTACGCAGCTGATGTGCTCTGCAAAAGAGATCTACTTACTACGCACCACTGCCAAGCTCTGCTAAAAACAATTAAGAGCCCAATGCTTAAAACGAATGTGAAGAATTTAGCATTTACAACTGCGTATATGATTATATAAATACTATAAATGCTACTCATAAGGGAGAGTATGTATTACTGCTGGTTTGCAATGTGCGAAATTAAAATATTAGAAACCTTTTAAGCACTATATAAAGACTATTTAAATCCATCTTCAAAAAAGATAAAAAATTTACATAAATATTAATATTACAAAAACTGTAAAGGATTAGAAACATAAATATTTCTAAGAATTGCAAATATTTAGAAATATAAATATTTTAGCACTGTAAACAATTCTAAGCAATTATTACATAAATATTAACAGCTTGAAGTCCTTTTAAGGAATACATTCTTGCTTGAACATATTACAAAAGCTTGTAAGCTTTTATTATTAATGCTCTGAGGTTACGTATAATTCCTGTATATAAGGATTGCAAACATTATAATACATTTTAAATGGTGTAAGTGAGGGAAAAAGATGAGCATTTATTCTTTGAGACCTACAAAATGACACGATTTTAAAGGAGTCACATATGCTTCTGACTGAAGCCTCAACCACAACCTACCATTTTTCCTGAGGCTTGAAAAATTTTCACAAGAGATCCACTCTCAATTCTGAAAATGTAGACCTGCAAAAGGAAGAGCAGTGTGACATAGCTAGCCATGTCAGGAAGGGTGGCCTTAAATCCATGTCTAAACAAATCCTCTTTCTTTATTGTTCCAGGCACTGATACTTTCTAGGGAAACTGGGCATTGTCAATTACAAAACAGTGGTAGAATAACTACTACCTTTCCTTCCCCTCCGTCCTGTGGTGCCCCGCCAACAACATCAGTCGCAACGGGCGAAGAGAAGTGACCGGCCGTCACGGCGTATCCTGTTTAAAATGACAGATTAAGAGAGAGAGAAGGAGAGATAGAGAGAGAGTTTCTCAGTGTGTGTCTGTGTGTGTGCGCAGTAGACAGCATTTTTTTTTTTTTTTTTTTTGTAGAACAAAGGGAAAAGAGTAATTTTCATACTTCCAGAAAGCAACTGCTCATGTGAAATTAGCTCTAACTTTATCTGTTTTTACATGAATCTGTGGTATCTCATGAGTGCTTGCAGTAGGGAAACAAAATGGCCGAGCTGGTGCAGCACACTGAAAACATGTATGAGCTAGCAGGCATTCAAGAAAAGTATCAACTCTGAATCTTTATGTGATGTCAAGTGTTTGATAATGCACGACACAAAGTAATGTGACTGTAAAATGTCATTTTACAAGCATTCTGGCTGCTGTTTAAAACAGGTCATCTTAGAGATTCACTCAAAAGCTGTTTCTGAAACGTTTGTCAAGTGGCTTGTCCCTTCACTGCAGCAATCCCATTGTTTAAACATGAATTAGTCGGGAGTCACTCAGGGTGAACAAAGTTAGCTTATTAGCTTTCTTATCTGAAAGTCAGTCTTCCTCACTTACTACCCCTGCTTGTTTTGTTACAGACGGCTCTTTGATCAGTGGTCGCATACCATAAGAATACAGCCTCCTCCTTCATTATGCTGTTTAGTGAGCTTTGGCTGTTCAGGCCAATGCGACTGAACTGTCACTTCTTCCACTTGTGGGATTTAAAAGCCAGCAAGCATTTTGGCTTTTTCCTGAAATTGAGCCATCCTAAAAACTTTTGCACTAACATGGCTGTATTAGCTTCATGGTGAGCATGAATGGTTGTATTTGTATATAGTTACTCACGAGTTTGCTGTACGACAACTGGCAGTTTTGGTGTTTTTGGGCCTTCTCCCAAAATAAACGGCGATGTGAGCACTGGCTCTCATTTTAGCCTGTGCATCACGGGTTCGGCTTCTTTGGCAGGCAAATTGCATAATTCTGGCATCAAAACGATGTCCACTGCATCCATTATGACTAAATGTAATTACAACTAAAGCTAAAAATTAGCCAAAATTCCAGCTGAAGTTTCGGTACAGAAAGTCACTTGTGACATCTTTGACAATTCATTCTCTGACACACAACACATTCCCTGCCCATATTTGGACTGTGGGAAATGGCTAGCCGTGGTTGGCTGTTGTCTGCAGAGCACTCGCTATGGTTTCTGTGCACAGCGCACCTGCTCCTGTTTAGCTTCAATGGATTCATGTATTGAATTTTGCTCTTAATTCATCCTGATACTCTGAATCAAATACTAGTGTCCCATTAACAGAATAAATACTCTGTGCTACTCAGGTATTCTGATAAAATGTACTGTATGTCCTGTGGGTGTTAGTGTCAACATGGTCATTGACGTAGACATTGAGCCATCTGTCTTCGATTTTGTAAGTTACCTAATATTCGTCCCAATATTGACAAGGAAATGCGAGTGAAACTGGGAATTTTACTGCTAATTGAGATTGTGTGTTCCGTCTTCCCTAGGAAGAGGCTTCCGTCTTACCCAGGTAGCTGTATCTGTGCGAGTTCACCCCCTCGTTGTTGAGATTGTACGACGTGCTTGAGGTGAGGTTGAAGACCTTGACCGTCCCGGTCCAGTAGTACGATCCTGGGGCGCCCATCACCACTAGCTCCTAAAAACGACACGCAAACAGAAGGATTTAACAGAACTGCTACAGACACAACTCTCCTCTCCACAAAAAAAAGGCTTGCCTTCTGACATGTGTCTCAGACTCCATGAAGAAACAAAATGTATTTACCTTTATAACAGTTTGTTTTGAGGTAATACTATGTTTATCTAAACTTCAAGACTACGCTTACCTGTAATTCTATAGCAGTGGCGGTCGGTGAGTCGGAAACAGAGGAAGCCCAAACCTCACCTTTAAATCTATCACTAATTTCAACCTGTTCCCGATAATACGCCTCCATTGACAATAAAACGAACGATCCGCCGAATAACCAACACCAATCGTGTAAACAGAGTGGATACCAAAACGCCATTTATGTGAATGTGAAGACGTCAGTTTACCAGTAGTTCTGTTAGGGATGTCAAAATGCCATGTTCAGTTTAACTCGTTTAATAAGCTTTAAATGAGGGGATATGAGAAATGTCTTCCCCTTTGGGATCTCATTGAAGGAGTCATTGTGCTGTAGGAGACTTTGAGAGGTACAATTCCCACACTGCTTGTCCAGCGAGGAACCCAGCTTGTTAGATTTACAGCCCCTGCTTCCCACGCAATGGTACTCTGGGAGTACGACATGGTATTTCTGGCTAGCCAGAGGCCACAAACCACTCTGTATTCTCTTCTCATTGGCCACACAACATCAGCCCAGCGCCAGCTAGGACAGACTGTCTTTGATCCTGTGGTGCGTGCTGACATAAAACTCAAGAGCTTGAAAATGCATGTTTGTTACCCTATGGTCATATTGCTGGGTTCAATGAGGTCTTTGAGGGTTGTCTTCTGTTTGTGTGGACGCAGAGGTTAAGACACTTGTGTCCGGAGGATAGAAGACTGGTTTTAATGTTAAACTACAACAAGACCCTTAAGTCCACTACGCAATTCAGTCTTGACATGTTTCATTGGTTACTTCACTGGTATAAACATGACAAAACTACACCTCACAATCATATGTCTGGTTTCAATGAAATCTTTGAGGGTTGTAGTCTTTTTGTGAAGAAACAACAACAAAAGTCTTATGTACACTACCCAGTTTAGTCTATGAAATGTTTCAGTGGTTACTTAATTAACCAGTACAAACATAGAAAACTATTTAAAATGGCAGAACTGAAACCTGGAAAAACACAAAAGCTTACATTAGCAAAACTGAATTGTGATATCCCCAGATTCTTTGTTTTCGTATGTATTTGCACAGCTTTTATCATCAAGACTATTATGAATGTCAAGTTATCGGTGATGATCTTACACGGACCGCAGTGTGGTGGAGTGCAGCAGCTGTGGAGTGCCGAGGTCGGTCTGGTTACGGAAAAAAATAAACTTTCCTCTGTTGTTGTTGGCATTCCTCCAAATACCCAGAACCAGATTTTTTTTTATTTCAGGAAAACATGTTTTTAAATTGGTGTCCAGTCAGTCTCTGGCACTAACCATCTAATATCCCCTATCCAGCTCACTTTGAAGTGTATTTCCTATGGAAAGGCCCTCTGTCAAAACGGTCACCGCTTCACTGTCACTGTCAGACATCTGATCTCGGTGGAAATAAGCGGGGAGGGACAAGGCAGTTATAATGTACGACTATGACTATCACCACTGGGCTGGAATACAGAAAAACTGAAGATGTCCACCCTCTCCCACGATGCTCCACTCAATTCGTAATGGGATACTTTAGGACGGTGGACGTTTTCGAAAGGTTTGAAAGCAGCAGTAAAGTAATGTACTGAAACACCCTCACAGGAAGTCAAAAACAGGAAGTTAAGATTTTCTCCCTCCTCTTAGCACTGTGCTACGGTGGCATCCTTATCAAAGATTCACCCTTTCAATAGGAGTGGAAATTATATTAAATTACATCAACCCTGGACAATATTGAGAACTTTACAAATCTCAATGAGAAATAACGCAAAAACGATTTAGCAAGGATTAGATTAGGAATATCTCCAAGCCAATTAAAAACTGTCTGACATACTCACAGGCAATTAAAAAAACATACAGTACATACTTACTTACAATGAGCCTGGTTGCCAAAGAGTTGCTATATATAGAAGCACTATATATAGCTATTATTTTAGCTATTTAAGATATTTTCTAAAATTATACAATTTTAAAAACCCACTTTTGGTAATTGGAAGCCTGTAGACAAGTAGTCTAGTGGCTAAGGCTAAGGTAAGCGATTGCGACCCCTGAGGTTGGTGGTTCAAGCCACAGTGTAGCCACAGCAAAAACATCATAGTTGTTGGGCCCTTGAGCACGGCCCTTAACCCCACATTGCTCCCAGGGGGGATTGGCCCTCGGTTAGCATAATCAACTGTAAGTCGTTTTGGATAAAAGCGTCAGCTAAATGGCTGAAATGTAATGGAACATGAAAGTGGTTCATGCTTTATATTCAATAAAGAAAGACTATTTAGTAATTGACATCATGATGTGCAAATCACACACACACACACACACAAATGATAAGCTATTTGAAAATGAACAGTGGGAAAGCAGCCAAACGTTCACCACACCTGGACATAACATTTTACAGAAAACTATTTTAAGACTCCACTGAGGTGTTTACATTAGATAGCTTATCCCCTCTACAGCATTTGTAAATGTACCTGACTCAAAACAGGAAGTTTACATCAGACAGGAAGTGACCTCCACTGTTTTTTTTTTTTTTTTTGTGCCACAATGTTGTCCATGAGAAGCTCTAAGATTGCAGACACAGAGAAGGGGTGCACATTCACAGTAGTTGTTTCACTGACCTCGGTAAATACTCCCGCTATCCCAGCCTGACATGAGCCGTGTTCTTCCCCATACGTCTTCTTATAGTCTAAAAGGAAAAAAACAAACAAACCACAGATTATTTCATTGTGTGTTTCGCCAGCAACCATGAGCCAACAGTTACTGGATCCCTGTATGCCTTCCATATGGAGTTAGTCAGAGCCTCGACTGCAGCAACAAGGGATCTGGCAGCGGAGAAAGGACTCTTGGAGAAAAAAGTAAGGAGTACACCATTCAACAAGGCTCACACTTGGGGGACACGTTCCCTCTCATGTTACAGAAAATATTGAGCTTGGATTGGCACGGAGCGTAATTATTTGTGGAATGAACCCACACGCTTCAAACGGGGTCCCAATGAAAAGCCCCTCTGGGCCTCGCAGTTGTCAGAACAACGGAAGGAAGTTAAAAGCTGGCTCGGCGACCCGGGAGCGAGATTGCAAATTTTCCTCATCCCTGCTTTTCCAGATACAGCTCGTATTATGAAGCGTATCATTTTAGAAATCGAGTACAGGTCCTGGACGTTTACAACACATGAAATAATACAAAAATAATTTATCTAAGGCATTTATTTAAATGCTCATCTAAATCCGATGCACATTTATTTAAATGTGCGCCTAAATTTCAGACATTTCTAATTCTACGCAATAAAAATACAGACATAAAATAGTCTCAGTGGTTATGCAGCTGCACTATCACAAGTCACTCAGGATTTCTGCGCAGCTGACTAACATGTGTTATTTTCTGTATGTTCTGAAACTTCATCGTTGAATACAGCCCACTGTTTTTTCAGCGCTGAGATATCGCAGCGCTGAAATAATAAATAGCCGATTTAAATTATTTTCTTTTGACAAGGCAAACAATGAGGTTATCTCTTTCCCCTTGAAGCCCTGAAAGATTTAGTAGCATGTTGTTTTTCCTCTGTGATGATTTTGATTAATACACCCGACACTGTCACTGCCAGCCTGAGTTCTGACTATTAATGAATATTTAGGGCTGTTTGACATCGCGGTTGAGCCTAAACTTTCGAGGAAATGTTTGCCATGTACTCCTACAGCACCTAAATCTACAACAAATGAAGGATTTATGTCGTTTAAATACCTTTGAACAATCACTATTATTCACAGAGCGGCATTCATAATTCACCCTATACCTCCTCTAACATTGAGAGAAAGAGAGAGAGAGAGAGAGGGAGACATACAGAGGAGGCCAGCACAGCAGAGGAATGACTTTTTAGAGGACATTCATGCTCCTCATATATATTCCATGGTCGTTACCCACAGCGACAGAAGGGAAGGGCATTCTGGGGCTTGGAGTACACTCTCAATAGCTACCTCAGGAAGATTATGAGTTGAATTGAAACACTGTGGCACATTTAATAGAAGACCTGCGTACCTGTTATATTCCATAGCCTGTGTGATAGCGATTTCAGCATAATCCGCAGATCACACAGACGCTTCAGGCTACAGCAGCTAAAGGTGGCGGGTGCAGGCTGGGACAGTTAAGCGCTCAGGCTATAGGCCGGGGCAGTTAGCGATAGAGGCTGTACGCTGGTCATGCGACCTACCTTCGTAACAGGGAATCAGAGGACGCGCGCTGCCCTGAAGGGTGGGGGCGATCACCGAGCAGTAGCCGTGGGGAAGGATCTGCTCTGATTCGTAGTACACGTTCTTCCAGCGGTGCGCACAGGCCTGAACCGACACAGAGGGCGAAGAAATTAGAGTTCATACACATGCAGGTCACAAAGTCATGAGATACATGCTGTCACATATACACGTACATACACACACTCGCACATGTACACACACAAACGCACATGTGCACACACAAAACACACTGTCCAGCTAATGCACACATGCAAACTTAGAACACACTCATTTCCAGCTAATGGACACACATACATACAGTCACAGGTACACACACCCGTGTGCAAGCGCCCACAGGCATCCACAGTCACATGCACACACAAGCACTTTTGCAAAAACACACACATAGCCTACACAAGCACATGTGCATAGAGCCAGGCATGTGTACATACACACACAGACTCATACACCCACACACACCCAAGCAGACAGAAACACACACACAGGCAAACCCGTACACACACACTCAGACAAAACCAAATGTGTCTTTGTGAATTTCTGTCTGTATACACATAAATTCGCAGATTTTCACAAAAGCACACACATATGCACTCAGACCACACTCTTGCGGACATCTCTGTCGCCAGCTGACTAATTACATCAGTCTTCCCCTACCCACAGAGCCGAGGACAAAAAAACCACTCTCCACCTGAGCAACAAAACACCCAAATACCTCTCAGTCTGAGTGTCTAAATCCATTAGAGCGCAAGCCTGCGTCTGCCATGGACATGGCCCTGTTTCAGCAGAACTGAAAGGGCTGCGGTCCGGAGGACGGGAGCTTCCAAGAGCTCCAGCTCTGATCCAGCCGAGGTTCTTACGCAAGAGCCCGTTTATCGGGTTCATGGTTGCAACAGGAAGCAAGCCCAGTTCTGAACCTTTCCATACCAAAAAAAAAAAAAAAAAAACTGTTTCCATAGGAACCCAAAAATGGCCCTCCCTCTCCCTCCCGGCTCTCCAATAACATTCATTATGGGAACTGTCCAGACCCATTTTTTGGCTAGACGTTGAACAAAAAAAAAAAAGGGAGCTATTTCCAAACATCTTTATCTCTACCATGACAAGGGGTCCGCAACACCGTTCCAAAAATACTTTTAATTCTCTTAAAAGGTCCAGTATAAAGCATATGCCTCCATAAGAATACTCTGACTCCTCTGTTTCGTAAAAGCATTCCACAGACACTGTGGACCTCCTCCAAAACCTCTGCACAATAACCAAATGACCCTGGGGAACACAGTCTGCCCACATTCATGCACACAACGTCCAGCATTTTCCCTGCTGGAAAACTACACACTCCAGTCTCCATCAATATAAAAAATATTTAAGGGAATACTTCAGTCCCTTGGATTGTAAGTGACATACGAAAAACATTCACGGTCACCGCTGTTATAGTTGTATATGTTGCGGAAATATCGCGGATTTTGACGGGTCCCGCAGCTGCAGCTCTGTGTATTTAAGGTGTGTGACCATTTCGAGCGACGACAAACCGACTTTTATATAAATCCACACAATAAAACTGCAAACGTTGTCCGTGTCACGGTGATGTATGTCTTTAAGATTTTTCATATAAATGGTCCCTTTTCAAATCTTGCCTGAAAGACAGTTATATAGTCTATATTTTTCTACCCGTTCTTAACACAAGTTGAAGCATATTACTTTGAACCTCGCCAAATGGCCAGTTTTATCAACGCATGCCTCTCATTAGGCCATAACATGTATGAGTGAATTAAATCTGTTAAAAATTGCCTCTGGTTAGAGTCATCTCAGGACAGGTAGAGGGTGAGTAAAATATATAATTTAACTTTCTGTTAACCTTATCATTTTAAATTAATGTTAGTGACCACCAAATGATCAAGATTGACATGATTAACATTATCTTTTATGGTTTAAGTTTTGGGGCTAACTAGAATAGTACAGAGTGGCTAGTAGGTAATATTCTCTAGCTAGCTAGTTATATTGTCCTGTCAGATATTTTTCCATACAAGGGCACCATTAAGGTAAAAATACTATTAGTTCATGATTAGCTGAGGTTTTTTAAAATCATTATACATGCTTAACACCAAAAACACACTTCGCCACATGACAGGCTTTGCTATCAAGATAAGAAGGTGTAGCACACAGGATCCTTCAACTTATTTCACAACATCACACCCTAAGTGAACATGTTGATGAGCGATGTATCATGTTTCATCTAGATTTCCAGTATAAATATATGTGTGGCAGGAAGAGGGGCTGTCACAGAGTGTGGGGACAGTGAGAAGAAATTTTCAACACGAGACAACTGCTTTGGAACTAAAACGAGTCAATGAAATAGCTATGACATCACTTGATGACCACCCACCATCCACTCCTACCCAGACGATAATCCTGTACACCGCAGTTATTAGGCTCACAATAATCAGTAACCCAAATTTCATAAAAGTGACATCCTTATTTATATTCCAAAAAAATCAAGCAAATGACATCATGCCATCTGATTTATTGGGAGATTCATGATGTCATCCTATTGATGGCTTAAGGGATAGTTCACCCTAAAAATGAAGGTCATTCATTCTTTTGACCAGCAACAGCTCTCAGCAGTATCTTTTCTGCTGATTCGATTAGTCCATCAGAGTGTTTCACAAGGCCTCGGTAACAATTTTATTACTCAGTAATAAAATAATTATTTTATTATTCAGTGTTACTGTTATTATGGTTTAGAGGGGGGGCACACAGTGTGCTGTCTCTCAGGGACATGTAATATACCACAATATATTTTAAACATATTGTGAAGACAATTGAAATGTACTGTATTTCCAGTACATAGACTCTGAGCAGGGCCTTGCTCTTCTGAACAGGTCTGTAGACAGAATCTTCCATGCCTCTGGCTGATGTCATAGCAACTCAGAAAGACGATAAAGATGGACTGAGCGACATCACATGAACGCATGCTAAAAGTAAAAGCAAAATTGTGTTCCTTGTTGGAGGTAAAAAGAATTACACTCAAGACATAGTTGAAACACATTTCCGGTAAAATTAATATTTTATTCTCACCACCAAGGAAACACAACTGGGGTTTCAGATAACTCCCCACCCAAACCGCTCTTTGCGTTACTTGAGAGAGTGGGTCGTACGGTTAGCCTCTCAGGATTTCAGCTCCGAGCGGGGCTGTGAGGCTGAAAAGGGCGTTCGTTCTCCATCACTCCGCACGCGGCCGTAGGAGGCACGAAAACGTCCTTCACTCCGCCCTAAGCCGTAGTCCTCTGGGGTCAGAGGTTGTCCTTCGACCATCACGCACCTCCACCACCTGACACAATGTTTAGTCTCCAGGCTACAGCCTTGGGTATGGTGTGACCACCACTGACTTTTAATGAGGGTCTAACAAAGTGCCCTTCAGGACTGGAAGCTCGCCCCACCACACTCGCACGATTGCACAACCGCCACCCATCTTTATCGCACTTTATTTTTGTCTCAGCTTCGCGGCAGCTTTATTCGCCAGCTATAATACGAGGAAGCGAATGCTGATGTTATCCACATTGTGGTTGGAAACAGCTATATATTTTATGTGCCTGCCATAATATACGACATAAAATATAGCCTGCAAGACATATTTTAGATAACACTTGCTTAAAATAAGAACAACCAATTATATACAACTATTATTTCCAATAATGCATCACTGTGATTATTATTTCAGATAATAATCATTTCTATAATGGATATATTGCAATGACAGAACCAGGAGTCACTTTTATAGTACTGCTGGCTTTATTACGAGAGGAACTGGTGCTTATGTTGGACGCATTGTGCTTGGCAACATCCACACGTTTTGCGTAACTGCCATTGGCTGATGTCATTGGCCCAATATGTCACTAGCTCCCAGATGCCAGTGGCCAATTAGACCATTGTCACCCAGCTGTTCAGACGGATCCAGCCCGTTTTGCTGTGGATCCGATGGGAAGGGGGTCTTACTCACCAACACGTTTCCGTTGGGCTTGTCCTGTCGGGCCAGACTGACCCCCATCCACTCGTTGTTCCGGTCGCCCTCGCACGTCTTCCCACATGACTGCCTCTGCTTGTTCCCTGGAGAGAGCGTAGACGGACAATTACTAAGGGCGCGTCTCTATGAGAGGTCATGTGATATGATCCGCAGTGTAGTATGTCTACGGCCCCGCAGAGTGGCTTGGGTTGACGTTCACCCTTTCCACCCGCAGTGTCATCAGAACGACCACCTAGCATTCATGAGCAAATAACAGAAAATCACCTCACCAATGGTATTATTACAATGTGAATTTCCCACCTTGATACTGCAGCAAGAATGAAATCCCATCCCCATGTTACTACACTGTGAGTGCTTTATCCGATATTTCAGCAAAAATTTCATTTCACACCAATAGTACAGAGTAGTACCCTGATCTCACTGCAAGAATGAAATCTCACCCTGATGTCACTGTCAGAATGCCATCTCACTGTGATGTCATGACAAAATTAAATCTTATCCTCCAATCATACCTGAAGTGGGAAAATGGTAAGAGCCTGGTATTACTAAAAAGAATTCTGATATTATGAAAATGATGAAATCCCAGGCTGATAATACAGTGAGTGAGATATAATTCTGAATATACTGAAATGGGATTAATACCAAGATCCACATTTTCGGGACATTCCATATTAATTTCTGGCTCACACACAAGTCAGTGCAGGAAATCGGGAAATAATTCAATTCAGTTCATTAGCAATCACAACATCATTACCGTGATCCATTTGTACCAAAAAACCCACTAGATTCCTGTAATACTTCCAAAATCAGAGTAATGGATAGCACCACCCCAAAGAAATAACCACAGTTCAAAATACATTCATTGTGCACTTTGATTTAAAAAGGAAAATTCATTGCGACACTTAGCCTTGATTGTGATTTTGGACGGCCTTTTTTGGCATACGCCCCAGCCTCAGTAAGGACACCCCAGAATCTTAACTGACCCTGTGCATAAATGAATAAATTCGAAACAGGGATCCCCAAAAAAAAATCTGTGAGTTTTGTGGAAGTCCTCTGTAAAACAAATCATAAAAACAGACGATTGCTTGATTTACCCTGGAATGCACAACCAGACTGAGTGCTGCGAAAAGAAGATATTTCTCACAATTTGGGGAGATTTCATGCCTACTTTGAAGCTGATTCCAAACACCATCTTTCTAGCTTCATTGTTTAGCCCTTGGATTTATTACAGTGTTACATATGAGCCGCACAATCAAGTTTGTTTGAAGAAGAAAATGTTAATAACATTGTTCCCGTCTTCTTTGATCACTGAAACCCAAGGCTGCAGCCAGCTGTGGGAGTAAATGATTGACAGGTCTGTGGAGAGTGGGCGTGTTTGTGTTGGCAGGTGGCACAGACCTATCGGGGGGGCCAAGGCCGTCAGAACGCTGATTTAAAGTGAGTGTGTTCCTAACGCACGCACAAAAGTGAAAAACACGTCTGTCTTAAAAGGGTCCGCCGTCTTAAAACTGCACCAGTTGTGGTTTTCGGCAGCTGCGCGCTAAAAGGGTACAAAAGACTCACTGATTGATAGGTGGTCATACAAAAACAAATAGGAAAGCATGACTTAATGTTTTAATGCATGGAGTAAGGTCACTGGAGACAATATTAGATCTGATTTTAAGATTTCCATTTGTTACTATCAGTCATCCATTCATAAATTTGTTTGTAAAAGCTCCAAATGATGCTAGCAGTTCACTATCATACTTTTAATAAAGTAACGTTGTATTGTTCAACAGTCATAAACATGTATTTGGGTTGTTGGTTGCTACATAGTATTGTAGATGAAAGAGAAAATGAATGGCATTTCACAACATTTACAGAACTTACAAAAATAGAGCTTATTGAATACTTCATAGCTGCATATATTATACACATTACATAAACAATTATAAAGATTATATAAAAAAAAGGTATTTGAGACACTACATTCGGCATATTTTTTACATTTTACTTTGATGCATAGCTTACACTGTTAGTGTAACAGTGGAGAGGTGTGAGCTTATAGATTATATGGAGTTCATATTATTCCGCAAGAGGGTAAAATAATTTAAAATAAACTAATAATAAAACTGTTTGCAGCTTTTAAAGGAGCAGCTGTGTACAATGTGGTATGATAATTCATAAATTAAATCCTCGGTGCATTGATGTGGCTGAAACGTTGGTTTAGTCCATTAACAAAATCCATTAGCTACATGAGGGGCGTGTGCATTCCTGTTTGCAATTAACTATTCTCAGATGAACTATTAAAATTTACTATCATAGGCAAATGCAAACAATGAAAAAGTTAAAATGTACAGAGTGAATAGCCCCCACCCAATTTTTTTATACTTTTAAACTGTGATGCAATTTAGGGTAACTTTGTCTCTCCTTACCATCCTATAAATCAAACTAAGGGTGCTGGTCTGTAGGACTGGACTAGTTCATTTGCAACAAGAAAACTGGTGAGCACCACAAGAAATATTGTTGCAAAAGGCAAATAACATGCAAAGAGGAAATAACGGATGGGATGTGTGTTTGTATCGATATTAAATACGTTGTATGAAATCAAATCTGTGCAGTTATTTTCGTTCGATAGACAGCCCAGTCTCCAAGATCCCTTTCTGAGAGGAAAGAAGGTTTGCTAAATGGTAACCAAGGGCCAGTTCGATGAGTTACTCGTCAGACGCTGCTTATTTTGCCAGATGGGAATCTTGCTGCCAGAACTGTTATAGTGGACTTCTAAGGACCAATGACAATACAAATGAAGGCTGAGATCCAAGCTCATTTTTCAGTCCATGGACCACCTTGTGACGATGGCCATTTTCATGGCTAAGGGTGATCTGGGAAAATCTGGGCAAAAAAAAATCTGGCTTTGTTTCTTGGCACGCGTAATCACGAAGATGTAGTCACTGAAGAGCAAAGGGCTCGAATGCTTGTATACGCTTTGAAATTGGCTAGAGTACTGATTTGATAGGCCATCCTAGATTCAGCCGTCAATCTTTGTTTCATCACTTACTTTTTCCAGTCTAAACGTTTTCTTTCCATCTATCCCAGGGACATACAGGTTTTTGCATACATTTCAGCTTGCCCAGGAGACATCCTGAGCTTAGTTGGAAAACCACCATCTAAAGCTCAATCTGCCAAAGACCGAGATTCTCCGCATTCCTGCCGTATCCTCTCCCCTGCTTGACCTCTCAATCACCCGGGACGACTACACAGTGTCGCCGTCTTCTAGAGCCAAGAACCTCTGAGTGGTCTTAGACAACCGTCTGATGCTTGCTGTGAGAAAATTGCAGCGGCGAGCCGAAGCGAGCGGATTCTTCTGTCTACAACATCGGGAAGGTCCGCCCCTTTCTCCGGGTCCAGCGAAGGTGCTAAGTCCAGCCTGGACTCCTGCAATTCCCTCCTCAATGGCCTCCCAGCCTCCAATATCAGACCTCTACAGTTCACCCACAAATCTGCAACTTATCTGAATTGTACAACCTCCCCAGCCACA
This sequence comes from Albula goreensis, assembly GCA_022829145.1. NCBI lineage: Eukaryota > Metazoa > Chordata > Actinopteri > Albuliformes > Albulidae > Albula > Albula goreensis. The sequence goes on along the minus strand of CM040750.1, from coordinate 7,911,472 downwards.
TGCAAGATACCTCTCTTCGTTTTTCCCTCCATAGACGGCTCATCGTTGCTCACTAAAACCGAGGGTGGACAGCCCCAGCGCACCTCCAAAAGATCACCAGACCCTCCACATCCACCACACCTTTCATTCTGCAATCTCAGGACACTTAGCTCCTCCCCCCTGCCCCCTCCCCCCCTCACCTGCACTTCCTGGTCACGTCTACTGCCTGCTCTACCGCCCTCCCAGTGGTGGAGTAATTATCCGCAATGGGCAGAGCAGCAGACATGCTGGCCACTTTCCAACGCACCTCTGTACTTCCTCCCCGGATCCTCTATAGAGTTTATCCAGCAGTTATTAGATTACATACTTGTTTCTGTGCCACTGGTTTGTTCTGCATCGTTTTATTTGTACTCCCTCGCTAACTTTTGTGGGGGTTTTTTAGTAGCCAACTGTGGATATTGCTTTTATTGATATGGTTATTACTTAATATTTCAATTTCCTTAACAGATTAATCAACAGGTTCCCAGTTAAGTCCTCCATGGGGGTGTGACATAAGTTATTAGAAAAAAAAAACTCCGTGCAGAACCTGATTACAGTGAATACTGCTTGCTGACATTTTTGTTGAACACATTCATATTCCAATGAATAGTCTACCACTGGGAAATACATTACAGTCATTTAGCTGATGCTTTTATCTAAAGTGACTTACAGTTGATTATGCTGACCAAGGGCCAATCCTCCTGGGAGCAATGTGGGGTTAAGGGCCTTGCTCAGGGGCCCAACAGCAATGGTGTTCTTGCTGTGGTTAGACTGGGGTTTGAGCCACCAACCTCAAGGGTCCCAGTCATTTACCTTAGCCACTAGACTACAGGCTGCCCTTTTTTTGTAGTATGCAGTGATTGTATGGAGTTTATACCATTTTATAAAAAATCCAACAGCCAAAGTATGTATGTAAGAAGCTGCATTTGACCCCTGGGCCAAAAAACAACAAAACCAGATGGATTTTAGGGTGAATTCATGAGGTCATCAGGATGTTTCTTAAACTTTTTTGTCTCTTGAGATTAATTATATCTTTGCAGCAGAGACCTGGTACAAGAGCTGCAGAGCAAATCAATGAAGTATAACATTTGACATATGTAAAAAAATTCCTATAAATACAGCAAAAAATTCATAATTTGTGCTCACAAAGCCATATATATTTGAACAAACTCACATTTATGCAAAGATTTACCGCTCAGCAACTTCAGAGTCTATGAGTTCTTAGCTGTATGTATCTATAGCTTTAGAATTGTGTGTATAGGACAGCCTTAAGGCCTGCTACCCTGATGTAGCTCTTTGAATTTCTCTGCAGTTTCCCCACAGTTCTATGCAAAGCAAGGTGTATACAAGGAAAATGTCAGAGAGTTTAAAACCTTCACTCTTGTAGAGCGTTATGACCATTGAGTTCTCTTTACTGCTTTAGCGATCACTATCCCAGTCACAGGTGGATATTCGACAAGTCTGAGTTTTCTCCTGGGTCGCACATTTCAAGAGATTGCAAAAACCATCAAATTCCAGCAAAAATAACCCTCCAGCGTACACGTCTGATTCGTGGAGCAGTGGAAAAACACAACTAATCTTTGGTGCGTCACCCTGATTGGTCCCATTCTCCTACAGCCCAGTCATTATGTGTTCCACCTTCATCTCCAAAGCTCTGTAGTGTGTACCAGGTCTTAGTTTGCGATCTTAAGAGACTGCAGTCCTCAGCTCTGCAACAGTAAGAAATGCATGCTCTCTTTAATCAATAAAGTAGATCAACAGCAAAGATGTAACTCTGTGACAGGAGAAACAAAATGGTTATAGAATTACAATCTACTGTATATACAGAGTGGTTGAAAATCCACCTGTACATACAGTCGCTTTATTTATTTATTTATTTATTTATTTATTTAAGATACAGACACTTACCGTTTAGTATTATGTAATATAATGTAATGTTCATGCCAAAAACACTGTGATAAGTGTTTGTGCATTAAATATTCAGCTTCGTTAATTTACATAATGGCTATCAGCTTTGTACTTAACCTATAACGTTGTTGTCTACTCTGTTCTGGTGCTTCTAATTAGCCATGTCGTTAGTGGTTGCGGCTGTTTTCCATCGAGGCCTGCTAAAACACTTCAGACAAGTATCTGCTAAATATTGCAGTTTTGTATGCCAAATTACGACAGCTCCATATCAGATATTGCAGTTTCAGTTTTTTGGCTGTTCTTACTTACTGATATACAGAGACAGAAGTATGTTTTTTAGCGTAGAATGCCATCTGAGAAGCTAAATGTTGGCAGAGTTTTCATAGTATGTATTCTATACCCATACGTATCCAGTACAAATTACTGTAGTGGCTGCAGTCTGCCAGTCTTACAAACTTTAACTTTTTACTCTCTGACCTTTTGTAAACACAAATAATCCAGATAAAGTTTTGCACATCATACAACAACACCCAAAGCCATGACTTTGTCGCATTTTGCTCCCTTTTTTTCTTTTCCATTTTCCTTGTGATCACATAGTCTGAAATGATTGATTGTCTCCCCTCCTGTTTAATATCTGCTTCAGTAACAATGATTGGATCTACTTCAGCCAATAACAATCACTGTTCATTATAACCAATAGAATGGCAAAGGCAAAAAACATATATCTCATATGTTTAATATTTGAATAACATTTTGGAAAATTTAACAGGCTGGCTAGGAAACACTAAGGGAGCCATTTACTTTAAGATTCAAACAAGTAGTTGTGCAAATCTGTTTTAGTATTTAAGCAACTGGCTACCCAGTTATATGGTAAAATAAAATGTAGATAGTATGCTATATAAATAGACAGAACATTTCTATCTTCTTACCACCACTAATGCAAAAAGACAAGCAATTATAAGTGAAAAATCATTCTTTCCACTGATAATAAAAGGGCTTTTTTGAAGATACACGTTTTGACCAGAATCAGACATATGATTTTATGTATTTGGACTTTAGAGATCACATTATATAGTTTCATGAGAGGCTAACTGACATAATAAGATCATGAGGGATCACAAGCATTCTCAGGGAATGGATTCAAAATTGACATGCATGGAAGATCACAAAGAGCAACTGCAGGATGAGTTGTATTTGAGCAGAGCCCTGTGTAAAGTGGGGTCCCACAGGGATCAGTGTTGGGGCCTTCGCTCTTCCTTATTTATATAAATGAGGTCAGAAGCAAAACAGTTAACTTTACAGATGATACAAAACTCAGGGATCTGGCAAACAGTTTAGAAGCAACTGAGGTAATGCAGGAATATATTAAGATATCCAAACAGACTCCAGACATGGGCGGAAACTTGGCAAACGGCATTAAATAGAGTTAAATGTAAAGTTCTGCAAATAAGAAGTTAAGATAGGATTATGTCTTCAGAGGTGTAAAATTAGGATGTGTTCAATATGAAAAAAGAGTAAGAGGAATAATATTTATCATACTATACATAGGTTTATCATACTTATAAGAATGCTGGGATATAAAACAAAAAGTACTAATTTTTTTTAAATGAATGGAGCTTTAAATTACTCTTATTACTCTGCACAATACTGTGTGCAGAGGTTTTGAATACCTACAAGCAACGAAAGGACAGTAACTACATTGGTTCCTGCTGTAAAACTTAAGATATGAGGAAATAGTCAAGACATTTAACCTTTTCAAGCTTAGACTAAAGGAGAAATTTAACTAAGGGGGTTTAACAAGATGTCCTTCTCATTATATGTTCTTATTTTAAGGTAAAGTTCAACCCTTTTTACAGTGACCTGAGTTGGGATGTGGTTTCTTTCTCATGGTACACAAACTTCACCACACACAAAATGTGTCTCACGTCAGTCTGGTGGAACACCAAGAATGCTAGCCCAGTGCTTATGTATGGTATATTTACCACCCACAAACACAAACTTCTCCTTCCATATGGTTCTCAAACCATGCCCCACAGGCAACCTCAATTACAGCCTCTTCGGTTTCCTTTATGAGTACGTTGCAATCTCGTGAACCATACCACGGCTTACGCTGTTTTCTAGTAACAGAGGGGCACATAAGTTCAACACTGTATTTTCTTTATTTGTGATTTATCTTTAGCCACACAAAATCTTTCTCCTTTGTGCGAAAATGTAAATCAGGTTTTACGCATCTCATGCTAACAGACAAGAAACCAAAGCCTGTGATTCCTAAATGTTTTGGTTATGTGGCATTAGCTGTAATCCCACTACTTATCAGTTAGAGACGGCACATGCTGTCTTGTGCATCCTCAAAGAGACAGGTTTAAAACCACAGCTTCTTCTCCACACAGACATTACATTACAGTCATTTAGCTGATGCTTTTATCCAAGGTGACTTAGGGTTGATTGGGCTAGTCAAGAGCTGATCCCCCCGGGTGTTGTTGCTTGTGGCTGGGCTGGGGCTTGAGCCAGTCTTATAGCCTAGCCACTAGACTACAGGCTGCCCCCAGTCCATCAGCAAAACTGCTATGGTCAGAGGATGTGCATGGTACATTAACCGTGGCAGCAGGCATTAGCAGGAAACAGGTGCCTGACCTAGCAGAACAGTGCAGCGGGAGATACCCAGAGAGCAGAAAGCCCCTTTCCCTATAAACCGCAGGTCACATCTGTGACAGTTGCCACTCACATGGTTAGGATTTTATCTGGACTGTGGGACACACCATTGCATTAAGAGCCAGTGCCAAATGTTGCCCCCCAACCCCAAACCAGCACTTTCTACATACCTACAGACACTACTTATTCAGTTAGGACCGAATCTGAATGACACACTGCCTAAGTGTATTCTCTGCTTAAGTCATTACAAGAGCCAATTATTATGCAAACTTATGAAAATAATTATTATGAAAATAGGAAGCAGCAGTCAATGAGCAGGCAGCTTGTGATGAATAGAATAACATATTCAAAATGTGCGTTTTTGTGTAGCGGAAGTAGGTAGGTCACATTGTTTTTATTTATTGTAGTGCACAAAACTCTGCTCTTTGTACAAAATGTGTGAATTATGGCAGGAGTGGGTCATTTGAAATATCATTTTCATGATAAAATGTGATTTGTGTTAGTTTAATGTTTACAGTTGCTTTTGTGGTAATAAGAAGAAGTTATACGGCTGTGTTGTGGCCCTGGATATGTGAGTTTTGTGTCTGTGTCGAAGAGCTAGTTGTGTGTTGTATAAGTTGGTATGTGTGTTGTGGCCCAGGTTGTGTGTTGTGGAGCTGATTGGTGTGTGTGCTATAGTCTTCTGGTTGTGTTTTGTGTGTGTTGGTATGTGTATTGTGGCGTATAGGTTGTGTGTTGTGTCTGTGTTGTGGACCTAATTTGTGCGTGTGCTATTGTCTTTTTTGGGTCCGTGACGTGCACCTGGAACTGCACACTGACCTCTGCCCAAGTCCATCTCCGTGCAGCGGCGGTCTGGGTTGCTATGCACCCTGCATTTGTACACGGCACCGGGGGTTCGCACCGAGCTGCTGTAGGAGGAGTTTGCTTTGGGAGCGCCGACCACCACCCTGCGGAGAAAAGAGTGAACAAAAGGCCGGGCGTGACTCCATGAGCCAAACCAGAGATCTGCACCCACCCCTAACAATCTTACCATCCCATCACCAACACCCCCCCCTGCCAAAACCCAAAACCCATCCCCCCGCCACCCATCTCATCACAGCAGCACCCCCTGCAGAGAGAGTGTCTCTTTTTACCAGTCTGATGACAGTTCCAGAGCTTGGGAATCACACATTTTAAAGCACTTTCACACTTTAAAGGGGCTTTTAACTGGGTTACCCTGTAATCTCAGCAAGGGGCAGAAACTACAAAACAAGAAACAATTACCCACTTCAAAAAGAAACATATATGAAATAATTCCCAAAATTCACATAAAGATAATCAGTGAAGATATGTATCAGGAATAAATAAGAAAGTACAAATATATACAGTACTTCATGCATAAACAGCAGCACAGACTAATGTCTTTTCACAATACACAACAGTTTGGAGACCAAAGCAAATACAAGTCAATCTAAGGTAATTACTTAATATCTTATGTTGTATTCTAAGTTTATGTATTAATACATCAAATGAGCAAGGTAGCGCTTAACCCGATCAATGCTGTAGCAAAACCTCCCTACACACAGTGATTTCTGTCTACCTATTGCCTCTTCCAGCAGTCAGATTTACAGCAACCATAATAGGCAGTGTAAATGTTTTCATTGACCTAAAATCTTTTTTGTGGTCTGTACACACAGTTTACACTTCTTTCCCCAGTAACTCACAGCAGTTAATATTATTATTATTATTATTATTATTATTATTATTATTTTATTTTATGCAAGCAAGACTCCAGTTGCAACCAACTATTCGGGACTGGAAAGTTTTCTGTTGCTCTGACACTACTTTGCTATCTAAGTAATCCTACATACTTGCATGCCAAAATTTTCTGGGTCACAACTATCAAGCTACCAGGAACTGCATTTCACCCTTAAAGCTGGTATGATTGATACTTAGCTAGCTAAGCGCTAAACAAGCCAACCATTTAACCATATGGTACTCACCACCAAACCACCAAGTGAACTTCATTTCATGCCCATGGCAACCAACCAATCAAAAGCAGGCAAAACACCAGACTCAACTATTGTCTTTCATTTCTCACGGAATCCAAAAAAAATATGCCTCTATCATTTCATTTTACCTATTGGTAAAGATGGTCCTTCAAAATGGTTATGGTGTTCTATTTTTGTTTTTTTTTTTTTTTTTTTTTGGGGGGCAATTTGCATACATAGGAATAGTTTCAGTTAGTTTAGCTTCAATTTGTTGCCTTTTTACTGTTCCTTGTCTAATAGCAAACAAGTGAGAAACGTGATTTCTAATCTATTATTTGCTTTACTGAGCAGAATGCAGACATTGCTGCTTGTGTCACTTTTTTCACTATAAATCTTTCTAGTTTGCCACTTAAGCTTGCTAGCAACCTGTGGCTAATAGCCATGCAGACCAGACACCATGAAATATGATTTGCACTACAAGATATCAGTTATTTCATTTTAAACATCAAGGGCTAATCTTCATTGATTTGCTCAATAATTGTTTACCCTACAAAATGCAGCAGATCGAGGAAACATGACGGTTGCCCTGGGAGACACATAGCTGGTGGGAGCGGAAAATTCTGTCTCAGGCATCATCTAAGATTATCCAATAAACGCCCTGTTGGGTTTATATCTGTGACTAAGAGATAATAAATAACATAAGGATAAAATGAATGTCCGCCTCTCAAACCATATGGCTATTACTTGTGCTCTCTGGACGGAGATAGTGTCATCTTGAAAGGCAATTCTGTTTACGAGAAATATTGGCCTTGACATGAAGTGAAGACATTCACTTTTTTTCACTGAGTAATTGTCACTGGCCTTGATTTCTAGGGGCGTGAGGCCACTGAAAACACGCCAGGAAACAATTCTATTTCTTTTTTTTTTGGTTCAATAATTTACTCCCAACATTTTGAATAGAATGTTGCATGTGCACTACAGCAAGCACTAAAGATAACACTAACACTAAAGGTTACATTCCGTCAGTTGCTTCCAAAAAGCTGATTTAAAATAAACCCTCTCACTATTTCCACAACTACTTCTTCTTGAACCTCATTCAGTAAAAGGATGTTAGAATGTACATGTTAAAACAACGTTTACATCTGCAGTCCCTCGTACTGAAATACTGAGTGACAGTCATTTTAAAACTATTTGTCATTGGATTTTGTTCACCCTGGCCCCTGAAATGTAATACTTTGCTATGAATCGGTTATCCGTAGAGAGGTTTTCAAAATGTTTTGATACCCATGAGCTACTGTGAAGCTCATTGCTCATAGGACTCATTGAACACTACAGGGGTTCAGGTGTTACGTGGGGTAGGACAGACATGTAAACAAAATTTCACAGTTGTGTAAGGCTCTGAGGACCTTTTTGGTACAAAGCATTCTGGGCCTGCCCTGGAGGACTGAAAGCACCACTCCACTGGGTCCTACACAGCAACGTGTCCACTGTTAATTTAACACTGAAAGTGTACATATGAGAACAACTGGACTAATATGTACACTGTTAGGTTAAATGAACACTGGACATTTTGCTGTGTACTGAGCCCTTAGGATTACAGTAAGTTTGTACTATTTTCTTTTTTTGCCCTGTTTCTCCTTTTAAAAGTGCATTGTACTTGCGTTTCCTATTCAGTTTCCCAGGGGCATAATAAAATGCTTTGGACCCTTTTTCTGAGCTCACATACTGTCTCCAAGATCGTTGTCTTCACTCACCATGCCTCACACTGCACGTCAAGCGTGGAAAAATTAGCTTCACAGGTCCCTTCACACTATTAATTTAATGTTTGAAAGCAAAGGATTTAACCCCCCTCCAGTGGAGTCATTTAAACTAATGGAGACACTCAGTATTCTCAAATGAAATGAGTTCAATACATATCTCAAACCAAATGAGAAATAGGGTCAGGAGGGGTTTAAATTGTTTTTTAATTTCATTTGTCAATATAAGTTTTCTCCTGTTAGGTATGACCAGTTTGATTTATATATTTATACATGTTTAACCATGGGTATATTGAATATTGCTACTCCTGTATAGGGTAGTATACTGATGTTCTGCACCAAACTGTCTGATTCAGGATTTGGTAAGTTCTGAAGAAGTTGTATATCAAGCACACAGCTCCAGTACTTAATCTTTGCTTATGAGGTTTAACATCAAACATGCAGATCTGGAAATGAATCTGTTCCAGTCCGATTTCCAAATCTCACTTTAACAGCCCTATCACGTCAACTTTACTCCCTGATTTTCTTGAAAAAATACTGCAGAGAATGGTGACAGACTACACCATGGAAATAGTTTGACAAACAATGACCCTTAATTTTCTGTGTAGCTTTACAACACTGGGGTGAGAGAGTACACATTTTTGGTGGAACCCAAAATGATTTAGCAGCCAAAAAAGAAACCTTCAATGAAATGTCAACTTTATGAGTTATATTAATGTGTAATTCTGCTGTCAGACAACAGGATGTGACTGAAAAATGTCAAAATGAATCACACGGACCCGTAAGCCCCCAGGCATTCTCTTTGCGAGCCTGAAGAGACAGAACCCCTTCAAGGGCTGCTCCACTTCGTAGTAAACTACATTTAAGGTTGCCCTTAAATAAGCTCTTGACAAAGGGGGAAAATCTATGGCCACACTGTGAGAAGAATCTCGTAAACCACAAACCACCATGTCTGGCTAGCCTCACACACAGAGAGAGAATGACGCCTTGCCAGCTCATCGTTGATACACTTGTCTAAAAGCCTAAACAAGATGTCATTAAGCAACCTCCCACTCCACAAGCGTAGAGACATGTTATTGCAACTTTTAAGTGAGCGAACCTTCAAATTGTTATAGCTGAACCTGAAGCACGGCCATTGTGTTTATATTTCAGTAGTGAACTGGCAATGGTCTGGCTAATACAGCAGAGTTATCATGAAACTTCGAGTGTAAGTGTGCGAATGGATTCAAGTGCAGATGCCAGCCTCCCACCTATCTCTCACACCAACTCAAACCGCTTCAAGTCCATTAAATACCCAGATACTCCAAATCCCAAACTTCCTTCACCTATATATTTCTGCAGGATTATTCTTTCAAAACCAGAATAAGTAAATTAAACTACAAAGATGAGTTTAATCATTTTAAAGGTAAACATTTCATGTTTTCAAAATTAAACTGAAGTGACTTGCCCCTCCCTTTAAAATTACGATTTCGTGTTAAAATATGCTATACGGACTACATAGATGTGCTTCTTACAGTATGAATTAGATTTTACATTATCATTCATAAAGGACCACCCTATCACTACTGGTGTATGCTGTGACTTCTGTACCACACAGGCTAACGATTTTCTGTTAGCAACAATATTTTAAACTCAGGGAGCCCATTCCATCGTCCTGCGAGGCAGACGTGTTCATTTGGAATTTAATAAAGACGCCCAGCTGAAAAAGCTGCTTACATTGGAAAGTACAGAGTGCTTTGGTGTACTTCGCTTGAAATTTCAGCTGAAGTTTCTCAAGTCTTCCAGTCACTGATGGATGAAAGAACCAGTCTTTATCTCCTCACTAAGTACAAGCAGAGGAGCCAACAAGTCACCTATAATAGATTTTTTTCTGCCGTATTTGCTCGAGTACCTTCAAAACATCCCCTCATCGATGGTTAGACTTATTTGCACAAAACTTATATGTATACAGCATGTGCAGGTGATCCTTAAGTTATATGAAGAACCTTGCTCTTTAGAACATTGAGCTGTCATACAAAAATTAACCTTTGGGTGGCGGGAGCTTCAATATACACGGTAGCATGTGCGTATCGAGGTCCACATTTGGTGGGACAACAACTGGCCCAGCCTCACCAAGGATGATGGGGTAAAGCTGGGGAAGGTCATTTGTTTCATTGCTCTCTACTGGCCACTCCTGGTGAGGGTGGCACAAACGGGCACAAACTGGCACACACTTAATGCTCTGAAGTATACATCTTTCAGGACGCTCAAAGATGGAATCCCATGTCAAACCAACAGCTTTAGCACTGATTTGACACATGCCATACACTTTGATTTGAGCTTGAAATTATATGCACATTAAGAGGAGTACTTTACCCTGCATGACAATTCATTCCCTTGATTTTTTTAGTTATTCACATTTGGTAATCATACCCAGTAAATAGCAAGGACATTTCTGGAGGCAAAATAGCCAAGTGTATTTCTGTTTGTGCATATAGAAGTTTTATTTGAAACATCTATAAGATTTCATTAGAAAAATGTACGATTTTTAACATGATACATGATATTATACAAATGTTCTTTTATTTCCAGGTTCCATGTCTTCATGCTGAAAAAATATCTTTTACTGAGTTTTTTTAATTCTTATTTTCATTTTATCTCTTCTACAGAGGTTGCTCTGCATGATGAATTCACCAAGTATTTAACTGCGGACACTATTTCAGTACCCCTGCAAGTAAAACACCTATTTAGAGTATACGATGTTATTGCCTGGTTTTTAAAACTTTTCACAATAAAGCTTTACACAATTTCAGGTGACTAAGTTCAGTTAAAGCCACATCTTACTTATACTGGGTTAAACGTTTCCAAGATATGCGTAATAACACAACGTTTTTGGGTAACTCCCCTTCCAGAATATACTCAATACGCTGGATACTGCTGCAGAGGACAACTTCTGCGCGAAAGCTTCAGCGGATGGATTCAATTAGACACATAAAATCATGCATACTTCGCTTTCTTTTGTCTTCGTTGTTGATGTTTTCGAATGTCCCTAGCCATCGAAATCTCTTGGCTTATTACTTCAGCGTTAAGTTTGCATTTACACTAAAACCACGACACTAAGTTGAAAATAGGCGGGGTGTTTTAGCTCAACAGACTTCAGGTAGAGGATAATGTTGCGGCCAGTGTCACTTCCCTTTTGTGATGTCAACTATGATCTCACCAGAGTCAACGCCACCGATAGACTATACTCATAATGTTGACTTGAACGTACAGCTGCAAGTAACTGCTTAAATTAAATGGAGGCGAAACTCCTATATTGGAGATGGCCAGACAGGCATCTTTGCAAGAACCGCTGTGTATTGAAGATGACAGACGAACAGTGAGGGCTTATCCATGTGACACAAACGACGCAACTTCATTGCAAAAAAAAGTGTATAAGCGCATAATACATAATTGCACAGTGAATGCGTAAACAGGCGACATTCTGCCAATAGTAGTCACAAGGCTGCTATGAAATCAGCGTGCGCACGCCCCATTAACAGCGGCAACAGGCTCAATGTCCTGGGATATACTTTTACTTGCAGAACATCTTATGCATATATTTCTCCCTAATTTCCTTACGTTCCTTCTATTTTGTTTTTGGTGCAGACGTTTTGGTTCATATCAGATTTCACGAAAGACAGAAAACTAGACCGACGCTGTGGTGCACGTTCCAAACTTTTTTGTATTTTAACAAAACCAGCTGGCGCGATTAAAGTCTAATCCCATGGAAAAGAGGGTAAAATTTAGATGTTACACTTTCACAGTAACATGAACATGTTTTCATTAGTGTAATACTTAATACAGATTCAGTCTGTTATGTTCACATTTGTTTTATTAACTTGTTAAGGTATACAGTACTTGGCTTACTTACCAGCGTGTATTGTCGTGGAAGTGCTCGAGAACGGAATATCCAAAGAAAGTACCATTTGGCCCGTGGTACACTACAGGGTGGTCCAAGTCGATGTTATAAGAGAACACCACAGAAACTGATAAAAATAATAAGCATACATCCAAAACGCATCTTCTTTTGGGGGACGGAATTTCACCCATCCTTTGGCACATAATTTAACGAAAACGTATTGTTTCGGAGAAAAGGTTAAAATACTAGTGTTTAAATATTCAAGTAGTTGCGGAGACCTCAGTCTGTAGTCTCTTTAGCCTGATTAACTTGGATTAAAATCCTTTCAACGGAGTTCAGTATTTTACAAGTAACCTCAGTACGGGACAATTTTGAGTAACGGTCCGACCTCTTTCTCTTCTGCCTTTGTAACTGTGAAACTAGTGACACGCAGTTGCTCTTGGCTGTAACTATGCCTGTAGTAAGGCGTATGTTTTGCAGGCGAGCATCACATTTCAAATAGGGAGAGTAAGTAGGAGAGAGAGGAGAGGGAGCGTTGCTGCCACCTATTGTAACTGAAATTATTGACAAAATGAATCATAGCGCTTCGATTGTCTTCCTCGAAGTTACCACATGGATATGTCATCTTATAGCTGTAAATCTTTTAACTGCTAGGTCATTAAACCTCGAGCAAGTTAACGCGAACTTTAAGCTGTTTAGGTTGTGGACTATCAAAGGTATTGTCGGAAGAAAAAGTATCAGATACCGAAGCAATTGGTTATTAACATTTTGCGTTTTAATTACTTTGATTATTGGGTAAGCATAATAGAATGAAGTCGGACAGTTCTTGCATCGCGGTCTGCTTCACAGTTTTCAACATCATTTTCTTATCCGATTGACCTACGTTAACGCCGACAGGGGTGACCTAAAACTCCATGTGTTGACAGGTGGGTTCACGCGCTTGTTGGAGCTGAGCACGAGACCCACCGGGGACAAGGCGGCGTGCCTCTCTCAGGCCGCAGTTAACATCCCCGACACTGCAAAATGTTTTTTTAATCTTCGATATCCTATGAGAATTTATAATCTGTTTTCAGAGATTAAAATGTTACATTCAGGAAATCCTTAATTTCCGTGCATTTGTGTCCGGCCAACGCCACAAGAGCCAAATAGCTATGTACAATTAATGTGCAATCTGTGTAGTCTTAACATAGACCTGTCAAGATATTTACTTTAGAATGATAACATTGTAACCCCCATATTCGCGATTTTCTGCTGTAGGCTCCAGTTACGTGGTGTTGCAAAGAACACGAAGAACATGGGAATTTGGCAATTACTCAGCCAAAAGGATATAAATAAATAGATCACAGCATGGCGTTAAGGTAACACTTGTTTTGGCACAACACTGCACGAAAATCAGCATGATAAAAACCAGTTTGGTGGTTTTAAAGACGGGGAAAACATTTGAATCAAAGCCTACAAGGTGACATAACTGCACCAAAATCAACATGAAAAAAAACTTTGGGGTTTTATTTGCACATAGAAGAGTTTGCACATACTGTACATTCATGTATACATTTTATACTGGTTGCTACCTCATGAACACCAGGTTATGGTGGTATGTATGAGCTTTTCTTTTTTATTATTTGCAGACACTCAGCACAGCTATTGTGTCATTTGACTATACAAACACAGACACTGAGAACACACCACAACCAAATGAGAAGAGTCACATATTCAGGGAGAGGCCAAACGTCCCCAAAGTCCTTCAGCAACACTGATAAACGGTGACGGTTTCAGTGGTAACTGCTTATTACAATTCTCCATTTGAGTCTATGAACAGATAAGTCGACAGAGGTAGCATTTTAGAGAATGTTTCACTCCCTCCACAGTGTGTGAAAGGGAGTACCGGACAGCCTGCTGCATTCCCAAAATCCTTTGCATTTGCCTGATCAAATAGCAAGTTGTGGCGTTAGTAGATACTGACAGTACATGGCCTTTTTAAAAACATCCCTCTAGTATCTGGCAAGAGCCATGAAATGTCCATATGCTACAGCGCACTGGAAGGTTTACCATTGAGAAACCATTGGGGAGGTTGAGGGTGAGATACTCCACAAATTCCAGACTAGCACTTTTATCCTCCTCATTGTGGGAGAGTTTTGTCAGGGAAACCTGCCAAGAAATCTAACAGGTAACAAGGTGAGACATATGGATTTCTTTAGCATGATACGCGTTTATGTATGTCCACCTGGCTGTTCGCATGCATGTCTGTCCGTTTGTCTTAATTTATGCCCTTGTAATCTTGGTGTGTCTTCCTGTCTCTCAATAGCAGATAGGAAGGAAAGATGAATCTTCCTCGACAATCTTCTTTGGTGTCTGTCTTGGGCTTTGATTTATGGATTGTCTCTGCAGAGAGGAGCAATGTGCGTTCGGGGATTCTTTGAATAAAACTGAATTTAAACTGAAACAACCGAACTGAAGCAATTATTAAGGATGTCTTCACCATATTATCTATCAAGATTGACTAACTTAAAGTGATATAATGCACACAAATATAAAGAGTAGTGATTCTTTATAAAGATAGCACAGTCAATAATCAAACATTTATAGTATAAACACATAGATTCACTCATAGGCTGACCCTCTCTGTACTTCTTATTCAGCAAGTGTATACTCATCTTGAAGCCTCTTAAATGAACATATCATCTTTAATATGTATGGTCAGTAAAGTCTATGTCAGAATGTTATGTCTTAAATCTGATGCACTATCAAAGAAGTGGTTGCTCAATTGGTAACAGTACAATCGACCAATGACGGCATATTGCTAATTTACTATATGGTCTGACAGATGGCCACAAGGAAAGGTACAATGGCAAGCGACAAAGAAGCCATTCCAGAGTGTTTTAGACCTAAGCGATTCATTTAGGTCCTGCATTTGGATGTTTGAGTCCCTGCCACATTGTTCCAGCCAATAGCTGAAGGCTTGCATTGGCATGGCAACAAGTGAGAGTGTGCTGTCATAGAGTATAGGCTGTTATACTGTTTCTTATTAACAATATGATTCCAACACATTTTTTCAAATTGTCATGTAATTTTTAGATCATACCAGATTTGATATTATATCATTCTCATTTTCCTCTCACATTTTATCAAAATAGCATACCTTCAGAATTATTAAATATATTTAGGCTTTTTCTGCCTAATGCCAACTCATTCTTTTACAGTGATGCATAAAATAGCCGTGATTTCACATCAGCTAACACCACAGTTAAACACGTGGTATTATAACCATGCCTTGTCTCTTTGTGAATCACCATAATTAAATTGGTGGAGAGCTGCTAAATCCCAGCATAGCAGTGCAGGCACAGAGAGAACGGTAAGGTATATCTATGAATGGGAAACTGCTTGATCATCATGTTATCCGCACTTTCCACTGTTGTAATCCCTGTGGTGACGTTTATGAACGACCCCCCGCTGTGTCAGAGACAATTACTTCTTAACATTACTGCTCTACAAAGATTTTTCGAGAAATGTTTTTTTTTGTGTGTTTTGCCATGTGTCCATGTAAACTAATTCGCTCATGTTGTTTATTTTTACTAGGGGTTGGAGATCAAACATGATTTTCCATCAAACCTACACTTTCAAGTTGGGTTACCCAGAAGTTGCTGGAGGGTGATATCAGGGCACTGGAATGGAGGAGGTAGTCCATTACTATCTGGCTAGAAGTATGATCCGTGCTATTTATGCAGTAGCAAGTCATAATTCCATACCATAGTTCCATAACATCCCTATTACAGCATGTTGGGTGATAAGACAGTGGATGGAGGGAGGAGTGGGAATTTAAAATACATATGAAAACTCATCGTTTCTTGAATGTTGTACATAAAAATTGAGCACTGGTCATTCTAGGGCAGTGTACTCAAACTGAAAAGCATTTTACCACACATAATGAAGCACAAGCTATAATCATTTTACAACAGTCATTTGAGAGTTTATTGCACATCTCACATATTGTAGAATTCTTTATTGTCTTTGGGAACAAATGGGGTATGGTTCTTTTCATGGTTTCCTCATGAGAAGAATGAAGGCTTTCAGAAAGGGTATTTTCCATAATTAGCTGTCTATGTGTAGTTACACGGACTGACACAAATGCCCCCAATTGATACGAAGACACAAAGCTGCTCAATTAACAGAAGTAAATGAACGCGTTCCTTTCTGTTGGTAGTATGATCTGAAAATTATCTCTGCCCTATCAACACTGGAAAGGTAAGGATTAATTTAGGCAATGGGGTGAAGCAAACTTCCATGCTTAATTTTTTGAAGGTAAGATAAAAACATGGGCATCCCATATGAATTCCAGGATGTCTATTGCCATGGATTTATTATAAAAAAAGAAAACACAACAAAACACAAATTAATTTTACAGTATCCTATACTGAACTATTTTTGACATTGTTGCTCATATTAGGAACAGCTAATATTGTGTTTTTTGTTTACCAAAACAAAAAACCATTTTCAAAAACAAGTCTCTCCTTCTTAGATCATTTTGTCCCTAGAGGAATTAAACATTTCTACAGGTGAGAGAAGCCACCTCATTTTTGAGGACACCTTTTTCTTCCTGTGTAAAACTATTTTATGTGCCATTGGTAGAGTGCTACGCCAGTTACCTGCAAGTCCTGCAACAGCAGCTTAAGGGAGCTTATGATCTCTTTGATATCTGGAGTTCCGAGAGCCATATCAGTGCCTGTTTAACAGCTGTACAAGGCCACATAGTCATAATACACTAATATAATTAGAACTATTCACACAAATCAAATACCATCAAGTATACAGTTTCAACCTGAATGAAAATAATACCTTTTAAGTCAATATTCCTCTCCAGAAACCACTTAAATATGGAAGTATATAGGCATGACATAAAACTTTCCACGGACCTCCCAGTAAATTGTTAGCTTTATGAACATTTTATAAGATCGCGCAGTTTCTTGCATACACAAAGGGCGATTTGCTGTATTAAATGTGTTGGGCTGGCCGTGCTGTTAGCAATGGATGGTCCTGTTTGAACGCACATAGCCACTAGCGGGGTTACCTAGGGTCTGTATGCTTCAGTGGAAGGTTGACCTCCTGCTCAGTTGGGTATACCTGCAGTTCGCCTCGGTCAGCTTCACGGGAAGTAGAATCCTCATCATAATGGCCACAGAGCTCAGCTGGTGTCCCATCAGGAACTAAATAAGCACATGCTTCAGAATATGTGCGTACTTATATGTGCTTGCCTGAACTGACAGCAAATGTAGTTATGGGACTGGCCCTGTGAATTCAAATGTCTTTTTCAAATTTGAAAATACATTGACCGAAATGTGTTGAATACTAAACTGTTGATTTCCAGAAAGCCTCCCGACAGCAGGTGTCCCTCACAAAGAACATTATGAAAGATTCAATAAATACATAGGTATACGCTAAGCAGCAAAATGTGAGTAAGCCCAATGAGCAGAAACTTCAGTGTTGAACTAAGGTATACCGTAATTCCTTGCCAATTTTCAGTCACAGAAATATAGGACATGCATAGATTTCTTTTTTTAAATAAAACAATCAAAATGGTTTCATTCATATTTACCAGAAGTGGAAAATCCCAGCCTCAGAATGTCAAAGTTATACCACGCATTTGTTCCACTCATGCACAGCTGATTTTAATAAGCACTCTTCATCCAGGTAGAAGAGCCACTTAGTGAACTCACCTGTTTCATTGCACTGGTAGAACAAAACATGGTAGAACTTTCACATTTTGAAGCTGGAGTTTTCCACCTCTGATACGTACATGTTCAACAAACATAGAAACCACAAAATAGAAGTATGCAAAGAATTAAACACGCTTCTGAATATGATGTGACATGAATTCTCTTTCAGTGAATTTTCGCCACAGGCCAACCACAGCTGCAGGCTGTTCCTCTGCCATTGATAACAGTGAGGAAATGCTCTTGGGAGAATTTGGTCTTTCATCTCCACACAAACAAGCATCAGTACAGTGCAACATGGGAAATTACGCTTTGGTTGTTTACCACTGGTGGCAACAAATGGGAGTCTTGACTCTGGTGGTTGTGTGCATATGGGAAATGAATCTGTAACAGTTTGTGGATTTGGCTTCAGTGGCTTTGCCAGTTAAGTCTGCCATTTTCTGGTCTTGTTTTTGTTTGAGACGGGCAGTTCATTCATGTAAATGGACTTTTGTGCATTTTCGGTTTGGAAGATTCATTTCCCTTAGGCTTTCTAGAATGTCTAATTAGTCTTCTTTAAGTACCTTGTTAAATTGTTTCATTTAGTTTCAATAGACGGCTTCAGGCTCCTCTGTTTGCTCAACAATTGTTGTGTCATCCACGTATTTGAAAATGGCACATCTTGCTCAACAGCACAAACAGTGCATAGTACAGACAATTACGCCCAGCCTCGCAGTACTCCTACTCATGTTATAAGTGGGTCAGATGTGGCTCTATTAAAACTATTTGTCGGATACAACACCAAATTACCAACACCAATTAATGAGACATGCATTTTTGTCATTGATCGCTGGTTGGGTGACAAGGATATAAACGTCTGGTCTGTTCTGTGAAGGAGAAAGAGTAGTGATCTTCAGTTTCTCATCCTGGTTTGTAAGTGAACTGGAACAGGGTTGAGAAGGTTCTCTGCATGCTGAGGACGATGTGCTGCAGACATGTGATAACTGAGGACATATATGTTCTTTTTAGTCTGTTTGTTATTTCTCTAAGGCTGTTGTTAGGATGATGGAAGTGTCACCCTTTGCTTTTGACCAAGTATGTTTTCAATTATTCCTGGCTTTTCTTTATAGTAAGGAGAGGAATTTATGTGCAAGCTACTGGATATTTCGCATAATGAGACTTAAGACATGAGACAGCATCTATAATTCGTGCCATAAATTGTGATTTGCCATTGTTATAAATTGTAGCCACTTACAACACTGCCATTGTAGATACTTGCCAAGAAGAAGCAACAGTTTTCCAAAAAATGAATTATGGAGATCAAAGACAGCAGATGGCAGTAACTCTTATATATCGAAAAATATCTTCTAACTCACAGTGGTATATCTTCCTTATTTTTTTAAAAAAGAAAACACACCTTAATCTTTTCAGTCCAAACAGCATCATTTCAAGAAAATACACCAAATATTTGTACTGTAAATAAAACTTTATTAGCTTGTCTGTAAATGTATTAATATAGCAACAATCACAATATGCCCTATTGTACAGATTTAAATTCCATATTTACAATTTACAATAGAATATGCATTTTCATCAGTCTGCATTTATCCAGAAAATAGAAAGTATAAAAGCTGTGGTAGACAAACGAGGTACTAGGATCCAGTGCCATTATCAATCAAAGCTGAGCGCTGATAGGGGGACAGTCGATAAGGAGATCGAACACATAATGGGTGAAAATCGCGAACAAGAAAACAGAAAACAATACAGGAAACACACCAAATAATAATAATAAAAATAAAAAAAAAACAAAAAGAATTCAAATTATTGCACTATTCATTCAAAATACCTCAACCAAATAATGTACCATTTAACCTTTGACTACCAATTTGATAATTCATTATTTTAAAGAAGCGTCAGTATTGTTTCCCCCAAAACTGAGGAATCTCAGGACCCACACCGTTTGCTTATTTTCTCCCTGGCATATAATGCTAGTTCAGTTTCGCCGTTCACCATACATGCAAACACACACACACTTGAGCCACCCGCACACACAGATAAATGTGTGCAAGAAAAGGGGATACATATCAGTTTCGTTCAAGTCACTGGCGGTTCCGCTCGATCCTTCTAACCGTGTTATCGTCGCGTTGACTTGATCTTGAAGCAGCAGTCACTGGCCCTTCGCCATTTCCACCATCGATATCCTGCAGGATCTCATCGCAGCCATGCCTACAACGGCACGATTGCCATTTAGCAGAACGAGAAACGCATTGTGTATCGTATTCGGTGTCATGATGAAGATCAGGTACGTTCCGATGAAACAAGTACAAAAAAAAGATCTAAACATCACTAAGCATGGTTTGACGCACTCAAACTATGATTCCAAATTTAATATTGTTGTATACATAAAACAACAATAATAATAAACTGCCACTTAAAGACAGGACAGCTGAACACAGAGCAGGTCATTGTTCTCTGTTTATCTATTTCAAATGGGTTTATTAAAGAAGTATAAAACCACTTTTCCTATCCTTCCTCCTTTTGGAGGCCTCATTATTTAACGTTGTACATTGAAAATCAAAATGAACAGTACCACTATTACCAGATACCACCTGCAGAGCTTTTGTTCTCTCTCACTGATTAACCTAGACAAGGTTGAAAGCTTCAGTAAACAAATGGGAATTTTTGTGCTTACGAGTGTTCTGGCATCCTCCTTTTCTAGAATGATCTGGGTCTGGTCAGGGGGAAACTTGAGCACAGAGGTTATAACTTTGGCCATGGTCTAGGGAAAAGCACAAAGACGAACCACTTTATTCACATCTTCCGTACGCAAGAGGACACTGAAGACCCGACTCAAAGGCCCACTGAACTCTTGAACGCTAACCCATGAACACCCAGGCAGTCGGACCGTCAAAGGGGTACAAACCCATCAAATTTCATTCCAGTGGCAGAGAAAGGGGACTTAAATACCATTTCCGTTGTAGGGATCAGCCTGGTCTGGGAGCAATTAGACCCTTAAAAAAAAAATTAATGATCTCAACACACCTTAAGGCTTGACCTTTCCTGGTGGGTAAACTGTATTTAACTCCAGTAATAAATATGCCAACATAAGTACATTTCCCCAACGGAGGCAGAGAATCGGCTTCAGCAGTGCTGCTATAAGGACCCACAGCTGTCCTGCAGACGGGACGCGGTGAGTCAGGTGATAACTATGCGATGTTGGGCCACTGGGGCGAATTCCCACAGTTTCTACAGGGGAACATCTCACACTATAAAGCTACGGGGTCCAGCGGTTTATTGAAAACTGCCCTGCGGAAACACGCCGGATAACGACGCCTGCTGATTTTTAATGCTATGGAGGATGTGTGTTATTTAAGGGTACCTGCTGATTTCCATGCTATGGGAGATGCATGCTAATTAAGGATGGGCATCTTTAAGATTGGTCCCCTCGATTGTTGATGTGAATGTGATGGAGGACTGGCCAATAATCTGAGGGTTTCAAATTTACAGGTAACTACATTCATGACTGGTAGGTGAATAGATGGGTAAAGCATAAATATTCAGATGATAATTTACAGTAGAAAATAAATCTTAAACAATTACTATTGTGATGCAGGTGAAAATGATATCTTTGTACTGGTCAAAGCCAATGATTTTCGCTCTGAAGAGGTGATGCAGGCTTACCTTCGTTTCTCGGCCCATCATGTATTCAAATAACACTTTCCTCAGATACTCAAACTCGGTTGGCTCCGTCAAGGCATCACAACCATAGCGACCAGCATCTGCACAACAGAGATGGGCAGTTTACCTTACATTTAGATTTACATTCAGGCTTTTAGCCGTTATCTCTCATCCAGAGCCAATAATAAAAGTGCATACAACAGGCTAATGCAACATCAGGCAGAGACTATACAAGATGTTAGTACCACAAACAAATAAAATAGTTATTACATTGATCAACCTCATGGAGAACTGAAAAAAAATACATAACGTTACTGAATTTATTAAATTACAGATCTTCTCGTTCAGGCCCACACCTGCAAAAGATCAATAATGACTGAATAACATGCATGTATGTGTTCTACATCGCATGGCCGAAAACCATTCAAATGTCTCCATTCTGACTGAAAACTCCCGGTATTACTGTGGAAACTAAGCTTTAGGGCTGCGCCCTCAGATGCCATTATTGCCAGCTAACCCCTTGAATCAGGACGAGGCTCAGGCGTTTGCTTGGCAACATCTTTGGGTCCGGTCCAAGACGAGATAAAACGTAGATTAACTTTTAAACAAGAACGGCTATAAAAAGCTCCCGCTACAAATGTGCCCATTTAGGGAGTGTGGCTGTTGGATACCCCCCATTCCCGTCACGGTCAGGAGAAAGGAGCACTGAAAAAACCCATGATAAGACATTATGCAAGGAACCCTTTGGATGGATGTTGCAAAAACAGAGAGTCTTTCATAAATAAAACAGAGCCGTCTCAATCCGCTTCCACTGGAGCCCTGCCATTACCGAGCCACTGACAACAGCGGCGCTAGGCTAATACGTTTCCTCGCTTTACAAAAAAAAAAAAAAAAAAAGACGCTGTGAATGATCCCATTCCTCAGGAACGTCTCCCCCCCTCCCTCCCTGTACCACACACTGCATTCGGCCGCATGTTATCCCGGGTAATTGGAACCAGGACAGGGGCTGAGTTCTCACAGCTACGCCGGCCAATTTCTTTCTGCAGGATTCTCCACGTGAGCAATTATTTCCT
The DNA here is from genome assembly GCA_022829145.1 of Albula goreensis. Taxonomy (NCBI): domain Eukaryota; kingdom Metazoa; phylum Chordata; class Actinopteri; order Albuliformes; family Albulidae; genus Albula; species Albula goreensis. The sequence continues at coordinate 7,888,849 of CM040750.1, read as the reverse complement.
GTAAAACATGAGTGCGAGGGGAGGGGGGCAAACCCCCTGGGGAGAGATCAACGCGGTAAATGGGGGGTAATCGAGCTCTATTTATAGACGCTGCTGATTGGGGCCGGTTCGCCGACCTGCAATGCGGGCCTTTTCACTTTCGCAGGCCTTTTCGCAGCACACCTCGCTTTCTCCTGTTATGTGTGCTGTGTACAACACTGTAGAGTGCTATAACTACACTATTGCAGTGTAAGCAGTACTATACAATCCTGTGGTGTATGGTATGCACTCTTGTGGTGTACACTGGACCCTAAATTCATATTCTGTATGCAGTACTGCCTCACCCTACTGTGTGTGCTTTACAGTCCTGTGGTGTTTACTGTCATCCTGTGGTGTAAGCTGTATTTTTTGTCTTATTGTATATACTGTACAGATGTGGTGTATGCTGTACTGTGTAGTACATATGAGATCCCACTCCCAATGTGTAGAACAACTTGCTAACCCAAAACTTTTGTCAAAATGTTGCTTTACTTTGAGACTTAATGTGGTCATTCTTTCATCCCTGTTCACTGCATTACCTAATTCTGATTGTGAGTTTCGGTGCTAAATGCCAGGACTAGCCCCCCTGGGTAGCTAGAGGCTGTTGAATCGAATAAGCTCTAGAGTTGTTCTCATAGCAAAGTCTGTTTTGAAGTGAAGGCTACACACACTGGTCCATAGATGTTTGTAATATATTTTGTTTCCCTAACTGGTGAGGAAACAATACAATTTAATTTTGTGTGTTTTGCTTGCACAGCAACAAAACAGCCCACAGCAGTTGAAATTTTATTGTCACTGGTCTCCAGGAGTGAAGGCTCCACTGGTGAGGTCTTGATTTAAGTCAGAACTGAGTGGCCACAGCTCATTCTTGCAACAACTATTGTTTACATTGTGATGTAATAGTAAAATATGCTAATTCCACCTCCCCAGTTACATTACACTCAACTAGTGATGGATAAAATGAGGTCTCATGAACCCTCCTTGGGCGGACCTACATTCAGCTCTCAGTCACTGCATGCTTCGACCAATCAGAAATGTTTTTCGAGCCATCACCAATACATTCATTGGTCCAAAACATTCACCCACTGATACGATATGGTACATCCCCACATTTTTGGTTACCGGTAATTGAAACCTCATTGAAACCCCATTACACACCAAAAACTCCTCAATCCATTACTGCGACACCATAATGTTTTCTTTTTTTGTCAGTGTAATAAGTTAGCGAATTAAAGGAAAGATAAACAATACGAAGTTCGTTCTTCAATATGTCGGGTAAGAGAAATTTTCTTTCCTCCGACAAAAACATCACATCCTTAAGCTGTCCAAACATAAACTGTCCTGAAAGAAAAGCCACTCAAGCTCTGAACATCCCCAAGTCCACACCCTCAAAAAACCTCTCAAAGACAGTAACAAACTCCAGCAAATGCAAAACGGCCATTTCCACGAAGAAACTGCCTTTTAACGAAAGACATGTTTTTCAAAGAGTAAATTTGCCATATGATTACCACCTGATCATGACCTAACCCTGAGTGAAAGAGTTCAATTATGGACACTGGAATGGAATGAGTTTCAACAAAATGTGTTTTTTGTCATGGATATGTTGTGTTCTTACTGGATAGTAAATGATAATAAAAGTTCAACAAAATTGGCAATGTTGCAATTTCATAGACAAAATAAAATGAAAGATGAGTTTGTTTTAGCTGAGTGGACTACAGAAGGCCAGTCAAAGGTAAGATACAGTAGTTGATTGTGGTTGGCTAGAAATTATCTTTCCTAGAAGGAATTACATAACATTATCATATCTCCGTTCAAAGTAAAAAAAAAAAAAAAAAAAAAAGAGCGACATTGTTCACTGAGATGAAGCTAATAAAATATGCCTGTAATTTATTACTATATTTCTAGGCACAAATTCACTTGTTCTATTCATCCTGCTTGCTCTCTGCTTCTAATAATATTCCACATGTAAGAATAAAATTATTGGTTGCGCTAATGTATTTAGCACAGCATTGTGGCCAGTGTCCCCTTACTGAACTCCCATCCTCCAGATGTATTCTGGAGCGAATTAAAGAAGCATAAATACTCCTGAAGAAACTTTAATGCTCATTTCTTGGGCTTTTATGCAAGCCTGGTTACATAGGAAGAAGCTCATTGCCCACTTTATTGATGAGTGAGCACATACAACCACAGAATGAATATTTCGGTGGACACCGTAGCATGAATAGATGTCATTATTGACGTTGCGTTTGTGTATTTTAGCTTTTTCAACTACATAAAAGAGGAGAAATTTTATGGATAATAAGGACTTCATTTAATTTACTCTGGTCGTTTTTCTCATGCAAGAGGAAGGCCAGTGTGTTGGCCATACTTTAGATGCTTTAGCTCCAGTGCTACGGTCTAATCTTACCTCCATATTGCGATCCCAGACGGGTCACCACTGAGTTCTTATGGACGCATCGTAGTTTGTCCTCGAGCGTGTGGATCTAGATAAACAAATTAAGTGGGACAGTGTCAGCTGAAAGAACCATTCTCCATTTCTGCGTCTCACGAGGAGGGGGACATTATGATGGAAACTCTTACGAACCGAAAAACATCACAAGTATTAAATTGAAGCAGTCCACATGTTTCAAACAATCGGCTGCGAGTGTTTGGAAGCTGCTATGGTTACCGCTGCTTCAAATTAAGCTCATGGGGTGTGCGCGCGCTTGCGTACGTGTGTGAGCGAGTGTGTGTCACTGTATGTGTGTGTGTGTGTGTCACTGTGAGTGTGCTTGATTGTGCAGGGGGAGGTTTGGAAGGTCGTGTGCTCAAAGCGGAGTAAGAGTAAACAGATGTGTTTTTCAATAAACTGTAATTCCATGAGAGGAACTCTGTTCCAGCTGAATAAGGGTCAAAGAGTTTGAGGCGGATAACAATCAATGGTACAGTATGGGCCTTGTTCGGGCCCTCCATCCTTTGCGAAAACTGAGGTAGGTCAAATTGTTGAACTGTGGTTTGTGACGTGTAAGGAAGAAAGGGGCGGGGTTCCCACAGGCCAGATGTAGGACACATGGCTGGTGATTGGACCAGGTGTGAGACATCGTGCTGAGTGTTGTTAACAGCACTGTTTGGCGCGTGTGGCGGAATGGTGACATCAGAAGCTGAAGAGGGAGACGTGTGGGTGGTGGGGGTTGGGGGCGGCAGCAGGTCACATGGAAAGGCGGCGGGCTCACCCGTTCCTGAAACTCCTGCTCCTTCAGCTTGGCCTCACTCAGCAGGGTCGTCTTTTGCGCTAGCTGAACCTGAACACAACGAGGGAGGGGGAGAGAAAGAAAGGGAGGCCAGAGAGAGTGATGGATAAAAGACAAATGGAGAGTGAGAGAAAAATGAAAGTCAGAAAAGAAGAATGAATTCATTCTTTCACAGATATTCGGGCTACTATGATTTAAGTCTCTATATATAGATAAATACTGTGTAATGTAATTAAACAATTTAATACTGTAAGGCACCCCCACTGTTCAAAAACATGCATAGACTTTATATAACCATCTTCCATTTTTACAAAGATTATACACTGAATTCTGTTTATATGGAGTTCCCCAAGAGATACAAACAGCTTAAAAACGGGTGGTTCATAGCTCTGGAACTGGTATTAAAATGCAATTTGAAGAATCTGAATCCTTTGTATTTAAACCATTGTCAAATGATAATATGACAACAGTGTTGTCGCAGCTCTTTGGGACTATTGACAACTATGGCAGTTCTAGTTTCAAACATTAAACCTACCTGCAGCTCTGCAGCAGACCCCTGAAAGGAAATAAAGCATAAATTCAGTTTTATGGACCAGTTGTCTAAGAATACAAGAAATTGCATTTAACAAATCACATTGGTCCAAAAGTATCACCTACAGGACCTGCAGTAACTGTCTGTGTGCTGTTCTAAGTCAAAAAGTACCTGTGTGTTGTTCTGCACCTACCATACCTGTGTATTGTTCCGCACCTGCAGTACCTGTATGGTGTTTAAGATTTGCAGTACCTGTGTGTTTTTCAGGATCTGCAGTACCTGTGTGCTGCTCTGCACCTGCAGTGCCTGTGTGCTGTCCTGAGTCCTACAGTACCTGTGTGCTGTCCTGAGTCCTACAGTACCTGTGTGCTGTTCTGAGTCTTTTGCTGTAGCTCCTCCAGCTCCTTTTGAACTTCCCACACTCGCGTCCCCATCTCTTCCTCCCGGCTCTGAGAAGACAACACGCATCTGCTGAGCAATAGGAATCCTGCCATTTCCTCTTCAAGGATGTCACTCAAGCCAATTAATTGTATCATTTCCTGTGAGGACACGATTGTCCTAACATCCTCAAGTTTGTTTCACCTTGAAACCGGAAACAGGGTGTGTTTTTGGGCCTGTTTTAGACCATTCCTGCCTAGTACTGAGGGAAACCAAATTGTTATTGCACTCAGATTGAACCATGTTCAAAATAAACAGAGAAGGTCTCCACTATGTTCAGGCAGAAAATATTGAAATACTGGAGCACAACTTAAAAGTACAAAAAACGTGCTCAAGCATTGGCGTCTTATATTGTTAAAGTTATTGTTCACCCCAAAATAAAACTTTCATGCTCCCCTTCTTGCCTCGAGAATGCTTGTTTTGACCTGACATTGACAGCTCTTCACAGCATCTGGTTGCAGTTTCTAAGCTGTCTTCCACTGGCCACGATCCAAAATTAATGCACGTCAATGGAAAGAGTGCAACCATCTAAAATCTGCTTGCACTTCTGTGTAAAATACTGCATGCAAATGTTTTCATTTTGATCATAAACTTGCTAACTAGCCAATGTTGTAAAACTCTAGGCGCACATGCAATGTCACTACTCTCTCACGCACCACAGCATATTGTTCCACTTTTTCCTATGACAGCATTAAAATCATGGAGAAATGTATTCTCATCTATGCAGTACTACAGTTCCATATTCTGCTCTTATCTGGTTACTATGCATTGAGTCTTAATTGTGTGCCCTGAGGCAGCAACATTATGCAGATTTTAAAATTCAAATTAAAATCAAACACATTTCCTACGCATGATTAAAGTTTTCTGGAGAAATACAAGTAGAACCAGACATAATTTTCTTGCCCACTTTACCCCCAAAATACATTGTAAAAACACCACAGCTATATTGACAGTCAGGGGTAGTTGAAACCACATCTATATAGCCAACAAAACCAGAGCACTTAGGATCTGCACACAAAGGATCTGTATAATGGGTATGTCCCTGCCGTACAGCGTGCTGTACCTCATTAGGATATATAGGATCCAGTGCCATCGGATCCCCTAGTATCAGTCCCACAAGGTACTGTATCACAGGATCTCTTGTTAATGCTGAACCATACATAGGGCACTGAACCTGCTAAATCCTGTGGTATCTCTGCAGCATACACAGTGCTGTGCCTGCAAGATTACCTGGCATCGCTTTACTACACATATGGACCTTTACCTGTAAGATCTCCTCATACCGCTGCACTGTTCTCTTGAGGTCGGCCTCTCTCTGGCTGATGGCCTTCTGTAGTTGATTTGCTTCCTCTTTGTGTGTCTCAAGGAGTTCAACCTCCACTTCCTGGGCCTTCCCTGTGAATGATAGATACAGTACACAATAATCAATACCAGAATTCCTGAGTACTCAAATAGTTTAGCATCATCACTGTCAGATTACTCAAACAGAGTTCTGGATTATTACACATACCGGTTGGTCAACCTAATAGAAACATCAAACAATATATGAACATTAAATCACTAATAGAGTATTGAGACCTTTTGCCTATAGAAGAGCTTCAGTACATTGTGTAATATTGTCATACCAGTTCTGAACTGTGTGTATTGGAATATTCAACTACCCTTCAAGAGGGAAAGCCTTCAGTTCTTTGATGGATGAAGGAGGTGGAAAATTGAAAACATTAACATTGCCATGAAACTCACATACCATGCAAAGTGGATGTATTCCATAAAGCTGCTTATAGATTTGGTGCATTTATATGGTGTCAGATTGAAAGTTAATGGTTACAAGAGGTCTATCGTTATTGTTGGTATCCTTGCAAGAAACCCGGAAAACCAAACTTTCTACATTGTATAGGGTCATGGGATATACCTATCATTGCTAAAACAATACAGGGAAAAAAATTCCCAGAGGACATTCTCACCAACAGCCTCTCTGACTGCAGCCTCCAGTTCCTGCTCCTTCTTGGCAATCTGTGTGTTGAATTCTCTCATTAACTGCTTCAGACCTGAGTTGTGCTTCATCTCAATATCCTCCATTTCCAGCCTATTAAAAAGACAGCATGATATGGATTAGAAATAGATATGAATTTATATATAAACATGCTATGTGCGGATATGAAAAGTCCTTGTATGGGAAACAAAGTGGCAGTGCCATTACATTAAACTACAAAAATGGAAGATAAAATCGTAAGCCGGGCATCACACACATTCACTGCAGCTAATTAAAAACAAGAAACCTTACAACCAGTAAACTCAGAGTTTAGCTCATTCAAACAAGTGCTTAAAAAGTTACATCTACAGTTATAGACCTACTTCAGTTTCTTGTCAAACTCTTCGGTCATTTCCTTCTTCGTGTGCTCCAGTTCCAGCTGGTGCTCCTTGCGTAGTGAGCGCATGTCTTTCTGCAGGCTGCTGACGGATTTGCGCAGCTTCTGCTTCTCGGCTTCAGCTTCAGACAGCTTACTGCGCAGATCTTTCTGCTGGGACCTCATCTCCTCCACAGCCCGTCGGGGTTAGTCCCTACACCCTGCGGAGACTCGGACTCGTAAACTCTGAGCAAGCTCTCGCTCTCCTCCAGCTGTCTCTGCATGTCCTGCAGCTTCCGCTCGTACGTGTCCACCAAGGAATCCTTGTCCTGCTTCAGAGAATACTGCTGGTTGACCAGAACAGCCTCGATCTCCCCCATGTTTTTCCCCCCTTCCTCTGCGATCCATTCATTTCCTTCTTTTTCTTTTGTTTGTTTCTGTCCCTGAAGCTCCATGGAAGTCATTTGTATCTGCTCTTCGACCCTAGATGTCTGCTGAAGCAAATGTGACTTTAGCCTATCGACCTCGGCCTGATGACCGGCTTTCTCTTCCTCCGCCTGCTTCAGCTTGTTCAGGGCATCTTCGAGGTTGGCATGAGCTTCTTCTTGGGAGGACAGTTTTTCCTTTTCACTCTCTTTAAGTGTCGCTATCATTTCCTCCTGTCTGGTCACTTCTTTCTGAAGCACACTTAGCTTCTCTTCATACGTCTCCCTCAAGCCCTGCAGCTCTCTCTCTTTCTCCATGTCACCCTCACCCCTCGCAATCTCTTCCTGCTTTTCCAGGTCTGCCTTCCGCGTCAAGGAGTCTTCCAGGGACTGCACCTGTTCTTCGAGCGTTTTGATTCGCTCATCCCTCGTGCCGATGTCCCGCTTGACTTCCTCTAGCTGCGTTTCCAAGGTTTTCACGCACTGCTCCTTCTCCTCCAGCTGCGTGGTCAGCTGTTTTCTAACCATGCCGATTTTCTGTTCTGCCTTCTTCTTCAGCTCCGCCAATTTGCCTGCGCTCTCAGACGAGAGCTTTTCGTCGGCCGCCTTGAGAGCCTCGTCTCTTTCCTGAAGGATTTCCGTCTTCGCCCTCTCAAAGTCTTCCCGTTGCCGCTCCAGGTCCTGCTGAGTGCTTTCTGTCTCCTTCATCAGGGACTGTAATTTCTCCTGTGCCTCCTGAGCTAGGGCTGCATGCTGAGCGGACTTTTCCTGGGTCTGCTGTATCTGCTGATCAAGTTCCCTCCTTTCGTTCTCCCCAACCTGCAGTTGCTGCTCCAGCTCCTTCTTCTCCCTTTCCCAACCCTGACTTTGCTGTTGCAGGTCAGAGCTCAGCTGCTCGCACTCCTTCACCCGTTTCGCCAACTCTTCCTCCAGCTCTGCTCTCTTGCCAGCGCAGGTCTTCAACTCTGCGGTCAGTGCGAGGACGCTCTGCTCCTTCTCGTTTAAAGCCTGGTCCGCCTCCGATTTGCTGGTGGACTGAGCATCGACTCGGGCGGCCAGTGCTTGTAGTCTCTCATCCCTCTCAGCTATCTGCTTCTCGGTGTCCTCCAGTTTGGACTGCAAGACCTTGATGTTGTCATGGTTTTGGGTGAACCTCGATTCAGCTTTCTTTTTAAACTCTGACAGCTTGTTCTTAAACTGCTCGGCCTGTTCCAGAGCAGAGGACTTATCTTTATTTAGCACCTCTATGGTCTTTGACAACTCCTCTGTTTGCTTCATGAGCTTCCGCTGTTCCTCAGTGTGCAAAGACACTATCTCCTCTTTTCCTGTAATAGCACTTTCTACCTGGATTTTTAAGTCATTTATGACACCTTCCAAGCTGCTGATATGCAAAGCATTAGCTTTCAGATTATCTGAAAGAGCTGCGTTGTCCTTTCTTAGCTGCTCGATGCAAAGGTCTTTCTCTGAGACTGTTTGCAAATTAAGGTTACTATCTCTTTGCAGAGAGTCCTTCTCACTGGTTAAAGCTTTAATATGTTCTGCATTTGAATTTACCTGGAGTGTCATTTGCTCAAGTGAGCTAGTCAAGTCACTGTTCTCCTGATTCTTTTTCTGCAGCTTCTCCTCTAAAGTGCGTATCCTGTCACTCCTGATGAGGATGGCGTTTTTAAGTTGTGCCACCCGTTTCTGGCTACAAATGACTCTGTCTTTTAGTGTATTAACCCTGCCCTCCACTGTCTGATGCAGTTTGTTTGCACTGCCCTCCATTTTCATCTGTACTTCCGTGCACTGACGGACTACCTGTTCGCTGATCATACTGATCTGTTTACGGAATTCATCTTCCGTAGCTTGCATTTGAAGGACACTCTGTTCCAGTCTCTTCTGAAGATCCTCACCTTCTTTAGATCTGGAAGATTCCAGAACACTAAGGTTGCTTTGGGTGTCTTCAAGCTGCTTCGACAGAGTCAGAACCTTTCCCTTGTGTTCCTCCTCAGTTTTACTCATTTGGTCCTGAACTGCGTTTCTCTCATTCAGGGCTTGGTTTAGATTCTTCTCCATGGTCTCCACCTGTGCTTTCAGCATTGTTTCTCCTTGCGACAGGTTCTCCAGCTTGCTAGCAGCTTCCCTCAGTTCTGCCTGAAGCTTCTGAACCGTGGTTTCTCGCATGGCGAGCTCCTCTCGAAGGTCTTTTACTTCCTGTAGGACCTGCTCCTTCTCAACCCTGATGGCATCCAGTTGTTGGTTGAGCTCCACTACTTCCTGAGTCTTTTCCTGTGTCTCCTCCTCTTGCTGGCCCAGTTTCGCCTGCCATCTCTGCTCCACCTCTTCCTGCTCCTTCTGATGCGCGAGCTGCACCTTTTTCAGCTGCTCCTGATGGCTGGTCTCCAGCTGGGAAACCGCGTCGTTGATCCCAGCTGAGCTCGCCTGAGCCATCTCCAGGATCTTCCCCTTCACCTGCTGCTCCTTCGCCTCCAGCTCTCTGTCCTTCTTCTCCAGCTCTGCTTTCAGTTTGTCCTCCTGCTCCTGCATTCGCTTCTTTGCTTTCTCCTGGAACTCCCTAAACTTCTGCTTCATTTTTTCCATCTTGGAGTCTTGCGCTTTCACTTTTTCCTCAAGCTTCTGCTTTGTTGTCTCCAAAGTCTTCGCCGCAGTAGCTGTCTGCTCTTCCAGTTTCTTCCTTAACTGCTCCTCCTCCCGTCGCTGCGATTCTGATGTTTCGGTGAACGACCTCTCCCGTTCTGAAAATTCATTTCGAGCCTGCTCTGCTTGCTGCAGCAGCTTCTGTTGCTCAGTAGAATGGGTTTCCTCAAGCAACTTCGTCTTCTGCTCCCAGACTTTCTGGGATTCCTCCAGCTGTTGCTCAAGTTCTTTCACTTGACTCTTAAATCTTTCTAGTTCACCTGTGGACTCATTCAACTGTGCGTGTGCTTCCATCAAGGTGTCTTTTTCAGACTGAGCCTTCTCTAGACTCTGCTTGAGCTCTTCCAATTCCAAATCATGTGTTTTTTGAGTGTCTTCCATGAGTTTCTTACTGTCTTCTTTCAATTCTTCCATCTTCTTATTGTGAGAAACAGCCAGCTGTTCCAACTGAACCTTAGCTTCCTGCAGTGATCGCTCCATTTCTTCTTTAAGGTCTTTTTCCTTTGCTGATAGGGATTCTAGTGCTTTGTCTTTATCCTCCAGGACCATTTTAAGCTTGTTGAGCTCTTCCTTCAGTGTCTTCTCCATTCCTCCCAGTGACTGCTCATGATGGGACTGGATGCCCTTGATCTCCTCCAGGTACTTGGACCGTTCTTGCTGGAGCCGTGTCTCCAGCTCCTGCCGGGAAGCCTCCAGTTGCTCCTCCAGGAGCTCCTTGCTTCTCAGCAGCTCGGCGAGTTCCGAGGACCGGGTCTCCACCTCCATCTGCTTGGCGTCCAATTTCTCCAGCGTCTTGACGTTCATCTCCTCCACATGTGATTGGAACTGCTGCTCTTTCTCTTTCAGAGTGGCCTCCAGCTCAGCCAGGTGCTTCTCCTGCAGCTGTTTTGCGTTTTGGGTCAAGGCTTCCACCTCTTCTCTGTGCTTCGTCTCCAGAGCAGATATCTCTTCCGAGTGCTTTCTCCTCTCCTCCTCCATCACTTCTGACAGCTTGCTGGACTCTGCTGTACTGTCTTGTGAGCTCTGCATCAAGGAGCTTTGCAACTCGAGAATTCTCTGCAATGAAAAATGCATATCAACAGTAAACACACTTGCCCTTCAGGGCAGTTAGTGAGTAGTAACATGCACCGCTGAAATGCTAAAGCCTGATTTCTCTCTTTAATGCAGTCCTTTTGGAACTGCACTCTTTGTAGAACTATCCAATGGAACTAAATCAGATTCCTGCATAAATCAGCTTAGCTAACATAACAAAACTGGCTCAGAAAAATTGTTCACTTGGGGGAATACTACATATTATTTATTTACATTATTTAAAATTTTGGTTGTCTACGAAGGTGTAAAAAGACTCAGGCAACTTTGTAATAAAAATGTAAAAATAGAAACACTTGCCATAATAAACATATGTTAATGTATTCATAGGCAATATACACAGGTAAATTAGGTTTGAATGTGCAAGATATTTAGATAAGGATTTATGTGCTTTGAATGCTGTAAATCCTGCAGGTATTTCCTGATATCAAATTATCACCTTTAAGAATGAGAAAATATTACGATAACTTAACAATAGATTTTATTGCTCATGTTTGGATTACTGAAATACTTTCTATTCCTGCATGAGCCAAAGACGTTTCAACTGCCTTCAGTTTGATCAAATTTCAGCAGCCAGGCTTTTGACTACAACAGAATGGAGAAAACATGTTACCTCTGCCCTTGCTTCCATGCACTGGCTCCCAGTTGCTTTTGGGACTGATTACAAGGTTTTTTGAACTAATTTTAAGGCATAAACATGGATTTAGGTACATGTCCAAGATCTTAACTTTTCACATACTCAAGCATTTTCTTAGCTCTTCAGGACAAGATGATCTAACTGTTTCTTAGTCTGGACTGCTATGGTTTGCCAGGATTGCTATGGATTGCGAGGTGGTTTTTAGGGAACCACTTCAGGGTTCTCTCAAAAACACCTCTTCATTGCATATATGGCATTCATGTTGTTGTTGGATAAGGAAAGCAATTAACTCTTATACGTCTTATAAATGTTCATGCGTAAAGTTTTTTTTTTTTTTCATCCTACATCTTTATACGGTTTATTTTTCCGAGACAGCGCAGAGAGCTCCATGAACTGTGGCATGCAACATTTTTCTAGAAGTTTCTAGGAGTGAGTGTTTTCCTTCTTTTCAAAGAACAAAACTAACTGTACAATTGATCTAAAGAAGTTTTTCAGGGGCCTTGTTTGACTCACAGTCTTGGCAGTCTCCAGTTCCTGCTGCAGCCCCTGGGCTTGGCTCTCCCCCTCTGCCCGGATGGCCGTCTTCTGCAGCTCGGCCTCCTCCAGAGCCAGCGCGGCCTGCTGCTCCTTCTCCTGGAGAGTCTGAGTCAGCTCCTTCCGACACGCCTCCTGTGCCCCCGGAAAAAGCAAAAACAAACATTACCACCCAAACACAGCACACGTTACCCCCTTCACACCAAAAAGGCAGCTCACGGTATATCCCCTATACCCACTGAAACACAATTAGAATTTATTCTCAAGGAAATTCACTAAAAAACAATGCTTGATCGTTACCAGTGATATGTTGCCAGTCTGTACTAGCGCATACACATGCCAAGACCCTGCCCTTCTGTCTGTATTTGTTATTCTAAAACGTACAGGACATTTCTACACGTCTAAAATTTCTTGTGGGCAAGGTGGTTGTGGCAACAAATGAATGTTGGAATACTTCAACGAGGCTGCCTGTGGCAGGCAGACCGGCGGTGGCCACTGTAAATCCCGCCTCACTGCAAATAAAGATCACAGTGACTGGCTTAAGATACATATGCAGGGGGCAGGGAGTTAAACTAGCTTTTTTCTGCCACTGTGTCTACAGGTGGAGAAATGTTTCTCCACCTGTAGACACAAGGGGAGAAAAGGCTAGTTTAATCCACCCATACATGGAAAGTAAATGTGACATAAACTACGTAACCCATACGGTGACTCGTGTACAGTGGGCCATACTTACCACAGCCTTGCTGATTTGCTCCTGCATCCGGGCCTCCTGATCCTCCAACCTGCTCAGCAGCTCCTGCTCCTTATTGGCCAGGGCTTCCGCATGCAGCCGCTCTAGTTCGGCGACCTTGTCCTCCGACGATTTCTGTAACACATGGCCGCACACATTCAGTGTATTAGCAAAGCAATTTCATCCAGGGTTACCTGCCTTACGACAAATACATCTATGTTTATATTTTTGGGCTTTGGTGGAGACAACAGTCTGTGAGGCAGTCCGCTTGCTGCTGTACTCCTCTGGAATGCATCTTACATATTGTACTTGTGCTACTAATTGCCAGTTTTCATATAGAGCGTCCATTCTGTTGCTCAACTCAGTAACAGCCAGTTCGTACTAAAACCATAAAACTGCTTTGCAATAAAAAAAGCCATATGGTATAGAGATGAAAAACAGTAATATATCAACACAATACACTTTAATATGTTAGTGAAATTTTTAAAAATAATGAAAATACTGATCACTGTATTACAGAGGGTCATTAAAGGAGTGACTCTGAGAGACAGCTGGAGTGCATTAAAAAAGACTGGAAACACAGTTATGAACTAAAAATACAAAATGTTTGTGTGGATTGCTGAAAATCAGCCACGGGAAGACAATACAGGTTTTGCCAATTTAACGCACAACGATTAAGGACAATATCCCACAAAAAGGGTAAATGTTTTGTTTTAGTGGATTCTTATTGATCCACAGGTAATAACCCTCAAAGTGTTTTCCATGTAGCAGACTCACTTTCATGATACTGACGACCTCCTGTTTGACACGGGACAGCTCCTGCTGCAGGTTCTTCCTCTCCTCCTCACTGGCGCGCTCCACCTCCTTCACCTGCTCCTCCATCCTGGCCTGCAGCTGCCTCCGCGCCTCCTCTGCCCGCTGAGCCACACCCAGAGCTCGCTCCAGCTCCTCAAACGCTGCAGGGGACGAGGATATACGCACTGTCACTCTCTCACACATGCCAAGCCCAGACTGTACTTCAAGAACACTCAATCTCCCAGAACCCACTGTGAATTATTGCTATGTCATTTCCTCCAACAGAAAAGAGTCAAACTAATGCTTATGAAATGAGAATCATACAAAGACATTATTCATATTGACTACTGCTTCTGGTATCAACCTACTAAAAATAATGTTTGTCAACTAAGAACTGTTTACCTTTCCAGGTCAGCTCAGTTAACATTATCTAAAAAGCTTATTTGTTTTTGAAGTTTGAAGGTTTTCACCATTGTTTGCCAGCAACCTCAGATCCAGTTTGTTTATAGATGATGTACTACTCTTTAAATCTGTAGTAACACATCATTATTTTCTAAATCCTCTAAGTTAGCCCTGATGTAATTTTGTCAAGGACAATTTAGCATTTCCTAAAAATAAAAATGTCCACATAAGAGCCAAGTAAACATGTAACTAATAAGCATCTCGTTTCATTGAATAACTTCTCTTTCACACAGTTTTTGCGAGCTGGATGAAGTGAACGATTGTACAGCCTGGTTTCAGAGCCCCTCCCCACAAGCAGTAATCACTCCAATTAAAGATAATGGTACAGAATGCGTAATCTCGTTCAGTAGTGCGAGTCAGATGCCAGTGAAATATAGCCCATTCTCATTGTGAATGGTGTTTAATGGCGTTTACACTCAACTAAGCGTAACTCTTTATCGAAGAGCTCTGCTCACTGAAGGCTGATGCGATCTTTCAAACTGAATAACAGTCACAGGAATTCGTGTGGAGAGCCAGGAGCTGTGACACTGAGGAGGATGTGGAGACGAAAGTGCCCTTTGAACTACAGACCAGGCTGTGGAGTACAGCTCAATCCTATCTGAACCTGACAGTGGAGAATAGCCAAGTTTTGTGTGTGTGTGTGTGTGTATTGGTGTTTTATTTTTAATTATTAATCTGTAGATTAAGATTAAGAATTCCATCTGGAAGGATGAATACTCAAAAAACTATCTATGTAAAAAAAAAAAATCTGCCTAACATGCCATTGATCAATATATACTTATGCACCGATTTTCGGACATGATATATCTTGATAAATGGATAAGTTGGATTTAGTTTTTTGGGCAATGTCACCAATAAAAAAACCACACAACAGGAAGAGAGGAACAATGAACCACATTTTCTTGTCTCAGCCAACTGGAGATTGTATCCTTTGAATTTTTCATCCTCTTTACCACACGGCTTATACAATGAAAGTCACTGTACAACTTCACTAGGTTAATGCTCACCAAATGCAGCATGGCCATCAAAGTATGTGACCAAAACAACATGCAGCTGCAATGCAGTGTTCACAGTGCGTGTGTCATTACACATCAATCGCTGTCTCACATCATTCAGAAAAACAGCTGTAACCAAACGTCTGTAAATTTGCGATAAGCAACAGGACTACCATGTGAGTCTCCACTTTGTTTTTAAGGGTGGTCAGATACTATGCTTATCATGCTTTGAGTGATTAGGTTTCGGGGGAAAAAACCTTGTATCATTGGTCACAAATCAAAAATATGGATGTCTTTGCTTTTGTACTTACAAAAACTGCCTGGGGGTACTCACAGAGACCTTAGAGTCTGAGACTGTTTAGGGTAGATACCCTCCATTGATAAGAATGACGCTGTGATGCAATGCGATGCAGCAAGGTCAACTTGCTAACAGTCTTGACTCTAGACACTCAATCTCTGATAAGGAGTCTGAAAAACGAGCATTGATTTGTTTTGGCACAGGCTGTCTGGGAGCTGATTGGTTCCCAAAGATTTACGAGGGTGGATTTAGCTGGCACGGCCCCGGAAAAAGACGCATGTCAAAATGCCGATTCGCCCTGAAGAACAAAATGGAAATAACAAGCATATAATTTCTGCTTCCTTGCGTGCGCTTTTCCCCCCGTGGACATTTTCCCATGGATTTGGCCGGCCCGGAAAAGTTCGCCTGGGTCAACATTTATTACGCAGGAGCCACCAGAGAAGTTTCCGGATCTGGATAGCCAATTCAAACTGGAGTCTTGCCTACACGATATTGTGCTTAGTCAAAAGTATTAACTTACTGTTGGTTTAGCAGAAACCATCTCCAAATTTGGGTGGTGCTGTACCACATTAGAGGCAAGTGTTTTGTGGGGCTTCTCATTTCCGAGCCTAAACTGATGCTAACGTGCTAAAATGTTACGGTACATTTAACAGCTATTTACAGCATGGGTTTGATATTAAGCGCTCAGCTTCCAGCACAGCGGAGGCTGTATCACACAGGAACACCTGTGCGGGACTTCAGTCAGTGTGACCAGTGGTGAAATTCAGCATGAATGAGCGTAGTATGACTTCAGACTCCAGGAAATCAGACTGCCATTTAGTTTGTAAGGACGACATCTAAGCTCAGCCTGTGAACATTAATCTTCTACCGCTCAGATAATCTTCAAAGGGGGGCCACTGGCTTCAATGTCTGAGGCACAGGAACTGAATGAGACAAGAAGAAGTGTTCAGCTCTCTGCTCTCAGCTCTGAGGGAAACCAGAGAAAGACATTCACTGCCCCTGTGTACTTTCAACATCCCGACGGCCAGCACTTACAAAGAGCTCCTCATTATCAGGCAGCTTTACGGGATATATTTTTTTAAAACCAAATTATGACATATTTCATATTGCAGAAACAGAATTTGAGGTTTGGTGGTATTTAAATTGGTGTGTAGAAGCTTACAATTAAGTGCCTGGACCCAAACCTCAGTTAAGACACATTATAAGAGTTTCACCAACATCAGCGCCTGTTGACGCATAGAGAAAGCCGCGATGACAGAGGCCAACCCTATGGAAACACCTTAGTGAGCAGAAAATAAGTGTCTATAAATATACCGCTGTAAAATTCATCAGTATAGTGTAATGGTGTTATATCATATTTGAAAACATTTAAAATTCAACTGCCGACATTGTTTTTTTTTTTCCTCAAATGTTTACAGCTATTAATGGGGAAAGTTTCAAGCAATACATTTTTGTTTCCAACGCTGATATGATCATACAATAGGGGCTGATAAAATCGGGACTCCTACAACCTTCCAGCCTTAGGAATTACTGGAAATATGAATTATGTCATAGCACATCCGTTTTTCTTTACATGCAATGGTTGATAGTTAAGCAAAACCTGGGGTGAAGGCGTTTTGCTTTGATGGAGAATCGCAAATGTAATGTGAGCCAGTACATAATGGAGACTGTTTAGGCAGTGTGTTTCCATCTACAACGCAGCGGTTGTTTCTGATTATACGTGAGTGACTAATATGGAATATTTAGGCTTTTCTGGGTTGTTTTTGAGTTTGTTATATAATGCTTGTTCCTAACTGGATGTGTGTATGAATGGATAATGGACTATTTTATGCAGTGCTTTGGTGTGTGTTACATAGGATAAGGGGACATGACAGCACAGTAACTATTGGACTTTTCTTGACACTACATACACAATATAGGTATCAATATGCAAATATTCATTTTTCACCTCTTCTAAGTTGTAACATGTTTTATCATATTGTGGTGCAACGAGAGTGCAACCAACCTGAAAGTTTCAATTGTTCAGCTGTCATTAATATTTCAGAACAAATTCTGAAGAATTCTAGTAAAAACTGTCACAAGGTTTGCCTGTAAACCTGAATTTAGGCATCAGAATTGATATTGTGATTTCACATCAAAAAACAATAAAGGAAATTTGATAAACGCTTATTTAGATTAGTGTAGACTGTTTCATCAGTATGCTGTAATGCTCACCAGCTTTTTCGGACTTCTCCTTCTGCTCCTGCAGCTCGTCTCTCTGGGCTGCCGCTTGCTGGATCCGAGAGCGCAGTTGAGCAATCTCCTCCTCCTTCATCTCCAGCGTCTCGTGCATCTGCCGCTTGGTCTCTGCGATCACCATGCCCTGAGCAGGAGAGAGAGAGTCACTCTATCACCACATACAACAATCCTGCATAGCAGAGAGTGTTACTCTGTCAACCACATTACAATGATCCTGAACAGGAGAGAATGTGACCCTATCAACCACATTACAATCACCATGCCCTGTTCAGGAGAGGGAGAGTCACTCTATCACCACATCACAAGGGTCCTGCAATGGAGAGAGTGTCGCTCTTTCTACCACATCACAATATTTTCCACAGGAGAGAGTGTGACTCTGTCAACCACATCACAAGGATCCTGCACAGGAGACAGTGTGACTCTGTCAACCACATTACAAGGATCCTGCACAGGAGAGAATGTGACTCTATCAACCACATTACAATGATCCTGCACAGGAGAGACAGTGTGACTCTGTCAACCACATTACAATGATCCTGCACAGGAGAGAGTGTGACTCTATCAACCACATTACAATGATCCTGCATGGGAGACAGTGTGACTCTGTCAACCACATTACAATGATCCTGCATGGGAGACAGTGTGACTCTATCAACCACATTACAATGATCCTGCACAGGAGACAGTGTCAGTCCTTCTACTACATTAAAACGCCTTCCACAGAGAGTGTCACTCCACTCTGAGTCTGGAGTGCTGCCCTGTGGCTGTCCTGCCCCAGCACTGTCCCAGCAAAGGAAGGTTTCATTCAGCAGGAGTCATTACCAGCTCTCATTGGGTATTAACATCTCCTGCTGGCACATGCTTCGCATGACGTGTATAGCGGGAGGTCATCTCCTTATTGGTAGATAGTAATGATGGGACAGGCCTAGAAATATGATTAGGCATTCTGAACAGTGGGAAAACAGTAGCATGGGATAAAAAAAGGAACAAAAGCAAATGAGGACAAAATAAATGTACCATAAAACCCAGTGGATAGGACTCTGGTTGCCATATCCATTTTTAATTTAATAATAGATTAGCATCATATATACCAGTGCGGTCATGATGTAACAATGTTATTTACTTTGAAAATTGGTTGCTTGGTAACTGCATCTTGCCAGAAGGTGAAGCGAAGTCTATCAAACCAATCGACTTCAGCATTTCAGCGCTTACCACAGCACAGAGTATGCAAGCTGGCTGGTTTACTGTTTAATTTTGATACTAGCTAGATGCTAATTTATACCATTTTTTGTATCAGAGTTTGAAACTGAAATGGGTTAATCGTGCATTCAGATGCAAAATAAACTTCTCTAAAACTCTATGGTCAACTGCATCTTGAAAAGTTCTTAGACATAAGTTACAACATCATTTTCCCGAAAATCTTTGAGTTTTAGTTATTTGTGTTTATAATATCTCTATAAACATGCATTTTTTAAATCCATTTTGTGGTTTTCAGTCGTCCATGTACGTCATCTTACATCTTATATTAACTTTTTATTAACAATTTGTCTGTGACAACTTCAAAAAATTAAAAAATCATTCTCTTTAACAGTAAGATTGATTTAACTTTTTTTTTAACCACAATACAAAAAAAGTATTGTGCGTCTAACAGATAGGTGGATCTTTCCGCCAGATTTACGGTAAAAGTGAAAACAGCCCTCCCCCAGCCGGCAGCCCTTTGTCATACTGACACCAAATAAAGTGGCCTTCCCTCTGTGAAAGAAGAGCAGACTGACACTGGAGAGATCTGAGCATCTCACCGCCCACATTCCTCAGCCTCCAGTTCACGGCGCATTATCGACCCTTCCCTGGGCTGCAGGGGTCGAAGGTTAAACACCCATGATCTATGCTCGTCTTTCAAGTCGAGCGCCAAAAGCCTGTTTGTCTTTTTCACATCTATGTCCACTTACGCAGCAGCTTGGATGTCATAATTAAACAACTCCTTTCTTATTTTTTATGGCGACTTTTCTTAAAGTCTTGTCTTAATTAAATAGAGGGCCTGCAATTAGGGTCCTACAGTCATATCAACTCTCCACAAAAATGGCTGGTGACCGGACCATATAACTTCAATAAATATGGTTTAATAGATAGTTAAACTGAATACAACGTGTAACTAGAAAGTCACATTTTACGATAAAAATATACAGCGCCTTAAAGCATTCAGTAAAATTCTTTACAGAGTTCCCTATTTCCTCCACTGGTAGAGGCGCTCGCCACAAGATCATGCTGGGCCCTAATAGCGAGCTAATGACGCAGCCCAGCATTTTCTCTAGGCCGCATAATTAGCCAGCGATTAGCATTAGTCCACGGTAGTGGGGCACAACTGGCATCATTTAAGCTGGGTGGGGTTAGCTTTTGTTAGCCAGGGTTCCTTGATTTACCGCTGCATCAGTGGACCCCTAGCTACATCAGGCACCTGCAGGTGACCGGGGCTCACCAGGAGATATGTCTCTCCTCTCAGAAGCCATATTTCTCTTCTATTGCACAATGCATGTATAAAGCATAGAAAATGGTTGCCACTCTACTACTACAGTTAGTAAAGAATGGGATAAAGAACATTTAGAAGTAGAAAGAACAGATATGCACAAACTGAAGAACAACTAACAGAGATGTCACAGCAAGCTGTATCCAAAAGAAGTTAGCCCCTGACTGGTGAATTGAAATGGGAACAATCAGTCAGCAGAGCTTCCTGGTCACATGTGAAGATTATTTGATGTGTCCGTCCCTTTGTCTTTGTTAACACACTCACCTTATCCTGCTCCAGCTGCTCGATGAGGTTTTTGGCGTCGCGGAGCTGCGTGATGAGCCGTGTTTTCTCCGTGGTGTGCAGTTCCTGTGGACAGACGGACACGGTCAGACATGTCAGTTAGAAGGTTCCGGAAAGTGCTCAGCACTGGTCACTATAACAGCTGCCCACAGCTGCACAACACTTCATCTTTCCTCATCCAATGAATAAAAAGTTAACACTGACCCTTCTGTTATTGAATGACAACCACTTATATATTATTAATTTCAATACCACTAGTAAAGTACTTTACTTCATTTTGTGTAACAGCTTGAAACTTTGAATATGTAGGCAGAAAGTTAAAACAGTATCAAAACATAGATACTGCAGTATCTATGGTGTCTCCTGAAACTGTACATCTAGTTTAATGTTTAGCTGTTTTATACCATTGTTGCTCCTTTTTTCCAGGTGCAATACCCTTTTTTGGACAAAGAATAACTGAGAGTGCTCTGTCTAGTTAAGTTTCTGCCTTCAGTTTTTGCAAACACATATTCTTCACATGGACATGCAGAACTGGCCTTTTTAAAAAGATAACCCATTACTCAGCAGTGTCACTGTTCTCTTCAGGAATTTTAATGTCTGCTTAGAACATCAGCTCTATAAACAGATAATTGACTGTGGGAAAAAGCACAAAGGCCCAAAGTTTCCCCAAAGTAGGACATTAGTCATGGTCTAATCTATTGGGCATTTACTGTTATAACCAGCATTTGTTGTTTTTTAGGACAAGTCAGAGGCAATTGACCTGTATTAAACAGAGCCATAGATGCTTGTGAGAAGCCATTCACTTCTCCTTTGCTCAATTTACCTCCAAAGAGAGCATCACAACAGCAAAAACCCCCAGTTTCCCAGACTGCCCTGGACAGAGAACTACAGACATGAGCTACACTGCCCCCCTGTGGAAGAAGCCGTCGTCGCAAGACCCTTTAATCAAGTCAACCGCAAGGTCGTAACCTCTGACCAACAAAGAACGCTTGGTAGCGATTCCAAAAACCATGATGCAAACCTAAATTACAGCCCCGACGTGTGCAGATGAGGCTGCAGCGCGACCAGGGCCTAGAAGTGGGAGAAGGTTCCGGCAGCTCTGCCAGAAAACAGTAAAAATCTCAGATTCACAGGAAAAGTGATCGCCGGTCACTGGCAGGCAGCTGGATGTAAAAATGAGAGCAAATGCCTATGTCCTGTTGAACACAGAGCTTATATTTCAACTGCTCCATGTCTCAGTTTTGTAAAAACCTTGACTTCAATACAAGAGGGGGCATAACAACCTCCTCCAGAGTTACCACACCACAATTCTATTTTATAGGGCCTGTACTAAAATGTTTTCAAATTTCATATCCTGATTCATTTATACTGAGACAGGACTTGAGCAGGCTCCAATGTAGGAACATGCAAAAGCGGCTGACCTCTTTTTTTGCACCAGATAATATATTTGACACACTGCTCTACATACTGGGTATTTTCAACAGGAAACCCCATCTGAACCAATCTAGAAAAATCCCCAGCTGCGAAGACAATGTCTTTAACTTTAACTCCCACAGTGCTTCCGACAAAAAAGTGCATTTTACCAAAAAAAAAGTGACAAAACATGTAATGGAATATCTCCCTGAAAACGAATGAAACCTCCGTTCTCCCAGAGGGCGGATATGGATGGGAACAGATGGGCTCTTTTATGTGCTGTCACTAATGTGTCCAGGCCAAGCATGCTTCCATGCCTGTTAGCAAAAGCCGAGCACCTTTTAACCTCTCCTTTTCCTGCCATACATCAAGTTGAGAACCGTCCCATCCCTGCACTGTCTCCCAGGGTATGATCTGTCCATCGTCCGGGTCCTCGTTCTGCTCCTCTACCTGTTCTCCTGCTCTCTCCATCTGTTCCAACTCCTCTTTGTCTATTATTCTCTCCGTCCTCAAAGTTTTGTCATCTCCTATACCTGCTCTTTTATTGCTGTAACTGTTCTACCAGCTAACTTTTGTTTTCCCTTTCCTTTTACTGTTCTCTTACAGCAGAAACTGTTCTTTTATGTTGCTGTGACTGTTCTTTCCTCTCTCGGCCCTAGTCACTCCCTTTAACTGTTGTCACAGTCCTGACACTGACTTAGAAATTCTCAGACCTCTCTCCCTAAGTATGATGCTGTGTTGTGAACTGGTATGCTTTTTGCAGATTTGAGATCTGAAATTAACTACCAGACACCATGTCTAGACCACGCCATGGTTCACCCAATGATTTCATGGCTTCACATCAAGTTGTACATGCGGTTGTAAGTTCTGGAAATCAAGAACTAAAACTATTTTTTTAAGGGAAAGCTGTCCATGTGGTATATTGAGTCCAAGCAACATATTACAACGACTGTCAAAAAACACTTTTGCGCCAAGTCAGTACACTACCATAGCACAGGCTGGGAGTAAAGGTTGACACATAGCACCAAAAATATTGGCTGTTGTGAGGGCAAAATTGTATTAATAAGCAAGTTGTACCAAATGAAGTGGCTTCTCAGAGTATATTCCAAACACTTAAACACAAAACAGTTGGAATCAAACAAAGAAACTTCTGCGCTCACAAATCAAAACATATCAATGTTGGTGTAGAATATAAAGTAGACATGCAGCTGCTTCGGGAAGTCTTAAAATAAACAACAGGCCTTTAGCTCGAATTCTCTGTCTGAAGTAAGAACAAATCATGATAATAGCTTTTTTTCCCACCAGCTAGAGGACTGTATTTGACAGTTTTTTTGAAGTGCTGACGTACTTTTAAAAAAATGTCACGCTATTATTCTATTCTTCACTGTAAAGAGTGCAGTCTGTTAAACAGCAGGGAAGTTTTTCAGCAAAAATAAAAGCTCTAAAATTATACGGTAGTGAAGCTAAACTGAAAAAGTGCATTCTGATATTACGAACGATGGTGAAGTTTAAAATGTACAATCGAATTACAATCAGTAATCTCTTATTTAACAGCAAGGAAGCTTCCCTATACAACAATAGAGAGAACAACATAATATGTGAATATTTTGTGTTTTCACACAAAAATTGATCTGACAGGAACACCAACATCACCTCATACTACCACAGCCTGGCCATTCATTCGACTAGTATGGCAAGCTTCATCTGGGTGACACAACAGCATGCCCAAATGCACTGTGGGTATGAGGATGGCTGACCTTCATCTTCTCCAGCTCCTGCAGCCGCTCCTGCAGCTGGTTCTGCAGGGTTTCGTTCTCGCTGCTCAGCTGGGCGCTGCGCTCCTTGTGCGTGTGCAGGAGCTCCTTGCACTTCTGCAGCAGGTTCTCCTGCCGCCTCACCCGCTTCTGCAGGGCCTCCATCGTCTTAGCGGGGTCAGTGTCTCCCTCTGCTGGTCACGGGGTGTAATGGCAGATTAGTTAGCACTGACTCATCTTTCCTTTAATTTCTGGGTAAACTGAGTTTAAGCATTTACATTTAGGCATTCTGCAGACACTCTTATCCAGAGCGGATTATAAAAGTAAATACAATAGGTGAGCACACCAGGCATAATGATACAAAGTTCTCAGCCATGATGGTTATTACATCTACCTACAGGATATTATCAAGTGCTCTACAAGATGCCAGAGGAAGACAAGGAATATAAGTCTGAGTACATAGTGAGAGGTAGATGACATGTTACAAAATAAAAGTTCAGAGTTTGGGTTAGATGGGTCAAGATGCAGTATACAGTCAGGTCCATTAGTATTTTGACAGTGATACATTTGTCATTGTTTTGGCTCTGTACACTACCGCAATGGATTTGAAATGAAACAATGAAGATGTTTAAAAGTTTAAAAGTGCTTTAAATGAAGACTGGGAGCTTTAATTAAAGGGTTTTGTCAAGTCTATAGTATGAACCGAGTAGGATTTAGATTCATTGCCATACATAGTCCTGTAAAGACTGTATTTCAGCTGCAGCTCTTTTCTCAAGAGTGACCTACCCAAGGCAGCAGAGGTGTATTTTTTAAATCCAAACTGTGGGAGGGTTTAATCACTCTGAATTGCATTATTTTCACTAGGTTTTTATCAGTGGTCTAGGCCTGGCACTCAAGGCTAGATCAAGACATTAATGAGTAGACTGTGCATTAATACTCATTATTTCACATGGTGAGCTGAGAAATTTTATCTAACATACCCGTGTTTGGAATGGAAGTCTCACTGCCCATGTCTTTGGAAGGGCTTGGAGGGGCAGAGTCGACCTCCTGTGACCCCTGAGCAGGGGCAGACTCCGCCTCTTGTGAGGGGTCAGCCTCGGATAATGCTCCGCCCCCTGGAATTGCCACAAGCCGCTTTTTCATCAGAGCTACCTGTGAGGGGGGCGAAAGGCACAGGTAAGTAAAGTGTCACACACAGCAACAACATGCTCAATGGGAGGTCGCAACAGCAAAACCAATACTGATTACTTTTATTCATATGTGTTGGGAATGTTAATAAAAATTAAAGTACCACAGACAACAGTGTAGTATGATGGTTAGGGTGCTGGAAGTGGTGGGTTCAATTCCCAGGTAGAGCAGGTAGGTATTGTGTCACTAAATTATACGATGTGACTGCTACTTCTTGGACAGGTTTGCTCAAAAAATGAAAACGGTCCAAGTCAACCATCTTATAGAGAGGTTACAGTAACAATAAAAAGACAACCAGTAGAGACGCGACATTACACAGTGTGTGGAGCATTACTTGCACGACATAACATCAGTATGACACCAACAAATGAACAGCTGAGAACACAAATCCCGCACAAAAGCTCCACACTACACATCCCTAACCCTGCTTTTATGAATGTAATTTTGACACAGCGTGCAACATAACTGACACAGTCAGAAGTGTTAAGTATACAGCAGAGAACATTAGCAGCTCACAGCAGAACATAATGAACGCAGCATGGTGTAAGTGTGTTGAGCAATAGGTGTGTTGAGACTCAAATCATTCAATACCCCTAAGCCCACCCAGAAAAGATACCAGTTACCCTCAATGACTCCTTTAACCCTCCTCACCAATACAGCACTGTGCTGTGACTCCCTCCCCATTTCCCATATGCCTCCTCCTGGCACTTACCTGTCTACAGCACTGAGCTATGACTCCTCCTGTCACTTACCTGTCTACAGCACTGAGCTATGACTCCTCCTGTCACTTACCTGTCTATAGCACTGTGTTATGAGTTCACCTGGTTCTTACCTGTCTATAGCACCGTTTTATGACTCCTCCTGGTTCTTACCTGTCTATAGCACTGTTTTATGACTCCTCCTGGTACTTACCTGTCTATAGCACCGTTTTATGACTCTTCCTGGCACTTACCTGTCTATAGCATTGTGCTATGAGTTCACCTGTTTCTTGCCTGTCTATTGTACTGTACAATGACTCCACTTGACACTTACCTGTCTATATCACTGTTCTATGGCTCCCTGTGGCTCATAACTGTCTAAACAGGACTGTCAGGACTCCGTTCTACCTCTCACCTGCGTCTGCAGCACCGTGATCATCTGGTCCTTCTCTTCCAGAGCTGCGTCAAACTCTTCCTGCAGATGCTTCTTCGCCTGCTGGTCCATCTGCAGCTCCTGGCAAGGGAAACGGAGAAGAGTCGACACTCCTCATTCACTCACAACACAACAACACCACACGGTCGCAACCCTCGCTTACCCAAAATGCATAGTCTCCCGTTTTATTCAGCCAAACCACAGAACTGTGCTTTTCATTCACTCACAAAACAGAAACACAAAACCCAAGACTGATGAAGAAGAGCCCGCTGAGGTCCGCTCTTAAAAAGCAGTGAGTAAAACTGCCTTGGTTGCACTGCCTGACTGCTTCACTCCCCAGTGGACTGAGAAGTCTCCTAACCTGAACACCCTTCCCTTAGAAAATATACACACAGTTCCATTTACTTTCCTGAGAAAAAAAAACACTTTTATTCCACAGTATTTAGCTCTGGGATGTGACACAGCCCACAACAAAGAGCTGCAGCATCATGGCTCCCAGTCTACACTCTATTTACAGAACAGGTAAAAGTATATGACTGGCTATCTAGGCTAATCAAAGCACTTCACACCTGAGTGTGCGTCACGCGTCTCCTTTGATACAGTCATTATATTCCCTCTGAGCTGTCAGCTTAATAAGCGAGGAAAGCAGATGAATGGTACTACAGCAGGCTCACTGTAATGAACTCATGTTTAAACATTATGCTGTTACTTTGAAACATCAGGCACTATTTGTATAGCCATCATTACAGCTAAAATGTTCCCAAAAGCCAGCCATGAGCTGGTAAAAAAAAATTTTGCAACCCTTTTGAAAGCTACCATATGTAATACTTATAAGGTTATAATGAATGTATTTACCACCTATGCAGGAAAGTTCAAAAACAGCTCATTTGAGACGGACCAAGTGCTTGAAATAGACTGAAACGAATTCAAGAGGGACCCTCTAAGCAATGAATCTGATTCGCTTTTATGGACTGATGTTTTAGATGTTTAATTTAGCATTTTTGATGTTTTAATTTAGCCTTACTCAAGTCATGTCTGAACTGCTTAGGGGAACAGCACTATGGCCTCAGTCTGCATCAGCAGCTGCTCATTGAGCTCAAGTGTAATACGGCGCTAAGAACCATAAGAAACTTTAAGAGCCTGTCTAACAGACAGATACGCACCTCTCTCAGCTCCCCGATTCTGCGCAGTGCTTTATCTTGGCTTTGACTCAAAATGGCCTGAAAGTCACAACACAAAATAGTTAACCCACCCATTAAGTCGCCACCTTGTCCACTAACCCCCTCCCCTTTTTTTATAACATATCCATAAAGCAGAACCACTTTAAGACCTTTGTCCATGACCTTTTTCCATTAAAATAAGTGCAATGGGTTAATGACATTAGATCTAAAAGCTTCCTGTACATTTTAACAATAATATAATATGTTTGATTCTGGCCCCCCAGGATGCTGGTCAAATAGCCTTCCTAGTCGTACCGAAATGAACAATACAGTGAGAAATATGGTCTCAGCAGGCTTCACTATTAAGAGTGCCTACAATTCTGACTTACATACTTAAGGTCATTGCTCAATGGACATGTACTATTTTTCCTCAACAAATGCATATTATTTTTAAAAAATTTTGACCATGGAATGTAGTTCATTACGTGCTTTTCTTATAGCCTTCTTTGCTCATCCTTACAAAGGGTTCCAATAATTTTTGAAGGACACTGCATTTCACAGAATATTAAAATTAGTCATTTTTCTTGATTTTGTCATACTCTTTTGAGACTGTAAGTGTATCTGGGTGAATGGATCTGTTCTGCAGTAGATGGATGGAACAAAATCTGTGTTGTATAATGAATATCACCATGGCTAGGGGGCAGCCTGCACTCTGCTTGGTTTCTGCTCCAGATGGACAACAGCTCTCTGTGAAGTTTAATATTCCTTGGTTAACTGGCTCTCATTCAGTCAGGGGCAGCGTGATCAAATTACCTGAGTTTTCTCTTTCTCTCTCTGTACCGTCCGATAAGCAGTGACAAGCTGCGAAACAGAGAGGGATAAGGGAGAACGATGAGATGCAGAACGTCATGAAACCCAAAAATGAACGGAGCTACGAAATGAGCAGTCAATCACAGACTTATCTGAAATTACCAAAACACTGTGCTCTCCAAAGAGAAACACTGACTGGTTCTAATTAATGTGTGAGGGATGGCTTCTAACCTCTTCCCATTTTTGGTTTATATACTCATTCACACTATCTTATAACAAGCAGGTGAACTGTACTGAGCTGTGCAGGATTGACTGTATAAAACATAGTAAGCAGTGCGAGTGTGTGAAAGTTGCACTGAACGGTACAGATTTCAAAGCACAAATTATATTGAGCAGTGTTTTAATTGCTTCCCGTTTTTTTCTCCAAAAATGCAAAAATATTATCTCCTCAGGAACAGCTTGACCAATTTTGCATGAATAATATGTGACCTGACTGACTCAGCTGAGATGTAGAGTTGCAAAGGGAAGAATTCTGAAAATGTTTACAGAAATCAGATTTCACTGAATTTGCATTGGAGGAAAGGCAGTTTAAGGTGCATAAACTCGCTAAATTATTTTGCTCATTAACATGGTTAAAGTATGAAAAGTATGTATACATGCTTCAAGGTTCACTTTTACCTCACTGAAATGCAAATTTAAAAAACATGTAAAGCATTTACTTATTTTTCTTGAAGAGTAAATTGAAACTAATGACTTGAAATTATTGATAGAAAAATATTAATAAGGTCAGACAGAAAAAACTTTTCTATACTCATACAAGTTCCATTAATTCCCTTGGAATGTCCACCTTATGAAAATCTTCAATTTAGGGCCTATGTAAAAATGAAGGGCAAACACAACAATATGGTAGAATTCATGGGACACTTTGAGGTTGCTAAACTAAACTTACCTTTCAATACCTCATAGTTTCACTGAGGTATCAAAGAGGCCATTTGAAAGTCTCAGTATTTAGTCTCACTGTTACTCCATTACGTACATTTCCCTCTGTGGTTACCCTACCAGTGATACCCACCTCTGAGTACTTCCCGCGGTAGTTTCCCAGGCTCCTCTCCACCTGATGCAAGCGGTGGAGCAGCTGCTCCTTGGACAGTGAATCTGTGCTGCTGGGCAGGTCCTCAGCCTCGCTCTCGATGTCTGAGGGGGGGTCATAGGCGGGGGTCCCCACAGGCTCGTTGTCCCCAAGGCGGTTAAGAGACTCGCGGGACGCGCTACGCGTCAGGTTCTCCCGGGAGGAGGCGCGGAACAAGCCCTCGCCTCGGACGGGGGAGCGAAACAGAGACTCCATGGAAGGCACCTTCAACTGCAGCTTCTGGGCAAAAGACTGTGAGAAGAAGGCAAAAAACCATTAGGATTTAGCTGAAAACAAGTACCACACTTTAGCAGACGCTGAAATGTAAGGACTCAGTAAAAACATGTGGGCTTGCCTGAGGTGAGGAGTTTTCATTTCCGTTCACGTTTCCTCCAGGTTTGGGCGACGCTGAGATGTTTTTACTGACGTTCTACAGGAGGACAAGAAGATAAAACGTGAAAAACGGATTGCTAGGGCTAACGTAGAGGGTCTAATTAGTCACCTTAGTAAACCACAGCCTGCAGCGTCCCAAACGCACAGTTTGGGAGTGGAATTAGTACTGAATGGCAGACCATAGGGCACTCGGACGACCTCAGGCACCCTCATGCAACTGGGAGAGAACGAGAGGGGGTTAAAAGACTACACAGACACGCTACTTCCACTATACAGCCATCGGGTAAAAAAATTAGCAATCCATACAAATCCATTAGTAGAGCGAGTTACTTAAGACAGAGCAGTTGGCATCGCATTGCTAAAGCTTCTACAGCGTGGCACTGCTGGGTTTAAATGGCCCAGATGACGAAATCTACTTTTAATGGAGAAGTCTGGCATGAGGTTGAGGAAGCATTAGGAGCCTGTTTGAGGAGAATTATTGGACTGTCACAGGTGTAGAGCTGGGGTTTTTTTTTTTTTGGTATGATTATTTTTTTCCACCCCGAAGGCCAACTATAATCAAAACTATCCAAAGGGTCAGCTGATTGGTCTTCACAGCTAAACCTTGCAGATGAGCTGTCCACAATGAACCACATCTCCACCTGTACCTCTGGCAATACAGTAACCGCGATGTGATACAAGTCACGTGACCCCGAAACTGTATGATAACTAGTTAAGTAGCTATAAGGCCAAGTACAAATGTAACATTCCCATCCACGCAAAAAAGCTAGCATGCAAGCAACTGCATGAGAACAGATATGCAAGAACATAACCAGCTAACTAAATACTGTCTATAGATATTTGCTAGCCAGATCTCATCACATGACCTGCAGTTATACCATATTATGTATCACACTGACAATCTGAAGTGAACAATTACATTATCAAAATAAAAATATAACACCAATGTACGCTTACATAGGCTGTCAGGCCATCGAAATCTCTGATTAAACTGGTTAATATTTGTTATCAGATTTGTGGTTTCTCACCCATTCGTCATTATTTTTAAATCAAAGCATCGACATCATGGTACTGTACCAGCGCTGTCTAGTATTTGTGAATACGATTCAGGGCATGCTGTGTTTTTATTTGATTAATCTATGGACTGGCCACACCTGTGTGGTAGCCTCTGCTTTGCATATACCCGAGGTCAATCGTGTATCTATCTCCGTACTTCCATTTTAGTTCACTTCCCGTTGCCTGGGTGGCTAGTATCAATGTCCAGCAATTAGTTCTAATTGCAGTAATGCCATTCGTTTTGCCATGACCAGACAACTGAATCTGAATTCTTTGAGTATGAACAAATAGTACATTAACGTTACATTGTATTAATAGGCTTTAACAGTTTGCAACATGTGACCATGGCCTATTCAGTCCATAAATATGAAGATTTTGGCAGAACTGTAAGTCACTCCTAAATCCCGAGGATTTGGAAGCAGGTGTAAGGTGAGGGTTTTCCCTCAAGTGATGAGCTGCAGGCCAGGCACATACGGTTGTGACCTGACAGTTTGAGTGGACTATCCATAATTCTGCAGTGATGTCATCAAACACTGATACTGAGCACAGACTCCCTAAGGCACCTAACCCGGCCTTTGCACTGGACCTTTTTTTAGTGCCTCATAAAAGATGATTTAATTGCACATATCGAAAGTACGATGATTCGACTCTGATGAGTGAGACGAGGCCCTTTTGTTGCTCCTTCTGCAGCAAGTACAGCATAAAAAGCTGATGAATATAGCGTTTTGACAAGCAGAAAAATAGCACAGTGAATGATATCTCTCTGCAGTGTCTATTTCTACATCTGAAAGGCCCATGAGACAGGCTTATCTGATTTCAAAATTAATGGAATCTATGGATGAAGACTCACCAACTGGAAAAATAGTGATTCATTATATGCAGCTACAGCCAATATAATGACAATATAACCTTGGAGTTAACTCATATTCAGAGCAACCTAACTAAAAAGCTATGAGCTAAAAGGTTTACTTCATCAGAAGCTGGAAAAACATGACTTTTTAAATCTGTAACACAACCACAAAAAAAAAAAACACAAATCTCAAAAAACAGCCAAATAGTCTTCATGTCTTCACGTTCACTTTTTGTTACCTTTAACATTGCTGTATGGTTGAATTTCCTTGTAAGGTTTTCATGCGAGATTTGCCAGTATTGACCCATTTTGAACTGGAGTTATCAGACTTAAGCTGCTCAAATAAAGACCTTTTCCAACCTTTATTTCTACATTTTGCAGTCGTTCCCCATTTCCAGCTTCTTTAGCTACTTACCATTCCCAGAATACTTCACAGACATCTCAAACGTTGGCCTTTTCTCATTTCCTTCAGTTTAGCCAGATTTGGTCAAATGACCAGACTGGGAGGAAGGGGGGTGTGGCTATGTGCTAGATTAGAGGGTGGGGTTTTAAGCAGGGGGTGTGGCTATGAGCTGAATCTAGATCTTGTGCATCGGGGGTGTGGCTAAGTTCAGTTAAGGGGTGGGGCTTAGAGAGCAGGACTTCATGAAGGGCATGGCAATGAGCTGAATGAAGCATGGTGAATGGTGACAATATGCCATATGGAGGATTATCGGTTGGAGCAGCAAATCCTAAAACCAGACAGGCCAGTTTATACCTCTCTGCAAGTATGCCACGAGGGTAACATAACAATGACCAGGAATGACAAAATCCCAATTGCATTTCTTAATATGCTTTTGTATGTTTTTTCCAACCTGAAAAATGTCTTTTCCCAGACAGTATAATATTGAGTGGGACAGTGCACTGGACAGTGTAATTCTTATGTTCCACTGCTAACCAAGTCACTGTTTTTCAGTATAGTACAGTCCCCCATGATTTAATGGTTAATTACAGCTAATCTGAAATGTAACACAGAGGCGTATACTGCAGAAAGGTATTTTATTCAATAAACAATGGAGAGAATCACAAAAAACAAAAAAATCCTTCACAAGTACTTTCCAAATACTGTTGATGCCTTTCCAGACAGGCTACAAAAATGCTATTTCAGGTCACATGACAATTCACCGTGGAGTCATTCATCATATTACTTTTCTGGGAAAATCTCACATACTGCACCTCTGTTTTTTCTGGATTACAACTTGCACAGCTAACAATAAACTAATTAAGTGTATACATGGTACTCCATTGGATTGATTAAGACTAGGTCCGTTTTCAGCTCCCAGCTCTAGCACATTCTGTGGGGTGGACCAGACTAAATTCTGTCCTCGGCTCCCATCTCTCATACACTCTGCGGGTTAGACCCAAACTTAACTCTGTCCTGAGTCGCCAGCTCTAACACACTCCAGATTCACACCTGACGTGTGAGTGAGGGAGCACTACTTAACACTTTGAGATACTAGCACTAAAACATAATATAACAGAACAGAAAATGCATTCATCAGACAAAACAAACTTTTCAACGGGCAGGGAAAACTGGGACGTTCTCGGAGGCAGGGGTTGTTGGACAGGGGCAGATGAGCAACCTGGGAACTTCAAAACTACATCCATTCCTACTGGAGATGCCAAACAATGGGAAGGGAGGGAAGAGCATTAACCCAACCAAAAACGGCAAAAAGCACATAAGCCATTCAGGACAGAACCATCTTCAAAATAATAATAATAATAAAAAAAAAAAACATAAAACAATACGGACCCGCTGCTCCAGGGAGGAGGAGGTGCAGGGTTAGAGGTGAGATGCCTTTGAGTAAGAGAGCCAAAGGAGGGAAATGGAAAGAGATATAGAGCAAGTTGCAAGCAGGAAGTCTTCACTCGTTCTATAGCGACCCTCTTCTACAGCACCAAAGGCATCACTGGGAGGAGGGAGGGGTCGGGGGGGGGGGCGGGGGAAAAGGGAGGGTGAAGGGGGAGGGGTAGTGAGGGGGGACTCACCGCACAGGCCACCTGGGCCCCTTTGGGTCTTTTGGAATGGTCCAGAGCAAAGATAGTGTACTCAGAGAGAAAAGCAGGCTCAGCTATCATCCCGGCTAACAGCTGACACCGTCAATGCATTAAGAGGGATGAGGAGGGAGGGGGTGGGAGGAGGAGACAGAGAGCAATGAGAATAAAAATAAGATGACTGTTGATTTCTTTTTTTTTTTGAAATGAAAACTGCATAGATGCCAGCTGGACAGACTTCAGAAGAACATTTGAGAAAAAAAAAAAAACAGAAGGAAAAAACAACAAAAGCATGAAAGGGTACCCAATGGCACAGGCCGGACGTTTACCCATCTGACCTCACCCCCTCTGTGTCTGAGGAAGAGCGGAGGGGAACAAAGCAAAAGACGGAGGACGCCAAACCCCATGGGCGTCTTTGAGCCGTCATCGCGTACATTTAAGCGATGAGGCCCGTTTAAATGCACGATCACCGTGGACGCAACCAATTACCAGCCTTCTGCATCGTTCCGAACCCATTCTTCACAAGGCACAGAAATGGTGATGTCATATAAGTAACCATTAGCAACCACACACATCACTGAGGAAGACCTGGACACCATCAGGTAAATGATCTGAGGAAGATGAAAGAGGGAGGAATTTCAAAGGCTGAAATGATACCACTTTTCAAGAAAGAAAAGGCATAAAAACAATACAGATAATTTCTTGACCTTCTGATTACACAAATCCAGGAAATAATGTTTGATGGGATGCAAAGGAGAGGACAGCTAACACAGTGGGAACAGGCAACCAAAATCTATTCCCGGGTTTTCTTTTGTAATATTTTTATGCTCTTTCAATGGTTTTTTCGCTAATGAGAGTAGAGAGTCTACTTTGTTAGTCAAACAGATGTGGAATTTAAAAATCTTTTGAGTGATAAACATTCGAGGAACCCGAGAGAATAAAAAAGCGGAGGAGGGATGGAGTTCAGCAGTGTATGGACGAACAGTTGCTGCGATACACACCTTCACGGGTTTCTCTTTGATTCAAGTCTTCCTTTGTCCTTTTCTCTTCCAACGACTCCAGTTTAGATCACTATGGTCAGCGTTTGTGTTTAAGATCTTTAAGAAAGTTCATACTACTTTATTTATTTTAGAAAAAAAAACAATAAAGCATATAAACCTCAGAGAATTTCACCTATAGTGAAAGTACTGAGTGAGGAACTAGAAGTGTCTTTCAAAATGCTAGCACAGTAGAATTCTACCAACAAGGTCAGTTCATTGTCCCCAATTGCCCTTGCTGCTATGAGTGTTTGTTTCCTTAGATAACCCAAGTTGCACCTGTTTTAGAAGACCTTTTTGGTACAATGTCAAACACCAAAATTGCAAATACATTTGTCCTCATTTGGAGTACTCCTGAATGCAACCAAAACCACAGTCTTGGTGGGAGACAGTCGATCCATACACAGCACTCTTGGTGCCAGACCTGTAAATACAGACCTTTTTTGTGTCAAACCTATTAACATGGCTCCCCTCTTTGAGCCAAATTGATACCAAGCATTCTCTGTATCGAACCAGGAAAAAAGTCTTCCCTCACAGCCTAACCAATGACAGAATACTCTCAAAGACCAACTCTTGAACATGGAGCAGGGCGTGGCAGTATGACAGAAATCTATACTGAATTGTCTGATGTTGATATTGATAAACATACAATGCATGTAGCCTATCCAAAGTAAATTACTCAACCTGTTTTGAATGGATTTTACCGATGCTGGTCTTAGTGATGATAAGATCCCCATTTAGCTGAAGTTGGTATCTTTAGGTTTGCTATTACAGCTATCTTCCATTTTCCTACAACAGCACCCTGTATAAAATAGTTTTGAAGGAGTTTTCTCTGCCGTTTTACCTGCCTTTCTGGACTTCCAGGAAAAAAATCCAATGATCACATACCCTTTAGGCCACACTGGAGACCTAAGACTAACTGTTTGTGGCCAAACTGGAAATTCCTGAAGAGGTAAACAACATTAGCACATAAATTCTTCAAAAAATTTTCTTGACTGTCACATAGAAAACGACATGGTGACAGAACAACTATTGGAAAAAATACCAATAAATATAACAGTCTATGCAAATGATATCCA
The DNA here is from genome assembly GCA_022829145.1 of Albula goreensis. Lineage (NCBI taxonomy): Eukaryota > Metazoa > Chordata > Actinopteri > Albuliformes > Albulidae > Albula > Albula goreensis. The sequence continues at coordinate 7,853,600 of CM040750.1, read as the reverse complement.
AACATTTCATTTTCCTCATCTCACCATTACAAGTAAAAGAGAAGCTTGGCTACCTGGCTTGAGTAAACTCAGTGTTGAAGGTATTCACTCTATATGGTATCAGAGTTACTATCTGGAAAGAATTATGACTGCACAGAACTGAGAAAAAACATCAGAAACAATGTTGGACAAATCACTACGTTTTGTAATGGTCATTAAGTTCTTCCATTCGTCTACACCACTGCCAAGAAAGGCATTTTTATTTCTGTTAAGCAAAAAATATGAATTCACTCAGGACTGTAACTAATATTCATACTCTATCACGACAAGGCTGAAGATTTGTTGATTGGTAAAGAGATGACGCTAGTTTCATACACAGTAGGTGGCTGTTTTGTCTGGGAAAAAATAAATGTGAAACACATGCTTCTTTCTAGTGCTTAATTTTTTGGATGCCTTAGCAACATACACAATCATGTTGGGATACATAAACACTTCAGCTAAGAAAATCATGCATGAAAAATTATGCTGTTCACATTTTCTGATGTAAATCTATTGCTTATTGAACACACTACTACCAATACAGGCTGCTAGTGCTGGCATTGTGGTTTGCTATATTGCCGCATTTGGAGACAGAGGGCTTCACACTTACACTTACTGTCGAACCCTGTTTGTTTTTCTGAGTTTGAGAAGCTCCCCTGCTTCTCCGAATACTGTGCCAAGACCCAGCGAGTCTCACGGCACAGCATGCAAACAGAGCAGATAATAGCATGCCGACAGCAACGTGTACCCATCACGGAAGCTTCTGGATCCGAATCGATACTACTGGAGACCCACCCAAATTATGTTTTGGTTTGCTTCTTTATTTCAAAGAAAATTGTTCACTCAATTTGCTTCCAAAACAGTTGCTTCGGTTTAAGTGAAGAGGAAAAAAATTAACGAAGCACAAAAAATTTTAATGAGTCAATCTCATTGAATTCTCTGCCACTTCATTTGCATAATACATCCCCAGTCAGTTTGGCAAAACACTGACAGTGTTTCTAAAATGGAAGTAAGGCTATCTGTGTCACTGATTAAAGTAGGAAAACGCTTATTGGTGTGTTTTCATTTAAAAAATCTTTGACATGTATTTTTTTTCTTCTCGCATGAAGTTCTTCATATCTAGGGCTGTATTTTAACGTATGACCTAATGTACGATGAAGCCAAACATCTGAAAGGCATCCAAGGTATTTCAAACACTCACAAAGCACCACAATAAACACTGACAGCTGAAAACTGTAAAAGCTGAGGCTGTTGTGAATCACATATTTGCAGGGTGGTGCATGTCAGTGTATATCCTGAACAGATTACAGTCATGGTCCGTTATTGCTGTGGTCACCTGTGAAATACTGTCGCATAGCAAGATTTCACAAGAATGAGGCAGTTATGCAGACCAGGGGCAATTAATTGGATGAGGTATGCAGTAATTCTCCTCACATTCCATCTGAAAACAGATTGGACCCCATTCCATTTCATACAAATGCCAATGTCAAGAAATGCTGCTCTTATAATATATGGATATATGCAATGGAAAATGAAGGGGGGACTGGTTTTACATGCAACATCTCAAATACAGTCACTTGAAGGAGATGGAGCTTGTATAAACGCATATGCTGAATAGCGATAAAACTGATATCATGGACTTACTCCTATATCTAAGATGTTGGCTGTAATATTATACGAAGACCATATTTCTGGTGGCAGAGAGGTGGCCACCATGCTTTCGGTATAGCTTGGTTAATAAGAGCGACGGTAATGATTATAATCAATAAAGAATTCAAAATCTTTAAAATGGTGTGTTTAGATATATCCAGAGTTTACATTACTTTTCAAGCTATGGCCCTCATCTATTCACAGTATGTGCACATCTCTGGGGTCCTACTGTAGCTTGAAGGCAATGACCAAATGGAGTGATCAGAAATCCATCATAAACCAGAGCTAAGATCCAGAACATGTAATCTTTGAAGTTCAATACCTCTGTATTATATTTTTGGTGATTACAGGAGTAAGGCTACTTTATGAAGAGGGGGTAAAGGCACTTTGTTGGGGAATACAGACCAGCAATTGTTTAGGAAACTGTATTTTCCGTTGGGAGAAGAAACTATGATCAGCATGATGTTGAACCACAACAGGTGCAGTATTATGTTTCTATAATTACCCAGCAGCTAAGACCACTGTCGATTTGCAGTTTGAGCGAGAGCATGCAGAAATTTGTTAAAAATTATTGTGATAAAGCTGATCAACTGTAACTATAATCATGCTCAATAAGAAAACAATAATAATGAATTACTACTTTTTTTCTCAAAATGTTTATGTTACTGCACTGATATTATGTGACTGAAAGACTGGGCCAGTCTGTTTGAGGTTCTACAAACATGCTCCAGCTATCCATGGCCAAATGTATTGTCAAAAGTGACTTTGCTGCATGGTTGATTGTTGAACAACTAATGTTTCATAAGTAAAACTTTCTATCCAGCTTAAACACTGGCAAGTGATTGACTTAAAATCTGTAGTGCATAAGTAAGAGGTTTAACATAAATGTCTTAACAATATGGGCAATAAATACCACATAAATCCATGCTCCCCATCTTCATGGGGTTACATTGAATTGGTAGTGGTGGATCCTGGAATTGCACACCTTCAGAAGTCATGCGGTTGAGCATCAGCCTGTCGTAATGTCCTCACCAAATCAAATCACTTGTAAGAAAATGCTGCCATGCTAACACTCCTTTTTAAAGGTATGTATTTTCACACGCTTCCTTGAGCTTGGTGATGACAACATTAAGCTAGATATCAGAATGAATAGCTAAATGCTAACTATGCTAACCAAAAGCTAATATTGATTCACTGTATTTGACTTTAGTGAGATATCTTTTTTTATTTTTTTTTTTCACAATTATGACATGAAACCACTACACTTTCCCTGGGATTCGTTTAGGCTTCAGCACCTACCATCATTTGAAAATACCACAGATCATTCTAATGTAGTTACTTAATAATTCTCCGCTGTATTTGTTTCATATAAACAATGCATTAAAAACAATACCAGCCCAGGTATGAAAGAGGCTGTGTTATGTTTCTTTCACTCAAGGGCAAAACCCCACTCCAACAATTGTGCCCATTCTCTTTGCAAGCCCAGTGAATTGGTTCAGGCAGGTTGATTAGATGAGCAAACGGTTCAGTGGAGCACAAAATACACAGATACAGCAGTTCAAGACCTGTCCCTATAACCACCGATGCACTGTCTTGACACCAAAGTCAATGCTAGGTGTACCGTGGGGTAGCTGAAACAGTTGGAATAGGTCTGTCCCTTCCCTAAGACAACAGGCATGCTCAAAAACGAATGGAGTAGCAGTGTAACTCACCTCCCTATCGGCGGTTGAGGCCTGGCCGTCATCTTGCCGCAGCGATGACGCTCGAGTGCGTTGATCTCCAGGCCCAACCTGTGAAGGAAATAAGAACAGCAAAATTATTACAAACACTGGCTTCCAGAACAAGCCGAACAAAAAAGTTAACGATTCACGTTTTGCATGTGAAAAATATCAACAGTGTTACTACGTCCACATAACTTGAAGGTGAAATGATTCATTGATAAATCAATAAAAATTCCAATAAAACGACTGATTTCCTAAACACTAAAAATTAGTAAGCACAGACATCTTCTGTCCTGCTAGCTGCAGAACTCATATCGCTAGCCTGCAAATGTATGAATGGTTCAGCTCATGATTTTTCTTCCATGTAGTAGCTAGCAACAAATACTTTTCTCAATGAGTAAATATTTGACCTGAAGTTGAGCTAGCAACATCTTTCCTTTAAGACCAACTTCGAAAAACCACTTCCTGATAATTACACAGCAAACTGGAGTCTCAAAACAGAAATGACTGTGGAACGAAATCTGTATCCATAAAAGCTGAAGGTCTGACTCCTTGTACGGCCACCAACGTACCCCAACATACATAAGATAGAAATCACTTTGAGGTTTCCATCTCTTCTTTCCTCAAAAGAATGCTCCATGTCTAAAGTTAAAAGGGAAATTGTTGTTCTTCTTTTAAAAGAATTTACACCCTAAAGATAGCTTTTGCTTCCTGAATTCTCCTCTATTAGAAAGTGCTACATAGTATTACACAGTATAGTGTTACACTATGGGGTAATTTCAAGTATATTGTACAAATACTGGCTCAAAATGTCACCCGCTTAGTTTAAAAATGAACACAATATTATACACATCATATATAGCAATCAGGTATTCCAGCCTAATAACACATAACAGGCCTTTCACTTAACAACAATGCAAGACACAACAGGGAAGATAAACTTGTGGATTTCATATGAACCAATTTATTCTGAGCAGATTTACCATTACAAAACATACTGATAATAAATACTATTTAAAAAGATATAAAATTGCACAAACACCATTGATAAGAGTACTATTTGGATTGTATGACAGTGTGTGTTAACTTTGACCTTTAATATGGGATGCAATCCAAACAACGCCCACACACAATACATCCAACAAACTAAAGCATTCCAAAACAGCTGTTATCATACGCGGACATGACAAGCAAGTCATGAACCGGTCGAGCTAGCCTCCTCTAACCTGTTCACCTGTTACTGTTCTAGTACTACAGTGGACAATTATTCTTTCAGATAAAACTTAAACTAACCTGCCAGCTACCAAACGTCCTCTGTTCTGTTTGATATAATGACACATAATGCTACATAGACTGATATCCGGTTGCTAGCTGCTCCTGGTGAGAAATACGACCTGACATTAGCTTAGAGGCTACAAAGCTTAGGATAGGATAAGTCGTCGATAGGAGAAAGTACTGTCACACCGAAACAGCTCCCCGAAACTGTAATATGGCTAACGTCAGGCAGCTAGTTTCTTTCGCTTTCAAGCGTTAGCCAGCTGAGCCACAAATAAATGTTGACAAACATTGGCTAGCCAGCTACTTTTAAGTAACTTCAGAAACATCTTCGAGAGTCTTTAGGTTAACGTCAGACCGGCCAAGGTTAGACAGACAACAGCTGACAAGTTGAGGTAACGATATGGTAACGCTGTCAATGGCAACGGTGCGTTACTGGTACCAGAAAAGTGACGTTTTAAACGCCGTTACAATCCTGTTTATCGCCATCAAATGACCCCCCTTCCCCTCCCCTCCCCTATAACACAGTGCACTGAAAACTCTCAGCTAGCCAGCTGGCTAGCTTGCTAGCTTTCGCTACCAACCTGGGCCTGTTGCTGTACCGCTTGCGCATTCCTTTGGGGTGACTGCTCCTCGTTTATTTTTTGCTTTAATTTCTTGAACATTTTTTTAACACCGTCCACCCGAACCGAACTATGAGACTACGAGCGGTGCCTTCCTCCGACCTAATCCTTGGTGCCAGTGGTTCTGGTCGGCGTATTTCATATCCCAGCAGGTGAAATCTGTGACTGCGCCTGTGCAGCCTACGTGGAACAAAACGAGCAACACTGAGAATTACGGCAAAGGGAGAGGGACATATGAACACGGACGCCATTGTTCCCTGATGTAGTCAGCATAATGCAAATTTAGTGGAAAGTTTTTAAAGAGGCATTCGTTTATTTGTTTTGGTGAAAGGGAGATTGTCAGGCAAAAACATTCAAAAGTCCAAACGCAGCATGATGTGCTTATCAGGAAAAACAGCAACTGGCAAGTTCGTGTTGCTTGACTTTCGCCTGCAATGCAGGACAAGTTGGGCGGCCAAGTGTCCGTCCACAGCATGAATGCAGTGGGCATTGGTTAGTAGTGAGACGCCTTTATAAGGTGGGTGGGCTCCTGTATCAGCTGTTCGTTTAATGACAGTGGAAAATGGATATTCATGGAACACTGCGGTCTTTACGTGTCCTGTGTTCATTTAACTTACAAGGGAGTTGGAAACAGCATGTACTTTTTGGACGTGCTACAATTACAACCTCTTATTGTGTGGACAGCAATTTTTGCCACTGTTTCATTCAATAAAATTGCGTGCATTGGTCAGTTCACTCGCTGTTTTCAATCGAGGGAATCCTCTGTACGACCCGCCTTGATTTGAGAACTGTTTTGCCTCGTATGACGATTGAAGGAAAATAAATGCTATAATAAAATGGGAAAAAAAAAAAAAAAACTTGTTTTGGCCTGCGCTGCCCCCTCCTGCCGAATAGCCGATTGCTCATGCCAAAGTGACAGCCAGAAAATATAAAATGGCATTGACTAGAAAAATTCCACTTTCAGCTCAATTAAAAGCTTTCTTTTGTTGCTAAATTCAAACATGGAGGGGCACTGATCCTCTACTTTTGCAGCCTTCATTAAGCATCGACCTCTCTTTTGTAGGTAAAGCAGAAGTGTCATGCACAGAGAAAATGGTAATAGCAATTATATGAATAATTGGGCAAATTTTAATGCATTTTAGTCATTCATTCACATGTACAGTAAGTCTGAATTCACAACTGTTATCATAACTGGTGAAAGTTATACCTGTATTGGAATTCTTTCAAATGATTAAATTGATTTTATGGAGTCAAATTTCTTCATTGCTTTTGTCTTTTAGCTATCTTGAACTACATGCTCTAACTTGACCAGAGGAAAGAGAATGTTACTACTTGAGGCAGCAAAGACAAAACGTTGGGTTTACTTCCAGCTTATGATTTAGATTGTTGTAGCACTTTCTAATCATACAAAATGTAAAACAATCACATATTTCATGCCTGACTTAGATCAGGTCCTAGCTGAAATGTTCATTGTTTAACCAAAGTGACCTGGATTGTGTTATCTTTGGAAATATCCTGGTTGTATCCTGGTGATAGGTAGGTGGGTGTGGCTGGGTGGGTACGAAGGCCCATTCAACAGTCATCAGTCCTAAATTTCTCAATAAGTGAAAAAGCGGGGCTTCCATAAAGTCAATATTTAAATAGTTTAAGTCATAATTTTGATGAAAAAAATTATATGAGATATGTTCACTGGCTAGTTTTTAAGGGAATCAATTTTGGTTGGAGGGAGACCTAAATGAAAAAAAAAAATATTGGAAAGTGCTTTTCTGAAAAGGCAGATAGGCTACAAAAACACATTTACTTTATTCATACTTTATTTCATCATCTTGGGGATATTCAGGTGTCCAGTAGCTCGTCACAGACAAAAAATAGGTAAACACAATAAAACAGATAATATGCATTATTGCAGAGTCCAATGGGTGAGGGTATGGGTATGGGTATGGGAGAGAGAGAGAGAGGGAGCCATTGGCTATTGGCCCCTGATCCTAGTTATTGGCGAATGGCTGAGGTGTTGTAAATCCTGATGTCGGGGACAAAGGATCTCCTTCATCATGTCATATTTGTTATTACAGACCCTGAAAAGCATCTGTCATAGACCCATAATTCAGAATTGTTGTCAAATCAACCCTTAAACGGAAAACCACGTTTCAGTGTGCATGTAGGAGTGGTGTCTGCTCTGAGTTCAGGTGGGCTTAATTTGTTTCACAGGGCATAAGGTCACCTAGATAGGGGTCTGCCTGCATTTAATGTTTTGGACACACTTTTTTGATTGCCAACAGCTGGAGCTGAAAGGACTGTTGTTGTAAAAAGAAAGTTTAGAATCAAGGTATCACAGATCTTGTGACTGCCACCATTTTTCGTGGGTTGTTTACATTACACAAATGTCCCTGATACGTTAAGGTTTATTGGTGTCCCTGCAGGGTAAGACCAATGAGGGTTCTCTATCCCATTGGCTCCCAGCGTAGGTCCTGGGGACCCACTGTGTATGCTGGTTTTTATTCCAACCACAGCTACGACCCCAGAATCTTAACAAGCTGTTAATTGTTCATAATTGTTCAAATGTTCATGCTTTTCATGATTAGACAGATAAATTTGCCATTATAGCTATGCATGTCATGAAGAAAAAGCTCCCATATTCACATTGCGCTATATTGCAGGCAGTTGCATAAAGATAAGTAAAAATGTTTTAACTCATGTTAAAGACCGGGGTAATTCTGGGCACATGACCACTAAAACTAACCATTTGGTAGATAATGAAGGATTCACAGACAAAGATAATTATAATGAGCCAAAACTGCACTGTGTTTCTAAGCATTCGGGAAAAAAAAAAAAAAATCAAGAGCTTAATCATGTGTTCAACGACTTAAGGAGCGTATTGATTCACCCCAGTCTATAATTTTATCAGGTATAAAAACGTACTCTTTTTGTGTACTTGTTTGCAAATCACATAACCACAATGTGAATATAGCATGAACAATGAACAATTGCATGAACAATTGAACAATTATGAACAATTAACAGCTTGTTAAGATTCTGGGGTCGTAGTTGTGGTCAGACTGAAAACCAGCATGCTCAGTGGGTCCCCAGGACCGACATTGGCACCCACTGCTTTATCCCTCTCCTTCAATCATAGACGCTTTCTCCATTGGCGAGATCGCGAGAAAAAAAACTGTTTTGTGAGATTCACGCTGCTTTGATGTGACTTTTGGTTGAAGGTTTTTTTTTTTTTTTAAAAACAAGATAAATTCAGGATTTTGCCACTTCACTTAATACTTTAATAATGCTACTGAGATAATCCTCTCCAATATGGCATTGATGGTGCAGTGACAGGACACTGGAATTCCTGTTGCAGTGTATTTCTGTGCTCAGAAAGTAGCCGTGCTATCTCTTATGCCAACAACCACGCACCACATTACATTCTGCGAGCTCTGGTTACAATCTGCATATACTGGTGAGTGGTATCTTACAAGTGGAATAATCTAGAATGCTAACCTCAGTCTTTGAAGCATATAATGATTCAGTTCCTCTAATCTCTAGTAAACACTATTAGCTTCGTCCGAAGTTAACTTTTCTGGGGGTTTTTTTTATTTGTTTAACAGGAATGTAACCGCACCATTGTAATCCAGACAAATTATTTTTGTACAACTCCCAAACCCTTCTTATTCCACATTATAAAGCTTAAATTTCCTCTTAGTTAGACCATAAGAGTTTATGGTTTTCACACTCATGTGTTAGTTAAATGCTGTGGTGTCACTTCTCAAATTAACAAGTTGCATGTGTTCATTAACGCCAATCAGCCATGGATCAGACCTGTTTGTCCAGCAAATCCCACAGATCCTCGACTGGATTGAGATCTGGGGAATTTGGAGGCCAAGTTAACACCTTGAACTTGTTGTGTTCTTCAAACCATTCCTGAACCATTTTTGCTTTGTGGCAGGGCGCATTATCCTGCTGAAAGAGGCCACTGCCGTCAAGGAATACCGTTCCCATGAAAGGGTGTACATGGTCCACAACAATGCTTAGGTAGGTGGTACATGTCAAAGTAACATCCACATGGATGGCAGGACTCAAGGTTTCCCAGCAGAGCATTGTCCAAAGCATCACACTGCTTCCGCCAGCTTGCCTTCTTCCCATAGTGCATCCTGGTGCCATGTGTTCCCCAGGTAAGCAACGCACATGCACCCAGCCATCCACGTGATGTAAAAGGAAACGTGATTCATCAGACCAGACCGCCTTCTTCCATTGCTCTTTGGTCCAGTTCTGATGCTCACATGCCCATTGTTGGTGCTTTCGGCAGTGGACAAGGGTCAACATGGGCACCCTGACTGGTCTGCGGCTACGCAGCCCCATGCACAACAAACTGCGATGCGCTGTGTGTTCTGACACCTTTCTATCAGAACCAGCATTCATTTTTTCAGCAATTTGAGCTACAGTAGCTTGTCTGTTGGATTGGACCACATGGGCCAGCCTTCGCTCCCCACGTGCATCAATGAGCCTTGGCCTCCCATGACCCTGTCGCTGTTTCACTGCTTTTCCTTCCTTGGACCACTTTTGATAAGTACTGACCACTGCAGGTGGGAACACCCCACAAGAGCTGTAGTTTTGGAGATGCTCTGACCCAGTTGTCAAGCCATCGCAATGTGGCCCTTGTCAAAGACTTTCAAATCCTTATGCTTGCTCATTTTCCCTGCTTCTAACACATCAACTTTGAGAACAAAACTTTGAGGAAAAATGTTCACTTGCTGCCTAATATATGCCTCCCACTGACAGGTACCATGATAACGAGAAAACCAGTTTTATTCACTTCACCTGTCAGTGGCCATAATGTTATGGCTGATCGGTGTACATCAAAGGTGTAGAATAGCGGTCATGGAAGGCATTATCTGTTCCTAGATTTCCAGAAACTTCTGCTCTAACAATTGAATTTTCCAATCAGTTACTTGACCCTGCATTTTAGCTACAGAATATTTACTGATAATGTCATTAATTATAGCTAAAGAGTGTTCTTCTGTCTTAATGTAAAATGTGAAACTTTTGTCTAATTTACAAGTGATCAAACTCTGGTATGTATCATTAATTAGGTAAATTAGACAGGTAATTGGTGTAACAAACTGGCATGAAATCCAGAAATGGATCTGGCCCTGCAGGAATGGGGTCACTTACCCTTGATTTAAATGTTAATATAGGTAAACTTTGCTAAATGGGAACATGCAGAATGCAATTTCTTTGCATCCCTGATGCTAATTATTATATATCTTTAAAATAAACCTCTGCTCTTTTAATAAATGTTCCTTATGTCACTGATTAGGCAACTGCAAACAATTTGAACAGTAAAAAGACTTCTGTGACTGTTGTTATTTTGTTTTATATTATCTATAAAAATCGGGATTGGAATTTTCCAGGAGCCTTCCTTTTAGCAGGAGGTCTGGAGACATAATGCCAGATGAGCGTATGGCCAAAAACAAGAGCAAACCAAGCGTTACCTTTCACTGTTTCCAAAGGTCAAAAAACAAATACATGCCTGGATTACAACTATCGGTCTAATGTCACTATCTAAACACGTATGCCTCTGTCCGCATCACTTCACCTCCAACTATGTTTTAGGGATAAGGAGTTGCCAGTGAACTTGTGGGATCCAGAAAATGAAAGAAAACGAAGCCAGGAGTTATCCCCATTGTATTTCCTCATAAACAACCGTCTTTGTGGTCATGACACAAGAATTAGGCCAGTGGTAAAAACACAAAGGGGGAAGCAATGAAAATGTTAATTGTGTTTTAAAAAAATAATAAAAAGCCACAAAAATGTTTTTACTGCTCAAACGGTTTTAATCATGGTCTAATTAGTGAAACAAGTAACATTTGTTCGAACAGCAGAGGGTTCCTTGGATAAACCTGCTCCTTAACCTTTTCAAGTTCAGCAAAAGTGTATTTCCAAAGGCAAGTAAAATTATCATAATTTTTAAAACAAATATTACATATAAGGAATAAAAATGCTGGTTTGTACTTCGGCTGTGGGTTTTGGAGTGGGTTTTTGAGTCCTACCCTTAATATTACTTCCCATGGATGGAGGTCCGCATTGGCTTGACAATAATCATCTTGGCTTCACAGGGGAAGAATAGCGGGTAAGGTAGTTAAAAGCCTCAGCCTCATTGTTCTCTAGTGCCCTCTTCTGGCCAGCCAGTCTCCTGCAAGATCTGTGAACTGATCATATGTAGACTTTGTGCTCCTTTAGCTCAACTCCAGTGGGAAAAAGGAGGAGAGGTAAAATGTCCTTGTACAAATGCCAACAAACAAATATGTGTATTTTATGAAAAGGTTTTTTATTCTCCCATATGAGTATTAATTTTACATTTTGGAAAGATTTTAGTGGTTTTTGTTATGAAATTTCTACATTTTACCAGCCTGAAAACAAACCACTTGAATTTGTGGTCACCTTAATTCTCATGGTTAAATTATATACCTCAACCAAAATCTAAATTAACTACCACCATGCCAAATCTTACAATGTTTTACACAAGAGTTGACCTTCTCTGTTGATACATTAAAATGATGAAATAAGATGAACAGTAATTATTTAATATATTATCAAACCCAATCATTCTGTTCTAAAATACCAAGTATGTGATCCCTTATTATATTATTATTATTCCCATATTATTTCAAACAATTTATCTGGGGTCTATGCTGCCCCATGCACCTCTTGTATTTTATTTTAAATATGTACTGCTCAGTGTATTCCTAATTTTGTATATTGTTACATTTGTGTAAATAATATTCATAACAATAAAAAATGATTCCCTTACTCAGGAAGGTTGATTTCTTTCTGAATGGCCATTCATTTCTCTTGTTTTCTGGTGGGACTGGTAAGAGGTGTCACTTTCAAATACATTAAAACAACTGCTCAACTTGTTTTCAAATGCATTTGCCAACTTTATATTTGTAAATAATATGAATTGTTAAAATAGTTTTTAAAAAGTATCTCAAATAAATGAGATGCTTTCATCAAAAATAACTTGTTTCCCTTCCTGTTGTAACAAAAAGGTCTTGCTGACTGCAAACTGAATGTAAAACCAAAATAAAACACTGAATAGTGATGGACAAGTTGGAGATCTTGGGATACGATCATTGTGCCACCAGAGGGCGTAGTTTCACCTTACAATCAATTAGTCAGCAATACATGGGAATTGAGTTCGCATTGAAAGCCGGAGGATAAATCCGAAACACTGAAAAGCAACATACATGCCGTTGACTGTAATTCTGTCTGCCCTGTGTTCCGTTGTTCTTCTTTCTCCTCTTAGCCTACATGTTTAATACATCATCCTTTAAACGCTTTTAAGTCAGTCTGAATCAGAGCATCATCCAAATTAAAACAACCTTTTACATGTGATTTGTTAAATTAGTCGCAGTTCTATTAAGCACCTATAAACGGAATATCTTATATGCGAAATTGACACTGGTTGCTGTAAAAGTGCATGGATGTAGTCATGTGCATTGGATAAAGGTTGAAAATGAAAAATAGTACGCCCTATGCCTCCACCCAAAATGCACACATCCGGGCATTCAAACGTCACCGGGTCACTCCGAGAAACTGGCTTGGGAGAAAGACAGGCACGGTGGTAATGAAATAGCCCTAGAAATGCGAGCGAGTAGGGAAGCGCCTCTCGTTAACGTTCAAATTAAGACCCGCATTACTCAGGAACGGCTTTGAAAAAAAAGAAGAAAAAAACTGGACAAATATCACCCACGCATAGGAAGAAATTAAGAAATCAAAAGTTTAATTAAGTGAAAGCTTTCGACGGAGGACCTAATTCCATTTGGGAAGCCTGACGTGACGGGCAGTGTCAGTTTGCGCTGTCACACCAGAAACAGGTTACATTAATACTGTTCAAAAGGGCTGGCCTTCTTCTTCAGTTGGGATCATTTTACTCTATTTGGAAAGGACGTCTTTTGGGGAAACAATTATATGTAGTTAACGGCTTCTTGGATTCTGAAGAAGGTAAGATCATTAAAAAAAATAGTGAATCTACAAGGTAGCTAGAGCAAGCCTCTCCTAGCTTTAGCTAGCTACCCTGAGCGGAAAATTCCACACATAGCTAACGCTAGCTAAACCAGCATGCCTGTCAACCCAAAACTTGCCACCTTGCTTTTGTCACAAAACGTATCTTCGGCCCTCAACTCTACTGGATTAAGCAAGATACTTAACAACTTGGCTAAAGTTACCCTATTAGCAAATGATCATTGTGCATTAACTAGCTATTTTGCTAGTCAGCTAAATGGAAATGTTATCTGGCTAAAGTCAATCATCTAGACATGTTTTACTACCTACCGTTACAGTCGACTAACTCGGACAATTGCCAAGTTAATGCTAATTTAACTAGTTCTCATTAACATCTAAACGTTACTTTCATATTTTTATTTGTTAATCTACTTGCCTAACAGTAGCTAGATAGCTGAACAGTCCCAGATACACTTTCATGTTTTCAGATCTAACGTTGGCTAGCTATCTGAACAGCTAGTCAACGTTGGAGTTAGGTGTGTTCAGTAGACATTCACCTTCAGTTCCAAACTTAGCCAACGATTGCTAAAAAACCAAATCTGCAGATCACTGACAAGTAGATTTTGAAAGTTTTTTTTTTTTTAGATCCTTGATAAAAACATGTTTACACTTTGTTCATTGTTCAGTGACATGCCAAGAGCTACCCCAAGCTCACTCTGGCTAACTTACATTATTCGGCTAACAATAAAATGTTAAAAAGCTAGCTAGCTACCTAATATTTTTCCTTCTTCCACCAACTTGTGATCGAATTTAAGTGGGGTGATGTTAACCGGTTGAACATTGATAGCTAACCAACGGTGCTAGCAGTGCATACAACGTCAACCCAGCACTTGAAATAAACAAAACAATGGCACTGACCACAACAATACTTTGATTGAACATGACATACTAGTAGTTTTCACTGGAAAGAGGCGTGGGTTTAAACCAGTTGTCACCATCCTACGTGCTTCGCACCATTATAATTTGAACTTTAAGGTTTTGCTTGCGGTACATCGAAATTAGGTTCGATTTTTATCCAGAATGTATTTTTGATCTGGCGGGCGCTCATCCAGATGGACTTGGAATTGCAATGATGCTTGCTGAGGACATCACTGGAGAATAGGCCCTAGTTGATTACAGAATAGTAAGGATGTCCGATAGATATACGTATGGACTCCAGGGTGGGAAAACTTTAAAATGTGCATATTGCAGTGTAAGGACAGAACAGACAATGGCCTGTCGTTTTTAAACAAGGCATCGTCTCATTAAGCCAGTACCCCAGTGATGTCAAACAAGATTGCCTAATTTAATACCAATAACATTGCATAAGGCATATCCGAAGCCAGGATGAATCATAACAAAGCAAAACAACAATACACAATACATCGTCAATAAAACGAAAAGGAAAAATGTTTTTGCTTCAGCGGATCAGTTGCTGGATTTATGCCGTGTCTCATTGAAATGATTCTATCCAGGTATCCTGGATTATCATTTTGGTACAAGCCATTCAACAGGGTAGGATAACTACATTTTGATAAGCTGTGTTGGGTAATAACTTGGGGTTTTTGGTGATCACGAAACAAACTTTGTATCTAGTCCACCTTATTTTCATAGCAGCACATTTTAGACCTGTACTGCATTGCAGGCTAAAGGTATCCTGGATGTAAGTTTGATAGCGACACTTTATGACTGCAGGTCTATGATGATAATGTATTTGGAATTCAAATTTAACATGCTGACTGTTGACATAGTAATGTACAGGAGCAGTAACCAATTTCTGACACTGCTGGTGTGAGGAAGAACTAAACTACACATCACAGCAGCGAGTGCCTTATCCATGAGAATATATGAATAATAATTCGAGTACAAGATACCAGGATGTCCTCAATGCTCAAAATTTGTGTTTTCCAAATTACAAATTGACAGTGGTTTCTAGATTTGCCAAATATAGCCTAAATTTAGGAACCATGAAAAAGCAAAACCTGCAAGCAATAAAGTTACTTTATTGATCGCATAAGGAATTTTCATCAATATTAAAAAAAAAAAAAAAAAAGAGTAAATGTGTACCTCTATGAATATTCTCTATAGTGGTCTTATAGTGCTGCTTAAGTTTCTAGGTTTTTCTAGGTTATTGCAGCCTATCTCAGTTGAATAGAGCAGACAATCTATGCAGCTGTAGTTTCAACTGTACATAACCCTTCATGGTGTATTTGTATTACCAGATTAAAAATGTAACGTGGCACAGAATAGCAGTATGTTCTGTAAAGCAGACATTTAGATTTCTTGCATCTGCAATTAATTGTTATGATGGCCAAATTAGCGCTTTCTTACCCTTCCTTTAATACCCCTTTCACCAGTTGTTAATTTGTATCTTTTACATCTTCGAAGCTTTGCCACATGCACACAGCAAGCTCGACTGAACAAGCTGGCTTTCGCTTAGTCGGATCATATAGTTACTTAACAGGTGTCCTGAAACAAAATAAGATTGACTTGCGTTATCCTGTTAATGGACGCCAGTTAATGTGGGGTAAGCCTGAATTTGCCCAGCCAGTTTTGAGAAGCACCCCCTCTAGTCTTTGCTGTGGAGTTTTCTTACGTTGAAAATGTTAATATCACGACCCTGTATTCATTCAAGCAATGAGTTAGCGATTAGGTTGCGATTTCTCCCTATATATTAATGTATTCCCCTTGCATATATGTCATCTGTTAAGGGGAGGGGAAGTTTTCCCCACGGAAAGGACCACAGTGGCTACAGACTCCTTATAGTCAACCCTCTAAACATGGACTACTTTGTGTTTATTTCTTTCCTCCGCCTTCACCTTCTGCTTCTGCATATTTGCCTCGCTGATTACATCATAAAAATGCTCAAGTCAAGTAGAGTTATGAAATCTCCTCAAATACCAGTATGAAACAGAAACATCTTTGCAGATCTGCAGAACAATAACATCATGTTGTCGTAGTCCGTTGCAGGACATGCAGGAGGTGACATGGTTCTTGGATGTGGAACTATGGTGCTATTTCAGGGAACAGAATATGTTCAAAGAAACGTGAGACACTGTACAGAATTTTGAGGTGCTCCGTTTCTGTTTATTGCCTATCATTGCATGTGTAAATGAAATGTCGTTCTTTTTGGAGTCAGTTGGCATTCATTACTACAAGGTGGGCCATAAAACCATGAAGCTAGTTTCTGCCTTAGTTTGCATTAACACTACAACTCCCATAGTGCCTCACATCGTGGAGGGTTGGTCGGGAGTGTCTCTTTGACATGAGCAGCTGTCTGTGAACTGTGATCTGTCAGTCTTTCCAGGGCATTTGGCTCTCAGTATGACTTTGCAGAAGTGGTTAGTTAGCCAGCCAGCTTTTAAGCGTCCTCAAAAATATCTTTGCTTTTAGTTACACATGTTCGCTAGCCAGATATGATGTGGTGCTCTGTATCCTGGTTCACAAACTACAAACAAGCAGAAATGCAAGAAGGATGGCCTCCTACAGCAGTTAATAAGGAGTCTTTACCTCACCGTTGCTTGTTTCTGTGAAAAAGCTGCAACACATAGAATATATATATATTATGTCCTCTTATGTAAAGTAGCTACAGTCAGTATGTTGAGTTACAGTACCTGTGCCAGTATATGACTGGAAGCGTGACCTGTCAAATGAAGAGTAATAGACAGTGTCCTTGGTCCAGGGTGCCATTGATTGAACACACATTAACAGTTGATTACCCTAGCGATGCTAAGTATTTTATACATCTGTTCGTTTCTACCAAGGTTTCCGTTAGTTACATGCTAAAATAACTAGTTTGCTAGGTTCAGGCACATAAAATAAAATGAACATTTGAAGGATAACCAGGCACATTACGACAAGGTCTGTGCCTTGAAGTTGATCTGTGTGACTGTTTGTATCATCTGTAAGATGCATTCTGACTGTCACTTGCTTAGCACCTGTCAGACATCAACACCAGCAGTGCACAACAAATCAAATTCTCTCTTGACCTTGATCCAGACTGCTACACAGTGAAAATGCTGTATGATTACCAGATAAACATGATTATAAATGCTATAAATCATAAAATTCATGGATCTTTCAGCAGTGTTGCTTACTGTCCAACCTTTACCTACTGTCTTCTGCTGTCTGGTCACCATTGCAGGTGACAATTCAGGGGCAAATGAGAATTGACATTGAATGAAAATGAATGTCAGAAATGCAGTTAACAAACCTGTTTTGTTGCAAATCGACTGCTTTTAAATTACCATGTGTATTGGCAACTTATTCAGCTGTTTTTAGGTGACAGTTCGTCCAGACATGATCAGTTGACAAACCAAATCTGGTATTGCAAACATACAGATTTTAAAAAGCCATGTGAAGTCATTTCATTGGTAAATTCAGCACTGTTTATATCTGACATATTCAACTATTACTTTATTATATAAAAGGGATGTTCCTGATATTTTGGCAATGAAGCCATTTTGTTAAGCTTTCACAGGAATGAAGAAACCTGCCATTATCATTTTAATTTTGTTCTTTGGCCTCCGGAGAACTCTCAGGAACAAAGCATCGGACCGCCTTAGCACAATGAAAGGAAGTCTATGGGAAGTTCCGGGAACAGCTACCTAGCTTCAATCAAAAGTGAGGAAATGTTCTGTCTTCCCATGAGACCTAATATTCAAGCCTTAGTTTTGTAAACAAAAGCTCTCGGCTCTGCTTCAGACAGCTGGTCTACCGGCTCCTCTGATTCATCCTCCCGCTTTGGCCTTTAAGCTTCCAAACTGTACAAGGTACTCATCAGTGTATTCAGGCAGACTCTCAAATTCTGGCCAATTAGTTGAACTAATTTGAATGCAACAATGGAGCTACTAGAGCAGTAAACAAAGCTTATTGGAGGAACCGTTACTTCACAAGCCTTACCTCAAACACCTGGAAGTTTTCCTCACTTCAGATTAGAGAACCTGCCACAGCATTTCATTCATATCAGTTTTGGGCGATTACACTTTTTCTGTGGTGTAAACGTTGTGAAACAATGCAATCCAACATGCACAGTCTATTTAACCAAAGCTATCGAGTTTTGTTTGAAATATTTTATTTTTGAAACATTTTTTTTGCAATATACATGTTTCTTTCCCACTTTTCCTCATTCCCACCCTCACAAATGAAACACTAGAACCTCCAACAAATATAATGACATATTGCTATTTGTATTGCCATGAACTATTATCAGAATAAATGTTCTGCTTACAAAATATTGAAATATTGAAATGCTGTTCATTTTTAATAATGTTTTTTACAGAATTAGCAAGTTAGCTATTTCATCTTTAACAAGCAATGGTTTGCAGTATTTGCTTAGTAAAGTCAAAATAAATTGACCCACAGCCATCAGACCACTTACTTTTTTAAACTTAGCTTGAAAAGATTTTTGCATATTATATGTCATATTGCCGAAATAACATATTGTACCATAGAAACATCTGTTTGGTCGAACGGCAGTAGTAAACAGTGACAGATAGTCTAACAGGAAGGGGTTTGTCATGATGGTTTGCACCCTTAGCAGGCTGTGGTTTGCACTTGTACAAATTCCGCTGAACCTCACCCCTGTTGTGGTTTTTGTCACGTTTACGTCACCCCAGGCCTGTTCCTTTTTTTCGTGTGATACTCAGGGCTGTTAAAATGGGCTGATAGGAAGAAAACATTTCTTTTTTGATTTAATGAGCTCAGGAATTTTCTTTTTCGAAATACATGGAACAGTGCTGCAGTGGATAGCCTTTTGTCCAACAGTGAGTCACAAAATTAATGTAGCATTGTAGCATTATATAGACTGAAAATGGTATCCTTGGGCTATGTATTACATCGCTATACATTGTCTTCATTGGATATAACTCTTCAAAAATCTGATGCATAGTTTTCTATATTTATTAATGTGTTATCTGCATGTATTATAATGATCTACCACTTCAGGGTGCCATTTATATACAACTTGAACTGAGGGAATGCAGAAAATTCTAAAATGGAAGGTTTTGTACTTATTTTTTATACCCAAATCTATGCCAAGTCCAGTTTAGTGGAAACATGTATCCATGTTTACTGTTAAATATTAGTGTATAACAGTTTCCAACTCAGGGGTGCGGTGTGGTATCCAGGCTCCTCCGAACTGGAAGTGTTGTCTGTTTGGTGTATGTCCCCTTCACTCACTATAAACGCAGTGGCATTTTTGTCGTTTCCGTATCTGAAAATAGCCACGGCCAGCCAGCAAGTGGGTTATTTTCGGATTATAGGATTTTGAGTGACCACAACATCTGATCGTTTATGAATTATCAGAATTAAGTTTGACAAAGGCCAGGCGAGCTTTTCTTGCTGACAGGGCGAAAAGCTCGCCCTCCATCATGAATTAGCGCTCCCATACAGTTATGATAGCTGTAAAAATTGGTATAATGAAAAGTAAGTGAAGATTATGCTGAGAGCGCGGCAGTCTCAGCCCTCATTATTGCCTCTGATGGTTTTCTGCAGTATTTGCATGTTTTTCAACGATCACACAATTGTTCATTACTGAGAATATAGCCTGAATCATCAGTGACATTAGCTTTGTCATAAGCTGAATTAGGAGGCAAATGATACACTCATCATTTTCAACCTGTCCCTGCATTTAAAAATGAATGTATTTATAATGACTCGATGTTCTCAATGTGGGGATCCGTTGTAACAAGACTAGCTCATCGCAGTCCAAGAAGGATTCTTTTTGAAAAGCGATTTGCAAAATGAGAGTTGATCTGGGTTTAGAACGAGTGTTTTAAGTGACGTGGGTTGTTTGTGTCTCTTTCTGCAGAGTTCTGTGGGCAGCAGGTTTGTTTGGCCGCCGCGACCTGATTGGAAGGGAGAATAGCGAGAGGACATGGGGACGCCGGGGTCTGGCAGGAAGCGCGCTCCTGTCAAGGACAGGTTTTCTGCTGAGGATGAGGCTCTGAGCAGCATCGCCAGGGAGGTAAGTGCTTCGCTCTCCAAACTCCACCAACGCTCTGCAACACACATTGGGTTACATTGGTCAAAGCCATTAGCAAATGCTAAAATGTTTGAAACATGCAAATTCAGTGACCTGATTTGTGATTGGAGCAAACAAGCCACTTCACCCAATCACATCGTCTGAGACATTTTACACCAGCTAAACAGTTTTGCGCATGCTAAAGTAAATACTTCAATGCTCTAGTAAATAAGGCAGTTGTTTCTGTAATGCTGAACACTGTGCTCAGTGCGAGTGACCATGCACAGATTTTGGACAGCTCCACATACATACACTCGTGCTCATATACTCATGGTCACACACATACACAGAGAAACGGACATGGATTGTACAGAATTTGGAGTTGGTTTGATGTTGCACTGTGTATAGGTAATACCACTGTAATATCTAGGCTACAGCGTAGCACTGTATTGGTTGATGATGCCATTGACAATGAAGGTTGTAATTTTGAGTATTTTCGTTTAGCCTTTCGTTTAGGGGCTTGACTAAAAAAGATCGGGCCTGGAAGTGCAGCTTTGAAAAAGATCATTAAATGAGGGTGTAAAGATGTAAAGTGTAAATGTACCTCAGTGTAAACTGAACTACGGGGTTGAAAGGTTAAAACGACAGTTATAACTTGCTAGCCTACATGGAGGGACTGTGCAGTCAACTGCTTGTTCTCAGTTTGCCGTGGATAATTTGTGAAGTCACACTTATGTTGCGAATGTGAAAGTCATTTGTATTTAATTATGTTTTTCAGTTATACATGAAATCCCTTGTAATTCTAAATTGTAAAATTGGACTTGTCCGTACAGCAGCCTTTTGTGTTTTGATTACTACATTGCCTGATCATGAAAGGACCGATGAAGTCCCCTCATTGTTTTTTGGGAAAAACCTGAAAACTGATTATTTAGAATAAGAGAATCAAATAAGTTGTTTTTGGCGGAAGCTTTTATGCAAATGTATTGTTTAAGGTTTCCATTTACAAATGACAACCCATTGTATGAGACATTTGTCTGCCCATAATCTACGACCTGTTTATTAAAAAAGAGAGGAAGTTAGCTGAAATATGAGTTTCTTGAAATTCAGACTAACCGCTGACATTTTGTAGGAGTCAGTTTCTGTGGCACTGTATTTTAATGGTTCGAAAGCTGGGTTTGATTCTTTGATTCAGGTGGGCCCCTGGTATTGTATCATATATGTTCTTCACCTAAGCTACTTCAACGAAACATCTAGCTGTGTCTATTTACAGACAGCTCTAAGGTGCATGAGTGAAGGAACACAGCATGTTACTTACATCTGCAGTGCATGATGGTTTGTAAGCATTACACGTATGTGGTAAAAGTTTCGAGACTCAATTAGTTCTAGTTTCTGCATTTTTCAAGATATCGACGCCACAAGTTAGGTCTTGTGCAGAATGAGACATCCTGTGATTCAGACCATGTTTCAGGCTATTGCGATAAATGCAGGTGTAGCTGCAGTAATGTGAATGCAAACATCTGTATTAGTCGGTTCTGTTGGCGTGCCATTCTGCCATATATACGTGTGTCATCTTTCACATACAATTCTTTTAACATTAGCATCATCCAGATGGTTTCTGGTGGTTTTTTTGTATGTTCAAAGGTTAACAACCATGTAAAATCTAAGAATCTATAAATTATAAGCACTTGAGGTCAAGGGAGTCAGAAGGTTAAGGGTTATGGCCTTTCAAAGTTTGCATTTTCGTTCATTTGCTGTGCACCATTCGGCCAAACGACATCATATTGTTATGACCTGCTAGACATATTCCTCCACAGATATGTCAAGTTTGGTGAATGCTTGAGCATGCATGTGGATTTTTCAGACATTTTTTCTCCAAAGTTGTTCCATGTGACTATTACCTTATAAATGCAATACCTGACTAGGCGTATTTGTTTTATTGTATACAAACTTCATTTAATGACACATATACATTCAGATCAATCATAACTGAATGGGCAATGCCAGGTAATCACTACTCAGACCCACAGTAATAATATAACTGTACAAAAACATCAGGGATCCAGTTGTTTTGCGCTGAAGGAAATAGGTAACCTATATAGTATCTACATCATTTTTATTTCTTTTTTTTTTTACCCAAATATTGTACCACTGCTTCAGAAATGTTTTAATCACACAGATACGTTTTACATCATTTTATATCTTTAAAAGTAGATTCCGGATCTCCATAAAATCACGTTAAATAAATACTTGTTTATACCGATCATTTCTAACCTTGTCCCTCAGAAACATTGAATTTATTAGTAAATGATAGAGATGTAAGTATGTGCTAAAAACAACATGATTTATCAGAATTGAAGTAGCTAAAAAATCTTCCTGGCCATCTAAGGCATAAGTCAAGAGGGTATACTGTATATCACTGTACTTTGTGTAGCCTGCTATGTGGAAATACAGGTTCCAGTCTGCAGTGGTGTGTCCCTGGTATGGAGAATGTCGGTGGCTCTGGATGGCTTGTGAATTGACTGAGAGCGATTCTGTCAGAAAGCGCGCCGGGGAGAAACCAGTACAGACTTGTGCGTCGCTGTCACTCACAGCAGTCATGTTTTTGCGTGTTCCCCGAATGCAGGCTTTTATTGCCCACAGGGCTTTTGCTGCAGCTAGACTGCATTCCATTTTACCTCCCTACTATCCTGCTGTTTTGTTATGTCTGTTCGGCAGGTTGTTTTTCTGACTACCGAAAACAGTTGGGTAAATAAAATTTTGAATGAAATGTTTGGAGGAATAGATGATATTCCCGTTTCAGGCACAGATTACAACTAATGTTTATTTACATTTTGTGACATCGAAATGTGACTTTTCTTGGTGAAAACGATGAAAATGAAAGCAAAGTTTGGGTTTCAGCAGCACACAGGTCATAGGTTACAGGTCTTTTAGTGACTCTATATGGGACTGAAAGTACATTAAAATTCCAATTGGAATGGTATATTTTTTTGTAATGCTTTTAGATAAGTCAAAAATGATCCCTTATATGCTAACTTTGAAAGCTAGTGGAAGTGGAGGGTTATCAAGGGAACATCAGTTTTGGAGGTTGCACATATGAACTGATAAAATATATGGGGTTCTTCTCTGAACATACAAACATTAAAATGCTTAAAATGTTTGAAATTTTTAAAATCATTATGAATTGTGTTTCCTGTCGAGCACCCCTCAGTGGCTACTACTGGTTGCATGACCTTTGTGTATGGAGAAGACTCGTAGAATTCTCAGGCATTAACATATTACACATAAAATAGTTCTAATACAGAAAAGATTAAAACTCATTGGAGTACACGCTTAAAAACCATCTGGATATATTGATGGATGACAAGTAAGAAAAGAAATCTTGTGACCTAAGCCGTAACATACATTATACCATGCTGTTATTTGATTTGTAAGATGTAAGCTTGTTTCGTGTAGTTGGCTCCTCAAAACCAGCAACTCTTAGCGAACGTAAAAGTATACTTTTGCACTAGCTTGTCTTTAGCCCTAATTTGCTGATCATGTTTGAGATAAGAGGAAAAATCTTGAAGGTACTCTGCAGATTAAGGATTCACCAGCACTATGGCAAATGAAATAGCTTTATTACGGTCTTTCTTGAATTGCGAACAAGGTGCTACACAGCTTTAAGGACCCAAGAACCGTAACTCTGTTTTCCCCATTTCTGTACCAATAGCACTATTGTCTCGTATCACTCCTATAGCCACCAAACAGAGGCAGCGCGACAGAAGCATGTGCTTTCCACTGATACTCTTGCCCACGAGCTAGCGACTATTTTTGCACACAGAACCACCCCGCATTCTGCTGGAAGACAGAGTGCCGATCAGAAGACAGGCGCATCTCTCGTTTACGACAGCTTGTAGCCTGTAGGTACCGAGGGAGCGGCCAGGCAGCACTGATGTAGCAGTAGCCAGAGCAATGGTGGATTCTTTGCCTGCCAGTTCTTCTGTGGACTTCAGCACTTAGTTTGCCAATAATACAGTGGGGGATTCAAAGTTGTGGCTAGCGTCTTAAACCGACTGAGCTTCTCCCTAAGTCCAGCTTAAGTCCATATTTTAATTGCACTAAGTTTGCTTAAAGACATTTTAAAACGACCGAATCTCCTCTTACTAATCCACTGATGCCCCCTTTCTCGGTTTGGCTTCAGCAAGCTTGCCATTTGTTTTAGATTTCTTAGAAACGTAAATTGCCAACACATTTGGACAAGAGAGGCTCAAAGCTTCTTTTATTTTGCAATCATTGGACACTTGTGTACAACTCCAAGAGTTACATGCGTTTTGTGAAGTAGTGTGAAAGAATGAGGTATCTTGACACCCGAAATGGACGGAGCTACCATGTATTACCAGTAACTCATTGGTTTGAGCTTCTGTATCAGTGTTTTTGGTGAAGTGTCTGAGGTGCTTGTTTGTAACTCAATACTGAGTTGCGTGTAATTGTGCATCGGGCTGCTTGCACTTCCTGTGCCTACATTGCCGAATGGGAGGGCCTTGTGGTGTTGGTCAATCAGTCCTACATCCCCCACAAATGGAAAGCGAAAAAGTAACTAAACATCATCCCCAGACGATGAATAACTCCAAAAAATGCATGTTTACTACAAAAACATTCGGTCGGAACCTTGGCTGAGAACCCATCTTCTGTCAGGCTCGTTACTGTATTTCTTCCAGGAATACAGTATTGCAAATAGCAGCGAGCGTTGTCGAAGGATCGTTTTAGGAAGCTCGGAGTAACTGAAGAGAAACTGATATTAGTCAGGGCTGTTATTAGAGGAAATGTAAGTGAACTGTTTCCCGTAGATACAGCCCGTAAATAGCTTCGCTCCAACTTGCAAACTGCGCAACCGTGCAGAGCACCATAATAAGGGATGGCTTGATTACTGGGATGATGAACACTCAAGTTTTAGTGCAGTTCCTTTCAGCGTTTTAAAATCAATACTCACATATATGCTGTTATGTAAGCTTTCACAATTTTCAAACCATTCAGCAGTTGCTGGGGAAATCAATGTGCAAAAATGGTATAGTGCTAGGAATTAACAAGTATTTAATGCACTGGGTACTGAGGCAGCGAGCCGTAGAATGGTTAAGGAGCTCAACTTCCAACTCAAAGGTGGTGGGTTCAATGCCTAGGTAAGGAACTGCTGTTTCATCCTTGAGCAACGTGCAAAACCCATATTACTTCAGTAAGTCACTGGGTTTTGGTAAGAGCACCATGTACTATGAATGTATTTGCTCTAAGTTTCATGTGTTTATGGTTTTAAAGGAATTAAAAAGTTTTGTTTGTTATAATGGAAACGATTCAGTAAAATTCAGTTGGAAAAGTACTTATTTTATTTGCTTTTTGTGTTGCCATTATTGCAGATGGTAAAGTGTTCACATCGACAGTTCTGTTTGGGCAGTATTTAAGAAATTTCTAGATTTATGCATAACAGATGGAACAAAATAGGTCAACAGCTCCACTGCAAAAGATAAAAATAAAGTCCCACAAGTGCCGTTGCGGACGGTCACCTGCCACAGAAAAGTGAAACTGAAACTTCAGACGCTTATTCCCTAGCTGAAAGGGGTCTGAATCACTGGTCAAGCAGCTGAAACGTTTAAAGCAGACGCTACAATAACCGACGGGAGTTTTGTATGTTTGGTGCCATTGACGTGCTGTGTGAAAATTGCACTTCCTTTGGCACTCTTATTGCAGGACTCCACTCTGGGCCTGCAGCTTTAAAATGGTTGATTAGGTCACACTGTAGTCAAAGCAAACATGCTAACTGTTCTAACGGCTGAGTCACCAGACCCACCGGTGGCTGGCCTGTATGACTCACACACACACACACACACACACACACAAGCAGAACAAAACTCTCCCTTCACATCCCCGGCAGACCCAGCCTAAACTGTCCCTGAAACGTTATGGCTCTGTAAGCTCCTCCCCCCAAACCCCCCCCGCCCCCACCCCCCGCCCCCTTCCCAGTGTCATCTTCCCTGATATCCCAGCCAAGCAGTTAAATCATGGTACACTCATCGTCCATTGCCAGCTCAGACAACTCAGAGCAGATGATTCGATTTCAGCCCTGCTGCTACTCAGTAGAGACCAGCGTAAGATGGCATAAAGACCTCAGGGATCCAAGAATTTGACCCCGCAATATCATAACCCCCATCTGGAGTTGGACGGTAGTGTGGTTGTTTACTGGTCAGATACTGACTCAAATACCAGGACCTGGAAAAGTGACTGTACTAGCTGCTTATCCACTGACGGTATCTAAGACAGTTGGAAACCAGGCAGACAGCTGTAAGGGATCTTCATGTTTCCGTTATATGTCCAGGGTTCTTCCCAAAGAATGATAAGGTGAAGCTATGAAGTGCAGCGTAATAGTAGTTGTGCTTGCTGATCTGGAACAAAATGGTGTTTTTCAATGCGGTGGTCATGTTAGCGGTTTTTAATTCGCAGTTTACACACGCGGTATGGCAGATTCGCACCTGCAAATGCGGATGCTGTATTTATCGCAGTTCCACTTTCAGGTTTCAGAGAAATAATGTGTCACCTTGTAAAATTAATTTTGGAGAGGCCGCTTTTATCTGTTCCAGATTAAATTCAGACGTCTATTGCGGACAAAAATAAGGGCAGGCCGTTAGCTCAGAAAGAGGAAGGGCTGGCCGCTATAAGCTGCTGACAGAAGAGTGGCCTGTACACAGTCTCTGATTCACCCCGAGCTCTATAGCACTGACAGTATTGTGTCATTGTACCCAATGGTGTTGCTATAGCAGGTGACCGGAAATGCAGACTTTGATATGTTAGACTGTAACTCGTTCATTTACAGTCACATAAGCAAAATCCTTGTGTTCCTCTCCTCTCAAAGGACAAATATTTATGATTTATATGTTCTCTTTCCACTCACATTTTCGATAATGGCCGCCATGGCAGTTTTGTCAACCTCCAGCGGTGTATATAAAATGTTTTTGATGTCATGTAGTGAAATAGGTGTTAGTATCATGATTCAATATCGACATGCAATGTAATTTTATTTTTTTACTGCTGCAAAGATTCAATAACATTCAAAATATTGTTTGAGGATTTTGATAAATCGACTTAGTGTTATCAAAAATTCGTAATAAAATTCCAATGTGTAATTCAACTGACTTTCTCTCTCCATTTATATTCCACAAATGAGCTAAAATCAGAGATATTAAGATATCTTATCTCTGGTCACTCCGTTTCAAAAAGGAAATTATGAATCATGTTTTTCGCAGTGGAGAGCATAGCCAGTTCCTATCTCCTCTGTTCTCTGTGTACTGAATAAACTGCCGCACACAGTTATTTAGTTTTCTTTGTTCATTAATAAACATTACGCAGCATATGCAGGGATTGACAGGGATTGTTGCACAGTTTGGTGTGGCTTATCGATGTCAGGTATGTTTGATTTTACTGTAATAGTCAATTACTGAGGCTATAGAATAAATTGCACCTAACTTAAGGAACTTTAACTCTTTTATTAATAGAAAGACAACATAGGGAAGCTAATAATTACAATAATAATGTCTTGTAAGTAAGGCCTAGCATTTGAACATTTGGTCTGTTGTGCTTGATAAACATGTAGTTGATAATGTAGTGTCATGGGCTGCTCACAATTTGTTACGTATCATGTTTGGAAATTACATGGTGGTTGTCGTGACTGTATGTGGTATATTTTGTGTCTCACCCTAACTTCGGTGTGGTGCAGTCAGCTGGCACACCGAGCATGTCATGTTGATAGGTCAGAATGTCAGGGCTCAGCTGTGCCGGTGGGCCAGACAGGTCACACAGCACAGCGAGCCCCAGCTGTGTCACCGCACCGAGCGGGTCTTATTAATAGAACAGCACGGCGAGGCGAGCCTGTGCCGGGTTCGACGAGCAGACCGTGTGACCGTCGGCCAGCACGACAGGTGCGCGACGCAGACGCGCAGTCGTCTGCCCTCCGGATCTGTCTCGATCCATCCCTGTGTTTTTCTAACCACCATATCATTTTTTCAGGTACCTTTTGACTTTCTAGTGCAGTGCTGTCCATGTTAATCGGCTCAGGAACTGAATGACCCGAGCTGAGGTGGTTGGCAAGGTTTCTGTTGTAGAAGAGTTGCTGTCTCAGTGGAACTCTCCTGGTAAAATTGAAGGTTAAATGTAAAAAAAAAAAAAAAAAAGAAATAACCTTTCTCACCGCATTTTTACTCATCATGGTCATGGTGAATTTTGAGTTGTTCTCCTGATAGACGTGTGGTCAGCCAGGGAGAAAAACTCTTAGGCTGAAGTACAGGGTGGAGCGGGTTGAATGAAGTGGAAAATATTTAAAAGTCAGTTCAGAGTTGGTGAGCGTTGCCATCTCAGAATAAGTGGATGGCATTTTGGCTGGGCAGTTCGCTGCCTGGATTAAAAAAGCGACACATAGAATAATAAAGAACGTCAACCTGGTTGCAGCAGCTAAACAACATCGAAAAAGCATCCGCCGGAAAGAGTACAATAAACCATAGAAGCACAGCCTAATGACCCCAACCAGTGGCTATATATGTATTTAATGAAATGGCAAAATAGCTAGGCAAAATCAAAAAGGGAGTTATGCTAGCGAGTTAGATAAGTAAGCAGAGATGGCAACTGAAAATATCTAGTTTATCTGATGTTAGTTGGCTCTGGTGATCAGAAACGTATAATTCATCTGTAGCTCACCAGTTAACTTCAGTTTTCAGTGTCATTTCAATTGAAATGCAAAGTGAATGGCAAAGCAAAGCGGGAAACTTCAAGTGGGGTGTACAGTAAAGTGTATGAAGTGTGTAGGGGTGACAGGTACGGAATGAAGGGTAAAGTGTGGAGCGAAGGGTAAAGTGTGTAATTATAGATGGGGCTTCCCTTAGTAGAAGAGGCTTTAATTAGCCGTTGCTGCTGAGGTGCTTGTAAAATTAGCTCCCCTCCCAGCCGCAGTTATCGGAGGACATTGCGGGGCGCACACAGACCAGCATGCACTGTGTAACGATTATGAGCGGGCGCTACCATGCGTTTCTGCTACACTGTGGAGCACGGCATTATACAGCATACCTTTCTCGTCAGGTGGTAGCAGATAAATGGATGCCTTGCGTGGCACCGTATGTCAAGACTGATGTTTATGTGTATTAGGGGTGAGTTTCGATTCTCAAAACCCAGGGAAGCCATTCTGGAGGAAACGGACGATATGAAATGGATGGCTTGTGAAATAAAGGCTGTCGCGTGCTGTTTGTGTAGGGAGTCCAGCACTGATCATGAAAGGGTTGTGCTTTTGTCAGACCTCGTTTTGTGCTAGATTCATCAAATGCATATTTTTGCATGTGCAATATCAGTTAAATGATTTGTGATTGGAGCAAACAAACTAGCTCAACCAGTCCCAATCTCTTAGTCTTTCTGCATCAGCAAAACAGTTTTGCACATACTAAATTCTCTTGTGAATCACGTTCTCAGTTACTGTATACAAGTGTGGGTATGAAACTATTGGAAAGATATATAGAATCACTTGAACCTGGAACACAACTGGCTTTACAAAGAACAAAGATCAAATACAAGAAAATATTTTATTTGTAAGGTTGTTATTTGATTGTATTAAAACTATTAAAGGTTTAGTTCTGTCAGGAAACTGAAGCAGCATAGTTTGAAGCTGGTAGTTTAGCCTCTCGTTCAAGGCTAACGCCTCTCGGCCGTATACGTTTTGTGAAAAATGTTTTGTTCAGAGCAATAAACCAGCCCATTCTCAGCACAAGGAATTATTTAGTGACCTCACCTCAACTCAGGGAGTGCAGGTGGGTCTGAAGGAGACCATGGTATTTCCTGCTGGCTGTTCAAACGTAAACTAAGCAGCACAAAATACTAGTAGAGTTATGCAGAGCAAGGAGGCGTGTGTTGAATGCATCATGCTCACAATGAGAATCTTGACGGTTTTAATATGCCATGTCCCTGATGGGACGATGACTGACAAGGAGTATGTACACAGTGTCTCATTGCAATTTTGGATATTATCAAGACCATAGATAAATTATGGGTTTAGTGACCTGTGTGTATTATTATTTATTCTTATGTTTTTAATGTGATTGTTTGCATGAGATGTGAGCTCATCTTTGACTTGTGCATCCTACCGAAAACATCGCATGCCACTTTGCAAAGTCTGAAAGAGCCTTTAAAATAAACAAGGCGAGGTGACTCACTTTGTTTTGTAATCACCTGCTTTAAGCGATCGAATGAAAGTTAAAGAAATGAAAACCAGAACAACCTGTGGCTCTCCTGGGACCAGAGAGAATACCGTTGTACCAAACTGTTAAAAACAGCGCCGGTATTGCCTGTAGGCACGTAAGCTAACCTGTTTTACATATGTAGCCTTATGTATGGGCAAACGGTGTACTTATCCAGCGGAGTGGCGGTTATTTCAACTGGAAGCTGAGGCCGGCTCCGGATAAGGGTGTTTACCGCTCAAAAGAAAAAAATAAAAGGGGAAAAAATGCGGTTCTGCTCACTGTGAATTGGTGGCAGGCGAGAGAAGACACCCCAACCCAAGCAAGGCTTTGGAAAAGCCCGCAGCGAGTTACTGTTTATCCGGAATAAAAGCCATGGCAACAGGACAGCACCGCATGACTCATCTATTCAAACCACACCTGGCTACCTCCAGTCAGTAACCACCTGATACTGTCACTTACTGGTCCAAGCATGAGCCGATAGAGTTACTCTCAAGTGCGATGCTCTTCTCACTCGAGCAGAATGTATCTTTCGCTCTTTTGTGTTTTCTCACCGTCAAAGAATAAACCTGTCAATTAAAAGGAAATGGTAAAAAGAGCGACGAGTCCCCTAGTGTGCAATTTTTTTTTGTTATGTATGCATAATGTATTTACAAATAATCTAATTTGCATTTACAGTTCTTTATCTGTTTGTTCATTGATTGAACAACCAAATAAAGGCATTAAATAGTAAAGCCAGAAGTCTGTTTGATATTTTTAATTGTTGATTTCTTGTTGTTGGTCTTCTTTTTCTAATTCAAGTACCAAAGGGGAAATTCAGACACCATGTCCATTCTTTCTTTGTCATTTGCTTATTGTGGTCCACTATCCCCACCACAGCTAGACGAGAGATCACAAGCCGCATCCAACTTTGCTAATCTCGTCTATATAAAGCTCGCACAGTAGGCTAACTGTTTTGGTCCCTAAAGTATATATGAGAACTAGAGAGGTCTGTAACTGCAGCAGTTCAGTCAGGTCAGCTTGTCCTATGTTTGCTTCTGTTCTGAGTTCAAAAGACTGGAGGTTCCCTTTGATGCAGCTGAATTAAACCACCAGTTATATTTTTATAACCTGTGAGTGATCATACCCCCTTACTTTAGGATAGGGCACAGGTTCAATGCCTTTTTGTAATACTTGACTTTTTTTTAATGCAATATATACTTAAACAACTCATTTTCCTCAAGTGCAAACAGTTTTGAACAGCTTGTCTCATGACAGTCTGAATAACACATTCACAGTAGTCACATTGTGGAAGTGCGGTTTTGTTGTCAGCGTAACTAGGGTTTCCTTGGTGTGTATACAGTATACAGTAGACTTGTGGTATTGGTGAAAAAAAATTGTTCTCAATGAAGAATTATTTACTCTGCAGCCCATATGTTCTTCAGTGCGTTGTTTCACAAAACCAGGAGCTGTGATTTCATGTGAAGGACCATGATTGCTTGTGATTGGCTTATTTTGCAAATATGAGAGGAAAAACCAAACTGAGTTTCTTATGATTGAAATTATTTATGTATGGTGCTATATATCAGCGTTGTGCTTAAAGCTTTCTCCTTTTTGTATTAAGTGAGTGTTAATCTGATACCAGCGTGAAAAGAGTCCACTGTCCATGATTATGTCTTAGAAAACGAAAAATGTAACAACTGCAAGAACAACAAAAAAATGGGTAATGATTATATTTTCT
Organism: Albula goreensis; assembly: GCA_022829145.1. NCBI lineage: Eukaryota > Metazoa > Chordata > Actinopteri > Albuliformes > Albulidae > Albula > Albula goreensis. Next base: position 7,821,360 of record CM040750.1, on the reverse strand, counting down.
CTTCATCCCACAGGCAGAGGCAAGACTTGCAGCGAAGCGGGCAGCTCGGGCGGAGGCAAGGGATATCCGAATGAGAGAACTTGAACGACAGCAGAAAGAGGTACGGTCGCTAAGGCATGCCCGAGCTCAGATATGGCCGCTCCGCTGTGGCTTCCCTGTACTGCTCCAGCATCTGCATCTTCAGGGAATCTTCAACACGTCACTGAGAGAAAATGGTTTGATTTCGGTGACCATATCATTACCATTATAGTGTATTCCGTTCACTTTTATTACACCTGCAAAAACCAATGGCGAAATGTGGAGACATTCGTTCTTCAAAATCAAAACTTTCATTTTTAATATAAGCAAATTTCCACTATAATTAATTCCCAAGCACAAATTACAGTTGTGTTGAATTGGACCTAAGATTAGATAAGATTAAAAACATCAGATAAGATTCATTTTTCTCCACCATTTATTGCTTTATGTCCCAAAAGTATTTATGTGATATACTCAACCATAATTTGAAGTTTATAACAACTGCTAAAGCAGTTACTCTTTCAGTTTCCTTGTCTGCAAGTACATTCACATATAGGGGTCATTGGCAGATCCCCCTTGTAAAAATCTGCTTTATACTGTAGCCCTGGGAATGATAAGGCCTGTGTTGGCCTATGAATTGTGTACTTGGCTTATATCTCTCTGCTGTAATCCTGGAAAAAGCAGTGCAGTTCAGAAGTGTAAGCCCATCCAAGTGTGCGGGATTTTTTTAACCAATCGCAAGCCAGGTCAAAGGTGAAGGTGGTGATTAAAGCTGGTGATTCAAAACGTTAACTTTACTGAGAGCGTATCAAGTTCTGCTGACTGACCTCTGAGAATCTGAAGAGTTTCTCAGCTACCGCTATCATGATGTGGTCAGACGATTTCTGTGACAGAAAGTTTTGCTCACAGACGGTAAGGAGTGTCTTGAGATCTTGCATCAGTGTTCCTGGAATAAGATTATTGCGATAAACCCCACATTGGTCTCAAGATCCATCCATGTGTCAAATATATTTGCCCAGAGAACGTGTGTGTGAGATAGAGAGAATGTGTTTTGTCCTGCCAAATGTGTGTATGTGATAAGCCCTATATTGGCCTGAGTAGTGTGTGTATGAGAGGGTGAAAGAGAGAGAGAGAGAGAGAGATGTGCCCCACGTTGTCCTTGGGTAGTTATGTGTGATAAGGCACATATTGACCTGTGGAATGTGTGTGTGTGTGTGTGTGTATGTGTGTTTGTGTGTGTGTGTGTGTGTGTGTGTGTGTGTGTGTGTGTGTGTGTGTGTGTTTGCGTGTTAAATGAACTCCCTGTTGGCATTTGAAATATATGTGTGATAAACTCCATATTAATGAACTTCAGGTCTTCCACGTCCATTAACTATGGATAAACCAGTCACTGGGTATGAAATGGTGTACAGTACAGCTACAGCATTTCTGGGCTTGGTCTCCTAAAGCCAGCATCATGTATACAGAGCGCTGGTGAACATCTACAAGACTTACACGTCTCCGAGTCAAAGACTAGCGTGAATGCTGACTATGTTTTGAACAGGCACTCAACATGTTTATGAAATGTTTATAAGGAGAGGAAAAAAATGAGTGGAACATATGCCGTACGGGAAGGAGGAGTGAAATTTTTCCAGTAAGGGAATAATAAATTGGGCTTCTTTTCTCCCCCCTCCCTCCTGATCTAGCACTCCCACCACTCTTCCTCAGGGAGGAAATGGGGGCAGATCCACCAGTGGATGGTAGGACAGACCACATGCCTGGCCCTGCGCCGTCAGCACCGTACTAACACTCTTACTGTACTCACCGTCTCAGACACAACAACGCCAAGCCCTGTTTGTATCGTGGCTGTAATCTCATTGCATTAATCATTGATTGAGGTGAAGCTCCTATCCCCAGCCACCTACAGAGCCTGAGAAAGGCTCTTATGAACAGCCACTTACAGAGCTTAAAGATGATCTGGTTGACGACCGAGAGCAGAAGCGGATTGAGGTTCAGCGTTCCGCTCCAGGTGAATCTGGAAAGTTCCACTGCACTTCAGTCCTCTCTGCTCCGCAGTAGCGGTCATATCACACTGTGTTTGAAACTCATGCATGTTTCGTGTCTGATTGCTTTCTCGGTTATACTTCCAGCCGTGTTGTGTTGATGGCATTGGGGAATTGTATCTCACGAGAAACGCTAACTGGTTTTGGTGTGTTTAATAGCACTAGGCCTTGACTTTGGAGTGAGTTTCCCTTTCCTATCACGCTGATCTCTGGAATGAGAAGAAGCATGCTGTGCAGGAGGAAGTACTTCAGCAACACTTTATTTGACTTGGCCTGTTTGATGTGGGAACTGCCATTACCGTAACATGGTACATGTCATATGGTGTCATGTTCATTTACAACTATGACACAGTCGTGCCGCTTTTCCATCAGCTCTACAGTTCTGTCTGGCTTCCTCTGCGACAGGATTGATGGGAAGTGGAGTTCAAAGCTTTTCAGAATAATTCAGAATCTCACCTCTCATACTGTACCTGTTACATATTTATGAGTTTGTAGCTTTTTTTTGTCAGTTCCCAGAAAACATTTTCAGTTTCTACAAAATGGACGTTAGTTACCTTGCCAAAACATTTGCAAGATCCGTGTTGTCGTTTGTTAAACTTGTTTTCTTCTGAAATGAAAATAGAAGATTGTGTTGTATGTGAATGGCAATACCAGCCAAGTACAATATAACACCCTGTTCTCACTAGTTAAACTTTCTCACCAAAGACGTTCACAGTCTTTGCATGCTTTCTCATAGGGTTTTCCATTGTGTGTAGACTAAACATATAATTCTTATGTTTTGAGGGCAAATGAGACTGGAGGTTCATCGGCAGAGCTTCAGTCGCTATAAATCAATGACATCCAGCTAACTTTCTAGCTCAAATATGTTCACAGCTCATCTGGACTGGCATATAAAACACATTATCATATGATATATATTTTTTAATAAATAGTGTAAGGGTTATGGGTACAGTTACTGCCTTTTCCCATCCTTAGGTCTCTGTAGGACTGTAGCCCCCTTGTAATTTTGAAGGAGTGGTTTTTTTGGATAAAATCCAGAAAACATGGCTCCTTCAAAGTTACAAGGGGCTGCAGTCCTGTAGAGACATGAACATTAGCATGTAATCTACATAATGGAAAGATGAACCAATCAGAACCCTTTATTTGAAAGTGTGTTAACAAAGGACAGGCTTCTTTTTTTTTTTTTTTGCATGAGTTTGGCAAGCTGTGAGCTGTATCATAGTGCAAACTGCATGATGTGTCATAATGAGGGTATGCCATAGTTATAAATGAAAGTATCACCCTATATATTTGGCATGGTAATAACACTGTAATTAAGACCATCGGTTATTTTTGGTGGAGTATTCATAGAAAAGGCCTTTCATTTGCTTTCGTTTGGAAACGGAACCGATTATGTGAACTTTTTGTTTTGGACTGTGGCTATGTGAAATTGAAAACTACTCCATGTTGTTGTCACTTTTTCTAATTAATAAGGAGTTATGATGATGTAGTCCAATACAAATTTACAGATCTACTTTGGACATAACACATATGACACTTCAGGCCAGTTTTTCAGACGTGGATTAAACCTAGTTCTGGACTAAAAGCTGGAGAACTTTTCTGAAGTTTTGAAGTTTTCTTGTAGTCCAGGACTAGGCTTAATCCATGTCTAGGGAAACGGCCTTTTCGTTTGGATTAAAATCTTTTTAATTATTCACCCCCCAACTTGGCTTTTTAGCACATCCAAGTTGAGCTAACCCCACTTTGTTTATTTGCATGACGTATCATTTGTGCACGCAAGAGCTGAGTCAGAGCACGTAGTTTGCGGTGCGTGATTGGCTGTGGGATTTTCGAAGATGACCTATCGGAGGTTGGGTTACTCTCGGCCACCCCACTCAGTTCACCATCCCATGCCAGCTGCAGCATCTCATTTCCTCCCTCTCTCTCTCTCTCTCCTTACCGTTTTCATCTTGACCCATTCCCCATTCCCCATCTGCCGCAGGCTGACACCGAAAAGGCCAGGCACTCCCACAGATCTAGCAACCACCATCGCAGGGTGGGTACGCTTTCTCTCTCTCTCTCTCTTCCTCTCCCACTGTCTTTCATTCTGCCGTTTCCCTGCATTCTTCTTCTTTTCCTCCATCACTCCTTTCATCTGTGCGTTTGTCTCTGATTTCTGTCCTCCTTTCAGGCACCGGATGATGACGTGATGTCGGTTCGTAGCATTGGGAGTTACAGGGTGTGTACCTTAATATAATCCTCGTCTGTTTTGTCATATCTGTACGACCTTTGTGTAGACACAAGGGTTCTTTTTTTGTCTGTAAGACTGAGACTAACCCTAAGACTTAGGTAATATAATGTCGCCAGAACTTTCTTCAAGTAGACGCACAGGTGGATTGAATAGGCTAGCCAGATGACATTCGTTTGGATTAAAATGCTTTTGTTGTTAGTTTTTCAGTTTGGCTTTTTAATACATCGAATTTGTCTAGTGATTCTGTGGCCAAAAATAAATCTAAATTACATCTAAAAAAATTTTGAGAATAATTTTCAAAAGTACACTTAGGGTATTTTTGATACTGTTCTCTGTATGCCACCTGTACCTAGAGGCATGATGCAAAGAGACGCAACGAAAGACAAGGCATGCCAGTCAACATATCACTTTTTGTAACCAATTTTTCTATCAATTTGTGACATTTACTGTAAAAGCAAGGAATATAACCTCAGATCAAATAAACACAAATTAAATAACTTAACAAATAATCATCATCTATGATGAAATTTATACAGTACATGTAGTGCGAAGATCTGAAACTAAGGGAGTGAAATTTTACCTGAGTGCAGTATACGTATCTCTTTATTTTAAGATTCACACTCCTGAGTGATGTAATGAATCATGGCAGTTTCCATCATTTAGTTCAATCAATAAATAAATAAATCAAGAAATTCCCGCTACCCTGACGACAGTAACATTTTGTCACTATCAAGAGGTAATTACTGCGAATTTGAACTTCATGAAGCAAAGATCTTTGGCTGTATTTTTAATGGACAGGAAAATGGAGGATGTATCGGAGAACACTCACTAGCAGTGAGAACATACAGTGGCAGCACCACAACCATCTGTTATTAATTTGACACATTTTTGGTGCTCAAGAGGCAACAACAGTGCAATCACAGTAGTGGTTTGGGGAAGCTATATGTCACTGGTGAGGAGTTTTGCAAATGGTTTAGACAACGCTTTGCACATGTCCTAGGTCCTTCGTTTTCTTCTACATGACTGGACGCTCATGCCCTCTCTGTCCAAAGCAAGCAACATATAATAATGCCTACATTCTGGGTCTTTATTAGGACAATGTTTAGCTCGCTGCAGTCCCTGTTGTTGGTTGTCTCAGAAACTCCTGACGTTTTTTCATTCTGTTTTGTGATTTCCAGCTATTTGGGATTTTAGGAACCGGTCACTCTGAACCATTGTAGCTTCAACAGGTGAATCGGGCATCAGTAATTATGTAAAATTTTTACCATCTATGCTGTTTATGTTTCCAGATGCATATTTTTCTGTGATCGCCTAACTGAATTCTGATGTATGTAGTTGGTGATTCCATCCCTGCTCTCTGCAAGAGAGAAACGTAAAACCCTGGCATCGTCTCTGTAGTGTTCTGTAAGGAGCAGTGACTGAAAGTATAACACGTATATTGCTGAAGTCAAGAAAGTCCCATTTTCTTGATGATGGTGACGTCTTGCCTCTAGCAAAGCCAATTGATCTGTGGGCAGAGGTGATGGTGTGACGAAGGATTTAAGTAAAGTCCTACTGCTGCATTTTAAGGGGTAGGAAAATGGAGAGTATACTGCTGTGAGCTGCTTGCTGTGGCTCCTGTTGGGGTTTTTGTAAGGGGGAATATTGCGTGTTGTAAGTAGTTTGTTTGTATTTTGGTTTGGAAGTCCTCCTCCTCGTCCTCACTGCGAGACTCGAGCAGCTCTCACCGGAGTCGGGCCAGCACCTCCCGCAGAAGAGACTTGGTGGTCCGTGAGGAGGATTTTGCATGGCTCTGTGTGTGTGCGTGCGGTTGGGTGTGTGTGTGTGTGTGTGTGTGTGTGTGTGTGTGTGTGTGTGTGTGTGTGTGTGTGTGTGTGTGTGTGTGTGTGTGTGCTCGGTAGGGTGTGCGTGGTTGGGTAGGTTGCTGGGCGTAAGTAGTGGCTGGTTTTATGTGTGGGTGGGTGTGTTGTGGGTTTGCTGGTTTAGCATGTGTGTGCATGTGCATGTGTGTGGAGTGGCTGTTTGAATATGCGTGCTCGCGTGTGTGTGTGTGTGTGTGTGTGTGTGTGCAGGCGTGCAGGCGTGTTTGTGGTTGCATAGGTTGCTGGGTGTATGCAGTGGCTGGTTTTGTGTGGGTGGGTGTATGTGGTAGTAGCTGGTTTAGTGTGTGTGTGTGTGTGTGTGTGTGTGTGTGTGTGCACGTGCATGTGTGTGGAGTGGCTGTATTTTTATTTATTTATTTATTTATTTTATGCGTGTTGATGTGTTTATTGGCTGAGTATGAGCCTGTGTGTTCTTGTATGTGTGAGCAGCCGTACGTGTGCTTGCGTGCATATACGTGTGTATTGGCTGTGGCTGTTTGCTGTGAGCGCATGCATGCGTCTGCTTATTTCCATGGCGCTGTGATCCAACCAACCAGCTGCACTGTGACGCCATGATGCAACCAGCCAGCTGCACTCTGACGCCGTGCCAGTAGAAGTATCTATTGCAGTGGGGGGGCAAAACGAGTATCACTTACAGTAATATTAATAAGGGACAAATACACTCACATTTACTGTAGAATATCATAATGCTTTTTACCCCGAACGTACAATAACCTTTCCACAATTTCAACCATTTTCTGACTCATTGTGGAATTTCTGATGCCTTCCTAAATTCTTTTGGTTTTATGGTTTTGCCACATATGCGAAAGTAACATTATTTTTAAGAAGGTCAAGCATGGTTTCCAAGCCATTTTTGTAGCAAAAATGTAATTCTCCCAGAACTTTGATTCTATTTGTGCTCAGCATGGCTTATATTTATAGATTTAGCTGTGTGTGATTTCGGTTTGTCTCTTTTTAGATTTTCTGACAATTTTTCTTTTCTTTTCTTTTTTTCCTCTCAGTCTGACAGCCTCTCCAGTTCTTCGTCCCTCAGAACTTCCCGTTCTTCTGTATGTAATTAATAGCACACAGACTTGCTTTATTTATCATTGAACAAAAGTTGTCCTTTTAAGAAACCCATTCATTTATTATTTTATTTATTATTTTGGAAATGACTGAATAGCCATTTCTATTCAGATATTATAAATACATCATTTTATATTCTTTCTGTACTGTGGTGAGGTTAGTTGATAGTCAGACACTATTAATAATGTATTGCTCAGGTTTAATTTATTAAATGCTTGACAGTTGTCACAATGTTCAAATTAATTTCACTTTCAAATAGTCTTCTTTAACTCCATCTACTCTGTCTGCTTCTCATTTATTTCTATTAATATACGATTTGTTTTATTTGTGAGTACCCTTTGTTCTTAAGGAATTTGGCTTTCTGCAGTCAATGTTTTCCCTTTCAAAATAGTCTTCCCAGCAGTTATAAGACTGATCCTTGTGCTGGGGTTTCGTATGATATTCATCATCTCTTAAGAACAAGAACAAATATAGCACGATTTGTATTGTGCAGTGAGTCAGACCTTAGAGGAGAGAATGAGACGTTTGTCTGATACACCAGATTCAGTAACGGTCATGGAATGCTGTTCGAGTTTGTTTATCGAGGGCTGCGCTAAATCAGTGGCGCGGCGTCATTTCGCCATGGGCTCAATCAGAACGGGTACATGTGTATTAATCAAAGTTTAAGCAATACTTTAGAAATGTATTATGAGTTTCTGTTTGAGAAATAGGCAGCTTACTCATTGGCTGATTCTCCTGGTCCCCCATAGAGGCGGCCAATAGCGGCGGCCGTGACTCAGCCCTCTCCCCCTCCCCTCCTTTTTTTTTTTTTTTTTTTTTTTTTGTTCGTCCCGGCAGAGCTCAGTGTACAGTGACCTGTATGGCTCGAAGAAGACCCCCGTCTCCAGCACCTCCAGGAAAGACCTGCTGGTCAGTCTGGCGCTCGCCCCGAGCCGTACGCCTCGGTGGAGGCTGCGGAAGGCAGCCCCACTGCCGAGAGATGAATGTACTCCATTAAACATTATAACCAAATGCAGACAGAGGAGGTCACGCACTCTCATTTAATAAGTATTTATGTAGTTGGCCGAGGCCATCTTCTCTCTGCTTTGACTAAAACAGCACATGCAGGGAGTGTTCATCTTGACAAATACTTGGCGATTTTGAGATGCCGAAATTGTGAATAAGAGCCATCCGTTAGTTTATTGAGACATATCGTAATGTGAGGGTGAGCTTGCCGAGCCTAAACAAGATTATTGTAACCTTTCATGAATACAGTTCTTAGTGTGACCAATGTGTGTGTGTTTTTTTAATAAGACTTTTAATATAAAGCATTAATGGTACCAGTTGGAAGGTTTAGATGCTAATAGATTTGGAAAAGCAGGATGTACCAACTGTACATGAGTTTGCTTGACTGTTGTCCACTGTGGGTCACAGCATTCCTAGACAGGTTAAGTTGCACCCACCAACAGAATTTCGCCTGTGGAGAATACCCCACTCATCTTACCTGGGCTGTTCATTTAGCCTGACATCGAGAACACTGAGCATGTTCAAATGAAGTCTCAAATTTAGCATAAATTAATTTCTGCCTGTGTCTCCCTAGTTGTTCTCATCCCAACCTAAAATATCCTCCGTTATCCCCTTATGTAATGGCCTTGGAACAAAAAAAAAAACCCACCAGATCTCCCCTTTGCCTCTTTCAGCGAGTCTGGAGAGATGCCCTGTTTTTTTTCCGCAGTACTTTTAAATGTCGAACCAATTTAGTTTCCCTTCTCTGCACTTTCTCAAGAGTTTCGGTATCGTTCTTAAATGTTGGTGCCCAGAGCTGCACCCAGCACTGTGAGCGCCTTGTTTTTGTGGGAGCACGAAATGACACAAGTGTTATTTTTATCACTCACTTCAGACACTTGCACCTTTCAGCATTCATCTCTGTGATTTAAAATTGATAAGTCACCGTGTTGTATAGTCGCAGCTAACACATGCCATGTTAATTGGTAAATAAAAATAGAAGTCACATGGCTGTGTAATGTATTGTACGTCCGACTGTTATTATGACCTGGGGAGATGGTAGATATTTGAAGTAATACAAATACTTGCGCTGTGATGTACTGCGACAAGCATGTGGCTCTAAACGTGAAAAGTAAAAGTTTTTGAATAGTCTTCACATTTTTGTTGCCTCAGAGTGTGAACTTAGGGAAAATGTTAATGTTAAATTAATTATAATGACTACAATTTTTGTAGGAATTTTGTAGGAATTGTAGTTTTATACTTACAAAATTTCAAGAGTAGAAGAGTAGCCTATTAGAAATGTGAATAAATATGTCATTCATGATCCAAATAAATCTCAATAAATGATCATTTTAAAATATTTTTGACGTCAATTTTAACATCACTTTCGAAGGAACAAGCATAGAGTGCCATTAGACCTCCATACCCAGTGTCTGCACATGTCTACACTTCCACTGTATACAAAAGTATATAGCCTTCTATATTGCCTCACTCTGCTTTCCTATTCATGTTCAGACTGACTTGTTTTCCCCTCAGACCGGACTTTACCATGACCAAAGGAACTACACCAGCCTAAAGAAGGCCAAACCCCTTCCTGCCTATCAGCCTAGGGTGTGTCCTCCCCTCCCTGCTCTCTCTGCCTCTCAGCCTAGGGTGTGTCCTTCTGTTCTTCTTCTCTTTCCTCCTCTGCATTATTTTCCTTAAGAAAAACATGTACAGTTTCTCTTCCATACACTTGATGTCTGTTTCAATACAGTCGTAGATAATACCCAAGTGCACCGAGCAAGTGTTTGTGGTGCTGTCAGTCACAATTCATAAAGTAGTCAGGATTCAAACCCTTGATTAATTTGATTTAAAAAAATAGTTATATATGCATATGCGTGTGTTAAGGTGTTGTGTCATTTTGACATAAAATGGCTGTGTAAGACATCACTGAAAAGTATGAGATAATCCTTGGCACAGTCCCACCTCTGGTTGGCATGGTCACTCCACTCTCTGACACTCTCACGGTCTCTCTCTATCCTCACACTGCCTGGCACTGTGACCCCTCTCTGTCTCTCTCTCTCTTTTATAGTCCTCCTCCTCTGTGTACAACGAGCCCGTGGGGACGTCCTGGAGCAGCAGGGTTAGTGGGGCATGAACCTGACCTCTCCTGAATGGGGGAGGGGGTGGAGGTCACAGTTTAGTCATAATGCATGAGCTTACCCACAATACTTTTCAGTCTGTCCCAGGAAGTGATGCGTATCTTCTTCCTCTCCTCCTTTCTTCCTGTCCCACAGGCCCCTTCCACCTCCAGCACTGGGCTGGTCCGCAGCCAGAGCCTGGTGCGTTTCTCACACACACACACACACTCACTCACAAACACACACACACTCCTCTGCATGCCGTGTTCTGCTCCGGATTAGCACCCCACAAAAGGATCTTTAACAATGGAACATCAAACGTTAACGGTGTGTGTGTGTGTCCATCTGACAGGCACATCTGAGCACTCCCAAACTGTCCTGTGTAAACCTTAAGCCTGACCAGCTTACACTCCTGTCTTTGATATGGGCCGGGCCGTGCCTCCAGCCAGAGTTTCTTTTTTTTATTGGAGCAAACGGAAAAAATTCTAAACCTATCTCCTGGCAGGGCCTGTCATTACAGCGAATGGCGACCTGCCAAACCATATTGAAAACCCCGCCTTTTCAGCATGTCATTCTGTGCTCACTAAAACATGACAGGAACTTCTAAATCATGCTCATATTTCATACCATGAAATGTATCTTAACTTGATGCATTTCTGAGTGATTCAAGGGAATTTAGTCAGCCTGAGCTGTTCTCACTGCAGTCACGTCTCTCACAAACATTGTTTTGAGGCTGAAGTTTTTAAGTTTGCTGTGGCTAACATGATGATGGTTTGAGTGGAGATGTTATATTGCAGTGGCTGTACATTTGCTTAGCAGTTAAGCTGAGTAAAACCTTATGGACCTCAGTACCTTAGCTATGTGAGTGTTTTTGACCGTATTGTGACAGTTTGAAGTCATGGAAAAGGTGCATGGTTGTGTATGGAAGTGAAGTCGGTAGTAGAAAAAAAGTGTTCTTCTGTTCTGATGTGTGGGTCTCCCTCTCGTCTTCAGGCTTCTTTATATGACGATGGTCTCTACGGCTCATATAATTCAAGAACTGTAAGTGCTGTGCGTGTATGTGGTGTCGCTGATGATGTACCCTGCCACGGCTGCTTTCTTTAAACACTGTTGCTGTTAGTCCTGGTCTCTGTGTGTCTGTGTTATGACAGCGTGTGTGTTGTGTGAGTGTAGTCAGTGACTGATCCTGACTCCTGTCCCCATGTTTGTGTGTCTGTGTTATGACAGCGTGTGTGTTGTGTGAGTGTAGTCAGTGACTGATCCTGACTCTGTCCCCATGTTTATGTGTCTGTGTTATGACAGCGTGTGTTTTGTGCGAGTGTAGTCAGTGACTGATCCTGACTCCTGTCCCCATTTTTGTGTGTCTGTGTTATGACAGCGTGTGTGTTGTGTGAGTGTAGCCAGTGACTGATCCTGACTCCTGTCCCCATGTTTGTGTGTCTGTGTTATGACAGCGTGTGTGTTGTGTGAGTGTAGCCAGTGACTGATCCTGACTCCCGTCCCCATTTTTGTGTGTCTGTGTTATGACAGCGTGTGTGTTGTGTGAGTGTAGCCAGTGACTGATCCTGACTCCTGTCCCCATGTTTGTGTGTGTGTTATGACAGCGTGTGTGTAGTATGAGTGTAGTCAGTGACTGATCCTGACTCCTGTCCCCATGTTTGTGTGTCTGTGTTATGACAGCGTGTGTGTTGTGTGATTGTAGTCAGTGACTGTTCCTGACTCTGTCCCCATGTCTGTGTGTCTGTGTTATGACAGCGTGTGTGTTGTGTGAGTGTAGCCAGTGACTGATGCTGACTCCTGTCCCCATGTTTGTGTGTCTGTGTTATGACAGCGTGTGTGTTGTGTGAGTGTAGTCAGTGACTGATCCTGACTCCTGTCCCCACAGCCCTCTGAGTACAGCTGGGCATCAGGAGCCAGTAGCTCCACACAAAGCAGCCCTGTGGTAAGAGCCACACACACATGCATACACACACATGGGCACACACGCATTCGCTCACACGTACTCTACACTTCTACACACTCACACAACAAACACACATGAATGTACATATTCACACATATATACGTATATACAATCACATTTACACACACTTGCACATTTCCACTCACACATTCTCTCACATATACACACTCATACACGCAGACACACACCAGCACACCAGAAACACACAACACGATGATAAACAGAAATACACTTACAGCTCTTACATCCAGACACATTCATCACACATATCCTATACTGAGAGGTAGTGTGGTGTGGGTTAACGCTGCAGACACTGCTAACCATTAAATACACACAGGCACAGACATGCATGCACACGTGTGCGCGCACACACACACACTCTGCTGCGCTGTGGTAAGAACTGCATGGTGTGGATCAACACGAATCTGCGAACTCGCACGCATCATCGTCTTTGACATTTCTATCCGGCCTCTTCCACCATGCCGTCTCCAAGCACAACATCTGCTAGTCTGCTCCCTCTAGTTAGTTACATCTGTTTAACCAAAGCCAGTATTTTATTTACGCCAAATAATGCCAAGGCCAAATGAGCCCTCCTGCAGAGCTCAGCGGAGAGGGTTCAGAGTCTGGCACACACATGTCAGGGGTACTGGGTGCCTGGCGCAGGAGCGTGGCATGCCTGGGCATCGCATTATTACGGTAGAACTTTTCCCGAAGTAAATTTGCCACAGTGTTCGGCGATGAGTCACTCGCACTGCAATATGTCCCAGCATGACAGCGAACGGTTAGCGCCCCATCCGCTCTGCAGCACGTCGGTGCGATGCACAGCCTTCATAGATGGGTATTTATTGGCCGTCTGGTGTTTATCGATGGCTTTTACAATGCATGACAGCGTGGTCATGAGGCCCTCACACCACGTCTTGTTTTTCGCAATCGCAAAATAGCAAGGCACGGCTGCCTGCAGTCTGTGTTTGTCACTGAAATTTTCTAACACCGAACAAAATGCCTGTGGTGAATCAGCCAACTCTTCTCACCGAAAATGAATCTAAATCCTCTTGATCAACACGTCCCTGACTGTTTAGCACATTGAACTGGTTAAAAATCCCACTGAGATGAACAAACTTGTAAATGAAGAAGCCGCATGGGCTTCTTGTTTTGCTAGCAGCTGGAAGCGGACAGATGAAATATTGACCTAGCTTGTTGGAAAAAGCAATTGGCATCTCTCTCTCTTTTAACTTTTTAAACTTGATAATTGCCTGTAACATTAATGTGTCATAAGAATCCAGTGATTATGTTCCGTTTTCCTGGATATGAATCACTACCCATCCTCCTTTGCCAGCTGCAGTGCTGTGGTTGAGTCGGGCAAGTTTTCAAACTTAATTAAACTGGTTTTAATTGGCCTTCTACAGTGACAAATACCACGGGAGGGTTCAGAGCTTTACTTCTGTAAATACTAAATGGGTGGCCTGAGATGATGGTAGTTGTCAAGCAGCCTCTAGTCTGTCAGAATAGGTTTTGCAGAATGTAGCCAAATTGTTGTTTAAGAAATGTGTTATTTTGGAACAGTTCTTTCATCCATGCAGTGATGAGGTTTTTCCTCCGTGGGATACGTTTGGTGCCTTGCGGGAGCATTTTTTGAGCTCTTGAGTTTGTGCTTTGTTGGAAATGCTTTGTTGCACTTAGTTGGGATAAGTGCGAGTGCTTTGTGGAAACGAACCATATTGAACACATAAGTCTGAGTTTGCCTAATAAATTTCAGGTGTCTGATATACACCCTATCCCATTTGTATTAAAACTGAAGCTTCATTTGAATGTAGGCATTTAACAGACACTCTTATCCAGCCGGGCCTACAATAGATTAGCACGCCAAGCAGAGACGATACAAAGTTGTAGTGCCACAACCGTCCATAAGAGTCCCATTCATCAACATATGTGATAGCGCGTATAAGTATAAGCGCTCCAGTATGTTGCCAGTAGGATGGTTTTTTGTCTGGCTATACGTTGTGAACTATGTAAGGACACGTTTGAGTCCCAGCCTGCCTCATAGCCTGCCTACCCCTGGCTCATGTTTAGACCTGCCTTACGTGCAGGAGAGAGGCATTTAAACTCAGCTGTGCTTGGCCCTCACCAGCAACCCGTTTGCACAGAAAGTAAAGGGTTCCTGTGAAATCAACTTACTGTCATTAGTCGAAGAACTTGTAAATCACAGAATTGTTTAATGGTGGAGATGGATTTATGAAAAAGTTCATAATGTGTTTTCAAAGTGTCTTGTTAGTGATTGATAACGGTGGTTTATAACCATCACTGTAACATTTAGTATTAAATGGCTGATAACTGAGAGGCAAATAGTTATTCATAAAATGAATATCCTGTAATAATGTGAGCTAATAGACATAGATATTTAGTGTATGCACAAAATGTATATTAAATATATTTAATATATTCAAAATACTCATGTTAGGATTGTACCTTTTTTGCAGTGCATTGAAAATTGTAGCCTATGTATTTAGCAATCAGAAAAACTGCAACGTGAGTGGGATTGCTAAAAGAAAGTAAAAGAATATGAATGTGTTTGGATTTATGATTGTGATACTTTGCACCTATTATCTCTTTGCGTTGCATGCAGATGAATAGCTTTGCCTTTGTGTGTGGGTGGATTATTGAGGGTGAAGGTGGGGATTTCGCCATTTGTATCCGAGTGAAATTGTTTGATTGCAAAGGACGACAAGAGTCATTCTCTGAGAATTATTAATAATCGATTGCAATCGTCTGTGACCGTATTTTGTCCTTTTCTGTACTACATTATATTCAGCTAAAAGAGACACAAAGCTTGCCAACCAAAAAAATTCTCATTTGTGTTTTTTAATATTTCCAGAGAATAACTTTGTGCTGTCAGATGCTTCTGGTGTTACTCCACACAGCGCCATCCAGTGGCTTTGATTGTAGTGATTGTAGTTTTCACTTCGTGATCACTGCTTACCAGTCAAAAAGGCCTTCTGGGTAGTGTAGTGAAATTGTGCTTTGTGCATGCGTGAGAGGATGAATGTGAATACAGAGTAGTGTGTGTATGAGAGGGTGAGCGAGTAATGGGAAACGGAGTCTTCACGCCTCTTTAATCTTCTTAGTCCTCCTCCGACGACGACAGCTCCAGCACCTTGTCTCAGGACGGTTACCGTCGCGGAAGAAGGGACAGCGTGGTGAGCCGAAAGCATATTTAGAAAACTGTCTGTGAACTTTTTTGGAGGAAAGAAAAAGTCCATATTATGACATGATAGGCCACACTCAGCCTTGGCTCCAAAGCAAAGAATGGATTTCTGGCAAGTGGAAGGAAGCTGGCTATATTATCTGTTCAATGCAGAGCTAATGTGGTTTAAAGATAGAGTGAGAAAGAAAAGCATTATCCTGTTGTCTTTTATACACAAACCACAGGGTGCCTGTCAATTTAAATGGGTCAGTTATACAGTTTATCCACTGCTTTTGTTACAGAAATGAAAATGTACTATTACTTTGAAAATGACTTTAAAGTCATGGGACTTAATAATTCCTCTTATACTACAAGGTACATGTTAGCCATTTAAACCATTAACTTTTATTACTTCATTTTTTAACACATAACATCTCCTTAGAGTGTTTGCCACACTGACGCACAATATTTACTAATTGTGTTCACTGAAGCTTTTCTTTAAGAGTTAACAGCTTCACCAATTCACAAAACTGTTAGCATTGTGAAGTTCATTTGGCAACTGTTTTCTGTGTGTGTGGTATTTTTGTAATTATTGTAAGAATACTACTTAAATAACTTTTTCTATTTTACTCAACCAAGTGGTGCTATAGTGAGAAATGATGGCAAAAAACAGCAGAGCTAAATGAACTTTTGGATTTTGAGTACCGAGAAAAGAGGCAAGCCCAAGATGGAGCCCTGGGGTACTCCTGTAGGGAGAATTTGCTAGCTTACAAAGGCTAGCATTCAGCAATAGTTCTTTTTACTTCCAATTTTTTTAAGTTATGAATGCTTAAGACTGTTTGAACTTGGGCAGCTGAAAAGCCGGAACTGTATCTTTCAGCAGGAATGTACTGCTTAATTCTGATAGTTTATCACCATATGTCCTGCTCCTAGAGGAGAGAATTCTGCTTTAGGGAATGGGCCGTACCTGGCCACATAAGCCCTAAAAAAATTATATGATTAATTAGTATGGGCAGAATAGGAATAGTCCTTTTGTGGGTTTGTATAGGTTATGAGGCATAAGTTAGTGACCTTCCTGCAAAGTTGCAAAAAAACCAAGAAACCATTCTCGAGTGTGAGCGAGTGCCTTAAACCGCGTTCATCATCACTGTCTCTTTCCATGTCCGTCTCTCTCTCTCTCTCTCTCTCTCTCTCTCTGTCTGTGACACCATGGTGTAGTCCTCTGACTTCTCTGACATTAGCGAAACAGCGGCTGACTATTTCAGCCGCTCCAACCGTAGAGGCAGCATTGTGTCCGACCTGGACGATCTCAGCATCCCCGACCTGGACAGCGTGAGTGGCCGGGGCGGAGCGTGACACGTGCATCCATGAATGAAAGCATGCTTTTGTGTTTTGAGTAGCTTTTTTATAAAGGAGTGCCTTAACTAAGTGAAATAAGTTGCATGGGAAGCTGACATATGAAAAAAGAGGGCCACTTCAAAAACAAAACCGAACACGTCTCCTCCATCGCCCAGTGGCCACTGCAGTGGCCTTCAGTTAGTTTACATTTGCAGGAAGAGTTAAGCATAAACAAATAAGCTGACTCCTTGGAATTCGCTTTGGCCAATCCAGCAAACTTTTTTTTTTTTTTTTTTTTTTACTTTTATTTATTTGATACACTCTGATCCAGGGCAACAGAGCCAAAACTATGAATTGTGTAAATACATGTGACAGGAACAGGAAGACCTGCCAGGGACCACACACATGAAGCTGCAGAAAAACAAAGATAAAGCAGATAATTATTCAATATATATATTATGTCTAACATGCTGAAATCACACAACGCAACAAAGGTTGTCGTCTCTTTCTTCAGGTGTATGATATTGTATCATATACAAACATACTCAGCTGTCAACAAGCAATATTACACTAATTATTACAACTTCATTCAAGGTACGAAATGTTCAAGTATTTGATTAGTAGGTCATGGAACCAAAGGTGTGGTGTGTACAGATGTGATTTTTTTTCAATGTTGGAAATGTACCTCTTGCACGCAGGGGTGATTATCACATTGCTCATATATGTAATGGAACATTAAATATTTATATGTGAACAGATGACTGTTTTGTACTGTTGTGAAATACAACCTTTTAAATTTCTGGTAGTGCTCGCATTTCACTAACCGATTGCTCTTTGATTCAGGTTTCAGGATGAATTCAGTCTCTACTTGCATCCCTTTAATATGTGTGCTGTGTTATTACTGAATGTGTTTTATTACTGACTCTGTTAAAGGTACCATGTGTTGCCCTAAGGGAAGGAAGAGCTAGGGGGAGCATGTTGATCTGACGAAATTAACCCTTTGTTTTTCAAATACTGACTTTGTCCAGTCATCTGCATATGTATGATGAATGCATATTGTTTTATTCTTATGGGCGATGTACGGCAGTTGTGCTTTTAACATCTCAGATTTCTTCTAGAATGAAGTGAGGGGTCCGTTATGTGAAATTTGAATTTTCAGCACGCACCGTTTGATGGGACATGGGCGGTTATGTCTGGCTAAC
Source organism: Albula goreensis (assembly GCA_022829145.1). Taxonomy (NCBI): domain Eukaryota; kingdom Metazoa; phylum Chordata; class Actinopteri; order Albuliformes; family Albulidae; genus Albula; species Albula goreensis. Next base: position 7,803,331 of record CM040750.1, on the reverse strand, counting down.
TGTCCGGACAGGCACAGGAGTTTTGTGTTACAGTCCAGATAACAGTACCTATTTTCCTTTTTTTTCACAGCTGGATGAAAAATGTGACAAGCAATTCACAGAAACATACAGTCGGGTGAGTAGCCCAAGAACAGAAACGTCAGCACACATGTAAAGCTTAAAAAACACTTGGGGCACACCCAGGACTTTAGGGCACACCCAGGACTATAGCACACACCTAGGACTTTAGTGCACACTTAGAGCTCTAGGGCACACCCAAGACTGTAGGGCACACCCAGGACGATAGCACACACCTAGGACTTTAATGTACACTCAGAGCTCTAGGGCACACCCAGAGCTTGAGGGCAGAATTGGGACTTCAGGGCATACCAAGGACTTTAGGGTACACCTAGGAATTTAGAGCACACTCGGGACTTTAAGGCACACTTGGGACTTTTAACTACTCACTCAGGGCTTTAACACACACAAAACTTCATTGCACAGTTCTGTCATCAGCACACACTGTCAGTGCACACCAAAGGCTTTGGTACGCACTCAGGACTTCAGCACATTTGCATTGCACACTCAAGACATCAGCACACGCTCCCACTGCACAATCAGTGTATTAACTGGGCATTCTGGTCCACGTTCTCAGCGTAGGCTCCTGAAGGAGAGCAGTAAGGGTTTCAGACCTGTGTTTATGCGGCTTGTCTTTCAGCCGTCGTCCCGATGCACCACCCCAGGCCTGTCTGCCGCCGCCCTGGCCTCCCTAGGGGGCTCCTCATCTCGCCGGGGCAGCGGAGACACCGGAAGCATGGCGGACCCCGACGCCTCTCTCACCGAACTGAGGGTAAGAGACAGCCTGCGTGATCTCAGCGAACCGTGGCATGGGCGAGGTGCCGTCTGAGCAACTTCTGCCATCGGTTCAGAAAACTGATGGCAAAGCGTCTGCCCTGCTGCTCCATGAGCTCAGCAAAACAGAAGATAAAGCTGCATCAGCGCAGTGGCTGCCATGAGCTCAGCAAATGTCTGCGCAGCTGCAGCTGTTGAGCGTGGGCAGACTTATGGGCATGGTCTCAATCTGCGCAGCTGCAGACATGAGCTCAGCAATCTGAAGGTAGGGCATCTGTGCAGCTGCAGCTGTGAGCTCCGCAGACTGGTGTAAGTCCTTCTACTCAACAGCAGAACTGGGCGAGATCTTATACCAGGGACTGTGGAAAGGTGGACAAGAAAAGTAGTACCTACTGAAAAGTATCACAGGCTAACATGCTAATTTATCATAAATATGAGAAAAGCAAGTATCTCTACAGTCTTATATTACATGTTCATTCAAGCAATAACAAGGGGGAAAATTCAGGAACCTACAGAAACAAGTTACTGATAAAGATGGAGAATAAAACAGCATCTGAGTGAGTGTAGAGTAGGGATTTGCAGTGTCTTAAACTGTGATCAGCATTTTAATTACGAGCATTTAAAATGGAAATAAAAGTCTTACTCAGCTGCTCTGACATTCAGCCATAGGACATGACTCCTGTTTGCATGTAGCCAGTAAGATACTACACTGTGTTTATGAAGAGGTCTTGAGCAGCACACCAATGTCTCATTTGCTCACACTGAAGGGTTTTATAATTAAACTGCATAGAATAATCACCTTGGTAGCACACACAGAACAATATCTTAATGAGTGCACAGTCATCGTTCTGGTTAATTAGCCCATAGGGAATTGTCGCTCAGTTACTTAGCACCCACAGAATTATCACTGAGCAATTTACCACGCCCAGAGATGGTGCAGAAGTGATTGGTAGTCCCAGTGTTTTCTGAGGGAGGGTTTTATATAGATTTTGCAGGTGATTCATGAAGAACCGTATACAGTGTGTTAGTGTGTCAAGGGGACTTGTCCAGTTGGGTGATATCTGGAGAGATCCGGGGTATTCAGTGTTCCTCCTGAGCGAAAGGTTTTTGCCGTTTTAAATGTGTTCCAGTGCTGTCATCACCCCCCAACCCTCTTTCCCCCAATTTATCTCATCTGTTCAACAGGATATCTATGATCTTAAGGACCAGATTCAGGATGTAGAGGGGAGATACATGCAGGGACTTAAAGAGCTGAAGGTAGAGGGGCTCGTAGCTCCCAGCATGCTTTCTGTTTCCCTGTGACTGCACCCGTGACCTGCAGCGAGCCCTCGAGCTCTTTCTTTAGCACCCCCTGCTCCCTGGGCCCCACTGTGCCTCCACGCAGACCTGCCCTCCCATCTCTCACACGTCAACACTCATCAGACTGACCGTCTTTACAAAGAAGCTTTGGTACTTTTTCTTACACAAATACGAAAATAAAGTTGCTTTTTTTTTTTTTTGTGGTTCGGTTTGACGCTCTAATGACACGGGTTGCTAATTACCATCCGGAAGAGGAAGCAGGCACAGCGGGTTCCTTGGACCAGGGCGTAGAAATCACAGATTCTAACCTTTAACCTCCTTTGCTCCTTGTTGTGGATCACCTACTAGTGCAGAAGCATGAACTCTGCTGTCGTGAAGTCAGTGCTTTCAAACTGGGACTAAGAATCTCGCTGAGTTTTACGCCGGAGTTTGAAAGTATCTGATTCCGTTCCAAAGGTGTAAGGTCCTTCAGTGTACTCACAATGGTGTTCAAGTACATAAATCCTGAGGTGGACATTTGAACGAAGGTGAGTTGAGCAGAAACCCAACGAATAAGGCAAGTCGGAGAGTCTGGAGATGGCCGGGCACAGAGCACTTCCTTATCGCAGTGAAAACGTTCTGCTCACACTCCCGACGGGCTTCTAACCGGGACCCCTTTGATTTAACCCAGATGACTCCCTGTTTCAAACACGTGCCTCACCATGATAAAAATAGTTTGTTACTAACACACTCTGAATGTTGGCATGAATCTCACTGTGGTAAAAAGCACAAACGTTCTGGACTCAAGTCTGTCCCTTTTACGTTTCATTGTAAATGGTTGTTGTCCGTTTGTTAAATTGTCATACGGTGCCTTGAATCTACATGTTATAGTGCTGGTTCTTATTTGATTTCAGTTCTATTCATAGTTCTCTTTCATAGATGTTTTCAGTGAAGGGTGGCAGAAAGCTCACCTTAACTATCGCCAGTGCGTAGTGTGGATGTTACTGGAACATTCCACGCACAGCAGCTGAGCTGGTGGGGACAGGAGTATTGACACGTTAAACGAGGAGATGAGTGGATGAGCGCATTGAGAGCCAGATTGTATCAGTACACTGGGGAAACCCTTGCTCTTTGAAAATGCCAGCACGTCTTTGATAACCTCCACAGTGAGTCAGCGCCTGATATCAGCACAGGATGGCACCTCCTAAAGAACAGTGTCCCCAGCGCTGCTCTGCGTTTCGCGTTTACCCCGCGTTGTTGTGGCGATCTCTCTTTCTCCCCGAGAGAAAGAAGCCCAGCCCCACTAAGTTTCAGCTGTGTCTAGGTTCTGGCAGCTTCTTTAGAGAATGAAAAGAGCTTCCCCGTTGGTATTTGTTCTCATATCCGCTTTAAAAATAGTGTTCCGTTAAACTTCCATAGTTTTTGTTTTCCCTATTTTGGCATTATTTTCATTGTGCACTATGAAAAATGTACTTGTGAAAATGCCAAACTGAAACTAAATTGCTGAATTTAAATAAATCTGGACCATTTTTTGAAATTACAATTGCCATTTGTATCAGTTATCAGTTTTGTCAACTAAGTCAACGGAAGGTAACATTTGTAGTTAGTTCACGTTAAGACGATAACCGTTAATGTTGGTGTTGTATATGTATAGGTGATTGTGTGATTTCTGATCAGATTGAAGCCTGAGTGTGCTTGCATGGTGTAGATTTGTGGAAATGTACACTCTCCAGAGGGGATCTGTGTTGTTTTAACGTGGTTGCAATATTGTGAGAGGCTCTGAATGTCATCTGGTACATGGCGTGAATGACGTACGCTTGGTCACGCAGGAATCGCTCTCTGAGGTGGAGGAGAAATACAAAAAAGCCATGGTGTCCAACGCACAACTAGACAACGACAAGGCCAACCTCCTCTACCAGGTGGACACGCTAAAGGATGTGATCGAGGAGATGGAGGAACAGATGGCGGAGCTGCATCGAGAAACGGGCGAGAAGTCTAAGGTAGGCCCGATGTATGTGAGAAACGGCGGAGAAGTGTAAGGTGGGCATGATGTGTTTGAGAAACAGTAGAGAAGTGTAAGTTAGGAGTTACGCTCTTGAGAAAAAGAGAAGCATGAGGTAAGTCCACGGTCTTCAGAAACTGGTGACGTAATTCTTTAGAATGCCTAATTTTTGTAATACACTGTTGGGGAAAGTGCCACAAAAATTCATTTTGACTGAAGTTTATCAACGGCAAACATCTTAGAAGTTAAACTTTCCAAATGCTATATTCATGAGATTCTTACCACTGTTTATAATCCTCAAAGTTCTGACCGCAAGCAAATGTATAGCAAACTGCAAAGCAAACTGTTTTGGGGAGCATGATATCATTCAGGTGTACAACCAAGTGATCCATTGCAGTAACAGTGAGTGATTATATTGGTAAAAGAAAAACATGGCTGCAAATCAGATTAAACTGTTTTATTTTTTTGCCGAATAGGCGCACAGTAGACTTGGTGCATGAGTGTAGTATCCGTTTCCAGTGTGGAAGATCAAATGGTACCTCTTGGGGACAGGGCAATACAACTTAGTCCATACATATTTTTTGTGCTGGCAATATAAATACAATATACCTCAGCTCTGGTTCCATCCAAGAATAAACGTGCAAGTAATTTGAGTTGTCAGTGTAATTTGAATGACTGTGCATTTGAATTGAAAAAAACCACAAATGAACAACAGTCACAAAATTAATTTAAATATGAGTCTACACATGCTTCATATAAGGTTGTCAAAAATTTTGTGATCATGATTAATCTAAAACAATTCTGTTAATAATCATATTTTAAGGATTTCAATCGCAGGGTTATACTTCTTTCGAGGTCAGTAACTTGAAATTCGAACCACCTCCCAGCCACGTCCCAAGGGGTTCAGTTTACTGAGGTTTTGCTGTACGGAGGTCTCATCAATATTGTTTACTAACTAAGGTTTATTACTACATAAACATTGTGTGTCATTTGGTTTTTAGGAATTGGAAAGACAGAAGCACATGTGTACGGTCTTACAGCACAAACAAGAGGAGCTGAAAGAGGGAATCCGGCAAAGAGACCAGCTCATTGAGGTAAGGTTTCAGCTTTTCGGGTTGGTCTGTTTTTAATAGATCAGTGACAGCAGTCCATAACGCTGCTTTGTTCAGGAAGTATCATTATGCACAAGCGGTAAAGGTCACGGAATATTCTAACACTTTCGGACTTGTGCTGGATGAACAAGGCCCAAGCCTATGTCGCCACCACCTGGTTGAGGAGCCTTTTGCCTGCGAAAACGGGCAGAGATGAACAAAAACTGGAATGATACGCAAAGAGCAGTTTCCTCCTGTTTCATTCAACAAAGGAAACCCTTCCCTTCAAATAACTATAATCCAAGTAATTGAAAATGTATACTCAAAGGAAATTAAAGTTCATGAAATCACATTGGCTACCTTAAATTTTTAAGTAGCCAAGCAGCACTATATGGCTGAAGTTAAGTTTACTTTCAGGCTGTTTGGTTTTTCATCTGTTCAGGTTTTAATGGATGCTTTGCAATATGTATTTAACCTCCACCAATACACACCAAGCCAAGTTTACAGTATTATATACTATTTTTAATTTTTTTAATTTTCATAAAAATATACATATTATATATATGATTCATATAATTGTACATTTGTTTTTTTATTTCAATTTTCGTTTCAATTCTACTTCATAATTCAGTTTGGTGTTTGATTTTTTTGAGTGTTATTTGTGGTTTAGTTTTAGTTTTCCAGAATCTTTTAGTTTTTATAGTATTTTGTTAGTTTTATTTCTGTTAATATGTAGCTGGTCAGTACTCTTGAGGAGTCTATGGTGTGTCTGGTATTGAGCAGGTACAGAGCTGCCACTTAGTAAGCTCACCTGTGTTTCTTATGGCAACGTGTGGTAACCTAGCAATGGAGCTCCTCTGTCTCCCAGCACTCACCTCAGGCTATCCTGTGTTTTGTAATTTCCTTCTTGCTCTGTTTCATTCTCTCCTGTGTGTCTCCCTGTTCTGTGCGAACTACCAATCCCACTCCCCCTCTAGGAAAACCAGGGAATGCAGCAAAAATTAGATACCCTCACAAGAGAAGTTTTTGATCTCCAGGAAACCGTTAACTGGAAGGAAAAAAAGATTGGGGTAGGAGGGTGCTCTGAGGGACCGTTGCAAGCAATACACTGCATTTGCCTACAGTGAACTGGCTAATCGATTGAATTCTACTGCAGTAATACAGCTAATTGGCTGTATTCTGCTGGAATAAACCAGCCAATAGAAAGCCAATAGCAATCTGTTCCAGTCAAGCAGGTAATGAACGGACTGCATTCTCCTGTATTCAAACAGCTAATGGACTGCATTATCTGCAGCCAATAAATAATAGATTGAATATCGCTGTTGCTGAATGGCAGTCAAAAATCAAAGCTGCACTTTCTCTTACAAATACATGTCATTGGATAGTTTTTTTTAAACTCACAGGCTTACAAAAAATGGCTGGTTATGACATGTACTCATCACTGCACATATGTAAAATAGTACTGTTTACTTGCACTGCAAAGTCTGACAAGTCTATGAAGGACTTTGCTGGTATCATTTGACGTATCGCTGCCATTTTGGTGTTCGCTGTAGCTGTCCATCAGTACAGTACAGCAGCAGTTTATTGCTTGTCAGGACTGCATGGTGTGAAGGTCTGTGCTTGGATGGAAACGGGAATGATCTTGATTTAGCTGTAGCGTATATTCAGTTTCAGCATGCATATGAAAATGAGTAGCAGGACAGTGGCGGTTTTCATTTGCATGCTTTGAAGTGAAACATGTTTTAAACATTCCTATTTACATAGAATATTTGTAACCTGTTATCCTTTGTAACAGGTCTTTAAAACTCTGTAGAACTAACCCAGTGCTTTATTTTTAATACGTTATTCTAATATGAGTATTCCCATAGTGTACACAATTACGTATCTTTTCTAAGAATATCCAGCAACTATAAATAGTATTATGAGTGATAACTGACCCAAATTCTTGTTCTTAAATGACCCAGTTATTAGGTCACATCGTAAGACTCTCTGCATTTACCTGTTAGTGATATAAGGAAAAGATCTGCAAGACTCCATGTTGGTTGGCATACATGATAACACAAGACAAGACACTAATAGCACAAACACCATTGAATTTGCATTCAGGTACATAACCAGTAGTCTCCGTCTTAGTGGCCTTTCACCGCTTCTCAGTGGAATAAGCAGTGCTGTAGCTTTATAAGCTCTTTGAGGTTGGTGAGCTATGTACACGTTGCATTAGAAATAAGGATATGTATTCTTTAGAGCTAGATATGTATTTTCAGGCAAGCTATTGGCTGACAACCGTACCCATGAGTAGCATATTTTGGGCCTCTGCTAAAACTGTTAGCATTATTCTCAGCAGTAGCTTAATCTAAGCCTATGTACACCTTCATTTGCAGCTAAAACCGTTTAATATGTTATATTTTCTGGCTGATTGTTGATGGTTGTTTTGATATTATGACCTGGTTACATGTATTCTATCTCCTAAAACAAGCATAAAACCATAGCGATAATAATTAATGATAAAGAATAATGTTTGAAAAGTATTTATAGTAACTATGTACGAGGTACCACATGCCAGTGATGTGATTATTTTAGTGCAGAACATTTTCTTTGGAAAGAACAGAACGTGAACAAAGGTCAGCTCAAAGTATAACTGCCTCAACACTGATAAAGTTATCAGTACAACCTATTTTCTATTTCATATTAAACTGCCAGTCATTTTTGGTTCTGATATGTAAATCAAGGCCCCGCAGTTATTAAATGCATGAAATACATTTGCATTATTACAGAATTTAATATAAAATATGCAAAGACTTCTTTTCATTGGATTAAATTGGAAAAAAAATGTTAATGCAAGTTTAAGAGATGTTAAAGTGATAGTTAATGTAAGTTTAAGTGAAGCTGGCCTCAAAAATGAGTCAGAAATTGTGTGTAAAAGTCAAATGTTCTTAAATTGCTTTGTATCAGCATTACTGAAATCTGGTTTTCTTCATCACAAGTCTATTACAAAGTTACTAAATGTTGCAATTAGGAGTTATTTATAGACTGTAAATGTATATTTACTGTTTTTCTCAGGTTAAATGTTGAAACTGTGTCAGCAGACATGGTTTTTATGGACCATTCAGGCCCTCAGGCACTGAAAACACATGTTCATGTTTCAGTGTGTGACCCATGCCTGTGTACTTACCGGCTGGGCATTAAAGGAGGTCCACATTAGCCAGGTAGCGGTCGACCCAACTCCACTAGGGAAAAATGGGTTAAGATGGCTGAAATCCTTTGGCTCATTGTTATCTAGTTAACTATCCCAGCTGGCTGGCCGCCCACAGGTGTATAAACCAATCACATGTGGACAGGTAGTATGTGATCGATATCACATCAGTAGTGAGAACAAATCAAGACCTCGTTGTCAGATGAATTGCATGAGTTACATGGCACAGCTACTTCCTCCTGAGTCTGTGGGCGACGATCTCTAGTGTGGAGCTGACAGTGAACTGATTCTGTTTGGTAGCCATTTTATAATACCTTTGAATGTATGTAACAAAAAATAGTAACACACTATTCATACGTGAGCCTTATGTGTACATACTGTATGAGTTCTATGTTGAAAGTCATGTAATGTCTCACAATGGTTATCATTGAGTATCTTGGACAATTTATTTGTTGCAGTAGCTGGGTGCATAACACATTCGCTACATTGACTACCAAATCACTCACACCATGGTGTACACACCAATACTTCTCATGAATTATTTAGACTTAGACATGAATGCACTAACCCTTAATTAGTGCTCCTTTGTACTTTCCTCTACTCTCACCTTGTTCTTTCCATTTGTGTGTCGTTGTTTTGCACTGAATTTCTGTCTGTGCATGCATCTCAGTGTTTTGCATAACCATGAATGACTGTGCCGCCTCCGCTGCACCTTTCATTGTGTGTGAAGCGCACGTCTGTCGTCATCTCTGCCTGTCTCCTGCTCTTATCTCTTTTACGTTTCTTTTTATCTCCTGTTTTCTCCCCGCTCCTCCGTGCTTTTCCTTGCTCCTCACGGCCAGGCGCTAGAGAGGCAGAAAGAGTACTTTGACTGCATTAGGAATGAGAGAGATGAGCTCAGAAATGAGCTTGCTGACCTGAAGGGGAAGTCCAAGACAGGAGAGGTAGGTGGCAGGAGGTGGAGCCCTGGATAAGACACGAGTCTGTTTCTGTAGGCATCAGTCAGGACACTTCATTGGACAACAAAACAAAAGGTTTTATGATAATGAAGGTTTCATAACATTCTTTAAAAACATAAAAATGGATAGTTCTTGAAAAGTAATCAGAAATTAGTGTCCTTATATATAATGTTCCCTAATTTTTTTGCTGGCTTTCCAACTCCTCAAATTATATTATTTCCATCCTGAAATACTCCAGATTTTCTTATCTATTTTATCTATTTATGGATTTGATATCATTTTTGAAGAGTGCTTTAAACTTACACAGATATTATTGGCAGCAGTGGGGATTTTTTCCAAGAGGAAATAGGTTACCAGAACAGGATTCCTAGGTTAGTTATCACCCGCAGATATAATGTGGTTATTCCCCTGCAATAACAAAAACATATTTTATGCTTTTATATCCTTTGGTCACTTCTCTATATATATTTGGTTTCATTGGGTTTGTTAAGGTGTAAACAATTTCCAGCTAAATTGTAATAAATTGACAGAAAATGGCGTAGATATACTAGACATAGTACATGTTCTGCCTGTGAAAGTCGTCCAACTCCGTAGTAATGATCCCTCATCGGTTAATAAATACTCCCCAAATAACCTTGCAGCTTGTCCTGTTAGCCTATCGTGACCAGATAAGCACATTCCACATCAACAGCAGGCAGCAGATGGATTCCATCTACTAACAATAGGCATGGACTGACAGAGCGCAGGGCTGAGAAACAGTTGCTGGCAAAGGCAAGGGGGCGAACAGAGGGAAAACGGGGGTGTGGAGGGGACGAACGGATGACTCAGGGTTAATTAGAAGCAGGTTTCATGAAGGGATAAACATGACACAGGGTAAAATGGTGGGACACTCAGCACATGCAGCACGCGATCACTGAGGGCATTCCGAAGGCCTTAAAATAGATACAAGGGTTTGGGAGAATCCATTCTCATTCCATACCATCAAGCAATTTGGCTGCAATGCGTTAATTAGTTTCTGTATCGAATGAACTCTATTTGCCTGACTGTGTTAGTTAGCGGAAGAGATTTTTTTTTGGCCTCTAAATATAATTTAGACAATCAAACAATTAAATACGCATATTCGTAACAGAATTATGAATCATACGCTAGATATTCTGTGCTCGTTGTGCAGAAGTGATAATGCTCCTCTCATCTTGCAGCCCAGCTCAGCTATGCAGCCAGTGTTGATTGTCAACAACTGTAACTCATTTTCTGGGTATAATGTATTCAAATTACTGAGTGTAGAGTTACTAAGGCTCTGCTGTGTATCTAAAAAATATCTTCAGTAAGTGCGTTAAAGTCAGGCTAATTGTAACGGACAGCTGCTCCGTCTGCCACCTCATCCGAGATGGCAGCCCAGTCTGAAGAGTGACTCAGTGCTGTCATCTACAGACGCACGGCCTGGTGATCATCCCAGAGGGAGTGCCCAACGGGGACGTGAGCCCGGAGGCGGTCGCGGGAGGCATCACCGTGGTCACCCAGGAGGCAGCGCAGGTGCTGGAGTCCGCTGGAGAGGGCCCCCTGGGTGAGTGTTCGGCTTACCGCGGGACAGAATGGTCTATGTCCACACACAGCTCCGATGTCTCTCCTTACTGACACCATCATTCTGCACAGCCCCTGTCTCTCTTTCCCCCTCTGTAATTGGATGGATACTCAGGATATGTTATCAAATAGTCGCAACAGCGTGTATTTCAGGACAGGGAAATTATCACTGCACACCAATAAAGACAATTGTTTTCAATGTCATGATAGGTTTAGTCTCTTTCAGCTTAAAATACAAGACCAGCATCTTGTGTATGTTATATTAAGTGTTGTATTTCCTATTAACAGTCATTCCTAACCCAAGTGTATATTGAATCAATGGTGCAGACAGTTCACAAGCAAGCATTTGTCCCTCATTACAATGTAATTGGCTTTAAAAAAAAAAATACTGTATTTAAGACATGGAAGTTTGAGCTTCTTAAAAAGATTATATATGATATTTGATTTCATAAGTCAGCATAGTTAAAGTTTAGTTTGCCTGGTGTGTACAGTTTTATAGCATTTCTAATATACCTACAATTTTTGTATTTTCAGATGTGAGGCTACGGAAGCTTGCGGATGAAAAGGATGAACTCTTAGCCCAGGTAATTTACCTTAACCCGATGTTTGTCCTTAAATGGTTGTTTTATTGTATAATACCGGTAAAACAGCAATGTAACGTCTTGCTGCTGTTCACGCTCACGCTGCCTGACCTGGCAGTGCTAATCCATTCGCTAAGGCTGTTAATGTAAATATGATCTGTTGTCATTCGCGGCAATGCTGCTTATGACAGTGGCATTGTGTTGTCGCTTGCACTCATGCGGTCTGTGCTATTATTAGCGCTCATACTGTCTGTACTGTTACTGTTTGTTCTGTATTGATGCTCATGTCTGTGCTGTCGTTAGCACTTACGCTCTCTATACAATTATTACCACTCACTCTTCCTTTTCCATCATTATTGTTCATGCCGTCTGTACTATCATTAAGTGTTAGTGCTGTCGGTATCGTTAGCATTAATGCTGTCCATGCAATTAACAGCGTTCATACTGTCCGTTCTGTTATTAGCCTCATGTGCTGCCGTTATGACTCGTGCTTTCTAAAGATAGCATGTATGGCCTCAGCATTCATCAGTGTTAGCTAACACTCAAGATGTTTGGGCCGTCTGTGCTCACTGTCTTTACTGTTAATGGCTCTCATGCTGCCCGCCGTTCTTAGCACTCAGGTTCCCTGCACTATTATTAGCTTTCGAGCTGTCCGGGGCGGTCAGTTGTCCCCCAAGATGTTAGAAGGTTAGTTGACTGGAAATATCACAATCTGAAAATACCTCAACTTGATGTACAAATATTATTTAAAGGTGAAAGCAGAGCGTTTAGAATGAGCAGGTTCGGAATGTGTTTTACCCATAGGAAACAGCGGGTAAGCATGACTGTTGGTAACGGATTTAATTAGTCCCCCGATTAAGTTGAATGAAACAGAAAAACATGATGCATACGGTTTCCTTTCAGCTTTTGTAAATGCTGCATGCGACATTTGAGCATGCACAGGTGTAAAACGGTTTCACAAAAAAACCTTTCCGATGCAGAACTTCACCAACAACGCTGCATTCATAACTTGCAACGCAAAAAGTGTGACCTCAAATGCAAAATACTTTCTTCACAGCACAATGTATGATGACCTTTCTCAAATGTTAAGGAGTCTTAATTTCTCTGGCTCCGTAGTTTTTTCCCCATGACTCTACAGATGAAAGGGCCGGTACTTCTGCATGAATAAATGACATAACTGGCAAGCTAACAGAATATCACTGGAGTGAATGATATTATGCAGCGCATGTGATATGCTCGTGACGCCTAAAAATGCTAATAATATTTAACACCTATTTTTACACACGCCAAAGGCTGTTTTGACCTTCGAAGTATTCACAATTTTTATTCATTCTAATTTGATTCGAAGTTTGAAGTTCGTTCTGACAACCCCAGTGCTGTCTGTGCTGACAATAGCACTAAAGCGGTTTGTGCTGCCGACAGCACTAATGTTATCTTCTGCTCTGGATGCAGATCAGGAAACTAAAAGCCCAGCTGGATGATGAGAGACAGAAGAACTCTAAGATGGAGAGCGTGTATACAGACGGCGAGAGAATGGAGAATGGCACAGACCTGCACCTCATCGAACTACAGAGTACGTGTAGCACACTCACCCTCATACTTTCAGAACGATATTTGCTTATTTTAAAAAATGAATCCTTTTTTATTCTTAGTTTGTATTTGCATTTGTTGCGCCAGCCATAAACTGTCGTATGTAATGTTCTACATGACTGCCTAACCATATGTAACATTTTACTCCGTGAACTTTTATTTGTACAGGAGACGCCAACAGGCAGATCAGCGAGTACAAGTTTAAACTCTCCAAAGCAGAACAGGAAATGGGGACAATGGAACAAAATGTGAGTAGTGAAAAAGTGCAGCTTGAAAGATGTGTCATTCCCCAGTGGGGAGACAGTTAATTATAGCCTGTGCAATGAATTCTGTATGCTCCCATAAGTCATCTTAATGCAAAAATAGTGAGCTTCATAAGGCTAGTTCTTCATCAGGGCAGAGGTAACTTAAGTTGAAATCTGTGTATCATGAGAGTCTCTTTTATTAACGGAGAACGATGCGGCCATGGGGAGTGGCTTGGAATGATTGGACGTTCCATATTCTAAGAATAAGAATAAAAATTGTTCAAAATGTTTTGCATGCGCACTCATTCCAGAAGGATTGCATAATTTTCGTGTTTGCTTATTGTCTCAATTTTCTTTTCTTTCTCCAGATTAACAGACTTGAAGGACAGGTTTCCAGATACAAAGCGGCAGCAGACAACTCGGAGAAAATCGAGGATGAACTTAAAATCGAAAAGCGAAAACTCCAAAGAGAGGTACAGTGCCAAAACATTTCCCTCCACATCTCGCCTTCTTTCAGCGTTCCAGAACGATGCACCCACTGCTTCCTCAAAGCAGGCATAAAGGGGGTTCTCCACTGAGCAACGAACACCCTGGGGGGGGACACTATGGCCAATGATGTGCTAACAAACAAGATTCTCAGCCACACTTGGCACTTGTGTGGTCAGCATTTGGCATTGGGTGTGTCCCTGGACCAAGAACAGCTGCTGAAATAGGATACAGCACTCAAAATTTGCCAAGTGTATTTTGTCATTAAATTAGGAACCAGATTTATTCATGAAATTTAGATACTTGCATATATGACATAGTTATTGATGTCGGTAATTTCAATGGTTGTGAGCCTGGCTTTCGTTACACTAAAATCATAAAACCCCTTTTCCTCACCCCTCAGCTACGAACAGCCTTGGATAAAATCGAGGAGATGGAGATGACCAACAGTCACCTAGTCAAGCGTCTTGAGAAAATGAAGGCCAACCGAAACGCACTTCTGTCCCAACAGTGAGCAGGGGAGGCGGGAGCAGCCCTCAACTTCATCTCAGAAAAAAAAAAATCTACCAACTGTACTACAAAGGGGCGTCATTCAGTCATGTAGTTTTGTACAAAAAGGAAAAGTTATACTGCTAATAATGGCATAGCCTTCCATGTTTTTTGTTCATTTTTTTTTTATCAATGAAACACATCGACTCACAGACTCATTTGTCTACCATCTTGCATTGCTGTAAGGGAGCTATCGACTTGGTGTTGAAAATGGTCAAATTTTTGGTTGATTCTAAGGAAATCCATTTTATTTTTTTGTTTTTTTTTTTGTTTTTTTTTCCAAAACTGTTATACATCATGTTATTCACAAAGGTTTTATTTCTTTCCTGGTGGGTGCTTGATTTGTCCTTTTTTTTTTTTTTTTTTTTTTTTTTAAATAAGTTGCATGAATTGAACTACACTATACTGCTTTTCACCATAAAACCTGTAAATGGCTGCTGCAGACACAGCAAAGTGCCTTTCTAAATGGAGCAAAAGAGATTGTGGGATTGCATTACTACACTAAGTATGAAAATTTATTACTGGTACAATATGTATTTAAATAGGGTGCCGTTAGGATTTAAAAAATATATAGAACCAATTAACAGTATGCTGAATTTTCATCGTTGAGGAATTTTTCAAAAATATTTAAAAATATTTCTTGGAATAAATGTGTAAATGAATGAACTGTATATACCAGATGGGTGGTTTTTTGCATGGGTTATGGCACATTCAGATTAGTGTATGGGCAGGATGTTGTCCCAATTTATGAAGCACATGGAAAAAAAAACAAACTGTACTTTTCTCTTCACTGCTTGGAAAGAGCAGATTTCAGTCTCAGGACCACATTGTGATTGTGACTGGGGCAGCTAAAACATTAAACCTACATAAAAGAACTTGTTTTTAATTTGTTTTTTTTTTTTGTTTTTTTTTTTCCAAAACTGTTATACATCATGTTATTCACAAAGGTTTTATTTCTTTCCTGGTGGGTGCTTGATTTGTCCTTTTTTTTTTTTTTTAAATAAGTTGCATGAATTGAACTACACTATACTGCTTTTCACCATAAAACCTGTAAATGGCTGCTGCAGACACAGCAAAGTGCCTTTCTAAATGGAGCAAAAGAGATTGTGGGATTGCATTACTACACTAAGTATGAAAATTTATTACTGGTACAATATGTATTTAAATAGGGTGCCGTTAGGATTTAAAAAATATATAGAACCAATTAACAGTATGCTGAATTTTCATCGTTGAGGAATTTTTCAAAAATATTTAAAAATATTTCTTGGAATAAATGTGTAAATGAATGAACTGTATATACCAGATGGGTGGTTTTTTGCATGGGTTATGGCACATTCAGATTAGTGTATGGGCAGGATGTTGTCCCGAATTTATGAAGCACATGGAAAAAAAAACAAACTGTACTTTTCTCTTCACTGCTTGGAAAGAGCAGATTTCAGTCTCAGGACCACATTGTGATTGTGACTGGGGCAGCTAAAACATTAAACCTACATAAAAGAACTTGTTTTTTAATTTGTTTTTTTTTTTTTGTTTTGAATGTCACCCATTTTGTCACATCTGGTCTTCATCTTGAAATAACCTGAGTCAGTAAACACATAAAGCCTAAAACAAAGACAAGATGATTTACCGGCACAGAAAAAGCTGTTTACTGTAAAAAGCACTGCAGGTTATTATCTGGCAACCAATGTATTTTACTTCTAAAGAAGGTTTACTGGAGCTCTAGGACAGGCGGGTCTCTGTTTTATGTATTTGTGTCAGACTATTTGGGTCTATAAGGCTGCTCATTATCTCGCTCTCACATTTAAAGGCAAAGTAAACCGAGCGCAGACAAATAAATCGGGGACTCCAGTGAAGTGACTGGATCAAATTAGGCATTCGGATTCAACGACGAAGTCCAGAGGTGTGCGGAAAAGCAGAGGTCTTGGATAGTTAGATCTCCTCACATCAACCCAGCAAGCGGGGATGTGCACAGTCAACTCAAAGACCCTGCTCAGATATAGCGAAGTAATCGGTGCATATCTGTACAGGCGCAATCGTAGCTTGTGAATCATCAGGAAAGAAATGTATACTGCACTGTGAGTGGGGAAAAAAAAGCTTCCATTGTGTGATCTTGGTTAGAAATGACAAAACAAAGTCATACCGCACTAAATGTTAAGCAGTCAAAGTTCCCTCTTGACCCATGGGTTAAAATGATCTGTGTTCATGTGTGTGGATGAAATTGTATACACATATGTGGGTATAATAGATAAAATGGCAGACAACACTGTTTTGTTTCCTTGGCAGGATAATGAAGTTGCCAACTGATTCTTGTGTTTTCACATTTCTGGCCTGTCTGGGACATACTTCCCTCCTCTGTGGTCTTCTATCACAAACCTGTGCGCTTGTGTTTGAATTAGAAAATGCTCTGGATAGGAGTGTCTGTTAAATCTCTGTGATGTAATATAATAGAAACGCCAAAGGATAACTGAATCATTTTGTAGCCACTAAATGGTAATTAAAAATAACTGTACATGTTTCATGCTGGTGTCAGTACTGACCGCCGATACAGTTCTGCTATGAAGACACCTGCCAAAAACCACAGAACTATTACCTCAAGTTAACACAGAAGTGAATGTCGGAACAAAAGCCGTGCTTTGTGCGATTCATGAAGTTTGGTTACCATCTGAAAACCGCTTGAAACCAGAGGCAATGTGGAATGCACAACAAAGTGTTATACAGATTTATACTAGCGCAAAATCAAAGGAAGCCTTCAACACATATTGTCTGATCTCAGCTGTTAAACATGTTGGTAGATCTGTGGCGTTATGGTTAGCCATCGTATGGCAATTGTTGGCTAAGATTTTTACGCCGTAGAAAGGGAACACAGCTATTTGAGGCAGACCAGTGCATCCTGTGTTGCAAAAATATTTTGTTACAAAAATCTTTGTCTTGGCCACCCTTTTAGTATTATTCTTTATATTTTTCTGTAGATTATGACTTGTGTGTGTGTCTCTGTATATATAAGACAGTTACAGGTGATGTTCAAAATTAACCTTTACAGTTGGATAACTTTCCTTTTCCTCTTGTGGATTTAAAGGAACACTTGTGAGCTAAAGCTAGGGACAGAGAACTGAACCCTGGCCAATGACCTATAATTCTGATAGGTTGAGTAGTGTAAGAAATCATCACAACTGGGATGGGGAAGCAAGGATACAGAATACTCTGGGTACATTTGTTGGTTTGGTTTGCATTATTCTGGATAATCTTTGCCTTAGGCAAAGAAAAAAAATTACTATACAGAGGGAATATAGCGCCATCTATTGGTAGTTGTATCACATTCAGAGGTAACCCACAGCTCCTTGCCATGTATCGCAGTAAAGGGGAAATGTCTAAATGTACAAATACTATATGCCATATTTTAACATGTAATGGACATTGTAAAGAGGCAAATAGAAAATACAGGAGAATTTGAAAGAGAAATATGTTTGCTCTGTGAACTCTTAAGGCATTTGGAGTCACTTTAAATGTTCCGTATAATAATATGAAGATGCCACCTTTCACAGTCGGCATGCAAAGCCCCCCAGTCAGCAGCAAGCCTCATAAACGGCAGTGCGAATGAGTCTACTCTGCCCACTGCCTCGCTGCCTTCTCTGGGCTGGAGGGTATAAACCCGGTTTACGTAAGAGATTCATATTAGAGCGTGAAGCTCCACTCTAAGCCCCAGCAAACCCTGAAAAGGACAGTGGGAATGACAAGCCCAACCCCAGTCCAGTCCTGTCTTGGCTCAGGAGAATGCACCAGGCTTTGGTTAGTGTAATAACGGCAATGGACAGTGGGTGTGTGTTCAAGGGTTTCCTCAATTTTCAACCAAAATGCTTGAATTAATTCATATGGTTTTTAAGTTGATATTCTTGCTATTTTTTATTCTTCATTGTTTCTACACTCGAACAATTTTGTGTAAAATGTATCACCTGTGAAGCTTCCATGTCTTCCCCAGTTGTGGCCAAAGCTTATCATGTCAGCACTGGGACAGGTAAGACACATGACCTGAGGAAGTCTGCGAGAGAGAGAGAAGACATGCAGATTTTTTTAAATATATGTGAGGTATGAACAGATTCTGTTGTAAAATTCACCAGATTGGCTGCTGAATGTTTGGATGTAGATTCACATCTCTCTTCGAGCCTCAAAATTAAGGACATAGAACAAAGGCTTTATAATGAAGCATGCAATAATTAAATTAAATTATGTGTGATACCAGACAGAGCAGACTTAACTTGTACATATTTACTTAAAATCAGAGTTAGAAATGAACAAGATCTGTGAAGGGTGTCCAGTGCTCCAATGGGAAAGTATATTGTATATTGTTTCAGAGTCCCCATTTTGTTGCACATATAATAATTAACAAGGTTCCTGTTTGTCACACTGCCACTGAAACAACACCCCCATGAGTTTCAGAGCCTTGTCTTAGTGGAAACTACTCGCATAGCCTTGCAGAGAACTGCCAAGTTGTGATTTTTGGACTCTCCCTATTGGTTTTATGTCCATTACAGTGCCAAACAACCATCAGAATAACCTGAGTAGGGTGTACACAACTGCAGTATAGTGTCCATAATATTAGACCAACCTGCGTAACCACCTTGACAAATCTCATTCACATCATAAACTCAGCACTGTACTTTATTAATATAATAATATAGTATTGATCTTATTTCCTCAGCTCCCAAAATGAATGAATCACTGCAAATTAATTTATAACAAAATATTTATTACAAAGATGAAAAAACAATACAATAGAAAAATATTCTTAATTTTTCAGTTCCTGTATATTGAGCCACTGTTGGTGAGGGCAACCCGGAACAGTCACCTCACTCAATCACAGAGGAGAAGTTAAGTCCAGCAAATCAGTTCACACAATAAACAATGACTATTCAGCCCTTGTGGAACCACAGATCGGAAACAAACGCTGCATTAAAATGTGTGTCCCACTGAAGTCACAACAAAAAAAAAAAATCAGTCTAAAACAGTCCAGTCAATAGCCATGGAACGCTTTTAAAACATGTTTCCTCTGTGTCTTTCCAAAAGCAGACCGCTTCAACACCTCTCGAACACTTTGTAGAGGTCAGGCAGGTTGGCGATCTGGAGGATGCTGCCGTCCTCGCTGAATTGTTTGGGCGGGCTGAGGAGTGTTCTGAAGGCTTTGAAGAGAATGTGCTCCACGTTCCATTTCCACGACGACCCGCCGGAGCCTTCTTCCTCTGCCTGTGACAAAAGCAGAGTTATGCGTCACGTACAGCCCTTACTACACTGACTATACCTCACAACATCTTTTTATGACATTACTACACGAACAACATCTCTACACTATGTAAGAATTACTATGTACAAACATACACATTCAAGGTGTATACTCACCTCTGGATCACTTTCTTCAATTATTATGTACCTCTTCCTGATGGAGTAAAACATACTGCACTCTTTGCTGAAATCCTTGAAGCAGTCTTTCTCGTTGTCCCAATTCACCTGCACACACATTATTATTTACAACAGAAAAACGAATGAATAAGTGTCTGACTGAAGTGAACGGTCACTGCACTTCATTCTCCACCGTTCTCCACATACACACTGGGGGGACGCCATTTGCCTGAAATGACTGGCGTGTGGTTTCCCTCTCACCTCTGTGGCCAATCGCAGGATGAACATGGGAAGGCCTTCCATTGGTGGGATGTAGTTATCGAGCAGCAGTGGCAGGCCTGTCAGATTCCCCTCCTGAAAACACACAGATAACCCCTTATACAATTCTCTGTATGATATGAGGTTGATTTACAAAAGCACTTAGTATGTGCAAACCTGTTTTGCTGCTGCAACATGACTAGAGCGCATGTGATTGGTGGAGGTGGTTTGTTTGTTCCAAACACAAATCACTTCACTGAAATGCCATGTTCAAAAATATTACATGTGCCACAGGCTTTCTTGTCCAAACTTGCATTTATTGTCATTCAGTATTCAGTTGGCTATTGAATGTAAGTCAATGGCAACTTCTGGAGAGTTATTCTGGAGAGTTACAAGTAATATATAAACTAATGAATACATCAGAATTCATGTTAAAAGCTATTGTAACTGCTAATGTAACTTGTTTTCGATGTATCGAGGGAAGGCTTAGACTACTGTTGACTGACGTTACTAAAAGCAGAGAACAGTAAATCCCAAGAACTTATTCTTTGATTTTGAAAAATATAATTTGCGAAGCAATTTTATATCCCACATTACCTTTATAATCTAAGACAAAGCAACCAAACTAAAAAAATATGCAGTTTTTTGTTTGTTCATCGACAGATGTAAAAATGTGGCTTTTTCAGCACAATTTTTGTGTATTAATTATATACACATACATACTCACACATATATATATACTTATGGGTCCATATATACAGGACCCATTGCTAATGTTGAGCTCATAGTCTGTGCAACATTAACAAAAAAAACTGTTAAACGTGCCACATTCTATGGTGATATTCTATATCCATGGTGATGCACAGTGTTACCAGGGTGATGGTTTTAGGCTGCTTCTCTCTCTCTCATTTTCTCAAGAGCATCCATTAATTTACTCTAATATAAATCATCTCATTAGCAGCTAAGATTAACACTGAGATGCTATCAATGGAAGCATTATAAGTCTAATCATTTAGAGGGGCGATTCATACTCAATATCAGATGCCGCTGCAAAAAAGGCTACCAAGAAAGGAAACTGTCTTGTCTTTACTGGTAAAGAATATTATCTGGGATAATTAACAAGCCAGATTGCAAAAGGCATTGCATCAAAAGATTGTTTGTACAGATCCATTATATGACGTCAACATGATAGTGTGCAAAATGATGAGCCATAACCTATTCACCACCCCTAAGCCAGGAGGGAATGAATGGCGTGTTGTTGTCATCCACCGTTCTTTCTGTCACTGCTGTAGAGCTGACCTGGTTAATCTCCAGAGAGAAGTAGTCTTCCAACATCTCCGCCTTCTTCTTCAGGAAGTCCACGATGTAACTGGCCAGTCCCTCCTTCGGCCCGTCCTCCTCCGACCAGCCGCTCTCCGGCATGTCCAGGGCCATCATCGCCAGGTCATAAAGCGGGGCTGGCGTCTACGCACGCACACACGCACACAGGAGCCATTGAGTCTACACAGTCACTGCACTGGAAGGCTGCAGCTGGAGCAGACAAGACTACAGAAGCCCGACTGGCCAGCTGTTATGTACGTTTGATGTGGACATACCCTGCTGGCTCCATCCCTCTGGGCAATGCTATAGCTAATTAGGGGACTGTGGGTACCATCCCTGCACAGACAACCAGTGCTTTAAGCTGGCTGCACCACCCAGGAACTCCAAATAATAGACAACTAAAACATATATTTTGATATGACTGTGCCTTACAATGGCCAAAGATGTGTACTGCTGTATTTAACTCAGACTTTACTATTTTACTCCCACTATACTAAAGGTGAGTAATGTTACTGTAAAATGATACTTACTGACAACCGCAACACACCAAAGTTGCCAAAGTCATAGATCAAAATCTGGTAGAACAGCTCCTGACTGGGAAAGCAAAAGTCAAATGTTGACATAATTCATAATAATTTTTCAGATAGTCATTTAGAAAAATTTAAAAGCATACTGTTTGAGTGTAAAAAAAAATGTTAAGCTGTGAAAGTGCATAAAACCCCACACACATTTTTGGACCTTCATTTTCTGTAAATATGAATGTATACTACATTAGAGTAACAGAACATTGTGTTTGACACAAACCACATATAAGACACAGTTGCATAAACAATAATGGACCATTACCATTATTGAGTGATGTGGACCATGTGACCATCTAATAACCTACATACATGCAGTCCAATCACAAAATGTGAGCGCACAACACACATTAATGCTTCAATTTGTTCCATACACATACAGATACCAAAGGAGATTATATTTCTTAATCCAAAACCATAATCACTCAGTCACTCACATACCTCTATGTTTTCACCAAGCAAAATCATGTACGAAGGCACAAACTCATTTTCACACACACATACTCACAGACAGGGGGCGCTGTTCTCACCTGAGTTTGGTGGTGTTGAGCAGGTAGAGTTTAGTGTGGTGCTGAATGAGGGACCACTGAGGGTTTACACAGCCGACAAAGGAGTGGTTCTGCAGCATCTCTCTAAGGCCTGGCCAAAGAAAAACATTTTCTTCCATGATCAAACAACCTCACACTCCTGAACAACCTCAATTTAACAGCTTTGCTAAGTGCATCGCATCACAATAATGAAATTAAGAAATCAACCTGCAACTAAAACAATAGGAGTGTCCTTAATCTGAGCGGAAAATGCTTGAACTTCCATTTTACAGTCAGGCTCCAGGTTCTCTGCACAGGGACAAGGCTTTCAACACTGTGTGTCACTTCATTTGTTTTTTTGTACTTCAAACTCCATTTAAACCTGAGAATGCAAATAAAAATCCAACAGGAAACAAAAGCTCTCATTATCTTAATACAGAAACAACAGTAACTCATTACAGCAGAGGAATGGTGATATTAGAGCATGTCAGAGAGGCCAATGTATTGATGTTTAATTGATGTGACTTTAGCTAGCAGGTTAGCTATCGAACAGGAATAGCTAAGGTCTTAATATGATAACCATTAACATACAGGGATGTCTGTTAGACTGACCATCTAAAAAAGGAATCGAATACTCAGTAAACTACTTAACAATGCGTGTTTATTGGCAAGCTTTTCAAAGTTTAGAACTCTTGAAGAAGGTAACCATCCACTTTCCTTTATATTAATAATGACGTGTTTAAGAAAGTGTCTGATAAATCTATAAATGATATGTACAACGGTCATTGTGACGTAACTGTAATATTTACCGCACAATTCACAACTTCTATGATGTCACGTTTGCACACACACAAGTGTATAAATTAAGAGCAAGTAGACTATTGAGATCGTTGGGAGAAGAAGACAACTTTTGGAAGAACGAAGAAGAGATGGCAGCGAAAGAAGAAGCCACCAGACTGATAGTGCCCATAGTCAACGAACTGTGGGACCGGAGCATTGTGACGGGAAAACCGATCCGAACCTTGGTCTTCGAATGCCTACTGGAATGCCACCTTCAGCTAACACATGGATGGAGGAAAGAGATGATCGACCGTGTGAAGGCACTCAGTCATCTATCAGGCATTCGTGTGGAAGACCTGCTCCAATGTGTACTTTCAAACGAGGAGTTGCCCGAGTTTGCGCTTTGATTACGTGAACAGCGCCATGGCAACCGTGGAAACACCTGCTTTGGAGATTTCCGATTTGGCCATGGAAGAGATCGAGGAGGAGGAGGAGAAAGGGAAAGCAACGGCTGTTGCCACGGAGGAAGCCACGGAAAAACCAAAGCAGGATAAGAGAACATCTTTTTGGAAAAAACGATTTGGCAGAAAAAAGAACAAGAGTTCTACTGCTGACCAGGAGGTCGGAACAGCCGAGGAGGGGAACGTGGAGACCAAGGAGAAAAAGGTCCATGCCCCAAAGGTGTGGAAGAAGATCAAACATTTCCTGACACCATCCAGGGGATTCGGTTACGCTAGACTCTGAAGAGGAATTCGAAAGGATGAGTTTGTGGCAGTTAGTTAACTCGCTAAGCGATTTATGAATGTCATCATTTTTTTTTTTTATTTATTTTATTCGTAAAGCGTACTGGCTTGCGAACACATCTCTAAAACGTTCAGATCTAGCGGCAGCGTAGCTGGTTTATACGAGTACCACAGTTTTGGTCTGCCTGTGATTGAGGTATCATGTACAGTAGCCACTCTTGCTCATGAACTTCCCCTTTCAATCCACCAAAAAGAAGAAATACCGCATCCTGCAGCGCAATTGACAGTAAAACCAATACACTGTAAATGCATAATCTCTCTGAAATCCGCTGTGGAAACATGGCAGATCTCAGGGGAATACGCATTTAGAGTATATAAGGCTGTATTGTTAATGGTGCAGCGGTATGCGATATAACTTTTTTTAGGATTGCGAGGGAAAGTTCATGAGCCTGAGTGGCTACTGTACATGACCTGCCTATCACGGACAGCCCAACGCTGTGCCATGCTCATACTTAAACCAGATTAATTAGCAATGCGTTGCTAATAGCACTGGGCGTTTTCTGGATGTTTTGCCAAACTCGCTTTTACAAGTGAAATTAAGAAATTGGTCATATTTAGACTGATTCACGAGCTTACTGCCACAAACTCACTTCCTATACCTCATAACAGTTCCTGGCAGTTTTCAGAGAATGGCCATTAAATTAAACCAAAACTAACCACTAAAACTAAGACTAAAACTAATGATTCTGAGACATTTTCATAAACTGAAATAAAATAATTTACCTGAAGAAAACGTAAAACTTAACAAAAGTAATACTGATTGCAAAAAATAAATAAATAAATAAATAAAATAAGTCGTTATCAATGCCTTATTATCAAGTGGATAAGTTAGGTATGTCAGGGAGGAAAAGTGTGAGTCCTGTATGGGACTATTTTGAATTTAATTGTGAAAGTGGTACAAGCAAATAAATGGTAAACTCAGGTAACAGCATCTGTGGTGTAAAAATGAAAGGGAAAAATCCCACAAATCTAGAGGTTCACCTTCAAAGTTACCATCAACGGGAATACACATTATTCATGGAAAAACATGACGCAAGACAGAGCATGAGTGACAAACTTAACGTCAGCAGTTGGCCAACATCCAGCCAGCAGCAGACCCTAACGCTTTTTCTGAACTGGAACTGGAACACTGAAGAGGAGAGAAAAACAAAAGGATCCAGATGGTGCCTCACTGGCAAAGTGTGATTCAGACGAATCAGGATCAGATTCCGAAGACGGAAATGTTGACAGGGTATTCCAAGGTGAGTTAGCGATTTGTGGCGTTAAAATATATGTTGTATTAATATGAAGCAATGAAGTTTCCTAGTGCCAGTAATGTTGTCAACAGGGCAAGGTTGCTTGTTCACCCTGTATGAAAGTCCTCAGGGGCAAATGAAGAAATGATAAAACGGTATGTCTTCTTAATTTATCAACTAGTTCTCACGCATTGCATCGTGTGTACTAACGATATTGAAAACGATGCACCCAATGTTTCAAATGACAGAGAACACAGCAATGTCCTTTTCACACCTGCTGCACAGACAATTAGACCTACTTGATGTGGTCATCGGTATTTTTCAAGTCAGCATATCAAAGTCACATTTAATTGAACTCAGTCTGTTGCGCTTATTCAAATGGAGAGTTTGATTATGATAAATGCTATGCATGATGGTATTAGCATTGTTCATTAATGTTTATGCGTTTATGTTTAAGGTATGGACCGAACACTGATTTCTGACTGCCCTACACACTGGAACAGCATGTTTGACATGGTCCTGCCCTCCCTTGGAAGTGCCTCTGTGTCAGTGTGCTGAGGTGACTGGGTACCAGTGTGGGCCTGCTCCGTGATCTCGGCCCGCAGCTCCTTAATGCTGGTCAGTTTGATCGTGCGCTTCCTGGGCGTGGCGGCCGCGGTCAGCTCCGTCTCCTCCACCTCACCGGCTGTGCGAGGCCTCTTCTTGCTGGAAGAGACTCATCTGTCGTCTCATGTTTTTACATTTTAGTCACTGAGTGGAGGCTTTTAATTCAAAGTAACTCGGCAAGAGCAAAAGAATCAAATCCATAAATTGCAACAGTGCAATAAACAACTAATAATAATAACAGTAAGTGTTTTAGTGAGTGCATCTCACCTTTAATGTTGGGTTATTTATTTTTAATGTTGGAGTCCATAATCTTTAACACAGATCACATTAACACAGAGTCTATGGATAAATGCATTTAAATATGTATTTAAAAGCCAAAGGTTGTGGTCAAAGCAGCTTGACTGGGAGCCGGTTTTGAAATGAAAGGATCCGCAGAACCTCACCTCGTTTCAGCAGGACCTGGGGCTTCTTCCTGGGCGTCCTTCGCTACGCCAGCCTCGTCTTCCTCCAGCACAGCCAGCATGTCCGCATCCTCCAGCTCCTCAGTGGGTTTGGCTGGGCGCGGTGGGGCTTCGCCCTCAGCCTCGAACTTTGCGTCCGCGTCTGTTTCTACTGCTACTTCCCGCTCTGCCTTGTTGGCAGGTACAGCGGCAGGCTGGGAAACCGGGGCCGGCCTGCTAATCGGCTGGAGGAAGGCGTCCAGCTTCTGGGCCCGGCTGTCTGTCCGGACCATCTGGTGCGCGTAGACCCGGTCAGAAGACGGCTCGGACCCGGAACCGCTGGGCTTCACGTCAGAGGAGGAGGCGGGCAAGCCAGGAAGCAGAGTCTGCCAGAGGGAAGTATGGAGGTGAGCAACTTGGTCTGTTTCCCTTTATCTCCCTTTCTAATAGGAAAAACATGTGAATATGTTTTGTGTTTGCTGATATAAATTGTAAAGTGGCCTACTTCATCTCCATCTCTCATGCTTTAATGCGCAATAGTAAAGTTATAAATCCGGCATGTAACACATAAAACCAGTTATACAGCAATGTCCCTCGCAGATCAGTCATAGCAGTTGCGGACGTTGAGCCACGTACGTCATACTTAACACCTTCCTTTCTTAATTTTGCAATAGCAATTTGCATTAGCTTGTGTTGGGCGTACCTGTGTGAAGTAGGTCCGGGAGGCATTCGACCCCAGCAGCTTGCTCTCGATGTGCTTCTGGACGCTCTCGATGATGCTGTCCTCATGCAGGAAGTGAACTTCATGTTTGGTGGGGTGGACGTTCACGTCGATATTATGTGGATCGATTTCCAGGCTGTATCGAAACAACACGATAAGCAATACATGAGTAAAAACGATACATGACACTCATCTTCTCATACACAAACAGAATGCTCCCGTCTGCTTTACCTGATATACAGAAAGGGGTGCGTGTTTTTTGGAAGGTACGCAGCGTAGACCATTTCTATGGCTTTCTTAAGAGCGCTGGACTCCACCAACCGGTCTGGAAAATAAAAAAAAATTAACTGCAAATTTTATTTTCAAAACCAAGAGCTTCTTAGATTAAGAAAGAAAAACGCATAATATCACTCACTCATGAACTAATTAGGAAAAAATAATAATATAATTAATAATTAAAGTTTTGGTTGAGTACAGCACCATTACTCCCTGTCTTAGGTCGTAGTAGGAGAGTAAAATGTTACAAACAGATGCGCGTAAGTTACACGTACGGTTGATGAAGAGGAGGATGATGCACCTCTTGACGGAGTAGTTGGCATTGGAGATGAAGCCCTTCAGTTTGTATCCCAGCTTCAGATCCTCACAGCCCACTTCAATCAGCTCCCTGTTCGGAAGTTGCGCATGTTACAAACAAAATCACGTCTCCGAAATACACAAACGAGAAAATGAAAAAAGCATACAGTATCTGTACAATGTCATCACGCATCAGAATGTCTCTGTGCTAGTGACAACAAAACAGAAAATAGATGCACTGATTGTAAAATTATGGACCGACACCAATGTTTAAAATAACGATTTTGGCTGATAGCTGATAGCCAATGTTTTCAATTTTTTGCTCATTTTGTTTTTGTTTTGTTTTTGTTATTTATTCCCCCTTTTGTGCCAGGTAAATGTGTTAGAATTATAAAGTTTTAAAGTCTTTCAACAAATGTATGAAACAACTTTTAATATGACCTTCTGTCACATTTAGCCAGTGCAAAAGTGATGCGACACAACAGATAAACATCGGCCACTGCCATCGGTGAATATGGTCTTATTTGCCAATGGCAGTCAACACAACAAAATATTGGCCGATACTGATGTATCTGTGAATCCCTACAAAAATTTATGCTGCTATTTCTGTGTAAAAGACGAGAGCATCAGTTATGCCCTACTCTACCATCACTTAAGAGCATTAACAGTTGAATTTGCAACTGGTGCATGCATCATATTAAAAATATATGTACACACATATTGGAATACAAACATAGCAAGAAATGGCTATGTATCTATAAGTCTCTGGGCTTACACGTTTGCGGTGAAGCTCAGGTATCTGCTTGTAACATTCATGGACATTGTTAAGATGTCAATACCTGCTCACAGCATTCCCGAATACCGCTCTGATGTTATCCACGGTGGAGGCCCCAGTTAGCGTTCTCACATCTGCCATCGTCTCTCCTTGCTGTAGAGAGGCAGAGAACTTTCTCGTTTTTTTTTTTTTTTCTTTTAAGGCCCAAATAGTCTACCAGTCATTTATCACCATCTGCAAACAAAATGAGTTAACTACAACAGTGTTATTAACACATTTCAATATTTTACAGCTTAAGGCATCTCAAAAGTTTAAGCTCAGAGAAAACATTTTACAATGCTTACTTTAATTTGGGGATATAAAAAATAAAAAACTTAAATAGCTTTTGATGTTAAGTCTGAATCATATCAAATGCAGATAATTTATGGCTATATCTGTTTTTCAGTGTGATGGCTGGTGCTATTTGAAGTATGATTTTCTAATGGTTTTATGTTTATACAATTAATTATAGCAGACTTATAAGCATAAGAACAAACCTTTTTTACAGAGAAGCTTTTCCCAGAGTTGTGTATTGCATACCTGTAGAACAACAGCAAAATTAGAGTGATAAATTACATAAATCAAAATTCATATCATATTATGTGTTCACCAATATGCTTATGTAGGGTACCTCTCTTGCTTTGCCCGTTCAGTGAACTACACATGTATGCAACAAGAGCAGGGAGATATGGTAGTCATGTCCAGAGTGAATGGAAGTGGACCAGCTCAATAAATTTGTGGGCAAATCTTCATCATATTAGGTATTATGTAAGAAATCTGTCTTTGGCAGTAGACTGATGTTAGCATGGTTAGCATAAAAGACTGTCACCTTCTGTATGTCACTTTTTTTTAGTTAAGAATATGAAGAATAAGAATAGGAAATAATTTAATAAGGATTGATTTCTTGAGAATGTTACATTAGCACTGCATATGGACTGAAGGAAGCTAGGAGTTACACAGATTGTGAAACACTCTGTTCAGACCTGCTCACCACTTCCACTATTTTAGAGTACTCTTCACTCGGGCTCTTCAGAGCTTTCCTCCGGGTAGAAACATTGTAAAAGAGATCTTCTGCCTGTGCAGAGCGAAACCGACATTAATCCACCAAGAATGTAATTCTATTTTATAAACATACTCCAAAACAGTGATAGCATTCACCTTTTTGAAATCACAAGATGGACAGTAGTCACAAATTCTTTCACTGGTGAATTTTAACCACACAAGTTCACGAAAACCCCTTTTTCCAAGTATGTGCTTGTCAGTTAGGTTCGACTGTGCTCTCCACTGCAAGTTGTTGAACTGATTTAAGACTTCTGTAGTTTAACCTATTGCTATGTAAAATATGACCTAATTTAATTGATAGTTTATGTGTGTTCATGATTTTTATTTTATTGTTATACTTCTATGCTTCTTAATTTAATTGTTTTTTTTTATTTTATCAACAGTGATTTCCAGGATGAAAGTCTGTCCTGGGAACCGTTTACTTCCAAAAAGACACAAACCTTAAAAAATTTGACAGTGATTTGAGTCCCTTTTAAAAGCACCTAAAGTGACCCAATTCCCCTTTATAAATACTAGCAGTCATCAACACCATCTTCAAAAAAAACAGTGTTTCACTGTGATTTGAGTCCCAATCAAACACACTTACAGTGATCTGGGTTCCTTGATTCCCCGCACAAGGTTTGGGAGGCGCCTTCAGTTTGCCATCGCAATAACTGGCTCTAAAAGTGACAAGACCAGCTGTTAAACATATACATTTAACGTTAAATGTTAAATATTCTGGGTGAGGAAATGTGACAATGAAATATGGCATGCTCAATGTTGATTCAAACCAGCATCGCGGCTGGTAGACGACTGACTGGAGTGATTCAGCTCTCAAAAACACTGAAATAAATCTTACCTGTAGGCACATTTTCCATCTGCAGTTTTGGTTGTAATGGTTACATGAGCTACATGGCTGATGCTGGCAAGGGCCTGCAAGACAAAAGCACACCCGTTATATAAAAATCTCTTAATGGTATCCCAAGCTCTAGTACCCCTCAATCCAACTGGGCTATTTTGTGTCACATCATGGAAATACAAATCCAAAAGACTGCTGTGATTACCCAGGTGTAGCAGCTACTAATGCTATTAATACTCAAGAAGGCCCAAGAAAAAGGGCTCCCCGTCTTTGCTACAAGTATTTATTGGCTAATGCTGTATAATAATAGACAAATGTTCACAAAGAGAGGGCCAAAGGAAACTCATCTCTCTGTAAACATTAGCACAAGCTACACTTCTAAAAAGGTCACACCAGGCTACCTAACTGTGTATAATGTGACTAATACCAGGGCTATTCCATGCTGAACACCACCTGTCACAGATCCTTAACACTTCTACAGATGGTGCATAGCGATGTCGAAGATTATTTTTGAGCGTTTTATGTGAAAATAGTGATCGGTTGCAATGGAACCAAATTAACAATATGAGCAGAAATGTTCATATTGCTCACATGCGTTTTCATATTTCAAAAACTATGACTCAGATTTGGACCATAGTTGGTTCTAATAATAATTAGTATCCTGAGAATCCAAAACAACAACCAATGACTTTCAATAAACCCTCGTATACCCAAAATATAAACATCTGATAAACATCAAAACTGTGCTTTGTAAGAATAAAGGCGTTTGCTTAAAAAAATGAAATACAGTACACTGCAAGGCCCTCAAACTTCGTGGAACACCTACCTCACCCCTGAAACCATAGGTAGAGATGGCATTCAAGTCCTCAAATTTCTGGAGCTTGCTCGTGGTAAATCGCTCACATACAATTTCCATGTCGTCTTTCTGCAATGAGCACATGTAATTTTAGAATAACAGAACTATCATCTTTTTATTGTTGACTCAGTACAAAAATATCAGTTCAGCTGGAAAACAGCTGGCAGTTGGTGAAGAGCTTACGTCGATTTGAAAAAAGACATCAATGGTCAGATTTAACATTCGTCTCCTAAACGATTTCCATTTTTTTAACTGGAGTAAAAAGCATGATGAAAACAAACTGAAATTACTGAGCAACACAGTATCAACTTACCCTGATACCTGTACCATTATCCTGGATCTGGATTAATTTCAGTCCACCTTCTTTTACAGTGACCTGAATATTGGTAGCTCTTGCATCCAAACTGTAAAAAGACATGAAGTTAGTAAATCTAAAGCAGGAATTCCGACATCGCTACATGTTGATGATAACGATCAATTTCATAAACGGAAATAACTGTCAGGAGTCGTTTATTGACAGCCAGTTAACTGCTACTAGATAACAAGCTAAGATAATTTACTGCCTACCAAATATTACCATTTAAACACTGATCATAGAGCAAATATTTTTCTGCAATACTTCAGTTTATCTAGACAGCAAGCTTGTGGGCTGTTGGAAGTAAACTTCACTAGCAGATTAGTTAGCCATACACTTTATCTTGTGAAGTGAGCAATCACAGGGGCTAGCTAGCAAGCTAATGATGTCAATATCCTTGGTTCGTTAGCAGGAGACAGACAGCTACAAGGCGATTGCATCCGCTATTTAAAGTTAACTAAACTTACTTAACGTCAGAAATGCGCCATTACAACCATGTACAGTTACAGTCAGCCATTCAGTAATCCTCACCAGTTTTCTATCATTTCTTTGATTGCGTTCGCAGGCCGCTGGATTACTTCTCCTGCAGCAATGCGGTTAACTACAGTCTCGTCCAGTCTTCGGATAACCCCAGCCATATTTCAACTATATGTGAGAGGTAACTATACCGTTAACTACATAAAATCAAAACACACACATGCACGCTACCTTCCTCGCTAAATTCTACACGTTTACCAACGCAACCAAAAACAGCAACAACGCGCGCAGGAAATGTGAATATTAACTAGGGCTGACGTACAATCGTTTCTCATTGGCCACTGTCATACAGGACACCTCCCGTTTTGTAATCACATTGGTTGCGCTCTTGAAACATTATTACGTAGGTGTTTCTTGGCCCTCTGATTGGCTAGCTGTCACATACCTCGCAAAAAATGTACACATACTGTATCAAGGTATGATATCCATGTTCCAAGTCTTCATAGAGCGGAGAAAACTTCCTATAAGAGGTAGTTGCCAATCACAGTTTTAGGGAAAAGTAGTACGTTTTGATGTAGGTGTTGTTATTATACATGAACCATTGAATGTTTTGCCAATTCTAGTAAGCAGTTTAAACAGTAGGCAATGTCTCTTTATGAAAAACCTTTCATTTAAAATGCATCACTACATTTTTACAGAAAGAGGCCATTTTTAAGCATTAATGTTTACATTATGGATTATTTGTGTTCCCCTGGTGGAGGAGAACATTGCACAGAAGAGATAGGTCTATGTGCACAGTAAGCCATCCCAAACTGGAAATAAAAAATCAGATAAAACTTAATCTTAAAAAATAATACATCTTTTCCTTTTTCAAAACCAAGATACTTCCAAGAAGGTAAAGCATTAAAAAACAGTGCTTTAATCTGTCATGGTAAAGCAACAAGAAAAGCATTTGTAAAATTAATGTTTAACACTTAAGGAAACAATATAATAACATAAGAGCATTTGCAAGAGTTTATTGCACTGATGTTTCATAATTCAAATTCTCATTTCTGAAAACTGACCTCAGATTTCGTTCTAGGGACTTAATGGGTAGGTTGGTTTTAAAAACAGCTAACCTTTTCAATCAATTAAGGTAGCAGAAAGCATATTCTTCAACAATCCCTCTTTTAAACTTTCTTTGGTATAGTGGGAGTTTGGTATTTGTGCCATTTGCTTTTGTCTTTCCTAGCTACAGCTGAAGGTCAATGGTGAGGCATCACCTGGCTGAATATCAGCTGGGGAAAACTGGGGTACATTTGTTAAAGTCCTCAGTCTCATTAGTCTCTAGCCTGATTTCCTGGCTATCCAGGCATCTACAGGTTGATGAACTGAATATATGTAGACCTTTTCTATTTCCAGCCTCATAGGTTATAAACGATTGGTGTTGCATCTGCAGTGTGAAAAATAACATTGGCCGGCTGCAACACAAATTGGAGGATTCAAGCATGGGGTACTGTCCTCCTGAATCGATGAGGGAAGTTCTTATTGGGTGAGAATGACAACTTATTTCAAGGAGGTGAAGAGTACAAAAACAATTATTGGATGTGAATATGGGGCATTTATTTTACAGCATACACAGTTGTTTCTGAAAAATTGTAGATAAATCTAGAAAGTAACTCATCCGGCAATAGACACTACTTGTGACTTATTGATCAGTTAACCCTTATTTTATGTTCACTTTTTGGACTCTTTGGTATTGTTTACCAGGTCAAATTGACCTGGGACGTTATTGAAATTTTTAAGCAATGTTGTATGGAAATTTTATGCAAAAATACTTAACATATATTGTCTTTATAATTTTGTTGGATATTAGAATTCCATACAATATAGATAACATATTGAGTTTGTTTTCATCATTTACCTCTGTCATATAACATTTAACAATGAAAGAGCGGTTTGCTATAATTAAATTGTAAAAATTGGGCTCTTTTATGTGTTCTTCATAGGAAATAAGCTAAAGCCATGTAGTTTCAGGTGAAAAATAATAATAATTTAGTGAATAATTTGTGTTTTATGTAAAAATGAAAAATTAACACAACATGAAGGATATCAGCTTGTTGCAATTTATTGGATGCAATTACAGAAAAACAGCTTCCACAAACAGTCTCCAGGACCAAGTTTAAGAGCTCCTGATCTGAGGTATCATCCCAGAAAAGAAACTGAAGCACTTTAAAGCTTTAGACATGTAATTCATTGGTGAACATTTTCCCACAGAATTAATGTAGGGGGAAATCCTACACTCAGTGCCAAACATTTCCAACATCTGTCACAGGATTCATTGTGTTCCTCAAATTTTTTCCACAATTTACTCGAGACTGAAACAAAACCCTGGGACACCCCAACAAAATTATCAGTAAAAACCCTCACTTTCCATATGACAAAACTTAGGACACACATTAAAAACCCTCAATTTCCATATGAATAACTCAAACTCTAACACAGGTGGCTTTGAGTAGAATTTATGCTTCCACAAGTGTAACACTTATGGAGATATTAATCTAATGATAGGATATGAATGAATATGGATATGAATTTTGGTTTTATATGTGCCTACAGTGCATATGTGCTCACAGACTAATTCCATCTCTCAAGTTCTTATGTGTTCCAGCATTTCCGCACCAACCCTTTCTGCCTCTTGGAATGCCAGCACAAACTGAGAAAGATAAAGCATTAATAAAATATACAACGCACATATAAAATACCTCACACATGCTACCCAAACTCTGCATGGGTTTGTAACGATGACTCACTCTTGATGGCGCAGGGGTTTATGGGTATACTGCATCATTAACAATGGCCCAACTCAAGAGTCAGCTGTAAGCCTATGCTTTGAAGTACACCTTTATCGTTGACTCAAGATTGTATGGCATGTGGACCTGTGTTTACTTGTATATCATTAACAACAGCTGGCACAATACAGGACCAAATGAGTGTGTGTTATGGCTTTGCCCATAGTGATTTCATCACATATTTTGTAGCTTGCCATTGGATGCGCTGTCACCACTGTTGGCCTGATGCAAAGGTCAGAGGTCATTTTCCCTGATCACCTCTCTGCATGGGTTGGTGCTCGATGTACGTAGTGGCGTAGATGCCCTCCTCATAGTCACCTTTGCCTGCGAATTCCTTATCGGACCAGTCCTGGTCCATTTGAGGGTCATGTGACCAGTGTGGTTCCACTTCCATCTGGGTAAGACAGACAGACAGACACAGACCCACAGCCAGACTGAACAAGACTGGGTGTAAAACAAAACAGAAACAAAAAAAGTGCCCAGGAGTGTCCTGTGAGGCAGCCATGCAGCAGAGAACACTTGTCATGTGACATTTAACAGCAATACCTGAAATAATGGGAAAAGAGCTAATACTGAGTTAAATACTGTACATCCTCATGTATGAAATCCAGAAAATGTACATGAGGCTACATCAAAAGCAAATTCAAAATAAATATATATTTTTTTTTTACTAGTATTTGCAATATTTTCTTCATGATAGTGACAGACACAAAGTACCTTTAAGTACTGCTACATGTGTGTCAAAATAAACTAAGATGGTTTAAATTCATTCCTAATTAGAAAGACTAAGTGACCTTCCATTATACATGACCACATTTTCTACCAGTAAAATTGTCTTCACATTGCTTCTAAGCAATCATGTCAATTTGACACCAACTTGCCGATGTATGAGAATTTTGGGTTTTAGAATACCTTTTGGATCATTTTCTGTTTGTGTTTGCATAACTAAAGACTGGCAAAGTCCAAAGCAAAAGTAATATGAATGCAGAGAAAAGTACTTCTGCCAAGCTCTCATTCACACATACATGTTGGCAAGACAATTCCAACAATGGAACAAGATTGCATGTGTTAGAGCGTTCAGAGGTACAGTATTCTGCTCAGTGAAAGCTGGTCTCTTCATGTACATTCAAAATGACACAAGGAGGTGTGATAAACACATGAGCCGGAGGTCCTGAACGCACAACAATGCACAGACAACGTGAAGTAAGGGAAACGTACAGACCAAGAGAGACAATGAACAGTGTTTGACAGGAGAACGATACGCACACCACAAAGGGCGAGACCAGGCACGAAATGGTGAACATGATTTGCGCAGCTGCGTAGGGTACAAACAAGGAGGCAAGGGAACAAAATTAAACTTTACCTTTTTGACACAGAAATGCAAAGCACAATGACAACTTTTGCCAATTATGACTTTTCTATCTAAGTATCAACTATAATAAAGTCATCACAGTTAAGATCAGCTTAACATAAACAGTTGTGCAAGAGGAGCTGTGAGCAGTCCGATCAGGCTACCGTCAACAGCTGATGCTAGAAACAGAGCAGTAATTGAAGCAAGAGTAGCAGCTGGGGAGAAGAAGAAAACAGAGGGAGTTTAGGAAAGATACTGCATATTCAGGAATCATTAGCCTGCCAACTAACTCATTTTCACCAATTCCAAATGAGCAAATAGCATCGATCAGGCGTCTAGTTTCATTGCTGTGTGCCGAGTGTTTTAGGGGCTATTGCCTTTTATGTCTGTGTTTTTGGAATTCAGCTTAGCTACTGTCATCTGCTTCCTGAAGCTCAAGAAGGAAAGTCCAGCACCTCCATCTGGATCAGGGAGAAATACAAAGACATAAAACATCACATGGAGGGGTCCGTTCCACACATGCTTTTTGACCAGGAAAATGTATGATTATGACACTGTTACAACACAACTCCACTTCAGATTAAAATAAAAACATCGACTGTGATTCTTCACATAACAAACCGGAGCTATTCAAACTGTTCCTTCTCACGTGGACTGAGATAAAGAGGGAAGCACAGTAAGATGAGATTGAGATAAAGAAATCTGACCAAACCCATTCAGCATCCCCCAGTTAGTTGCATCAAAATATCAATTTCCTGCCTCATTATGTGACAAGAAGCTTGAATGACAAATAATGTTATGGGTGCAAAATAGAGCATGAAAACACCTTCACTATAAAGCATTCTGAGGTCAGTAAGCGTTACACCCCCACCCTTGCTTATCTGATTCTTCTATGTCCTAGTTTTTGCTTGTGTATCATTCGACCTCTACTGCCTGAAAATCTGTTCGTTTTTCCTGTCGCCTTCCCATATTTCAGAGGGATGACTGAGGAGAAATAGAACCATCCAGAATTTCCCTGTAATCTGTAACCCAGCGAAAGGGTTACATCAACATTACCGGTTTTTACTTAACCATAAATACAATCTTTTTACAACACTATTTCCTACACAGAGAAAAAGATTATAATACAATCTGACAAAACATTGTACAAAATTATCTGATGAATAATTTATAATGATGGATGTTTGTTTAAAAGTTAAACATAAATTTGCTATAGATTTATTCAACCCCAGCCTCTGTAGTTCTATTCACCCCCATCCTCTGAAATACTATTCACCCCTATCCTCTTATCCCCCACAATACTATTATGCCCCCCCCAGCCTTTGCAACTCTGCCGTTCTCCCTCCGCCTCTACAGTGCACTTCAGCCTCTGTTGTGCTATTCACCCCAACCTCTTCACCCCAACCCTCTGCAATGCTATTCACCCCCATCCTCTGAAACGCTATTCACCCCCTACCCTCGGCAGTATTCTCCCCTGCCTCTGAGATGCACTGCATGGCTCTTACCTCATCGTCATCCT
This sequence comes from Albula goreensis, assembly GCA_022829145.1. Taxonomy (NCBI): domain Eukaryota; kingdom Metazoa; phylum Chordata; class Actinopteri; order Albuliformes; family Albulidae; genus Albula; species Albula goreensis. The sequence goes on along the minus strand of CM040750.1, from coordinate 7,765,607 downwards.
GCAGGTGCTGCTGTGAGAACTGTAGCATCTCCATTTGCATGCTGGTCAGGTTGAAGTATTGTACCGCCTCCTGTCGATAAAAACACAATACCATTTCTGTCAACTACCTCTGAGCAGCCCTTTACTTCCGTTCTCAAAGGTACATTAATGGCATCCGTACAGGATAATGTCAATCTGTAATGTCAGACTTACAGGCCTGGGTTGGAAGTCTTCCTCTGCGAGTCCCCATTTGTCTTTGTGAAACTGGTAGTATACCAGGTTGTCTTTCATGATGTCATCGTTGGGGTCAAATAGCATGTAGCTTGCCACACACGGAACCGCAGCCTTAATGTCGTTCACTGTGGGAGGAAACATAATATTATGCCATATTAAATACAATTGCAAATGTTACATTATATGTAGGAAACGTGCAACAAATATACTTACGTTTGTAATAAGCAAACTGCAGGTAGTGGTACATTGTTGCCACAAATTTCTCAACGATATAGCCACCAACAACTGGAGTGAGTTCACTTTCACACAGGACTTTGTGCTTGAGTGTTTCAATGTAATGGTCTAAAAAATACAAGGGGAAAGTAAAAATAAAAATTTTAAGAGGATTAAATGAACACATAATTACACAATTCCCCAATATTGAATTGAACTACTGATGTAATGTGTAGCTACTCAATATCTGTTGTATTCTAAATCATCAATTCATTACTAACACAAAATTATATCTCCACATATCTTTCCCATACATTGTAAATATCGACACATATAAACCAATTCCTTTCCAAATAAACCACATTTAAAATAAAACTTGATTTGTAAACAGACAATGAATCAAGAAATAATACATTGAGACCTCTTCAATAGACCTTTTTCAAATTGTGTCCCTATATATAACAAAAAGAGGGTCCTATATTTTACAAAAAATGAACTACATACAAAGGTTTGGTAACATTTTAATTAGTAGCACATTTGGATAAGAAAGTCCTCCAAGACTTGAGTCCAGCTGGAGACGGGGAAACTGTGAATGCTATTTCCACAAAATGAATATCTCGATTAAGTTACCAATTTAGCCTTCAAGCTGCTTTGTGTAGGATTGGAGAGATCTGGGTAATCTGGCAACCCCCAACTTGTGTCTTAAACTTCTTCAGGTTTCCACCTGGGTCAGCCCATGTGTCAGTATTTGCTGTGTTTGTCCTGTTTATATTTTCAACTGTGTAGTTTTGTTTGACTGTGTTTGTGTGCTTTCTTTGTTTCCCCAGTCCAGGTGCTTTTGGGTGTTTTTCCACTTTGTGTCTGTCCCGCCTTCCTCATTACCTGATTGGCTATTTGTTTCACCTGTGTCTTGTTAGCTCATTAGTTCTCTGTGCATTTATACCCTGCCTTGTCTTCTGTTTGTTGCAAGTTTGTCTTTGTGTTTTGCTACCTATGTATGCTATGAGCATTTATTATCCTGCCCGTTATCACGCTTTTTTTGTACCTTTGGCCTTTGAGTCTACCTGTTAACAGATCTGTTTGCCTGTCTATCTTGTGGTCTGTGATTTTTGTACTTTTGCCATGTTTTCCTGGCTCCGACCTCCACCTGTTTTTGACCAAGATTCTGTCTTGTGTAAACTCCTGTCTTAAACTCTGGTTTATCATTACTTCTGTGTCTACACTTGAGTCCTGGCCCTGAGTTCTGCTCCATTTACCATCTATCACAGATCCTTGAGCATATTTATGTTAAAATATTGATGGGTTGCAAAGAAAAAAAAATCTATTTGGCCAAAAGTGGCAATCTTGGTCACATGCTTTCTATGAGTCTTCCTATTTTAAAAACTATGACTAGGATTTGGACCATATTCAGTCCTAATAATAATTTGGATCAGAAGAATTCAAGACAATAACCAATGACTTACAATCAACCCAAGGATACCCAAAATTTAACATCTATCAAAACAACATATATAACTTAAACTCAATTACTGAAATGTTTTCACAAGCTCATCTCCAGTTAATCTCTCAAACCATTGGCTATCACTTTGAAGAAAAATGGAGTAAGTATTTTTTATAATCTAAGGATATTCATGTTCAAAAATGCTTTTAATAAAATACTAATTAAAACAGCAATACCAAGTTAGTAAATTAGATGTTAATGTTAGCAAGCGCGAACAAGCAAGCAATCAATGTATTCCGCATCACTGGTTCTGTTACACTGGTCAATGTGCAATTTAATGCTACGTCTTTTTGGAGGAAGGTCATTGCTTTCACCCACTTTCACTTAATAAATATAACATTCAACACTCAAGGCTCCAGCGAAAATGATGAGTAATCTACTACACAGTTCAGCAAGGCAGTGATTATAGTGGGGTCCAAAAGTCCGACACCACTAGTGTGGAAGAGCTTCTGTTTTGCATTCTTTTATAATTTAATACATTTTTAATGACACATTATGTTAGCAATTTAATCGTCAGTTTGAATCTTTGGAAAATGTACATGAATTTTCAGAATGTCTTAGTTTTCTGCATGACCCCTTTTTGCGTTAATGACAGGGTGTACTGGAGCTGCCATGGACTTTACACTGGTCAGTGTCACACATTTCCTTAAATTTGACCAAGACATTGTGCAGAATCTTCAGTATTTCTTCTTCATTTTAATTTCATTACTTCTGATTATTTCCAGGTTTACATGAAAAAAAATGTTCAATGTGGTCTCAGACTTTTGGACCCCACTCTATCTTGAATAGAAGTGTTGCATTTCCACAGAATCAATTTTCCACTGAATTATCGAAATTCCGGATTGTCAAACCGTAATAATAATATAAATTATGAACAATTTTACCCTGGAGACTTGGATTAACTTTTTTGTTGGTGACTCTTACTTTTGAGACTGATTCAGTATTTTATTTGATATTTACTTCATGGATGAACTCATTTTTCTCATTAAACTGTCATATTTCTTGTTTTGTTTGATGCCTTTAGGATTCAGTGTTTGTTAAAGAATTATTATCTGTGCCTCTAGTTAATGCAGAATTGTGTTGTGCTGTTACTGTTAAACAGACTTTTTCTAACTGTACTCCTATAGTGAGAAAAAACTCATTCCCTTTGCGATTTACTGAACCAAAGTACTTTGTATAGTACTTTGTTTTCTGTCAGAAATGTTGAGTCCAGCTCGCATGCACACACTCTTGTCTACGTTGTATTTTACGGCCACTGCCAACATCCATGCTGCTCATATACTTTAATCCCGCGGGTGTTATAGAAGTACATGAATTATCCTATACCGGCTATTGAGGCATAAAAGTCCTTGAAGCCATGGATTTCGCGGAAGCCTTCAGAGGCAGCCAGGCAGTTGTCATAGGCCTTGAAATAACCACTGAGGGCCAGCTCCATGTCTGAGATGGACGCAAGGTAGCTTTCGCCATTATAGGATCGCACAGCCCTGATGAAGAGTACCTGTGAAACAGAAATGCACTGAGCCACAAGCAGCGTTTCCCGAGCCCACCGATGTCCACAGCAAACCACTGATTTTAAGGCTTTTCAAACGTTAATTCTGACACATTTCCCTTTCATACATCCAAAAGGCCAATGTAATCATTTGTGGATTTTAAAATATGTTTTTAACCAATCAGGCAGGACATCCCAGTTTCCATGGCTACTACAGTGAGGTCTGCATCATTCATCATGGTACCCTATTGGAATATTATCTTAATTGGGTTTGACAGCTGGGATCTTCCCCTCCGAAACAACGAGATACAGGACAGGATAAAGATCACTTATATGCTTCATAAAAGTAAAAATGCAGCCATGCAATCCGGTAAATCTACCATTGATATTATTGACTAATAATTAGCCTTTTCACTTACTGGGGTCATGGCAAACCAACAGCTTCTAAGATTATCATGATAACGAAAAAGGATAAAAATGAAATTGCTGTTTAAATGGCGTCTTGCAATCAAAAACCACTACACTGTTTGCACATGTGGTGGTCAAATATACTACACTGTTACCCTGTTCTATGAAACCTTCAGTTGGAATTTAAGATACATTTTTAGATGAACTGTATGCAGCTGATGCCTCAAGGTTAAGACCTGTTTATCAGGCAAAAGCAGGTCTAGTGGCTTTTTGGGTTCATATGATAGGCCATCTTTAACTTTTGGAAGCTTACCAACACCTGGGAAAAACATTCAACTTTCAAAAGATTTTGGTATATGGCCTGGTTGCTTTTGCTCAAACAGCAGGGAGAAAACAAAATGAACTCAAGCAATTGCCATGGTGTGTTTGGGCTCCTGTGGTGGTTAAACCCGTTATCAGGACTATTTCATTAAAACGGAGAGTGGGACAGTCAGTCGGGACTCCTGCCTCATAGGTCTTTGTCTCCAGGTCACGGAGGTGCTCCTCGGCTCCAGGCAGGCTCCTGTAGTATTCCATGTTCCTCTGCATCATCTCGTCCTCCGGGTGCTTCTGCATGAAGGTGTGGGCCGCCGCCACGGCCTTTGCCATGTCATTAGCCTGAGAACAGGCCGTTCAGAGAGCACACGTCACACAACTTTCACCCTGGCGTTTACATTTAAAGCACGCATGCAATACAAATGTGTGTATCTGTTAACCTTTCTGTTTGAAGATAACACATCGTGTTGGAAAACCTTATGATTTCATTAATGATGAATTAAGCTTGAATGGTTTGTATTGTACTACCTACATTCACAAAGGTTGTGCAAAAAGGAATGTATTTATCCTGAGTTGGTAAGTTGGTGCAGCACCTGGTACTGCACACACAGTTTTAAAAATATGAATTTTAGCTAGTTAAAATTTATTTTCCCAGTTTAGAGAAGTTAAAGTAAATTTTTTTAAAAATCCTATTTAACTAGTTAATTTCCAATTCTCAATATCAATAATAAACATTTCATCTCAGGGAAATTTATTTTTGATATCAACAATAACTATTTTAACTGTTTAAAATTCAGTTCCTGATATCAAAGATAATACATCACACTGAAATGAGTGGGAAAAGATCTAAAGAACTAGTTAAATTGTAATTGATGTCAAGAAGTCATATTACGACTAGTTTAAACTGACCTATTGATGAGGCATTTGAATTGCAACTTGTTAAAATATAATTTTTGATACCAAAACTAAATAGAATAAAAGTTTAAACAGCTTGCCAATCAAATGAAACATCAGATATGTATTTCAATTCGTGTTCACGTGTTGGCTGGCAGTGGGACTGCTAATTACAATGTAATTACACGAGACTCCTTGAATGAAATATAAGTCCATTCTCTTTGAAATATTAAGCAGTTTTATTCCAGGTATGAATTTCATCAAATATCCATATGATGGTCATAGCTGGACAAGTATTATTTTAAACAATATTTTATCTATTTTAGAACTAAATCACTCAACCCTCATACTACAACTCTTACTTCAACAATTAAGTTGAGTTGCAAATAAATTTTCACTTTAGTCTCGACAATTCAGTCCAAACAGATAGTCGGATATGATACATTTTGCATTAAGGTATTTTAATTATAAGTCACTCCGGGTGATAGTTTTGCTTGTACATGTTACACAATCTCTCACCACAATGTCTGTCATGTCTGTATCAAGCACCAGCTACAAAATGTTAACCGCAATCCATTATCCATACTGAACTAAACACTGATTTAAAGGGACTTTTTCAGTCTTTCTTCACCAGCTGGCTAAAACTGAAATCGACTATCAACGGATCACTCTTTAAATGTGTAGTAATACGAGGCAGCAATAGCTGAGGACATTATGTAGGCAACTGTAGGTCAAATATCTAAGTCACAGCTGTCGGAACGTAACTGGATATTCGTTGTGCATGTTGAAATCAAAATATGACTTGAGATTCATGTATATTTGTTCATATGATTTTATTACAATGCGTCGACAAACAAGCTCAGTTTGCAACACTAATGTTAAAATGCGTGTTCATCTCATGCATAACACAACTTATACATTGATATTGAACTTACTTTAAAACTGGCAAATTGAAGATACTTGTATGGTTCACGGTTTTCAAATTCCTCCATGAGCTCTCGGCTGGGCATAGTCTGTCTAAAAGCTGGCAAACCTTGCTTGCATCTCCTCAAACATTGGGCCCTTTTCATTATGTTGCCAAATGCATGTAATTCGGGAAACTCTGGAAACTTCTCTTCGTTCTCGAGCCGGGCTGAGCTACAGTTCAAATTGCAGAAGGCTTCGCTATCTTTCAACAGCCGATAAAGTCGCAAACTTACTTCTAAATAATCCACGCTTTCTTGCCATTTTTCTCCTGTGTATCGGTCCAGTGCGTATTTATATGCTGTATCAAGGGGCATGAGATCGTGGCTGGGAAAACTTCTGAAATTATATTTCTCATACTGCGCTTGAACGACCACGGTAAAAGAAAACAGAATGAACGTATCCACTATGAACCAGGAACTTCGCATTTTAGCTAACACTTATACGTTGTCTGTATGGGTTATATGTTAAGAACACAACATTGTCCGTCTGCAGAATAAATCATAAAATCACAATGGGCAGCGTTCATTCAGTATATAGGAATTAGAGGAGATGGGAGGAGCAGGGACTTGAGGCCAAAACTAGAAACAGCATCAACTGCGCATGACCAGGCCAAAAAATGTATACTGTACAGTGAAGCCCTAAATAGTCTATCATGATAAACTGCAAGGACTCAGTTTAAGAGTCGATTTACGCTCGTCACTTTTCTTACTTAAAGCAGCTTGTGCGTCTTTGATCCCAACAGTTTTGGTAAAATACGAAATTCCTTTTTCATAATTGAAAACAAATGGAGCTCTTCTCACCACCAGTTGTTTCATACATGGCATTATTTTACTGTCCAAATCAAAATGGATTATAAAACCCAATGTAGCTATCTGAAATTAAAATCATAATCCCATCGTTAGTGGGAGAAAATACATAAATTAGCTCTTTTACCTGAAAATTGCCAAAAAATGTAACATCACTCTGCCATCTGTTAATTATAAGGAATGCAAGGACAGTAAATCGAGTTTCAAATGACCATCGGGAAAGTTTTATTTTGCCTCCAAAGCTGCATGATTTTACATTGGTTTCAGTTGGAAGTTTCTATGTTTTGAGATTAAAGCAGACTCTTCTGCGTTTTCACCTCTTGAGCTGGCTGGAGCAGACTTTCTAGTCATGTTATTATAGGGGTATGTGGCTGCATGAACGACACAGATTTCAGGAAGTGGATGCGAGAGGTATGTTTAAAGTGAGCTGTTTGGTTGACTCTGTAATTTTGCCTGAGCAAGCTGGTGTTGGTCATGCGTGAAAACGGTACCAGGAGTAATGTATTTTAAAATGAGAGCAAAATGCGTTGATGACCGTTAGACGAAGCAGAAAAGTTCAGTCTGCAAAAAATCTGCTCCATTGTCCATCAAAACAGTTCACCCTATTTGGTTTTTTGACGGAACTTATTTGTGTAGTAGCTCTTCAACAAAAAGGAAACTATTAATGAACTTATATGAACTATTTCACGCGGTTATTAAGTTCAATTCTAATACGAAATGTTACATTTATTTCACGACAGAAGTGTATAGCGCTAAGCACTACCCCCATATGCGATGTTCCGCCCACTGAGGAAAAAAACGTTATTTTCTATGGTATGGGCCCTTTTTAGGTTATGCAGGACATGGGGGTGGGATTTGACAGAAACAAACGTAAACTCCCTCCACGTGCTTAAATGATGTTTTTTTTTTTTTTTTTTTTTATCAGCCTACTCAATGCAAGAAAGCAGTGGTAAACAAATAAGGCCCAATCGAATACAGCTACATTGACTTACACTTCTACAAATTATCACAACGAACAGATACACAAAAACTAAAATCTCGAGATGATATTCTCACATAAATGATAGCATTTACAGAAATTTCGGTCGGAGGAAACCTGGAAATGTGACAATGATCAATTAGAAATAACTGAAAAAGGTATCACTCAGCTGTATGAACAAACAAGTAGAGTAAATTCAGCCTCGTTTAGAATGAGTGCTGTGTATTGTTCACACTTTGGGCTAAATTTTGACCTTCAAACTACCTACAACACTTCTGCACAAAGACCAACCTTTTATGTCCTGAATGTCATAAAAATACAATGCCAATCAGAATGACTTATCAGTCACTATATAACAACTTTTGCTAATTTGCCTCTCCAAAGACATCACATATTTCTAGCTAGTTTCACATCATAAACTACCTCCCGAGCCAACTACCAATATATAATATATGCATGCCAGCAGCTAGCTAAGGCAGAGATAACTGACACCTGAATAAATTGTTTAGCGACAAAGACAGACACATGCCAACGATGCAGTAATTTGTGAATCGGGAAAGAAAATAAATTGAGATTATGCATGTGTCAATTTATAATCACATATTTGCAATGCATCTCCATCAACTCAATTAATTGTATTTGCCACAGACTTGGAGCGTGGTTCCCACGCCACTGTTAAAAAAAACGCAGGCTGTGCTTTCGATTTAATTATGCGACGCTACCGGAAAGAACATCTTGGACCCTGAATAAAGAGTTGTCTATAGGAAGGCCAGATCGATGAGGTCAGATCTAGTCAATGGATAAATTTTGACCGAACACAACGTGTCTCTGGTTTCGGTTATTAGTCAATTAAAATAAATAAATACTAATCTTTACTTTCATCCTTGATATTTTAGCAAAACAGAAGCAAGTTCCATTCTGGCGTTACATTTGACAGTCTCGATAATTTTTGTGGGTCCTGAGTTGTTGTAGCGTGCGTTTGGTTGTACGATTTAGTGGTTTGAAGTATCTTTGCGTTCATTTCACTAGTATTCTGTGGAACCATGACCATTATGTAGCTATTACGTCTATTTGAATGTTGTACTTCTTTACTAAAATTATAACCATGATGCCCGGGGAAAACCATTCAAAGTTGCCTGAAATTGCTTCAGATGCCACCGCAGGAATTTGTCAAAACTGCACTATTTTACATCAGGTAATGTTATCTTGGCTAAATCAGACTAATTAAAAAGCTACACGCTATATAGCCTTCTTGTTGATCTTAAAATAACCACCTGATCGACAGACTGTTAAACCAGCAAAATTTAAAGTGAAGGATTATTGGGTGGTTATCCAGCTTAGCTAACAACAAACTAGCTAACTTGCAGGCAGTTAGGTACATGTGTTGTGATCTTTTTATTTGTCTTGTTACTAATTGATTACTGTTATGTTCTCTTCTACAGAACCTAAAAGAATATGTTGCAGCACTGCTGACACTGAAAGGAAAAATATTCGACACAGAGTACGTCACGTTAACTATTTGGAAGCGACTGACTGGCACCAATGCGGAAGATCACTGTTTAGTTTCTTGTTTGCTATCTAGGAACATCACGGTAGAGATTTTCGCTGCCATGGGTGTGTTTAGCTATAAACATTGATTAAATTGAATTGGATTGAAAGTTTTGGTGTTGATGTTGTTAAAATTCGAAATGTTGGAAGTGTGTTGGCATTTATTTTGATGTTGGAATTGGAAATGGTTTTTTTATTTGGGTCGATGATACAATAATTCTGTAATTCGGTGGGAGATGAAGTTTTGGTGTGACAGCTTGTCAAGAGAAAGTCGCATGACCTGTCATGACACCACGAGTAGGTGGAGCTACCTAACCGTACCTGAGATGAACCAATCACTTAGTTCCTATGCGGAGAGCAGAGCTACCTGATTGGGTCAAAGAGCACAGAGACTGACAGATAATTGTTGTGAACGCATCCAGTAACTGCGTGTGTGACGGTTGTATTTATGTTACTTGCGTTCAGGCTAAATTGCACATCTGAATGTATGAAGTTCAATTTGTGCCAAAAGCTGTGCACACTTAAAGAACTATCAGCTCACCAATCAGATGGATGTATTTGGGTAGTTTTGTTTGAAGTATATGTAAATGGATGAACCCCTGTTTAGTTTAAAAAAAAAAAAAAAAAAAGCTGGAAAAAATTGGACTAACGTTGTTGTCTTGTCTTCTAGCCGTCTGTTGACTGAATACCAGGAGAAGTGCAATGATATCCTTTACAGTAAATTTTAATGAAATATCATGTACATGTTTGCCTCCCATTGAAAGTGTTATGTAACTTGTTACTGTGTTGAAAATGTGTGTTCATGTTCATCTTATTGCCTTGGAAGTCCATCATTATGTTTAATGCCCTTGTCATATTGAAATAGTTTCCAGATTAATTTTATGTATAGATTAAATAGTGTGATTAAATTATTTTTGGTTCATTCCATGTGGAAAAAAAACAAACATCTAAACTGTGTTTATGGGATGTATATATTGTGTTATATCATCGACACCAACTTTATATTTTTAAGAGTCTTTTGGTGTTCTTTTCCTTAACAATTTTTTTTACAGCTTCAGAAATCTCAAAAGTAAGATTCCCTTTTCATTCATCTTGATTTTTTTGGGATGTTTGATTAAGACTTTGTAGAGGTTCACACATGAATTTCAAAAGTAAAAATCATTGGTTAGAGATTGAAATATATGCCCTTATAGTTATGGCTGACACCATAATTTCAACTTTGTAGTGGTCGCTGATAGAATTGACTGTGCAGGATGACAAACAGCATGCTTAAAATTTGCTTAGTAAATTGGCAAATCACCTAATTGAAATGAAGGACGTTTTGCAGCCACTGGATTTTTGCATGACTGAGAATAATGTGGAGATGGTAAAATACTAAAATGCAAACAAAATATTTTACAAAATGTACTAAAAATTAAGTATTACTATTAAGTATTATAAATACCAGATTTCTGAAGGGATTTGGCTGATGCTGTCTGTAGCCTTCTTCGTTTTTTGTTTTTCTGGTATCATCAGCTGGAGACAGTTGAGCTTTTTTGGAATCAAGATCACTTATGTATGTTTCTCGCAGGGAAACCAGTAAACTACATCAACAGCTAGAGGAGCTGTTGTCAAAAATGGTGCCATTGGAAAAGCAGAATAAGGAGTATGAGGCAGTACGGGCTGAACTGGAAGAAAAAAATGTACGTATCAAAATCCAAATCCAAAGGTAGCAAGAGTGAACACCAGCAAAATGCAATGTATTCACTTACTGTACTGATAAATCTTTAACATAATGATAATGTGCTTCACAGTATTTTACAATATTGTGGTCACCATCTGTCTCTTTTTTTGTATTTCCAGAACTCCCTTAAAAAGTACCAGCAGATATCTGAGGATCTTGACCGTCTGAAGGAAGAGAACACTGAATTAATAACTTTGTAAGGACATATTATATGAATTACAATCCTTTTAGACACTGTTGAATGGCTGTGTATCAATTATTTTTATTTTTTGTGATCCTCAGGAAGAAGAACCTTGAAAACCAGCTAAAGAAATCTGAAGGTGGGTTGAATAGTAGTCAAGTTTTTTTCAGATGTTTGCTCTGAACTCAGGACAATGGTTACAAAGGACACTTAAGTATGAAAATTACCTTTATTATTTATTCAAAAGGGCAAAAATTTGTGAAAGTGTCCCATATTTTGTGGCTATAGCTATTGTGGCTGCCTCACTCCAGTGTGAGACAAGATATTTTTAGTCACCAATTGGCTTAAGACTCACCGATAGGCTACAAACGCCTGTTTTCAGTGTCTTAAGTTGGCTGTCGATTAAAAGGAAACCATGGACCTCCAGTACTTAAGTTTGAGTATGTTATTTGAGATTAAACAAATAAAACACCTGAAATGCTGTTTGATTTTTAGAAAGCTTGAACAGCTCTCTGTGTTGTCCGTGTCTTTAATTTGGTTCAGCTTAGACAAATATTAGTTCTGTAGCGCTATGTGGAAGTGCTTGAAAGCATGAAGATCTTGCTGGACATAGTGATTAATAGCTATGGTAGTTCATAATTTTGTTTCCATAGCTTAGATAATATGGTGTTCTTACAACGTCAAAATCACATAAAGTGTATTGAGGACATCAAGCGACTCATACTTGTATTTAATTTTTTTGTTTTCTAAACCAGGAATTTCTGTGATGGGTAGCTTTTTCATAATTATAATAGTGTATTGTTTTATATTTTGCCTCAGAGTCCAGTTTGAAGCAAGACCATGAAATCACGCAACTGAGAACAGAAAGGCAAAGATTGGAGAAAGATCTCAAAAAAACACAGGTAAGGATCTGTCACATAGGCCTAGAATGTTGTAATGGACTTGTTGTTAGAAAATGTTTTCTTTCTGCCAATGATTTTCATAAGAAATATGGAGTTGAATGTTGTGGGATCTTCCAAAACTGCTATTTGTGTTGAATTGACCTGTGTTTTATTTTACAGAAAAATCTCGAAACACTGGAGCTAAAAAATTTAAAAGGTAGGTCCATATGCATTCTTGTAAGTAAGACGGATATTGGAATGATATATTCATCACGTAATTCTTAACTAAAGATGCTAATCTAAATGTCATTATTTTGTCTGAGTAGAATTAAAGAATGGGTCAACCCAAACTGATTTCCCTGCAGAACCAAAAATCGATAAAGGTAAGACATCTCTATTCAGTAACGCATTATGATGATACCGTGGACAAAATTTTCCCAACAAGATCCGTCTAAAAACGAAATTGATGTAATGACATGATGTGACATAATAGTTGTAGAAATTACTAATGCATAGATTTAAAAAGGTAAATGAACATAGTTTGTTTTGTGAATTTTACTTGCCCATTTGAAAAAAAAAATCCATTACAGACTTGGCTGGGTCTGATCACATACACATTTTGAGAAGTTCTGTTGAATCATCTTACCTTGTTTCTTGTGTCTGACTTGGTTAAAGAAAACTGGCCACCCTGCAAATATCCAATGCTAAGAGTGAATACCGCTGTATTACATAAGTATGGCATGTCATTAAATATCTTTTATTTTTCAGCTAAAGTCAAGCTGCTTCTTGAAGAACTTTGGACGTGTATAGAGCCTCAGCCATCACAGACTGTGAACCCACTTCACCTCACTGGTAAATGAAACAATATGAATGTTTACTTTGGGGTGGTGGTTTTGGCAGAATTTTTATTTTTTGCAATTTTAAAAAACAATAAACCTGTTGTGAATTCCTTTTCTATAAGTAGAGAATGTTTTCAAGACAATTTTTGAATGTACTAGGCTGTTGACAAAGCTAAATTGAAAGGAAAGGACAACAGTGACAGAGAAACACTTTCATCATGTATTTTTGTCATTAAGGATTGTCAGTTTGTTCAAACGTATGTACAGTCTCAGTCAATGACTGCTGCATTGCAGTGGCAGAATTCCCAGCCGCTCACTAACACAAATCTGTCTGCAGGCACTCGTTGTGAGTCGTCAGAGTATCACAGCGACTCCTCAAAAACACATCTACCTGCGCCCAGAGCTAAAGTAGCGACCAAAGCCACAAATTCAGGAAGTCCTCGGAAAAGAGGCAGGAGATCGGGAGAGTTGCAGAAATCCGACGCCTACGCTGAAGAGGAGAAGCAGTCTGCAGAACCGTCAGGCGCAACGCAATGTGGAAACAGGCCTAACATTGATGAGATATTGGACTGCTTCAAGCCGATGCCCCCTCTTCTGTCTCCGTTGTGCTCTACCTCATCCCCGGTACGACTTGATTTATTCAGCCCGGATCATCTATCACATTTTGCTAATAATTTGGTACAGTAGTTTTAATTTTGCTGTGTTGGGAGATGTGTCAAAGCTAAAAGTAAACTGATAGTTAAAGGACTGGATTCCTTCAGTACAGTTATTAATTTGGTACCGTTAATTTGAGAATATCAGTCAAGACCTTTTATCTAGTTTTGTTGATATTTTGTATTTGTCAGAAAGGTATGAAAGCAGTTAAGGTTTATGCTGAGTTATTTTCATCGGAAAATTAAAAAAAAACAGGACAGTTATACTTCCAGACTAGTATTACAGGTTTAGCTGAAATTCTTTACATGAAATTGAAGAGTAAACAACGACAGTATCACATAGTTTTCTATGAAGATATATTTCTATTTCATGAAGTTATCGTGGTGACCCCTCTGTTGCTATTTTGAGAGCATGTCTTTTATTTATGTTTATATATCTCTGATTCGCAGGAAACACTGTTTGGAGGTATTTCTGATTCAAGTGAAGATGAGACAAATGAGATGGACCTCGCAAAAACGCAACATAATACTAATCTGAAGACATCTTCTGAAGAGGACATAGATTTGAGGCCCAAATCCATAGCTATTCAGCACTTAGACTCTTCCACTAATGAGCCAGCGGATGTGTCTGTTTTGGCCTCAGCTCATAGGGATTCCCTGGAGGTTTCAGCTCCATGTGTCCCACAGATGGAAGTGTGTAAAAGTGCAGTCAACGGAGAAACAAATACACCCCTCCTCTAGAAATTCAAGTCTGCACACTTGAAAAGGAGACGATACAGGATGCTGACGAAACCGCAATTTGCATTTCAGATGAGGTTCAGATGGATGGACCGGCAGGTTCATCCTCCGGTTTGTGTGTTGAAGAGTCGGTGTCCGACGGTGTATCTGTAGAAATGTCAGCCCCAGGAAATATTAGCGGCTTCAGAAATGTTGTCTCCGATGCTGAAGATATGGTGGTCGAAGAAACCCCACAAGAGGAAACGAAAATTGATACTGGGTATATTCATCGTGAGAAGGTATTGCCAGTATTACAGAACAAAAACACAGCTGACCACCAGGATAGTTGTGCCACTCATTACAGTGAATCAGCACTAGAACCACCAATTTCCAGCCCCAAAGTAGACAAAGATGACTCTGGACTTAATGAACATTTGCAAACTCCCACAGGGCCAGATCATTTGAATGGAAGCCCCTCGTCAAATTCCTTTATTCAATCAATTGAGTCAAATGAATCTGAAAAACAAAGTCTCCAAAGTACATTAAATGGCATTACTAATGATGATACCAGAACCGAAAAGACAGTGTCAAATGTCAGGTGTGCAATGACAGATGAAGTCGACGAAGATGGAGAAAAGTCAAACCAATCTGAAGCAAACCCTACCAATGGCCTTGAGAAACAGATCAGTCTTTCTGAGGGTAATCACAGTGTCAGTGCTACTGTGTTGGATTCAGCAGAAAGTACTTCAGAATCTTCAAGTTGTCCAAACGAAGGGATTGATCAAGCCAAAGAGCAAATCCCAGATGATGCACTCTCAAAAATTCAAACTCAAGTCGATGGAATTCTTTCAGGAATGTCGAAAGATTCAGATGCAAATGTTAGCACGATAAAGGACTCCAGTCTAAACGAAATGCAGGCAGATAACCATGAAACAGAGGATACAAAAGAAACATCTCCCATGTGTTCACCCACCAGCCCAGGCAAAATCATTACAAATAACATTAATGATGACCATGTGAGAATAAATTCTTCTTACACTGAAGTGAAACCGGGGGAGCAAGTGGACTCTTCTCCCACTGAAATTCCAAAAGATGAGGACAAAATGAATGGAAACATTTCTAATGGTCCTGAGGAGATGAGAGAATCCTCAGATGAGCTGGAGAGTTTCGGACTGCGGCGGAAAGTCAAAACAATCAACCGTGCCGGGAGCCAAGCGTCGACTGAGAATGAAAAAGTTCTGACAAAGCCTGAACGAGATGCAGATAAAGCTTTTGAGGGTTTAGGAACGTCACTGGAGAAATCTCCTGCCGTTCGTTAATCAAAAGCTCAGATTGTCCAACATCAAATGGCCCATCTGAAGTGAAACCAGATTTACCAACAAATGGTATACAGCCAAAGGTTAGTGAAACTGATGTACTAACTCAAACATGTACAGGAATGTTACACCATGAAAATAAAAATTTAATTGGTCATGAAGAGTCTTTAAAAGAGACATTAAAAGAGTGCAAAAACGGTGTCAACCAGTCACAGAAGGTACTAGAACATGAGTGTAGTCTGTCTCCAAAATTAGTCTTGGACGTAAAAGAAAAACCAGCTGCCCTTCAGGTGGATGAGAGACCCGATGACATCACAGCAGTTGAAATGACGGAGGAAGAAGTGGCAGGTGAAAACCTGAGGATGCGACGAGAAGCTCCATCAGCAATGACCTTCCCACTGATACCAGGCAGTCCGTGATGTTCAGAAATCCTGCCGTTCGCAGCCGTAAACGTCAACATTCTAGCAAAGACCGGGAGGCAACACCGGTAAATCTAAAAGAAGAGCACAAATCGACCAATCTGGTGTTAGCTAACGATGATATTTCAAGCCCAGCAAAGTCCCCGACATCTATAAGGAAAGTCCGGTCTGAAATGGGGCCACCACTTCCTCCTTTGCTTAATCCGCTTGAAGTCACACCTCCCAGATTTGGTAGGTTTGGGACAAAGACTGTTTCTAGCCAGTTGTCTTTTGCTTCCCCAGTGAATGAAGAGACACTGGTACAAGAGAATCCGGTGATATCGCCGCTCTCCGATGGGTCCGATGTGAAGTCCCCATGTTTATCGGTCCCTCCCTCCTGTGACACAAAACGAAGAAGGGTACTTCCTTCTCCCCTGCAGTTCTGCGCAACAACCCCCAAACATGCTGTTCCTGTGCCTGGGAGACTTCCACCCTCAGCATCAAGCTCGTCCAGCTCTTCCCCTAGCGCCCCTCAAGAGAACTCCGTGAGAATTTTGGACACTATGTATCCAGACCTTTCTGCCCGGGCACGGACTCTCAACATCCTGAGAAGGACGGTTAATCTCAATAGGTCTGATAGTGGAATGACGGCACCGGATTCTGTCGGCCAGATATCACGGTTCAAAGCGGTTGGTTCCTCCACAGTCTCAACCAAACCCTCAGAACCCAATGAACGTGAAATTAGGTTTAACCAACCAGAAGAAAACGCTAATCCGTCTGAAGGTAGTTCAACAACTCCTGCTAGTCAGTTTGGGAAAAGAAGTGGAGTTAATATAATATTACCAAAGACTGCAAAGAAGCTAAGGCAGGCTGGTGATTCTCCAGTCCCTCCCTCAACTGATTCTTCCGTTATAAAACCTGAGCAAGTTAGCCAGGACCCTCCAGTCCATCCTTTGCCTGATGTTACCGTTGTAAAATCTGGAGAAGTTTCTCAGGGCCAGTCTGACAGGATCACGAAAGAGGAACAAGTGGGAGATACACCAACCAGCACTCCGAATCCAATATTGGATGCATTGAAAAAAATTGAAATGTCTTGCTTTGACCTGCTCCCTGTAATCAAAAGTCATGTGTCAATCGGAAGAATTTCTAAAGTTCCAGTGCTGAGTGATGAAGAAAAAGAGGTCATCCATGAGTTTTGTGTAGTGAAAAAGGTTGGTTATCTTTTTTGCTTCTGCCTTCAAATTTTTATGCCAATTATTGTTATAATTAGTAGTAGTAATAGCAGAAGTTCCAGTAGTAATCATTATCATTACTATTCTTATTGTTATTAAAATTTTGTGAATGTGTTAGCCATCACAAGCTCTTTACATGTAGAAATGCCCCGCCTGCCGTGAAGACACACCTCCCTATGGAAAGCCCTCAGTAGTTGATATGAGAATTTGAAACTCTGTTTTTATTTGTGGAATATTTTCTTTTGCAGCTCATGGCTGACGATCTGCTGCCAGCCATCCTAGTGAAGATGAAGACTGAGAAAGACAGTCTACCTGGGACCTACATGCAGGCCTTGTGCAGGGTCTACATTGGAATCTGCCGGCAGAAAGAGGACTGGGAGAGAGCCCATCTCTTTGCTTATAGCATCTTGAAAGAGGGTAAGCATACCCTTCATATCTTCTTCTAGTTTTTGTTTACTTAAATTATCTGCCTGTCAAAATTATGTACCAAAGAGCTTTTGAGAGCATTTCGAAATCAATATTGTATTTTTTTGCTATACTATTAGGAGATAAATGCCTGGTGGGAATGTGATAAAATTATCAGTATCTTAACCACAGAATTTTGCACAAGTTTGAGCAGCTGAGTAGACCATTACAAGACACCTTATTGAGACTTGTTTCTAATTGGTGGTCCTCTAGGACATTAGAGACCTTCCAGCACCTCAGTGATAACTTTCCAGGCAATTTCTAGCAACCCCTACTGCTCTTATGTGTATTACAGTACTGTTCTTTTGTCCAAAAAGTTTGTCTTCTGGAATATTTACTGGCATATGTTATTTTCTCCCATGCAGATTTTCCAGATGCTGCAAAACTGATTTTGTTCATGGTGACCACCTGGTACAACTTCCTGTCCCATAGAGGTCTTTTCTGTAAGGCCTTGCATGCGGTTGTGAGAATGAGAGCCCAGGGGGAAGTGCTGCAGTATTTAACCGCTTACCTCGGCTGGGAAAAGGTATGTCTTTTTAAACGTGTGTGTAATGGGCACGCTCCAACCTTAAAAGAGAAAAACAACGACAGGCATGCAACTCCTATACCAGAACATTAGGTCCACATTTTCCACTTAAATGCTGTTATGTTACACACAGCCTAAGTCTGTTGTCTGGAACTACATTTCAGTGTGTGCTACTTCAGTAGTTGCAAACAATGTAATAAAATATAATTGTTTGACTTTTTGGAAAACATAAATTATTCATCTGTTCAGAATGCATGAATAACTTGTGTTCCTTCCTTTTTTTTTACAATTCTGAAAAGTTGTGCTTGACAAAAGGGGTTTTAAAAATGGTTGGTCATTGTTTCGAGAACTTGAAAGCTTCCCTTCCAAGACTGTATATTCACATGGATGTGAACCAGAAAAGTACATTAAATGTAAGACAGAACTTTTAAAATACATGACTTTCCATGGACTTTAACGCAGCCTGTGTGGTAAGGTTTTACCGCCCTTGTTGCAGTTTTTAACAATGCTTGTGACAGTTATGTGACAGCAGAACGACCATGAATCTCAGCTCGTAACACACTTTAAGTGTTAACCTGTTTCGTGTCCCAGAATCCTCCATGTCAAACCAAAGAGCTAATCACAAGTCTGGTAATGGCAATGAAAATGGGAGTGAAAATGAAGTTCCTGCAGCATGACCGCCATGGCAACGATCTGAATCCCCCCGCATGGGAATATGTGTACTGTCTGGATCTCCTCTGCGCTCAAGAGCACTGGAAGTGGACTCATGACAACATAATATGGTAAATATAACTCTATAGAACATACACACGACTCATCGTCATGCATTTTCAAGTACACATGATTGGATGTATGAATGTCTGTATGGTCACGTATATTGAAATACTTAATTTTATTGACTGTATGGTCGTCATGTCTGATTTTTTTTTTTTTTTTTTTTTTTTTTTTTTTTTTTAAATTATTCCCACAGCAAAAACCTTTGGCCCATAATGAACAGCTGGGTGTCACAGTCGAGGTCTGTCCAGACTCCCATTGCTGATGTTGCGGTAGCAACTATTCTGAGATTAATCGGTAAGTCTGAGGGGAACTGTTTTTTTTTTCACCCAGTCTTATTTTCGGCAGCAACAAAAAAATAATCTTGAAACCTCCGTGATGGAGGCAGTAAGTAGTAAGTGGATGTAAAAAACATATTCAGTGGCAGCAGTGTAATTTAGATGCTTTGAATTTTGTGAAATAGCATTCTAAATTGTATTTTCTTGATAGCGAGCCAAGTATTTTCTTGATAGCTAGTCCTGTTTATCATAGTAATTTAAAGTTAAGCTATTCTATTTTCTTCTTAAACTTTTCAGGGCGACTGGGACAGCTGGGGATGAGGGAAAAATCACTTGATTCTGTCAGAAACGTTGCTAAAGTCATCAACACATTTGGAAGACATGGAAGAAGAGAAGGTACTGTTTGTGTGTCTCGGTTTATAAACCTTTAGGACTGACTGTTTTGTTGCAGAAATGTAGCAGAAAACTGTGAGGGCTTGTAACAAAACAAAAAAGAAGTGAACCAGTTTAAAGCCTGTGAAAAGCCTTGCTGGCTGCATGTGTTTCAGAGTGAGCAGTGTGAACTCTCTAAAAGTAGCAAAGAGCTTTAGAGCTGGGGCACCGTAATGGCTGGGCACCCCAGTTTACTTGCTAAACTGTAAGACGCATCTCTGTAGTTTTAGCAGCATTACAGATGTACTATTTTTAATCCAGGAAAAAAAAAGAATTTCCTGTGTAGTCAGTTTTTTTTTCAAGAGACTGGGTGTCATGAATATTCATGTACTTTTCATTGAAAGTTTTTGAGTTGAAAGGATATAGCATGCTTAGCTACCCAGTATTCTTCCCTTAAACAAACTACATAGTTAATGTTAAAATGGCTGTTTACAATTCCAACACAAGTGGAGAAAAAGTGAGCAAAAGTCTTAAGGCAGTTAACCTTATATGTTGAATCAGAATGTTTTTACCTGTCTGGACTAATTGAGGTAGTGAGCAGTCATGTTTCCATGACCTGAGCTATCTCTTCTGGCAACAAAGCAGCCAATGTACTATTTTTGCAATAAACATATTATGTGGAATTTAGGTCACTGTTGATTAGTGCATACAAATTGTACTGCAAAATGTCCAATACTGAAACCTAAAATCAAGAGTGAGTCACCAGCTAGGCAAAAAATATTGTTTAGAGGAAGAATTCTCAAAGAAAATCTTAAACATAAACATTTATTCATGTTAACATTTGAAATCTCCTTTCAATCTTTTGATATCATTCAAAAAAGTTTACGTTTTGTTTCAGGGATACATTAAAATAATTTTACTTGTAATGCTACTGTAAGACATAAATGCTGTGAACTGTTTTGATATAAAGAATTTCACTTGTATGCTGTCCTTTTGCTGCTCTGAAGGTGTGCCTTGGCCAGTGCAGCTGGCAGCGGTCTACGCCATATACGACCTGTCGCCCAGCAACCCAAAAGAGGCTCTGGATGCCCTGGCGGCGTGGCGGGAGGAAGTAACCGAGCCCGTACCCCCTGCCATCAGCAGCTGCATGATGCAGATCGGTTCCATTTGTCGCCACATCAAATCGTGATCTAAACCCCTCCCCTTAGAAAATGCCCCACCCCTGTGAGAATGCACCCCCTATGGGAAGCCCTCTCGGAGGACTGTCCCTCCCATGGGAAAGCCTTCTCAGCCAATCTGTTGGCTGCCACGTTTGGCATTATTAATATTTATGTTTCTCATTGTCTGTTGTTCTGACACCCTCTTATTCAGAAATAACCTTGTGTTTCTTGTATATTGTACATATAGGAAGTTTGAGTAAAAAAAATTCATATTGTAAATGTTTTGTAATATTGATCTTCGAGGACATATTTGTATTTCATTTTGCATACTCATATTAATAACCCTCTATGCATCTGAAGTTGATTTTTAGTTTATTTCTACATATATTTTTGTTAATAAAAAAAGATAACATTTTTTCTGTTGTCTCAAAGTAAATTGCTTGTACAGCTCCATTTACTCCAAAATTGCTTGTACAGCTCTAGTCCAAACTTCAGTTAAATATATTGTTTGAATTTTCCTTTTAAGCTTCAGGTATATATTCAAGTCCATTTTCAAAGCAAAACTGTGTAACGACTGCACACAACAGTTCTAATTGGGCATGAGGGCTATGAGGGCAGATTAAAGAAAACCCTTACCTAAACCAGCACAAAACGTTTGTGCCACCAGAACAACTTTAGGACATGTTGAGCCAAAATCTGTGCTGTAGAATCTTTGAAAAGCAGAGAGGCCAGACAAAAGTTTTTAAAATATGATTTTCCTGTGTTCTTTGGCTTTTGGTCGCTTAAATCTTCATCGTAAATGGTGCCTCACACTGCAATCACACACCTGCGATATCGTGTGAAACTAAGCAGCGCGATTTTATATCAGACAAGACAGCGAGATAATACAGATTAACATTCTTTAATGTAATCACAGTTTACAACGTGATTTCAAATGCATCAGGTACATGGGATAAGAGCATATAGAAAAACAGGAAGTAAACGAAAACAGCAAAATGCTCCCGTGAAGACCTTCATAAGCCTGAACTGTTATGGATCTGAAATCCACCCCTAAAAGGACAAATCTGAGAAACTTTTTCAATACATAATGTCTGAATTTGCCAAGATGATTAAAATAGAAAGGATTTGGCCAACTGAGGTGGTGCTTCCTGCCTGAATCTTTCTCTTGTTAGGGAGGAGGAGAAAATAAAAGTGTTTTCATAGTGACAATATACTGGATGCATTATTTTGACGAGAAATATACATAATAATATGCACTTCTTTCATAAGGTCAGAGGAATTCGGGCTTGCAGAGGTATGTCTTGGCAGAACACCCCTAGGGGTAGTGAGGTTGCTGGGATGGGGGTGCAGGGTAGCCCCCCTGATTTGAGCTCCCGTAGGGCATTCCATATGGGCCGTAGCCATAGGGACTGTACACCATGGGCATCTGGTAGAACCTGAATGAATAAGAGCAGTTGCAGTCAGAGCGGACACTATAATGACACATAATGGCAATTAAGTCACAGCTAATGTGAAACAGTTTCGAAACAGCAACTTCAGTCTAATGTTGCTAAAGCGTGGTTAGCCAAGTCATTTAAAATGAATACCCCCTATAATGCAATTCTAAATATGAACGAAGCAATGATTCTGTGATCAGCGTATGGTTGCCAGTAGTCCATATGTGCCCTAAACTTTGCTCTGCAATGGTATGAAAAGTTACACACTACAACACATCAGATGATAGAATTATCCTACAAGTAGAGATGAAAAACCTCAGGATGGAATAACTCATATCCAAATGCTCTTTAAAAATCTCTGAAATAGTGAACCACTCCATGTTAAATGATAATTTGACAGTCAAATATTAAATATTTATGCAATACACTGTCAGATATGTTTTGTAAAGTTTCATTAAGACTGGTTCAGCAACAGCTCAAATATCTTGCTCACAAATCACATTTTTGAAGGAAATCAATATTTGACACGGCCACAGCAAACCTAATGTACGCTGCTTTACTCACTGCACATCAGCTCTCTCACTGTAAACTCCACAATCAGCACCATGGACAGCCACCCTGTCACACTGACCTGAGGTGAACTGTGGGTGGTCCTGCTGATATCACACAATTATTTAATAACTGGGAGAAACCTGCCCCCTTACCAAATCAGACTGTGAGCAAACATACAACCATGAATGATAAAAAGGTTGATGCCCAAGTGTTGGGGAGCATGTCTCTGTACACAACCTAATTCTAATGACATTTTGTTTGCGAGCAGAGAGGTCAAGTACATGCAACCAGCTCTGAAAATGTGGTGTGGTGCAGTTTGAAGTGTATTACAACCGAACTTACGCAGGGTATCCCTGGTATGTTGGATATGGAGGACCTGGGCTGGAGGCATGGGCCCAGCAGGGGGTGTGGGGCTGATCTGGGGTGTGGTCGAGACAGGGGGCGGGGCCGTGTTAGAGGGCGGGGTGCTGGCCGTCTGAGGAATGGGTGGCGGGGGTCGTCTCGATGGGCGCGGAGGCACGTTCAGTGGCTGCAAGACAGAAACGGATGACGACTATAGAATACAGAGCATACAATGAAATAAGGGCGAACTTCAATCTTGGCTTTGAGGCAGTAGCTATTATGATGTCACACAGCTCTCTCTCTCAGCTGAGGAAGAGAAGACCTATCCAAGGAAGTGATGTCACACAAATATGGCTGTTCTGTCAGACAGTAAGGATGAATTCAAATCTGGGTCCTACATGCTTCTCCCATTGAGTCAAAGTCAAAGACTTTATTCTACAATTGAGTGACATTCCCTTTGAAGTGAAAATTTGAGGTCCACTCAAAAAGCAGCTGGCAGCTAGGGGCTACAAGACACTGGAAACACAATTTCTCAGAGTTAAAGAGATGGCTGAATAAAAGGCTGTCTTTTTATAAGCAGAACACAGGTGCTGTATGCGTTGAAAAAAAATTTGGCAAGCCCTCGTTGATGTTTTAAGGGGTTACCAAAGTATCTGACTGACCCCTAGTCCCTCAATCATGTACAATGACTGACTCCTAATACCCTGAAATACCAAGGAAGTTTGGCTATGAACAGGCATATTAAAGTGGTAGGGGCTGGTGAAGCTTGTAGGTCCTAGACTCAAATTCGTCATAGGTGTAGGTCCAAGTGCTTACAAACACAGTCCTGGGCGCAGGGGAGGGTCCACCACTAGGGGTGTTGGGGCTGGGATTTTCCGTCATGGTTGGGGTTGGGGTTGCGGTTGGGGTTGGGGTTAGGGGGAAGGAAGGGGCGCTAGGCTCCCGCTGGAGGTTCTGCTGAATCTCCCTATAGAGGTAAAAAATAGAGCAGGTCACTCATTCATCCAACATCTGTCACCTTTACACTTACAATCAGTTTGGCTTTGTGCACAAAAGAATCAAATAAGGTCAAATAAAAGTCAAATAAGGGCATACTTGACCAGGACACACCTCAGTATTAAGTATTAAGCCTGCCAGGGCTACATGGAATACAATCCTAACATCCAATCAGGTAACAGACAGCAAATTATGAGAAGCATTGTAATTGGATTAAGATTCTCTCAATAGTTTGACAAATAGTAACAGAAGAGAGTCTCACTGACAGCCATCATAGCAGGAATAGCAGTTTTACTGTATGTGAGAATTCACACAAGGAATTCACACGGTAAGAAATAAAAATCACAGTTTGAAAACATGAGTCCCAGCGCCGCTCATCACTCACTTCAGCAACATGTCCCGCTCTGTTTTGCGTGCCAGAACGATGTCGCCGCACTTGTTTTCGAATTTCTGGAGGATTGGGATGAGGCCATTGTAGAACTGAAGAGGGGAACAGAACCGACAGTTCAATATAAAACTGCACACAATGTATTTCTTGTATATCTGATTTTATCTGGAATCATATATTTTTTATTTTTTTATGTTTTATAAAATTGTCTCCAGTGGGAAAAATGTAGGTAAGTTTCTCATTGGGTTTTGACCAATGTGAACCTTCTTCAAACATTCAATTGTGACATTCAGGCAACATTAGCCCTGATGTTCTGGGAATGTTCTGGCGACCAAAAATAGTTCGCTGGAGCAATCGATAAACTGAGATCTCTGTGTCAGGCAACCATCCCTAATCATGCCTCCATGTTCCCTGAGCTCACTCATCACTGTGCCCTCTGTCTACATGTTGTGTCCTTCTGTGTGCTTTTCTTCTCTTAGCTTGTGACTGCCATTTGTATAAACCACCCTCCAGAGACAGTGTCAGACATGAAGCTCAGGATTCCAAGGTCTCCGCAATACACTAAAACACCATACTGGCCCAACTCAAAGGGACACTTGAGAGCGGCAAATACAGGCTTAGAACTTAAATTTGCTGTCCACCAGCTGATGTGTGCAAAATGGCTGCCCTCCCACATATATAGCCCTCTGCAATGAGCACAGGCTGTGAACCTACCCTGGCGCCCTCCTGTAGGTTTCTGGAAGTCTCCATGTAGCTATCATACGCTGACGCCAGGTTCTTCAGCACCTCCTCCCTCTCATTGGACGCCGAGTTGGACTGCCTCATGCTGGAAAACTTCTGATGCAATGTCTGTCAAAAAAGGCAGAACTCCATTACATCATGTTTGTCAGATAAACACTCTTATTTATTAATAATTGATGAGATATGGTTAAACATTGCACTGCTTTAGAAATGCTGCCCTCGGCGATGACAGTGTTAGAAACCTTCAGTTGGCAATTCGTCGCTAACATCTAATTTGAACTTCATTGTAATCTATAAAACGTTTTGTGAAAGGAATAACATGTTTTACAGTGTACCAAAATATCTGAACAGTTATTAAAACAGAATTTATTTTATGAACACTATGACTGAAATCCTTTTCTCCAAAATATTTTATCTTATTAGAAAATGATTTTCAAGGGAAAATAATCTCGGTGTCACATGCACATATGAACATGTTAACACTGTTGCAATTGTGGGTTTAGTTTAGCTCAACTCTGTGACAATTTCTCTTTTGGCTTGATGAAGCCAACTGTTCTATCCACTGACTTTATTCCTCTTTCTAACATATTATATTCAGTGACTAATTTATTTTTGATTTGATGACAAAAAGTGCCATCGGGGATTGAATTTGCAATGAATGCAGTCTAGTGTCCACCTGTATTTTGGCCAGCAGGTCCTCCTGGGTTTTCAAGCTCTGCTGGACTTGCCGATTGTACCCCCATATATTTTGTCGAGCTGACTGACGGACAGTGACCTCCTCGCCGATGGCCCCTGTCTGTGCCAAGGCACTCAGGAATGTTCCGGTCATGTCAAAATTCGCCGAATTTATGTCGGTCTCCAGCCGCTTCCACTCTCGGTTCAGCTCTTCCAGCTGGGCCAGGCATCCCCGCAGGTCATTCACCACCTACAGCCAATGAAATTACAGAAAGTCACCCACTTGCCCCCTGGACCTCAGCGGTTACCACAGCCTTATCACTGTCCAACATAGCCTCACTCTTAAAAGGACACTCCAACAACTTAGCGATTAAGCCCTTTCGTTTACTTTCCAAGTATAAACAAACCAGTTGGTCCCATTTTAATTTCAGCTCATTCATTCTGGAGAAATACTCCGAACAATTCAGACTACAATTAACAGTTACGCAATTTAATGAAAGTCTATGAGGTCCTTCAGGAACAAAAAGCAAAATCTTAAAAGCAGACCAACAGACCTAACAAATGGTTCAC
This sequence comes from Albula goreensis, assembly GCA_022829145.1. Taxonomy (NCBI): domain Eukaryota; kingdom Metazoa; phylum Chordata; class Actinopteri; order Albuliformes; family Albulidae; genus Albula; species Albula goreensis. The sequence continues at coordinate 7,739,060 of CM040750.1, read as the reverse complement.
TAGCTATTACAGTAACAAACAACTTTGTGATCTGCACCTTTTACTAGACTCCAAACACCTTCCAAAACCAAGACTTCCAACCTTATTCTGGTAGCCTCATTAGAAAATGTCAGATTTGACCATAGCTTAAGTACTCCTTTAGCTCTAGTAGTCACTATGATGCACTGTTTTCATCTTCTGATTAATGTGAAGGTCTTCAGAGATTATGGGTTAATAGAGGAAATCTCAGTCCCAGGCAATAATTGAAAAGGAGCTCTGAGCTGGTGGGCACATGCACAGGTTTAGAGAGGGCTCCCCATGTGGCGGATGTGTCCCCTCACCTCGTTCCCTTGCAGGGCCTGGGCGGACTTCGCAGAGGGAATGGCGGCCGTGAGCTCCGCCTGTGGCTTGCAGAGCAGGGCGATCATTTGGCTGTGGATGTCGTAACGCTCCCGCACCGTCCTGTCGGCCTGCGACGCTTTGTCCAGGATGCTACGGTAGTTTGTTCCCTCTGGGGCACAGGTCAAAAGGAATTACATGCTGTTGATTCATTCAAATGAAAAACAGTGATGATTTCTTGTTGAAACTGTCCTGATAATCTATGCACATTTATGTTGCATTGAGATCCGTTAAAATTTGTTAGTATTTGCTAATTGTCTGAAAGAACAAGTGTTTTAAAATTCAGTAAGAAGTTATTTGTTGTAATCGCGATAATGATCAGAGTTTCTAGAAGATTTTTTCACTTCATGTGTTCATGTCACAGCTGCTGTTCAGATCACGACCACTGAGGTTGAAAAGCCCAACAGGAAGGGCGTGTCACACTCTGATTGGCTGAAAGGAGTATGCACGAGACAAAAAAGATCACACTAAAGGAAATTATCAGCAAGAACCAAAGAATGACTGCTACAAGTGGGAGTGGTGTATCTGAGATGAGGGTGGAGCATTCAGAGTGTGGGAGTGGTGTATCTGAGATGAGGGTGGAGCATTAAGAGTGTGGGAGTGGTGTATCTGAGATGAGGGTGGAGCATTAAGAGTGTGGGAGTGGTGTATCTGAGATGAGGGTGGAGCTTTCAGAGTGTGGGAGTGGTGTATCTGAGATGAGGGTGGAGCTGTCAGAGTGTGGGAGGGGCATGTCTGAGATAGGGATGGAGGTAGTAGATGTGAGATATCTGGCAAAGATTCAAGAGACTGGTAGCAGTAGATTACCTGTTTTCAGGGGCCTGTATAGATCCCCGGAGGGCTTTCTGTTCCAGCGAGTGCCAAACTGGGTTTTGAGCTCACGATCTGTCGCCTCCTCATCATCAAGCATTTTCAAAGACTGTAAAAGAGTTCCAAACCAACGATTTTAATGCCACTACTTGGACAGTCTATGCTGTTGGGAGAATGAGCGTGGCTGTGAATCTGAATGCTGGGTGTTGTTAAAAGTGTGTGTGGTTAATGACACAGCAGGGGGAAACACTGACCTTGTCCAGGATGTCTCTGTTTTTCTGCAGCAGGCTGGGCAGGTCTTTGATGAGCTTCTCGACGTCCCGCACACCCCCTTGCTGGATGATGTTTCGGGATTTTTCTAGAATGGACTGGGGTATGGAGTCTCCTGAGAGGTCCTCCAGAGCAGCAGGTAGATTGAGGGAGGCCAACACTCTGAGAGTATCAGTGATAAACCACAGTTACTGCCAGATACAGACACAGCCCTGACTATAGCTATGAACCACAGGGTGACTCGTTAAAGAACTTATACATCTCTATCCATTTCAGTCAAAGCATCTACTTAATGCCCATAATATAAATGTAAGTCTCGATTGTATCTGACACACTGCAGAGACTCATAGCCTCTCTCATAGTGACTAAATCGCCCACTGCAGATACCAGTAGACTCTCTCATAGTGACTAAATCACCCACTGCAGATACCAGTAGACTCTCTCATAGTGACTAAATCACCCACTGCAGATACCAGTAGACTCTCTCATAGTGACTAAATCACCCACTGCCCACTGCAGATACCAGTAGACTCTCTCACAGTGGCACACTCACCCACTGCAGATACCAGTAGACTCTCTCATAGTGACAAACTCACCCACTGCAGATACCAGTAGACTCTCTTATAGTGACACACTCACCCACTGCAGATACCAGTAGACTCTCTCATAGTGTCACACTCACCCACTACTGAGACTGGAAGCCTCTCTCATGGTGTTGGTCAGTCGGTTGACAGTCTCTACCTTTCGTTGGTTGTACATGCACAAGGCCTGCTGCACAGACGAGGGCACCATCGTCTGGAAAAGGTCTGAACACACCCATGCAGGTCAGCACATTCTTTCACAGCACATACACAAACCAATTCCCTTCACACCAACACATAACTATGTCTTACAGGGTACAAAAGAAAGAAACACTTGCGACAGCAGTTTTGGTTAGCTGAACAGGAAATGGCGATAAAAGGTTTGAATATTTTTATATACTGGTCATTTAAGTTTGAATATTTTTATATAAATAATACTGTTTCATTTTTACTACAATGAAGCTGAGTGATACATTATTTTGAAAAAGTAATATGGGTAAAATTCTCCTGTAAAAGTAACTGATAAATCAATACCTACAATTTATCTGCAAGCACCAATGGGGGTGGGGGTTTAAACACAATGAAGCCAATCAACACACTGCTACTATGACTAACCCTAAAGTGGAGTATCTATCACAGAAGATTTTTTGCACCGTACCACTTTAGCAGGTACAAAGAAAATATAACTTTGTGTCAAGAGGTTGAACACAATTTAATGCATGTAATGGCTAATGCACAACGAGATATATGGTTATACAAAAATAATGTATGACACACAGGTCAAGGACTACTAGTGGCAAAGGCAAGGGGTGGGGTGTTCTCTCTGCAAAGGGAAAACCGTGAAACCATGATTCTCATACTATAATTGTACCTATAGGAGCTACAGGAGGTTAGTGATGTGAACTTTAGCTTCTATGAGCTTAGACGTACTATCAAAATGTATGACCATATCAGCATTATGATTAACAGGAAATTCACCAGCACTGCATGGTGATTCGTTCATTGAGACCAATTCAAGATGGTGGTAAATGACATTAATCCTCCTTCTCTCATGAAGAGTGAGTGCCCTACAAGGAAGTTACATCTTTTGACATAACCACTGTAACGTTAATACTTCAAAATGGTGGAAAACCAAGTGTAGGAGAGTCTCATGTATAAAACTTTGTGACTTACAAAAGGGGTAAGGAGTCTAGGTTCACATGGCCAAGTCTAAATTTTGTCATCTATTCTATAGCATCCTAGTTTACCTGAAACATGAGTCAACCCAGCTGCCAGGTTTGACTAGGATCGGGCATGCATGCAAAATGTTTTTTAGGCCAGTGGGTAAAGACAAATTTATAAAAAAAAAACATGTCCACAACCTGTAGTGTTGGACCTGTTATTTAAGTAAAGAGTGGGTGAGACTAGAAAAATCTAAGACGAAGATTAAATTAAAACTAAACTTTGGGATAAATTGCCGGTCTTACCGGTAAACTTCTGACTCATGGGGACCTGAATAGGTGTAGGCTTCACCAGGGTAGCTTTTCCAATGTGCTCTAGGTCCTTTACTTCGGGTACACGGTCATGGTAGATGAAGTCGTTATCTTTCTTCGCGGCTGCCAAAGCGCTGGCGACTTTATCCGAGAAATGCCGCACATTGATGGGCTCATCGAAGCGAGAAGATGCCGTTTTCAGCAGGGTTGTTGCATACTGAATGTAAAAATATAAGCACTATTCACTTCAACATTCAACTGTCAACCTGATGTGCCAAAAAGCACAACAATTCCACAAAGCACTATGGGTAACCAGAGTAAAAGGTGTTGAAGGTACAGGCATTTGATGGCAAATTGCCAGTATGTTAATTACATGTGTGAAAAGGCTTTTATATTTACCCCTTAATTTGAACAACATATTTATCATTTTTAACAAATGTCATGCATTGCCATTCATTGTTTTGCCTTTCTTTATAACATCAGAGACATTGAACACATTAAGAGGGCAACTGTGTTGCTATTGCTATTACTCTCCTGCACTGTGAACACAGTGTGATGCAACCCACACTATTACACATGTTCACGCCAAGAAGCCAGGCTTTGTCCATGACTCAAATCCAATTTTTAACAAAAAAAAAAAAATATAATAACTGCACCCCCATATGACTATAGAACAGTTTGGTGTCCTGTTTGGGGACACCTAACTGCCCTCTCTGATGTTCTCTTACCCTGACACTGAGCCTTGACCATAGGAACGTTATAACTAAGGCTGGAGGACTAGAGCCAGGGTTGAGATAACCATTAGTATACCCAAAACCCGGTTCCAATGCCTGCATAGGTCCAGGACCACCCGAAAGAGGATATGTGACATTATTGTGGCATGTGCTCTGTTACATATTGCGATACTCCGCCATAGAAATGAACGACCCTGAGAAAGACCATCCCTGCGGATGAAAGAGTACTCAGAAATACACTGTGCCAAAACTACTTCTAGAAAAAAAACTATCTACGAAGTAAATATTAACATTTCAGTTCAAATGTGAAATATCCTGTGTTAACATAACGATAGATTAGATAAAAATTTTGTTAGTTAATTTCTGAAATTCTATAATCACAATTTTTTATGGGACTATATAGCAGTGACAACGTTGCTTTGTAGAAGATGACATGGAGAAAACCTTCTATATTAAGTATCAGCGTTCATAGTGTGAATAAGGCCAGTCTGTCACCTGCAGCCGAGCGATCTCCTCCCCAAACCTCTTGCTTTGCTTGGCAAGAGTGGACTGATGGTACTCGGCATAGGCCTGCATGATGCAGTGCTTGGCTGCCAGCACTGGGTGGATCTCCTGCAAATAAACACAGCGTTGTACAGGGCTATGAGGAACATAATCGCGCGATTATACAACTAAGCCAAGAATAAATCAGTATTAAATATAATGTCAGTAGTTTAATAATTCCCGTCATGAACTAAGCTAAACCGAATTTTACCTGCAAGACTATTTAGCCGTACTGTTATGGGTTTTACAGAAAGATATATATATCTTAAGTCAACATTTAGCAAAGAAAGTGAAATTATATCATTTTAAAACAGCACTGTAGGCTCTTCACAGTTTGTGATGTGTATTTGTCTGTGTTTTAAACTGACATACCTTGGGTATATTGTCTTTGGACTGGCATTGCCTGAGAGCTTCACCATACATATCTGCAGCCTGACTGGCCAGCTTGGCGATGCTTGCGTTTTTCATTCTATCTGTGAGGGAAATTAGTTTTTGTTTAACATGCAAGTCTGCATACATGAGAAATATTAAACAACAGAAATCAGACATTTGCAAGACACTAACCCTTTTACAGTACTGTTGGTTTAGCCTTAAACAGTATGAGTCATTACTTTACAAAGAGGATGAAGCAATAGCTGCATATTTACATAAATCTGCCAATTCAATGCATTTCAATTTGTACCATCAACATGGGCTGTCTGTACAATAAATTATCCAACATATACGGCACAGTTTTGCTTGCAGCCATGTTGCAGGTGTATTCTCTGCATACCATTATGGCTTGGGTTTTTTTGTTTTGTTTTGTTGTAACCTTTAATTATTCATGTATCAAACAGAGCTGCACTTTACTGATTCTTGTTGCTAATTGGTGGTAATTAGCAAGCTGGTTTGTACTGACACCTGATTGGTTGGAACTCAACCCAAATATGACTACAGGGATACCATGAAATTTAACGTTGTTAAACTTTAGGATACCACACTCCTTTCGCTGAAAGACTTGTGTTAGCATTAGCATCATTGTGTGCATACCATAACATCAAATCCTGCGGGCACCCCTGTGTACATTGACATAGCAGCTGCAGCGAATGAATGCTTTAAGAGAATGCTGGCATACCTGAAAAACTGCTCTGTTTTACCTTCAAGCGCCAGTGTTTACAGAAACTGCATAGTTTGGGCTGAACATCACAGTCAGAAGGGAAAACACAGCTTGATTTTACATGCTAAACAAAATTTTGATAGCCACTGTGTGTATGTATGTGTGTTTTTAGACAAGGTTTCAGCAATATCTAATAGGCAATTGTTTTGGTGTGAACAATTTTTTTTAGTTTTCAGTGGATGGCTTAACCATCTGTACTAGTTTGGCAATTGATACTCATAAAGTGGCTGTATTTATTTTCTAGTGATTCAGTGCACGGGAATTTCAGTTTTGTGTTCTGAGCAAATATGCAAACTTTTTACTAATTAAAGAAATACAACAGCATCGATATCATTCAAAAATTATGACACAATACCCTTTCCAAAGGTAGATAACAATTAACACCCAAATCCTTAGTTTATTTCACTTAAAACACAAATATGAAGGAATTTAAGTAATATATAAAGTAAATATAGCTCCGGGCAGCAATTATTGGGGCCCAATACATATTGGCCACTAGGTGGGGCCAGATGGTCAGATTAATTTAACAAATTAACTAATTGCTACATAGAATCTGATGGTGAAAATATCTCAAGTTTAGCTAATTTCGAGGTATCATTTAGACATGGGGTACCCAACCGTCCTCCTAGAGAGCTACTGGTTCTGCAGGTTTTTGCTCCAAACCTCATTAAACTCCCCTGATGATAACCAAGACTGTTTTTGCTCCAATAAGAAGTGGTGGTTACCCCCTGATTTAGAAGACTCAATTTCCTCTTTCCATGAGATGGAACAAAAGTTGAGGGATAGACCAGTGACTAACTTTTTGAACACTGCTACTGAACTGTAGGGCTGAGGGCCAAAATGCATTCAAGCATTTGTTCAAGCCACACCCGATTTCGCTAACTAATTCACCTCCTTGATCCAGGAGGAAAACTGAAGGAGGAAAAGCACTGGTCCAGGACCAGCAGTCAGAAGGCACTGCTGTTTATATCTGTTTCGCAGAGTTCACAGAGCTCTGATCCTGTCGTCCTTTTCCGTTATTTTCCATCATCTCCACCCCCCCGGGGAAAAGTGCTGGACGGCACCCACCTGCGGAGGCTTTGAGGAAGACGACCTCCTGAGCCTGGGCGAGCATGACGAGGCTCAGCGTGTTGGTGGTGTCCGGAGAGATGTCGGAGGTGGGCTCCTGGCTCATGGATGACAGGACCGTGTCCTTAATGTGAGCGAAGGCCCCACTGGCCAACTGGGAAAAAACAGGAAGTGGAAAGGGGTTATAAATGAACAGTTTGCTTGAGCCGTCTTCAACTCAACTCATCTTTATACGATACTGATTTTTTCAGAGCTGATTTTTTTGTATTTCTGATCAGCCATTTCATGTTTGAAGCTAGTAGAGCCACCAGTTTTACTGTAAAATTGCAGCTATGTCAATAAATCATTGTTCATACACTGCAAAGCAAGCGGTCATCAAGATAAAACATCCATATTGACTCACACCATCTACAGGTGGCCAGGTACAGTAAAGTGCAGAATAATGCCATATAGCTACCCAGCCAGAAAATGATTAATAAAGCATAAAAGCATTGGTGGCTAGGAGCTACCTGTTTAGCTAGCAAACGTAATGCATTTTAAACTGCATTTGCCACCCATCTAGAGATCCTGTTAATTTAGTTGAAATTCTATCAAATTTAATTTAAATATTATTTAGTCTAAGAACAGGATACTGTATATATGGTCTATTAGCAATGTTACTATAGGTTGTTTAAAAAAAGAAAAGAACATTTTTGTGTACCTGGTAGAGCATATTTGGCCTCTGGTGTTGCATTCCTATTTGTTTTGCGCGACAGTCATATTTGGCTCTCTTAAAGGCTAAACTCTTTAAACCAGGTACCAAATATGACTTTAATTTAAAAAGGGGAGAGTGGGTATTCCAATATGGATGTCTGGCTATCCCTGTATCATTCTTCAGACACCCCTTTCTGACGGATAGGAGGACTGACCTGGTAGAGCTTGGCGGCAGCCTTCCGGCCCTCATCTTTGTCCAGGTTCTGCTCAGCAGCGATCTGACTGGCCAGAGCTCCCACATTGAAGAGCACACAGGTCTTCTCATAGCCAAGACTGGCCAGAGCTGCCGATAACAGCATATATAACAGCTCACAACAGGTAAGTTACAGCAATTTAAACTAATCACCAGTTTAAAAGTAAATTCTGTACACCTACATTCTATATTCTATGTATATTCCATACATTTCTGCATGGAATATAATGTGATTCCTTCAAATATGAGTAGTCAGTCAATCACTTCTTTTCACTCTGCTGCCAAAACACGTATTACTGTGAAGCTCAGCTAGACTAAGTTCAATATAAGAAAAATGCTGCAAGCTGTTATATAAACACAGCCAGCACTGTTTTAAACACTTAGATGCAGAGGTCTGTTGCAACACTGACTGTTCACAAATGTGTCACAGTATGACACCAATTCTGAAATGGGTCATGTGCTACTTCTGTTTACACCAACGTTTACAAACAGCATCCCCAAAACAGCTCCACCATAAGGATGTGGATGTAGCATTGATGTAGCAACATGCAACCAAATATAGGCTCCTCTGAAACTGTTTCTCCTTGAGAATTAGGCTATGCTATTGCCAATTATATGTTGTCCAGAGGAACAGTTGGCCACATTCAGTACTGGTCCAGTCCAGATGCACCTCCATGTGGCATACAGATCAGATTCTCTCAAGATTCCCTTTTGCATTTCGCTTTCTATTCCTCCATTCATTTTCATGGGGTCGATGAAAAAAAATTCCAGTTCTTCCACAAGACGGCTAAGGGGTTTCATGGTTTTTCCATGAAATAAATGTAAAAATACACCATGATTAATCGATTTCATTGACTGGTTTGACTGACTGGTTGATTTTGGCCTTTGTGCCTTTGGGACCTAACCCAGTATTATTGCACCTGTCTCTGGTTGTTATGATCCGGTTCTATCTTTATAAGAAGATTGCTTCGGTAAACAGAGTGAGCTCAATGTGAAACCAAAGGAATGTCTCACACCAAGCTCTGTACCATCAAGAACCTGGTCAATCCAGTCTTTCCTGGCTGGCACTGCTAATAAAACAGAGAAATTATATATGACAACTGTCATACCGGAGACCTGCATCATACCTACAGCTAATCAGGTCAGTCACAAAGATAAACCATGACCTCATTAGCATGCAATGTTTCCCGCACGGTTGTGGCAGTTTCCAGTAACACTGGGCGGTTCATCTCTGAAATGGTACTGCACTATGTTTTTGCCCCATGGGGCACAAGGCATCCACATTTTTCCGATTTCTACAATCATTTAAGTACAGCCAAGCTGTTGATGGATCTTGTGTCAAAACAACGCACTGCATCTGTGTGCCAAATATCCTTGTGGAAGGAAGAAAGTAACTATGAAGTGTGTCTGCTCCCTGAGTATGCTAAAGCATGATGATTATCCACAAATATGAAACCAGAAACCTCTGTGGTACGCTGGACAGGATATGGAAGTTATCAGCATTATGAGAAATGGGCCTATTTCTTCTTGTCTTGAGCTGTTTCTCCTCAAAATTAAACCGGTAATTCTTCTGGTTTCAGAGGTGTACCATTCTATATGAGGTTTTGCCAAATGAGCCGGTCCTGAGCAAAACGTTTCTTACTATTTCTAATAAATAAAAAAGCTCTTGAAGGAGGCCTTCGAGGGTGTCTTTATGTCTCTTCTTTGGTCTGCCTTATGCTCTTTTTCCAACCTTCAGCTGCCCAAAGACAATGTACTTAGGGGGTAAGGTTGCCAACTGGATGTGACTGAATTCCAGAAAAAAGTGTAGAAGAATATTATTCCACAACTGATATGGCAAACACCTGCCAGCATTATACGACTAACTAGATCCCATCTAAGCGATATTTCGCAATGGAGAAGAGGCATCCATAAGTAAGATGACTGCCAATGTGCGTGGGATATCTCATGCCATCCAAAGCAAGATACTAAGCACATGCACAAACTGACACCATTTGTATGTGATTGTTTTACGTTAACACCTTAGGCCTCTCACAACTTGGCCACAAACATCAGACAAATGAATTTTGCATTATATATTATATTGAGAAATTTATATATAATTTAGCCAGTCTAAAATCTCCCAGACTGGCACAGAAAACAAAGGCTGATTCTGAATCTGTGTCCCTGCTGCTGAACCTGCATTTTCCATGACATACAGATAGCATCTGATTTGTTATGTTGCCTGCAACTTCTGTGACCTACATAGGTAGCCACTGTTTGCTACATTGGCTGGCCTGGAATGGAGAATGGAAGGCCCCTTGTTTGCTCCTATGATATATTACCACAGTGATGTAATTTCACTAACCAGCTACTTGGACACCAGCTCTTTTAAGAGACTCTGTATCCAACTGAGGCTTTAAGACAAAGTTTTGACCAAATTTTGAAATGGGCATTCTACTTCAGAATTAGCCAGTGATGCTAGCACTTCGCTATGTGCTGCATTGTTCAAATTAAAAGTCAGCCAGTTCTGAAGGAGTTAACCACCATTTAGCTTAATAGGACATTCCACAGTGCATAGTGCAGAGGTTGGTGGTAATCCAAAACCAGTTGCGTGATATGAACACACTGGTAAATAAATGCAGCGATTTCAGAATCTTTACCAGCACTTTACTGTTGCAAACTAGGAGCTAGACTGGATGATGACATTAATAGTGTTAATTAGTGTTATAATCTTTGAAAATGTCTCCTTTGATATAACAATGTGGAGCAACACAGGCTGTTATATAATCAAATATTCACTTCCAAAGGGTGTGGAATAATTAGAACACAGTGTGGACAGCAATGAAATATGGGACATGTACTTACCTAGTTTGACAGAGCCGCTGAATAAAGATCCTTTATCAAAAGCATCTTTCCATGTGAAGGTCAAGCAGACCTGCAGAATAGGATGGGAGAATTTTTATTTGTCTTTCAAGTGCACTTTGACCTAATAGCAAAAATACAAAAGTACAATATACGATATTGTGACATACTACAATATAGACAATACACACAGAAAGACTTTAGTAGAAGCACACCTATATGCGTATGCACACTACCTGTTCTGTTTATTTGATTTGTTGCCTCTAATATTATGACTTCTACAGGATTATATTTTATTTTTCTTGAAGGTTCATATACATCCATTACTCTAAGTAACTGTTTATGATATCTGCTAACAATTGATACTCAGTAACACAATAAATAAATGCACATGTTTTCAAGATATAGCCGTTTTTGGATTTTCTCCCCTTTTGTCCACTTGGAACACTGCTTAACCGTATAGCCCACCGCAGCAGCCTGCTCCTGCCAATTCGGGAGGAGGAAGCCATAGCATGTGATTCCTCCAACTCCAATTCCTCCTGCCGCCATGGCTGGAGCACCACCAATCACACACTGCCAATGTCATTGGAGGACTACACAATCAGTGTACGAGGTGTGGCTATTCGCCTAAATAATATGACTGAAAGGATTCGGTAGCGGTGCTGTTCAATTTCACCAAAAACATCGAATTGATGCATTGCTCGACATTTGAACAGCAAACTGAAGACTTTTGGGGTTGTTTATGCACGCCCATTGGTCAATGTATACCACATGGTTTGTGCATGCGCGCTGTGGTTCGACTTACATAAGCCCTGTCTCGTTATTTAATATCCACACCTCATATGTTCAGCTCTGCATGCACCTGGCTGATGAGTGATGAACTAACAAACTTTCACCTTCTACCATTCCCTGCAAGGCTAAGCCAGTCGTTGCTTTGCTGATGTGGACAGGTAATAGCGAGGCTGGGATTTGAAGACCCAACCACAGGGCTCCCAGGCAAATATTTTCTTGACTTAGTATTTTTAAAACACCCCATACCTGGTTATCAGAAACTGGGAATTTGGGTTCGATGGCACAAAGCTGATCGTAGTACCTAGAAGACAAATTCAAACAGCCCATATGAGAATCATAAATGCCACACTGAAAATCTTAAGACAGTGACCCAAATTAAGCTGTCTTTAGACAGTACAATAGTCAACCTGTATATCTAGATAATATTTTTTCTTAAAACAGCCATTATTAACACAAATGTAATTATTCACTTATAATATTTTCCAATATATTTAAGGACAATGCACTGTAGTGTCAAGTAATATCCTCAGTCAAATCTTAATTTTGGGCATACATTTTCTTAATTAACATATTAAATTTGGGGAGCATGAAGTTTTATTGTTCCTATTTTATATGGTGTGCTGACAGTATATGTTAAGAAAGGGAATTAATTATTTCAAATAAAATAAAGAGGCACGTTTCCTTGCTGCCGTTTGTTAGGGAGGAACTGTGGATGCCTGAGATGACTCTACAGGAGTTCCCAGAAGCTGCCAAACCAGGTTCATTCTGCAGAAAATACCTGACAGAAAACAAAGACGTTATGCAATGTGGTCCTGCCAATTCCCTCTTTTGTCTTCAGGACTTACAACGTGTTGTTATTTACTTGTTCCGTGACTCACATGTCTGTGAGAAAGCGCTCAGCAATTAGCGAATCAGACCGGGAAATCTCTGAACGGACAAAATACTTTTTCACTCGATGGAGAATGTACTGCGTACCGCTAAATACTGACACAGAGGATTCAACATCCCCGTCAGTGCATCTCCAGACAGAACAAATATTGGAACTGTGCAGAAGATAAATAAACTGGTATTTTTCCCTAACCGACAACCATCATCACAGCTGTAGCGAAAACTGGAACGTCACACCACAGACTACTCCCACAATCTATCAGGATCAGCTTTAAATAGAAACAAAACCAACCTGACCAGATATTTGCGTATTCAATGGTGGTAAATAAAAATAATGACACGAGGACAGACAATTCATCGTGACAGGACAGAAAATTATCGTTGGCTTATTTGCTACTGATAAAAAAATAGCTTTACCATTAGCTAATGAGAACACCGAATTAACTCATTAAAGCATTCCAAGCTTATAAAAGAACAACAGGGAACATCCGATATAAGATCAAGTTCTTCCCATCATGCAGAAAAACACCTGAAATGGAACTTCTCTAAGTAGGGGTGTTTCAGTACATCAAATGATCAAAACCACAAAGGCTAAAGAATGAGCTGAAAGCTTGAATTTCACAACTATGTCATCCAGTCACAGTCACATGTCAGTCATCCATGTTTTTTTTTTCCTTTTTCTTTTTTCAGTGGAAGCCCCCACATTTATTCCTCTGGCTTCATTGTGACTATGCAGAATGTTCCCCAAACCAAGAGAGAAGAAGTGTGAGTGCGACATGTGATTCTAATTCAGACTAGCCTCTCAGGGTTCATAACCCATATACCAGTTAGCATATGTCTTGCACCCAACTAAAATATATAGAAATAGTTCAGAGTTTACAGTCAGGATTTCATTATTTACTATTTAAGTGACAAATAATAATTTATAAAGAGTGAGAAGGCACAGAAAACCCAGCATGAGAGAGAAAAGGTGGAGCAGTAGTCAGGGTTTAGTTTAGGTTAGACAGCCTAAAATAGGGTAGGAAGCCACAACATTTTCCAGACCAGCCTACCGCCCTATTAATGAAAAAAAAAAAAAAAAAAAAAGACAGAATGGTAAAGATGAGACAAGGCAAAAAAATAAATGTACAGTGCTGTACTTTGTTTATTTAAGTTCAATTAAATTCTGCTTTGATTGAATGTTCTGCTTAGACAAGCGCTGTCTGCGACTGTAAGTCTTTCGCTTAGTTTAATGTACTGACAAAACAGCAAAAAGACAATCAGAAGAAAAAGAGTCAACATGGCTGTGCACCAATATGACATGGTAACAAAATAAACATTCAAACAAGCAGAGGCCATTTTCCTTCCAGGGCAGAATATTGCATTCCTTAAAGCAGTGAAAGGACCCATGGAGAACTAAACTCAAACACAAGTCTCGTTTCCATGGTGATACAGTTTCAGTTTTTAGTCGGACAACAAGCGAGTCAGCCAGGCTTCACAATGGCGGTATTCAGAAATGCACCAATCATCTGCTTGTGTCTTTAGTTAGATTACTTCGACTTGTTTGTGTTTTCAAGCTAGACATGTGGACGGGGTTTGGGCTGGTCTGAGAGAAACTCCTTTTCTTAGAAACTGTTTTTACCTCTCATTAATGTAGTATGTTGCATGTGGCAATAATTCAATTCATAGCTACTTAGATTAAAACCTGAAAAAGAAATCTTTCAGGGTTTAGTTATATTTGCATATCAACATTTGATGAATTTACAAATTGTCTGAATTGTTTTATAATATATTGGATGTGAACAAAATAACAGAAACACCTATTGATAGACTTATATCAAGTAACTTATAAGAAGTGGGGCTTCCTTCACCTTCACAAACCCTTCAGTTCTGTTCTGATCTGTGTGTAGTGGTATATTGGACCATTCTTCAAGAAATAAAAACCTCCAGTTCTTTGACAGATTAAGGAAGTAGGACATTTGTAGCACTCCAGAACTTCCCATTAAAGTGCAACGAAGTAGATCTGGTGATTGTGGAGGCCACAGAAAATGTTTGACTTCATCTTACTGTTAATGAAACCACCTTTGAATTTGTTTTCCTGTCATCATCTCAAAATACAGGGACATCACAATGTAACATTTTTCACACTATAGGGTGCGTCTGGTTTGGTAAAATGGTTTTGTTTTTCAAAAATAGCCTGGTAGCTCTTGTTTCAATAAAATAACCCATTGAATGAGATGTGTAAAGCTACATTTAACTGGATTTTCTGAATGGCTGGCTACGTCATCAGTAAAATGAGAGACTTGTCAAAATTTATGTCCTTGCTCCCTGCATGAATTGAGGTGAAAGGTTAAAGTAGTAGAAATGCCTTTTTGTGTTATTCTCCGTGGTAATTTGCTTCCTCATTTTCGCGAAATCTGGAAAAGCCAGTTGAATTCTCCTTCAAAACATGCAATTCTTTTTACACTGCAGTTGACTAATTGAGCTTGCACATGCATGAATCAGAAGATGACACTTCATGTGCAGCTGTTTTCCAGCAGATTGTGGGCGCCCGAATGAACAGTTGGGGTCACTGGCGCGCACAATGAGTCATGAGACCACATGACATTTCTAAACTAATTTATTATTTAATTGGCTGGCTGTTTGGGCAAAGAGTAAGGACCTCTTGTTTTGAATTCAATAAATGTTGCTTCATGTTTGCCATCAATATAACAGTGTTATTAGCTATTTAAAAAGTGTTTTTAGGTACTACTTCTCATTACTCTACTCTTCAGACAAGAAAATATCTTCCACTCCATCATATTTGCCAAATGTCTTTAAAACCCATCATAGGGAACTGTAATGCATCATATTAGGGAAAAGTTTTATTTTCTTAGCCTTAAATGGTTAATCCCTTCTCAGAGACTTCTTAGAGATGAGTTACCTGATTCAGAAGTCAAAATAGGGAAGACCAGCAATCATTGTTAGATTTTAATAATTAGAACCGGCTCAAAACTGACGTACTGAGGCAGCCAACAGTGGACGCTGGAAGCACACGACTCTCAGGATGGGTTTTCTTTATTATAAAAGCCACGATTTCTTTTCTGGAAGGTAAACCAGTGTTGTTAGTGCTAAACGGGGACGCATTTAATCACGCATGCCTGCATTAGCATGCGCGCATACCACTTAGCTGTATCTTCCATTGACTATTTCATTTTATATTTACAGCAATTTTATATGGCTCGGCTCAGATGTCTTTGTGCAGTGTGATTACACTTCAAACTGTTTTCAGATTCATCATGCGCGCAGCGGAGCGGGATATTAGTAACAAGCAACTGGGGACTTGACTGAAGATGTATTGCAAACTTTTAGTTTAATTGCCAGTTTCTGCAATTGATTTTTCCGGCATAGACAGTGGAAATACTTTTTTTATGTTTTCATGTTTTTAAGAGTGCACAGCCATCACTTTCCACTTCTTTTAAATTCTAAATCTTATTTCCACGAAGCCTTACATTTACTCACACAAACGTCTTAAGCGTCAAACAAAGCTATTTACATTTCTTTATTAAACCGAAGTTTGATCAATCTCAAACTTAAACTGTATTGTTTCTGTTGAAGTGCTACCAAAGTCACGCAACAAACACTTTGAGATGGCACTTATAATGTTTTAGAGGCTTGGCAATGAGTTTCCATCTGTTTAATTTCGATAATTTATGTAAATATTACACGTATGATATTAGTATAACCTCAGTATTTTAAAAAAGACAGTTATGTCGCACCAGCGCTTCTATTTAGGAAATAAAATGTTTTCTACAATGTCGAACGGATGTCAGGTACTTCAGCTTGCCAAGTTGTCTTTCTACTGTCAGAAAGCTAAGTTGACCCGATTGCTATTGTTGCCTGTCAGCAATAACGATGGCTAAACCTCGTCAAAAGCAAGCTAATTGAGGTGAATCGAAAAACACTTCAGGCGAAGTATTGCGTCTTCTTGTTGTAGTCACAATGGCACAAAGGATGCTTTTTAAACTGCAGGACGTACCTGAAGAGAATTTCCAGCGAGCCCTCATTTTTGTCTAACGTCCTCCCCAGAGCATTTTTACGCAACTTGTGTAAGTCCTCTACTGCTGCAATATGTTCCTTCTGGTCCACTCCGTCTTGATAGGTGGTTGTAATATATCTTGTCAACGGTGTCACCAGATCTACTTCTACTGACTTTTTCAACGGGACCGATATTAGCGTGGCCATTGCGCCCCGTGAACGCCGCCTATTTAAAGTTAGCTGGCAATAAGGCACTGAATGTAGAAATGCAGTCAAACTCGTGAATAACAGCAGCAGTTAACTTCCTGCATAGCTACTTCTTTATAAACGTCAGGTGACGTTGACGCGTCGAAGCTGCACTAGGACAGAGCGACTAGATGTTTCGGAGTTTTAGAGTGGCTCAGTGATGCGCACCATGCATAGATGAGCTGTCTTTTCCATGGAGCATTGGGTGCAGTTATTGATGCCACAATCAGTGACGTTGGCCGTGATAGACATGTCATACATCTGTGTCTCTGCACTGAACAGATCTTAAGAAAAACAAGAGCAGAATATTTGCACAACAATATGAATAGCACAACTCTGACGACAACTTCAAAATATAAAATAACTACAGTCAGGGCGTCGCTGTAATTGATCTGTATTCATTGTTGGGTGTTTCTGTACCCTAGATAATGAGTGTAACGCCCGTCTCTAGAACAGGTCTGTAAAAGAAATTAAATCTCAAAAAGACTGCCTGTAGCGTATAAAAAGGATAAATGTCAGTTAAAAAGCGATCAACCCATATCTCTTCATCATAATGATAATATAGTAATTATTAATTGTAATAATTATTACTAATTATTCTGACCCGAGACGAAACTAAATTCTTTAATAAGTCTGGTAACAGATGTGATAATGTGCTTTATTTGGACGTGTTTCCATAGGAACATGTTAGTGCATATATTGCACGAGACTACCCAATAGTTTGCGCGATTGCAAATGTCCTACGCCCCAGAGAAGCATCTGTGACTGAAGAACAAAACAAACAAGCAATATGGCAGTCAAGAGCAGGAAGTGGTTTCTGATAAAAACTGTCAAAACTATGCATTGCTGTCACTGTTAAAGCCTGCTTCCCAGCAGAAATAATTATTGCATTTCTTTGAACGTAACTGCATGTGACGTAGTTGATTAACCTGTTCAGTGAGTACTAAGAAAAAGAAATAGTTTCATTTTCTCTAAAGATTTTCTTCAGCTTTTTAAAAGCACTTTTTCCAGATTTGTAAAAAGATTTTTGGTGAATCTATGCTAAACAGGGAAGCACTATGTAGCAAATGCTGAAATAGGCCAACTATCGTCTCAACTTTTCAGTCATTGATGCAAATGGCTCACTGCTAAAGCATACGTACTTAGGCATATATTTTTAGAACATCTGTTTAAACTACAGCGTTACCCATCAAATCCAGAACCTATTTCATCTACTTCTCCCTGTACCCTCAACCTGATGTACCTAAACCAAGGCTGCGTTTCAATCCGAAATAAAATCCTACCTTCACTTCTCCCCTCCAATCCAGTGAACCCTGCAGTGACATGTTAGCAATCCAGTCCTTGCAAAGGAACGCAAAGTGAGGAAGAACCGCGAGGGTCATTCCCTCCATTGCACCCCTCTCTCGAGAGGGGCTCAGTCGCCTGCTTTGTCACTTTTTATTTATTTACTTATTTTATTTCGGATTGGAACGCAGCCCAATTCTTGTGTTGCAAACGGTAATTGGTTTCAGTAAATCATGCCTAGTGGAGACAAAAAAGAGAGACATTATTTAATTAATTTATTTTGGTTTTTTTTTCCTTTGAAATATATATTTAGTATGTATGGTAAATTGATGTTAATTACATACTAATTGTAAAGATAATTTTTTTTTCTGGTTTATGTTGACATGGGAAGTACAATTAAAAAAACACGTAGCTGTACGTAAGGGGGAAGTAGAGGGAAGCGGAAAGGAGTGCTGTATGCGGCTAGCTTTGTCCATGCTTGCTGTGAGCCCCGAGTTTCGTTGTAAACAAACACAAAAAACATTATTACAGTTACCAAACAAAAACGGACTTCACGTCGTGAGTTTCTTGAAGAGGGTAACATGAAATTGGTGTTTCCGCCCGGTTTCAATTAAGTTCGGAAGGATTTGCTTACACTAAAATAAAAAGAAGATGGAGCTCGGTAGAGGGAGAAGTAACTTGTGAACATCGCTGAAGAACAACGATAGAGCTAAAAAAGGAATGTGAGTGTATTTTTTTTTTTTTTTTTTTACCACCATTAGCCAAAGCAAAATAAGAAATGTTGCCTGTGTGGGAAGACACGTTTGCAGAGATAGAGGGGAAACTGCTAACTCTTACCGTCGATGAATTGGCGCCTTTAAGTAAAAGGCGACGACTCGCATATTGAGGAGACGTATCTTGCAATATTTGAAGGGGGAGGACGTTTTTTCTCTGGAAGATGAGGGGCTAGCCTCACTTCTAGAATTAAACGAGAAAATCGACTATGATGATCGAGCAGATGGTCCGGGAGAAAAAGGAGTTGAGTCAGGGGATAAACATGTCGGTTCAGATAATGTGGAAATAGCAACCGTAGCTGTAAAGCAGAAAGACGAAGTGGATGAAAATCAGAACACTCCAAATAAAATGTCCAAAGACGAGGCAGAACAAAAACACGTGATTTAAACGAAAAATTCAACAGTTGCAGTAAGAAATAGCGCAAACGTCCATCCATTGTATCGAAGGGAACATAGGGCACTGCAAAAAGGCTATGATGATGGTGAAGTCATTGAAGCAGTAATCCAACCAATTGTACCGAGAGTTAGTTTAAGAAGTCATTTGGAGAGCAGAACCAACTTGACCCTGCCAATACTAAGACAAATTCTCAGGAACCTTTACGCTGAAGAAGATGCAACAGAGTTATACTATGCTCTCACGAAAACTGTTCAAGATCAAAAGAATCACCAATTCAGTTCTTAGTCAGAGCAATGGATTTAAGACGAAAAGTCATCTCTGCATCTGAAAATGCAAAGACAGGATTGAGTTACAATCGGGAACTCATTCAAAGTCAGTTCCTGCAGACAGTCATCACTGGGCTCAGTGATGAAGCTGTGCGTACACACCTGAAACCTTACCTGCAGAATCCATTAGTGAAAGATGAGGTGTTACTGGAAAAAATAAATTTAGTTTACAGTCTGGAATTAGATTGAAAAACCAAATTATCATCTGTAATTAAACCTAAGGGGGTGAAAGTAGCCACAGTGAGCAAGGAGAGACAAGAGATAGCAGTAGACATGGGTGCTAAAGTTAAGAATAAAACCCCAAAGAACAAAACACCATTGGATAAGCTGGACGCTGGAAATAAAGTGATCTGTGAGGCTTTGCAGAATCTAACCACACATGTAGCAAGCCTCACTCAAGCACCTAGGCTATATAGTGCACCTAAGCCACGTAGCACATGCACACCAGACCAGATGCCGGCAGGTGCAAGGCGTTGTCACGAGTGTGTACAGTCAAATCCAGAGGGAAGATGTGACCACTGTTACAAATGTGGAAGCAGCAAGCATTGGGCAGCAGCAAGCATTGGGCAGCAGGCTGCCGAAGGAGAACTGTGACCACAGCAGCATCTAACAAGATAGAAATAAATATGTTAAATGGTCAACATGTTCAGAGTCTCTTTCAACAAGAGATGCCTCTTTCTACCAAACTAGCAGCTAGTTTGGTTGGACACCGATGTCTACAGTGCTCACTGGGGGTGTAAGTACATCAGCACCTTGGGATACAGGGTCGCAGGTTTCCATTGTGGGCTCACAGTGAAAAAAGAAACTCCTGCCATAGAGGTGAGACCAGTAGAAGAGTTGCTTGATGAGGGGGGGGCTTAACCTTACTGCTGCAAATGGAGTCACCATACCCTATGAAGGGTAGATAGAGGTTGACTTCTGTTTATCTGGGAACATAGGATCAGACGACAGGCAGCTGCTAGTTCCGATTCTTGTGGCAGGCATCGAGCTAGAAAGCCCAATAATTGGTTTTAACGTGGTTGAAGGGCTAGTCCAAAAAGATGCTGGGCAAAACTTTCACTCAACTAGCTTCGTTCAGACCCTCAGCTCTGCTCTAGAAGTAGGACACAAGAAAGCAAAAGCAGTTCTGTCAGTCTTAAAGAAGCAGAAGCATAGCAATGGCTCACGCATCGTATGACTAGGCCAGCAGCATGTAGTCATTCCAAAGTACAAGGTGGTCAATGTCAGCTGTGGGCGACTGAACAAGAATGCAGTAAGTGGATCACATGCTGTGCTTGAGCCGAATGAAGAAGCACCATGGTCCATGAGGATAGAAGTTAAGGAACAAATGATTCAGCTTCCCTGTAAGAATGGTGGCCATATAATGGTAGCAGTGGGGAATACTACTGATGACAGTATTACCCTTCAAAGGCGAACTGTGCTGGGATGGTTACATGCAGTGGATGCTGTCCATCATCTTGAAGTGAACCCAACCTTTCTTCAAGCACAGCCTTCTCAATCATCACAACACAGTGTTAGCCCACTGCTGGATGATCAGTCTATGATCCCTGAGGGAGAAAGATGGGACCCACCAGTGGATCTCAGCCACCTGACAGTGGAGCAATAACAGCGAGTGCGAGAGATGTTGCGAGAGGAGTGCGATGTCTTCGCCAGAGATGACTGGGACACAAGCTGCATCCCAGACCTGCAGATGACCATCCAACTGAAAGACAACATCCCTGTTCAGAGGATGTACAATGCCATTCCTTGACCTCTTTACCAAGAAGTCAAGAATCATATTCAGGACTTGCTGAGCTGAGGGTGGATTCAGGAGTCAACGTCCGCTTATTCATCACCAGTAGTCTGCGCTAGAAAGAAAGGTGGGAGCTTGCACCTATGTGTAGACTACCGAATGTTGAATGAGAAGACACAGCCTGACCGTCGCCCAATTCCAAGGATCCAGGAGATCTTGGAAAACCTTGGTGGTAAGTCATGGTTCATTGTGTTGGACCAGGGCAAAGCATACCATCAGGGTTTTATGAGTGAAAAGAGTAGGGCCTGTACAGCGTTTATAACTCCATGGGAGCTGTATGAGTGGCAGAGGATCCCATTTGGGCTCTCTAATGCCCCTGATGCTTTTCAAAGGTATATGGAGGGATACTTAAGGGATGAGATATTTACCCCATACCTTGACGATGTGTTTAGCACAAACTTTGAACAACACCTTGAAAATGTCAGAAAAATGCTACAATGGCAGAAACAGTGTGGGATTAAATTGAGACCAACTAAGTGCAATTTATTCAAATGAGAATTGTGCTATGTGGGCCGTGTCATGTCTGGAAAGGGGTATACTGTGAACCCACAGGAGATAGAAGCTGTACAAGCACTGAAGCATGAGACCCCCGCTACTGTCTGTGAAGTCAGAAAGTTACTGGGATTCCTTGGTTACTCCCGCTCATATATTGTAGACTTCTCAAGGATCGCAAAGCCTTTATATGAACTCCTGACAAAGGTGCCAATGGAGAAAAATAACACGGTGAAGAAAGGTCGCAGGATGCCTACCGTGCTGGAGCAGCGGGGGGGGGACGAAGGGGTCGCTAACTTTGTTTCTCGCTCTGATCCAACTAGGACACCTGTGGTTCTAGCACCGGCAAGGGATGTAGAGCGGTGGAAAGAGGTGGTTCGAGAGGAGCTGCGGCAGGAGCTCCAGGACCAGATGGCAACCCTGGCGAAGACCCTGATTAATGAGATTGAGCAGCAGTTGGCACGGGCCCCAACTCCCCAGACGGTGGGCCCCGACCTCCGCCAGGGCCGGTTCCAGTGGGATGCTGCAGGTCAGCCTGTCTGTGTAGAGTGTGGGCAAGCTGGTCATATGCAGCGGGACTGCCCCCAGCGGCCACCATTAAATTCCCGGGCCCATCCACAATTGGGTGTGCGGGCGGGGTGCAACAGCGGGGAAGTGAGGGGAGCCCGCCTCGCTGAGACATCCTGGGGGTATGCCCTGAGATGGTGGTGGAAGCAGGCGGGGTATAGGTCCCATGCATTCTTGGTATGGGCTAAGGGCAGGTTACCCTGTTTAGGGAGGTGTTTTTTCGGCGATGGTATGGAGATCCTGCCAGTGCAGGACACCACCAACCTCCAGTGGCTGTACCCAGTGGGTTGGATGTTCTGTTCGTGGGCTATGTCGTGATGGATTTTCTGGTCAGGGGCGTAAAGGTGCCGGGGAAGGGGGTGATCATTGTTCGAGACCAGTGCCTGGGGCCAGACAGTGCGGTCTTGGGTATGAACATGATTGCCCACTGTTGGGAGGAGGTGATTAGGGGTGTGCAGCCCGGCTTGCTGACTTTTTCTGCCTCCCACCAGGGTCAAGCACACTGGGCATGGGAAGGAGCCTTCGCTGCCTGCTGCCGGGTCCGGGCCCAGGCAGCTAATCCCTTGGAGGGGGTAGTCCAACTGACCCGGAGGGCAGATGCGGAGGTCCCAGCATGCTCAGAGGGCCTCCAGTGGCTCCCTGTGGAAGGTTGGGAGAAGGTGGGTGGGGAGGTTTGCATACTGGAGGGGGTGGGGGATGCTGGAAAGTGGCAGGTGAGCTGGGCAGTGGTTTGTGTGCGGGGGGGATTTCCCCCTCCGCTTGATTAACATGCACCCCTATCCTCTGTCCCTGCCCCACCGGCGGCCACTGGCTAAGGTGTCCCACATTCTCCCCTACAGGGTGGGCGTGACCTGGTGCTGCAGACCCCAAGCTTGGGGGAGGTAGAGGTGGATGTGTCCACTGCGCAGGTGCCCTTGGGGGTGGGGAACCCTCTGTCTCCTCCAGATTTGGAGGGCCTCACCCTAGAACAACAGGGCCAAGCTCGGGACCTGCTGGAGCGGTGGGTGGACATGTTTGCGGCGCATGAGGAGGACTTTGGCCGAACCAGTTTACCACCAGATACCTACCGGTAATGCTCCCCCCTGTTGTGAACGATATCACCCATCATTTCCAGTGTTAATTTCTGGTGTTAATTAGTTGTGTTCATTTCCAGGGTTATTATCAGGTGTTAATTGATGGAGTTAATTTGTTGTGTTAATTTTCAGTATTTATTTCAGGCGTTAATTGATGGAGTTCATTTGTAGTGTCAATTTCCAGTGTTAATTCCTGTTGTTGATTAGTAGTGTTCATTTCAGTGTTAATATCAGATGTTTATTGATGGAGTTAATTTCTAGTGTTAATTTGTGGTGTCAATTAGTAGTGTTAATGTCCAGTGTTAATTACTAGTGTTAATTAGTCATGTTAATTAGAAGTGGTAATTCCCAGTTTTAAGTACCAGTGTTGGTCATTAGTGGTAATCAGAAGTGTTCATTTCCAGTGTTCATTACAGGAGTTCATTACTAGTGTTAATTACAAGTGTTAATTTCTGGTGTTAATTAGTCATGTTAATTAGAAGTGTTCATTTCCAGCTTTTTTTGGTATTAATTAGCAGTGTTAATTTCTGACGTTAATTAGTGGTGTCAATTACAATTGTTATTTACAGTGTTAGTTTCCATTGTTAATTACTTGTGTTAATTAGTAGTTTTAATTTTTACTTAATTTTCTGCGTTAATTTCTGGTGTTAATTAGTAGTATTAATTTCCAGTGTTAATTTATGGTGTTAATTAATAGTGTTAATATTTAGTCTTTATTTCTGGTGTTCCTTTCAGGTGTTCATTTCAAGTGTTAATTAGCAGTGTTCATGTCCAATATTCATTTCTGGTGTTAATTCGTAGTGTTTACTTCCAGTGTTAATTCCTGGTGTTATGGTGTTAATTCAACTCAGACTAGTGCTTTTAATTCATTAATTTACTAAGTTGCCTTGCATTTACTTACATTGTTCCAGGAGAAAGTGAAATAGAGGTAAGACTATAATCTTATGTCTTCCCTGGATTTTCCACATAAGACATTGATTCCATGTAGTCACTTTTAAATAATTTCTTACAACTTTTTCAGACATGGTTGGATAATATAGGCTATTTAGTAGGATTTCAAATAAAAAAATCAAGTATTTTTCTGTCAACCCATCTCTTTCACTTTTGGAAGCAGTACTAATGTCTTATGTCTTTCCTGGATATTCTGCACAGTGCACTATTTCTTGTGTTGGGGGATAATATAACACATTTATTGTCATTTGAGGAAAAAAAAAATCAAATATTTTTCTGTCAACCCATCTCTTTCACTTTTGGAAGCAGTACTAATGTCTTATGTCTTTCCTGGATATTCTGCACAGTGCACTATTTCTTGTGTTGGGGGATAATATAACACATTTATTGTCATTTGAGGAAAAAAAAATCAAATATTTTTCTGTCAAATCATTTTTTGCACTTTTGGAGGCAAGACTATAGTCTTATGTTCACAACACATTCCTTCCATTTAGTCACTTTAAAATTATTTCTGACTACTTTTTCTTCTGCGGGTGGTACAATAGCACATTTACTATGATTTAAAGTGAAAAAATCCAATATTTTTCTGTCAGCCCATTTTTTTTTAACTTTTGGAAGTAAGACAAGAGTCTTATGTCTTTTCTGGATTTTCAGCGCAACAAATGGATCTCATTTACTCAATTTCTTCTGTAGGTGGACAATATTGCTCATTTACTATCATTTAAAGTGAAAAAATCTGATATTTTTCTGTCAACCCATTTTTTCTACTTTTGGAGGTTAGACTATTGTCTTATGTCTTTTCTGGATTTTCAGCACAAAAATGGATCTCACTTAGTCATTTTACAGTCATTTCAGACCACTTTTTCTTCTGTGGTTGGATAATATTGCACATTTACTATCATTTAAACACAAGAAATTAAATATTTTTCTTTCAACCCTTTGTATTCACTTTTGGAGGTAAGACGATACTCTTATTTCTTTTCTGGATTTTCAGCACAACAATTGGATCTCATTTTCTCACTTTCTAGGCTTTTCTGTCTATTTTTTTCTTCTGTGGGTGGATAATACAGCACATTTACAACCATTTAAAGTGTAAAAAATCAAATATTTTTCTGTCAGCCCATTTTTTTTTCACTTTTAGAGGTGAGACTACAGTCTTATGTCTTTCCTGGATTTTCCACATACCACATTCCTTCAGTCACTTTTAAATAATTTCTGACCGCTTTATCTTCTGTGGGTGGACAATATACCACATTAACTATCATTTAAAGTGAAAAAATCAAATATTTTTCTGTCAACCCATTTTTTTCACTTTTGGAGGTAAGATTGTAGTCTTATATCTTTTCTGGATATTCAGCAGAATGAGTGGATCTGTCAATCCATTTAGACATTATACAGGCTGCCTCGAAGCTGTGACTGGAAGCATTTTCAATCTTGACCATCCTCTGGTTTGGGTGTTCAGTAGCTGGTTTACAAGAACCAAGCTCTGAGGGTGGTTGGTGGTTGTGGCTCCTTGGTTTGTCCTGTCCCCCTTTTTCACTTTTGGAAAAAGCTGACTGTTGGTAAGAACATGCTTTGACTGGTTCTGCATCAGGGGTGATGTTGACGGCAGAAGGAATGGTTTCACGAATGCAGCTTAAAGCAAAGCTGATAAACAGAACTCACACGAAACAGAGTGCACGTTTCATTGTTCCCATCTTTGCCCTTATTTGCCCTTACTTTTCAGTCCCGAGACTGGATGAAATCCCATTCCAATATGCATCATAAAGTTTGCTAATAACTCATAGAACAACAGACAACAGTACCTTAGAGTTTTAATTGTGATTAGTGTTCTAATTACCATTACTTCCATTACTGCTTTATTCATAGATTAGCAAATACAGCTGTCAGCTAAAATTAAGTACTAATATGGCAGTAATAATTTCATTATTATTAATATTAAATGAATAAAAATGTTTAATATAGCCACTGATAATACAATGTTAATAATTAAACAAAATATTACTGGTAATAAAACCACTTATTGTCTTACGTTTGGCACATAGCTACATTAGCTTTAATCTTGTATAATGATTAATGTAGCCTGCTGTTACATGTGTTACGAGCACTACTTCGTTAATGTACCCATTCTGCCTCATCCTTCAAAGAGACCCTTTATGGGATATAATCCGAATAAAATGCAACAGGCACAGGGCATGACATCTAAGTTTGATCCCATTGCTACGAATTTCCACTCTCTAGAAAATGAATTCCTCTCCCTACCTCGCTCCTTCCGGTCGTAATCGAGGCGATTTTGGCTCGGCGCCACATCTTGACGAGGGAAGTTTGCAAATGCAGATTGGGAGGGCAGAACATTTTCCGGATTGGAATGATTCCAGTTATAGGAATACTGGATATTCTGAGGATGCATAAGTATAATATTTGCAAGAGTTTTATGTTAAAAATGTATGGTATTTACCTCAAGCTTATTTCAGTTTAATGCGCAGCTTTGTCAGCACCACAGAGTGAATGCAGGTGTCTAAAAAGCACGTACTAAAAAAACCTTGTGCATTTGGTTGTGAAAGCAAATAAATGCCCCGATAATCATGTGACTTTTTACAATAATAATTAACTGGAATATCGGTAACTGACCATTCACCTGAACTTACTTCACCTACTTTGCCTACTGCTTTTTGACATTAATTAAAACTGCAGATGTTGCACTGCAGATGTATAGATTTTAGTACCCACAAAAGCCAGTTTGTCTGTTTGCTCAGAACATGTTGCATACAGTACTACTGTTTATAGGCCTACAGGGAATATACAGGTGAGAGGTGGTGACAGGTTTAAGTGCCCTGCGACTCTTCCGTTAAAAGTAATCTAAGGAGATTAATCACTTTCATATTGCAATTATACACAGATTATAGGTCAATGCTATTTCTCTCTTTGTGCTCATCTTTGTTGAAGGGTTTATGTTAATTATGGTTGGCACCACTCTTCCACTGTACAGTCGATTTGTAGTTCTCTCTCCTTATTCCAGGCCTAAACGTATCCTATAAACCGATACGTTTCTGCCATGTCCCAAGAAGACAAATCACAGCAATAAAGTGTAAAGCCATAACTCTGTTAATATTTACCATGAACAAGACTTTTCAGCAATGATTTGCGTTTTCAGGCTGGTCTTCACAGTGTCAGCATGTGGCCGTATTTATAGGAGCAAAGCGTGGATATTTTGCAGAACGCTAAGATTCTGAGTTTGTTGTCCTGTGAACTGCTGTATTCAATAGGTCGCTGATTCAGCTGGCGATAGTTTACAGTTAAGTTGTTAGAGCTTCGAGTTTCCTGCGTCTGACATTCTGTATAGTAACCGGTGGAGTTATTCAAGAAACAAAAATATGGGGTTTGGAAAGGACATATCACACAGAAAAAAACTGATAATCGTAAGTGTTCGTATAATTTAATCGATCTACATTTAATGCTTGTTGAATGTTTTGCCTTTACGTTTGTTTTTGTATTGTATGTACTTTAATGAATGTCATTATAAATACCACATTTTGCCTGATGCATGTAAGCCGCTCTGGTAAGTGCAGGGAGAACGTTTGTACGATACCGACTGTAAAAATACAATTTGTTTATATGGGCAAGTACAAGCAATGTGACCGGGGAGAGCTTTCGACCAGTCCGAACTATGTGGAGGCCTTTTTGAATGTTTCTGGTAGTGAGTTTAATGCAAGCCTAAATTGTCCTGTCGGTGTAGTAGCAAATCATTTTATGCTCGACCAGCCCGACTCGGAGGTAAGTCTGGTTACAGACCAGGTAAAATTAAAGATGCAATAAATAAAAGTAATTTTAAGCAGACAACCATGTCAAAGTTTAACCTATAAGCAAGAACATCTGCGACACAATTAAGATACGCCATGTATTGCGAAGTCAGTTAAGATAAATTTTTGGTGTTTTGTATACATATAAGTAGCTACAAAATAATTAGCCTATACTGAATTGTCTTTGTCATTTTAAATTTCTCTTCGAAAAGATACACCCCGTTTTCACCCTTTTGGAAAAAAATGCAGATTTAAAACGTGACGATTTAGCCTAGCTTTAATTAACATTCATCCTTAACTTGACGCGCACCGAAATTCAAATTGTAGTTCTTCCACAAAAAAAAACTCGCCTAACATGGAAAACGCATGAATTTACTTGTAAGTCATTGTTAAAGAGTGCTTACTGAGTGCATTTCTTAATAGATTTCTGTTTTCTGCCCTTTACTCGACGTTGTTGTAATCATGAGTGCTGTTCTTACTTTAGTGTATTTGATTGAAGACATTTAATTTTATTGCATGGCACACCTCATTGCTATCTTTGCTCCATCAAACCCAGGTTATGGTTTAGGTTTAATAAGCTTTATCGTGTTTTAATGACGCTATTGGAAACATTGATCGGCTGATAATCACCAGTAATTGGGTTTCAATCAGAACAGCAGGTGTACCAACTGGGGATAGAGTGAATCAGTTAGACGGAATAGAGAAAAGGAGATTGTTTTATTGATGTTTCAGTTTTATATAAATTTGTTTTGGCAGTTTGGAATCAAAGTACCTAGTCAAAATGACTGATTCACTTTACTGGATGAATTAGTCATTCTAGTGATATTGTCCCAACTGAAAGAAGAAAACAATTTTAATGACACAGGTGATTAATAGTGCTTTTTTCTAAAATTCAGGAGTTAGCCAATGGTTTGGAGTTCATGCCTGTCAGTCTGCATGTAGATGGGTTTTTGGGGTTCTTGCTTGTCTGTCTGTGTGTAGATTGGGAGCTTTGGGGTTTGTGTTCAGGTTGGTTGTTTTGGGGTTCTTGTTTGTCTGCATGTGTGTTGATTTGGGGTTCATGCTTATCTGTCTGGGTGGTTTTGGGGTTCATGCCTGTCTGTCTGTGTGTGTGTAGATTGGGGTGCTCGCCGTCTCCATTGTCACAATTATTCTGGGACTGGGATTGGGACTCGGACTGCAGCTGGAAGACTGTAAAGGTAACCCTCAAACTCCAGACCTCTTAAGTAAATGCATACACAGGGAACACTCCCACTGCAAACCAAACCTCTTCACAAGCACACTTACTGACTTTTCTCAGGATCTCTCCCTTACATGACACATGCTCTCATTTCCTCACACTATATCTGTGTCTCTCCCAGGAAATACTTAGCACAAATATCGCCACAGTGTAAGTGACATAAACCAGTACCAAACCTAATGCTATATAACTGTAACAGTACAATTTAATACTCAATTGTTGTCATGAATTAATTGATAATAATAATTTGTTGTCCAAGTCATCTGTGAGAGGGCAGGCATCTCTGGCTTTAGTCCAAGGATTTTGCAAGGGGTTCATCACTCAGCTGTAATAAAGGGGGTGGATCAGTGTGCTGTGGTAAAGATGGGGGTGGATCAGTGTGCTGTGGTAAAGGTGGGGGTGGATCAGTGTGCTGTGGTAAAGGTGGGGGTGGATCAGTGTGCTGTGGTATGGGTGGGGGTGGATCAGTGTGCTGTGGTAAAGGTGGGGGTGGATCAGTGTGCTGTGGTGAAGGTGGGGGTGGATCAGTGTGCTGTGGTAAAGATGGGGGTGGATCAGTGTGCTGTGGTGAAGGTGGGGGTGGATCAGTGTGCTGTGGTGAAGGTGGGGGTGGATCAGTGTGCTGTGGTATGGGTGGGGGTGGATCAGTGTGCTGTGGTAAAGGTGGGGGTGGATCAGTGTGCTGTGGTAAAGGTGGGGGTGGATCAGTGTGCTGTGGTAAAGATGGGGGTGGATCAGTGTGCTGTGGTGAAGATGGGGGTGGATCAGTGTGCTGTGGTAAAGGTGGGGGTGGATCAGTGTGCTGTGGTAAGGGTGAGGGTGGATCAGTGTGCTGTGGTAAAGATGGGGGTGGATCAGTGTGCTGTGGTAAAGATGGGGATGATCAGTGTGCTGTGGTAAAGATGGGGGTGGATCAGTGTGCTGTGGGGATGGATCAGTGTGCTGTGGTAAAGGTGAGGGTGGATCAGTGTGCTGTGATAAGGGTGAGGGTGGATCAGCATGCTGTGGTAACGGTGAGGGTGGATCACTGTGCTGTGGGGATGGATCAGTCTGCTGTGGTAAAGGTGGAGGTGGATCAGTGTGCTGTGGTAAAAAATGGGGATGCATCAGTGTGCTGTGGTAAAAATGGGGATGCATCAGTGTGCTGTGGGGGTGGATCAGTGTGCTGTGGTAAGGGTGGGGGTGGATCAGTGTGCTGTGGTAAAGATGGGGGTGGATCAGTGTGCTGTGGTAAAGGTGGGGGTGGATCAGTGTGCTGTGGTAAGGGTGGGGGTGGATCAGTGTGCTTTGGTAAAGGTGAGGGTGGATCAGTGTGCTGTGGTAAAGGTAGGGGTGGATCAGTGTGCTGTGGTAAAGATGGGGGTGGATCAGTGTGCTGTGATAAGGGTGAGGGTGGATCAGTGTGCTTTGGTAAAGGTGGGGTGGATCAGTGTGCTGTGGTAAAGGTGGGGGTGGATCAGTGTGCTGTGATAAGGGTGAGGGTGGATCAGTGTGCTGTGGAATGGGTGGGGGTGGATCAGGGTGCTGTGGTAAAGGTGGAGGTGGATCAGTGTGCTGTGGTAAGGGTGAGGGTGGATCAGTGTGCTGTGGAATGGGTGGGGCTGGATCAGGGTGCTGTGGTAAAGGTGGAGGTGGATCAGTGTGCTGTGGTAAGGGTGAGGGTGGATCAGTGTGCTGTGGTAAGGGTGAGGGTGGATCAGTGTGCTGTGGTAAGGGTGAGGGTGGATCAGTGTGCTGTGGTAACGGTACAGGGGTTCCGCCACTGAAGCTGGCTGCATTAGGCAGGTGATTTCACTGTTTGCATCCAAAGGATGCGGTGCATGCACTTAGACACAGCCTAGCGGAGTGTGAGAGAGCTGCTTAAGGTTCAGGGATCAGTGTGGAGTCTTTGCTCCAAATCTCCAGGCTAAGAATGCTGGTGGGGATCCCACCTTTCACTGTTGCAGTAGCTGCAGGATGAAGGGATGTTTCTCTATTCTAAGACCCCAGACCTGATGTGACCAACGGCTCTGTCACTGCAGTTCCATAAGGACTCTTACACACACACACACACACATACACACACACACACACAAGCTAGCTGCAGCAAACACACAGCGCTAACTCTGATAAATCGTAGGCTTCCCAAAATTGGTAGCTCAGCAGTGTTTGTGACCTGAAATATGACTTGTGTCTTGACAGGTGTTTGTGTGTTCATCGCTGAGTGTGTCAGTTACGTAGTTATGTACATCCAGTTTTTCACAGTCTGTTATACATGTTCGTTACTTTAACTAAGGTAGATAGCATACCGGTTCTATTCATCCATGTTACTCTCAAACAGCCTTAATTTGCATAGTCTCATGTATATAACACTAATTCAGAACTTACATTTCACACTTTATTTTTCTTATCGCACAGTAGGGAATTTTGTCTTCTGTGGTGTAGTGTATGTCTTCCATTTGTATCTGCACTGTCTGCTCCTCTTGCACTTTCGGCTTTTCCCTGTTTCCAGGTCTGTTGGCAATATAACGTTTCAACCCCATATCAGATATAAAGCTGTCACATGATCATGGACAGTTATGCACTGGCATATGCTTAATTTCATGTTAGTTGCATCACAGCCCTGGAACTGCAAAGCAGCTACCAAGGCTATCTACCCAGTGGTGGGATAACTAGCTAGCTAGCTGTAATGAATTAGAGCTAGGTGACGTTAGCCAGCTATGCTGATGTACTAACACACCCAACAAAGCGGTTAACATTGTGTAAAGTACATATCATGTAGCAATTATCAGGTAAATATCATATAGCATTTTCAACTCATTTTCAAATCAGTTATCCTATGTTTGTAGAAATATAGCGATAAAGCGAAATATCACTATAAGCATGTTATTTTGCGTACAGTATCAGTAAGGATGCAAAATTGCAGTAACCATTGGAACACAGGACACTTTGGTACAAATATTACAACAAAAATCATAAGAACACACAGAATAAAAGTTGGTGACATTATTTCTATTGAAAGATGCATCTAACCATACATCACCATAAAACAGGAACAGAAAGTAGATTAAAAGCCTAGATGAAATGAGAGGAACTAGAGGACAAAACTGAATAGTAAACCTTACAATGTAACAATGAAAGTTGCAACAATTTTGCTGCATCTTCTGGATAAATGTTTTAAAAATTTGATTAAATATGATTCAAATAGGCTATGTTTTGTTCCTTAATTGATATCGGACAATGGTGTAAGAGTCCAAGAGGGGAGGGGCTTCCAGTACAATAGGGGATGTGATTCCCATCAGAGGAGTGTGCTAGGTAAGGCTGCAGTGCAGTTTGCCAGTGCCTGGTTGTTCTCATTGTTTGTGGTATTTGTTGTAGAGTTTTCTTGTTTTGTTTTCTACTGTGTTGCACTCCCTGGCTTTGTTCTTGGTACTCAATGAAACACCATTGCTCTGAAGTGCTACTTGAGACTGCCATTTGTGCTACTAACTAAAGTGTTGCGAAGACTGGAACCCTCACCCAACTCTTGGGTGTGACAGCTGGGTTCTTAAGAGATGGCTGCAGGGCAGGCGTTGTACAGAGTGTGTGTGAGAGGCGCAAATAAGCCCCCTGACTGGGCTAAGGGGCTCTGCGTGGGCTGAGCTATTCGGGCCAGATGTTTCTTTGAGGAGGCACTGGGGGTCCTTGTACAACCCTCCCATAGAAAAGCATATCGGTGACCTGGTCTGGTCAAGTCTAAGTGGCCATTTGGAAGTCTCATAAGAACAGATTACTTGATTACTCGAGGAACAGATCACTTGATTTGAGCACTGTACTCAGAACAGATTTGACACTGGGAACAGATTACTTGATTTGAGCACTGTACTCAGAACAGATTACTTGATGTGAGTGCTGTACTCAGACAAGATTACTGGGTGTGAGCACTGTACTTAGACCAGATGACATAAAAAAGTATACAGTGAATTGCACTCAATAAAGTCATAATCTAATGAAACATTAAAATACAATTATAGAAGCCATTTATAAATTAGCTTAGGTTGTATGCAGTACACCAGCAGGTCCAGTAGGTGTCACCTTTTGTGCTTTGGGTTAGACACAATATAGGTAGGAACTCAGGTGACTCAGGTGATGGAGCAAATATAGTTTTTTGACCGCTTCGCTATGCCACGCTACGCTGGGCATTACTTTGTGTAGAAGTGAAATTTTCTGATGGAGAACATTAGTTAATGGAGAGTTATGTTGTGGATTCTTGCATTTACCAACTGAAGACCATTAATGATAGGCAATAAACTTTCCATAAAAGGCAAGAAACGCAAGTGCGGACTTTATTTCACCAGACACTAGTACAGCGGTGATGTGAGTGTGTCAATTAGATGCCTGTCTATGCAGCCCTCAGTGGCTTTAAGTTTAGGCTTAGCTGCTTTGACAATGATTCCAATTATTAAATTACTAAAAAGAGTAATGCCAGAAGGGAATACATGGTGTTTCTAATGTGTTAA
Organism: Albula goreensis; assembly: GCA_022829145.1. NCBI lineage: Eukaryota > Metazoa > Chordata > Actinopteri > Albuliformes > Albulidae > Albula > Albula goreensis. Next base: position 7,705,163 of record CM040750.1, on the reverse strand, counting down.
TTTTAGTTCTCAAGCCAATAATCAAGGCATAAATTATGTTGAATATATTATTTTTAAAATACGGTGGTGGTAAAGTTTTGTTGTGCACAATGTAAAAAAAAATGGATGTTTAATAGCTAGTTGTCCTTGAGGTTTTTGTCTGGGTAAAGCTTGTTAGTCTTCAGTACTGTTGTAGCAGTGTGGGTTATCCTGATTGAAATGGGATCCACAACTTTACTTATCTTTTTTCAGTGGGTAGACAGTGTTGGAAGCAACCTAGTTCAGCACTACATGCATTATTGGGTTTGAAAAGTATTGTGGGTGAAATTTTTGTTTTGTTTTTTAGTAATGGAGGACCCCATACTTCACTCCCATTAAGACAAATGGGGGAGATGAATTTGGAAAATGTGTTTTTGATTGCATAGAATGCTCACTCCTTCTCTGTCTCTCCCTCTCTCTTTCTCCTTCTCTGTCTCTCCCTCTCTCATTTATAATTTAAACACTTAATTAGCATGATGTATGTCTCATACACATTGCCAAAACTTACATAATACTAAGTTAAAAAAATTGACAATAACGAAAACAATACCGTTTTGATAATATTAAAAGACATGAATAATAGTATTGATAGCAGTATAATTACTGTACTAACAGAAACACTTTAACAGTTGATGTGGAGTAGGGGTCACTACTGTCTCTCTATCTGTGGCAGGCAGTTGCATACCATGCTGCAAAACTTGTGCAGTTTTTGATTCCCAAGTAGGGTTGGGAAGTTTGAGTGTAACGTTTTATTTAAAGTAATTTTGAAAGTAATTTTGCCTGATTTTATCTAATTACATTTGGTGTGGTGGTGCCTCGTTGGTGGGCAGAGAGAGCCAGTGTTTGGGAGTGGGTGATTCATGTTGTAGTTTTTTCTTTTTTTCCAGTGTGTGTGTGTTTTGTGTGTTATTTTGAGATTGTTTTGCATCTGTGATTGCAATGTAATACTGGTAAAGTGGAACAATAATGGTGCTGGTAAAAAAATTTAAAAATCTCTCTCCCTCTCTCTCTTAGTTATTCCCACCTCCTGTAGAAATCGCTGTTATGAGCCCTACGACGATGAGTCCGAGACGCCTGGATGCCGCTGTGACACGTTATGCGTCCATAGTAACAGCTGCTGCTATGACTACCATGACATCTGCCACCAATCCAGTGAGACTTTTACATTAATGTGCTGTCTTAGTGGCACCCAACATACAATTATGCTATACAAATTTTAAAGTTTTTATTAAGTTAATCAAGTAGTGCAAGTCAGAACTACATTCTTGTCAATCAAGAGAATCGTGGGATCTTTAGTATCCACATCGGATTAGTCGGTGTCCCTAGTTATGAGAAATCTAGGAACAGGCCTTTAGTTTGCACTCTTATTTGCGCAGCGGAGATGTGGGAGTGCTCGAGACTGCGCTGCGGAGAGAAGAGGATCTCAGGCAGTAAGTGCCACTGCTCTGACGACTGCCTGAGCGCCGGAGACTGCTGCACCAACTACAAACACATCTGTCAAGGTAGGCCTCATTCATTCAGGTAGGGCTCATTCACGTAGGGAACATTGGGTGTGTTCCAATACTCAAATTTAATCTCCTCCACTCGTCTCCTCTGTGCCCTGGAAACTTGTCTATGTGTTTTCCCCCCCTCCACTGTTCCAAAAAGGTAGGAGACGAGTTTCGCATTCCTTCACTCGCCTCCTCCTCTCCTCCAAATGAAGGATACTTTGATGTACAGGACAACATGGCAGAAACTTATCGCTTGTATTTCAAATACTTATCTCCTCAGATGATAGTAAAAGTCCTTGAGAAATTTCAATGAAAATGTGCTTTGAAAATTGGTGAAAGAACACTTTTGAAGTTAAACTGTAAAAGTTAAAAGAAACGCTCTTGAAAAGTGAATATATACCAAGCCAGGTCTAACCGACACAATATTTCCTTAGCCATCCACCTGTCAGGGTGTGAATCATTTTGTGATGTTGCTAGCCTCCTGAAAGAGTACAGTGCTATAACTGCCTTCAGCTTCACTTGTGGGTTTTGGTGGGTTTTTGGTGTTCACATTTTTGTGAACTATGTTGTTGACTAAATAATGTCAAGATATTGAGACAAAGAGGGAATAAATTAACCTGAAATAATAGCTGTACTACCACAATTCATTGAGTTACAGATGATTCATTTTGGGGTAGGGTTTCTTCTTCTTCTGGCTATTTTCCTATTGACCTCTAGGGGGAATAAAGTGATCGTATACTGGGATTTTGTTCTGCAGATCCTCAATATCTTGACTTTTTTTGTCAACTGTGTAGTTCACACTATAACAGAGTGTGAACTACACTTGGTTTTAATTACCAGAAACTTTTTAAAAAGCCCATTGAAAATCATTCAAATACAAGGTGCTTTTTAACAGCTTGACAGATGGGTCAAACTTGAAGCACATATTTTAAATCTAATTTGAATTTTACCAAACAACTAATGTAGGAGGTCTTGATCTGCTCTACAGCAAAGGGTACCAGTAATTTCGACCACCATCTTTTGTAGACTTTGAAGGTTATTACTAAAATTGATACAAACAATTTTTATCACAATGCATACAAGTTATAGAATATAATGTTAAAATAACTGAATGTAGAATATAGCTCATTACATGTGTTTTTCATTCTTACAGTCTTTTTGACTCATCTTTACCAAGGGTGCCAATAATTCTGACCAAGACTGTATGTGTCCTTTGACAGGTGAAACAGAGTGGGTGGATGATGTCTGTGATGAGATTGTGGCTCCTGAATGCCCAGCAAGGTAAACTCAGCTCTGTCCACATCATTACCTTACTAAAAGGTAGATTATGTCCTATATTTACAGTGGAAATGGATGGGCGTACAACGGCATTCCAGACTGCGCGACATTGGGATGTGCACATAGACATTAGAGTGAACATTCCCTTGATTGTTCCCTATTGCTACTTGAGAAACAGTGTTTTCGCTATTATTGTAGCTCAAGTTTTTATATAGTTCCTTTTGTCACTGGAGCTGATATACTGAAGATCGTTTCATGTGTGAAACGGTGCTGATACGAAAACACCACCGCTTCAAACACCTCCACTTGTCCAGTTGTTTTTGTGATCTTGTTGTTCGTATGTTTTATTTTCAGGTTTTCAAGACAGCCGTTGCTCCTCATATCACTGGATGGGTTCCGTGCAGAGTATCTGTCTACCTGGAGTAAAACTGTCCCTGTCATTAACAAGCTCAGTAAGAAGCGTTCTCTGAAACGTGACTTGGTCTGTTAGTCGGCCACACCCTCCTCCTGTGATCAGAGCAGAGTCTGACCTGTTACGCTGTTACAACGGCATTCCTGTCACTTGGAGCCCGTGCATCGGTAGACTTTTGTGCCATTGTTCTTATCAGCTGTTTAATAGTATATCATAAAAGGGCATTATATATATATGTGGAATCCGTTTGTGCAATTATGACCTTGTTGAATCTTAAACCCAAATGACATGAAGGAGTAACACATTAAACGTACGTCACAGTAAGGTAAATGAGAACCTACAGTGAGATTAGATAAGCATCTACCAGCCTGCTCTTGATGACTACTGGACTCTCGTCGATGGCCTGATATCACTCATATTAATGACGTTAGTTTAAAAGAAGCTTCCCGGATGAGTGGAGTGTGTTTTCGTACCTTTCAGAAAGCTGTGGCACTCATGCTCCTTACATGCAAGCTGCGTTCCCCACCCTGACCTTCCCAAACCACTACACCATCGTCACAGTGAGTGTGCAGCGAAACACCTGCAGTCTGTCTGCTCCAGACCAACACTGAACCATTTTCACATGTATCCAGCAGAAAAAACCCCCACATTACTAAATGTCTGTGCTGATAATTGGTTATTCTTTGTGTTAGCACGAAGTTAGGTTAGGTATCGTTAGGACAAAACATTTCATTCTCAGTGCTTTCGGTTATGTTTTTCAGTGTTAGCGGGTATCGTTTGAATCAAACATTCTTAATCATTCTCAGTGCTCTAGGTAATGTTAGTATCATTAGCATCAAGCATATTTAACAGAACTCAGTCATGCAGGTAATGTTGATTAATATTTGTGAGTGTTGTTAGTATATGGCAATTTTCAGTATCTCAGTGCTGTGGATGATGTTTTTAGCGTTAGCGTTTATTGTTAGCATGAAGCATTTTTCAGTATCTTGGTGCTGTGGATGATGTTATAGAGTTAGCACTGTAGTTTTTCACCTCCTCAGGGCCTGTATTCTGAGTCTCATGGGCTCGTGGACAACAGCATGTATGACCCCGTCTTCGATGCGTCCTTTAGTCTGTCCAACAGTGAGAAGTCCAAGCCCCGCTGGTACCAGGGTCAGCCCGTAAGTCCAACCATCGTCTCTCAGGGTCCCACCGAAAGGCTTCGGCAGAGACAGTGTACAGCCATTACCCTCTGAGACTGAAGGTCCTGGGTTCAATTAAAGTCACAGCTTACTGTCAACCGTCACTGTTCATATCCACGAGCTTGTTTGAAGGAGTAATTACTGTCTTTACTCTTTGGAACACATAAACTTGTTCTTGCACTTGTTTCTAGAGCTGACTCAGATATTTCTGTTATATAATTCATTCTCTAGGTCTGGCACTGTTCATTCATCTTTGTTAGATGTACACAGACGTTGAGGACAGTAGTTGATGGAGTTCAACATTTATATTTTGGCTGGTTAGCTATGCACAGCCTTGCACCTTGACATTGTCTTTCCTTGTTTTTGGTTACAGATATGGCTCACTGCAATGTATCAGGGACTGAAAGCTGGAACCTTCTTCTGGCCTGGTTCAGATGTCAAAGTCAATGGAAGCTTTCCAGACTTATATATGGATTACAATGGGTGAGCTGGTCTTTGGTTTTGGTATAAGGGGGTACTGGTTAGAGCACACATCTGTAAATCTAGAGGATATGAGGTTGAGTCTCAGGAGCTGTTGCACCCTAACATTATTCTGTCAAATTGAAAGGAAGAACAGGGGTTTGAATAAGCAGAAATGGTTTGTACAGAGAGATAAATTGGGGCATGTATTTGATTCCAGAGACTAGACCAAGAAAACAACTCTCCCCTTGTCAGTTACTCATACGCACTTTTAGTAAACTGATATTTATGAAAACAAGGGGTGTTGGAATCTTTTACCCTTCAAAGTGTCTGTATATGAATAGCTACAGAAAGAGCATAAACAAGCTCTATATAATTCACATTTAGGCAAAGATACAAGCAAGTAGTGCAATTTCTCTAGCTCATGAGGTACCTGTGAAAGGGAATTAGCTCAATGTTGCAATTTTGGTTAGATGTGGCCCAGTCAAGCTTTCCAACATCAATAGTCAAAGTACAAATAATAAAAAAATGATAGCTGAAAAGAGTTTTTGGACATAAATATAGTTGGACATACTTTATTCTGTATAGAGGAGACTGATGCAAAATGAAATAACAAAGGATTGTCGAGTGTTGGTGTTCCTTCAGGCTGCATAAAATGTAAGTCCTTATCATACGCGAGCAACAAAGAGCAAAAAATGGAATCATATTACATCAAACAAATTTTCCAAATGACCAGCATGGGTTGACTGAGGGGACCTCAATATTCAGAAACATTGTCTCATGGATGGGCCAGAAACATGTTGACCTCATGTGACCCACTTCACCTCTGTAATAAGTTAATAAACATTATTGTGTTATTAATCATCATTACTCTTATCGTATTTTCTATTTTCTGATAGCGATCATCTCTTCTATCTTTTTGTAGTAAAACACCATTTGAAGAAAGAGTTTACACTGTCCTGAAATGGCTGAACTTGCCCGAACAAAGCAGGTAAAGATGCGAAGACGGTATGGAGATGCTGTAATGATGTATATTCTGTTATCTGGGACTTTGTGTGCTGGGACAGAGCTGATGATGTTTCTCACTGTGGTTTTGGTTGAGTGCTCATCATTCTTGCCATTATTCTCATTCATTTGTTACATATGTTTCTATATGCACTGTTTTCATTTTGATATGTTCATCACTGTCTATGAGCATTTATGATGTTCCTTATGGCTGATTGTTAGTGGTAGTACTAAACCCATAGGTTGTCATGAACCCATAATTTGTCAACTCCTCTCCATTATCAGGCTAAATGTTGCTTTGGTTCCTCTCCATGATTTTGCTGAATCAGGCTAAATGTTGTTTGGTTTTTCTTTGATTGTTGAATGTTTGCCTCTCCATGATTTTGCTGAATATTGTTTTGGTTCCTCTCCATGATTGTGCTGAATGTTAGTTTGGTTTTTTCTCTATGATTGTGCTGAATGTTGCTTTGGTTTCTCTCCATGATTGTGCTGAATGTTGCTTTGGTTCCTCTCCATGATTGTGCTGAATGTTGCTTTGGTTTTTTCTCCATGATTGTGCTGAATGTTGCTTTGGTTTCTCTCCATGATTGTGCTGAATGTTGCTTTGGTTTCCTCTCCATGATTGTGCTGAATGTTGCTTTGGTTCCTGTCCATGATTGTGCTGAATGTTGCTTTGGTTCCTCTCCATGATTGTGCTGAATGTTGCTTTGGTTCCTCTCCATGATTGTGCTGAATGTTGCTTTGGTTCCTCTCTCCATGATTGTGCTGAATGTTGCTTTGGTTCCTCTCCATGATTGTGCTGAATGTTGCTTTGGTTCCTCTCCATGATTGTGCTGAATGTTGCTTTGGTTCCTCTCCATGATTGTGCTGAATGTTGCTTTGGTTCCTGTCCATGATTGTGCTGAATGTTGCTTTGGTTCCTGATTGTGCTGTATGATTGTGCTGAATGTTGCTTTGGTTCCTCTCCATGATTGTGCTGAATGTTGCTTTGGTTCCTCTCCATGATTGTGCTGAATGTTGCTTTGGTTCCTCTCCAAAATAAGACAGGTTTTCTTTGGTTCCTCTCTATGATTGTGCTGAATGCTCACTCCAAATTAAGACATGTTGCTTTGGTTCCTCTCCATGATTGTGCTGATGACCCTGCTGTTATCTCTGGCTAATTCTGAACCTCTCTTGCTTGAGCAGGTGTTGTCTTGCACTATGTTTGTGTTTTTATGATTTTTGGAATAGCTATTTAAAAAAATGGATTTGGAACATGCCCTATGCTATATGCTGCAGACCATGGACTAAGATTGTTAAAATATTGATTATATGTCTGTTTCCACAGGCCAGACTTCTTCACTTTGTACCTTGAAGAACCTGATAAATCTGGACAGACCATGGACTAAGAGGTCTGTTTCACAGCCCTTCTTCACTTTGTCAGTGGGGGCCCGTGGTGGTGGGGTAAGCTGACTATCAATACAAACATAAAGTCAGCGGTCATAACCCTATCGTTCTGCAGTTCTGAGCTCTCAGGTCAGTGGTCAGAACCCTGTAGCTCTTGATTTCTGTCAGAACAGGAGTGACATTTTCCCAGTAATGTCTGAAAAGAGTGTGAGACTGGCACTACAGGACTGTCTTGCTGAATAAGATGACTGGAACAGTCATGCTTCCACTTGATTATGTTCCGGCAACGTCCTCAGTCACTGAGTCTCTCAGCAGGTAAATGAATCCTGTCAGCAGCTCACTGCGGACTGAAGGTTAATAGCCTCTGAGTCAGCTGTCAGATACACCGGCAATTTCACAGCCAAGCAGTCGGGACCCTTAGAGAACTTAATAAATTCTGCAAATCTACAGCCAGCGTTTAACAGTAAGATAATGTACTTCAGTGATAGAGCACTTTACTGTACTGAGCAATCCGCTTTGGGGCTTCCAGCGGCTCGTCTCATCTTTTAACAGCAAGTTACTGTTTATCAGTTTAATGTTGGTCTGTTAAACTTCTCAGAGGGAGGGTTTTGCTTTGAAACCAAGTTTTTGTGTTCGGATGAACTTAACATGACTTTTAAACTCTGAAGAAGTGTTCATTGTTGTAGCTGTAGAAATCACTTGACTCGAAAATACACATGTACAAGCATTTATTATTACCTTTGACAAACTGGTGTTTTGAATTTTATCAGTTAAACTGATAAACTGTACATGCATGCGGCTTTTACAGATGAACTCTTAAAAGTAGTGTTTCAAAACACAGGCAATTCAACTTAATCTGCAACTATGACACAACAACGACTGAGGTTGTGGATGGAATTGTGTCAGACAAATTTGTTCGTAACATGAAAGAAGTACTCAGATTAGAAGCTTAAAAGAATATAAAATTTCATAAATATTTGCATGCTGGGTAATATGCTAATTTGAAGTCCTTGAAAAATAAATTGATTACAGATTAATGTGAAAATAATTTAAAAACTAAAATATACTGCCTAACAAAAATTAGGGGCACCACAATTTTGAAATTCTGAACTTGGTGTTTCAGTTACAGTTTATTGCTGTATTTATTTCTTTGCAGCACTTCCTTGTTATTTTACAATGCTTTAAATTACCGTATATTTTACCGAATTTTCTTTTACAGTGTTCCTCCTCAGGTTGTCAGAGTCTGCATTAACCATGATGGATTTCTCCATCTTATTGCCACAGCTAAGCAAAACTGAGCTTTGCACTCTGGGAAAACAAGGCAATGGGGAAAAGAACAATAATTTGATTAGGTCATACTTTATTATTAGTTTTTATCTTGGTGATACTTTATTGGCAGATTTATCTGATACTTGTCTTGCATCACCGGCCATATCTTTTAACACACAAGGGACAGACACGGAGGATAGTGCACGTGATGGGATTGCTTTGTCCATCATGAATCACTGTCATCCTGAGCACATTTTTAGACAGTATTTATGTTGTCGTTGTGAGGAAAAACATCCATATGCGTGACCTGTACGAGCTTTGTTACCACATTCGCTTTCTGAACGTGCTGCAGAAAGTGTTCAAATACTGGAGCCCACATTCAAATCCCTGTACTGGCATGAAGGGTAGTGATTACTGATATTTTTATTTGATAAATGTATGATTTAAATGCGAAGTTATCACTTACCGTTTTGTGCAGCAACTTGTAAGTTTGTACAGTTACGCCTAATCTGTTGTCTTTGAAACAGAAACCAGTGATGTTGCATAAGAAACTGAAAAAAAGGGAAGAGGTCTCTTTAACTTAGCGTGACTTTTTATAGTGACTGACAAAGTGCATGGCGGTTAGCATGTAGCTGTAGTAAATCTGCAGAACATTAGGTACAATTGAGAAAGTCCTGTGACGACTGCATGTGATACACAGTAAACGTTGATGTGTGCTTCAAATACCAAGGAACATGTGCAAATGTAGTTGAACAAATGTATATATACACATTTATATATACATATACATTTGTATGTAATCCTTGTGATATTATATATGTTTAATTATTGAGATTCATAGATATAAAAATTTGCCTCCCAGGTTATTTTATCCATTCAGGAAGTGGACAGGATCATCGGTCAGTTGATGAATGGACTGAAACAGATGGAGCTTCACAGGTGTATCAACATCATCATTGTTGCTGATCATGGTATGTAACGGGTCTTGACTTCCCCTCCCCTCCACATCTCTGCTTTCACGCCCACCATCTCTCTCCACCTTCTCTCTCACCCTGTTTTCATCACTTACAATCCTGCCCTCAAACTCCAAGCCTTAACACTATGCCACTCATGACAAATACCAAATATAAACTTATCTTGTATGAGAATAAATTCTACCAAATATATTGAAATTATATTAATTAAATGTATATTAATATGAAAATAAGAAAACAAAGCACTTACAAGACTCAGAGTTTGCTTGGGAGCCCTTAGTGGCCATAACTGGTAGGCCATAACCTGAGGCAACGATCGGCACAGCTTTGCTGGGGTTGGTAGGTTAAGTTCTTTAGACTTGTGGCTTTCTGATGACCACTCAGATTTCAGATCGATAAAACAAGTTACCACAAATCTTACTAAGTATCTACAGCTAATTTTCATCACTGTCCAGCCTGTTTGGTACCAGGCTAACGTCTGGGTCAGCTTGGCTTTGGCTATCAACTCCTGTCAGACTCCATCAAAACAATCCTGGAAAAATTTTCTCTCTGTTGGTTCCCCAGTTTGACTGTGTTACTTGAATTTGAATTTTCACACTGAAATTGAATTTAATTTAGCAAATGCAAATGTGGCGGTGATTGGTCTTTTATCATGTGACAGTGATTATCCTTTTATCATGTGACAGTGATTATCCTTCTTTCATGAAGCTGTGATTATCCTTTTCATGGCCCTTCTGTTTCTGCAGGCATGGAAGACACCAGCTGTAAGAGGGTGGAGACTCTGCAGAGCCTGATTGGTGATGTCAAAGACCTGTATGTATATCAAGGAGCCTTTGGGAGGATCAGACCATTCAATGGGCAACAGTCATGTGAGTGGAGCTGCCTTAAAGCGTGGGCTCAATTCAGCTACTTCACTTTTGGTTCAAAATGTTTCAGGTCCAACTCCAAGGCTTGACGTTTTTCCTATTCCAATGCAAATCCAATTTACGATGCCTCAATTTCTTCAGTTCCAAATTTTCCATTCAAATGTAATTTTATTTCATAACGGTTATTGTAATTGCTAATCATATTTAATATCTTTGCTTAATTAGATCTGATTTAAAAGGAAGTTTCATTTCAATTGTAACTGACTCCAGCACTTGTATCTAAAGTATTTGTCAGACTCAATTGTGAATTCTTCTCTAACAGTTTCATTATGATCAGTTTGTAATTGAAGGTTCTCATGGCGATTCTAACAGTCTGCGCTCTTCGTTTTCAGTGAACTCGGCTGAGCTTGTGGCCAACATGACTGTGAGTTATATCCCGGAATCAATGTGATAATTACAGCAGCTATTATGTCTGTTCTCCTTTGGTAAATTAAAGAACATTTTGTTGTTAGGGCGGGATTTGAACTGGCAACCTTGGGGTTGTTAATGCCATATCCTAACAGTGAGCCGCTGTGTTTGTCACAGCTAAACCACTCTTCTGTTGAGACTACTGGCATTCCTACATTTTTAGGTGTTGAGGGAATAGGGCAATCACTAGTACAGTCAGCCACTAGTTTTTGGTGCCTTGGGAATTTATCATCAATGGAAAGTACGTAGATTCTGTATAAATGTTTATTAACACAGAGGTGTCATTAAAGGAAACTGCGTAGACGGTGTACAAATGTTTATAAACACAGCGGTGTCATTAATGGAAAGTGCGTAGATGCAAAAGGAGTGGTTGATGGAGAGTACACAATGTTGCTTGTGCACACCCTGCCAAACTGACAGAAAAACATGGACATAAAGGGTCTTCTGGAGTGAACGAGCCTGTTCCTGGTATAGCTGTTTTATCTGGTCATTCAAGCTGAGAGGGCTGTTTGCTTGAGCAGTGTTTAAAATGTAGGTGAGCAAAGGGACAAACCATGTTTTCACTGTCACCCCAAAAACGCTTTTCAGAAACTGTGAACATGAGGGTTAAATGACTACAACTAGGTATGACCATTTATAGAAGGTAATTCACTGCAACATTTTATGGTAATACATACATTAACAGAAAATTGTATGGAGAGTAGGTCATTTTAATTGATGACTAATGTACTGTACACTTTTATTCCGTACAGCTAATATGGGTTTCTTCGCTGTTCTTTTCTGAATGTTAGTGCGCTAAGCCAGACCAGCAAATCAAACCCTACCTCAAACCCGACCTGCCCAAAAGGTTCCACTACGCCAACAACAGACGCATAGAAGATGCTACTGTACTGGTGAATGCTCAGTGGGTGTTTGCAAGGTATGTGGTAAAATTAATGTTTTTGGATTGTGAAATTAGTCATTTTGTGGTTTGCAAAAATGTTGCACTTTATTGCAAGTATGTGTCTGGCAACCATATAGGAGAGTGAGTTAAAAACTATTGCTCCATGCGTTCCAGTTCATACATGCACAGGTTTATTCCAAACAAAATGTGTTTAAACACGTCACTGAGATTAGTGGATTGCTGCAGACAAGTTCTCTCATTAATACACTTGTCTTAGTCTCCTTAGGGTGCCTTCAAAAAAAATACTTTTTGTGCCATGGAAAAAAACAATTTTGAGGTCAGGGTTAACAAGTCTACTCAAATCATTTGGGGGTTATTATGAAGAAGTTTTAAGAAAATTGAAAACTGCATTCGTAGGACAAAGGCAAGGAAAGTTGTGCCAGGAATTTTTTTCCATCACAACAATGCACCTGCTTATTCTTAGAGGGTAGCAAGAGCTGTCCTACGAGAATTTCGTTAGGAAACCTTACCCCATCCACACGACAGCCCCGATCTTGCCCCTTCAGACTTTTTTTTGTTCCCAAAACTCAAAGAACATTTAAAAGGAACACGATTTGAATCCCTCGATGATGCCAAAACTGCCGTTTTGACATGGTGGAAATCGAAGAGTACAGAATTCTTCAGGGGAAGGTTAGAGAGATGGAAACACCGCCTTTAGAAGTGTATAGACCTAGATCGAGGATATGTCAAGAAAAACAGCTTCACCTTTTTAAAATTTTTGTTTAATAAAGGTTTCTGGTAATAAAAGGTAATAAAGGATTCTGTAGCAATACTTTTTGACTTATAGCAATCCTTGTGTTGAGTGACAGATGGTTCCCCTGTAATACTGAAAAAATGCTGCTTCCTGTTGCACAGGACTGAAAGCTCACTCACTTACTGCGATGGGGGTACCCACGGTTACGACAATGACATCTACAGCATGCAGGTAGGGGGAGCACAGTTCAGTACAGGGTTGGAGGGTAAAACAAAGGGTGGGGGGTTAAGTTCAACCTGACTGGATTCTGTATGTATTATCTGTAGATATGTCAGTTGTTACGCATGTGGTTTGCCTAAACTCCTTGGGTTAACATAGTAAAGTTGCTGTGTCTGCTTTTGTTTTGTCCAGGCCATGTTTCTAAGCTATGGGCCCAAGTTTCTGTATAAAACTCAGGTCGATCCATTCTCGAATATCGAACTCTACAATCTAATGTGTGGTAAGTGCCATCGCTCACACAGGCTGTGCATGAGTAAAAGCAGCAGGACTGATCTGTGTTTTATAACCCTGCAGTAGAAAACAAGCATTCACACAAAATGGCCGTCTTCAGGTACATATGGCCTATGAAGTCATTAAAACACTTTAACGGAATATTAAAAGTGACATATTTGGCTGGAAGGCAATGAAACTGATTTTGGAAAATGTGGTTGCTCACAGATGTTCTGGAGATCGAGCCGGCTCTGAATAATGGCACCCACGGCAGCCTCAACCACCTGCTGAAGAAGCCCCGGCACTCGCCCTCGTTCCCCACCGAGCAGACGGGCCCTGGGCAGTGCCCGCTGGAGACCCTAAACCCCGCGGACCCCCTGGGGTGCACCTGCCCCGGCCAGGTGACTCACCCCTCCGCCACAGAACAAATGAACAGGAATAGCTCTTAAACAACAAGACACATGGCCATCTTGAGTCCTTCTCATTTTTCGTTTGCCCTCCCAGATCAGTATGCTTGCCCTTACCTGTTGGGCTGTGCCATTGGTACAGGGTCCTTTGCTTGTTTACGTTACTCCATTAACGCTCATGAAACGCCTCCATAGTGTGTGTAACCAGCAAGCCTGAGCCATAATGTCGTTAAACTGACAGACTGAACTTTCACTTACTGCATATCTCCACCTTTTAATGATCTTCTAAGAGTCACTATAATCCCTTTAATATTATCACTCACCTGTTGTTCACCTTTGAAAAAATGTGTCTCAATAATTATATGTGATGATAAACTTTATTTGTGGATTAAGTTTCATACATTTGCAGCCAGAAAACATCATAAAAAGATACAGTCACAATCATTGCAGAACTCAGTGAATACAATGCTAGTGTTAATGTGAAACTTGGCCAATGGAAGAAATATTTCTGAGATTCTTTTGCAGACAAATGCAGTTATTTTATTTGATGTCACATGTTGACTAAAGACATGTTTCTTCATGGACATTTATTTTTTTCACTAAAAACAGTAAAATCAGTAAAAAAGATGTCAGGGATATAATGTATCTATTATATGATAGCATATTAAACTCAATTATATCTGAGCATTTGAGTTCAATATGCTGTCATGTAAATACAATGTGTACAATATATAAGTATACTAAGTAAGAATTTTAACACCTTTATCTCACATTTGTGCTCTTGGCTACCTGGGCACTGCATACAAATATGAAAAATAAGCATTCCATGTTATGCAAATGTTGTCCCATTTTAATACATTTAATTTCTGTACTTCACAAAGAAATGTATTAGATGGCACAGTGCACTGTATGTAATGCGTATTTTTGATGTAAAGAAAAGTTTTATCTGTATTTGTTTTCCTCATTCTGAATGGCAGTTCTGATGTTGTTCAGGTTGAATCTACTCTCAACAGCAGGCTGAATTTGACGAGCGATGAAGGTAAATTCCAAAATCCAAAATTTTGTTCCCATCTGCTCTCAGTATCTATGGTAAGCATGTGATCTAAAAGTGGTCTCCTTTCAGTGCTGGTGTCCGAGAAAAAGCACTTGCTGTTTGGGAGACCCAGAATGCTACGCACTGGCGAGGACTACTGTCTGCTTCATCAACACGGATACGTCAGCGCCTACAGCAGGGATTCTCTGATGCCTGCGTGGAGCTCGTTTACTGTGGATAACCCTGTGAGATGCTCACCTTAATCAGTGAACCGCAGCAGAAAAGCAGGGGTGCTAGAGAGAAGCATACTTCTGCCACCCTGTGGCCATTGGTGGTATAACAGATGCTGCAGTTTGTAAGGCAGTAAGCCCTCTCACCTCCAGATGTCAGTCTGTGTCCCGGTTTTATTTGCCTTATATTTGAAATACAGTGCCTTAACCTGTTAATGCATAGCCCAAGCTCATTTTCATTAATAGAACGGGCCCGCCGGAGGGCCCACTAGAGGGCGCTTCTGCACAAAGGGGTTAATGGTGTTGCTCATCTATCTTTTGAGAATTGTGTGATTTTGTTCCTAAAGCCTCCCATCATCCCCTGCAGGACAGTGTGGCCCAGCTTCCTGAGGTCGCCCAGGACTGCCTCCGGGCAGACGTCCGTATCCCTGGCAACAACAGTCCCCGATGTGACCAGTACTCTGCTGCAAAAAACCTCACTCATGCCTTCCTGTATCCCCCGAGTGAGTGTAGTCACCACACAGCTGTCATTCACCCTGCACTCAGTCTCCACTACATTCACCCAGCACTCAGTCTCCACTACATTCACCCTGTACTCAGTCTCCTCTACCTTCACCCTACACTCAGTCATTCACCCTGTACTCAGTCTCCTCTACCTTCACCCTGTACTCAGTCTCCTCTACCTTCACCCTACACTCAGTCTCCTCTACCTTCACCCTGTACTCAGTCTCCTCTACCTTCACCCTACACTCAGTCATTCACCCTGCACTCAGTCTCCACTACATTCACCCAGCACTCAGTCTCCACTACATTCACCCTGTACTCAGTCTCCTCCACCTTCACCCTACACTCAGTCATTCACCCTGTACTCAGTCTCCTCTACCTTCACCCTACACTCAGTCATTCACCCTGCACTCAGTCTCCTCTACCTTCACCCTGTACTCAGTCTCCTCCACCTTCACCCTACAGTCTCCTCCACCTTAGTCATTCACCCTGCACTCAGTCTCCTCTACCTTCACCCTGTACTCAGTCATTCACCCTGCACTCAGTCTCCTCTACCTTCACCCTACACTCAGTCTCCTCCACCTTCACCCTTACACTCAGTCATTCACTCTGTACTCAGTCTCCTCCACCTTCACCCTACACTTAGTCATTCACCCTGCACTCAGTCTCCTCTACCTTCACCCTGTACTCAGTCTCCTCCACCTTCACCCTACACTTAGTCATTCACCCTGCACTCAGTCTCCTCTACCTTCACCCTGTACTCAGTCTCCTCCACATTCACCCTACACTCAGTCATTCACCCTGTACTCAGTCTCCTCCACCTTCACCCTACACTCAGTCATTCACCCTGCACTCAGTCTCCTCCACCTTCACCCCCTGTACTCAGTCTCCTCTACATTCACCCTGTCATTCACCCTGCACTCAGTCTCCTCCACCTTCACCCTACACTCAGTCATTCACCCTGCACTCAGTCTCCTCTACCTTCACCCTGTACTCAGTCTCCTCCAGCTTCACCCTACACTCAGTCATTCACCTTGTACTCAGTCTCAGTCTCACCCTGTACCACCTTCACCCTGCACTCAATCATTCACCCTGCACTCAGTCTCCTCTGTATTCACCTCTACATTCACCCTGCACTTACTCTTCTCTAAATTACATCAGACCATCTATCCAGCAACCTTTGCTTCTTCATAGCCTGATTTACAAACTACTCAAAATTGACATATCCAGAAGCATTCAGCCTTCAGATTAAAATCAAGATTTGTAAAATGAGAATAGTCAAAAATGTGCCTTTGGGCCTTTGATTTACAGACCAAAAATTAATGTTCTGTGAATGTCAATGAAAATCATGTCATTGTGTTGTAGTATGCAGCTTTTATTGTGACAGAGTTTGGGTGATCCAGACTCTTGTCCGTTTCAGATCTCAACAGAACCACGGATGAGCAGTACGATGGACTGCTGGTGACCAATATTGTTCCCATGTACCCAGAATTCAAGAGTAAGCTTCACAAGAGGGTTCCATATTCATTCATTCAGTCATTCATTCATTCATTCATTTGTTCGTTCACGCACTCATTCACTATGTTACTTGACTCTGGTTAGACTGTGACCCTGAAAATGGTTTGCATTGTGTAAATTTTGTCCAGTTGGCTGTGTTATCCTTTGCTGATTTGTAGGAATCTGGGACTACTTCCACACTGTGCTGTTGATGAAGTATGCCTGGGAGTACAATGGTGTCAACGTGGTGTTGGGCCCTGCGTTCGATTACAACTACGACGGACAATTTGACACCCCAGATCAGATTCAGCAGTAAGCTCAACCACTGCAATCACAGACGAGAAAAACGATTAGGTTTAAAAAGTCTAATTGCTTATGTTCAACAAGACCAGGAAAGCCTGGTACAGCCGGACCCTGGGTATCGATAAGGGAGAGTATTTGCGGCACAAATAATTATATCCATGCCTTTCAGTCCAGAAGTGCTACTGGACCCTTGCTCATTTCAGTTGAGGTTCACCTGGTCTTGCTCTCCAATCCATCCACTGTCTAAGCCCATATCAAATCTGAGGTGCTGGGACTGGTCAGCGGCCGATGCTCATGGGAGTTTATAACCAAAGGCCTAATAATAGCTCTGTCACTAGCTAGCTTTTCCTTCCTAGTTCCTATACACACATGTGCACGCCTTCAGTTTAGGTACAAATCATTTATGATAATCCCAATTGACCACTAAAATGCATCCACTGAGGGGAGATGTTCCTTGCCCATTTTGCTGCTACTTTCTGTCTTACAGACAAGGGCAGGACCAACTCCAGCACTTCATATCTTGCTCAGCAAACGGGTTGGGAAGTACTAACACATACTGCATATGCCTACCAGCCCATGCATGTTTCAACAATGGGAAGTGTCTGGCAGCTAAATTAAAATTTCTTTCCCTCTTCTTCCCTTTGAAGGTTTGTCAATCACACTCGTATTCCGGTCCCTACGCATTATTTTGTGGTCCTCAGCAGCTGCAAGAACGTGTCTGTTCCAGTAGGGGGCTGTAAAGAGGAGATGCAGACTGTCTCCTTCCTGCTCCCACATAGAGAGTCCAACTCTGAAACCTGCAATGTAAGACACCCTGCCTTCCAGTAGGAGAGAGTAATTCAGGGCAAACACATTTACTCACTAGAGAGAGAGAACTCAAGGGGAAAAGTGGTATACCATAGACAGAGAGAAACTATAGGGAAATAGTATTACACAGTAGAGAGAGAGAGAGTAGCTCAAGGGAAACCACATTATACCATACATATTAACATAAAAAAACTAAACAGAAATCTTGTTTAGTTCTGTCAAACTAACTCTAAATTCAAATAATTGAAACAACCACTGCATTGGTGCAGTTTGGTGAAACATTTTTACTTTTACTTGATATCTTGAAGTAGACCTGCAGGGAGCTTATAATGTTCTCATTGGACATCTGCCAGTGATGTAACAGTAGAGGCTTGTTTATTCAAACTGTATGCAGGCTTTACTGCTCCAATAAATGAGAGGTGATGCGCTCGCTAAACTACAGAAATTACACTGGTGCCCTTTTTCTTCACAGAGTCAAGATGCAGAATCCCATTGGGTGGAGGACCTGATGTGGTTCCACCAATGCAGAGTGAGAGACGTAGAGCTGCTAACAGGATTGGACTTCTATCAAGGCAGCAACCGACCTATCCCAGAGCTCCTCCGCCTCAAGGCCAGGCCCACCTCTGCCATTTTCAGGAAGCACTAAGCGCAGGAGGGATCGTCAGTCAGAACAGCAAAATGATCGCGGTGCTTCTCTCCCTTAATTATATCTGTACTGCTTCCTTTACCTGTTTAATAAACCCACACTGCCTGCCTCACACATGAGCTTCTCTACCAGTGGAGGATCACAAAAACTGTGAAGCTGGTCATTGAAGGACAAGGAACATCGAAGGTCTACCAAATCACGACTATAAACCTGGTCAGTCTGGATGCTGTTGCACCTGGAGGAAAATACAAAACCCTAGATCGGGGTGGACGTATCCAGCGACAGAATGTGACAGTAATTGGAGGAGAACCAATGAACTGAGCTGATAATCAGGCGTGTGTGTGTGCTCCCAGCCAATCCCCTCTCCCCACTGCTCCTTCAGACCTGATCCTGACCAATCCAAAGAACTGATTCATTTTTAGGTTTTAAAAAGTATATGTCTTGATTATTTTTTTGTTTAAGATGTACTGTATTTCATTGGTTAAGTTAGTTTCTTTGCTACTTTGTGTTCATTCCTTTTTGTGTTGTAATTTTGCACTACCCCATGTGTGTTATCAGCCCCTGTGATTCATGTTTTTGATGTATTACATTTGTTGTCCCCCACTGAAAACCCTAAATAAAAGTTTTTGATTTTGATTTGCGTAAAGAACCCATGAAAATTTCAATCCGCTTGCATCTTCAGTTCGCTGTTACGCATCACTTGAAGCCAACATGTTTTTCTTTAGCATTAGTCTTATTATTTAATAGAATGATTGTCATACACCTCTTACATACTGGGTTGGAGTACTTCCACCAGCATCCGAACCCCACCCCCACCCCCTTGACCCAGCGTCCCCCATACCTGCTCTAACATGCCAACAAGAGGCTACAACAAACACATCTGGCAGGACGACCTCATCCTCCTGTTATCCTGTCAGCGCTGCCATAGCAGCCATTAATGGGGCCCCACAATGTTATGGTGCTGCAGGAACGGAGCTGGTTACTGCACTTAGCAGCCCAAAACCCACACTGTGCCCCCCTCAGGACACACCCACCATCTGTGAGTGCTGACCAATAGGCCGTTAAGCCTGAGGGCCCACTGAGTTCCACTCTGATACGAGGAGAAAGCCTGAGGCCCAGATTTTTAACACACAAAGGCCGAACAGTACCTCACCTAACTAAGTAATTAAGGTAACAGAACTGTGGGATCCTGAAACTGTCATTTCTATAGGTGATTAAGGTGAATGTTCAGGTTCTATCTGAAAGACACTACCGTGGTTCACAAAAAATCATTCAATTGGGAAAAATCAAATGTACCATTACTATTCCTCACAAATTACATAAGTAAGAACCCAATTAAAACCAAAAACGGGTGTTTTTGCTTCAGATATTTTATTGTTTTCTATGAAGAAGCTGAGAATGGACAAATAAAAAATGCTTAACTGAAAACACAGTACTTCAGACAATGAACAGCAGAAATACAAGATACAAAAAAAAACCCAACCCAATAGTGTCAGTCAGCTTTGTCTCATGCGATGGCAGCCAGATAATCCTTCACCTCCGCAGGGGAGAGCCGTTTGAAGCCGGCCTCGTTGCAGATGCCCACCTCGATGTTGTCCTCCGTCATCTGACCTTCAAAGCTTTCCTGTAACACACACATACAGCTCACATACACATGTCCTCTGATTGTATTCACACACAATGAAGAGGCAGAATCTAAGGTAGATTACACAATGAAAAGAGCCAGAAGCTGACTTCACATATGCCAGACACATACAGCACATTATTGATGGCGGTATCAACAAAGGGTCGAGCCTAAATTTCTAAATGGACATTCTGAATTTCAGAGAAAATATGGATTAAATGGGGAGGAATCAACAAACCGACCTTTAGTGTCAAGATTGCAGTGTGAATGGCATCTTCAAGTTCCAGGTCCTCGTTGTATCTGTAGATGACCAATAAAGTGTGTCATTACATTTTCACAGGCGATCAGACCCAGCGTGACGATGAGATTAAGGGAAAACCTTGCTGTAGTGATTTTACAATTCCAATTTCGCACTAAAAACATCATAATATCTTGTGGATAAATGAACCATTCTAAGGAACAGTTGTAACTATATCAGAACAAATGTATTTTTCATAAAACCACTCTAATATTCTAGAATTTGTAATTATGCTATGTGGTTATGGGAGTCACACAGCTACCAAATGCTACCAGTACCTGACTAAGTTCAACCAATAAATGGAGTTCTACTTCTGAGAAAAAATGATTTTGATTGGTTCATGGAACTGTGACCTGGGGGTTACAGAAGTGCCATCCATAATCGGGGTCAAGAAAACTCATTCTTTTATCTATGACCTGTTTTACCTTTTTTCAAGGAATGTCTTTCCATTGACATAGTTCTTTCCCATCGCAGTTGCTTTCCAGGCGAAATATGCACCCTGTGTGGAAACAACAATGAAAGATCTTTTTATGATGATTTGTGGATGAACGTCTACAAGAAAAAGGCTAATAAGGGCATGTCCCTGGACAGTGTAAAATAAAGGATATAGTTTTTCACCAAAAGCTACAGATGGGGATGTCGAGCACTCAGGAGCCGGACAGTGTTACTTACAGAGGGGTCTGACTGGAACAGGTAGGGCCTGTCTTCATCCCAGCCAGCAATTAGCAGGGACACTCCAAATGGCCGAACACCTCTGCACAGTGACATTAAAAACAGTAAAAAACACTGTCCTTATTTCATACAGTGTAGCATTTTAAGGTATTGGCTGAATTAATGTCACACTATGCGCTTGTTCATAACTTTGCCGTTTGTCACTTGGTCTCGCCTGCCCGCCGCCTGCTTGTCAGCTGAAACTAACCTGTGTGCTTTGCCCCACTGTGAATAGCCACTTACACAGGACTGCCTAAGACACTGAGAGTTTGATATTTAATGAACAGAATTTAAACACAGTAGTGTCACCAAAATACTTAAACCAGGGTTCGAGTCCCAGCAGTGCCATTACAGGCCATGGCTAGATTTAGGACATATTGCTGGTGAGGCAGCAATATGTCCACCTTTACTGGGGATAACAAAGGGCTAAGCCAGTTAAGTCTGTCAGTCTCATTGCTCTATAGCGCCCACTCCTGGTCGGCCACAAACACAAACCGAGCCATCCTCTGAGGACAGAGGTGGTACAAATTTGCGACGTGGAGAGAAGGGCAGGGCTTGTCATCACGCGAGTCGGAGGAATCACGGATCACAGCCCCCTCCTCCTGAGTCAGCAGGTCAGGACGCTGCCTAGACAGTTGGGCTTTGTTTGGACAGGGAGGAGAGGGAAGAAAAATAAGCAAGAAATGAAAAATCACAATATACTGTAATATACAATTTTCTGTGCAGCCACAACATGTAGTGCCCAAAAGTTGTAAAACTCTGTGGACAAATTGCTTTAATACAGACATATTTAAAAGAAAAGGTAATGTAATGGTGTTGCTATCAGCTATGATGGGTACAGCACCCTTGTCTCAGTATAGTACAGTGAGGACTCTGATCACCAGGAAGCTGATGGTGGGGAACACTCTCCGAGGAAGCCGATGGGGACATACCCAGACTGAGTGTACTCCTGCATAACAGACGCCACTCTCTGCACCAGCTGGGCTGTGGGGATGGGCTCCTGGTACACCAAGAAGTACTGCTGGGCCAACTTCCGCGCTCTTCGCACCAGAACCCTGCTCACCACACAGACATGTTCTCACGACCTCAGCGGAATAACAGAGTTCGGATTCACAGGAAATGAGCTGTCACAGTTAAAAGGAAAACGTGTCGATGTCAAATCACTACCTGTAGTCAGGGCCCATGCCGCTGTAGACCATGCCAATGTGCTTGGTTATAGGCTCCACTTTGTGCACGCTCTGTTCATCGTACAGTATCGACTTCTGTTTCTTTTCTGTTGCCAGTACAACTCCATTAGCAGCTGGGCAAAGACAGAAGCAGAATCACTTTGTGCATTATCATACATATCACCACCCCTCAAATATGGTGCACCCTCCCAAAGATAATAAATTACAGTTAACTGCTCCGTTTCACATGCCATACTGGTCACTAGTGGAAGGACGTGGCTTCCTGACTGATGTGATGGAGGTAATCATGTGCTATGTATGAGTCACGGCTCTCAGCCAACCAACAGTTTTCCTTTGAACACAAAGCATTGTGATTGGTATTTCAAAATCAACTGGTGACATCACAAGGTCACCCTGAGTGGGGTTCATAAAGCTAAATGTGTGATCATTACCAACAGAATTCAAACAGACAAAGGCAGTTCAAAACAACTGAAATATGTGACACAATTAAATGTGAAAGTTTGAAAGAGTACAACATGCATCCAAAAGTCCATTGCAGAAAAATACTTGTACACACTCCTGATATGGAATTTATTATGTGTTTCTGTACCTTTGATTCCTACAGAGGGGGCACCAGCAGCTACTGCAGCCAGGGCGTATTCAATCTGCACCAGTTTGCCGGATGGGCTGTGGAGAAACATAACTCACCATTTGTCCATTTAAACCAACTTGGGAAGAAGATGCATTTGCACACAATATCACAAACAGGATTGAACCAACATTACAAAAACATTTTAAAAAGAGTATTGTTTGATGTTGCATAGATGCTACAATGTTATGAGCAAACAAATTTTAGAATGATAATGCTAAATCATTTTAAGTGATCCTTATAGAAGTTAAAGGTGCTGTATTAATATGTTGATGGTACATGCACACGAGGGAATATCAGTTGAGCTACCTGTAGCTTACGTTGTATATGGGTACTTATTATACTGGCCTAAAACCCAACCTTTTCAAAGCCACTAACTATGCCAACTTTAGGAACGCAAACATGTTGTATTTTGTCAGTCAGGTGGTAAAATATGAATTATGAATCGAAACCGAAACCGACACAGGTAGATTTCCAGATCGCATTATTACTCTCAACATTCACTTTTCACTTCAAGTTAAATCGTACTTAGCTATCACGTAACTTTAACTTATTCGTGCGTCTTCAGAAGTGCTAAACAGTAATACAGGTAACTATTAATACCTATAACCAGTCAAACCGTTTAGGTAATGGGGAACAGGCCGGAATTTAAAGGCTTAAATAATACCAAATGAATAGTAATTACCTTCTGATTTTTCAAATGCCCACATCCCACATACATTTAATTCATTACAGAAATCGTTAAAAAATGTATAATTCACCTGAATGTTGTGAGAGAAAAGCTGTACCCTCTTTCTGCCATGTTTGCTTACTTGCCGGGGCAATGACTTTGCTAAACGGACACCTGTGATTGGTGGATGCGTCACTTTACGTCGTCAGGAAATGCTGCTAATGACACGATCTCGGCTCCAAATTGGGTTTAATTAAGTAAGTGATTACTAGCAATAAAAACAGCGAGTATTTGTATGCATTTTCTTTTATGACGTTCACCAATGTAGAATGTCACCATAACCGCTATCAAACCACAACGGCACTGCAGAACCAATGAGAGAAAATTAGTTTCGTAAACCATCTTAACTACATTTCCCATATATCTTGAGGTTTCCCACAATCCCTCAGACGCAGAAAAATGACATGTCCAGCGTGACCGTGAGATCTCTACCTTTTCAATCAGAAGAACCATAGTAGTCCTGCTAGCTAACATTTACACGATGTCGAGTCTCTCAGGGTTAATCTGTTTTCTGAGACGTTCCTTGCTACGCTTGGAAAATAGAATAATACAGGTTACAGGAATTGACAGACATTTAGGTGAGTTTAACTGTTGTGCACAAATACTGCTCTGAAGTTGCTAACATTATGTAGCCTTTCAACTACAACGTCAAGTTAAACGGTACCTATGAACAAACAAACATGTTCAGCTAACACAGGAACGCTAGATCTGGTTGTTACAGTATGACTAGTTAACTTGATCCGACAAATTTCACGATTATGCCAGTGCTGCCACAGGATTTTCATAAGAGAAGATGCATAACTTTGACCTTCCATGGCATTTGACCGTTAGCTAGCTATCGATACATAACGTTACAAACATGGTAAACACTAGTGGTGTATTTCTGATTTCTAGCTGAACGCTGTGATGGTTTACCGTAGCTAGACAGGTTAGCTAACGTGCACCAAACACAATTGCAAGGAAATGATCTATATTTGTTCAGCTAAGCATATTCCACATGGGTACTTAGTGCAATGCTTAGGTTTCCACTTAAGTTCAAGACTCTGCTTGGCTCATGACGTGTATTATTACCCACATTTCATACATGAGTTTGCACACTGTGAAGTGAAAGTCCATTTGCCTAATTTTATTTATTTATTCCCATTGTCACCAGAAACTGGTCAGATTGTTTTTCATTCTGAAGTGTACAGAGGGAGTCAGAGGAAAATGATATGAAATTTAAGTTATTTACTTGTTATAGTTATTTTACTGGTTTGGTGTGAAAGATTATCAAAATGTCATTATCGTGTGTGAAAAATTAACCTTTGGGGTTACTGTGTTCAAACTCATTTCAATGTCATGCAAGTACAATGCAGTGTTATTTGTCCAGTCATTCCTCCCTATAGTGCCCCTTTTAAAAACCAGAGCATAAGTAATTCTATACCAACCCAGTACTATAAAGTAAATTCAGAATGGGTCATTAACACAGGCAGATTAGGGTAGTATTTGCCCAATAAAATGTAAATGACAGAAGGATTGCAGCCTTTTGAAATGAGATTGAAAACTCTTAATGTCATAGCTAAGATTTACTAGTATAGTTGATTTTTCGCTGACACTTTCCTAGCTACTTTGTGCCTTCCTGAAATTTACCCATGATTCCCTGCTTCAGGCCCAGCCCTGGCATTGCAGGGTCCCGCCCTGCTCCCTCTGCCACACAATGAGAGCAAACAGAACCAGCAAGAGAGCTTCCTGGACAGCATCTTCTGGATGGCCGCCCCCAAGAAGAGACGAACCATAGAGGTCAACCGCTGCAGGAGACGGAATCCTGATAGACTTATCCCAGTTAAGGTAATCCTCAGTTCATGTTTGCATAACTCCTGGAGAGGTAGAAGCCTGGTGATGTTCCATGTAGGATGTTTGCCGGAGCAGGATGTTAGCACTGAGGAGCAATGGAAATATGATGATGTGGGACTCCTAATTCCAAGTCATGAATTTCGATATTCTGTACTTTTCAATTCCTTTCCTAAGAAAAGGGGAGACACTCTCAAATGCTAAATTTGTCATACCAGATGGCCTGATTAGTTTGTGAGATGCCGCACTTAGAAAACATTTTAATGAGAGGATTGGATATCTTATAATCTAGGCCTCGGTTCTGGCATATTGTAGATTAATGTTTAGAAAAAAGAAAATGAGGTCCAATTCTGGCTTAAAACAATATGCATGAAACATTAAATGGGCAATTGTTTCCCATAAAATCACATTTGGAACTTGCAGACTGTATAGTTATGCACCTGTGCATTACTTCATCTCTGTTGTGGGTACTAGCATAGGTTTGGGTAGGGACAAATGGAAAACTGAGGAACAGATATTACCTTTTACTTCCAACATGTTCCTGTTTATCCTCCTTGATTAACAATAAAACAAATAATTCACAGAACAACACCGATCGACTTTTCTGGTGCGAAAATGAGTAACTGATCCCCAGTTTCCTATTGTAGAGCAGCATTTGATTTATCCACGGATTGGTTTAATGCGTTGATAATTGGACTCTTTGTTCTCTCTCCAAATTCTGGTAATATTTGTATATTAAAATTATCTGTTATTAAAATTCTGCAGTTATTTCCACTTAATAATTTGTGTTCTGTAATAATTTAAGATGAAATTAAAGTAGTTTAAATCTGTATCATCTTTAGCAAGACACTGTCAAGCAATACAACATGAAGGAATTTACCAGCCTAGAGTTAGACAATGCAACCCCACCCCCCCGGCCCCCCCAAAAAAAAAGGTTGGCAGGACATTGAATTGAGAGATCCAAAGCTGTCAGAAACCTAGAGTGTAGTCAGTGCAAAACAACATATTTGTCAGATTAATGTAAAGAGAATGTGCAGATGGTACATGAAAACAGTTCACATTTTTCAACTGGCTGCAGTTTGATTGTTTAGCTGAGTAGATTAGCATAACAAGTAGAATGTAATGCAGCATGTATGGGCATACGGCTTGCTTTAAAATTGAGGTCAATGTATATTTATTCATTATTAGAAGCATAGGTGAATGACAGCGTTCAGAGATGCTGTGTGCTAACTCCTCTCCTCTCCCTGCCAGACAAATATCGTGCCGTGTCCTGAGTGTGGGCACCTGAAGCTGAAGCATGTCCTCTGCGGGTTTTGCTATGATAAGGTGCGGAGGGAGACCGCCTTGATCCGCAGGGAGATCCAAGCCGTGGAGGGCGGGCCGTTCAGGGCCCCAGCCGTGCCCACGGTCATCCTGTACCAGGGCGAAACACCCGGAGAAGCCGACGAGGGTAAACGAATCGTAGAACAAAAGCGGAAGCGTCCGTCCTGGTTCACGCTACACTGAACATGTGGAGTACTCCAAAGCAATCTGTTACTTTTTATATGCCACAAATAAATACATATGAGTGAGTGTGTGTGTGCATTCTCTTTCTCAGGCCACACTTGTAGCCCTTGTCTTGCCCCTGGGGATTCTGTGCAAGTATCTTTTTGTGGAAAGTAGCGAGTGCTGAACTTTAATATGCGGTTAATTGTTCTTACATGGGAATTTGATTGTGTAACTGATCGTTAATCATCTTAAGGCAAAACGCTGTCACAAATACTCTTTTCACAACTAATGCTCCATATTCATGTCCATGGATTTGAACTCAATAAAGTCAACAAACACATTAATTTTTAGAGCTTTACCAAAAATAAATACTTTGGTAAGAGGTTTATTTTTTTTTGTTTGTGTGGTCCAACTCCTCCTTACTGTGACTGTTTCTATGTAATTTCTAAAATTACTCTAAATTCCAGTTGCACAATACAAATAAGTAATCATTCTACATTTACTTGACCAAAACAGAAAGTGTAAATGCAATATTTTGACAGCACCAAATATGTCTTTAAAGGTCCATATACACTAGTATATTTATTAATACAGTACACTCGTACAATCTACCTGACAGTTAGAATCAGGTCTTCTTATAGCAACAATGTATCTTATAATACTGTAGGCTACTGTTTCAGGTAACATGTGTCCACACAGCTGAAGCTCACTTCTACATTCTGTGTGATGGTATTCGGCACGTGTGCCAAGAAACAACAAAATGTAATGGATGCTGTGATCACAAACATCAGAATTAAATGCAAAAGGGCTAGACCCTAAGGTCTAACTGATGGCCAAAAAAACGTTATCCCAGACAATGAGCAATATGTTTGACAACTTGGGAGCCTATCAGATCCTTATAATGCTTAAAATTGAATATGAGAGCTCGGTCTTTGAAAACGAGCTGCATCAGCCTCTCTCGGTCGATATCGGAGCCCGCCGTAATGGCCGTGCTCACCACGTTGGCCTTCCTCATCGCCGCGATGCCTTCCTCAAAGTGGTTATCGCTGGTCACTCCGTCCGTGACGAAGACAAACGAACGCTCTGCAATTTGCCGCACTCCTTTGTATGTCCCGCCACGGTTGTTGACGAGGTTGTCGGTGGCGAATATGATGGCCTCCCCCAGCACGGAGGAGGAGTCCCGGTAAACGGCTCTGGAGGCGATGGCGGAGATGCTGCTTTGGCTGTGGGAGAAATCTAAAAGCACTTCGGGAGGGTTCTCTCCCCCGTACTGTAGCACGGCAAAGCGAGCCCCTTTGTAGTCGTTCTCTTTAGCGGACAGAGGGATCTCGTAAGAGAGCATCTCGATGAAGCGCAGGATCCTGATGAAGTTTCGAGCCCCTGTTCTCTCGGAGCCGTCCACAAAGAACAGGATGTCAACAGGCCGCTGCACGAGTGGAGCCACCTTGAGATCTGGAGCAACATCAACCGCATGAGCAATTACGACCACAAATATTTTGGATAGAAGTAAATCAGGTGTGCCTTTAAGAGCAAAAAGTTTGGCCAGATTTAGTAAGCACAATATGTACCACTTTAATGTGTACCACTTTTGTATTTTTCTTGTTTTGTTTTTTGTGATAGCCAAGCTGAGAAGGAGATCACTGAAACAGATGACGCATGAGATTCCATCTCATGCTACAAAGGGGAAATGCTCCATGTGTATTTGCAGAGAGTGGAGTTTAACAGTGGGCTGCTGGGCTGGAGGGGTGGAGTTAACAGTGGGCTGCAGGACTGTGGGCTGGAAGGAGTGGAGTTAACCGCTGAGCTGTAGGGGTGGGAGTTAACCGCTGAGCTGTAGGAGTGGGAGTTAACCGCTGAGCTGTAGGGGATGGAGTTTAACACTGGGCTGCAGGGGTGGAGTTAACTGGAAGGCTTTTTGGCCTGGCACACATCATGTTTTTAATAGTTGTAAAACCACGCAATTATAAACTTGCTTTTTCAGGCTACAGAATGCATAAGAATGATTACTTTGGCAGCAACCATTTTTAGTGTAGGGTTATATGTGTCCTTAAATGCAAAGAGTAAGTAATGATAAAAAAAACTGCTATTCTCGTGAAATAAGTGGCATTATACAGGAAACCATTAAAATCAGTTGCTACGATTTATCTTACTAGGTTATCTTATCAAATATCTAATAATTACTAAAGAAAATAATTCTTAGCCATTTGTTTTTGCCTTTAACTTCCTGAATTTTTTTTTTTTAGCCTTGACACAGGATCTATGTTTGCTGTACATGCATATCTGTGATATTTTGCTTGTTTGAATTTGTTGGTTCCAGCATGCTACACAAAAAGCCCTACTGTTGAACAGAATGTTAATGATTACCTGAGGTGCACTTCAAGTCTGGGCAGATGTTTTCTGGTTCTGAAACATTGTAAATAAGCCAAGGTTATTAATCGCAGTGAGTATTCAATGATATTTTCATAGAAAAGCCTCAAGCTATGTTTGTTGAAATACAGACTTGCCTGGGCAGAGAATGAACTCGATCTCTTCAAGAAACTCCTCAGCTGTCAGTTCAGCATAAACGCTGAGTGTCTTCACTCGGTCATTGATATTGCATGCAATTTTCTCGAGGGACTGCCTCTCGGCTCCAGTGTCAAACATGTCTCCGATAGCAATGGCGTATACTTCCACGCCGCGACAGAGGGCCTCCAGGTTGTCCAAGTCCTTGGGGTCATAGCGTCCATCCGTGATGACGATAGCCACCACTTTTGTCCCAGCACGGCGGCCTGGCACGATGAGCTTCTCGTAGGTGAATTTGAGGGCTGAGGGTGTCCAGGTGCCCCCAGCGATCCACTCCATGGCTTTGACCTTGGCTTTGAAGGAGGTCACTGAGGTGATGCTAGCATCATCCATCCTGATGGCCTGCACTGCTTCCTGGTGACTGTACTGGACTACACCCAGACGGGAACCTGACAGCCAATGAGAAATGAAAAAAGGCACATGGGGTAATGACATCACAAAGACACCAATTAGTAAGGGGAGTGGGTGGCTTGTAGCTGCCAGTGTATTCATTTTAGTGTGTTGTTATGCCACAAGGTCTGTTTCAGACATTCCTTCCAATAATGACTGCAGCAGCAGCCCAGCAGAGTGCTAATCCCAACTCAACTCATCCTAACCCTAACCCAGCAGGGTGCTAAACCCAACTCATCCTAACCCTAACCCAGCAGGGTGCCTATCCCAGCTCAAACCATCCTAACCCCAACTCAGCAGGGTGCCTCACCCAACCCAACCCTTTCCATCCTAACCCTAACCCAGCAGGTTGACTAACCCAACCCAACCTAACAGCCGGGTTTGCCTTCTGTCATTGTGCAAGATTGGGTACTTTTTGATTGAGTGCTTGTAGTATTAATACCATCAAGCCTTTTGTTTTGTTGCAATGACTGCACAGCTTTTGACTAAAGAGTGAAAAGCAGCAGCTGGCAGCATGTACTTGCACTTTATTAAACTGGTGAAATTGACGCCGCAGGAAAGAGGTGGACCTACATATACACCTGGGCTTTTCAAATTTGGATCAAGGAAAACCAACGATAATAAAGGGATAAAAAGCTAAATAAAAATTAAAGGCAAAAATAATCAGAGTAAGCAGTTGGCAGCCATGAGATGATGAGACCTTCATCAAAGAAATGATTTATTCAAAGTGACAGGCAGGATATCATATTATCTATAATTACAGGCAATCGCTAATGGAAAGATTCCAATAGCACATGCCCTTGTCTACCATTGCAGGTAAGTACTTGAAAGGATGCCATCTAATATGCAAATGTACCTTTACAGTTGCAGCAAATCACAAAGTTCAACCTGGAATCGGAACAGTTGTGCAACCTCTCCGATGAATTTACCTGAAATGTCTGTAATGTTCTTGGCCATTTTCCCAAGTCGGTTGGCAAGACTGATGACAAAGTTTTTAGCCAGGCTGAAGTTGGTTTTCCCGATGCTTTCGGAGCTGTCTATCACAAACACCAGATCAAGAGGGGGCAGACCTTCTCACAATCTGCACAGAAAAAAAAGCAGTTAGGATTTATGTCACCATAGGAGGACAGCGAAATCTATGGTATACTGTACCTATGAAGTATACTATGGAGTATGTTATGTAAATATTAATAATAAATAATGTAAATATTACCGCAACAACCGCAGGATTCCCTCACCAACCCCATGATTTCACACTCCTGCAAAGTATAAAAACATTTTCATAAAGTTTAACGTGTAAAGTCCAAGCAGTTCACAAATTCCTCAAACAGGCACAGGAGTTTCTATTTGTTTATTTACTCACAGATAAACCAGAAGCTCCTCGAGAACCTGGTGAACCCTGCAATATAAAATGCAGCAAATTCAGGTCAATTTAATGCTAAATTAAAGTATTTTATAAATGTGAAACAAAAAATATGACACCCAGAAAATTATAATCACAATTTTCAAATGAAAGGTTTTTAAGACTTTGTCAATGGAGTTCTTGACCACTAGTGTAAAATTAGTTGCTAGTGAGTGAAGTGATAGTAGCTATGGTAACACAATTTCTGTAACACACATGTTATGACACATGAGCACATTACAAGCACAACGCTTGTGTGATGTGGCACACAGTTCTGTCTTCTGTTGACATGCCCTCATTTGCGATCATATGTTAGGTAGATCGGAACATGGAGCAGGCCCACCAGCCTGGCTGTTTCTCCACCTCATGGTCTAAAGCAGGTGCTTAGGCAGATCCCCAAAATGTTTAGCCAAGAAACTCAAATGCTGAGGTCTGAATATTGAATGGGATTTGAACAGAAGGCTCCCTGTCATTCCAATTAGAGGGTGGCCCAATTTGACCAAGCCAAGAAAATTACATTACAATCTGCAGTCTATATGATCTGTTGAATAACAGATATATGTGATTCTATTTTAAAAACAATGATGAAACTGACTTTGCTGATGCTTTGAGAGGTAAGAAATTTATTCAGTTTGTGGTTGAGACACCAGCAATATACATTCTGTCTATTTGTGTGAACATCACACTGTAAACAAATCTCCAATCTCCATATGTGTGTGTTGTCATGGTGCTGTGTGGGGAGGGTGGGTACATTGCATTGCACTGCATTACAGTCCTGGCATTGAGGGGGTTCTAGACTCACTGGTGAGCCAGGAGGTCCTCTTGTCCCTCTGTCTCCAGGGACACCTGTTGGGCCTGGCTCCCCCTATAGGAAGAAAAGAGTATCACGCCAATGCAGTTCAAATGTTGGAAAAAATGTATCGCCAAATAACTTAAATATTAATGTACATTCATTCAAATAATCAATGATTCTGAGTCTTCAGCTCGACTAGTTATCTAATTTACTAGTACAAGATAATTTTAAATATTTGCCAAAAGTGTGTCCCAGAGATTAAATACATAGGGACAAGATGTACATTTAAAAATCAATCTAACGACATTGAAGCAGATTTTTTACAATCGTTTGTCTCACTGTAAGGCTGCTGTCTGATTTGGTTAGTAAAATATGCACTCACTGCTTCTCCTCTAGGTCCTTTTGATCCCTGATCACCTTTGTTTCCAAAATATCCCCTTGTTCCCTAAAAAGACATTTACAAAGACATAACCTAAAATATTTGAAGATGACACATTCCCATTTAGATGCCTATTGGGTTATGGGACCCTGCTGAGGTGAGAACGTTCCCCAAACTGTCCAAATAAAAACATTGTGAAGAACATGTGAAGCATTTGGAACATTTTACAAACATTTGAAATGAAAGTGCTGAACGTACGAGGTCAATTCTACATTACCAACCTTCCAAAAGTATCAAGAGTGACCCTGTTATTTTTATGGCTCACCATTTATGAAAGTAAGAGCAATGATAAAATATGACATTTAAAAACCATTGTGTGAACACAGGAACTAGTGCAGTGTGTAATACTTTTAATGGCAGCTTGCAGGTTAGCTCTGGTAGTCACTGTCCATTGAAGATGCAGGGCAAACAGGTGGCGGTACTAAGAGATGCACTTTCTTAAATGTAGCACTGACCATACCAGGCCTGGTCTCTATGGCATTATTTCTGTCATTCATGAGCAGATTAGTAAAAATAAAATAGAGACAAACGTAGCCGTCGTGTTACTGGTACAGAAGCGAAAATAAGAGAGCGAACCTCACCATATCACTCAGACTGACCAACTTCTCATAAATTCAGAGACAGAGAATTGCTCAGGTGCCACGGCCTGGATCCCTTGTATATTCTTAAAGTAACAGTACACCCATTAAATATTGAATATAACTTTTGATAATGAACACTGCAACTACCAGATAAGATAATCTTTATTGTCCCTGAGGGGAACTTTGCCTTGGACTCCTGGACTACTGCACTGGTGTATCCTCAATAAAAGCACCAACACCAGTCAGTGCAGTTCAAATACCTCGCTATACATATATGCTAAAATGAGTCTATTCACACAACACAAAAAAGGCAGTAATCGCAATGACAAAATATGACCTCATAGCATTGAGTTTCCATAAACGCAAGAACAAATGAGTTTTGGTATTTGGTCATTCTGCACTGGGAACCCTTAATCTTTTACAAGTGGGTGGAGCTGGTGTTCAAGCTGAAGGATGTGAGATGGGTGACAGACTGGGCGTGTCCACTGGTGGACTGCTCACAGACAGGGAGGAAGGGATGGGTGATGCTTAACTCTCATAACCGTCATGGCTGTTTATATTAGGAGAGTGAGTGAGTTTTTAACCTCAGCAGTATAGACAATTCCCCAAGCCACACTGTAATTCCACATCTTGTAACGCGCTCCAAGACTGCTCGATAAAATAGTGATAAAAACGTTTCCTGTTTAGTGTAACTGGAGTGAAAATCAATGGAAGAGGTATTTAATAAGGTATGTTATTTTGTACCCTTCCACCATGGATGGATTATGGATCGGGTCAGTGGGGCTGGAGCCCAGGGGCCTCACTCGACCTGGATCCGTCTTTGCCTCCCAAAACCCCCCACTGGATCTGAACCTGTGCACCTCGGTGTCTATGTCTCACTATGGTTCACGATTCTGCTTTTCACAAGCAAGACCGCACATGACCGCACCTGAAGTCCTTGCATTCCTGGTTCTCCTCTGTCTCCCTGTAGGAACACAGAGCACAACATTAGGATGCCATTATGTTTCATTATCCATTTGCCGTTAATAGACTAAATACATTTTTAAACGCATACTTTTAGTAAAGCAAAACACAATACCTGCACACCCCTGGGACCTGCAAAGTTGTACCCATTCTTTCCTTGATCCCCCTAAAAAATATGAAAATCTTAATAATTATATATACATTGAGTGTGTGATTTTTACAGATGTTTTCCTCATGTTTGGGGGGATTGAGTGATGGAACTCCCCTCAGAAGGCGCCAGCTCAAATCACCTTGGCTCCTGGATTGCCAATATCACCTCTCGGGCCGAAGTCCCCCGCCTCGCCAGCAGAACCCTGGAACCACAACAGGGAAGCTTACTCAGTGTCCTAGCTTCATCCGTTACAGTATATGAGTGTGGAGTGTTGTCAAAGAATCTTCCCTTAAAAACTTATCTCTGGTAAAAACTGATCAATAATAACATGTACCATATGTTTTCCATCAGTGTTATAATGGAAACTGTTAGAATATTACATTTAATAATTCACTTTTTCACTCATCAAGAGATACAGGTTACATGCATTCAGTTAGCAACCTTTCTTACTCTGAACCCTCCTATGTGTAGGGCATAATAAGTATGACAATGTTCAACTGCAAAATTTTGAGGAAGCGGATTATGTTTAGGTCACAATTGCCCTTTTTCCCAACATGTGAAAAACATATCATTGATGAGTAAAACAGGACTACTGGCTAGCCAAACAGGTGCTAGTGAGTGTTTCCAATACATTACTAAAATCATTTTTTTAACAAGCAAAGTGTTCATAGTAGAGATGAAAAAAAGAGCAATACTGGTTTTGTCTGGTATCTTGTTTTCCTTTCCCCTTTATTAAGAAGCAAGCTAACTGATACCTAAAAAGTACCAGCTCTCAGGTAGTTAACCAGTTCCAGGTTGTCTTGCCTTCATTGCTGGGAGTAAGAATGCTCGTATAAATGCTACAAAAATATTGAGTCATTTTCCATTATAATAACACTCATGGTTCTTGAGCAAGTGCTGGTTAGCTTGCATATTTGGCATTTAAGTATTTTATTCATGTTATTTTACTTTATTGAACTGTATGCACTTTTAACATTTTTCTTTTATTTTAGTTGATCAGCACTTTTAGATTTTATAAACAGCTAGCCAGCTAAGCGGTGGGTTTTGTAAGTAAAGTCTAATTCATGTTATCATAAAACAATTTCATTAGCAATCAAACATCATTTGACATTAGTGACTACAATCAGCTCATATAAAGGCTTGCATATATTTTTGCAGTTAAACGAATCAAGACAGAATAGTAATAGTCACAGAACTTTTGGGAATACCCATTTTTTGAGTTCATCAGACAAGCAGATGTGTACGGTAATCCAGCCCATAGCTACCTTTGGCTCATTACATATATAAATTAGAGGATGAGAATTCCGTTGTCCTGACCCATGTTGACTGCCCCTGCAAACATGGTGCTCAGAGGGAAGGATTTTGTGTACTCACTTGCTTCCCGGGTGCTCCGCCATCACCAATCGTACCACGGATTCCTGGAAAACCAGGAGGTCCCTAGAAACGATGATGGAGTAACAAAAATTCAGCTGCTGAATGCAACAGACACAAGCAAATTGGCCTGAAAATGTGTGAAGGATAATACTTCTAAAAGGAACAAGCTAAAATATTCTTTATTTATGCAAGGCATTTGAAAAATAGCTGGTAATTCCTTCTAAAAAAATTCCAAAATTTTATTGGGAAAAACATTTTTGTTCAACTCACTGTGACACCTTTTTCTCCTGCTCTTCCAGGAGGTCCTCTCGCTCCCTCTTGCCCCAACTCTCCCTGATACACAAAACAGGAGGAGATCAGAGCTAAAGCTGCATGCGTGTGTATCCTACATTGATGGGGAAAACTTTGGAAAACTGGTCTGAGTGTGGTAGGAATGTACCTTGTCTCCTCCGCCGCCAGTCCTCCCCCGCAGACCGACTGTCCCAGCACCGCCTCTGGACCCCTATATTTCCATGGTCATTTGTTGGGCATGTGATTGCAGAGCAAGATGATTTTTAAAAGCTACTGAAGTCAAAGCCACATAGCACTTTGTGTCTTAGTTTAAGGACCAATGATCAATTCCAGGGCTCTAACAACTAACCTAAGGGCCATTTACAGACTGAAAGGAATGATAAATAGGAAATGGGAGTGAAATTTTGACAATGGATGCCAGAAAACCCACTACACTACACTGTTACATTCCTATGAAGATGGAAGGCGGCAAAGATACATACAGAGTCTCCAGGGCCCCCATCTGGTCCAGGCTTTCCCTAAAGCACACATGGATCGTTTGAGGAAAAGAGTTACTTGGCGTGACATGAAGTGTTGATAAGAGAAACAACACACTCACAGGAATGCTCTGTCTAAGGTACCTTTGCTCCTTTCGTTCCTGGTAGACCCGGGTTCCCTACATAGCCGAAGACGCCCTACGACACAGACAGCCATTTCATTCCCCAAGAACCACGTGATCAGTTCTTGTCATCATATGACCAACAGAATACTTTCTGAAGTTCTGAATCCTCACCTTTTCTCCTGGGCCTCCACGGGGTCCTGGGGTGCCAGGCCTGCCGCCTTGCCCAGTGTCACCCTAAAACAGAGGAGTCATTAATATAACCCAGCATCACCCTCCTGGAGAGAGGCACAGTATTAATGTAACCCAGCATCACCCTACTGAAGAGAGACACAGTATTAATGTAACCCAGCACCAAACTACTGAAGACACACAGGTCATTGACCAGTAACCCAGCACTGCCTTAACACAAGAAACATCACATTATCAGTTTAACCCAGCACTGCCTTAGACACATTTACATCATTCATCATAACCCAGCACCATGCTACTAAAGAGACACAATCACTGCACTACATTTAACTCAGCGCTGCCCTACACAGTCACTGCATTACCTTAAACTCAGCACTGCCCTACACAGTCACCGCATTACCTTTAACTCAGCACTATCCTACACAGTCACTGCATTACCTTTAACTCAGCACTGCCCTACACAGTCACTGCATCACCTTTAACTCAGCACCGCCCTACACATTCACTGCATCACCTTAAACTCAGTACTATCCTACACAGTCCCTGCATTACATTTAACTCAGCACTATCCTACACAATCCCTGCATTACCTTTAACTCAGCACTATCCTACACAGTCACTGTATCAGCTTTAACTCAGTGCTGCCCTACACAGTCACTGCATTACCTTTAACTCAGTGCTGCCCTACACAGTCACTGCATTACCTTTAACTCAGCGCTGCCCTACACAGTCACTGCATTACCTTTAACTCAGCACTATCCCACACAGTCACTGCATTACCTTTAACTCAGCACTGCCCTACACAGTCACTGCATTACCTTTAACTCAGCACTGCCCTACACAGTCACTGCATCACCTTTAACTCAGCGCTGCCCTACACAGTCACTGCATCACCTTTAACTCAGCACTGCCCTACACAGTCCTGCATTACCTTTAACTCAGCACTATCCTACACAGTCCCTGCATTACCTTTAACTCAGCACTATCCTACACAGTCACTGTATTAGCTTTAACTCAGCTCTGCCCTACACAGTCACTGCATTACCTTTAATGAACAATAAAATAACACTATAACTCTCCTTCAATTGTGTGTAAGATTGAATTTTGATTACATAAAATCCTGAAAATTCATTCTGACATACTTCATGCATTCAACTGGATGTTGACTGCAGGCACTGACCTTTAGACCTGGGTCTCCTGCATTTCCCTTTACACCAAAGTTGCCAGAAGGTCCAGGGTCTCCCTGTCATAGGACACAAAGAGAAAATAAAATGGCCACCAGCATCTACACCCCTCATTTGTTTAAAAAAGAACCCACCCATTACAAAAAGATAAGAGAAGGAGAAAACCTAAAACCCTGCATGCCAAGTAAAAAAGCCCTCTATAAGGGCTATCATGAATCAAAAAAGCTGAAAGAGCTGATATATACATATTCGGGACAGCAAATTCTAAAACATAGTTATTATAGAAAAGTGATTCCTTTTAAAACTGAGTGTACAGACACAGGAATGAATCCACGTTCACATGTGTGAAACTGATTCCATGACAAGGAATGAGGATGAAAAAAACTTCACAAACAATAGTCTCCAACAATGTTTTACTACAGCAGCTGTAGAGATGAAATAGATTACATCCGGAAAGAGCAGGGGGTGATACAGTAGATGTGACAGTAATAAATGGTCACTGCTCTTACTGGCATTCCGGGGTCCCCTTTGCATCCTGGGCTGCCTATAGTCCCAGCCTTTCCCTGAAAAACAGAATAAGTACAGACCTCATCACTATTTTGTAATTAAACATTTCTCTCAGTACAGTATATATGAGTAACCAGGCAGACACACAATGTGTATTGTAAGTGAAGATACAGACACAGAACTGAAGGTGTTGTAAGTAAAGCTTGTAAGTGCAGTTAGCTTGACCGATGACCTTTATCTTAAGATCAACCCAGGCAAGACAGAGCTCATTCTCTTTCCTGCCCCATCTTCTCCCTGCCTTTGGACACCATGGTGACATCATCTCCTTGTGCGAAGAACCAAGTGATTGATACCACACTGACCCTCACCAAGAACGTCACTGTGGTGGGCCGGGT
Source organism: Albula goreensis (assembly GCA_022829145.1). Lineage (NCBI taxonomy): Eukaryota > Metazoa > Chordata > Actinopteri > Albuliformes > Albulidae > Albula > Albula goreensis. The sequence goes on along the minus strand of CM040750.1, from coordinate 7,666,486 downwards.
GTGCAGGTTCTTCCCGTACAACCTCAGGAGAATCTGTCCATTTCTCACCTCCCCCTTATGTTCTAGTCCAAGCGATGTTATTCTCCCACTTGGATTACTGCAACTTCCTCCTTGCTGTATCATAAATTGCAAGTGTGAGGATGTGGGCACTGGGGGCCTGTGCCCCAGTCGTGCTAAAAGTCTAGCAACATCCTTGGTCTGAAGACTCACCTCTTAAGGATACACCTCTCCCTGTCCCTCCCTAGCTCTTCTACTTAGCCATACTTGTCCTTTTACTGATAGTATGACTATCTTATTCCTGTTATGTTTGTTGTTTCTTTATTTCTTCAACAGGTTACTTTACCGGGTCTTGGTCCTATCTCATACTGTCACTTTCTGGCACTTAGGACTTTAGTACCCTCCAGCACTATTGTCTTTGACTCATGGGCTTTGTGTCGTAAGTCACTCTAGAATGGATAAGAGTGTCTACTAAGTACCTGCAATATACTGCAATGTAAGGTAATGTAAATAAACAGGACAGTGTGCATTGTAACCAGAGACACAGGACGGTATGCATGGTAAGTAAAGATGCAGGACAGTGTGTGTATGGTAAATAACGACAAAGTAAAAATATGTATGGAAAAGAGACTTACCTTTTCACCATCAATACCGTTGAACCCAGATCCTCCTCTTTGTCCCTGAGAAGATTGTTCTACATAAGTTCTTTCAATATAAAATCTGGAAAGCTTCTCACTGTAATCAGTTCCCACACATTTCTTAGGAACATCACAAATTATCACAGTGTTGTGGTTCATGTGGGTATTCATAATATTAACACTGATAATAGTTAATGTGAAATACAATCCAGTAACTTACCAGAGGAGTAAAGCATGTATATCTAGTATAAACCCTGGAAATGGAGAACATTAAACAACCTTAATGAAAATCCTGTTTCTTGTACCTTCTGGCCAGATGCTCCCAGATCGCCCTGTAAAGCACAGTAAGAGTTAAATCATTGTGCATAATTGCTAAATATTGAACAGATAGTCTGAAAACAAGTTTATTTCGATATTTTTCAGGATTTACCTTGTCTCCTTTCAGGCCTGGAAACCCCTAGAAACAGATTGTTGACGAGAATGTGAAATATTGCACAAACTACCCTCTATAGAGCAAAGCCATCTCCAGTTCAGACTGAAATTTCTACCTTTGATCCAGGCAAACCTATTGGGCCTTCAATACCAGAATCCCCCTGTGGAAAAAAAAAAACAGATTCACTTTCACAGTCATTAAAATGCACTACTTTTGTGATATGAATGAGATTGATGTGCTTCTGAGGTGTGATAAACCAGACGCAGACATCGCATTATTTGCTGGTTGATATATTTGCAGAGGATGATGTCATACCATCTGCCCCAGGCCTCCTGGGTCTCCGATGGCTCCGACAGTTCCCTTGGTTCCCTATGAGAAGCAACACTGTGTCTTAAAACAGGACTGTATGAATGATACGGTATGCAGGAACAGACTGCGGTGACGCATCTTACCTTAGCACCCCTTTGGCCTTTGGGCCCTGACATCCCCGCTGTCTGCACACACATCTGCTGCTGGCACTACGACAACCAGACAAACAGTAATCTATATGAGATATACCTATACATAATACATAATAATTATATACATAACCTGAGAATATGGTTAGCTAATAACAGGTCAGGTGCCATGTTTTGATTGACATGTCATTATCCATAATTTCTTTTTTTTGTTGACTCTTTTGTAAAGTTTTACTCACCACAAATTCACCTTCTTTGACCTGGATTAAAAAAAGATGGAAAGTTAATAAACAATTAAATTATAGAATAATTTATTGAAAATATATCACAGACAAAAGAATGTGCCTGGACAAAAGAAGTTAGTCTTATAACTTATAACTAGAGAAATCCTGGGAACTCCATACTCCCAGCTATGTTTGACTAATCCTAACCCCAGGGCCAGCTAAAGGCACAGGCCATATAGGCATCACCTTCTGGTAGGCACTGGTTGCCTTCAAAGAAAAAAAGAAAAAATAATAAAAACTCGCCAGTGGGGGCCCTTCCTTATTTTCTGCCTTGAGGTAACAAATAAACAAATAAAGAATGAAAGAAAGAAATACACTTCGCTTTTCGAGTTGACAGACTCTACCAGGATTTTAGCTCACTGCTGTGAAGTTTGCTAAGACCTTAGGCTACCTTTTACACAAGGATTTTTTTTGCTGAAGATGGATGTTTTCTCTCAGCTATATTTGTTCACCTGGAAGATACATGTGTACGTTTTTCTGGAGGAAAAGCGGTAAGTCTTAAGTAATGTTTTAAATGCTTAATGCATTTGGCATTTGACTATATTGTCATTTCCTTGGTGCAAAACATTACATTTGTGGTAACAAATAAGTGGAATTAGGTTTATCTGGCAAGAAATTACAAGTAATTATTATTTTTTTTATTATCGTCATACAACCACTCCTGTATTGGCACATACCGATCTGAGCAGCGATATTATCAAAGTTGTTTGAACTTGATCAGAATTATTATCAACACTTTTCAATTTGTGGTTATTTTCAGCACAACATTAGTTCCAGTGTCTTGGATTTTACCAACAGGTAAAAGTAGCTGGTAATATTTAACAATTTATTCATTCTTAGATACATGATTTGTTTGTTTGAGAAGTAATTTTAATGTATAAAAATACAATTATATACTTTTCATAGGTGTTGCAGCCATGGGAGACATGTCCCCTGTACTTTCTCTTGATCATCATCTAACCCAACCTACACCCGTACAGCTGTCTTGCCAACTCTTTGTCCACATTGGGATTTGATGCTGCAGCACCAGGTCAAGGGGTCAGAAACGCTAACCACTGAGCTAAAGTTTGTTGTGGTTGTGAAGGTCCAGCCCCAGTATTATTGAAGTCCACGAGCCTCTAATGCCTCTCAGACGAAATACTATTTTCACATTTTAAACACACATTTCTTCCTTCTCGTTTTGCAAACCTGTGGTCTACTAAAGGCGGCCCTGCCTAACACTAATCCATATTCCCAGCTATGTTAGTACTAACCCTAACCCATACTCCCAGCTATGTTAGTACTAACCCTCATCCTAACCCATACTCCCAGCTATGTTTGACTAACTCTAACCCTAACCCATACTCCCAGCTATGTTAGGAGTAACCCTCATCCTAACCCATACTCCCAGCTATGTTTGACTAACTCTAACCCTAACCCATACTCCCAGCTATGTTAGGAGTAACCTAACCCTAACCCATACTCCCAGCTATGTTTGACTAACTCTAACCCTAACCCATACTCCCAGCTATGTTAGGAGTAACCCTAACCCTAACCCATACTCCCAGCTATGTTTGACTAACTCTAACCCTAACCCATACTCCCAGCTATGTTAGGAGTAACCCTAACCCATACTCCCAGCTATGTTAGTACTAACCCTAACCCTAACCCATACTCCCAGCTATGGTAGTACTAACCCTAACCCATACCCCAGCTGCCAACCCTAACCCATGCTCCCAGTTTTACTATTAACCCTAACCCAACCCATACTCCCAGCTAACCCATACTCCCAGCTATGTTTGACTAACCCTAACCCTAACCCATACTCCCAGCTATGTTACTACTAACCCTAACCCTAACCCATATTCCCAGCTATGTTAGGAGTAACCCTAACCCTAACCCATACAACCAGCTATGTTTGACTAACTCTAACCCTAACCCATACTCCCAGCTATGTTAGGAGTAACTCTAACCCTAACCCATACTTCCAGTTATGTTTGACTAACTCCCATACTCCCACCTCTAACCCATACTCCCAGCTAACCCTAAACCATACTCCCAGTTTAGGAGTAACCCTAACCCTAACCCATACTCCCAGCTATGTTAGTACTAACCCTAACCCTAACCCATACTTCCAGTTATGTTTGACTAACTCTAACCCTAACCCATACTCCCAGCTATGTTAGAAGTCTAACCCTAACCCTAACCCATACTCCCAGCTATGTTAGGAGTAACCCTAACCCTAACCCATACTCCCAGCTATGTTAGGACTAACCCCTAACCCTAACCCATACTCCCAGCTATGTTAGGACTAACCCCCTAACCCTAACCCATACTCCCAGCTATGTTAGACTAACCCAACCCTAACCCTAACCCATACTCCCAGCTATGTTTGTTGTTGCTGTTGTTAGGACAAACCCTAACCCATGCTCAAAGCTGTAATGTCTGGACTGTACGGAAATGGTATTATCACTGAGCCACTCAGGAGGCAATCTTTGATGACCCCTTTTTAAAGAAACACTCAAACTGGTTACTGTAATATGTTGTGGGTTGCTTAAATAGGCAATGGACAAATGTGTAGCAGTGCTAGTATGTAGCAGGACATTCCTCATCCTAGGGGGAGCCCATGGTGGTACTTGCCATGGTGTCTGTGATCATCCGGACTGTAGCCTCCCGTTTGGCTTTTGGAAATGCCAGGTAGTCCTTCCGGTAGAGCTCAGTGGGGGAGCTAGAAATCTGCCGCAGTTCATTCTCAACCGTGTCCTGGTCGGTTGCAACGACAAACACCTTCATGCCCGCTGCCTTGGCGGCCTCTGCGGCCTGCTGGACACCCCCGCAGGGACTGCCAGTCACATGACCATCGGTCAGCACGACGGCAAACTGCAGGCGCGGCCTACCTGCAGGGGTCTGTCGCACCTGCTCTGTCATGTTCCGGAGGGCGCAGTCGATGAAGGTTCCGCGGCCGATGTACCTGATTTTCTTGGCCCTGGAAAGGAACACAGAGGCTTCACTGGTGATCTGGCTGAAGACCTCCACGCGGTCGGAGAAGTGAAGGCCACCATAAGCCCACTGAACTCTTCTGGACTTCAGGGTGCTGGACTCCAGTTTCTCCACAAACATCTTAAGGAACAGCTTGAGCTCTTCTACGCGGCTACCCCATGGGTACTCCCGCAGCGCCACGCTCTCAGATGTGTCGATAGTGAAGTACACATTGATGGGGCAGTCAGGGTCATCTAAATAACAGGAGCACAGTTAGGCATTATTAATCTGAGTAACAGGAGCACAGTTAGGCATTATTAATCTAAATAACAGGAGCACAGTTAGGCATTATTAATCTAAATAACAGAGTAACAGGAGCACAGTTAGGCATTATTAATCTAAATAACAGGAGCACAGTTAGGCATTATTAATCTAAATAACAGGAGCACAGTTAGGCATTATTAATATAAGTAACAGGAGCACAGTTAGGCATTATTAATCTAAATAACACGAGCACAGTTAGACATTATTAATCTAAATAACAGGAGCACAGTTAGGCATTATTAATCTAAATAACACGAGCACAGTTAGGCATTATTAATCTAAATAACAGGAGCACAGTTAGGCATTATTAATCTAAATAACAGGAGCACAGTTAGGCATTATTAATCTAAATAACAGGAGCACAGTTAGGCATTATTAATCTATATATATATAACAGGAGCACAGTACACAGTAGTTCACCTCTGCACATGACTGGGCAATTGCAAAAGCTGTTCATTCTTTTTTTAGAAACGAAAAAAAGAAAACATTCAGAAACGTTCCAAAATCTTCTGTATAATTATGTAGCCATGGCTACTCCATGAACACACATAATCAATATTTAAATACAAAATGTTCACAATTCCTTAACATCTCCTTCAATACGCTTCATCCTGAGACTTCATTTTTAAATCGGGATTTTGGAAGAGCCTCACCGTAGCCGTTAGCAGGGCGGATGACGAGGTTCTCGTACTCGGGGTCGATGGCGGAGACCCGCAAGGCCCCCAGCAGGAGAACCGCCCTCAGCAGGGCATCCATGTGGCTGCGGAGGGGTGGGGAGACGGACAGCCGGCTACGGACACACCGCCCCAACCCAAGCAGAGACGCATGAGAAACAGCACACTGCCACTGGAGTTCCAAGCAACGTGCACGAACTCAACACAGAGCTCAACACCCCACTGACATCTTGCAATAAATAATAAATATGACTATGACACTAGAAATTGTTATTGCATCCCACTTCTAGTCCCAGCTCCTTCACATATTACTTTTTCAGATGGTAAACTGAAACGCAGTCAAAGAGAATACGTGCAAAGCTTCAAACATAAGATACACCATTTGTTTTGCGCATGTAAACTCAGTGAATTAAATCAATTATTTGTTTAATTTTATTTAACAGCATGTTCTGACCTCAGGGTGGTGTTTTGCTGAAAGAATGTAAACTATTTATTGCATTCAATGTGTGTGATGATAAAAACTTGATCACAAAAAAGTGTGAGATAATACACTTAAGCATATTGGGCCTTCTTGTCAAATATTCTGAATATTATGTTATTTAATAATTATTTTTGCTTTTGAGATGAATTAACGCATTATTATGAAACTCATGAAACATGAACATACACAAAAACTGGATTACATGTTTAACCATAAGCATTTAAATGATGTGCAGTTGTTTTTTTTTTCAAATCCTAATATAGAGTTATATTTTTTGAAGAAAAACATGGAGTAACTTGTCAAGATTTAGAATAGGGTTATGATCAGTTCAGGAAAAACAAAAACATCCCTGGTAAGAAGTCAATGATTCCTTCAACGTGACTTCATCAGGAAGCCCTATCTTTACTGATGTCATAAAGAAATGATTTGCAATTATAAAATATGTTCTACTCATGCTAGGATTAGGTTACATGTGTTTTAATAAGAAATGATGCGATTATTTCATTCCTCGAGCAGGCATTCTATTGAAATACATTTGAAGTTGAGCTGCAAAACTCCATGTACTGATTTTTTCTGCAAGAAACTCAGTGAAACTCCCAGTATAATGCATGTAATAGCTTGACTTTGAAAACATAGCTGCTTGCTTTGCATAAGACTTAAAGAAAAGAAAATAAATGGCTAGAGTCGCACATACCTTCTGTAGGAGAGTGTCGAGTCTGCATGCAGTCCTTGGTTTACTCTGATCCTACTACTGCTACCTTTCTTATGATGGGTGGTATGTTCGTCGTACCTGTTAGAACTTGCCAGGCATCAAGAAGCGGGATAGCTTCAGGTAGAAAATACAGAAAGAGAACGAGCTTGTATGCGCAGTGACCGCATTCATTTTTCAAGGCTTTTTTTTTTGCCGAGGTTTCGCCAGGTCGTCATAACTCTTGTGTACTTTTTAAGCACTTACTTGAAATTTCAAGACTGTATGTGGCTAAAGTCAAATAGAAACTGACTTATACATTGGCTTTAAGTAGCAGCTGGTGAGGTGGAATACGCTCGTGGAATGCAATGTTTTAAGAAATGATTATTACATGAAAATATTTATATATACCAAATATAAATATTATATATAAAATTTGGCAAATATATATACCAAAGTCCTTGTGAAAGTATATTTTGAGAGCAAGACACTGCATTGGAAGAGAAGCGTTTTTTGGTAAATGTCCGGTAAACCTTGTACACGGTGGATATTCAATATTGCCACTGTTGGCAGGTGTAAGTGCGAGGACAGTTCGTGTTACTGGCTCTAAGATCCTAGCATCTACTTCTGTAAATAAAGGGGAGTATAAGATGATGTGTTACATCAATGGTCCGAAGCATAAATCAGATTAAATAAAAAATAAATAAATAGATCAAACAGATTAAATAAAAAATATAAATTATTTTATTATTAAGAAAGACAACAGTTGTGATATGAAATCACTGACCTATATTTAACTGCACATTACGGGCCTTCATACGTTACTAAAAATACCTGTAAAAATGCATGTGCGTCCACGAGTCTCAGACCAGGACAACTCATGCGCAGACTCAGACTTGGAGACGGAAGATAGTACGCAATAGGCCAATGGGTAAGACTGAAAGGTCCATGTATAATATGCGTTAGTGCATCGGGCGCAATAACTGCTCTGGATTTATGCTCGGGATTCACTGCAAGGTTTTGTAGTGTTAAGGTTGCACAAAGTGAAGGGTAGCTACAGCAAAGATAACTCAAAGGTAAGTCACGGTGAATGAGTACTTGGCAGCCACAATTTGCTTTGGCTCTGTAATTTATCAATCGTCAATACAGCGCTCCGTCTATATTGGTAAATACTAGCCAACCACTTAGCTGCATGTTTACTATATCTTTTTAGTTTGCTACAGTGACATTTATATAGCGAACAGGTCACTTTTATGACTGTGGCGTAAGGCTTGGCACACCATGGTTCCTGTATTCTAGCGCAGTCAAGTTGGCTAGAAGTTCGATATTTGCATGACATTCACCGTAAAAAACATTCATATTTTCGACGCGCCGGGACAAAGACATCTAAAACATTTCCACTGGGATTCCTGTGACTTCTGAATTCATGAAGGTATGCTGTTTTTAAGTGCACGTAATGTTTGTTTCGTGAAAAACATAGACTAAACATTGACAGTCAAATTAATTTTAGCTAAAATCATGGGGATTCATCTCTACATTTACAAGGCTCATAAACAGCATGTCATGTGCGCTCTTAAATTATTTGTGAAACCGCAAATTACTGGTATACATTTATGTATGTTTTGAGACAGTGGTCTGACATTTCTGCAACAATAAATACGACTGCAACTACGGAATGTATATATGGTCAAAATACATCAGTAAAACGTTTTTAATAAAGCGTTAGGATTTAGCCAGCAAGTGTACATAAAAGATAGCGTAGGATGATAGTCAAAGCAACGAGACACAAACAATTGTAACACACATAATAATACAAGACCAGTCTATCAATTAATTCAAAGCCAACTGAGAATTGTGACTGGTCCTGAAAGGAACAGGGGTAAAAATTTGTTTTTAAAGGAGGCTACACAAAAGGTCTGGTCCTAAAATAACCGGATTTTTATTAATCAGCTGGTTTGACTTACTTCTATGGCTATAGCCAATGGAAGCTAGAACCAGAGATTAATCTACAGCTCGCACAGGAGATAACCAGTGTTGGTTTAGAACAGTGATGAAGCTTCTTGGCTGTATCTTCATAAGTGTCCCAGTGGCCAGTCAGAAAGGGCAATTCAATGCGGCTGTGGTATTATGTTTGTAAAACAATTTAGTTATTGGTAATGCCATTCTACATTTTATCTCAAAGAAACAAGTGATGTTTTTATTAACAATGTCATTTAATCTTCCACATGCCCTTTAAATAAAAATACTTGAGATTGGTTCTTACTATCTATCAGCATTGAAAGAATGGTAATGGGGCAACCCTAGAAACCTCAAACAAATTTGTGAAAGTGGGACAAAAATAGAAATCCATGTATTTTCAATGGTTCTTATGCACAGGTTATGGTCCTGTAAGAACGTAGTACCACCCAGACTTTCCACATCAAGTCTCACTTAAAGCATGAAGGAAAGTCTAAAATATTTCGATGTACCCACAAACATGCCAGTTCCCAAAACTGGAGGAAATTAAAGTACAATGCAAAACATTTGAAGAGAGAAGTTTCAACACAAGAAAAGGTGAGTATCAATTTTCAAACATGGACTTTTGCCTTGTATTATTTACATTATTATTTTAGGGAAAAAATGGCAATAAACATGCTGTTGCAGTAGTCAGGTCAGTAGATCAGAGAGACGCTGTCAGACATAAGCACATTGAATCTCAAAAATATCCCACTTTGGAGTGGTGAATCTATGTCTAGCCTTGCTTATTTTTACCTGTATTCATCACTTTTGTCTTTCTAAAATTCCTGAGGATGAAATCTATTTCACCTTGGGTTTTTCTCTCTGTCACTAGTCATTAAAGTGCATGACTCATCACATAAAGATAACTTTAACATCCATGTAATTGATGGTTTGTAGTTCATAGCTGGTAAGTAAAACACAGGTAAGTAAGTTGGGAGACACTTTTTGTAAGTTAACTTTTTGTAAGTATCGTAAGTTTGTGCCAAATGTAAAAAGTGTTGATGTATTGTCAGCTGTCATTGACAGACTGTATTGACTTAGTTACTATCCTCTGTTATTCCAAAACATTAAATCTGAAGAGTATGATGACCCTCACTGTCATCAGTACAGGGAATCATTGTAAATGTGTGGTGAGACACCGCAGAAATTAAATTGCACTGTCCATAATCTGAAGCATCAGTAGTTGTGAATTTTTCACACTGCATATAACTTCTTTTTAGACGTTTGTCCATGCATCGCAGGAACAGGTATTACCGACAAATACTTTTGGGTGGATGAGAACAAGGACTCTGCCACTGCAGTACACAGATTCAGGGTCAGCAGCATCATATTACGTGTAGTGATGACAGCTGGGTTGGGCTGCATCACTGGATCTAATAGGGCGTAAGGCTAAGGCTATGCTATCTTATACCCCTTAGGTATGCGTATGGACAACAAATCTATGATCCAATGAATGTGTTTCAGTGATGCTTGAAACTAGCTTTTACTGTCATCCTCTCGTAAGAAGCTCCTCTATTAAAAGGTAAAATTGTCCCATCAGGATTTAATGGTTATTTTTTTTGGTGATATTTTGCAATAAAAAGAACTGATTGTGCGGCCTGCATGCTGTCTTCATGGTCACTGAAGCTTCCTATTTGCTGCAAGCCAGAGCTTGCTACGGAACGCAAAGTGCAGAAGAAGAGCGAGTCCATTCCGAATCTAACAGCCACAAACCCGCCACTCCATTTCTCTCCCAGGCTCGCGAAGGGCTCCCTTGCCTGCTGCGTCACTGGAGAGCCCATTGAACTGGAGGGAAGAAATGACGGGGCCATTCTATTTCAGAATGAAATGCAGTCTAGGAGTGGGCATTACAGCTGGGACAGTCCCAGAGTACAGTGGTTTAGAGTATAGCCTGAGCTAGGATACCATTGTATCTTCAGTTTTTTCCATTGTATTTTTTTGTTTCCCTTACATTGTGCACTGTAAATATTCTTCCATTTTCTTTCTTTTTTTGGGATGCCAGCCATTCCACTGTAAATATTTTTGCACTTTTTTTTCCAGGACACTTAATAAATAGCACCAGAAATGCCAACTTTGTCATCCAGCTTGTTTTCTTGCATAACTTTTGTGGGTACACTCTGGGCCACACCTGGCACATGCCCTTGCTTAGCAACCATTCAAAAAACCTGTGTTTCAACTGTGATCTGCTTTCATGTATTTGTTAGAGGTTTTTCAACTGTAAAACCTTGTTGTTTTGCACTGTATTTCTCATCATGTATTTCTGTTTTGGGAGGTTGTCTTTTCACTTTCTGCCTGCAGGTGGAGCTGGTAGGCACTTGGTTTTTAGGTTGGTAGCACTTGCCCTCAGCCGTTCGTCCAAACGTTGGGGTCGAGATGTTATCAAAGGCTGCCATACTTGGTTTCTCAAATACCAGTAGCATAGACAGCCAAACATCAGACCTCGACAGCTGACCATAGTTGGAGATTAGAGCAAACAGACAAAGGTGTGGGTGGTGTGTGTTTGTGTGTGTGTGTGTGTGTGTGTGTGTGTAGCTGTAAACATAGAGCTACAGAAACAAAAGGGTGCATATAAAATATGCAGGTACATTACATGATACAAAGGCACACAACCTTGTTGCCAAAGACCCATACAGCTAGATGAGGACCCAAACATTGATTGCCCTCTACTGCCTGTTCAAAAATGCTCCCTTTTTATTTGTATAGGGAGCCAATGAAAACTTACACCTCCCAAATATCAAACAGCCTGGGAAATTACCCAATTAGTGAGCAAACATTAGCCAGTAGTGAGTCTAATTTATAAACCAGAAGCTTTTTAATGAATAAAAGTTTCCTCTTATAATCTGCATTGTTGTCATTTTAAACGTCCTTAACATTCTCTTAAATTCAAAGAGTTAAATGTAAGTAAATCCACTCAGTACATCCACTTGTTAGGTATCTGTGTAGTTTCTTAGATTGTGAGCTCCAAGGTAAGCTTCATTTGGAAGGTCTGGGTGTTACTTTGTTCTTTCAGGACACAAACATTTGCGTAGAAACCCTTGAAAAAACATGTTTTTTCATCTTTGCTCTGTTTTCACATACTTCTTAGAGGTTTCACTACTGTACAATGTGATTATTATAGTTGTTTATATTTTGTACTTATATTGTGAGACTTGACTTGGAAAGTCTAGTTGGCACCTCATTGTTTGTATAGCCACATTTGAAAATCCAGTTTTTGTATCCTTGATGTTGTGTAATTTTTTTAACCCTGTGTGTCTAATTGTTTTCATTGCCCTCCTAAGTCAGCTTTTATGTACTCTTGTTGGGCTAAAACCCTGGTGCTATGTTTTACTAATGTTTTTTGACCCACATAGTTCAGAGTCCATACTTGCAGTCACGGCTTATTAATTCACAGCAAAAATGTAAGAACACTGTCATGAAACATAAATAGACCACCAGTAATGAATAATTTCATAAATAGTTTAACACCGTACAAGACAATCTGATTATGAATGTTGTAATTGTATAGATGATTTACGTTGAGCTTAGCTAAAATTGCTTGGAATGTCCATTTTTAATGATTTTCACAAACAGTGATGTGCACTTAAAACACATGATGTGGTCATGAAGTCACAGGGATCCCAACAGAACTTACTGGATATTTGTATGTCCTTGCTTTCCTGAGATATTAATGTTTGATAAGAATATCAGGCAAACTTGATCACACTCTGTTTTCTTGCACTAGGGTGACTTGTTTCCATGAACAACTTGAATGACCCAACGGGATGGAACATCAGACCAGGCCCCCGAGAAGACGGGGAAAATAACAAGTGGAATTACGCCCTTCTTGTGCCGATGCTCTGCCTTGCAGCCTTTCGTAAGTAGAGTAAACTTCAGAGCTCGGCCATCAAAAAACCATCACAACACATAATGTAAATCTGGAAGCAACAATGTAATAATGATATATGAATTTCAAAATCTGAGGGGTGGGACAAGAATCAAACCAGAAAGATATCATGTTTATGGTTGATAAAATTTACCATCATACTTGGACAAAGGGACGTGTTTTAGCACTGTTGTGTATTAATATGATGGTAGAACTTCAGTAGTTAGGACTCCTTGGAACTGAGGACTGTTATGATTACTGGAAATACTAGTGGCCTCTTATATAAGAAAACTCTAGCTATCTACATACACATACTGTCTACATGATCTATAAACATTTCTTATACCAAAAATATGCATGTCTTAAATCAGTCATCTGTGGCATTTTATCTTTGCAACATGACCATGTTTAATTTAGACAGCTAAATGGAAAGTCATCTTAAAGTCCGCATTGGTCTACAGAGTGATGTCATGACTGGGTACTCTTGTTGCTTTTTCAGCCTATGGCATGTTGTTTCAAATTTTACGCTTTAAAATGCGTTAGGTTCCGTATTTATGATGTGATGTTATCATATAGAACATTTGAGGTGAAAGTATTTTCAGTGTTTGATGCAAATTACATACGATTTTTTCCAAGACAGTCAATACGAGGGAGGGTTGATGCACATGTGTGTTTTACCCACCCCTGACTGAACTAGTCGACCCATCCAAGAAAACATTTTGCCTGCTTCGAGGGGTAGAGCGACAACAGTGTTGCTTCTTTTTCACACTGCAGCCACGTCACTAACGGTACACTGCCTATGTTGTTGGAGGATGGCGAAGTCAGTGTACACTCAGCTCATGCCACTGTAGGCCCCCAGCCTGACCAGTAGTGGTTTGTAGAGAGGTATGAGTTCAACAAACTTAACCTTCTATCATCTGCATCCAGGCTGGGCCAGTTGTTGCCTTGCCATGCAGACCTCGAGCCATAGCCTGCGATGACGTGGCTAGGACTTGAACACAAAACCATAGGGTTTACATGCAAATGTCTTACTTAGAGGGTTGTGATTGTTTCTCTTAACGCTCAAGCAGTCAGTGTGAGGGTTCCTGTTGACGTAAATGTTGTCTGCGCTCGTCTCGCAGGATGGATCTGGACCAGGGAGTCGCAGAGGCAGATCAGGGAGGTGGAGGCTGGGTGCGATGGGGAGCTGAAGGCTGCTTCCAGTCAGCTGGATGCTAAGTACCGAGAGGCCGTTACGGAGTGCTGTCAGGAGGCGGCGCGCATGGAGCTGGAGCTGGAGAGGGAGCGACAGCGCGTGAAGGGCTACCGGCAGGCCCTGCATTCCCAAGGCCAGCAGGTCCTGGAGGAGCGCAAACAGCTGCAGCAGGAGCGCGAAGCGCTGGAGGAGGAGAAACGGGAGATCGACCAGCGCGGTCCTGCCGCCGTTCTCCTCCGCGATGCGCTGGGGAGACAGCATGACTGGCAGCTCCAGGCCGCAGCGGTACTGCGGGATTTCGAGGCGGGGCTGGTGGAGCGCCAGAGCGCCCTCTGCAACGCCTTCCTGCCCCGGCGCCGCCGTCTGGTCATGGAGAGGAACCTGCTGCTCCGGGCGGCCGAGGAGCCACTGGCCAGGGAGCTCAACATGGACAGGGATCTGATGGACATCTTCATAAACGACCGGCACTGCGCAGACCTGCTGAACACCGACAGAAGGCAGAACGGCAGTCTGATGTGGGTGTACCTCCGGGTCTGGCAGCTGCAGGTCACCCTACAGACACACAAAAGGGCACATAAATCTCTACAAGGTGTGGAGCCCGACCCAAACCACACCAGATGACAATGTGAAAATTCGGAGGCTGTTATTGTAGAAATTGATGAAGTTTTCTGTCTGGTAAAGGAACGGTGGACATGGTCCTTTGGATCTTTGACATATCCATCTGTTTTTTTCTAATGCTGATAAATTATGATTTATAAATAAGAAACTGTTAGCTTTTTATGTAAGGGTGACTTTTTTTAAAAACATTCATACAAGAAGATACCTGCCTACTTTACAGTACACGTGTTCTTGGTTATTCACAGCAGTCACATTTAAGAAGTTAAGTTTGATTGTAATTTTTCCTCAAACGAGCAAGTTACTTTGGTAGCAGAGGTTTTGTTATGAGTGTTTTTGTGCAGCTGTGCTGAGCTGTCAGGAGACAGACAGTGACCGTGCAGATACTGATCTTTCATTCTCAAAAGCGACAACAAAGCCATCATCTTTTGCTTTAGCAGATTACCTGAAGCCTTACAGCATAACCACCCAAGTGAGCATGAGCAGCCAGTAAACAAGTCAAGCTCCCTGGTGACATAGGGTACATGCTTCATATGAACAGCGAAGCACAACATAATGTGTTCCATTAATAGTTATGATAACAAAAGCCATGTTGTGAAATTTCACAAACGCAGCCAAGTTTTAATTTGTTTACTCATTTAAGATTTACATATTACTGAATTCATGTGGATTGCACCTCAAAACTAGTCATGTAGAAGTTGGTTTTCAATACATATGTATACCTACTTCAAAGCATTTGAAGAATTGTGTGAACAAAAGTTGCCCTGTGTATCATAAACTTTCAAGCCTGGTATTACCGTCTATCATTACATCACTATGTATAGTTAATTGTCGTTAGTGTAACATTACAAAACTAGTTTATCTCAGGAACACACCAGGAAATAACCTCAGGACTTCAGAGTCATTTCCATTCATTGCAAAAAACGTAATTGAAAACATATCTGTAAAACATTTATAAACGCATTTGAATTCAAAGAATTGTATTAATTTTATAATGGGATACTTCTCATTTTGCATGTCGGTTCTTGGTGGTATGCCTACTTGCAGTGTAATCTTGCACCAGTTAAATTCTGCCAAAATTATCGCAAATAAGACTGGAAATAAGATAAAAATGTCCAAACTACCACATCAACTTGGCAAAAATACGTATTTTTAAGGTAAATTTTGATGTCAGTTTTGAGTCAGTTCAGTCAGAAGAATGAGTTCCTGTTTGCCCTTTCTTGTTTGTAAACACCACAAATAAAAAGAACAAATTAAAAAATATATTTTCTGTAAAATCTATTTATAAATAAACTGAAGTCACCCTTTAATTACCTATTCAGATGTTAGCAGCATTTTTACCCCCTCCAAGGCAACTCTAGTGTTCTTATGTCACCATTTAACATTAAGTGTCACTCCTTCACAAGATGATATTTTCATTGTAAATGTACTGTCAACATTTGAGACAACTTCAAATAGACAGCATATTATTCTAGCCAGTATCCTTAACTTAAGGTAACAACAAAGTCAGATTCATAACTTTCACTCATGAGCTAGCAATCTTTACAACTGGAAATGAGTGGGAAATGATAGCCTTGCTACCTAGCAATAATACTGATATTTCTATCAACTGGAGAGGTCATACTATAGCCTCTCTGTTTCAGTCCAGCTGAGCTTGTATTCAAACACACCGTGAGAGGACCTTCATAACTTCTGAAAGAACAGCGGTTGCAGACTGACCAGCCTTTCTGACACCTTTTCGTGACTGGCTGCAAGAGAGTGAGAAACTAAAGAAACTCAAACAAAAATGAAATTATGGTATAATCGAAAGCACACAAAGGTATGTTTTCCATTAGAAATCAGGTTTTAGCTCTCCTCCCAGTTGTTGGTTCCCCATTGCAGTTCCCATTTTTTTGGATGTTTGGATATATAGCAGAAACTGAACGATTTGGATTACATGATTTCTACTTCTGACTGTCATACCAGACCACCAGACCAGAGTTCGCGATATTAACATGCTGAAACCTTATTTTGTTACCTGTCCCCATTGCAGTAGCTGAAGTAACTACTGCTGTGAATTTAGTGTCTGATCTGGATCAGGAAACTGACTGTTCTGGAGGAGTCACTTTCAAATTCTGAAATTTTGGCATACGTAGACAAGTTTTTGTGTTATCTGGATGTTCCTGCAAAGTATGATGGTAAGTTTTTGTTACAGGTCTATCCTGCTTTGTTTCCAGATGTCCCCACGAAAACTCATTTTTCATGACAATGACATGTGGGAAGCCGGACCCTTAAAATAACACCCAAGAGACTGGTGCTTTTATTGATGAGGTATTGGGAGTCAGTTCTGGAGAGCGGCACAGTGTTTCAGAATGCGTATTAGAATTACAAAGGGATGTCACCGCATCCAACCAAGGCCAAATGGCATCTCCTGTTAATGGCCTGTTACCTGCCATCTGGGGGTATGTAGCACTTCCTGGGGCTACCTGGCCGTCACATGCTAATGTCCTTCCCTTAACTGTATACAACTATTCTGATACAGTGTTTGGAATACAAAATGCACCGGCTACATTTCAGCTCACAATTCCCAAAGAGTTGTATATTAACCAGTTTGGATAACTGTGAGGCTTACCTGGATGGTGTGGTTGTGTTCAGCTCACCTCGAAGAGCATATACAACACGTTGCAGCCTTGTTTGAGTGTCTGGTCGGAGTTGGTGTGGTCCTTCTCCAGGATGACGTAACTGGCGTACAGCATCCCATCAGCTATTTTTTCAAAACGTTCATGACCTGTCGGGAAAGTTACATCAAAACGGTGGAAAAAGAGGCTCTAACCTTAGTTCTTTCTGTGGAACATTTTTTTAAATCTGTCCAAACCTGTTTTCACCCTTGCAGGTGTTCACTGATCACAACCCTTTAGTTTTTCTTCAGCGCTCAAAAACAACCAATCAACGCCTGCTTTGCTGAAGTTTGTTCCTGCAGACATACAACTTGGATATTCAGCACATCCGAGGTAAAGAGAACATACTTGTTCATAATCTGTCCCATGTGTGAACTTTTATTTATTTATTTATTTGTTTGTTCATTGATGATATGAATTATATGACTACAAACTGGTAATCGATGGTTCCAATTTCAATGGATAAATGCATTATGTATTTTTATTTGGTTGTGGAAATTTGAATTATGTACATTTGATACTGTGTAATTAGCCTCATTATGCATCTGTACTCTTGACTGTGTAATGTCAACTTTATTGTTTGTTTTCAAGGGTGGGGGCGATAGACCCTGCAATTTTTCCTTTTTTGTTTGGGAGCCTGTTTTTCCGGTTTCTTCCTGAGGGGGCACCATAGAGGAGTTTTGGAAGTAACTGGAACATTAAGCGTACCTGTGGAAGACAGCCCAGAGAATAAAAGAAGGCCCTTCTGCTTGTTGAAGGGGGTTCACATACAGATTTGTGTACTTCTATAAAGAGACTGTGTAAAATTTGTATTTGGCTGGAGAACAGGTGACATTTATATTTATTTTCATGCGCTTTTTTCACATGCTTGGAGGAGGCCAGAGTAGAAGACTCATAAAGTATGTTTTATTTTGCCAGAAGACAGAAAGAAATCTTTATTTTCCACCTAGGGATAGTGTCTCCACAGGCCCAGCTCTGGCCTGCCTTCTCTCTGGCCTTCAGTCTTTCCTCATAGCTTTTAAGGTACATGTCAGAAACCAGTTTATTTGCCTTTATTTGTACTTTGTCAAGAGCAAAAGTATCTCTCTTGCAGTGCTACATCCACAGCTGCATGCAGCAATCTAAGTGTGGTTTCTCTAAATCATTGTATAGTTTTGATGTAACCTCTCCTGGTGGCATTTTCACTGCTGCAGCATGCTGCCTAAATAGTTAAGGTTTCTTAACTATTTCTGCCCAATTCTGAGCTCTGTTTAGGTGCTCCTGAACCTTAAGTGTTTCTTAAATCACTCCATCCACAATGCCACAGTGCCACAACAGTTCCTTTGTGGGTGCGCACAAGAAAATGCGAAAGTGCCCTCCCCAATTTTTTTCACCCCTGCTCCTCAGATAGCCTGAGCATGCCACTGCAATCAAATAATGAATGCACTTTGCTTACCAGGCTATAGATACGTGCAGATATTCGTCTGATACAGCCTAGTGGACAAAGCTTAACTTCCATTATCTTGTAATAACGTGGAACATTATATTACATTTAAACAGCAGCTCAAGTTATAACTATTTTAGGTTACAACTACTGGCTAAGTTTGATACTTCTAGCCTGAAAGCTATAGGAAGATATAGGTTTCAAACCTTTGATAGACATAATAAAGGAGGAAGGAGGGTGATTTTCAAGGCAACATAATTATATCACTTATGGTAAATTATGCCATGAAGAACAAACCAGCATGGGCCAATCACCAACACCACTGTCTGGAACATTGTCTGCTGTGTTCTGCTACTGCTCATTAGCCAGATGTTCTCTGTTGTAGCTCCTTTCAGACTGTAAGTCTAAGTTTTTACAGGATGGAAGAAATTGACCGTTGGGTGTGTTTTCACACAGCAGTACGCTAAAGGGTAAAGTATATCCTTCAGTCGACAAAGCTGAGAACAGCAAGCTTTGCATTAGTTATGAGGTATAACCTTTTTTGCTGGTGCTGCTTACTCAGTGTTGAGCGAGCAAAGAAAACAATTACTGACTGTAACAGAACACCATAACAAAGTGAGGACACGTTTAACTGAATGGTGTTCTTACCATGTAATCTAATCTACCATAATTTCATGGCCTTCAGGAATGTTCATTATGTGTTGTGGGTTATCAAAATCTCAGAAAATTAACAATACTTATGTGAAAAAAGTATAAACTGCTTGAAGTTGCTTGTATGCCTTATGAAAGTGCATACAAGTAACTTCAAGCAGTTTATACTTTTTCACATAAGTGTTTTTAAATTTTCTGAGATTTTGATAACCCACAATACATAATGAACATTACTTGAAGGCTATGACATATGGTAGATTTGATTACATAGTAAGAACAAGCAAATTGAATTTCCTGTGTTTTTAATCTAAGACTCTATTGTTTTAAGCAATCAAAATGTTTCATAGCCTTCAGAATTGCTTTAATACCATATGAAAACATTTCACCCTGCAATATTCAAATAAGAGGAAAAATGTTTAAAAAAAATTAAATGACTTCTTACAATTAAAGGACATTAAGCTGATTTCAACAAAAATTTATTCAAAATATCAAAACCAAATTTGCTCAGATGTGCAAAGGAAGTAGCATATATTCTCTAACTTTCTTTTATGGTTTATGGTAGAAAACACACAGAGATTCTCTCACCACTTCTCACTGTAGTTGGAAGCTTATTCCATCACTGGAGTAAGATGATAAGTAAGATTATTGAAGTAAGGAGATGCACGCTCCCAGTTCAGTGGTCCTTCTTCTTTCCTGCGATTCCATGCAATGGAGGCCCTGCCCCTACACTCTCCACTGGTCCCAGTCTCACACTTCTCCTACCCCCTCACATCCACCCTCTCACCTCCCCCTGCACCTCCTCATGTGCCTCCCTGGCTACCTTGCCCTGCTCCTTCCTACGCTCCAGCTTACAGTCTCTACACTACTGTGATGAATTCTCTCACCAGCTGGAGTTCCTTAGGGGGTAAGCATTCCCTTCATCTGGTCTACTTATACGCTCTTTGCTTTTTACCTTCACTGACACCGTTAATGTTTTCTCTTTGGCTGGCAGTCTTATGGGAGTTGTCCTACCAGCGGGATGGTCAGGCATGGCTCCACCCCTTAGGACTCCAAGCCCAAGAACAAATAGAAAGGTCTTTACTGTATATGACTTAATAAACTCCTTATAAATGCATTCATGTTGTCTGAAAATGAATCCTAAATAACAGATAATAGGGAGGGGTGAGCAGTTCCCTTGCTTCCCCACAAGATGGAGACAGAGATTTCTGTTTGATGATTGGGCCACAACTGGCAACCACAGTGGAGGGATGAGGACAGCTATAACATGCGTACATTGGCTAACCACGCAAGATGAGCACCAGCATTCTGTATAAGCTAAAGGAGTCTAACAGCACAAAGTACACTGTACAAACTAACCCTATAGACATGGAACCTGGGGCTCTTTTGAACATAAGTAAAATGGTTTCTTAAAATCTAGAGATTTTGTTGATTATGTCTCTTCAGTTTGTACTGCAGTTAGCACCAGAATAACCTCTACATTATTATTTAGATTCACTGAGACACAAACTGATGTGCAATTCTACAAAACATTTAAAGGCCAAACATGAGTGACCAGTTAGTTACAGATTGATACTCCAACACTTGCTTTCCAACACCATATTTTGACAGGAAGGGCAATATCGTCTGTCCTGCTTTATTGTGTTGTTGATTTGGCACAACAAATTAAACACCTTTGTCATACAGATAATGACAATAATACAAATGAGTAATACAAATTATTCAACAATAAGAACTTTTATGTGGATGATGTCATTTTCATATCATCCTAAGAACCATCTTTGGTTTGTGTAGCTAAAAAAAAGCAACAAAATACCTCTATTGTGCATATCAGGAAGAAGCGAGCAGTAAGGAGTTTGTTTGACTTATATTTTGGTTAATACAGTATGCTGCATCTTACTAATGTATTGGTATACTGTACTACCAACTTAATCTGGTCTTTTAGGATGGGTAAAAAGTTTCACTGGATTCTGCAGACATAACACTTTCATATATGACAGATAAGATGACAGACCCCGGTTATTTTATTTGTATCCAGCTTTCATGTATATGTTTCACTGGGGGTGGTAGTGCGATATCATGGGTTTGCTGCTGTGCTTGTAATTCAGAGGGTGTGAGTGTGATTCTCAGGTAGGACACACACTGCTGTTATTCCCTTGGGCAAAGCAGCCCATCTGTATTACCTCAGTTAACAACCCGTCGTAAAAGAGCTGCGTGTTAAAATGAAAGCTTTGTAAGTCACTCGAGATGATGACATCAGCTGAATGCCGAAACGTTCATTGATCATGTGTTTGTCCAGCACTGGATAATTGTGGTGGAATGCTGGGTTTTCTGAGCGTTTGCACCACAGATAGTTTAATGTAAAGATACGGGTTATGACCCATATGACATCCGGCATAAAGGAGTTTTATTAAATGAGCAGGATTAATATTAAATGTGCCATACAAAATATAACAAAACAGATACTTTTTTGGGATCTTGCTCAAAACCACTCATGTTCAAATATCTTTGCAACACTTGAATGAACTTTTGATTCATTTATGTGAAGTACATTTGTTATGTTGCAATGCTACTCTAATCAAAAATAAGCTTGTTTATCCACAGCAAGGCAATGCCTGATGTTACTGTGGTATAAACCAAAGCTTAGAAAATACATAAATGTTAAAGATATGTTTTCAACTGTACTCAACATACAACTTCACTACATGTCAAGGATCAGTAAATGCATAGTAGAGAATGCCTATTTTACCACTGGCTATAGAAACTAATAAGTGTGGTATTGTTTAGTTTGATGACTGCAACAAAACCCTTTTCCTTTCAGTCTTTTCTCTATACAGCTACCGTCATACAGTCTGATCTCACTTGACATTTATATAATAAATAAGAGACATTTATTTTAAATGCCCTGAAAAGAATGAAGAACACACTGAATGTCCAATACAGCCTAGTAATGAAGTCACACATATTGACCCTGAAAATACATTGTTTTCTTTTATGCTTTTCCATTTTGTGACAGTCTCATGTGTGTATGGACATGAATGAATAGTCTTGTCAAGCCCAGTAGGTGTAAAGCACTGAAATGACAATAATGAAAAATCTAGCTATTAATCAATGTAACAAACAGCACATATTTAATGAATATTTATTCAGCCAATGCTTCATTGGATTATATAATTTTTCACACTACCCAGCATGAAATGTTGTCTCACTTAGGTTTCAACCGTTCTTCCAGGAGTATAATGTGATTGTTTCACAAAATACAATGCAAACATAATTACTGCTCTGTTAAATGAACAGTCAGGGTGTGTATTTGGAAAGATTAAGTTATCGGTATCACTTCATTTTTCTGCTTCCCTATCAAAAATGAAGTACACAAATATATTGAAATGAATCCAAAATTAATTTAAATGATTTAAATAATAATTACCAAATGGCATGCATTCAAAAATGGTTGACCAAAACTAAGTTTAAAATTCAGTTAAATAAAGAAAAAAACTAGTTGGTCAAAATATTGTGAAAATGGGACATTTGTTCTTCATTGTATGCATGGCTATATCTGTTATGTTGTGCAGAGTGGCTTATTGAAAACAATTAGCAGCTTGTTACTATTTTGGGGTTTTAACTTTCTTTGGAATATAAAACATTTTACTCAGGGTTCCCCTAGTTGCAAGTAAGAAAACCCTAGAGCTACTTTACAAAAATTAATTACAACCATGATTTGAGTCAAATTTCTTTAGTGCTGGACTAGACCAAAAGCCTCCACCCACACTGGTTCTTCGACAGTGAGAGTATGACTGCAGACATCTGATGTAGGTTTTCATTCAATAATATTTGTGACTGACTGAGAAAAATCTCATTCACAAATAACATGATGCCTAAATATTTCACATAATAATTCCATTAATTTATTCTATGACCACGACTGACATTTCTCCTCTATTTTTCCACTATGCTTTATTTTTTTAATGATAAATAAAGAGAACATTACACTAATTTTTATTTCAGGCAGTTCTTTGGGTAGCTGTTGGGTGTGGAAAGACCTCAATGCAGCGTTATTGTCTTGTCCAGAAAATGGCCTAACAGCCGTGCACAAATTCACATTACAATTGACCCTCATGTATACCTTTCTGCTTTTTCATTGGCCTGTATGCTGATGGGGTGTGACTGGAAATGAAACCTGACCACAGAGGACTCTGTCCTCTTTGAGCTGTGTGCATGGGATATAGTATACAAAATAACCATGGAGAGGCACATGTTAAAGGCAAGTTTAAAGCAAAGGCTTGTGATAGATAACAAGGAAAATGGAGCCACCTGTGTTTTCACTAAATCGCAATACACTATGAGTTTAGCTGGTCAGAGTGTAGTTGAAAAAAAAAACCTATTATTATTATTATTATCATTATTATCGTTGTTATTATTATTATTAGTAGTGCTACTATTAGCAGTGTTATTTTTTAACAGATTGCTTCATGTACCATGGAATATCTACTCCTACGTTTGACAAAGTGAAATTCCAAATTTCCTATTCACTTTTTTCCCCTTGGTATTAAAAAAGAAAATTAAGTAAATATGTCTTAGGAGAGTTGTGTTAACACATTTAATGTCGTCAAACTGGGTTTATTCACTTCTTTATAAATAAACAATGTAAAACAGTGCACAGTTCTCATCAATATTTTCAGTTTCACTTGACAAAACAACCAAAAACTGTGATTCAAAACTGATGTATTTTTCATAAAAGTACATTGTTGATAATCAAATTGTTCATGTCCTTTCAATATGTATTTAAATATTTAGAATATTTAGAAACGTAAATATTTACTAAGAAACATCATTTCCTTTTCTCTGCTTTCTCAGTTCTCTAACCTTTAAACGTTTACGTAAAAGGTTAGCATATTTAAGACTGAAATCAAAAGAAAATGTTTTGAAATTCTCTGTTTTAATGAGTGGAAATTCTGCAACTCAAACTTCACAAATTCTTTCCGTGTTGGGTAGGCGGACTTATTGCACTCTGCATACATTAATTAGAATATAATTACAACTGAACATCTTGAACACCTCACGTCATTTACTTTTTGTGATGATTTTTGATGAAGAAGGATGCGGCTTGCGTTTCACCTGTAACATGACTATGAGTTTTGCTGTACAACGTCGTTCGCTTGTTTGCCAACTCAGACCCAGCTGTTCCTGACAGGAAGGATTTCACTGTACTGGATGTCAATGGCCATTACTCAGTCCCGCCTCTGCACAGTGAAGACCAATGAGAGCGCATTTATTCATTTTGAGAAACCAATTACAACACAATACCGATGCGGTTCTTTGTTCAACGTATCGGGACTGGATAATGTAGTCTGGTCTATTGCCGAATAGCTGTCTAGATTCACTTCGGATGAGGATCTTAATCCTTGGCTGCCAGAGGAACTGTTAATTTGGATTTTACAGTATCCAAGTAGCAACAAAGAGGAGCACTGAGCGCGCCGCTGAATCGTAAAGCAACTTTACGTTTTCTTCACTTACAGACTGTGAGTGGTTGTCCGAAGTGACAGATTGACAATGGGAAATAAAAATGAACTGGATGCGTCAGGCCTGTAGTATAGTGGCTATATTAGCAAGCTATCAGCTAGCTCCAGTGTTGGAACAAGCACGA
The DNA here is from genome assembly GCA_022829145.1 of Albula goreensis. NCBI lineage: Eukaryota > Metazoa > Chordata > Actinopteri > Albuliformes > Albulidae > Albula > Albula goreensis. The sequence continues at coordinate 7,641,509 of CM040750.1, read as the reverse complement.
AACATCTGCAGCCGATTCCAGCGTTTGAGGGGGCTGTGACTAGTGACCTGAGGTTGACGGGGCGTCGTACGGGTTGCAGATAGATGGCAGTTAACTGGCTCATCTAGCGATTAGCGATCATATTATCGGAATATGGAACTTTCTAGCTAGGTCCCATTCTTATGACACGCTAATAACTTGTTACTGCTTGATAATTGTCTGTCTTGTTAAAGAAAAAGGGAAGTTGACCAACGTTTGCTTGCGATCTTATTTGCTGATTTAGGACCAGTACCAGACTAGCTGTCTAGCTAACAGTCTGCTCCTCTCCTAAGTTAATTGATACTTTTCGGGCCAATTCAAGTTTAGTGAAGACATTTACGGAATTAAGTGGATTTCATGCGAGCCCTTGTGTGGATTTGTGGGAAAGACTTAGGAAAGCCATCAACGTTTACCAACCTTCAGAAGTCTGCGGAATACACCGAACACCAACAATGGGGGAAACTGACAACATGGACTATTTTTACCAGCAAGTATTACAGAAGGATGTGACTCGGCGACTGCAGGTTGGCCAAGATCTGATTGACTACCTCAACGATCCGCATAGGTCGTCTGATGTCGACCAGGAAAAACCACGTTTGGATAAAACTATTGATGAGCTAACGGGATGGGTGAATTCCAGCAATTACAAGGTAAATACTAGTTGCATCTGTGGGATTTTCGGTCTGAATATCGAATGATTTTGGATTTCCATCTAGTGAAGGTTGAGGGTTGTGATGTGTCGTATAAGCTGAAGGAGACCCCATAATATTCTGTCTGCTTCGCTTAAGGCTGGTAATGTGGTAGTATGTTAGCATCGTGTGGGGGAGGATAGCCAACACGACTACGGCAGTAAGAAAAGACTGTTTTTGGAACAGAAGCACTAACATCAAGATAGTCAACTTAGTCAGCTGTCAGTTTTTTTCAATCTTTGTTGTTATCTTAGTTGGTTGCTACGTGCACATGATACCAAACTAGCTCTCCAGCTGTCAAAATCGCTGTCATTATACGCTGTAACGTTTGTTTGACTTGACTAGAAAAAAAAACCCGCAAGAGAAAATAATTATGTGAAAATTAGTTTCGGACGTTCGCCCCAACTACTCAATAACATTGGTTGCTGGTTTACCAAGGCGGAATAGCTAAGAGATGAATACAGTTGGAAAACTAGGCCCGATTCGATGCTTTTTAAATGAAAAACATCCCACTGTAAGTTCAGGGACTGCATATATAAATGCGGGGACGTGTCTTGCACCCGGCGTCAGGCGGCGGCACATACACCCCACACACTGACACAAACATCCATGAAACGTACAGTTTGTGAAAGATTATCAATAGCCTCCTTCTCTGGAATTGTGTCTTTAGGTGGATAAAAAATAGCATTTTGTAATGCCTTGTCATTATCGCTAATAGTGACTTGCATAAGATCATTCCAATAATATATTATGTTGTCTGCAGTAATAAAGCAAACCGGTTTTTGTGTTGTCTCTTAAGACAGTGGGAATTAAAAGTATTTTAAATCTTCCATTGGTTGAAATACTATACTACATGCTTATACTACAGTTCCATTATTTAATAGAAGGTTAGTCATGTCGTGTGGCTGAAAATGATTATAATCAGTAATCAAAATAGCGAATTTTGGGTATTGATTGACTTTTTAAGGCAGCTATCTGAACGTTATCTCTCCTTTTTTAGTACCTTTGGCTTCTTTGCGCATTTTTGGGGCGAGGGCTGGGTGAAGCAAGATAAACAAATTATCCATTAATTGGTTGTGCTGCTAGAGCTGCGGTACTTGTCATGGCAAATACAGGAAGCGAAAACCTGAAATTCAGCTTTGTTTATATTTAGCAGTGTTAATCGTTTTGAAATGCAAGTATGCCTATCAGATCAAGCTACCACAACTGTACAACTGTACTTTGCAAATTTATGAAACATATCACATCGGTGCATTTTCCTTAGTTGCAACAGAATACTGTGCTTGGCATTACTGTACTATGAATGAAGGACAGCGACCAGCTGTAGAGCAAATCCAGGTGGCTTTTAAAGGGATTGGAGTTGATACTGTGATTGGCTTTTTGTGCGTTTAGTTTCAGGACAGGCCTACAGCTGATAAAGCTATTTATCCAAAATAAAAATAAAAAAATAAAAGATTTGGATGCACCCTAAAAGCACTTTTGCTATATCCACAGACCATGAGCTGTAGCCAATGAGATAAGATCTTTTTGGGGGATACCACTGCAGTCATCAGTTTGAGATGCATCATGGGTATTGTTTGAGATTGAGATTTCTTCCCATGGTTTCTGTCTTTCGTATTAACATTACAACCAGTCATGGAGTTAAGATATTGGCCGTACGATCACATTCATAAGAAACATACCAAGGCAAGGAAAATTTAACCTAATCATGTTGTGAAAGATCATACAGGCTTGTAAGTGGATGTTGGTCTTTGCGATTCATTATCTATGGAATTATTACAGATAAGCACTCCGTTGTCTGCTCCATCAGATATAGTTCACGGTGCATAAAATGTTTATGTTAGCTGTCAGTTTATTTTTCTGTTAGATCATTTGTACCATAAGGAGTAGGGGATAGTGAAATATCGTTGCTCAGTATTGAGCACCAATGGTAATGGTAATGGTCCTTCAAGCCATTTTCCACTTTGCTTTCGGATTCATTTTACAGTTTTTCAGTTCTTGACACTTTTGTGAACTCATCGTTTTAAAAATCAAAAAAGATAGTTGCAATGTATATCATGTTTACAAGTAAAGTATGCTTACTTAGCTCTCCAGGCTTGTCTGTTCTTATCTGACACATAAATTATGCCAACAGTATTGATATGTGTGAAATAGTTTTTGTCACCATAGGTCATAAATCAAACAATTTGTGGCTGCCAGACATGCATACCTTCTTACATCATGATTTTTTTACTCATAGAAGTCACAGAGTAACTAGCTGAATAGCAATAATTCACTTCATTTTCACTTCTTCTCTGTGACCCTAAACTTTGTATATGATGAAATGAAAGCTAGTTTGTATGCTGAAATCAGAGGTAAGGAAACCTGGACCTCTTGGGCTTATTCTGATGTTCTCTCTTTCTAGTGTTTTGATGAAGTCAAATGAGAAAATATGAATACAAATTTAGAAGATGCTGCATTTCACTTCAACTTTCATTGAATCTCATCATGTTGGATTATTTTATTGTTGTTCTTTTTTTTTTCTAACCTTTTGCACTGGAGCACAGAATCTTTGATTTATTGACTTACATTTTGTGTGACCCAAATAAGCTAACTAGCACTACCCAAAATGCAGAGTCAGTAAGAAAAAGGTGATTTAAAGTCATCGCCATGGTGATGGCTCGAAACATGCCATTTAAATAAGGGAAGAGCAGACTGGAATTTGAAGTCTTTTTAAGGAAACAAAGGCATGGCCGCCCTCCAGCAGTCTTTCTATAATTATGCGTTGAGCATGGCCGTATTGACGTTTCAGGAAGCTGGTTTAAAAGACATGCTGGACTTGTCTCTCAGTCTTAAATTTGGTCACCCACAGCTCAGGCCTTCTATGTGGTGGTTAACCATTTTAAGGAAGATAATATAGCATGGGTCCCATTAAATAATGAAAGAATCAGTTCAATGTGTAAAACCCTGTTCCCTATTATTCTGAAAATGTAAATGTCACTTTTGGCCATAAACATCAAATTGCGGCCTCATTTTGGTTTTGATGTTGTTTTCTGTTGTGTAGTTTTCACAATGAGTCTATGTGTGTGTGTGTCCTAAATGGTAAACTCCGTTATTAAAGGAAGGAGCATCATTCATGCCCGTTTAACCCCCCTGGGTTTACCACTTGTACAGTGACTAATTATGCCCATGTGTTTGGGGAATTAGCAGCCGCTGAGCTACATATTGTTTTTCCCCTGCCTGACTTCTTTTCGCTCTGAACATTTGCTATATGTTTCCCTTGGTTCGGTATCCTGAACTAAATACTTCGAACAAATTAAAACTGATGTTGAATCATTACAAAACTATGTCCTCGTGGCTCGTAAGGACTGTCAGCTGTTGGTTTTGCCATGCGATTTTAAGGAAATCCCCCAAGGTGTCTTCTGATAATGAGATGCGCCCTTCTGTTTTACTGCAGCATGGCATGCTCCGCCTCCTCAGGGTCATGCATAATTCATGAGTCTGATCCCTCCTCCCGGCTGGATGGTATGCCCCTCTCCTGAACCATCATGTGAGGCGTTAAATGACACATCATGCACCTCCGTGACAGAGGAGACGTGGGCTGCAGGATCCAAAATATTGGCATTCGCTTGAAAAATGGAAATAGGACAATCCAGGCAACTCACACCTCATGCTGAGATCTATAACTACTTCTATTTTCTTCTGCGTAGACCACCCACTTTCAAGGACCTCCTTTCATTCTGATCCATGCGTTATTTTTCTTCGCTACGACACATACTACAGTGGTGGGCTTGCATATCGGATGTACATTTTTACTCGTGTAGCAGAGCAGGAAATACAGGCAAATGACTACGCGGTCTTAGCTGTGACTGCAATAGCTTGTCATCCCAGAGGAGCAGTTCTTCCTATGGGGTCATGGTAATCACCATAAATATATGCTGGGCTGATTTGCACTAGCTCCCTGTGTGTTCCTAACCTGTGGCCTTTAACCTCCTTTTCCGTGTCTTTCTCCCTGGGAGCTTGTTGCAGGGCGGGGACTGGGTGGTATGGCAGTACAATTCATGAGTGCTATAATGAACCTTAGCATCGCGTAAGGAAAAAACTCTCTCCCAAAAGGGTACTGTGAAATACATCACTGATGGTATGGACTCACTTATAAAAGGGAACACTTTCTCTTTCTCCAGCTCCGCTAGAAAGAAGTCCTTCTGGCACTTGAGCTGTGCTATGATTTCCACACAGGGACGAACTGCAAGGCCTGCAGAATTTTAATAACGCCCTTATCAAAGGCGTACAGTGACTGACATTGCAAAGCCTTGAGTGCCATTTTAAATGAGTGCTGAAAAATGAGTTGAGGTTGAATAGACAAAATGGTATAGATTTGACTCGGTGCACATTCAGTGCAAAAAAAAAAAACACCCCACTTCACTTCACAGGGCTCAACTTCCCCTGTTCGAATGTCATTGTTTCTCATATGGCCTGTGTTTTGTTTTGTGAACACACTTCTCTCATTGGCACAGTCTAGATGAAAACACTGTGTCACGGTCCAGATCTCAATTTTACAATGGGAAATATTTAGTTTAACTATGTAGGTCATGAAACTTAGTGGGTGAACCTTAGCACAGCGGTTGTTCAGTGCAGTTCAGATAAGGTGCAAATTTTACACTTATCTGCCTGATGGTGGCGCTCCAGTGACTGGCATTCCAGTCAGTTAAACATTTTTTACTTTAATTGTTAACTTCCATAACTCCTGTCCTATTTGTCTTTAAGACACAAATTTGTCACCTCAGGTTCCCCAGCAAACAACGAACAGATTACATAAAAATAATACTTAAAGTTAATGTAGTAAAGGGGCATTTTTCCTGATGACTAAGAAAGTGAGTATTTCCACACTCATGTAAACCAAAACACCTTTAAAACTATGCAGTTGCATCTGTTTTTTCCATTGAACAAGAAGAAAATAATGCACCTTAAAATCAGCCCAAAAATCCATTCTGAGGCAATTTCCAATTTATTTGGTTTAGAAATATATAATATTATGAGTATTCCATGATACAAGCTTGTCAGCTAAAGCTTGTTAAGCTCCATAATCACACAATATTTTGCTTAGCAGTATGTTGGTCTTGCCTGATCTGTCTGGGCCTAGATGGCTAACCTTCTGAAAGCCTGCTGCAGGCTGTTGCTAGCCTAACATTTATAAACATTTTACGATTGAAACGCTGAATTACACTTGTTTTCCTTTGTACTTATTTTGCAGCTGCTTCATTGTGTTGAGTTTTGGTATGAAAAAGTATGTCAAGTGCTATGTGGTTTGCTAAGCAGCTACATATTCGCAATTAGTTTGCACCAATTTTGTTTACACACTTCTATTTTGTAACGGTGAACAAAGTATTGATTTCTGGGTTTCCTTACCATTAAATATTTACAGCATAATGTAAAAAAATCTTTAAAATGTGATTAATTGTTAGCTATAGGCTCAGAATGCAAGCCATTAAAAAAACCCAAATGGTAGAGTCTCCCTTGATCTGTATCTTCTCTGCACAGTTGGCTTCTATATCATTATGGTGGTCCCCAGCTGCTCTACCCCATCACTAATTAAGTGCATCTGTTCCTGTACACCTGGGGTAACCAATCTTAACCCAAGAAGGGCTAGTTTCATCTGTTTTATCAGTTTTATGCTATGTGTTTCTCTTTTCTAATGTACTTTCTAAATCTCCAAAGGGACACTCAAATGGAAAATCAGTGCCGCTTAGCATCGTTATTGCAAGTCAGATCTGTTTTCAAGAAGCGAAGTATGGCCGCCATATGTCTGTCACCCTAAAGCAAAACTGTGTGGAACGTGTGCCGATTTGCTGACGTGTGAATGACTACATTGGAAACACACTTTCCCATTGGCTATTTTGAAGTTAATTGGAATGCTAGGTTTTGGCTCACGCTGCCCAAAAAAGAGAAGAGATCTCAGGCAGCAGGGACCATTTCTTTTGTGTGCAACTTGTTTCACATCAAGTCCACCAGTCCGCAGAATTTGCCCTTGTAGCATTTTACCGAGGTCAAATGTTGAAACGATGCAGTGTTAACAGACAGCGGAGGCGTGCGGTCTTTGATATGAAGTGTACGGTAGCCCTGAGGGTGCAGCAGGGTTGGTGAGCAGTCCGATTCTGACGATTGGGTCATATGTTGAGGTAGTGAGTGGGTTCTGGTTCAAGGCACAGTTAAGGAGTCATGAAAATCATTTCTATGCAGGTCACTCGTTCTGCAGGGGCTGCTGGGTAGCCTGCCTCGTTGTGCAGTATTTATGGGAGCCACATTCCAGAATCAAATGTATGTCACACCAGTAACTGATGGTGGGTTGGAACGTCCAGTGGGTTGGTAATGTCAGTCGGTGCACTGGTCTGTTTTATTGGTGATTTACAGTGCTGATGCTGTTCAGAATCTCTCAGTTGTTTCGGTTCGTGGTATGTTTGTGTCCCATCATTCACCTTTGACCCCTACTGGTTATTCAAGCGTTCTTCAGGGTTGAGCAGGTGATAGGAGATGAGCCATACAAATGATAGAAGGAGATGTGGGTAAAATGAAAAATGAAAGCTTGTTTTATAGGTCCGCCACATTAATCTTGCACAAAGTCCTACTCAGAAAGTTTAAGCATCGAAGGAAGTAAGCTTTGCGGCCGTACTGTGAGATCAGTGGATCTTCAGTAATTTAGTAAAGGATAGTTCACCGTCTTTCACACGCAAGCCTGGACTTCAACAGGAAGGTGCTGGAGAATGGGTGCTGAAGCCGATGATGTTGCCTTGTCTTGTGGTCCCTCCCTCTCCTGGCCGAATGTCCTTCCTCCCCCAGAGAATTGTCATTCTTCCTCTTCGTTTCTTTGTCATGGCGAGGGAGGTGGGATGGGCTTATAATGTCAATCAGTGCACTTCACTATTGTGCCAATAGTATACAGTACAGACGTTGTCTCAAAAGACTGTTTTTACATCAGGCATGTCCTCTGTAATACTTTTTTAGTAATATTTCTCAGGAGTTAATAAAACATTGAAGAAAAACCTCGTTTTCAGGTCCAGCAGGAAGTGCCACAGAATAAGAAATCCCTTTAGATTGCCGTGTACTGAAGAAGCAACTTCAGACAGCTGACATTTCAAATATTTGAATACACACATAGGGGAAATAGAGTACCATTTTAAAATGTAATGTGTAGCCATTGTATAGTGTTGGCGTAAAATAATTTGGCATTCTGGAAATCAGACGATCATTAGACATTATAAATACTCATTATTCATTTTGCCACATTTTAGTTTATTAAAAAAGAAAAGAACTGCAATTCTGCATAAATTCATTTCATGGTTTTTCCACCATTGCATATGCCTTGTGTGGGATATTTAGCTCGAGTCAAATATAACACCATTCCAGTGCTTGTGTTTGTTGTTGTAATGAGTTATGTCATGCCTACGCATAAAACAATCAAACTGATGAAAATGTGGTGTTGTTTCAATGTCACAGTTTCAAGGCTGATGGATTCAGTCGTGCTTTGATGTCGAAACAACGTGCAGGGTAATGGGTTGCGTTCTCGTTGGGTTGAAGCACCATTTGGCACCACCAAAGGGGTTGATTATTGATCCATTGGCAGTTCTCTGTGTTTTAAGCCGATATGACTCTGCATTGTAGCCTTCCAGTAGTTCGATGAAAGACTCGTTAAATGGTGCTCTGAACATTGGTGCCAGCAATTTGGTTAAAAAACATTAACAACATTTACTGGTCTCCATTATGCTTAATCTGCGCGCAAGGCATCTGATGTCATTACCACAAGCAGCAGCCATCAATCTGCAATGGACATAAACCATTACATCATGAAATAATTGTTTAATAATCATATTATTCATATTATTTCAAAGTCCCAGCTCGTTTTAATATTCATAAAAATATTTTTCCTAATGTTATAAAATGATATCTATTCATAATTGTTTAATAAGCCAGTTTTTCAGCTTCTGGATTACTTGTCTACTCGTACACATAAACGAATACCAGCCTCAATTCAGATATTCGAATAATCGATCTGTGTCCAACCCTGCTCAAGATATTGCTTTATATGGAAAAAAAACACTCCAGACAAAGCCGGGCCTCTCCTCTAAATCAGATGGGAATTCTCTGAGCTACTTTTGTTGATGGGTCGTTTTGTTGACGGGTCCTGGCTGTGCTTTAACTACAATGCTATTGAGTCATGAGTCATACAGTAGCAAAGCTAATTGTGCTGCTTGATGAGAACATTAAATTGCCCTCCCCCATACTTCCAGCGTTTCTCCTACCCTTCTGCCTCAAAGCCGTATTACTTCCTCCCACGCTTCTGACATTATTGCCTCCCCTTTTCCCTGAAAGCCACACTACTTTCATTAATTACCGCTACCCTCTCCATCAAAGCAACATTACGGCCAGCCGCGTTTCTTACGGCACCGCCACCCTGTCCAGCAACAGAACTTTACCGCCATCCAATGCTGCGATGTTATTGCCGCCGTGTGCCAGAAAGAAAAGTCACCCCTCCCCGTGCTTCAAGCGTTACCGCAACCCTGAATGCCAGACGACTGAACATCCAGGAGCCATAGAGAGCTGAGAGTAATTCGAGCGCCTCTGATTCAGTGACTTGTTGCTGTAATGCGTAATGCTAGGACACTCACGCTTTAGTGTGCCAGCAATTAGTTTTGTGGATAACCTGGATCACGAAGCCCCGGTTGTAGAATCCATCGTTTCGTCTTTCTTTCTTTAGCTCAGGAATTAGGGTTACACACTGGAATTAGACACACTCGGGTGGTTATTATTTTTTTCCAAAATGTGCGTTTCAATAATCACGCGGAAGGGAGGAGATTACTAGTAATCTACGATGGTACGCTGCGGAATTCATCTGCTTAACTGAGGGGGATTTTTGCGTTTTGATTTGATGCCGGAACTGATCACCTCATTGGTTTATGGCAGTGTGGGCCCAAGAGCTACATTTCCTTAGCTCATTACTTGTGATATGTAGGTAGCCTGCATGTTTGGACTACATCTGTGCATTTTGACTCTTGCAAATTGAAATTTACCATAGTATTTGTACTTTTGAGCTTCATTTTCCAGGCCAAATAGACATTCTTATCCCTTTGCATATTGGTTGAAAGACACAGAGTTGCAGGTCAGACCTCTGCAGTAACAGGAAATACCAACAGAGGCCAATGGTGAAGGGATTTACCATCAGCAAAATAATGAAGGGGTTTACCAACAGTGCCCAATAACAAATGGATTTACCAGCTGAACCCACTATTGAAGGGAATATTTTGGTGGAATTTTATGTAAAAATTATTGTAACTATCGCTGTCTCGGGGCAAGAGTGAATATAGCTATTGCTTTCTGAAATGGATTGATGGTAAAAGCAAATATTCTTCATTTATGCACTAATACCCAGCCTCGGTCTTCTTCGGCAGTTGAGTCATCTCTTAAGTCCACAGTCATTACCGTCGACAGTGTGATCTGATTGACTTTCCTGGTTCTGATCTTGTTTTGCAGGTGGCTTTGCTGGGGTTAGACATCGTCAGTGCATTCACGGACAGGCTGTCAGAACGCTTCAAAGGATATGTGGGAACAGGTTTGTGCCTTTCTTTTTCTCTCTGAACTGCCTTGGACATCTAGCTCAACTCTGCAATGAACTGACAACTTCATACACCCATATAACCAAAGATACAATTGGGCTATGCAGTACCTGCGATAACTGAGAGGACCAGGTGAATGCAAGTACTGCATTAGCCTCGTCCAAATGGTCCTAAACTCTACTTCTTTAGCCAGATTGGGTCTCTTAGTTTTCTGACTTTTCCTTTAAAGTATGCAACTTATCCTCACCTAGCGATAGAGATAAGAGAGCAGGTGAAAGACCAAATGTAATGAATGGCTTTAACTGATTGGTTACTGTAATAGTTTGCCTTCATAATGTGTCCCGGACCTACAGATGTCACATGAAGTAAAGGCACAACTGTGCCTCTCGCCATGGGGAGTTCTCTCGACTGTTGCCCACGGCTAAGGGACCACATTCAGCCTGAGTCACCTTTTGTTTTGACTGATGTAAACATGGAAACCACTAAATTTGCTGATTGGTCATTTTAAAGCACAGCATGCAAATGCAGAAGTGAAGTACATACATTCCAGTGAGTCTAATAAACTGGCTTTAATATCTCCAGATAAGAAATAATAATCTGCAGTTGATTTTTTTGGAAAAATAGGAAGTATCAACACTGCAAACCAAACAAGCAACATCAAGAATATGAGATTTTGATAACGCTGGCAGAGGGCCAGGAGGCCAGACAAGTCATCTTCACCAGAAGCTGCTGATGGTAGCGACTTCCTGTAAAACATAGAAAACGAACCGGAGGAGGTCAATTTCGATGGTGAAAATATTTTTCCGCTGTAAAACCACATAGTGCCAATGTGGCTAATTGTTCAGTGATGTATGATAGTTTGTGGTATTGCTGAACTGTTGTTGCAGTAAAACATCAGTGTATTGCCATTGAGCCCATTACATTTGGCGATATCTGTTTCTGTTGTGCATCTTGGCACTAGCTTCGTTATAATCCTTGTTGCATCAGGCTAATTTTAAACCCTTGGTCCCCTTGGCCCACTGCCTCCGTAGTAGAGGTTGAACATAAGGCACTGGCAGGGTTTGTGCTGCTCAGTGCCACTCTAGTGAGGTCCTGGCTCTGGTTTCAGAATTATGCCCGTGGTGTCTGTTGTACTGGTGTGACTTCACAAAGTTAGCGTGAAAAACAAGGTGAAAATAGTACCCCCTGTTGATAGGGAGAATGACCATATGCTTAAAAAGTGGAAACCCGGGCACTGAAACTAAACCGTTGAAAATGAAGATCTTAAAGACGAATAAAACAGTAATGAACCAAAAATTCATGGTGTTAAAATCAGTAAGCACATAATTCAAAGTTTTTAACTACCTTAAGAGGATGAAAACCAGACCAAACCTATCGAGGACCATGTCTTTGAAGAATTAAAAGTTAAAATTAAGATGAAATGCATGTATTTCATGTGGAAAATAGTGAATGTGAGCTTTGTAGCACATGCTGCTCTAGAAACAATATAATTTCAGAAATTATGTTGCCTTTATCTTCCTAAAATGGAGGCATAACACAGCACAATCACAGAAACACAGCTTGCTGTCAGTTGGCTCCATCTCAGCTTTGTTTAAATGAGTTGGAACTCATTTAAATGAGCAAACCAGCATCACCAGAACTGTAAATTAGCTTAGATGTTCCCTCTGTAGAAAATGATAAGGTGTACTTTGGCAATTAACCATTTGGTTTTTCCATTTTTTGCTTCCAAAAGTGCAGAAACCCACCAGTTACTTTTGAAAGTGTTTAATTGACCATTCTACATACATTATACAGTTATCAAATTGAAGTCTATGAGGTCCTTTGGGAACCAAACCTAAAGTTAAAATGAAAATGGTATCGTTGGCTTTCTCCTCTCATGGTAAGATAACCATGGTCCACACACGATGAAGGAAAGTTATGGTTCTTATAGTTATGGAAATATATTTATGCTGTGATACCCTCATGATCTGGTAAGATTCACAATATTCTCCATGATATTTTTACATGTGAATGACTGTTACTGGAAGGATACATATGGAACAGTCCAAGGAAAGACTCCTTCTCAATCTATATGAATACATGTGTAAACCTTTTTAGCTAACTGACGTTTGGTCGACCAGTTATACTGGAATTTGGGTTTAGGCAGACTTTCTTTACTAACGGGGTGTTGAAGTTTATCATTTGTGAATCTGGGTCTCTTGTCATTCGAGGCTTAATACATTTTCTAAATATAATACTGCTCTGTGGAATAATTTTCACATAGATATGGTTTGGGAGGATTTTCAGTGGAAGTATTTAAACGGGGACATTCATTTCTGTCACCGCAGAACACCCTTCTCAAGAAAGACGTTGACAAATGAAGTCATTTTGATTTTTTAAGTATCTGATGCATAATTGAGTAGAAAATTCAGCTGGACCATATCTCGAGACTATGATATCCGTATTTCCAAATGCTTCGAACGATCTAGTGGTATGTGTAATGGTGTGAAATCCTTTCGTGTCAGTTCCCTAATTTCCCTTTCAAAAGATTTTCAATTATTTTATGCTCGGAGAATCTGCAGAACCCTTTTATCACATCTAAAAAAAAAAGAACAGATAAGTGCTTTATTAAAAAGTAATAACATATGTGTTTTTAGTGAATTAAGAAGCTTTATATTCATTATATCTAGTCTTAAGACCTTTGATGTTCAGATTAAATTAGGTTTCTCATGCCATTGTTGCCTGTTTCTTCATTCAGTGCTAACAAAACGCTGTAGAAAACGCACTCTGCTTCTGTGCTGATGTCACACATTGAAAACGGTGAAATTCAAGCTCCTAACTGCCGGGTAACAGGCTACGATGATGGAGGCAGTCTGTAATTTAGCCACTAACCTTGTTCTCTGTCAGTATAATCTGCTGTTGTACACCGTGTCCAGGGAAGAAGGATGCTTTTGGTATCGGCTTGAGAACCTCAAAACACCGCGCTCAGTGATTCCCCATCTGCATACATAGTCGACTTCTGATATTCAGAGGTGAAAACGAGTAATACAGCAGTACAGTTGAGACTTATAATCCGACCAGATACTGAATGGTATTGAAGGTGGATGTTAAGGAGGATCAAAAGCCCACAGAAGACCCCGGAACTAATTATAGAGTAGAACCAGAAAGCAATTACACGGCCTGTTGGAAAAGTAACGGCCCATTGTTTCCTCAGCAAGTTTATGAACTATACAGCTGTGTCACATTTGCAATATGCAAAAACATATGTCCTGGCACATGGGAAATCGCTGTAGGAGGAAGTCCAGAAATTGACTTTCGCAGGCCAGTTAATAACACTTTCACTGACATGGCAATTTTCGGATGTGGATCATCGCGTGACGCCGTTTTCAGACTACAGGCTGTACAATTAAAAAATTGGGGTTGAGTCAGTGGACCCTCAAGCTGAGATGGGACAGGTGGAATTTAGCTTTGTCCTGCGCGGTGTGGAATTTCCATTCAGCTCCATGATGAAGACAGAAAGCATTCTGCAAGTGGAGGGGGGGGGGGGGGGCGTGTGCAGAGCAGAAGTGAGACTGGGTGCTTTCCAGCCTAGGGTGATGGAATCTCTCCAGAATGTTCTATCTGACTAAGCCACTCCTTCCACAGATCTTCCAGCACTAGAATGATGGTCCGAAAGAGTGGCGTTTGGACTGTTAAGTTTTAAATGGACTTCAAAGGGAGGGTGAAAGTCTACGTGTGAGATAAGAGCAGTGCACATTCAGTATGTCTGATAGACCTGCATTGGGCTATGTAGTGCAGAACACTCTGATCCTAGTCAGTAATGGCCCGAAGTAATGGTAATATAAATGTTCATAACCCAATCATTGGGATTTGTCCACTTTATGACTGCTTACAGATAATGCTTGGAGTTATTGTAGTGGGCACTTATGAGCTTATCAATTTTTAATATATTAAGAACTGCACATTTTGTATCATGCGGCTCATTTTCTAGAACTGAATTGTATCTCACAAGATACGCACAGCATTGTGTGGATTTAGTATGGGACTCTTGCTATTGGCAGTGTTTTATTTTAGTTCGTAAGAGGACATTTATGGAAATGAGAAAAATGAACAAAAAATTCAATCTAGCTAGCATCATCAGCATGGATTATGAATTTACTGCAAGTAGTATGATCAAAATTAAAAAAAAAAAAAACAACATATTCCCCCATTAACTTCTACCAAGCAGCTCAGTCATGTGGTTTATTTGGAAGTTCAAAACACGTATAACACTGGATGAAATGAAATATGTAACTCAGTTCAGATCACACCAGCACAAGTCTGTTATCGTGGATGTTTTTAAAATGATGTGCTTCAACGTGCGATAATATCATCAATGAAACCTGTGGGACAACAACTTGGTGAGAAGTCACTGTTGCTTTAAATTGCTGTGCTCACTGTAGGTAGTTGACAAGCACGTTCAAGCACAATAAAACCTGGATCAGTTTACCGCAAAGTTGATGCGGGCCATGCGTAAATTTATTTATGTATAAACATGATTGTTTGTTGCTGGGATCTTATGCGAGGAGAACAATAAGCGAAGTGCCGTCGGCCTGTTTCCCGCTGCTCGCTCTCCATGGGTTCTGTGTTGCTCGGAGCCAAATGGCAAGGCTGCCCTGCCAGCGCCGGAGCTGGGAATGATGTCATGGGCGAGCGCTGTGCCTCCCTCTGAGCGGGCAGTGTTTTCGCTGTGACTGCTGATGGCATGGTGTCACAGGCTCGTAACAATGGCCCGGTTGTGTTACAGTCCCTTTAACTGCAGTCCAACCCCACACCCCACACCCCAGCCACCCTCCTTTACTCAACCCCCCCACCTCACCCGGCCTGTTCGTCAACAATCCACAGCCCCCATCCATCCATGTGTCAGTAAATGAAGACCATGTACTGCCAGTCGCCTTGGAAACACAGTGTTGTGGTAACCAAGGGGTTAGCAAAGCTTGTAAGTTTGAGCAACAAACCCAGCCTCTCCCCCACCTTCAAATATGCCCTTCCCTTTGTGACCTCACTCATTACTTCTCCAAACACTACTTTACTACTGTGACGCTAGCTCCGTCCCCTTACGGAGGATTACTGTCGCGGCAACTCGTCATCAGTAGGGTAACACTAACCTGTCTCACGATGGCTGATCCCAGCACACCTTCCCTATTAGTGGGTGAACAACCCAACGCTTTGTGAATTCTGCTTCACAATGATAGGAAGAGCCGACGACGAAGGATCAAAGAGCGATGTCGCTTTGAGCGCTTAGCTGCCACAAGCCAGTTATCCCTGTGGGAACTTTTCTGACACCTCCTGCTTGAAACCCAAAAAGCCAGAAGGATCGTGAGGCCTACCGTGTAGCCCAAAACAGGACCGTATCTGTATCTGGATTTCATGTCTACTTCTCCTCTAAATTATGTCATTTGCCTCAGACATTTCTGTGACATGACATTTTACCAAATTTCATGTTTTGCATAAATGGCGGTCAAAGATGGTTCTCATATCCTCATATGAAACTTTTTATCGTAAGTGAATCCGTATTGGTGAAGACAGTAAGCCAATTGGAGCCTGGGTAATGGGTAAAGACAAAAACCTGCATGTAAACTGCATGCTTCTCTGTTTTTTTCCCCCAACACATGGCCTCGTAGGGATTTTGAGGATATAAACAAGGTCTTTCGTGCTGCCTCCTCACGGTAGAACCCAACAAACAATCTTTCTTGGAAAGCCAAAATTATTTTAGATTGTGAGGTTTAAAGTATAGCTGGGTGATTCTCACAAAACCCTGGTAGCAAAGATTTCCAAAATCAAATTTTTCAGAAGGCACATAGCACAAATTTCCCTTTGAAGCATAAAGATTAAGGTGTTAAGGCATTGTGAATATTAATTTCAAAGCATTTGTTGACATTTGTCTACAAATTTAATTAATCTATATAAATCTTATGAGTTTATTAATTGCTTGATGATATATTTCTCCTCAAATAAAGTCTGAAGGCATTGAAATGAAATTATTATAAGCAGTGTCCTTCTAATTCAGATTGGGAATTCTTCCTCCTATACATTCCATTATTACTGGTTTATATGATTTGAAAATTTAAACCATGTGCTGTGCCAAAACACAGTCAATTAAGAAGACAGATTAATTACGAATACATCTCTTAGTGCAAGCACAGGGTAAAATGGCCGTTCCCTTTCCCCTTTAGACCTGTATTTGGCAAGCTGTGCGCCCTTTGGCCATTACCCCTATTTCATTCTGACTGATGGGGCCCAGTCTCACACATTTTCTATCGATCCTGGAATAGGCAGATTAGCCAGGATGGATTCAGTGTCTTCCTCACCCTGTCTGTCTGGTTCTGGATGGCCACCATCAGCTATATTCCAACTGGCAGTTTGGAGCGATACAAACCGATTTATCACACAAATCTTATTCTAGCGTGATGTTTTCCTCTGTTCTGAGTGGGCGGAACCACCTGGAATCCAGTCTTTTCAAGTGCGATTTAAACCACATTCAGAGGTGGTTTAAATTAATGCGCAAATCTGATGCTATGCTGCGTGAATTCCGTCTGACAGTCGAATCAGATTTGTTGCGCTTCAAGTTCCTTTTTCGTCACTGCCCACAAGATGTACAGTTGACTTTTGTCATGACTCATCGTGCCAGAAATAATAACATCTGGTGCAGCATTTTCAGCGAATTATCGCTCACCATCTGAACATGCAAATAAGATTTGATGACTTAAAATTAGCAAATTGGGCTGGGAGGTGCACTTGCGATTACTTTGATGAAGCAAAATGCATTTGAGCATCAAGACCCACAGTGTGAGAATAGCTTTTGCGACATTGACTAGGTCATCCAGCCTGAGATTCTGCGGTTGCCAGGTGTGTGTCTGCTCATGGCAGAGACGTATATTTAATCCTCCTCATGTGTTCCAAAGCACAATATCTGGTTTGGTTATTATTTATGTGGTATGCACATTAAGTGATGAATTGAGTAAAATATTCATATGTTAGGCACCTTTTATGCCATTCCGTAGACGGTGTTTTGAAAAAAAAAAGTACCACAAATTTTGATGTGTAATTCTTTTTAAATATGATTCATTGTGGGGAGGACATTTCAAAAGGCTAAAAGTGTAATTTATTACTCATTTGTACTGTAAGATCATATTTCATTTATGAACAGGGAAAAAAAAATATTAATGGAAAAACGTTTGCTGCATTTGATGTTTTACAATTCACGGGTTTGAAGCTTTGGCTCTTGTTGATGAACATAAGCACTTCTGGAGAGCCTCTTTGAAGCATCTGCTAAATTACTAAAATATTTATGTAAAATATGTAAAAAAAAAAAAAGTGGTGGTCTTCGCTTGGTTTGGGTTTTTGTTTTCGCTCTCCTGGTAAATACCACAAGCAAGAAGGTTACACCATTTCAATATGGCAGAATCCTGACATGAGTGTGTGACTCTGTATCTCTGTCCCCGCCCCGCAGTGGTCCCAGCTCTCGTGGACCGGCTCGGCGACTCCAAGGACCAGGTTCGGGAACAGGCTCAGGCCGTCATCCTCAAGCTCATGGAGCAGTGTGCACCAGTCATGGTGAGTATTGGCGAGAAAACAAAAACGTTTCAATACATTTCACCTCATCTCCAACACATGCTTGTACACATAGATCCTCCAAAGCCCTCAGCTAGACCACACTGAACCTTTATGATCACAAACTGCTGAAGCTAAGCAGGTGAGGACCTGGTGAGCACCTAAATTGCTGCTAGAAGAGGTGTTTCTGGGCCAGTAGGGGGCACTCTTTCCTTGGGACCAAAGAGGAAATGGACTAAAGTGATTAAATCTCTTGGCACTAGATTCACTGGCATGTTTTTGGAAGAATTTGGGTATCCTGGTCAAATTCCAGGGAAAGTTGGCCTCTATATCTCGCCACCGAAACAATCCCTATACCTGACTGGCTGAATAATACTGTGCAATATCTACATTCCGGTTCCTTAGGTTGTCACTTCTAAAAACAGCAGAGTTCACAGCTGATGCTAATTGGATAAATATATTTTTAAAAAGTGTTTTCTGCCAGCCACCACCTGTTGTCTTTCCACCTTCTCTGCTGTGCAATCACTGGGTCAAAGGCTTGGTTAGGGCTGTCATGATACTGACAAATACACTATCAGATGATTTTGTCTCTCCCCCTCTTGACAAATACTTTTCAACCTGTGTTGAGAAATCACATTACATGTGAACATGTTGAAGATCGCTGTTTTTGCTGCATTTATGCACATGGATGTTTCCACAATCATGTGACTAAATAAAAACTACTTAGTTGGGGAAAAAAATGGCCTCAGATGATAAAATCTTTTAATGTGTTCCGTAGCCTTGAAATTTTTGATCCCAAATACTTTGAAATTGTGTGTTGAGTGCTGTCAGCCCTCCCTCACACTACGGCCTGCTACGCACCATTCTACGGGGCTGCTGGCCAGAGTTAGCTCTTCAATTCGACACCCGAAGCTGAATCCGGGCGTTGGCACAAAGAGCCACCCAGCAGTGAGCTAATGACATGACGACCTAGCCAGAGCCCAGTGCATCAACCACACTGCGACCCTGGTCAGAGCCCATTGGCTAACCACATCATGACCCACTGGTCAGCACCCAATGGACAAACCACACACAGAGTGGACAGAACGGACTAAAAAAAAACCGCATAACTTCCTGGTCAGACTCCAGTACTTCTGCCGCTACCCTCGTAAAGTCCCACCAGCACTAAAAACAAACTTTATTCGTTTTTAAGTCATCTCTCTCTTTAGATTTGTTAGTAGTTGCGCCTGTCAGGTGTGACTTTCAGTTTGAAGCATAATTTACGAACGTTACTAAAATTTTCTGAGATGTTCATATAACGCTGCAGCGAAATGCTTCACGCAGACTTCTCTCATTTTATGTAACGTATGATGTTGCAGTGAAACGTTTCGGAAGCGACTTATCTCCCAAGTTAAATTGGCAGGCCAGGTTCTTCCCTCTCTCGCGCATTAGTACATGGGCATTTAGATTTTGTTCTACGTGATAATCCAGTGCGGTTACCCAGACCCCCAGAGGGAGATTATAGCGAAACACTGGAAGGCCTGCAGAACCGGAAAGCCTGTTTCCATTTAGTCTCAACAGGAGACCCCTGCCAAAGACTTTAAGCCCACAGCCGGTTGGGGGGATATGAGTGCCTTAGTGCAGGCCCGCTGGAGATGAAATGCTGATTAATGCCGAGGACTAGTCTGTTCCTCCGATAGAGGTCACGCTGTCCATTCCAAGACGGCAGAAACTTGAGCCGTGACTCACAACCTGAGTTTTTTTTTTTTTTTTTTCTCACATTGGAGAGAAGGATGAGGCAAGATGGCTCCCTCTAGTGGAGGATGATTGTAAATGGTTTTTAAAGGAAAAAAAAAAAAAAGTTTTCATCAACCTTATGGAAGCACTCGGGGGAATGGAATGTGTGACAAGATGTTGGCGTAGATTATGCATCTGTCAGTTTAATGGAACTGTCTTAAGCATGTCTCCCTCGCCATTAAAACTGCTCTAGGACATAGTGGCATAGTGTTCTCATCTCTTTTACAGTTTCCCCCAAAACAAATCTCCAAAATGCCATCCCATAAATACATTCTCCACTTATGAGGCATGTGTCCACCCTGGTGCATTGTGGGTACTCGCTTTGTGAATGAGTGTTGGGAAATGTTTGCTTGCATAGCAGAGCACAGCTGGCCTGAGGTGACCCCTCTGTGGTATTTTTTGTTTGTTTTTTTTTTTTATTTTTATTACAGTATGTTTGGGAAAGACTCCTTCCTGGCTTCAAACACAAGAACTTCCGTAGCCGAGAGGGAGTGTGTCTTTGCCTCACCTCTACGCTGAGCACGTGAGTACTTCTGTGTGTGGACCGCGTACAGCTGTGACAGTGTGGTAGCAATAAACACAAAGACAGAGGAATTAAATCCCTGATTGGAAGATGAAAGGGTTTTGTCTGAATGTGAGACTACACCAAATCCATTTGACCCCTCAATCCATTAACCCAAAGCTGGCGACCATTCCCTGGATCGCATAAAATATACACTGAGGTCTTGTATAAAATGAATGAAAAAACATACAGATGCATAATGTTTAATAATGATTAGAAGTTTAAATAGTGTGACCGTGAGACTCATACATTTGATAGTAAATGCACTCAGTTGTGGATGACATTGTGAAGCCCCACCCTTCCTCAGTGAAAACCCTTCTGTTTCTGAACGGAACGTCCAATCGGATTCCTCCCCTGAAACAGGGGGCATCCGTCGTGCTGTTACGCAAACCTGTCTGTGTTACGCAGCTCCATCTGGGCACTCCATGAATATAATCCTCTTACCTGCCCGAGTTGCCCTCCAGGAAGGTCGGCGCGAGCGGCGACCTGCCCTTTCTCTGAAGGAGCATGCAGCCCTGTTACTCACGGCCTCACACCGTGCTGTTCTCGGTGTCTCCTCCTCAGGTACGGCCCCCAGCCGTTAACCCTCAGCAAGATCGTCCCATTCCTCTGCACCCTGACAGGTGATTCCAACGCCCAGGTGAGTCCGCCTGCCGGGGCCTTTTCTAATTTGCGTGTTGTTGTTCGTTTTGGTTTTCAGTGTCCATATCTCACGGTTTTTCTTTGTATTAACTGGGATTACTTCGGACAGTGGAAGAAGACGGCCGTCTGGAATCGATCAACGTTCGTTTTAAGCTTGAACTAAAACTCTGAACAAAATGTGTTAGTGATGTTGATCACAGAGACGGTTTGAGTTAAGCAATCGCCTGCATGAACTTGTGGAACTGTGTTTGCGGGGAAATAAAAACAAACATAAATTTGCATTTCATTTCAAGCCAGAGGGAAGGATAGAAACTGATTTAAACCAGGTCTGTTTCAGCCCACCCCATTCTTGCCTTGTCCTGCACAGACACACCAGCTTGCCATATGCTGCACACCGCCAGTCCTACCACTCAATACTAGCATCCATGCTACCTACATTAAATTTATTTTGTTTCTACAATACACTACTTTACACTTCCATTACATTTGGGTACTTTAATTTCTTTCATACCGTGCACTGTTACAAGAATTAGTGTGCTTTTTTGATTGAATGCGTATACAGAGACATGAAAGAAGTAAATAGACACCTAACAGTGTTTGATAAACTGAGGGTGTCTATTTACTTCTTGCATGTCTCCGTATATGCAAATAAGCCAACTTAACTAACGTTTGTGAGTCACACAACAAGACACCAATTATCTTTTTATCAAGAGCTTTTACATTCTATTATCAGTGAATAATTTTAAGATATTAATTTTAAACCAGTGTTTAAACTTGTTTTTTTCCACTTATGTCTGTCTTATGCTGTTTTGACTAGGTACCCCTTGTTTTCAAAACGTTTCATACACTGTGCGTTATGCCGTGATGTGTCTTCACAGTAAATGTGAAACTCGAAATGTAAACTTGAAACTTGACAGCGGTGCGGTGTTAATTCAGCTTCCCTTACTCATGCTTTAGCCCTGTCATTAGCTGATTAACAGATGAATAAAGGCGGATGAGTGAGAGCTGCAGGGGCTCAACACTATAGCATTACCTGCCAGTCATACCTACCAGCGCCATCCACACAGTGTGCCCACCTAGCCCATTACTGTCCACCCCAGAACTTTAACAAGCCAATCACTGCCATCTTCACCCCGAACTGGTCATTGATAGTTACTTATTACCGCCATTAATGCCTGGTCAGTCTCCCACAGCCATGCACTGCGTCCAGCCAGTCACCCTTCAAGCCCTGTGCAGGATCTAGCCAATCGCTTTCACCCCTGCATGGGGTCTAGCCAATCACTTCCAGCCCTGCACCATATCCAGCCAATCACTCTCAGCCTTGCTGAAAATGCACTGTTCCTATGCAGATGGTGGGAAAAGTTTCGTCTGTGTGGTGTGGCAGCTCGGTGTAGTCCTAACTACAGGTCTCTGTGATGCTATAATTGGGGGGTTGCTCTCATTGCCATTCAAGGGTGTTGATTACATGGGTGTGACAAGGCAGTGAGATCATTCACAGTGTGTGTGTGTGTCTGAACTGACATCACAATGGAATAATTTGAAAGAAGGTGCTCCCTGAATGCAGCTGTATGTCTAATCACCAATCAGGGATCAGATTCCTCATGCCTGGGACATTGTCCCGCCCCCTTCTAGGCCATTAACCAGGAACACCACTCCTTTGAAAAAGAAGTGCTGTGTTCAGACTTCATACTGCTTGAGAGATGCTCAGACATGTGATTGGGTGATGTCTATGAATGGGAAAGCTGTCAGAGGTCTGTCAGCTTTTTAGTATCATTGGTCCCTCAGAGGATAACGTATAATATGTTCTTAGACACCATTGACTCTTCAGTGGTAAACATGAATGGGGTTGAGTGTCACTGGTTGCTAAGTTTCTAACTCCGTGAGAAAGAGGTTGGTGTATTGCTGAACCTGATTTTCATGGACGTCTGTCCAGGGGACCACATGCCAGTAAATGCATGCTGGGTAATCTGAGCCAGGCTGTGGGCCCTTCACCCCACTTAATCTAAAGCTGCACCCTTTTTTGTTCACAGAGGGGATTTACTGCTGTTAACAGCATATTTTTCTTCCTCTATCCACTTACAGGTTCGAGAAACTGCCATAACGACCCTGGTGGATGTGTACCGGTATGTAGGGGAGAGGGTGAGAGCCGACCTGAGTAAACGGGACCTGCCAAGTGCGCGGTAAGTCACCGGCCGCCGTTCACCAAAGCCACTGGCCAATCCCCAAACCTCACTGTAGCCCGCCAGAAATCCCACAATCATATCACTCCTTATTTAAACATTACCAAAATATTCATTCATCTAAAACCAAACCATTTCATTCATCATTTTACCTGTTTGGCTGTATTATAAACAGAGTGAACACTACGTCTCCTATAAACACAAGGTGACTGCTATTTTCCTTCAGCCAAAGATGAGGTTAAGTTGTAATTTCATTCATTACAATAAACAGAGCGGTCGATTCCTGCTTAAATGATTTGAGAATAAGCTGTAACGGCCAGTCCGACCTATTCACAATGCACCGTTTTCTCCTTCCTGACTTGTTTTTGTTTTGCGAGAGGAAAATCTCATGTCATGCAGTTGGAGTCGAAAGATATCTGCAGTCCCTGATTGGATTACGTCCTGAAAAGGGCCTGCTTGCGTCTCGAAAGGAGCCGCGGGTTTGTGGAGACTGGTTTTTGCTGTACGGTTTCGTTCGCGGAAACC
The DNA here is from genome assembly GCA_022829145.1 of Albula goreensis. Lineage (NCBI taxonomy): Eukaryota > Metazoa > Chordata > Actinopteri > Albuliformes > Albulidae > Albula > Albula goreensis. Next base: position 7,617,958 of record CM040750.1, on the reverse strand, counting down.
TCTGACTCTCTCCACCGCATTTATCTGTACCATTAAGAATATAGCCATGTTAGCGGAGCTTCTCATGCAGAAGCAGGAGCTCCGCTTGTCAGCATGTGATATCTCGAGCACTTCCTTGAAAACGTGGCGCATTATCAAACCTGCATCCGTTACAGGATTAAGTTAGGCCCCCGAATGTGGTAATGGTTTGCAAATTGAAGTGTAATCCAGTTAACGGCGCTGAGTGTTCGCGCGAGGCAGTGGGTGTGCATTGTATGATTTATAGGCCTGTGGAGTCGTCAAAGCCCAAGAATGGAGGTCTGTCAGGCGCAGTAGCGCTGTGGTTCTGGTGTTGAGTCGTGGAGCAGAGGTTCTGGAACGTTCTGCTCCACACTGCATCTCCTCCACTTAAAGGGCAGCGGTTTGAAAAACGGATCTGTTTTTTAATGTGTTAGTGTGGCTTACTTCCTAAAAATTGGGTTGCCCTTTGCTGACATATTGTCCTGCCATCTAGTAACAGAGTGTGTGTATTTTATAAAGGTATACGCACAGGCGTGCACACACTCACATGCACGCTCAGAGTGTAACCACATGCATGTACACACACGTGTGCACACACATGCAGTGTGTTGTGCATGCACATACATACATATATATACACATACATGCAAGCTGTACACATACAGATATACACACATATACACACAAACACGGTGTACACATACCATGTGCCCCCATTTATGTATACAAATACACGCACAGTGTACACATGTACATGTACCCACATACATACACACCCTCACAATAAAATACACATGTATACACACACACACACACACACACACACACACAGTAACACACAGCCAGAGCAGCGGTCAAGTTGACAGTTTTGCTGCCTCAGAATGCACAGCAGGCCAAAGTCAGCTGACTAAATGAGAGAGAGAGGAGAAACCAGAGAGAGAGAGGGAGAGAGACAGAGGGAGAGAGAGGAGGAAGATTGGGGGAGGGGCGTTTCTTCTCCACAGAAACAGCCGACTGCCCTCTGGCTCCCCTCTTCCCTCAATGAGATTTGCTGCAGCTGGCGCGCGTTCTCGTTATGTGTGTCTGTGTGCGTGTGTGCACACGGGTTCCCGTGCGTTCATAACCTGTGTGCGCATGTGGATGCATTTGTGTCTGCGAGCGTGCCATGAATTCATGCATGCGAGCATGTGTGTGCGCCGTGTGTTTGTGCGCGACGTTATGTAAATGGCAATAAAGCAATGCGCTGTCATGCACAGCCAAGCTGCACACCGTAGACATTGACATCACATATGCACAGACGCGCACACACACGCAGACAGACACACGAGCAGACTGAGCGCAAGATGCGCGTCCAGCACAGACGTTAACCCTTGCCGCGCGGTAGACAGCGTGACTGGGGAGGAAAGGACACAGCGCACGCCCGCATGCCATTTCTCCACCGCCCCGTGTGGGGAAAACCGCCACCGGAGCTCCTAAATCCATGGCAACTAGCGGAGGGGAGAGAAGGCAGCTCGCGGTGATTGATTGTTGCAGGTGCTTCTGAGGGATCGCGAGGACGGAAATATTTTAGCTTGCCTTTAGACAAGGATTGAGAAAGGTGTGTGAATTTGTTTCCCTTTCCCGTTTTTAGGGGACATGCCTTTTAAATTTGGGAGGGGAGTGAGTGTGGCTTAAAATGGGGCGTGCTTATTTTATATACGTTTCATTCTCACAGAGCTGAGCGCTGTTACCGCTATTTTTTTCCGGAGAGAACTTCCCAGATTAGCTATAGTAGCACGTTGGGGAGGTGTGAAGGGACGGCATTGTGCTGCGCTAATGACTTTGGGCATGCTTCATCGGCGCTTTGGACGGTGGCATCGCGGCTCCACATTCTAAGTGAATGCGACATCGCTGTCAAACCGCTTGATATCGCAGCGAGGGAGGAAATTGAAACATCAACCCATCCAATCTCCACCACCGCTGTATGGGGAAAGTATCTTTGGCAATATTTTTTGGCTCTTTTTTTAATTGATCTGTGTTTTTTATAGATACAGGTAAGAGAACATAACCCATATTCAATTTTGCAATATATTTTGCTTTGCCTGTATTGTAGCATGAATGCAATAGTACATGAATGCAATGCATGGTACATGGATGAATTAAGCAAAAACTAAAGAAAAAATATATTTTTCTCTGCAACTTCTTGTTAAGCCTTCTTGCTCATGGAGCTACAATGTCCTGCAGTGTGTTTCTTTCCCATGTGTCCACATCTGCAGAAAACACACATTGCAGTCTGGGAAAATGTGGCACAGGTAGAAGGAAATGGATTACTGTCCACCTGGCATAAAAATAAATTACGCTTCTGATGTCATCTTTGCGATGTAAATAGATTAAAGAGCAAATATATCTGGAAATCAAACCATTTTTTTCCATGGCGCCAGTATGTATTTATTGTTGAAGACATCGTTGATAAACCTTAGAATTTTTCCACTTATATCAAGAGGAACATTTCATCACCCTCCCTTCAGCCGGAAAAGATGTGAGATAAATTTTCTGGAATTTGGAGATCCTTATCCTGTACTCTCATATGAATGTGAATGCCTGTTCTGGATATCTAATATATCATCACAATGAAAATATATGTATGAATTTTACACAAAGATGGACGATGGTATTCTTTTTCCACACCACCTAATTTTCTCTGACTACAGTGTATGGTTTTTGGCATAGTTGTGGGGAGGACAAAAATTATGAGGGGAGTTTGTTATTTCAGTATGCTGAGGAATTTGTGGAGAAAAGTGTCTTACAATTCTTGAAAAAATGTTCATTCTTACACAATTGCATCCATAGCATTTATATTACAGTAAGGGCAACATTTTGCAAAACTGAAGATGGGTGAAATTTTCCTTTGACGTGTCCAGGCAAGGGTACACACTTGCTGCGATTGACTGTTTTTTGCTCAGACTGTTCAAACTTGCTGCTGAAACAGTCAAATGTGGACTATCATTCAAATCCGTGCTTCTTTTGGGGGGAAAAAGTATGGTGAAACCCTTAATCATGTTCCTATATCATGGGATGATGAGAAAAAGTGGCAAAAGTGAGATTTTTGGGTAAATGTTGTGGGTAAAGAGCTTGACATTGGAGCAGCAATTTGTGCTGTGTCCAGTCAGACACATCAATGCTCTTGACATAATTGTGTAACAGTTGAACAGCTCCCTGGTGCTTTCTTTAGGATGTTGTGTGTGTATGTAACAGTGTATCTCATAGTGTCATCTGTTTGAATGTAAGACTGTACTTTTAGGTACTGTTTGACTGTATGAAACTCTTCACAGTGTTTGTCTGAATGTAGCACTGTCCTTCAAGGTGCTGTTTGTGAGAACGTAACTCTGTACTTCTTGGTGTTGTTCGTCCAAAAGTCCTCCGCGATTATGAGTTTTAAGCCTGTTTTTTTTCCCTCCGTTCTCAGGCTGCAGACGATATACAGCAAGTTTGATGAAGTGCTGAACTCCGGGAACATGGCCTTAAGCTTCAATCAAGGTAAGCTTCACGGCGAACGGGCTCCGCCGCCCTGCCGCTTCCTCGGGGGTTGCCGTGGTTCTGTGGTATTCCTGCGGAGGGGAGGGGAGGGGAGGTGTGGACGTGATTCTCCCACTGGGTGGAGCATAGATTCGGTTTTCCTGTTGCGCAGTGACTGTGGATGTCGGTCTCCATGCAGAGAGTCACGCTGTCCCCCCCTGCCTTTTACCTCGGGATATCGTGCCTGCAATATGCTTTAAAATGATGAGGGGGCCGACATGACCAGTTAATGGCTGCTTTTAAATGCAGATTGCCATTTAACAGAATTTTTGGAGATGAAAAGCAGAGAGAGTATGTACTATAGTTAAGCATTTGGAAATGCATAGCAATATTTTCAGTGAAACTCCTGTAATTGACCCACATGTTGGTTATATGGAGTTTTTTTATTGAGGCTTTGTCGGTTGTGGGAATGGGGGGGTGGATGTTTACTGTTTTCATTGCCCATTGCTGCCACACCTCCTAGCAACAGACCCCAGTGATGTCACCCCTCCTAACAACAGGCTCCAGTTATATCACCTCTCTTAGCCACAGCCCCCAATGATGTCACCCCTTGCAGCCACAGGCCTAGTGATGTCACTTCCCCCAGTTACAAGTCCCAGTTCTGTCTTCAGGGCATGATTTTATTTAGCAAATCGAAATATATCGTAAAGGAGTCCGAGAATATTCTGCCAAAATGTCAGAAGCTGAGTGGCTCTACAGCAGACCCAGGTCTGTCCCAGCAGACTGCCACGGTTTTGAATGTGAGGATAATAATCCCACACAGCAGTCTCCCCCTGTTCTACACATGAGGGTTACATGGGAGCCGTACCACCTGGCACACCTCCTATTGGCAGGGGAGGGGCTGTTTACATGTGGCATAGTGTTGGCTGATGGGATATTTCTAGGGAAAACCTGGATCAGTTACTAATGTCCGAGTGCCATTTTGCTTTTGCATTTTGCATGTTGGGCATTTAGTGGGTTCTTCTATCCAGAGTGACTCACAAGCCTTTGTTGAAATTTTTATACACTATGAATTTACATGGCTAGACATATTAACTCAAGCAATTCAGGTACCATGCTCAAGGGTACAACAGAAGTTCTGTATCTGAGAATTGACCATGCAACCTCTTGGCCCAGCTTCCTAACGATTATATCACACTGCCAGCTCTAATAAGCAGATCCTAAACCAATAACAAAGTCAGATGGCCAGTGCTGCTGGGAAGAGTCACTTCACACAGCCCAGGGGGTGGAGATTTCCAGTAGTTACCAACAATCGGCATCCAATTGAATTGGACAGAAGGGGAAAATCAGCCCCCCCCTAACTAGGCACCAGGATTTCCCAGCGGAAATGGGCCCTCGGACCATGAGCCAACGGGCAGATCCATGACCTACATACAGGGTATGGAGATGGCGTACAGCCCACCACTAATGCTCTCACTGCTGAAGCGGACTTGCACAAGCGAAGCACTGACGCTAAGCCAATCTGAAAATGAGAAGGGGGAACCGAAGTGGAATAATTAGACAATTAGTCAAACCCCTCCCACCCCGGGCCAAAACAGAAACCTGCGTCTGAACTCGAGGAAGGAACCACAGCGCTCCTTTGTCTTTGTCTCCTCGGGAGCAGTGTTCTCACACAGATTGTGTCGTCGGGTGTTATTAGCATGACGGCTAACATTTCATTTGTCAAAAGGAGAACGGATATAACTGAAATGAAGCTTGCTGTAGGCGTATGTCTTACAGTTTGCATTGTAGCTGTATCTTGGTCCGTCTTATGGTCGCGCCGAGTTTTTGTTTAGAGCTGAACAGCCTTCCATTAAATGCACATTTTCAGAGTGTTGTACACCTGGCAGATATGTGGAAACCTTAAAACGTTACATAGCAAATGACAGTGAATCTTCCACAGTGGTGGTTCTAGAACATTCTTGCTGGGGACAGTGGGGAGGGGGGCATTTTTTATTTAGCATTGCTGTTATATGGAAGGGCAAAGGGTGGGGGAGGGGCACGCTTAACTTTAAGGGGCTGTCTCTTGCCCCCTCAGAACCACCCCAGATCTTCCCAAGTTTCAAGAAGAGTCTGTTTCCATAAAAAAGTGGCGAAAATGATAATTTGGTTGTTTTTTTTTGAACACAGATGCAGAACTTTTCCAATATATGAATCTCTGCACAGATTTGAAATCATTTTCGTAAGAAGTGAAAAGGGTGAAGCCATTCAAATAAATTGTATGGTTTTTATTGAGGCCTTACATGCAGCATCCGCCCATACGCATGAATGGGTGAATTTATCATTTGCAACCATTTAGCCAAATGGAGTTCTACTGCTGAATGGACTTTCTATCTACTGTTTAAGGTTACTGTCTTGCATTCTGTTTCTATGGTTACATGCAATCACTTAGAAGATGTGCTCGGTCATTGAGCTACAGACTCAAGCTTTAGCTTTTCAGGATAACGCACTGCTCTTTGCTAGGTATGTGTTGCCTGACTTTACTCAGAATTGACTATTCATCTAGTAATAGTTTCACCAAGAGTCGCCCATCACAATATGTGACTGAATGTATGCTGTAGATAACACATGTGAAAGAGTGTTTTAACAAAACTACTGCTTCAGGGGGTCCTCATGAGGCAGGGGAAATAAACACACACAGTTGTGGCGCAGCTGTGGGTCCCAGGCTGTGACGTAAAACTCCTCCTTACAATGGCCAGAGGTCCAAGTTGGTGAGGCAACAGTTGGCGAGGTACCATATCACATCAGTGTGCGTCGAAAAGCCTTGTCAGGTTTAGAGTTAAGAGCGACCATGCTCTTTTGAACTTCCTGTCTTTTTTGACTTTTGCCGGCTCAGTCTTATCTCTCACTGGAAACGTAGCTTTTGGAGATTTACTTCTACATCTTCCTTTTTCGCAGTGTTTATTTTTGAGGTGCTCAGGTTCAGTTGTAGATATAGCTATAGTTGTAGGATATACGCATGTTACCTCTTCATACCCTACTGCCAATGAGAGGTGTTCCGTGCTGGTGTGTTAGGGTGGCAATCAGTGTAAAATGTATGTGTTCAGTTAAGATATGATATTTGATATGATGGTTATGATATTTGATTGTGTGCAGGGACACCTATTGGATTGGACATAAAATGATGCTATCTCTAGCGCAATTGTTGGAATTCTTTGAGATAAAAACTGTACTTACTTGTATGAACTTTTCCTTACATACTTTTTATTGGATAAAGTTCTAGCCAATCAGATGTCAGAATGCAAAACAGCTCACTTAAGATCACTAACCTTCAACCATCATTTTTTTGAGAAATGAAAATGTTAAAATACAGCTCAGTCCTGCACACAGACAGTTGAAGGTGAAAAATAAACAAAAAAAAACTCAATCTCTAATGGTATACAGAGTGTGTCCTCATGTATGACATGCATTCAGTGCTGCGTATTTATGCCCGTCTGCAGTGTGTAACACATATGTTCGGTGCTTTTGAATTTTGCTTGGGGGCTGTCTATGGCGTGTGCTAGTTTCTGGTGATTATGCATGTGCTCAGGGTATTACATATGTGTTCAGTGCATGTGTAGTTTACTCATTTTAAGTGTTGAGGGAGTGTACATGAAGTGTTGCAGTGCAGGTGTCCTGTATATATATATATGACACCACATGTCACATTATTATGCAATTATGCAGTTATTTGCGTCGTTATACATATATGTGCAGTTAGGTAGCTTATGCATGTGTGTATTTGTGCATGCAGTGATGATAGATGTTATGTATGCATATATATATATATGTGCTGTTTGGTTTTGTAGTTTATATATGTAGCGTATATGAATGTATATGTGTATGCGTGTTTGTGTGCCTTGGTGGTGTATTAGATGTGTATTCAGTTCGAGTGTGGAGAGGCTGTATATGTGTATGCACAGTACTTCAGCTTCTCTCCCCTCATGTCTTTGATTGGGCTTCTCCCCTCCGAATTCTGTCCTGGTCAAAGGCCCAGTCTTCTGACCAGTAAACAAAGGGCTCTTTTCCTTCGCGTGTCTGACTCTGCCTGTTGCCGATGACAAACTGGCTAGGAGTCATACCACTTCTCAAGGTATCAAGTGCTTTGATACAGATACAGACTATGAAAATACCAGTCGATGACTGGAAGTATCAAACTATAACTGGTAGTATCTTACTCCTGACATGAGAACACTCATGGAATACACTTCATAAATTTTGCAGGACCCAAGTGGGTGTGTGAGTGTGTGTGAGAGTGTGTAGGTGTGTGCGTGTGTACTTGTGTGAGGTGAGGTGTTTGTTCCAAGCCGCAATTTATGCCGCACGTGTGCCTGCGCCTGTGTGTTTGTGTTTGTGTGTGTGTGCGTGTATGGGAGTTTGTCCCAAGCCACAATTTATGCCATGGGGTGCCTTCCGCTCTCTGTGGGGCTTTTATTTTGAAGCAGCTGTCGCTGATTGCTGGGCAAGAGAGAGAGAGAGAGAGAGAGAGAGAGAGGGAGAGAGAGAGGGAGAGCTGCCTCAGTCACTGAGAACGGTGCCTGCCTTGGCACAGTTCTGTAGAGAGAAAGAGAGAGAGAGAGAGAGAGAGAGAGAGCAACAAGGAGAGAACGAGGGGGAAAGACGCACATTTGTTTTCTCGACCAGCCTGTCGATCCTGCCTCTCAGTGACTTTCCAGAGCAATGGCTGTGGGGAGCGACGAAGAGGGTGAGTGGTCTTTGTAGATATCCGAAAAGACGGGGAATGGTTTTTTTTTTTTTTTTTAGGCTATCTATGTAGAGGAGGTGAGTGGATTTTCTTGATCTCCGTACAGCAGGTTAAATGGTTTTAGTGGATCTCTGTTGAGGAGGTGATTGGATTTTCTTGGTCTCCGTATAGCAGGTTGAGTGGTTTTTGTGGATATCTGTGGGGTTGGGAGGGGGTCATCTTTGTGGACAAGGTTTGTGTTCTTTTGTGGATCTCTGTTGAGAGAGTGAATGTTTTATGGATCTCTTTAGTGGTTTTTGTGGATCCCTGCATAAGAGATGAGTGGTTTTTGTGGATCTCTGTAGAAAGGGGGAGTGGTTTTTGTGAATTTCTATTGAGAATGTGAGTAGTTTTGTTCATCTGTGTTGAGGAGGTGAATGGATATGTGGATCTCTGTAGAGGAGGTGAGTGCTTTTTGTGGATATCTATATAGGGCAGGAGTGTTTTATGTGGATACCTGTAAAGGAGGCAGGTGTTTTTTGTGGATCTGCGATCTGTGTGTAGGGGCTATAGTGGTTTTTGCAGATCTCTTTAAAGGAGGATAGTGCTTTTTAGTCTGTCTCTCTGTAGGGGGTTCATTGGTTTTTGTGGACATCTTTAATGGGGACAAGTGGCTGGCCGCAGTTCTTGCACCGTGTCATTGCGCATGCTAAAAACAACAACCGAGTCATTGTGTGAGTGTGTGCGTGTGTTTGTGTGTGCCTGCGCATCAAAGAGTTCTTGCGTGTGATCGTACATGACAGTTTGTCCGTGCGTGTACAAGTGTTCATGTTTCACTTTCACACAGAGTAGGCAGATATCAGCAGTCAATGGGACATTGTCGTCGTTTTTGGGGAACTGCTGCGGACCGAGCAACATCTGTCACCCCACTCCGAGCGCCTCAGGAAAGGGAACTGCGAGCAACTGCGTTCACGGCTCTTAATTCGGCATTCTGAGAATGCCTCGGCAGACTTGGGAAACAGAGGGAAACGGACTGGACAACGTGTTCTGAGTGCTTGACCATACTCAGTGTGAAGTAACTCAAGAGTAACTGATTTGAATATCTAAATATCAAGTTAAAATTAAGGTCACCATGAAGCCACACATGCTATTCCACAAAGGGCATGGGCCGTTGGATGGTAACAATGTTCAACTGAGATTCCTCCTCTGCTATAGTTTGGGAAAGCGCTTCGCAGGTTGTGTCTTGTCTTTCCGGGACAGCGGTTAGCAGTGTTTGGTGAACAGACCTGCCCCTTTAGTAGCATGTCCCGGGATGTGCAGGCCTCACAGCGGACCCGTCCCTTCAGTAGCATGCGCTGGGACGTTCCGGCCTCACAGCAGACGGATAAGCAGAGTCCTGATTACAGCGTACAGGGTTTTCACTCTCCGAGGCTTGTTTGCACGGGGGGGGGGGGGGGGATTTGGGTTAAGAGCAGCAAAGCTCTCTGCGCCGTCTCTTTGGAAACCACCTCCAGGTTAGACTTGGGGTATTGGTGAAATGACTGTAAGAGGTTCACTTGCGTTTTGATAATGGGGTTTCTGCCTCGCTGGCTCAACAGAAATGGCTGTAACTGTACAGGAGAGGAGGAGAAAGGGAATTTTTTTACAGGACATTTCCGTAGAAGGATTTTGGGGAGAGTAAGAATGTTTTAGAGGACAGTTCAGATAAAAGAAGGAGAGGGAATGTACAGTAGGACATTTCAGTAAGAGGATTTTGGCATAGTAGGAATGTTCAGCTGGACACAGCTTCATAAAGGTGTTTAGCTGGACATGTCAGGTGAAGGGTTTTAGGACATTTTAGTAGGAAGACTCGGAATGGGACTAGGAAGTGACGGAATGCTTAGTAGGAAAACTCATTGGAAAGACATTTCAGTATAACGATTTTGGGAGAGTAGAAACGGTTTGTACGAGAATTGGAAAACTTTGGAAGGTACAGAATGTTTTGTAGAACACCTCCTCAGAAAGACTTTGGGGAAAGAAGAGTGTTCAGCAAGAAAGTTGATTAGAAAGACTTCAGTAGAGACGATGTTTACAAGGTCCAGTTCATTAGAAAGGCGCTGGGGGGTGAGGGGGAGTGAATGTTTAGACAGTAATGGAGTCGGTGGTGTTTTTCCATGGCACGGTAGAAGCTGGCCGGAGTTTCTGCGGAGCAGTGTTGTCCTTGCCAGCCAGTCCCTCTCCTTTGAGCGAAGTCTCTATGTGCCCTCGGCAATCGCTCCCCCAGCTCTTGACCCTGGGAGGGGGAGGGGGAGGGTGAGGGGAAGAGGGGGGGGCGTGGTGCGCCCATGATGGAGGGCTCGCTGCTTCCTGCACATTCACTGATCATTAGCATTGACATGAAGCGCTGGTCACCACAGCACCAAGATAATTCCGTTCAGTCTTGCATAACAGTCAGAGGTACCATTGCTTCGTATTGGACATCTTTTTTCAGGCACTTTGGGCTTATATTTAAGACAGCTGAGGTGTAGACACATCGTGTCCTGGACAAGAATCAAAAGCATTGTCTGGAAAGCAGGGGGTGGAGAGGATCTTCACAGGGATGCCACGACACGGTGCAATAATTTGATATTCTTGTATCTTTGATTCTACCCCCTCCTCCCCATGCACGGACTGATGTAACTCCCTGCAATTCTTTTCTATCATTCTTTTCCTTCATCCTTTTTAAATTAGTTTTGGACTGAGAAAAACAAGAAGATACTGGTCGTTGTGAATGACGGAATGGTGCTGTGTTTGAATGGTGAGCTGCCACTGAATTATAGAACACTGGCAGAGTTCAGAGGTCAGGTTAGAAAATCACATGACGCTGGCATTCGGTAGCCCAGGGGCGGCCGGGGTCTGATACTCCGGGAGGAACATTCTGTCCCAGGGGACTAACATTTAGAAAGGTTTGCGCTGCCTGGTTGAATTTGTGTGTCAGTCGGTGTAGTGCTGTGACACGGAAGCGCGCACAGTGCAATGAGACCCGTGGCGTGACACAACCTCGCCTCTGAGAAAACACTCCAGAGTCAACGCGCTTCCCTGCCCCGACGAGTGCTCGTGACTTTCTCAGTCACTTGGTTTTTAGCAGATGTAGCACACAACTGCTTATTGTGGGGCATCTCACACATTTAAATGGCACAGCCTACTTGAAAATACTCACAAAACAGAACATGCAATCCAAATTAGTTGCACTTTCTAATAGCTAAACTGAGCAGAAATGCAAACAACCTGGCCTACCTGGGCATTATTAATAGTAAAACACAGCAAATATGCAAATTATGGCACAGTCTACATCACACACAGCACAGAACATTTGCAAAGAAGGCGGCAGTCATCGGCATTCTCACACCACAGCATATGTTTACTGCAGAGCCAGCACTGTGAGCCAAAACACTGGTTCTTTAGTACGTCTGAGTTCTGCGTCCCGTGGGTACTGCAGTGGACCACTATACCAGGCCTCATCTTCACAGCTATCAGACCGAGCACAGACAGACCTGGGATCTGACAAAACCTTGCCTTGCCAAAACTTGCCTCCGGAGTTTACACATCCACGACTTCCCATCCCATGGAGCATGTCCCATTTGCAAATGACACAGCCTACCTGCACATACTTGACCTTGACAAACAAGCTGTCACTGTTGCAATAAGTAGCTGATTATCATGGAGCATGTCTCATTTGCAAATGACACAAACTAACTGGCCTACCTGCACATACTCAGCACAGCACAGTACAGCACATTGACAAACAAGCTGGCCTACCTGCACATACCCACAGCACATACACAAACAAACTGGCCTTCCTGCACATACCCACAGCACAAACAATGTTCAAAAGCTGGCCTACATGCACTTTCTATTGGCTAAGCACATCACTTATGCAGACAAGCTGCCTACATGCACTTTCTATTGGCTAACAACAGCAAGTATGCAAATGACACTGCCTACCTGCTCATTCTCACAGTGTAGAACACGTTCAAACAGGTAGGCAATCATACAATCCTGCGCATCCTCACAGCTCAACGCATAAGCAAACAGGCCAGCCAGAACGCACATTCTAACAGCGAAGCACACGTGCAAACAAGCAGTCCGACGTCCACGTTCTCACACCACAGCACATAAGCAGTCGCGCTGGCCTACATGGACATTCTCACAGCACAGCACATATTTACTGCAGAGCCAGCACTGTGAACAAACGCTGGTTCTGTAGTACTTCTCAGTTGTAGTTCCCCTGGGTACTGCAGTGGAGTATATACCACACCAGTCCTCTTCTTTGCAGCCATCTCAGATCGAGCACTTTGAAGATTTGTGCCTCATTATTTCAACATGCATCACATATTTGTTTGCTCTCCCAGAATTAATTGTGTGGCTCAGCTGCCTGCAACACCATTTTGTCTACAGTAAACAGACCAAGCTGTATTGAAATGCTGCTGTTTGATGTGGTCGTCAACTTTGTTTATGGGTACACGTGTGTCAGACTTGTCAAAGATATGGTAACCTTTTCTTGTTTCTGCATAATTTACTCATTTTTAGCATTTGGTTGTTTTTTTTGTTTTTTCTTTTTTATGATCACTAACTGTAACAACCTTCTTGTGCAAATTTATCTTTGTGTTTTAATGATCATTTTAATTATAATTTAAAATTAAAAATGTATCTATTTTATGTGTGCTTTTATACTGACCCCATACTTGTATGAACTACCAGTGCAAATGTGAAGCATTTACAATGAAAAGTCAGATACCACTGTCATTAGCATGACGTAGCATTCACGAGTCCCAAAACTGGTACAAAAGCAGCCATCTGTATGAACAGTTTTAGAAAAAAACTAGAGAAAACATTGTCAATCACTGACTGTCATTGCTCTCAGTATTTTATATCCCAGTGGACCATGCTCAGAAAGGTAGTTTCAAGTTGTCCCTGTCAAGTGTTGAAGTTGAGAGCTCCTTCTCCTGCTCACGAACTTTGTGAGTGACAGCAGGCATTGAAGGCACGGAACCTCACCATGTTCACCATTTTGTACCAAAACATACTGCGAAAGAGCAGCAAGACAAGAGCTACATCTTTATTAACGAAGTTGTCAGTGTTCTTTTTTAATGTTGGCTTCAAGTAGACTGTTCAGTTGAAGCAGTTACAATGTTGAATTGTATTGCTACAGTCACACTTGTTATTCACATAATGTTCCATAGCTTTTCACATGAGATTTTGAGACATGAGACATTTTTAATTAAAAAAAATGAATGGCACTTCACTTTTTTGGCCTTTTTTCCTCAGTTTTTGTGTCATTTTATCCAATTTGCAGTGACTGCTCCATGATATCCATCAATATTTACCTGGACAGAATCAGAGCTATAACTATGATACACCTCAAGAAATGAGGACTGTGGGAAAACTTCAGAAAAAAATGAGAGCACTGCTTTAGCTAATTAGCTAATGTTAGCTCAAGGGCATGTAAGCAAGCTGCAGATTAATTTATAACTAGCTAATTGGCGCACGCCACAAATGTAACGTTCACCCTTATTTATTTTTTGTAGTATTTTATTCACAACAACACAGACACACAATTTCATGCACACACCAGGCCGTTCTCTTTCCTGGTTAATGCTGGCTCCTGTGTGTTTGTGGGGCGGTCTAAACACTGACCCAGGAGCATGCGCTGTTCTGCTGGAGCAGGCTGGGGTAGCCTACAGTCTGGCTTTATTCACTGGTGGATACTGACCTCAATAGAGCGTATTCTGCTCGGCTGGATCACTTTTCTGGCTCTCAGCTTTAGTTCGGGATTCTAGGGCTGTAAGCTTTTTGGGATTGCAGCGCAAGGGGATTTAAAAAAACATGCCCCGTTCTGACACTGTCCCAGCCACCCTCCATCCTCAATCCCTCTCTCTACTCTCGCTATCTCCTCCTGTGTTCCTTTATTGAGATCTGTTCACAGCTTCTGGTGCATATAAACACACACACACACACACACACACACACCCATGCAATAAAGTGTGCGCGCACTCCTGCGGTCCCTGCTGACAGATCAGCCGTCCCCCTGGTAGAGTCTGTGCACAGCATGGCAATGAGCTGATGCCGTTTCTTTGCAGCAGTTTCCACAGGCCCTTCGTTCCCCTTTGGGGCCGCATGTACGTCATGGGTTATGTTTAAGTAATAAGTAATAAGCAGAGCCCTTCATGATACAGCCGGTGGTATTTCAGCCCAGCGTCATTCTGTCCCGTATGCAGCACCTGACCCCAGCTTCAGACTGCACCCCGAAAGAGCTAAACCTACTCTCATACAGCACCATACAGCATTAACCTCCTGCCTCAGACATCGGCCTGCAGCACCAGAGCATAATTTCATACATCACCAAAGTCCAGCTTCTTACTGTCCCATATGCAGCACTTGACCCCAGCTTCAGACATGTGATCCAAAATACTTTTAAACAGCACCATATAGCACCAAAAGCCAGCTTCATACAGCCCCCTGGTGGAACTGGAGCACAGCTTCACACACTCTGTAGCACCAGAGCCCAGCTTCCTCACAGCATCGTTCAGCTCTTAAGTCCGGCCAACACCCTCAGTGCCCGATCTCAGCTTCGTACACCTTGCAGCCCAGATTCTTATATGTATTACCTTCACAACGGTGCCTGCTTAAAAATGCATGGCATATTGTAGTGCATGGCTGGCTGTCAGTCACAAGTTTCATAATGTGCAGAGCTAGCGTCAGCAAGTATTTTGTGATGAGGCAAGCCATTCATCTTTGATTTTTTTTTTTATTGTGTTATTCACCTGGTAAAATTTCTCAGATTTCAGACATCTGCTCTGTGCGACAGTCAATATCATCACTGTACATCTCTGGAAAGCAGGCCTTGGTTGTAAATGAGGAGATATGAATTCTTAATTTTGTCGTCTATTGTGGCGGTCGACGATGCTTTAGAACTTGAGGAGAGCCATCTTTAGGCTTTGCCTTTGAAAATTCCACCTCCTATTCAAATACACAGTTGAAGATTTCTGTGTCAGTTTGCTTTTTGAGAGACGGAGAGCACATTGATGTTTTTTTATAACTCACAGAGAAACCGTTGGTTGCTGATAATAGCTACATTCACTTCTTTGAAAGGTCCCATCACAAAACCGAACCATTTTAGCATGAAAAGAAATTAAAATGACAGCATCTTTCTGCAAAAACAACTTTTTGCCCTTTGGTCACTAGATGATTTATCTGAAAAGTCTGTCAAATCATACACAAAATTATCATGGTTGAGCTATATCAATTTCACACTTGGAATCTGAGATGTCCAACAAGGTTTCCGTGCCTTTTTTCCTTGTGAAATTATCTCTTGAAAAACAGATTTCTAATCTCAGTAAGACTTATCTGTTTAAATAAAGGTCGAATGAGTTCAAAAGTCTTTTTGAACATCATGGCTGTCACTCAACAAGAGTCTGCCCATTTTTAGTCTCGCCAAAATGCCAAGCTCAAAAAGCTTACTGTAGGGTCTCTGTGACACAGGCTTGACATCCAAAGGAATAATAAGACTTATTTGTTGTAGCATTGGCCACAGCAGCCAGACCAGCGAAGCACCAACCTCCTCGTTGGATTATTCAATACGTCATAACGCATGTCTGCATTCATAAACCCTGACATTCCTCACAGCTTTCTGAAGCATCGTCCACATATCGCTCACAGATGCTCATCTGCTCGTGTCAAGAAATAGCGCCATCTCATCAGTAATGGCTGAAAACTTGTGTTTCTGTCGCGTCAAGCACAATTACATTTAATATATCATAGGCCAGAGATATGAGGGTTTAGTTCTTGTTCTGTGCACCATGGGATACTGGCATAGCCATTTATAATTTTTGGCTTCTCTGGAGCCAGTAATTTTGTTCGTCAAGGTAAGTAGATTTGATTTTGGAATCAATTGTCATGGCAACAATAGGAAGGCATTTCAAACGTGGCTGAAAGAAACTCTTCAGTTTTCAGAATTGTTCTGATTTCAGTTCCTGAATTTGGCAGTGCTTCTGCCATAATTCTGATTCAGCATTTTTGAGGTCTCCCCTCTTTGGCAAATACTTACCATGGCCAGGAATAAGTCAAGACATCTGTCTCTTTACAAACAATGATTCTGATTCAGCATTTTGCCAGTTAATTGTCTTGATTGTCTCCAGCTTTGGCAAAAATTAATAATTAAACATTCTGGTAATTATGATCCAAAGTTAATGGCAAATGTTCTTTGAATCCGAGCTAACATTTCGTTGGTGCTTTTTTCCAGCTGTCCAGTTCATCTAAACATCTGTTTCCTTGTTTTACAAATTCAATCACATTTTGGGAGAAATGATAAATGTGTAACCCTTAAGCCAAACTCTCGGTTTTGTCTTTTTCAGAGTTTTCATGGCTAATGTTTGATGTTCCAGTCAGTGCAGGAGGGTCTCGAATTTCCAGCATCTGAGATTGATGAATGAGATCTGCAGTGCATAGCAGATTTGTCCATTTCCCAGCGAGATAGTTATCAGACATATATTCTGTGAAGAAGGACGAAACAAAAAAAAAAACCCTGGAACTGAGTGTGATTCATTCTTAAACTTGTGCAAATGGTAGTTTGGTGGCTAGCAAGGTGATAGTTGTGATTGTGCATGATGGAATTCCATTCAGACAGCCAGACTTCTACAGGGTCGTGTTGACAGACAGATAGGTATGACTGGGCACTTTACACAGTCGTCACTCTGCTCTGTGCACTTCCTTATTATCTTTTTATCGTTGATGTCACTGAATATGGAGGGCAATATTTTGCAGTGAGTGCCCCCCCAATCATTCAACATAGTTGTTATCGCCAAAGAAATTATGTATATTTTGTCTACGAGGAGTTTGAAAGTCTTTGTAAAAGCAACCATACGGCAAATTATTTCTGTTAGAATTGATGTGAGTATTGTGGCAAATCCTACACAAAATGACAGATTTGCCCCTAAGCCCAGACAAGTAATGTAGGGAAGGCATGTTTAGTTATTCGACATTGTTTCTACCTGACATTGCCTTGAACTTTTCCAATTCCTTGTTCTCCATACGTTTTGCTGCTTTTCTGTACATAACAATGGTTTTTTGCTCTCCAAATCTGAAAATATTTGACTAGTCCTTGTTTGAGTCAGGACTTCGAATTAGCTGCCTTCGTTTCAGAACGGTGTCTCCGAAGAAATCGTTGTAGAATGATGACAATGACACCATAACATTATTATCTTCATATAATTGCCTTAATCAGAATCTTGTTCGCTGATGTGACCAGCTGAATGTACTGCTCCGTCACTACCAGATGAAGCTCATTGTGGAGATTGAGGATGAACATGATGGCGGCATAGAGATTGGTGAATGCACACTTTTGCAACCGCCAAATAACAAATGCCATTTGGGTGGTTTTATGAGTACCAGGACTTTGAGTTCCAGGAGGTTCTACATTGACAAGGCAACAGGTAATCAGCTTCATCATGAAAAATCAAGGGTAAATCGGGTTTACCTCCTCAGGGTCATCACTATGTTGCAACCTCTCATGACCATTCAGGCACCTACAGTTTTGTGAACTGAACATCATGACTCCGTGTTTCTCGGACAGCAATAGGCAACATTATGGCTGTATATGAGATAATATGTATTTGAGTGAGTTCTGGTATGACAGAGTCGATGTGCGAGTTGTGTTGGTGTAGCATCTGGTGCTGTCGTATGAACATGGGTGAGTGGGCGTTGGGGGAGCACTCATTTTCAGTCCCATTACTGTTGAGAAAATGAGGTTGATTAGATTTGAGGTTGATCTGATTCAGGAGTGGGGGAGTCTTTGGCATGGTCCACTTGATTTTTTTGGTCTGATTGTTGACCTCACAGCTTATATTTTATAATGATGATATTGAGAGTGCAAATAAACATCTGGGTGAATCAAGGTGAACAGGAACACAACCCAAAGTTTGAGGAACCACGTAACATGAAAAAGTGCTTTGGTTCAGTCAACATGCCCATCCACTGCAGAATGACCTGCAAAAGGAAAAAGTTTGTAACATTTACTTTATGGTTTTTATCTCTTAAACCAACACTAACAGTTAATTCACAGTCTACTGACCCCAAGGCAAAGATTCTTAGAACATCACTTCCTGTTGCCCAGGTCCTTGTCTGTGCGTGATTTCAGACTACAAATTAAATCAGTTCTATAAGCTAACCTGTTGGAGTTGTCCAACAGGTTGCTCATTCATACTCCATGGAAACTGACAGGGTTTGACTGTACTTTTGTAAATGGGGTCACTTGAAATCAGAAAATTGCAGCGTATAAGTTCTCGAGAGTGGGTCATGATGTAAGTGATTATTCGGCTTCATCATAACAGCCCGATGTTCCTACTCATCTTTCCACTTGGCACATATTTCATGCTTTACACAGGCATATTCATTGTAAAGTGATAAGTAAGCATCAAACCAATAAACAAATAGGATTTCCTCAAGTGATTAAAGCTGTTTTATAAACAGTGATTAGGCCTACATATAAAATACCCTGAATCACTTATTTTAGCAGAATGTAATATGTTGGGCAATAATGTGTGTTATATATTTGTAACGTTATATAATTTGTATGTAATTATAGTATTATTTTGTGATTAATATATAATTTATTTTGTGATTCCTCTGTCATGACTGGATTATGTGATGTGAAAAAAATGCAGCAGCTGCAGAGAAATGCAGTTGATTTAATATTAATTTCAGGCTGCAGAATCAGTCTGAAGAACAAGTAGGGCCACAGTGATGAAGCACTGGGCAGGAAACTGCAGATTAGTAAGAAGAACGGGATGTGAAATGGTTTTCAATAAGGGCCTGTCGTGCTGGGCCCTGGCAGCGCTTTATCTGAATGCTGCGTTTCCGTGATCAGGTCGTACTCGTGTTTTAGTGAGGATTCAGACCTCTGGGTCGTCCTGGTTATTATTCTGTGAAAATCTGAAATCTCTCAAAAAGGGCTTAACCTTGGCTGTTGTGTAAGAGTGTCAGCGTGTCCAACCGATCTGTGACTCGGCCTTTCTGCTTTGTGTTTGTGTGCGTGTGAGCGAGCGACTGGGTTACAAGTGCCTCCTGAAAGTCAGTACATTTTGGAGGCAAGGCCATCTTCATAGACTAGAGGCTCTCAAGTGATGGGAATGTCGAAGAAAAGAGCAGAGCAGCTACTGAAATTTGTCGTCATGAGCTGCTTTTATATGGAGAAAGTACACCTTTTCCCATCATTGGATGAAAGCTGAATATAAGCTGCTTACTGCGACATTAACACGTACGGTATGCAAAAGTTTTAACATTGTGCAGTCTAAGCAGTTTATGTCCTTTTGCTTGTGCTCGTGAAGTGTGGACATAAATAAAGAATTAAGATTTGCATGCTCATTTACGTGTCCGACTGTATCATATGACTCATCTGGCCATATGGAGCTGCTTATTTTACACATTGTCGAATGGTTATTGAAGAGCGCAGAGGCTGAGATAACCATTGAGGCTTTCGGCGCGGTGTGCTCGTCCTTGCCTGACATCAGCCATTGATGAAAATGTTGCGCACCGATTAGCGGCAAGTACCTTAGGTGGCTCTCTCTCAGCCTTGCTTGATCAGGTTTAAATACTCAGTATTCCCTCTCAATATAGGGAAATAAATTGGCATTGTGACATGGTGAAAGCAAGGTTTGAAAGCTCAGAGACCCCTGCCTGCATACGATATTGCGATGTCATGATACCAGTGTGCAGTGCTTCTCCTGCCATAGGCGTGATTGAAAAACTGATGTTTGATTACCTCCTAGCTGCAAGAGATCAGTTTTTTCTGATCTCCACAGTAGCCTTAGAATAGCTCTAGAACAATCCCCTCACAATATGATTCATAATCTCGGATCAGCAGGGAGATTGGCTCTAATTACTGTATGTTGAAAGTAAAGTCATGTTCGCATTTTACATGTATGACCTTCAAGATTTGCAGGTAGGGTGCAAATGCGATAACCGTTTGAGGCGTGAATGGCAATGTTGCGGCAGACGTGGACTGCCATGCTCCACGCGGCGGATCTGAGCAGATGTGTGGGGAAGCCTTTTCTTCCGATGTGTGAAATTGCTGTGAGTTTGTTGGTGCGACACTGATTTGTAAGACGAATGTAATGTCGTGAGGTAGAGCTCAATTCTTTGCCAGTGGGGTCATGTGACATTTAGATTGCTTTGTTAATGTACATATATCAGACATGGAGAAAATGCATACAATACATTGATTATTTCTGCATAAATTGAATTTATCCATTTATTCAGTCTTGCATGATGAGATTTAATGAACATTTTGCAGTATTTTTGTGTATGGGAAACGTGTTTTTTTAGCAGTATCAGATACTGTAATTGCAAGTTTATATAATTCTCATGGGTAATGTATCTTATTGTATATAATTCTGATATGGCGGCTGTATCCGTCAGACATTGCTTTTCGTGAATATTAATGTGATGTTGTACTGAATATATAAGTGAAGGTTTATCAGGAAGCTCCAGGTTCTTTGCTGCTGGTTGCACTCGCTGTATTTTAAGATGAAAGCTCATGGCTCCTCGTCGCCGTGTTGTTTCCAGTCTGTGCTGTCTGATCAGGTTTCCTGCCGCAGCTCTAACCTTCGTCCTGTGGAGAATTTGGATGGTACGTGCTCCTCATAGGGGGTCCCTGAAATGAATATCTAACACCCCCCCCCCACACACACACCTTCCTCTGCAGAGTCTTGCTGCATCCTGACTTACGAAATTGACCAGTGAGGTTCAACCTGGTCTAAATCCTCGATTCTGACCTTTCAGGTTTAACCTAGAATGAATCATTCATTCAGACCACTGACATGACCTCTGTTTGAATCCTCTATTCAGACCAGTGAAGTTTAACCCTGTGTGAATCCCCTGTTTTGACCAGTGAGGTTTAATCCACTGAGTTTCCTCTGCTCTGATCATTTAGTTTAACCCCATGTGAATATTCTGTTCCTGCCAGTGACGTTTAACTCTGTGAATTCTGTAGTCTAACCATTGATTCTGATTGGTTCAACCCAGTGCTGAATCCTTAATTCAGACCAATGAGGTCTAACTGGCTTCTGGCACCTCCTTCCCTCACACAGCAAGCTGCAACAAGAGACACACACTCATACACAAACACACACACATGCTCATGAGAAGGGAGGTCAGGCTGAGGTCAGTGTATTGTAGGTCGTATTTACATCTGCAGCATGTTGCTGGTGCTATCATTTCAGTCTCATAGCTGCAGTGCTTCTGGGATACACACTGCAACTAGACCATTGTTATGGGCACAAATACAGCACCATCCTCTGCAGTGGGCATGGAAATAGCAAACATGTTATTACGAACCTTGCCTTATTTACAAACCTTGCTTTTGCAGACTAAACGAAGATCGGCCCCGGTCAGCAAAAGGCTATAGTTTACAGTTTATGTAAGGCTGTTTCAGCCACTGTTTTATTGTTTGAATTACATCTGCTAATCTTACTTGAGTATATTACAGGCTGTTTACTTTCAGTTTAAATCTATATTGGTTAAATATTTACATTTCCCAAGGAAAACATGCTCACAGTTTGTTTCTTACATTGACTCATGTTTATTTTAGGTATGATAACTAAAAAAATGAAATGGTTAAAATATTATTACATGTAATCATTACTTATGCTCTGGATCAAACATAAATATTCCATATATTCTAAAATATTAATTCTCTGCTTCATGAGCACTGAGTGAGTACTGACGGAGCGCTAGTGTCACTAGTACAAAGTTAATGATGTGCTGCTGGGTTAATGCTAGACTGCGGAAATTCAGGAGAAGTGCATGAGGATGATGGGGTTTGCTGAGAGCTTCGATACATAATCAGAACGTAACTCTCAATGCTACATTAATGTTGGAGCGGTCTCGTTGTGCCAGACTGCGAGACAGCCAGACCTCTTAGCCATTCCTCTCCCAGCCCCACACAACTCTCTCGGCCATGGGAAAGAGTCACTGATGGATCAAACTAGGTCATCCGTACTCACATGCGTACTTACACACACATGCGCCCACACACACAAAAACAGTGTTCCCGCCCTTGTCTCTGTTTTTCTCTGTCATTTCATCTCTTCCCCTTGTTGCAGTTGGAATTGTGCCATTGAGTTACTGTGTCAAAATTAGCTGAAGTGAATTGAGCAAAACCATTTACTATAATGTGGTGATTTTCTGTATCTGTTTTCTGATGTCTCATTAGCACCACATATTGCCCTGTGGGTAATTGGCCATCTTACGAAGCAGCTGTTTTTTTCCTGTTTGCATCTTAGAAGACAACAAACAGCCCACGCCTTATCACCTTTGTGTTAAAGCACCCTGCACTATGAATGATTCTCATGCTGTTTTGTTTCTGGAGTAGAATCTTTAGTTTAAATATTTTAACTTGCTGCCCTCTTACCATCAAATTAAAAAGACAGGAGCTTCTTTAAATGTCATTCAGTGCTGAATGTTTTTGTGGGGGTGAAGGCCTGTGGTTTTGGAGGGGGGTCGGGCCTCTGGCCCAGCCACAGACATGGCTGCAGATCCCTGCTGACGGGGCCTTTTTGTGTCCCAGCAAACCTGCTGCTGCCACCCTGTGGACCAATGTGGTAATGCGGCTTTGGAGGATCACAAAGAGGCACTTTGTGAGAGGCACAGGTTTTTCAGTCAATATCAAACTCTAGAAATTATTTTGTGCTACATGCTGATTGTTTTTAAAATGCGCAACAGTTGTTAAGATTTTGGTCCTTTGATGAATATTTGCAACTGTAATATGGTTAAGGTAATGCTGATATCTACCATGTTGATATAGTACATTGAAAATTAAATTAGACTAAAGGAAATGGAGATGTTCTAGAAGAACTGTTTACATTTTTCTGATGTCGGAAAGGCAGCCATTGCACTTGTATTTGACTTTGCCTGTCTCTGACTTTGTGCAGGATGTGTGTGTGTGTGTGTGTGTGTGTCTGTTTCTCCAGGTGTGCAGCACACAGCATAATTGTTCTGAGTTTTTAGTGTGTAGGTGTATCTGAGTAAGTGCATTCTGTTTGAAAACATTCTTTGAGAAACATATTAACACCATACACTAAAAGCTGCCATTGATGCCGTGCCACCTATACTTAAAAGTATCAATCATTGTTGTGATGTTTCATACAGTATAGTAAATGACATTTAGTGATTTCCGGACCTGTGTGTTGTATGTGAGTGTATGTGTGTGTCAACACAGTGTTCAGTCTGCCGAAACTGTGTCAGTTACAGTCTGTTGTACATTTAATAGTCCTGTCTGATAATAATATCATCTCTAACAGTATGTGATCAGAGTATGGTTCAACCTGAGCAGCATTGGTAGTTGTTTCTGTTTGATTAACATTAATTCAGTTTGTATCTGATTCTGACATCATGTTTTTGTGTGATCGTATGATATATAATGCTGTTTCCTGTCTGTATATCTGTTTAGTCAATCAAAGTGGATCTCTGTGCACATTTTTAAATGTATACAATATCTGTAATGACAGCAGAAATTCTGTGTTTTCCATCAAAGTACCAAAAAGATTAATTAGTTAAACAGTGGGTAGATGCAGAAAACGTAGCTTCCTGTGGGAATCTTATAGCCTCCTCATTCAGCAACAGACTTTAAAGATGTAGAGCAACAATTGATTGTATTGACGGCATCTGGAATATATGTGGTCTTGGCATTATCACGGTCGATCAAGATCTTCATGCACGGTTCCTGTCCTGCCAGTAAGAGAGTAAACGGGCGATTATGCCATGTCTTTCGTCATCCATTAGCGGTTCTTATCTTGGCTAAATATTGTATGAAGAAGTGATGAATAAACAAAGGGCTGGAATTCTGGGGCAATTCTGACACATCAGTGTTTGGCCTACTTATCAGATGAGGAGAGGGTGAAAAAGTTAGGCATTGTGCAAGCTTTTTTCAGAATAGGGTTGTGCAATGACTTGATTTGCGGGGTCTTTAAAGAATTCTCCCCAGAATTGCTGATGGATGGTCCCATTGTTCAATGATCAGGAAGGGAAACAACTGTTTGATCTTCAAGAGAATTCTAATTATGCTCTTGAAAGATGTCATAAGAAGAATGTAATTCATCTTTCAGCAAATTGCCTATTTTCATCTTAAAGCGGATGAATCATTTGATGTCGGCGTTCGTGTTCTATAAAGCGGTTTATGTGAAACCAGCTTGACAGCGGCTGCAGTATCTCAGTCGATGATTAGTCGACAGTCAGTGCCCACTGTCATTGTTCATTGACCCTGCCCTGTCCCCAGCACTTTCTACAATGGCTGTCTTAAAAGTATGTGTAGTCATAAAAAAAAATGTTAAATACATTTTCACTGAATTGGGTCAATTTGTAGAATAGTGTGAGCATGGGTGTTATTCTTGAAATATGTCTGCCTTTATAGAAATATACTTGAAGGGGGGACAAAACTAATTGAGGTGCCAGAAAGTTTGCTAAATATTTGCACAGTTTTTTTGCAGGAAGCACTGGAAAGTAGTTGTTGCAACTGCTGTTTACTTCATACTTTGTGCAAAGCTAATTTGTGTAACTGAACATATGGGCTGCACAACAAGAGCTTCAGCTAGCACACTGAGTAGAAGACCAGATAGCATTAATGAGCATCTCAGTTTGGGCAATAATCAGGTGTTGGAATAATAACAGAAAGCTCTGTGAGTTTTCTGAGCTTCATAGATCAGGCACACTTCCATTCACATTAGCAGAGTACAGATATAGCTGTTAAACAAAGAAAAATAATAAATAGATAAAAAGCTGCAAGGGAAGCAGATATGAGTGAAGTCCAGCCATGTCATTCCTGGCTATGACTGAAGGTCTGAATTTGCAAGTCAACAACTGGCTAAGCCTCACCAGGGGATGGTAAGGGCTAAGCCTGTTAGGTTCTTTCATCTCATTCTTTGCCAGCACTCCTGGTCGGCCAGGTATCTATCGATGCACAACCTGTGTGTATGCTGACTTCATCATCCTCAGATGAAGGCATTGTGCAATTAGTGGTGCATCTGTGGGGTGGAAACCAGTGAGGGGAGGAGTCACATATCTGTGTCTGCAGGAGCAGGGTGCTGCATTAGTCAGTTTGGCTGTGTTTGGGCAGAAAAAGGGGAAAACATTTTTTTTTTAGAAAGTCTTTGACATATATTAGAGCTGATCGCCTACTGACATAATGTTGTATGGCCATCCAGTGCCTCTTAAAGGGCATGGGATATGAAATTTTCTAATGGTGGGGTAACAAAGCAAAGGTTCTTTATAGCGTTCACATTTGTAGGTAACATCGCTGGCCGTTGTGTTTTTATGTTTTTTTTTTTTCCAAGTTACAGGATTTTAACGCAGACGTATTATTCTCGAGAAACAAAGGATTAGTTTCGCCTCAGGTGCAAGAATTCGGCGTGAACGCGAGACACCTAGATTGATGTGTATTCCTCCGAGCCGTCTCGTGCCTAAACAAACGCGGGAAAGGCTGTTCTCTATATGTTGTCATGGAAACAGAGCCATTTGTCCTATGGTGGGCTATATGACCTCGTTCTCTTGCGGGTTTCTATGCAGCAAAAAACAAAGCCTCATGGGACTGCCCTTCCTTTGCTACTTCCTGAATTTCCTGATAAATTTTCAGATCTTGTTTAAAAAAACAGCTTGTAGCAGTTTTTTTTATGTCATTAGTGTGCCAGACGGAATAAAAGGTTCTAAGTGTACATGCCTGGTAAATAGTAATTCAGTTTCGTTGTCACAAATACAGGAACAGAATGTTCCTTTTCTCCTCAGTACAGTAACACTTTTGCTCTCAATGCAACAATGAATCTAGCAATGCAACCCTAAGGCGCATGCTTGCTACCCAAATCAGTGTTTCACTGATTGTAACAGTATGAAACTAGTGCTTACAGTGCAACACTGATGCTAGGTTTTAAAGGTTATGGTGCACACCTAGTGGACATTAGTGACCCATTTACTTCCACAAGTCCTTTATAGTTGGAGAAGATAGTTTACAAAGATAGGCCGCAATATATTCAGAAGAATTGTGTCTCGTCATTGTCCGGATTCTGATGTTAGTATGTGTATTCCATTGGTGTATGTCAGACATTCGCTCCCAGTGGTTTCCAGAACATCAAATTGCTTTAATGACAGCAACATAGAGGCTTTCCATTGGCCTGTTTGCAGTAAATTTGTATATCCCACAGCTCTAATGACAGCAGGGAAATTTAGGCAGCAAGCCAGTAAAAATTCCTCTATGAAACTGCTGTCCATCAGACCTGATCGTATGTTGACCTTGTGATCCTCCAATGGCCAGGCAATTATGTAATTGGTGTCCCAATCTACAGTGTGAAAACAAGCCATGTCTGGTCGCCATGTGACCATCAGCTGTCAAATGTCACGGTTTCCTCCTCCCAAAGAGGCCAGCCATTCAGTGGGACTGATTGAACCCACTATTCAGTTCAGGCAGGGGAAGGGATACTTGCAAAAACAAAAATTGGTGAAATATATATTAGGGATGGGCACTTGTTAGGGCAAATTTTAGTGGATATTTACACTTTAAGTATTGGCAATTAACCGTGTTTAACTATGGCATAAGTGCTATCATAATTGATAATAGTAATGACATACTTTTTTAATGATGTACCTTTTAAATTTCTATAAATTTCACAGTTGGCTTTCTTGTAAGCTTCAAATACAAACACAACAGTAATAACAATAATAATTACAATAGTTATTAAATAGACAACTTAAAATATTAAAATATGTTCATGCTTTAGTTTAACCGACATGTCTACAACTGGTCATTTTGCCTCCATTGCTGAATTTTGGTAATAACTTGCTCAGATATCAACTTCCATGCTTGTCATTCAAATTAATATGCTATTGCCTATCTATATAAATATACACACATAAATATTAATGTTGAATGAGGAATAATGGTATGGAAAAAATGGGTAATGATTTTTGTGTACAGTTTAAACTGCACCCATTTCTAATGTATACATATAGAAAATTTCATCTGTATAGCTTAGTAGGTGTCCACATGTGTCTGTCATGTGTACATGTGTCTGGATACTTGTGTTTGTGTGAATTTGCTCATGTGTATTTGTGCGTTTGTGTTTCATTGTAGGTCGGTAACAATTCATTTATTTATTGATTTTTTTCATTACTCTACCCCTGTGCCATGTCTTTGTCAGTGTGGAAAAAACCATAACCTTGATACAAATTTAACAGCTCTCAGGTTATTGATCGGAATGTCATGGATTATTTTGTCTGGAACAGATAAACATATGGTTTGTTTTTTTCTTTCCATATGAGAAATATAAGCTTATCTATGGTGGATCGGTTACGAAAACATTATTTAGTTGGTATTTTTGTTTTGTAGGAATAGTAGCATTTTATATTGTATCTGCCCATTTGTGATTTTGTTTCAAGTTAACAGAGTCATATCCACATCAAACAGTGTATAGACATTTATTTGATTATGGTCAGTTGACCTATATTGATATTGAGTGTATATTTTATTGTTACCCAATGATGTCATAATAGAGGAATACTGACAGATCTGAAGGTTAAATGATGTACTCCACTGCTACTGCATAGTATGTTTACATGTGTTTATATCACTGCAGGTTTTTCTGTTTCCTGGGTAAATTTGTGCAACTGAAAGTGTTTCTGTGACCTGAATTTCCATGCCAAACATGACAAATCACTGTTTCCCTGTTGATAATAATTTTGCATTTTAAGTGGAGTATAATTACTATCCAGGGAACGTTAATTGTTTAATTATCAGTGAGCGGTTTTGGAAGTAAATAAGTACCAGTCAAATTTTATAGAATGTCAATGCATAAAACTGCTCCAAGGCTTGCATTGTTTACTTTAGTTAATATTGGATTATTAGCATATGAAAGTTTGCTTTTGCCACTATGACACAATAACTAGCACTATGGTGTTCTATCTTGGCCTTGTTTACTGTTATGTGTACTTTTTTGATTAGTATCACATTTGGCTGGTTTGTTTGGGGGGGGTTTATATCTGGCTTTTGTTTACGTTTTGCAGTTTAATTCGAAAATTATTTAATTGAAAAATGATACCTTGGTTGAAGAATTCTAGTGGATGGCTGGGTGATAATTAGTGCTTATAATATAATACTTTGACAAACATTTATTTCATAATTAATGCTACAGAATATATTTATGATATGTAGCTGGTCTGACATCTCACACTAAAATTGTGTTATATTTTGGCCTTTATCATTTGTAAACAGTATTTTTGTCATCAAAAGAGTATGAATAGGGCTAATAAAAAGATAATGATTCACAAAAAGCTTATGTGACCCATGCTGTAATTATGTTAATGATGTCTGGCGTATAAATATTTGATCTCTAATTGGCCATCGTACTGTTACTGTGAGTGCTTCTGGTAGCCAGTATTTTAGCATCATTGTGCTTTTGTTTTTCCGCCTTTCTGCTTTTGTGTGTGTGTGCGCGCGCACGAACGCGTGTGTGCACATAAACATGCTTGAGTAGACATGCACGGATGTCAAGGTATGTGTGTGAATTAATGGGCACATGTGTGCCCTTGGATGTGTGTTTGCACAAATTTTGTTTGTCTGCAAACTGCAGTGTGCGCTAGCAAGTCTGCATGTGTGTGTGCGTATGTGTGTATGTGTGTGTGTGTATGTATTTGTATGTGTGTATATGTGTGCATGTGTGTGTGTATTTAAGTGTGCGTGTGTGTGTTTTTGTGTGTATTTGTGTGTGTCTGTGCGTGTGTGTGTATGTGTGTATATGTGTGCGTGTGTGTATTTGTGAGTTTGTATGTGCGTGTGTGTGTGTGTTTTTGTGTGTGTGTATATGTGTGCATGCGTGTGTGTGTTTTTGTGTGTGTGTGTATATGTGTGCATGCGTGTGTGTGTGTTTTTGTGTGTGTGTACATGTGTGCATGCGTGTGTGTGTGTGTTTTTTGTGTGTGTGTATATGTGTGCATGCATGTGTTTTTGTGTGTGTTTTTTTTTTGCTGCTGCTGCCATCACAAGCCCGCCACATCGCCTCGCCCACATGCAGAGTTGAGAGAGAGGCTGCGTACAAAGAGCCGCTGGGCGTGTCTGACGGCCGTGGGCGGAGGCCAGCGCACTGCCTTTGTTTTTATTCCTGTGCCGTCGTGGTGCGATCGAGGGGCAGAGCAGTGCTCCAGAGACGGGGGGGATTTTATCCCCCACTCTGGCAACCCCCCTTCCGCTGCTCCCTGCCAGATTCATTCGGGGTTTCTTTCGTCCGTGGCCGTCAACTCATTAGCATTCAAAAGAGGTAGAGCCCTGCCGGGCCCGCACTGGCTGCAAGGTGATGTCACCCAGCAGCTGATTGGTCACACAACTACAAAGGGGAGGGGCATGTGTGAGAGAAGGGAGAGCGAGAGCGAGAGAGAAAGGAGGGGAAGGAGAGAGAGACAAGAGTGAGGAAGGGGGTGGAGAAAATGCCGGCACAATCCAGGACGAAGGGTGTGTTGGGCAGGGATATTTTGGGGTTCGCTCTGCCTTCCAGCCGCACACCTGGCCATGTAAGCTCGTTTTAGGGGGGACTGGGTTCGCTGACGGGGGGGTTGCCTGGAACCCCCCCACCCTCCCTCAACCTGCCGAAGGCATGCATCGGCTTATCTGCAAGAGGATCTGCGACAGTGAGTGGGGTGGGCCGAGCATTCGTTTGCGTGTGTGTTCGTTGTGTATCTGTATGCGTGTGTCTGTTTGTGTGCACTGGTATACTTGTATGTACATGGTTGTGCATTTGTGTGTAAGGGGTTCATCGTATTTCGAGGACCCGCCGTGGGTTGCCAGGCGGACGGAAGGGAGTTGTCACGGCGACGGGAGCGTGTGCATTCCCGCTGGCTGCGTGATGGACGCTGTGTACGCAGTCATTGTTTCTCTGGCGAGGGGGTTGCTGTGTGCTTGTTTATCCCCGTGATTCTTTTGTACAGTAAGCAGCGCAGGGTTTGGGGTTCAGGCCTGTCGTTCAGCTGGTTGTATCCATCCCGGGTATCGACCAGAGTGAACATGTAACTGCCTGATGCTGTCGTAGAAATGTGCAAGGGAAGGGGCTTTGTGTTTTCCCTGTTCCCCAGTCACATCAGGTATTCATCAGACATGCAATTAATATAGATTTATTTAAATTCACATTAATAGATTAATATAGATTTTTTTCTGCCCACTTGCTCTCACCCACTCACCTGCTGTCTGCCTCTCCTCCCCAGATAAAAGCTTCGACGATGAAGAGTCGGTGGACGGAAACCGGCCCTCTTCCTCGCAGTCCGCTTTTAAGGTCCCCACCGCCAAGAAGCCAGCCAACCCCGGAAACAGCAGCCGCCGGGCCAGCGCCACGGGAGCCAAGATCGGAGGTACCGAGCATTCGACACGCGACCGATTCGTCCACCAATGACCAAATCCAGTTTATTCACAGAGGAACACATTGATACTCACCCACACACATGCATATGTCACAGTCATTCCTGTATGAGTCTCGTCTTCCACAGACTCAGGTGACTTTCTCCTCCCAAAATCGGTCCTAGTCAGTGAGAATGTACAGTAACCCCGTGCGATACCTCTGCCATCCACCCTAACGCCAACAGTTCAAAATATGCCATTGGAAACCATCGCATTTCAACCCCCTCCCTTATTCCATTGTCCTTCTGCCCACAATAATACAGATACATAAGCACACATGAAATTTTCCTTTGCTGTAGCTTAAGGCAGCATTCCACAATATATGCTGTTGTTTTAGTTGAGGACACCAGGAAAAGACAGAATTGGTGTTTCCTTTGAATATTTATGACGGTAAAGGAAGGACAAGACAGCTAATGCAGCAATGACGTTATTTTCGAGAAAGCGACCTTCTGACAGATCGAACGGCACGAACTGTTAATATTTATTTTTCTTCATTTCTCTGCTCTATTCCCCACTCTGTTCCCCTATTGAACTATGTTAAGCCCCACCCACTGCAAAACTTGGCACTCGGAATCGACCACACATGTGACTCATTCAATCCACCCAGCAACTAGTCTTTAGTATTTTCTGAAAATGGGCCACAATTTGCAAAGTGTTTATGAGCATGCGCTTTTCAATGTTAAAATGCAGGCTCCATCCATGCGTTTTGTCAATTTGATGCACCAAGCCATAGTTAGCTATGTTCATTATGTAGTTCTTGGGTAACAGATGTTTTGGTCTTTCTGTACATTGACGTGAGTTGAGTGATCATTTCAAAATGTATTGTAATTTGGTAAAATTTTGACGTTTAAGTACAGTATTATATATCTGAGATTTGCAAATGGCTCCACCATAGCATAACATTTGTTAAACAGAAAAAAAAAATGTTCATCTACTCGTAATGTGCTTGACTAGCTTCTAAATGATGATTTGATTTGATTTGACTGTTTTTGTCAGTTTCAAACATGCTGATTGAGCTACTCACTGTGAGTGCAGTGGTGCTGTTGCATGCTGGGAATTGTAGTAATCTCACTGAACCCATCCTTTTTTTCATTAACAGCAATGGCAGGGGAGGGAATATTTTGTTACAAGTCTTCCCTAAGTATTTTGGTATTTTGTTTAGCGGGACTAAAAATTGATTTGAGAATTTGAATTAATACAAGACTTTTACAGGATGTCAAGTGAGGCTCAAATTATTGTGTGCTAAACCACAATAGATAAACAGAAGAGAGGTTGCTGTAATTACCGTATGGCCTTCTTCAAAAAAAAATGTAGCTTAGTACAGTTGACTAAATGCCTAATCTCTACTTTTGCCACCATATTCAATTGCGTAGATGTTCTGTAAAATTAATTTAATCATTAAATATTTTTTAAATATAGGAGAAACCAGTCAAAATAGAGTCATGGTATGAATCAGTTGGTGAGTTTATTGTCTGTGTTTTTAGAGGCTAATGACCGCCTGTTACTCTCTCTCTATGTCGAACAGCATATTGCCTCCACAGCATATTGCCATTAAAACAAGAGTTGTAATTCAAGGCCACAATGAATTTACACTCACGAACTTGATGGAAAGATGGCAGAAACCACTTTAGACAATTTTCTTTCATTTTTATACATTTTCTGTGACATTGTCTCTTTGCATGTAGTAGGACAATGGCTGGAGTAGTATGAAGGAAAATATTTTCGTATGGGTTCTTTCAGTGTTCAACTGATTGCAAAATTTCTGGAAGCAAAGGATTACTCTTTGTAGCGCAGTGCTATTCATCCCTCATTATAAACGGTTGTAGTATCATTCAGGAAGGCTTTCCTTTCAGACAGGCACTTAACCTCCTAATTCACTGAATCATGTCTGTTGCTTTCATCTCCTTGCATAATAGCGCAGGTGGTTTTAGTTCACCTTGGCCAATCTGCTGTATCTTTGACCAGAGCAGAGTAATTAATAGTTAGTGAATCAGAGCTTTGATAGCAGAAATTTGAGTTTGAGTGCGGTTCTGAATCTGTAAAATCAGTTTTTTTGTCAAATTATCGTAACATTGTAGACATCCTGCAATGCAGCACGATTTTAGACCAGCTGAAGCTAAATCATATGGTATGTGATCCTCGACAACCATAGTTGGGTCTATCATGGTAGTCAAACCTAGAAGAAAGGTTTGGTGTAGCCCTTCAGAAAGATCATTTTTTTCCCAAATGTATAGAACAATTTGTGATGGTATTTCCAAATGCGCATGAAGAATTAAATCATATCCCATCATGCTTTTGGTGGCATGACACTTTTTCCAGGAGCTGAATGGGGATTTTATTACAGATTTTTTTTGTCTGGCCTTGGTGAATTGTATATTGATTGGGAATGTCAATATTTAGAGTATGAAAAATCATCTTTTTATAATGTCAGCTGATGTGGGTGAGAGCAGTAGATGTTCGATCTTTCTAGAATTCTAAGTACGCATAGCTAAAGGATGGTATCAGAACTCCAGCCTTAGAATCGGAAATTACGCTGGCACAGTAATATCCTGAACCTCTGAGATATTACATATCACATTTGATTAAAAAGAACAGTGCCCGGCTTCTTGTGTAAATTTAAACTAATATCTACCCGTTCATTCTGATTCCTTCTGATACCTTCACATAGTGTGGTTTTACCTTGCGAATGATTCAATTTATGTGGTTGCAGTTGTGGTTAGCATCTTTAACAGCTAGGATCATTCGTTTATTTAATTATTTGAATTATTAAATTATTAAATAATTGAAATTCATGTAGTCCTGCTTTTGTTTGCTGCTCCTGAACTGATGTAAAATAAATGTAATCATTAAAACTTGGGCTGCCACGACAAAAAAATGATTAAGACAGTCAGAAGTAATCACAGTTCCATGATTTGTTTTAAAATATGTTTTAATAAAGGTAATTAAACATAAAGACATCCATTATCGCTGTGGGCATTGTAACTATTTGATATAATTGGATAAAGCATTGATTAAGCCATTAGAAGGTTGTGATGATCTTACTCAGCCAATAAGAACCCTCTAGCCAGGGCTGTCTGTCACAATGCTCCCAGATTCACTTCCTATGGACCTCTATAACATCACTGGGGGCAAAACTACATCGGATGATTTCATAGCCCTAGTCGTCTATTCCTCAAGACCACAGTAAAGTCAGAAACAATCTCTGCTGGGTCCACTTGTTAAAAGTGTAGTGAGTAGAGCCGAGAATCAATGTGATATGAATCCCAAAAGTACATTGTGACTGTTGTGTTGTTTGCGATTACCATACACATGTACTTTTGGAATTAATATCACATGTTAAAAACCCAAAAGCAGCACCATTTAGCACGTTAGCATATGCACTCACGTGCTAATTTACATAAATCATTGCAAATGCAATTGCTGAAATACCCATTCCGCATATCCTTGCATCATTTTGACATTGTCACACTGAGAAAATAAGAACCTCTCACTCCCTTCTGCCCAACGAAATAGTATATGCGTGTTTTCAGTGGGGCCTGCTATCACAAGCATCATTCGCTGTAATAAAATATTTCAGGGATTGGCTTGAAAAGCTTGGCTTAAACCTGTGCGTGGGTGAAAATTACTGTCTTGTCTGTTGGATTGACAGGGGAAAGATGACCAATCTTTTCATGACAGACTGCTATTTGCATTTAGAGAATCGCTAGTCCTCTATTGGCCTCGCCAGTCTACCAGATTCATCATGTGCAGGTCCAAATAAGAAGGCGCAATTAACTGCATTCTTTTAAATGAACTTATCATTACGAATATATACGAATCAGATATGATTAGTATGAGTTAACACGTTAATTTTAACAGCCCTAATTAAAGCCTATGATATCGCTGGGTAAGGATTGAACCGTATATTGTGAACGCTTATCGACAGTTTGAAGTAGTGCGCTGCAGAAGGTCGGGAGTATCTGGGTTCTTTAGTTTCCTTCCCTCCTTCCGCTCCGCGGGCAGTGTTCCCCGGGGATGGGATGGACGAGCTTGTTAACCAGACGGGGAATGCTCCAGGAAGTCCACTGAATTCCATCCCAAAGCACATCCATTAGCGCTCCACAGGAAATGCACAGAGACATCGAGCCAATGCGGACTCTGTCAATACTGTACCGCACGGCTGTGTTTACTCACCAGGACTAGGGGGAAGGGTCACATTAACGCGCAACATTAATATACTACCTATGCACATTCTATCATTCATTCATTTTAACACACACGTGTATAAGAAGGAAAAGTATGCGACAATCCAGGCCTCATCATGGAATCATTATCTTGTTGTGTAACTTTTGAAATAATGTCCGACCAGTGATGGCAGAATTTTAGAAATGTATTAAAAAATCCCAGTAAAACCTGCCATATTTATTGAAGCAAGGCATGCCGTAAAACTTCCAAGAATCATTGTGGTGTTCATTTAGTTCCACAACCAAACACACCAGGCACTTTTAGACTGACAATTATTGGAGACCAACATTTATTCCGTTGGGCGCATTAAACTGAGTGAACTGAGAGATTCCAGAGCTCAATACCATACATTCTGAACTCTAACCTGTTTTAAAATGTTATATTTAAAAATTAACAAAATCTCCAATATCCATATGAAGCTGAACAATTGTGATATGAATAGTAAACCGCATTTGAAAGGCACACTTTGAATTTTATTTACAGCAACCGAAACATATTTTGACCCAGCAATTGTGGATATTGGTGCTTATTTGCTAAAAGAGGATTTGCTTCCAGGCAATTATTGCAGACCAATGCAAATTTGAGACCGGCATTAATTGGATGGTGTACATCAGTTTATTTCACATTTGGGCAAAAATGTGTTCTGTACTCGAATAACTGAATCATTTGGTGATTTGTAAATTCCTGCTATCCTGAGATTGCAAATTTCGTCAGGGAATCAATAATTGATGGAAATGCCAGGGTTTGTGGAATTGTTGACTTGACATGTGTCTTCAAGAGTAATGGATGGTTTTCTGCTTTGGACAGACTGTGGATGGACAACATGGGAGCTTTTGTGTGTTGTGTTTTCCAATACGCTCCTCCGCCTCAGGGTTCAGACCTGTGTGTGCTTCAGAGCGGATCTTCAGACTAATATGGTCTGTCTTCTGACAGCTGCTTTTAGAACAGTCAAGACTATGTTCCTGAATACCAAAGCTGAAGGATTCACAAGCTGTCCTGTTTTGAGAGAATCAGCCTGCTGCTCTCAGTTAATTCAGCACAACCACCTCTCCTGTTTCCCCTTGTGTCTTGAAAATCCACACATCCAAACCTCCAATCAGCAGAGTCAATCCTGCTGTGTCCTGACATCAACATCCAAACCTCCAATCAGCAGAGTCATTCCTGCTGTGTCCTGACATCAACAGCCAAATCTCCAATCAGCAGAGTCAATCCTGCTGTGTCCTGAAATCAACTTCCCACACTCTAATCAGGACAGTCAATACTGCTCTGGCACTGAGCTTTTCACAACTGATGGTTCTGCCTGGCACAGTCTCTTTAGTGCTGATAATATACGTGAGCTCCTCAACAATGAAATTTACTGATTCACTCTGATTTATGGTCTCCATTTTTCATTGTCTGGATTTTACTGCACTGACCAGCAGAACAAATGTGCTAGGTGCTATATACAGTGCCCTCCACAAATATTGGCACCCGTAGTAAACATGAGCAAAATGGACAGTAAAAACAATTTTAATTGGAAATCTTATAATGATATAAATGTTTTTCTCTAAAATGTGTGTGCCACAATTTTTGGCATCCAGAGAAGTTCTTATGAGAAAAATCTAACTAAAGTATATTCTCATTCATATTTAATGTTTTAAAGTTTACCTGAGGGATTAGGAACTCTTAAATGGTCAGCCATGACTTCCTGTTTTACTGGTATATAAATGTGAGGGGACACACAGGCCAAATTCCCTTAGTCATCCATCATTATGAGAAAGACCAGAGAAAACAGCAATGATGTGAAACAAAAAGTTGTTGAGCTGCACAAATCAGGACATGGCTATAAGAAAATGAAAACTGAAAAGCTGAAAATGCCCATTTCCACTATCAGGGTAATAATTAAGAAATGTAAAGTAACTGGAGATGTTGAGAATCTAAGGGTTATATTTTTCTGAATATTTTGAATGAAAGAATTTGTCTTACTGCTCTTTTGCTCATTTTATCAGGGGTGCCAATGTTTGTGGAGTGCACTGTAGGTACAAGGTTGATGTGTTGATGTTGAGGTTATTCAGACTGCATATTTCTGCTGAATAACATACTGATGGAGGCTCATGTGGAGCCTGATATGTGGGCTTTTGGCAGAACATGGCGATTTCGCTGCCTGATGCTGAACCGAGCCCAAGAGGAGAGAGAGGGCTGCGGTCTGTGCAGTCTTTGTGAGGTTTCTGTCGGTATACTGGCTCTTACTGTATGTTGCATCACCATCTGCTCATTTTGAAGCTTTGTCCCATGATGTCAGAATGCATTTGCGAATATGGCACAGAGACTGGCATTTCTAGAAGCAAAAATGGGCCCAACTGAAAACCAAAACCAGTCTTTGAAAACTCATCAAATTTTTTCGCAGTATCAAATAATGCAATGCATTGTGTGGCACCAGGTGCTGTTAAGTGCCTCGCACCATATGTTGTGGGGTATTGTGGTCATGTGACGTTCTGGGGGTTTTCCTTTGACCCTGTCTTTGCTCTTTGCCCAGGTCAGTCCAAGGAAGGCGCCGGGGCAATCGACGAGGAGGACTTTATCAAAGCGTTCACAGATGTTCCAACTGTACAGGTACAGTACACCTGCACACGTCATCTAGAATAGCATTGAAATAGAGGAGTAATCAACGTCAGTTACAGAAAAAAGGAAACTTCTGTTTCTCTTTCTCTGTTTCTCAATTTCTGTTTCGGTAGGGAAAAATTAATGCCTATCAGCTAGTTATTAAACTTTCAAAATACTTAGCCTGCTACTGTATTCGCTCTGTGCTAAGGCGAAATTTAAGCAATTTAATTTGTTGAATTTAAAATGGAGAAAATGTATTACACATTTTTTTAAGATTGGACGCCCAAGCTAACCTGAACGCAAAATTAATCTGCAAAGGGTACAAAAACAGCATTGAAAAACTAAAGTGGAGAAGAAAGCACCTTTCTAGGAAGTAGTCCAAGTCAGTGAATCAGGCCAAAGCAATCGCTGAGTCCCTCAGGAGATTTTATCAGCGAGAGAAATATTGCTGTTGTTACCGTTGTTAGCATTGTCGCTAAGGCGCGGTATGGAATTCAGGGAGTGCGTGTGTCAGCGTTCCTCAGTGTGTCAGTACACTTTTGTCTTTTCCTTCCAGCCTCCGATTCCCCTAATTTGTACTTAGAAAAAACATTCTGGGCAGCTTTATTTGAGCTGTGTCATCAGTCACTGCCCTGCTTTTGAAATCACAAATACTGTGCTTAGAAAAACAGATCAATATTCATTAGATGGGTGTGGTTTTGTCTTTTTCATGAAGAGGAAGGATGACTGGCTGGATGGGAGGATGTATTGTTGTAGTCAAGCAAATTGCTAAGCACCAAAAAGTTATGTTTTAAAGTAGATGTGTTTAAATGGGACTTATTTGCATGCAGTGTCAGTAAGTTAGAATAATTGTTTTAATTGTCTGAGCATGAAGAAGACGTTGCTTCAGTAACTAACCAAGCTGTGTTTTAATATGCGTCATTGTTAAGTCACTAGTGAGCTAAATGCATCACGTTACATTAGGAGTACTTGAAGAGGCATCTTTAATGGTTTTGTGCGATTGCGAGAAATCCAAAGAGTTTGCGACCAATATATGAATATTGATGAGATTGATGAGAACTGCAGCATAGCTCTTATGATTGCAGAAGTGATAAATCGTTCTTAAAATTGTTCCAGAAAATCACAAGTTGCAACAAAAAAACTTGGAAGTGAAAGAGATGCTGAGGTTTGAGAAATGTGAAACTGTATAATCAAGTTTTTGAAGTTTTGGCATATTCACTCTTTTCTTCACACAATCCACTGCACCAGAAAACAAAGAAGTAAATGAAGATACCTGTTGGTACTCATTGAATGGAATTAATGAACGAGTGAATGAGTGAATGCGTGGCTGAATGAATCAGCATGGAGCAGTGGTGTAGCCTCTCAGACAGGCTTATTCGGTCTCCATGGTTTTTCCACAGATCTATTCCACTCGAGACCTGGAGGACAACCTGAACAAGATCCGTGAGGTCCTGTCTGACGACAAACACGACTGGGATCAGAGAGCTAATGCGGTAAGTAGCTCAGTGCTTTGAGGGGTGTTAGTGTGTAGCTTAGTCCTGTGACTGGTGGTAGTGAGTAACTCAGTGTTTTGACTCCTGTTAATGAGTAGCTCAGTCCCTGGACTTTTGGTCATATAAAGCTCAGTCCTATGACTAATGTTAGTGAGTAACTCCGTGCTTTGACTCCTGTTAACGAGTAGCTCAGTCCCTGGACTTATGGTCAGGAATAGCTCAATCCTATGACTAATGGTAGTGAGTAACTCAGTGCTTTAACTCCTGTTTGTGAGTAGCTCAGTCCCTTGACTGATGGTGGCGAATATTCCTCTCCAGACCTATGACACAGGATAGCTCAGTCCCTTAACTGATAGAGTAGCTCAGTCCAATGACTTATCACAAAGAGTTGCTTAGTCCAGTGACTGGCAATCATGAGTCAATACCTCCGAGTGCCAGTAACCCCCTTGCAATTGTCTGGGTTACTGCCCCGTCATCACGGTGGGATTTTGAAGTGCTTTTTAATTGCCAATAAATTCATCACTTGGATATAATGTAATGTATAATGTGTTTTAAATAGTCATGACCCCTAATGGAGTTAAGCTATCTCTAGCTGAACTCTTCAGTCTTCAAGAATCCTTCCTCTCCACTGACAGAGTTAACTGTGCATGCTGTTCGAGGGATTCAACATAGTCAGCCAATAATTATTGGTAGTTGCCATGGCAATGACCTTATTCCACAACTTTATCACTGTGAGCAGCTCAATTAAGGATTAATTTAGCTGGTCCGCTTAATTAGATGGCAGAATCTTGCACATTGCTTTCTGAGGCTAGATGCAGCCTGGACTATGCGCACTGCCCTTCCAGTAATACATAGGTAATGCTGACTGTTAGCAATGCTTCCCTCCTCTGATACAACAGGCACACTCCATACACTGTGCTATGCTTCATCTCCCAATATACATTTCAAGATGTATATCGGCAGGAAGATTTACTGTATTGTTAATTTACATCAAAAATCCCGTCCCTGCCCCTCAAAATGTCATCAAGGACCTACACCAAATCTCCTTACACCCTCATCAACTGGGAAGAGTGACAGGAAGTGCTACTTGAAGTAGGATGGTGGAGGGGGTTAATAACTAAAGATGGCCGATTTATATGCCACGCTTCGGCCCTTGATTCGAAGATTTGGTGCCTGCTGGTCTAAAGTAACTTTCCGATGAGTGTTTGCATGACCAATGACTACTGAAGGTTTTTTCCACTTAGAACCCAAATGACTGCCCTGAACCCAAATGACATCTCCAGACATATTTGGCTCAAAAAGTCGGCGCTGTCTCGAACCCTACAGTGCATAAAAGGGAAATGAAATCAAAAATACTTGAAAGCGAGAGCCACAGTAAGAGAAAACGTTTGAACAGAACAGTGGACAAGAGGAAGATGTATGAATCTTTTGATCATTTTGATCTCGCATGCCCAAACAAGATCAAATACCAAGCCTGACATTTCATTAAAATAGATTTACCCAAAGACTCTTTTTATACTACAGTTTTGGTGGAAATAAATGCACAATGAACCATCTTGACGTCACTGTTGCAACTACTGTCAGACGCTTCACTGG
This sequence comes from Albula goreensis, assembly GCA_022829145.1. Taxonomy (NCBI): domain Eukaryota; kingdom Metazoa; phylum Chordata; class Actinopteri; order Albuliformes; family Albulidae; genus Albula; species Albula goreensis. The sequence continues at coordinate 7,577,430 of CM040750.1, read as the reverse complement.
CAAGCTTTCTGACTTCTCAAGATATCAGTAACGTAAAGACAACAAAACAGTTAACAAAACACCAACGCTTAGAAATAGTTAAACACTTTTTGTACAAAAAATAGTTAAATATACCTATCCTGTATATAGCTGAAAGTTACAAAAGGAAATGGGGAAGGTTTATCAAAAACGTTATTGCTTCAGGCTGAATGTAATGTATTTCCTTATAATTTCCTGGCGAAAAGCATATCACATCAAAAGAAAGTACTGAATGATTAGTGTGGTTGACAGAAAGAAACTGAATGTTCAGCAAAATGGTAGTCCTGCGGTTGGGCGCAAACGCGCAGATTGTGTGAGCAGGTTTTATAAATCCCTATGATTAAATGAACAGGAAATCCCATTTCCTGGGTCCACTCATATGACTCACTGTGCTTCTCCATGCATTGCTTTCTGCAATCAATCCTTTTATTAACTATATGACATTGTTTATATACTTTCAGTACAATTCTGAGTGCTGTGATAATTCTGATAAATGAATACACATGTGAGTCAAATGTATTTATTCTTGTAACTTTTATGAAACAGTGTAGCACCTTACTACTTTATTTTAATTCATGCATTAAAATGTCAAAATGACAATACAGGGATAGCACACAACCGTGGCTTTGCCCTGCAAATGGCCCACAGCTATTAAACAAGCATTTGTATGCAGTGGCTTGAATCGCGATCTTATGCTGGTCTTCACTTAGATCTGACAAGGTACCCAACGCATAGTATCAAACATGTCCAGCCATTGTACGAGGCAAGAGGTGTCATTACCAGCTACACTTCTTAAGCTTTCCCATTGGATGTGGGAACAGTACGTGTATTTGCACACAAGTCTCAGTTTAAAATGAGTGCTGTATTATTGACTACTGTCTAAAATGTCCTCCAAGACTGTTTCTATTTATCAGTATGCATCTATATCCATGTACTATGAACCAGTGTCTGTAAGTCATTACGCCCTTGCAGTTTGTATGCTCCTATAGCTCCTAGGGTCATGTGACATTGACTTTTAAGACATTTACTTTAAAATATCTACACCGACCTTTATCATTAATCTGGTTCCAGCAGCACAGTTTGTACAGTAGCAGTAGCATGGTTAGCGCGGCAGCATGAGCTCCTTCATGTCTTCGTTCCTCCTGCAGCTGAAGAAGATCCGGTCGCTGTTGATTGCCGGGGCAGCAGACTATGACTGCTTCTATCAGCACCTGCGTCTGCTGGATGGGGCCTTCAAGCTGTCCGCCAAGGACCTGCGCTCCCAAGTGGTGCGAGAGGCCTGCATCACTGTGGCGTGAGTACCACGGGGGTCAAAGGTCACTCAAAGGATAGTGCATGAACTTCAAGTTTGAGCATAATGGGAATTAAAGGAATAGTAATATGAAATGTAGTCTGTAAAATAACTGAAATGTAACATAGCTTAAATACAATAAATTGCATAGCTGAAATGTAATGCAACTGAAATCTAGTAAGTACCATAGCTGAAATGTAGCATATGGCGTTGCTAAAACCATAGCCGGTATATAGCTTGTACTGTAGCTGAAATGTTGCATGTTGTGTGGCCGAAATTTTGCAATGCACCACATATGAAGCATGTACTGTAACCGAAATGTAGCAAACAACGTAATAGCAATTCAGCATGGCTGATGTTAGCGTGTAGTTGTATGTGGTGGTGCAAAGTAAAGCGTGATTGATTTGCATTGACCCTGCTTCTCACAGTGAATATTATACATCAGCATTCCGGTGGTGTCCGGAAGTCACTGTTCTGTGCTACATGTTGGGCTCAGATGAAGTCGGAGGTGTCTGATCTTCCCCGTGTGTCTGTGTTTCGAGCAGCCATCTGTCCACAGTCCTGGGCAACAAGTTCGATCACGGCGCAGAAGCCATCGTGCCTATCCTGTTCAACCTGATCCCTAACTGTGCCAAGGTCATGGCCACGTCGGGGGTGTCTGCCATCCGCTTCATCATCCGGGTGAGTGCCCAACTCCCACACAATCTTCCAGCGCTCCTAATCTAACACCACATCTCCCTTCCGCTAATCAATTCTACAGTCACAAAATTTCTTGTCAGGTTGTTCTAACAATGCAGCATTGTGATTAAATTTCAGCAGCACTAACAAGTTGGTACATATTAACTAGAGAAAAATGAAACTGTATCCTTGGAAATCGCTTGATGATCGTGACCCATGAGATTTTAATGGCATGAGGCCTGCCTATGATCACATTCCCGGCAGACCATGAAAGCCATACGTCGTCCACGTTGAACAGAAAGCAGTAACAGGTGTGTGTGTGTGTGTGTCTCTACAGCATACCCACGTTCCCAGGCTCATTCCCCTGATCACCAGCAACTGCACTTCAAAATCCGTGGCAGTGAGGAGGTGAGTCATCAACCTCTACTGTCTCCGCACGTAACCCATAGCAACGCAACTTTGTTCTTCTGCACCAATGAACTCCTTATGTTCTGTCCCAGTTAGTCACAATCAGTCACATGTCTGTGCTGGCTGCCAAATGGTTGCTGAACTTGGAGTTGCTGCAGGGACACTTGGTGACAACTGCACAAAATTCAACCTGACAGGCCAAATTGGCATGTGTTTGAGGTAGCCAAAAGGTTTAACTGATTGCATAAACTGCTTATAAATGATAGAAGTATATGTACACCTGATAACATAATACATGATTATATTGCTAGGTGAAACTTTGTGTAACGCTATCAGTTTACATATGATGTTATTAACTGGCTACGTGATCTAGTGATTACATTACATGGCCAGCTGCTAATGTGCTGAGTCAGGGATTGAAATGATGAGAAGATAATGGTTGTTGCGCTTACATGACACAATATGTCATTTGGCAGTATTAGACCGGCCCACTGTAATACACCTTTATACAGAGTTACAGGAGATCAGAATCAGAAGAGCACATAAATGGAGGTTGGGGGTGGGGTTTCCCTAGAGAAGGATATTTTCCTGCAGGTAACACATTGAGCCAATCAGAGTGCTGCTGCCAGTCAGACCAGTCGGTAGTCACACCCACTGTCAACTGTTGAAGTAGCAGTGAGCACCAGGAACGGGATGCGAATTTGTCTCTCGCATCCAAAATGGTAGCAACGGAATGAGGAATGGTATCACTAGTGTGTATATACTTGAAATAATACAAATGTCTTATTCAGGCAACCCAGCCTGCCTGTCAAGTGTCTCTCTGTGGATGTTCTGAGCAATTTATTTGAAAAATAATGATGAGGTGTTTCACTGGGCTTTTTTGATCTTGTTTGACCTTGATTGCCTATGTTTGACCTTGCTTGGTAACCTGGGTGTCATTTTTGATGCACAGACGTTGCTATGACTTTCTGGACCTGTTGCTTCAAGAATGGCAGACCCATTCCTTAGAAAGGTGAGTCAGCAAGACTAAACCATTACTGTTTAAAACATATCCTCACCATGTCAATTAACAGCACATAACATTAATTATAATATAACAAATATAATATCTCATTTTAATTTCTGCTCAGCTCGGCCTCACCAGGGAATGATAGGGTTAAGTTTGTTAGTCTCATCACTCTTTAGCAGCGTCAGTGAATTTAATTCCGGACTAGAACAGGGCCGGAACACTGCTGTAGGTGACTAATTGCAGTCTGTGACACTGCTGAAGGTGAGTGTAACTCCAGACTGGAACACCGCTGTAGATGACTAATTCTAGTCCATGACACTGCAGCAGGTAATTGTAATTCCAGACTAGATCAATAATGCCGATAACTGTAATTCCAGCCTTCTATGGATGAGACAGCAGGCAGGCAATGCCCCAGTTTGTTTTCCAGTTTTACTAAAACTGTGCCAGTTTACCAAACTGATGCGAGAATTTTTTTTTTTTTTTAAATTTTTCTTACACCATCCCCCTATCTCCTTCCCTCTCTCTCCCTCAGACACGCGGCAGTCCTGGTGGAGAGCATCAAAAAGGGAATTCGTGATGCGGACGCTGAGGCGAGAGTGGAAGCTCGAAAGTAAGTCCCTGTTGAGTTCTGTATGAATCTGAGTCACATACCTGTTTATTTATTCTATCACTTCAGGTTCAATTTATAAAGGTGTTTAAATGAAACCATTTGAAAATATGTGTATCTTAACGTTGAAATGTATTTGAGAAGTTTTGGCACACTACTCCACATTTATAAGCGTTTGAAGGAGAGTACCTTGAATTACTTGGATTTCATAAATGTGTTTGAAAATAGTTCTGCACTTATTTTTATTAGGTCAGTTATTGGTAGGGCTGCTCCGTTGTTATCCCCTGTGTTCCCCTAGCAAGTTAAATCACATGCTTTTATTTTTCGGTGGCTGCAGAACTGTTGCAGTTCATCTTAACCATGTTACAGGCTGCCTTGGTAACTCAGAGCTAATATCAGTTAACTCGCCCATTGTTGGGTTTCCTCTACCAGCCCTGGCTACATGCAGACCAAAGCTTTTCCACATTGTGACCAATGTGGAAGAGGCAATTGAAGGCATTCTGAGTTAGCTAAGCTTGGTCAGTCCATGAAACCAAATATCATATCCAATAGACTTTGCTGGTGACTCACCAAATGAGACATCTTGTGCGCCGGTGGCAGGATAACTGCCATGTCAGCAATAACGGAAACCCTCTTCGGGGCGCTGCACCATGCTAGATTGAATCACGTATCCGGAATAGCTTCCATTTCAGCTACCCTGCTAGTTCTGCCTCCCTTATGCCAAGAACTGAACTCTCCTGGATAATTATTTATAATTAAAATTTGGCTAGCGCTGGGCAAAAGCAGGTGGACTCCCTCTCTGAGCAGGGTTCTGCTCAGGTTTCCTCCTGTCTGTCTGAGAGATTTTCCTTGCCACGGTTGCCCTTAGCTTGCTGTAAGGCAGGCCTTGGATTTATGTACACCTGCTTTGTGACTATTTGTGTCGTAAAAAGATCTATACGAATTAAATGAAATTGAATCGATCCTTTCAAACAATCGGTGGCACCTTTAACGAGGCTTTGGATATCCACAGTAACAGCAAGGACGTATTTCTTATTGGTTGAGAAAGAAAGGGACTTTGGTTAGCATTCTTGGAGTGCATCTCTATTAGTCTTAAGTGGCTTCCTCTCCTCTCTCTTGATAACGCCTAAAATTGAGTTACTCTTATATCTTAAGAGTGGTCTACATTTTTATGCTGTTGAAGTTTTTTAGTGTGTGAAAACAAGAAGACATTTGTTTAACTGCATGTATTAAAACAGGCTTTGGTCCCTCATGACTTACAGTCCAGATGTTGCAGGGTCAGGTTGCTTTGTACTTGGATGGTTGACCTCTTGGGAAAATTAATTTGCTTCTGGAGGCAGTGTTGGTAAACCTGTCAGAGGCAGTCTTTACTCTTGATCTAAGTACAAATGGGTATTCTATGTAGTTGGAGACAGTGTTTCTTTTTTAGAAGCGTTCTGTACAATCTGTCGTTTAGATGATGATTCTAAATGGGAAAAATGGGCTTCAAATCTATGCAATTTTGGTAACATAAATGCTGTCCCTACAGCAAACAGTAGGGGACAGTGAGTCACATGACCCTAATGAGTATTTAACTTCAGAGCTCTGCATATCTGTTGGCATCTAGTTTTCCCCCATAACCTCCACCATCACTATTAGAATACGTATACATTTCCGTGGGACGCAGCAGTTGTACCAAGAGAACTTCTGTATCGACGCAGGGACAGCACCTGCTGCTGAGGCACACAGTGGTACTCCAGCGATTGTCTGAACTGTAGTTGCTGAGTTTCCAGTTCTCAAAGTAGTTTAACATTATTGACTTACTTTCATGAACTTGGAGTCTCTAGAAAATATTCCAAGAGCAGTACACAACCAATTAACTTTGAGAACTGGGACAGGAGGAAGAATTGAGTCCTTCTGGGCCAGCAAGAGGAAAAACAAAATCGTTCTGCAAGCACTATCTGGCTGACTTAGCCTGCCCACTGACCAACCGATCAGAGTGGACCAGTCTGCCCATTCACAATAATTGGATGAGCTTAGCACAATGCTTGACTGAACTGAAGGGGGCGCCCTTTGCTTTTCAGCTTCCTCAACCAATTACTTTCTGCTTTCTGTCATTTAGCGGTTTAGAGATAAAGCAATGCCGGCATTATAATCCAAATACAAAAATTACTGAGTGAAAGCGTCTTTCTCCAGGACTTATTTGACAGAATTTAGTGAAAGGGCAGTGGTTTAAAATTCTTCTTGTTGACTGAAGAATCCTCAAGGGGTTTTCATACATCCTCTCAGACTCAATAGAGCCCTCCTCAGTCGTAGTTTTCGTACCATAGAGCCCTCTTCAGTGCACTCTGTGAAGCAGAACGGATTGTGTAAGAGGATCTGGCCCATTAAAATGACTGGCTGCCTTGGTGAAGTGGCGTTTATAGATTTAGAGATAAGAGCTTCTTCCCATCCAAGTCTTCTGCAGGCCTGTGATGCTTCCTGATATTCTTGCTATTAGGTTGCTGAGTCGTAAATTCAGCGCACCAATCTCTTTTCCTTCTGCCTTTTTTTGTATTTTGTGACGGCGCTTCTCAAGTTCTCATAATTGAAATGAATCTTTTAGCCTGTATCTTTGTCTTTTAAACAGCGAATCATTGCTGGTTCGTATACAGGCTCAGAAAGGTGGCCTCCTACCATGTCTAGTACAGTGGTAATGACGAAAAACATGTTCTTAGTGAAAAGTTTATCAAACGCCAAAACAGATACGGAATTCAAAAACCCTAACTACAGCTCTCTGTGCTATAAAATAGTATCATCACTCTGCTTTGAAACTGCTACAGTCCTGTTGCTACGTTGAGCCCCTGTATGTCAAACAAGGAACCAAAGCGGAATTATCAGTGGCTTAGCACATAGAATGAATTGCCATGAGGCTAAATTATTACAGGATTATCATCTAGCCCAAGTTATCACCGGGTTAGCATCTTGAATAAATGATGATAGGGTTACCATTAGAAAAAATGATCATCGGATTGATCAGCAGTTAAAGTAATCTATCGTCATGAACAGGTATGACAAAAAGCAAAAATAAGTGCTGAAGTGCGACCTCCTCTCTCTCCACAGGGCATACTGGGGCCTGCGTAACCACTTCCCCGGCGAGGCCGATGCCCTGTACAACTCTCTGGAGTCCTCGTACCAGCGCAACCTGCAGTCCTGTCTGCGCAGCTCTGGCAGCGTGGCCTCCCTGCCCCAGTCAGACCGCTCCTCCTCCAGCTCCCAGGAGAGCCTAAAGTAAGAGGCGCCACACTGCGGGAGCATACCAGTGATGGGGGAGTGAGGTTCGGACAAACAAAGAACCAATAAGGAGCCTTTTTTTTCAACAGCATTTGCAAAGTCACCCAGGCCTTATGCAGACCTGGCCTGATTTTGTACAGTTAGTCAGCAAAGTGCATCCTTACGAACAAAAGTTGGAATTTCCAGAATTTCGTAACAACAAATGCGTTTTGTTTGCTTGAATTCCTGATTCAGCTGCTGACAAGCAAGTGGCCCAGTTTGACATGTTGCTAAGTTACAGGGCATTTGTTTTTGCTGGACGTCTGGAATACTTGAGGTTTTGGAGAGGACAGTTTGTATTACAGAATTGAAAGGTTGTTCAACAAACCAAACACCCAACATAGAAAACCAAAGTAGAAACCATGCTGACTGTTCATTGTAAATGGATATCTTACAGACTTTGACAGTGGTTAGCGTAAATAGGTATTGTTTTATGTAGTCCGTGTTTGGGGGTTGAGGCTATGTTCTGCATGTGTGCTGACAGTGACATGGCAAGCGTTTGTTTCTCTGTCACAGCCGCCCTCTCTCATCCAAGTGGTCTGCCGCCCCTGGAAGAGGTAAGTGTTTTTAAGGCGTGGCCTGACAAACATGCACTTTTAATTGCAGTTTCCAATTGTTGTTTGAACCAAAGGTAAAGGAAATGTTTGTGTGTATGCATGTGGACCATTACCATAGTAGTGTATGAACCTTGGTGAACTGTCTGCTTATTTCATTATTGTTGTCATTTAGCTTGGAAAAAATACATTCCTAAATGGTCTGGTGAGATTTGATATCTGCATGTCTTACCTATACAAATGTGGCACTGGAAAATCCTGGTTTGAAACTTACACAGTCAATTAAATGGCTCTTTACCAGTGCACTTGGGTGGACTTGTGAATGTTTATGTTATACCATTTTTAATACGCTATGCTATTTTTACTACAACTATGGAAAGCAACATGGTTAAAACCCTAAATCTTTATGAAAAAATATATGTATTCATGACCTTAAATATGAATGTTATACTTATATATTTTTTATGAATACACCTTTTATAGGTGTATTCATATTTATTAATATTTCCCCTGTCCCATAAATTAACACTGGAAATAATCCCCTTAATATGAATGTAGCCCTATCCTGAAAAATATATCACATATCCCCTGCACTAGACTCAAAGACATCCCCTTTAACAGATTTACAATTGTAGCCATACCCTGTCAAACACATTGACATTAAAAACAGATTAACACTAGAGACATCCCTGTGATTATGCCAGAAAATGATTTTCATTGTTCATTTATCTAAACAGCCCAAGGCTTCACGTGTGAATATGACCATCCAAGTTTGCACTTTTTCCTCATAATTTCCTTTGTATGGCTTCATGTATTTCATGTACACCTCACTACTTTAAACATTCTAAATCATCCAACGTAAATGGAATACCCCCAATCTGGAAATGTGCATTCAAATCTGGCATGCCAAATATGTAGAAAAATGGGTCCAGCATTTTCCGTTTTTTTGTTGATTTTTATTACTTAGTCTGTGACCAGACACCATCTGGTGGTCACTAGTGGTATTGCTCAATTGTGACTAAATAAATGAATACATAGACATTCGAGTGCACTGGTAAGTGAACACCATGGAACTTTGAGGCTTCCGAGTGTCACATATGTATTTGATTACCCCCTCCTCCTCTAAATCATTCTCCCATGATGTGAAACCATACAATACTGCTGTATTATGGTGATCGATTCCATCTCTCTGTGAAGAGGCCCAGACAGCAGGCTAATAACCTGATTTGAGGGTCTCTCCTGTCCTCCTCCTCCTCCTCCCCCCCACCCAGTTCCCACCAGTGCAAGGTCCACAGTCACCCCCGGGTCTCTACAGCGCTCCCGCAGTGACATTGATGTTAATGCAGTCGCTGGCGCCAAGGCGCGCCACGGCGGGAAGTCAGGGGGCACTGGCCGGCTAACATCATCAGGCCTCGCTACGGGCTCCTACAGCTCCCTGGGTAAGAGTTAGCGCCCCCTGCAGGAACTTACAGGTCCCTGGGTAAGAATCAGGGCCTTCAGCAGGCTCGCGCAAATCCCTGGGTAAGAGATAGCGCCCCCTGCTGGATCGTACAGGTCCCTCACTAACAGTTACTGCCCTCGTTAGGCTTTTATGGGTCCCTGGGTAAACATGAGACTGGATAAAAATATCTCTTACAATAAGCGTTTCTTTAAAGATACACAGTAATATGGTGAAATACTATGAGAGCACAGTTGGATTGATGGTGTTATGCTTCAGTCGTAATCTTAAACTGGTGGAGTCTGGTGGATGATTGACTCTCGTATTTATCACCCTTACGCCTGTCATTCCTCTCCCACACCTGTCACGTGATCAAAAGCATTGTCCGTCTGATGTCTTTTCCTTCTCTGTGTGAACAAGCATGCATGTTTGTCCAGAGCATATAATGTTGAGATCTCTCTCTCTCTTTCTCTCCCTTTCTCTCTCTCTCTCTTGCTTTCTCCCTTCTCACTCATCTTTCTGTCCCGTCGTACTAATATCTCTCCTCTGCGTTTTCCTTCCTCTTCTGCTACTAAAGATGAATCGTCTGATAAGACGGATGGTAAGAATACCTTAATCTGTCCACTTTTATTCTACACCTCTCCACCCAGGCCTTGTTACAGCCTTATGGGTCCGATTTCAGAAGGAGTACATCAGACAAGGATGTCATGAAAGAGTTAAACCCTCTTTAATCCAGCTATTTTGGCCAAATGCAAATGGCTGTGTTTCTGGGCAGTAAGACAATAACACAAGAAGCAGAAGTTAATTCTTCTGTCTCGGAACCCTGTAATCATGCTGGAAACAGAACGGACAGCTTTAATGCTTTTTGTCTGTAATTGTATGTTGTATTTTTTAACTAACACCCAGTGTGGAGTGGGATTAACAGCAACACTGCCTCAGATCTCTGTCAGACGCAGTACCCCTGTTAACCCCCTCCAGCGTTTCAGCAGCACAGCATTATGGGAAATCTGGCTGCAGACTTGCCCATAACACAGTCTGGGCTGATATGTCAGTCTTACAACACTGCACCCCTTAGTCTGTGGGCTTAGCTTTGAGTCTGCAGGCTTTTACTCTTTCTACATTTTAAAGGTTAGCTTTTAACTTATCAATTGATGTTTTAGTATCGCAGCAATATGGTATTGTAATTCAAGCTTAAGGGTTCACTACAAATAGCGGTTTTGTTTTGGGTCACATTGTAGATGTTTTGTCTGCCTGAAGGTGTTTATTTTAAACTCTCCCCCCTGATTGGTCCAGATTCCATAGAAAGGTGTACCACTGTCACACTGCATGCAGCTCACACTCAGACTTCTCTCTGTTTAGGGTCCATGTCTGATGATGGTAAGGCTGGAGCTTTGCTAGAGTATCGCTTTTATTCAGTTCAATCCTCCTAAAGTCCCCTAATGCTGATTAACCCAATCGGCTAATGATTTAACTTAAAGCTGCAGTATGCATGATTATTTTTCATGTAGAAATGCACAACTGAATGCCCACGATACATTGGCTATTCTGTGTTAATAAGTAGCAATATTCAGACTATTGTATTACCTGGACATATTGAATTACCTGCAAATATTATATATTTTTTTGACTGTTTCCTCCAAATTGACGGTCTTTGATCCTTATGAATCCAAGAAGATTTGTGCTGTCTGGTTGTTGTCTGTTTGTCGGTTTTCAGACGCACATGCCTGACACGGGGTGTTCTCAAGTAATATGGACATGCCCAGCGGGTGTTTTTCTAAGACATCAGTCACCTTGGTCTTGTTTTAATATTTATTTGAACGATATTTAAATTTTCTCTCATCGCCTCAAGATTGAATGTTTCATACTGCACCTTTAAGGAAAGGTTTAAGTAGACAGTGAAGATTTAAGTAATTCTAATCCGATAAGGATCAGATGTGAAGAGTATCTGAGAAGCATCACCAAAGCTTCTGCCCAACAGACCTCCTTTAGTTTGGCTTTCTTATTATAGTTCTATTTCTGAGGCATCGACTTCACACCTACCCGTAAGGCCACTGTGCTACACTGTTCTTGTCGACATGCTGCTTGCTCCCTAACTTCTCTTAATCATACAGCTACCATGATATCTCTGAACTGCTGGCTTCCTCCTCAGATGACATATTTAAATGCTTGAAACCCTGGGTCCCTAAAGAGAGGTGCTATTGTTTCTACGGTGCTCTCTGCTTAAACTAACCTGTGGATACGCACAACGTAGCCACTGATTTTCAGTGTGGGAGTGGGGGTCTTAAGGTCATTTTTGTACGATGCAACCATGGAGTCAATTCAGCACAGTAAGTTAACCCCCCCATCCCAGCTGGAGAGAATCACCCCGCTACCCTCCGTGTTTTTAGGCCGGCTACGTACCAAGCAGACCCTCAGCACGATGTCAGGAGGCGCGGGCAGCAGCCAGGTGGACTCCCGCGGCCGCAGCAGGACCAAGATGGTCTCCCAGTCGCAACGTACGTACCATGCCTCCTCCTCCACCCGATGTCTTTCAGTCCAGTGCTCATTTTTCCCCTGTCATTTCTGCTGGGCTTTGATCTGTCTTATCACAGTGAAAAGATCCCTAACGATGAGCTTGCGCTGGTTTTGTGCCTCTAGGTTCTGAAGATTCCGATTGTACGCCAGGTATTTCCCTTCACTGTGTATTTGTTCATTCGTCGTTTTTTTTTTTTTTTTTTTAGTAGGGGGAATTCGCGTGCTGTGTGTGTTTGTTAGTTCATTTGTAGGAGACTCGTTTGCTGTTGCTTTTGATGTTGTGGATATTATTTTGAGGTTTTTTTGCATGCCGGTTCCAGTGGACAATATAAGAGTTAATCTCTGGCTGTAGCTGATATGCTATTCTTCTTAACATGTAATGTTGAAATTATCATCGACTGCAGCTGGTCAGCACTTAATCTGGTTAGCGCTTAATCTGGTTGAGCCTTGGGACTTCAAAAAAAAAAAAAAAAAAACTGATTTCTGTATTTGCTCATCCACAGTTCAATCCTATCCTAAGCGTGAGACTCAGGTTTAAAGCAGTGATTTTGTCCAGCACATTTAAATGCATACCCAGGCCTTGGAAGGTATTAAATCATGGAGGTCTCTTCAGATTTCTTGAACCGTTATTGAAGTTTTTGGGTGATTTGCTGCTGTGTGAATTCTGTCTTGTGGTTGAGGTCGTCAAAGCCACAGATCCTTGAAATGGACCTTTGGGTTCAGGACAAATTGTGGCTTTCTGATTCACTGGAGCTTGACGTTCATTCGTGGTCTCGGAGGAATGAAACCTGAATGATGATGGCCGTTGTTATCTGTGCTATCAAAGGAGAGCGCTCTGTAGCGCACAGTTTGAAACTGTTCCCTGCACACTTTCGTTATATCAGTACTCAACTCTCATACATTCAGAACCTTAGTGCAAACCATGTGTGTTAAATTCGGCGTCCTGCTAAAATGGGGATTTAGTGGCCGTTGGAGGAAAAGGATTCTCACTGGCCAATCAGATTTCTCCACAAATTCCACATTTCTGACCAATACACCCTACCTCTGCATCTCTGTGACTCTGGGATGCTTACCCTTCTCAGAACCTCCACACATGAGCCTGTCAGTGGTTTCTGGAAGTAGTATGCTTCTTTGTTCATGTCACTATTTTTTAACGTCAAACTAGTATCTCTCAAGTCAGGATGCCCCATTTGTGTGTGTTTGTATTCGTCGCTACATCCTCGTCTTTCAACTCGAGAGAGTGCAAACAATTCTGCGCTTTCCTCCAAAACGTGATGACAAGCCGATATTATTCGTCACTCTGCAGTCACGTTAAGGCTGCACAGGCACTGAGGAGGAAGAAGAAACCTCTGCAGCAAAAGTACAATAGCTAAACACTCCCAGGATATTCCTGCATAGCACTGCACCACAGCGTTTCCTCCATTGCAGCTGCAGCAACACTGGACCGTTCGTTCTGTGCAGCTGTTATTGTATTGTATCTTCCTCTGACTATGTATGTGTCATTGAAAGCTGTCTGCATTATAGTGTTCGTCTGTGCGTGTTCATCATGGTCTCAACATGTTGTGTCTATATACGTACATCAGTATTTTTGTTGCAGCTTCGCTTAAACTGTTTGACGGCCGTGCTTCTTCATTCATCAGATAGAATCATTGGCTGGCTATTTGCTTACTTTTTTTTTTGTTTTCGCAAACATTTTTGCTGTTTCAATATACCTCGTAAGCCTCTTTGCTGTGTTATGAAGCACTTTTAACCTTTATTGTTCTAACATGCCTTTACTCAACTGCTACACCCCACACACACCCCTGCCCAATTCCCCCAGCCACTCAGGACCCCTATCAGTGGTAAGAGCCTGCAGTCCATCCCATCTACCCCTCTACCTCTCCATTTCATCCCCCTCTTCATCCCCCTCTCTTTTCACATTTCCATCATCTCTCCCTCATCCCTCGATCATATTCTTTTTGCATTTCTCTCTCACCCTTTTCAGTATTCTAGCCTCTCTCTCATTACTCCCGACCTACTCTCGTAACATACTCTACCACCTCACTTTAAATCTGCATGGTCTGCATTCATTTTGCCCCCGTTGTGCGCAGGATTTCCGAGCCTCGTTTGCTATTATTTATTATACAGTTGTTGTTTTGCTAATTCTGCAATTCTTTTATAAATCGCTTTGATCCATTTTTTCTTCGCTCAACTAATACAAAGCAAACTATCTGAACTGCGGTTTTGAAAGCCACGGGTTTTCAAGTCTCTATCATTCGGTATTTGTTGCCTGGTTGCTTTGATGTTTCCCAAAAAAACATGCAGCTAAGTAACACCTGACTCCTGTGCATTTTGTGGTCATTTACAACATTGCAGGTTTTTGAAACCACAGAATACGAGTGTAGCCCAGGTTGCACTGCCTGGGACAAATGCAGCACAGCTGTCAGTACATAATTTTTGTTTCATTTCATTTGCTGCATTCATATCATAGAAAACCAAAATAAAATGATTGAAATTTGGATGTATCAGGATATGGTAAGGTCAGGGCATGGGTGCCAGTTTCACTTTCATATTTTAAATGAATGGAAAACCCAGGCAATGGAATGTATCGTAAATCATAAAGGTATGTCCACATCCAGTCTGTCAAGCAGCTGCGAGAAAAAAAGTTCTTATAGGGTCAACATTCATTTTATTTAAACCATTATGTTTTCACCTCAAAACATAGCATTTGCAGCCAATCTCTTGGTATAAAAATCTTCCCATTTTCTCAGTCTCTTCCTGACTCCTGGCTGATGCAGTGTTGTTTGTAAAAAAAATTTTGACCTAATCTCTCTCTCTGTCCGTTCCTTCCCCCAGCGGGCAGCAGGTCCGGGTCCCCAGGCCGGGTTCTGACCAGCACGGCCCTCAGCACGGTGAACTCGGGAGCGCAGCGGGTTCTGGCGGGTTCTGGGCCCTCCTACAGGCGGAGCCGTATTCCCAGGAGCCAGGGCTGCAGCCGAGACTCCAGCCCCACCCGGCTCTCCGTAGGTAAGCGGCGGCCCTCTCTCCCGCCCACAACGTCCTGTTACCAACAGCCTCCTCCCTTAACAACCCCTAATGCTGCGCTCGCATGGGCAAGAGCGTATACACCGGTGGAATGACAGTAGATGGCAAAAAAAAATTGACAGCGAAATACGAATGATAATGGAAAAACAGCAAAGTACAAAACCATCTGTTCCTCGTGGATGCTGGAGGAAAATGCAGTCCAAGGGATGTTTACCATAAAATGTACTTACTTGGACCTGGGGGGGACCCGGATTTGCTATATTTAAAATAATTTGTGTTATTGTCTGAATAAGATGCACTGCAGCTTTTGATGGCAAACATTGTTTTTTTAAAAATGGATCTCTTGATGGCAAGTACCATTCACTGCCATGGTAGATGGAATATTCTTCCCGCCATAGAATATGTAATTGTCATTCTCTCATTGAGAACAGTGAAAAATGTTTGGAAACCCTGGCCATGTAGTTATTAGTTGAACTCCTACTGTATTTTATAAACAGTGGTGAGAAATTGATGAGTCACATAATTAGCTGTGGGGTCTTGCGGCTTTATTATTGTGAATTATTATGTTTTGTTATGTTTTGAAGACTTATGTAAGTCAGAAATTCACTTTGAAAATTCCTGTGGATCTGTTTCCTAACCTCTATATTTTTCTATTTTCTGCGAAGCACCATCAAACCACAGTCAAATCTACAATGGGGGGAGCCGAGGAGGTAAGGCCTGTTTCTATATCATAGCCAATCATGTTCAAAATTGAGCTTACTCCATTGCTGTTCCAACGCTTCACCTCAGCCATCGCAGTTCATCCAAACTGCACCCTCCGTTCCAATTCAAACCTATAATTGGAAGTTGATGGAAACAGAGCTGTGGTGAAATCACATGGATGGATCTCAGTTTGGTGTGCTGTGGCTGTCCTCTTGAGAGCAGTATACATGTTTTTCGGTGGTCTTAAGGTCATGATACGCAGGGAAACGTTTGGTCACCGTTGCCTAGTAGCGTTTCCAGCCGTGACCAACAAGATGAGACACTGGGCAGAGGGAAATGATAGGCTTTTTCATGCTGCGTTGTGAAAAATTTAAATGCCAAAATAATTTGGATGATAACATTATTCTCTTCTACTTCATTCATCTTCTTCATTTTATCAGGTAAATGCTATCAGCTGTATCTAACAGATTAAATTGAAAAAACTGTGTTCCCCTCACTTGCTACCACCTAATGACAGGGTTCAACCCATTGAACCTAGTCAGCCTCTGAAGACGTTTCAATCGAGAAGTACGTAAATAGACTTTCTCTGTACTTGCACAAGCTCCAAAAATAGAAATGGCTTATTTATATGCCTAGCCAGCCAGTTGAACAAGTTCAAAATGAAACACGAAAAATGGAAATTCAGCTAGTCCGACTACAGTACTGCTGCAAGCTAGCTTAGCCCAGTTACTCATTGTGTTTTGTTTTTAAAATGGCATAATGTTAAAAGCAGGGAGAGAGAACAAAGACTGAGAGAACAAATCCATCACTGCACGTTATTATATGACTCCATTATATATGTGGAATATTCATCACTGTGCAGTATTGTGACCCTTTTATATGCGTGGAATAGGCATTATCTTAAAATATCAGAGACTTCTATCGTATATGTTAAATAGCTATCGCGCTTAATTATTTAAAGTATGTATTACATTTGTGGAATCGGCATTACTGGGAAGCATCGTAAGCCTCTGTTACTTGTGTGGAAAGGGAATATGCATCTCATTAAAACTCAGATAAAGATCTGAAGCATCAAAGACAGAGAGGGAACGCTGGCTAAAACGTTTTCGCAGCTCTGCAGTGTTTTCGCTCCAGCTATTTCAGTCTGCTTTTCATGTGCGGTTATGTTTTTGTTTGTGTTATCCTCCCTCAAAAAGCACCCACCTCAAGTCTAAATATAGAGCGTGCTCATATATATTGGCACCCTTGGTGAAGATGGATGAAAAAGGCTGTACAAAATCAACAAAGCAGACAATGAGTCTGAATAAAATAAAATTTTATTTTAGTTTAGATATTGTTCAAGAATTTTTAGATGTGTAATACAATTTTTTTTTGAAAAGCACAAGTGTAAAAATTGTTGTTACCCTTAAATATTATTTTCATTAAAATCAAGCAAGACATGTTGTGGGATTCTGGTTCTTCACAGATGAACTTAAGTTCACCTCTTATTGTGGCCGTCCGTGGCTTCCAGTTTCCCCAGGGTGTAAAATTGAAGTGACATACATGTGAAATCCTTTTGTCATGCTTCGCCATCGTTAAAAGGCCAAGAACTGAAAAATCAAAAATAGAATGGAATAGAATAGAATAGAAGGATAAATATACCCATTACCAAAACAAAGTTGTTTTTGCTAAAACCTTTTTTGCCTCTGCTTGAAGTCTGAAGCTGGACCTTCCCGCTTGGCAGCCATAGCCAGTAATGGCATGGCTGCGACACCCACTTGCAGGGCTCATATCTGCACAAATACCATGTGCCTACACTTTGTTAGACACACTGAGCTTCCAAGTCTTTTTTAGAATGAAGCATTTGAATTAAGGAATATGGCTATCCACTTTATGCTATACTTACCATAAAGTATATTTAATTATCTGTTTATTACCTTTTTAGCTATTCACTAATTGGCCTTTTTCTTCCTGCAATAAGGGTGCCAATGATTTTTTTGTCCAAATATGATACAAGTATATGTATGCAAATATATATATGAACAGTCATTTAACATAAAATGAGAAACTGGTGGAGAGTTTGGAATTTGGAAGTCTTTCCTAGGCTGTTTTCCCCATCCCCAGGAGTTGTGCTCCCTCCAGTGGACACAGTACAATCCTGCAGTTATCTGCTCTAATTCTATCACGGATTCCACTGATCCTCCATTGCAAATACCGTTAGGGCAACCCATGTGACCTTTCACTGTGGCAGCAGAGGGAAGCAGACCACCTTTTGGGGTGTAGCTCATGCCAGCTAGTGAATCTTCTGACTGTTCCGTGTCCTCTCTGTCTGTCTCTCTCTCCATGTCTGTTTGTTGCACGCTCTCTCCTGCCGCTGCTGCTGTTGCGCTCCACCCCTCTGTCGCTGACGGCCCACTTCAGCGCGGGGAAGTCGGATTCCCCGGCCGAGCATGAGTCAGGGCTGCAGCCGGGAAGCCAGCCGCGAGAGCAGCAGGGACACGAGCCCTGTCCGCTCTTTCCAGCCGCTCGGTGAGTACCGCTAGCTCCGCCCTGATGGCTGTTAGCCATGCCCCACCCAGAGGGCTACAAACAAGCCAAGGTCTAGGCTCCGAGCAAGGTCTAGGCTCCCAGCCCCACCCTGAGGGCTGCTAGCCACACCCAGGTTACAACAAGCCCCGCCCAGTGCCTCATAACCCCATCCCAGAAGGCCTAGGATCTTAGCTACTCTTAGCATCTCGGATGGAATACCCCCAATAACTTAACCGTATTTGTACTGCAAATAAAAGCTCTGACTGTAAAAGAAAGAGCGGCTTTAAACTGAGATTACATTTCCAGCGGTATGTATTTCAGATAGAATCAAATTAGCGCTTCAGCAGCGTATTGAAGCAGAAGAATTGCAGTTAAACTGAAATGAGCAGCTAGATCTATTGAGCTCAGCTGAAATTGGCTTTTCAACAGAATTATTACAACAAAACTGAAAAAATGAGCATCTTTACTGGATGTATTAAGCAAAACTGAAACTGGATGTATTACAATTAATATGGAATCAGCATTTCAGAAGTCCTATATAGCTGAATTGTTATGAATTACTCAGCTGAAGTTGCAGGTGAAGTTAAGTGAGCATTTCAGTAGCTTGTGTTGCAGGTGAAATGATATGTCAATTTCAGCTGTGGTTACTAAGGATTGGTGTCTCATTGTGTGTAGTGGGCTCTTGCCATGGAAGTTTCTGATTGATTCTTTGGGCTGTAACCGGGCCAGGCTGTCTATGGATCTCTGGGCTCTGTGGGCTCTTATGTGGCTGGTTCCGTGTGGCTCTGTGGGCACTTATGGGACCAGCTCTGTGTGGTTCTATGGGCTCTTCTGGGGCCAGCTCTGTGTGGTTCTGTGGGCTCTTACCGGGCTGGGCTCTGTGTGGTTCTCCGTTCCAGCTTCGCGACACCACTCCAGGTCCACAGGAACCCTGCACACGCCCGATACATTTGGGGCGACAGGTGAAGGCTGAGTAATAACTCCATGTCATAGCATTATGCTTCCCACATCACCATTCCCTCTCCTCATTTTACACCCCTTTGATTTTTAACCTCCCTCACCAGAGACTCCAGTGGTTCAGCATGTCAGTTCCATTCACCACCTTTCTGTTCAGAGGAGGCCGATGACGCGTTTCGTTGACTTTCTCACCATTGTCACTCATTGATTTTTGTTCAGTGCTCCAGAAAGCTAAAGGCGTTGAGGCCAGGAAGGCAGATTTTGAGACGCAACACGTGCTTTAAATGGAAAAAAGCATGTTTGTAGCTTTCTGCAGCATTCTTCTCCCATCCTCATGTTAAATGTCGTAAAAACACAGATGGTGTCTTTTGTTTCTGTCCACAGCTTTTGGGCCCCTATTCCACTGCATGCTTAATGCTTATTTAATCTGACTTTCCATTCCGCTAGCCCAGCTCTGTTTTATTTTTTTGTTTTTCATTTATGTTTTCTTGTTTTTCTCCACTTAATATATCATGTGGTCACATGAGGCATATTGAATGGGTTCTATTTCTGCATTATCTTCATGCCAGGCCTTTGTGAACAGCTTTGACATGCAGAAATAAACAGCCTAAGGTTGTTTTCATTGTGGTATACTTGCAATGTAATTGACTGCATAGGCTTACCATTTGTTAATGGAACCTGTGTGTTGACTTGGACTGAGATTGGACAGCCAGGTAGTGTTGGTGTATCATTTGTGAGCTGTTGCATAGCCTGGCACGTAGACACTGTGACTCCTGAGCCCAGCTGAGTGTGTGTGTGTGTGTGTGTGTGTGTGTGTGTGTGTGTGTTGTGTGAGAAGTGACTGCAGATATACTGTGTGTATGAACATGTGTTCTTGTTTGCATTGTTCACGTGTGTCAGTGTTAGCCCAGGCTAACTGGGATCTGTGCTCCTCAGGTTACGGTATTAGCCAGTCCAGCAGGCTTTCGTCTTCAGTCAGCGCCATGCGGGTCCTCAACACCGGCTCCGACGTGGAGGAGGCCTTGCAGATGCTCTAGTATGTACCACTACTGTCCTCACATGACGTCTCCTGTCCTCTAACTGAGGTCATGCTCCCATAGCCCCACCTATCAGCTATCTCCACCCACCACCAAAGAGCCCCACCAATCACCACACAGCCCCACCCATCCTCTAGCTCCACCCACTATCACATGAACTCCCCCATCCACCCATTCACCCTACCCCTGTTAACATAGCCCCACCCAATCACGACAGAATATTACACTCTTATTGGCCTTGGTTGTTTGTGATAAGAAGTGATCCTTAGATGTTCTTGAAATCCTTATCACTATGCTGTTTCATGAACTTTCACACCATACACTGTCTCAACATTACCTGGCGCAACACTGCATATGTTTATAGCAGTGTGAATGTTTTGGCAGTTGATCTGCAGTATTGGCTACACTCCTAGGTTCCTCACTAACTCTCTTCCCTAACCGATTGTTTCTTAATGCTGTCAGCTGTTAGGAGACATGAGGAGCAAGGTACAGCTTTTTGTGTTTTCTTGTTTGTCTGTATGAGAATGGTATAGGATGTGGTGAACCCCCAGCGGACATGCATGGAGACTGTGTGAAAGCTCACCATTATAGTGACTCTGATTTTTAGAATTATTAATGTGTTTATGTTGTAAATAAGCATTGCTGAAATGTCTACTTTTTTATTGCTCAATTTATAAATAAAGCCAAATATAGATTGCGTTATTAGGTGGGAAATACCCTGCTGACTCAGTTTTCCGTGACAAATTATGCAATGCCCAATGGTTGGGTGTTCAGTTGGCATGGTTAGAAGTTGGCTCTGGATCGCAATCATACATAGATACAAGGGCTGCACGATATCGCGAGTATGACAATATTATTGTCATTTTCATGGTTGCGACCCAATTGTTAATGCTACACCCCCCTCCTCCCCCTTTAGAAAAAGCCAGCGAGGAGGCGGTACGAGACGTACGGGATGTACTCGGACGACGACGCCAACAGCGACGCGTCGAGCGCCTGCTCGGAGCGCTCCTACAGCTCGCGCAACGGGAGCATCCCCACCTACATGCGGCAGACGGAGGACGTGGCCGAGGTGCTGAACCGCTGCGCCAGCACCAACTGGTCCGAGAGGAAGGAGGGCCTGATCGGGCTGCAGAGCCTGCTGAAGAACCAGAGGACCCTCAGGTGCTCCGCAGTGCAGCCTTACGGCAGTACGGTCCGGGTAACACCGAGTTAGGAGTTTTCTGCCCAAGGAGATCCAGGCCTATGCTGATATGCGAACTGGAAAGCAGAACGACCAGCATCGGGGTTAGCTTTAGACATGACCAGTTTGAGCCTAGTATCAGATCCTAGATTAAACTGGTTGTATTGCAATGAAAGTACTGAATAACTAGTTTCATTATGACAACCCCAACAGAAGTGCAATATGCTGCTGTATATGATTATATATTGCTGTTGTTTTCACATCACATTTAGAACCTACTGCAGTTTATTGTATTTCAAATGGAGAATTGACCTTAGATGACATGGGAAGAAATGAACCGGTCTGAGTGTGGTATGGACCTGAAATTTCTCGAAAAGTATTGGAGTCAGTTTTAGGGATAACCGGTTCGAGTGTGGATGTAAGATTTCATGAGAAGTAGGCAGAGCTGAATTTCATTTGATGGATTGAGTTTATAAATGAAGGTTTGCTAGTGCATTGTGCACAGGAATAGAAGGCTACCCTCTCTTTAGAATGATGCATGTGACCAGTGACTGTCAAGTTAAAGTGAATTGCAAAAAGGAAAATGAATTGTTTTTTTCCACATAAGTATAAGATAAATCATCATAAAAGTTACGGATGGTTCACAAGTAAGTAAGAAAAATGGAGGGTAAGTTAATATGGGGTGTGTAGAAAGTCACAGTTTGTGTCACTCTGGTAGTAAATAAGGTTGGCCATTCATTTCAGGCACCATAAGTGTATTTACCCCTATGCAGAGGAATTTGAATGGTGTTTCTTTCACAGTCGTGTGGAGTTGAAGAGGCTCTGTGAGATCTTCACCCGGATGTTTGCAGACCCACACAGCAAGGTACAACCCCCATCCAAAACTGGCCAATCAAATGTGTGAAACTGGATTCAGTCACTCAGCCAGTCATTTGCCCCAAGACTGACCAGTCACCCACCTGACATTGGACATAGTCTCTTAGGTTCTCACTTTGAGACTGACCAATGAACCTACCCTAAGACTTTCTCCAGACAGTCACTGTCCAGTCACCTCACCCCAAGATTGTCCAGTTACCTGGCTTAGACTAGCCAATGAGCTGCCCCAAAGACTGGCCATTCACCTACCCTGAGATTAGGTGGTCACCAATCTGTAGGCCACTTTATCATCCGTTCCTCAAATGGACAGTTCACTACCCCTGACTGGCCAATCATCCTCCCCAAGACTGGTCATTAACATGTCCATGACCTGTCACTCACCCATGCTAAGATTGGTCAGTTATCCACCCGAGACTGGCCAATCATCTGCCCTAAGACTGGCGAATCACCCACCCCAGATTGTCCACTCACCCACCTGAGACTTGCAAATTGCCCACCCCAAGACTGTTCAATCATCCACCCAAAACTAACCAATCACCCTCCCCAAGGCTGATCAGTCACCCACCCAAAACTGGCCAATCACCTGCCCCAAAACTGGCCAATCATCCACTGAGACTGGCCAACCACCCATCTCAAGACTGTACAACACACACCCGAGACTGGCCAGTCTCATACCGGATTCTGCCGAATCAGAATGCGCTGAACCAAGCAGCACCGACGCCCCGCATTAACAGTTCTGCGCTTAACACCCGCTGTCAATAAAGCATGATGAAGCGCCGGAACAGGTCATGCATTAACAACCCCGAGCGATGGGGGCAAACTCTAATAGCATGTCTGATTGGAATGGACGAAAGCTTCACTGTTTAAGTGACCAACCCAATAAAAAAAATAAACACCTCTTCCACACCACATGCCGTCCTTCACAAAAGCATGAATAACATACTGAGTTCGGTGCTAATGCGGAAAAATACTAACACAGTAATCCCTTCCTGCTGACCAGTCACCAGTCTACAGGCTGCATGGGACAGTAGTTTAGATCTGTGAGTGGCAGTGGAAAGCAGGCGAGGAAAACAGTGAACATTGAAACATGAACAACAACAGAAAATTTGACTTCCAGCTAGAAGTCGTGAAGGGGCATCTGACAGGCCGAGGGTTCGGCTCGGCAGAATCCGGTATAAGCTCAGCCTCATTTAAGGTACTATTCATTTTACTGTCATCTCTCCCTCTCTGCTGTTTCAATCATCTCCATCAACTCGTTCATCTGAATTAACCTAACAACCATATTTCTCTCAAGTGCTGTCTGTGAATTTTTCCTCTCTTTAACAACGAAAATTATTCCGGTCTCACCCTAGCACTGTCTCTACCTCTGTATTTGTTTCACTCTGTGAAGTTTTTTCCTCCCTTGAATGATACAGGCACAATGTTTTAAACAGAAACTAGAACAAAGCTAAACGTCCTCATAAACATTCAACACCAAATTTCCCAGTAGCTGATAAGCAATAACCATAATTAATGGGAAATGTCACATAGAATCACTTAATACGATACTACAGAAATACAAAAATATGGAACAGTCGATCAACAGCAGAAGATGTTCCAGGCCTCCACGAAACAATTCACACAAAGATACAAATGCCAGCATTAAAACTGAAAGAACGAAAAAAATGTACCTGATACCTGAACATTCTTTCCGACTGTGTAACCTAATGACTACAGTGATACAATACACTGCAGTCTCTTGGGGAATAACAGTGGATTTATGTGTTTTCTCGACATCACATTTAACTTCATCCCAGCAGTACTTCAGGAAAACATTGGGATATGGAAACAGAGGGACTTCAGATTAACAATGTGGCAGCCAGACAATGGCTGTCACAAGCTTCCAATGAAGAGAATTTGATGGTTATATATTCTTAAGTAAGAGAAATTTTGCTGTAATAGAAAACCAGATATATGAGATTCAGGTCAGTGACACATGTTTGCATTGTTGGCTTTGTTCGGTCAAATG
Source organism: Albula goreensis (assembly GCA_022829145.1). Taxonomy (NCBI): domain Eukaryota; kingdom Metazoa; phylum Chordata; class Actinopteri; order Albuliformes; family Albulidae; genus Albula; species Albula goreensis. The sequence continues at coordinate 7,553,330 of CM040750.1, read as the reverse complement.
TTTAAAGCAATGCTGTGTACTTATCACCTGTCACTTTCTTATGTTTTTTCTTTGACAATCCTGAAAGAGTTCCCACGTACATGAGTATCTTTTACACTGATTTTATTTCAGTTTGTCTCATTGTGTCTCACTGCCAGAAATTAACAAAGAGTGCCACATATTTGAAAATTGGTTATTATTTTTTTATTAATTTATTTTTGTGATAGGTTTTTTTTTACAGCGGGAAACTAATTAGTGTTATTATCTCTTTTTTGCATGCTCTCCCCCCTGTTGTGGAACTCTCTGTAGAGAGTAAGTTTGTTAAATATTTGTCATCCCCTCGCATGGTTGTGCACTTAACTTTGTTTGTTAATCTGGGTACATTTGGAAAGCCTGGTGTTGCTAATGAAATGTTGTGTGCCTCGAAGTTAATTAGGTCCGCTTACTAATAAACTGACATTTCATTGCTCAGAGCACCCATATGTAGTCAATGATGTTTGGTGCGATAAAACCAGAAAAGTGCAATACTGATGACCTTGACGATGGTATGTATCTTCATAATTCTTCCCCTCTTCTAAAATAATATGCCTTTAACCAGATATTTAAATTATTTTGAAATTCTCTAGAGAAGACAGAATGTGTTTATGAATTAGTTAAGTGTACATGTGTTGGAATTTACCAAGCAGAGGAAATAGAAAACCACTCTACCGACCCAGATTTAAACGTACTCAGTGTCAGAGTCTGTTTATATTGCATAACAATTGTGGAAATGGTCTTCAGGTTGTGTATGGCCATTTCTGCAATTGTGTTTGTTCAAGATGCGTCTGTATGACATACCACCAGGAATCAAACTTCACTTTTCCCTCGTATGACCAGAGTTCTGTATTGAAGAGGCAAAAATTTGGGTCAGCCTCACCACAGAAAAATAGGGGGTAAAGTGGTTAAACTTATCAGTCTCGCTGCTCTCCAGCAACCTCCCCAGGCAGTCATGTGCCTGCAGATGTATAAAATTAACAAAATTTTGACTTTGTGTTCCTCAGACGGCGTAGGCAGAATGTCATTGTTGTGACACCTGCAGTATAAAAGAAAAGATTAGTCATGGCATGGGTCACAGTTTTGGTATCACTATGAAACTGTGAGGGAGGCTTACAATGGGTGAGGCTGATAACAGTTCAGTTCAGGTGGGGAAGAAGGAAGAGGAAATTAAATACTTTCTCCCATTGTCCAATTTAGTGAGCTGCCACATGAGCTAGACTGTAGCATAAGGCTGTTCAGACCTCAGATAGTTAACAAACTCAGCATGGTATGTTTGGGCAGCCTTCAATTCGTGTACAATATTTTGTTCTGCTCTTGATTCCACGGTCTAGCTAGCTATACAGTAGCTAGATCTGCTTTAAGCTTTTTTTTGTACCATAGTGTGGCATTGTGATACAAAAGCTAACACAGAATATTTCAAGCTATTAAACTCTGGGCTTATTTAAATGAGTAACATTTCAGATATTTAAGTACTAATAAAACGTTGTTTTACTGCCAAAACTTGTTCGACATATGGTGTTGAGAGCATTGCGGTTTTTGGCACCTCCAAAGTATAGGCTAGCTTTTGGACACAAACACTTTGTTTGGCTGTGCATTTCTCCACTTTGATTTTATTTTTACTGTCCCCACTTGACACAAGAGTAACTGAAAGGGATGCACAACATTAAATACAAAATTAATTACTTATGGTCAACATTTGGAATGTAATGAGTATTTCAGAAAAAGGTGAATTTCTACAATTGTATTTACATCTCTCTAAATTCGGGTTTCGCATATTTATGTAATTAGCGGGTGTTGCTTAATTATTTTTAAAATGCCAATTATCTGTTCATTGTAAATAAGATCAATTTCAATCTATATATATTCATTGTGATGGGACCATTACCGGTCAATGTTTATGAATTGAGTTAAGGAACAGTTTTCAGTGGTGTATTTGCACTTGAATAACCACCAAACATCATGAGTTTATCTGTTGCATTGATTGTTTTTAATTTTTTTCTGCTTTTGGAATGGTTTATGTTGTGCATGTAACGCTGGTGTAATGGCACATCTTTCTGCAGGTGACTAATCCTGGTAACAGGGGCTGTGGGTCGGGTGGGTGAAAGGGTCCTGAGGTTCTGTCATTTTTCTCCAAGTGATTGGCTTTCGCTGCACAGCATCGCCTCTGTCTCTCTCTCTCTGTATGGCTGTTTACTCCGTGAGCATGCGTTGGGTGGACGAATCAGGGGCCTCCACTGCCAGCCGGGTCACGGTCTGTCCCTCCCTTCGCCCTCCCCCCTCCCAAACCCTCACAGGTGTTCAGCATGTTCCTGGAGACTCTGGTGGACTTCATTCACGTCCACAAGGACGACCTGCAGGATTGGCTGTTCGTCCTGCTCACCCAGCTGCTGAAGAAGATGGGCGCCGATCTTCTGGGCTCCGTCCAGGCCAAGGTCCAGAAGGCCCTGGACGTCACAAGGTTTGCATGATTCGCAATTTTTCTACATCCTCAAAATAATGTACTTATAACTCCGCTGGCATCTACTTTTGGTTAATAATGTAATGCTAATAACTTACCATAACTTAATGATATGCTACAGGTTAATGTAACAACCATTATGTGGCACTTGCACTGTCAACTTGGTCTTGTCACTGCATGGCACGCTTACCTGTTTCATGCGCGTTGTGAGTCACTCTGGATTTTAGCATCTGCTAAATGCCTAAATGGAAATTTAGCAAGTATACTAATGCTGATTGGGTTGCTTCCTTTGTTTATCTTAGAATAACACCTCCTGAATTAGTCCTGTAAGGGACCAAGCTATACTAGTGTGAAGTAAAAAAAAAAAAAAATATGAGAAATGTACATTACTGTGGATACAGATCGATACGAGGCAAATAACGAAGAAGAACAACCCTTCCTTTTTCCATTAGACTAATTGATAGAAACAAGGCTCCTATGACAAGTGAAGTTTTAGTTCTATTTAAAGAAGACCTGGATTTTTTGTGTATTTTATGTTTTCAGAAAAGACATTCATGTCCCTCTGCCACTTTGAGAAATCTCAAGCTTTTTCCCCGAAAGTGTTTCCAGAAACCGTTCAGAAATCACTTTTCTGGGCCTGACTTCTCCTCCTTCCTCCACAGAGAGTCCTTCCCCAACGACCTGCAGTTCACCATTCTCATGAGATTCACTGTGGACCAGACGCAGACTCCCAACCTCAAGGTGGGTCACGTTCCGAAAAAGCTGGGTGGGTGGGGGGAATGGCAGTGCCCTCGGCTTTGTGAGGTCACATGGTTTCAGGCCTTTGGGAGTCTTTTTAAGGAGGTACAGAGGTATGTATGTGGGCCAGGGTCTAGTTTAAGGCTGGCCAGGTATATGTCTGAGATATAGTCTGTGTAAAATCCAGGTAAAAGCTGGCCTGTTGCCCGGGATTTATTTTTCATACAGGCAAGGAAATCTTGGGTCTTCAATAGGAAGCTGTTTTAATACAATTAATCGAACATAAAATTGAAAAAAATGTTTAATTAAATTTATTTTATTTTAGGACTGATGCAATTTAGAAAAAATGTGATTAATCTGTAGTTTTTCATACGTTTGTCTGTAATATGTGGGACATACATTATGTCGAAAGTCATTTTTATGAAAAATGAATTTAAGGGAGACAAATATTGGTAAGTAAAAATCTGTTTTTCATACAGAATGCTTTTTCAGCTGCTAACAACATAATTTATTAACAATTAACAACATTTGGTTTAAACTTATACAGCAATTATTTTTCGTAGTTGGTGGCAATACTCAATGATATTCTAATTTGTTTAATAATGATGGAGTTACAAAGATTAGCATGTCATAGATTTATACATACATTCATGTAACATAGCTTGCACCTGATGAAAGCAGCATTGCAGTAACTTTGAAGTCTGTTCAAATACCTTGCTTTATACTGCGCCGTGCTGAGTAGCTAAAGCTGCAGCAGTACATCGTTGATTCGTTTGATTCGTTTTATTTGTACTCATGAATTCCATCATGCCTTAGCTAGCTTTGCATAGTTATAAGGCAACATCTTTGTTTTACTTGTTCAATTAATGTATAGCTGTGTGTAATGTGGGCCATATTATGTAATGAACTTTGATCAGAAATGAATCGAGGTTTATTTCACAACTTTTACAGTGAATGGAAAGAATTTGGTTTATGATCACCTTTTTGCATTGGTGACAATAATGATAAAAGTTAGATATTTGCGGTTTATATATTTGAGCAAATTATTTTGATATGTTTTTATTCAATTGTGTCTATCTGGGTAGCTAATCAGTTGCCTCATAAAACAGATACATTGTCTAATTTGAGTCTTTATATTAACTATTAAACCAGACAGACAGTATACAGTTTCACCCACAGCTATAGGACATCTGTGTATCTCCACAAAGGTTGTGATATATCCAAAAAATGAAAAGGCGACCATCTTGAATTTGTCAAGTATGAGGAGTGTTGTACCACTATCAGTAATCAACTGGGCCGATGTTTTGGTTGACTTACTGTAGCCTAGCTACCTACCTGAAATGTTTTTTTCACATTTACCTATCCCATGCATTTCTATGCTACTGCCTCTACCTCCATAATTGGAAGGACTGGTTCAAATTCAGTGTTTAACAAGATAAATTCTTGCCAGGTCATGTCACCTTATTAAATAATTTCCTTCTTTTTTAAATCTCAAGGCCACACCCCCTTCACTTTGCCAATCCATTGTATTTATTCAGTTATTACATAATGTTTGCGTAAGGATCCCGAAAGCCACGAACCAAACAAGGCTGAATCAGCCCACCCTTCAACAAACCAGAATCGCCATCTTAGACCTTGAAGCCATTAGTGTTTGCATTTGTATGACCTCAAAGTCTTTGTGACACAAGATGCATGCTTGTCTTTTCCATATTCAAGTGTGGTTTTAAACTTCAAAGTATAGGCCAGTGTGGGACAATCAGCCAGGTGAGTGTGTATGAACTTTTTTCCAGTGTTTCTACAAGAAGCCGTCATTGGATACCTTGAGTACCATGCCTTTGAACTGTGAGTGAAAGCCAGTATAGCGTGTACATCAACAGCACAGCATTTGACTGCATTTGCTGTAAGTGAGGAGGGGTGGATGTTGGGTTGGAGAAAGATACGTTTCTCCACTGAACTGGAACCAGTGGTGATTAGATTGCATTGTTAGGTGGTGCCTGATGTTACATTCTTAAATTGAAATGGAATTCCCACATAAATGTGTACTGGATACGTGTCCATTTGACAGGGCTTGACATGGCCGTTTGTCCTTTTGCTCTGGATGGTGAGATAGAATACGGTACATTTCAGATTTCTGTAGGTGGTCTTCAAGTTAGTCCTGTGATTGCAGTTGTGCTTGTAATTTATGTGAGACATTGGACGTACCACTACAATGTAAGAACGAGTAGCATCGTTATTTAGATTTGTTAGTTGCTCAGTAGACCTCTTGACCCTGTAATTGAAAGCCTTTTATTCTTTATCGTCGGTCCTCTGCTAAAATGTTCCTGTTTCCATTGATGTCCCTTATCATAGCAAGGGTATTTCTTTTGAGGAACATGATTTTCATCAGGTCTAGGTCAATTGCAGCCAGTTCAGTCATTAATCATTATATTTAATCATAATTATAATTAATTATACCCACATAGATGATGGATGAATGATGCATTTTCAATTGAATTAGATTTCACTTCCTGAGTTGACCCCAACCTTGCCATTGATATTTACAGAGATATGAGACTAATGTTATCAGGCACTAATATCATTGAAGTGATTCCAACATTCATCTGCATCACAAGTTATGATGTGCAATATTTTACCAGTTATGGGCAATTTCCATCATTTAGATATCTAAACATTTGTTGAAAATCCCCCGTGTTGCTGGACTGATGGGATAGATATTTTCAAGCAAAGGAAAGCGCAAAAATCCCTTCTTGTTGATGTATTTCTTTGGCACGTCATGTCTGAACTTAATTCTATCATTTCACGCTATGTAATTCCACCCCTTTGAAATATCTGAACAAAGACTAAGCTAGACATAGTGGGAGGAGGGGCTATGAAACACCCGCACCCAATGTTCACTGGGGAAGGAGAGTTGTTTCTTTTTTTTTTTTTTTTTCCTTCCTGCAATTGGTTTGCTGTCGCCGGCCTCACTAACAAGCACAACAGCTATTTGCCTTTCCATCTCTGCAGTTAAGGAAGCCACACCCCCCACCCGCCCACCCTCCCTCCTCCCTCCCACAACAACATCAACAACAACAACAACATCTCTGTCATGCCTTACTCTCTCCTGCTCTTCCTTTCTTCCCTGACATTGTCTCTTTCGGCTGGTTCGCCATGGTCCTCCATTCACCTCCACCCCCCCCCCCAACCCCACCCCTCCTCCCTCTCTGTTCTGTCTGCTCTTGTGTATGTGCCGGTGATTGACGCCCTCTCCTCTCTCTCTCTGAAGCCTGCGCGGAGGTCTTGTTGCAGGCATGGGGCCGGTATAAAATTGCTTCCCCACTGCCACAGAAACCCCAGACGCCATGCTTGCACACTGCAGGAGCAAATCCAAGTGTGGAACCAAGCAGCACAGGTCAGTGGCGCTACGGGGGAAGCAATTTTATAACACGCTCTTTTAATGGAACTGTGCTGGAGGAGACCATAATTAAAGACCATCAAAAAAAAATGAAATGAAAGGAAAAGAAGAGGCAAACAGAAATAAAAAAAGACAGAGTATGTTTGTTTCGGGGGGGTGGGGATCACGTTTCCTTCTCTGCTTATTTGCTTGAATGGCTTGCTTCATATTTCTTCTTATGTTCTTTGTTACGTTCTTCATTTTTTTTTACATTCGCTGCTATTCAGCAATTCTTCTGCCCTACTTCTCAACCCCAGAACCCTGTCCAAACTTGTTGCCCTCATACCTGTAAGAATAGCCAGTGATAGATCTGCATCTAGTGACTTGGAAAATGGAATGCAGTTCAGGGAACATTCTGAATTTGGTCTGACGACAACAAAGTGATCTACTATGCCCACTCCATTCGTTCTCTACTATTGTGATGCGCAAATTTTGTCTTCCTATTTAAAAATGTTTTGCTTGCAATAATTTGATTATAATTCGCGGTATAATATGTATGTATGCATCCATATTCTTTATAAAGTAGCTTCAAAAGAGGGGATGACTCACATGTATAAAACAACTATGTCACAGCTTGTCAGCCACACTCAGGCAATGGTAATGGAACAAGCCTTAACTAAGTAGTCAGGGAAAATGAAAAAAGTGAACTAAAAATTTAAAAAAAACTAGGGCTTATTCAAATTTGTGCGTTTGAAATTCCTCTTGGGACCCCCCATGGTGTGTGATGTTGGGAATGGTGATGAGGGGATTTTACTTTCAAAATGTCATGAGGAGTAAAATTTTTTAGTTTTTTTCTTTGTTATTTTTTTTGCTTGATAAAAATGGCAATTGTATGTTTTGTGTATGCTTAATTTAATTAATATTCCAGATTCCCTCCCTCTTTATTTCCCTCCACGCAGAGCGCATCAGATCTAAGTCCAGCCAAGGAATTCGCATCTCAAAAGTGACTTCTGACTTTTTCAATCCGTACAAAACCAGCCAAGAATCCTTGTATTATGAACTAGTTGTATTTACCACAATTCCTTAACCCAGTTTATGGTATTGTTTTTTTATATGTATATGAATTCAATATTGTGTACTACACATGCATTCCAGTTTGGATGTATCTGTATGTATGTGTGTAGAGATGTTTGGAGACAGATTTCCACTTAAAGCATTATAGATTATACTATAATATAATACAGTATAATATGATAGACTTATAGTGTAAAATATTATATTGTGTAATATATTATTATGACTTATGGTGTGTGATGATGTTAGGATAGTATTGTGTATGGCTAGCAGTTGTTGGCAGTCTCTTTTAATTCTAACTCCGTGAGTTTGACTAACAACGACATTGCTGTTAGACGCTTTAACAAGAAACTTAATCTTGGACTTCATGTCAATGTGGCCACAGAGTAGTAATATAATGTAATAAAAGTGTAGTAACAATGGGTTGTTAGAATACTTCTGACAGAATATTTTTCTAAGCAAGACATGTAACCTGATCGGCTTCAGTAATTATCCTATTCTGTGATTTGATATGCAAATATTTTATAGCGATATGTTGTTTGTCATAATATTTTGTACAAATATAATTTAGTAGGTGTGTAGTAATAATTTGTTTACATGTCATTGCAGGTGAATGTGACAATAGCTTAGTAATAGCATTTAATAGCTATGTAGTAATAATGTGTTTGTTTGTCATTACATGTGAAGGTGGCCATAGTGTAGTAATAGATAGTAATAGATCTGTATTAGTAAAGTGTTTGCATGTCAGTGTGTCCATGTTGTAGCTATGTAATGTAATAAGTATGTAACAATAATGTGTTTGAGTGTTGTTGTAGGCAAACATGGCCAAAGTGGACTAGTATCATGCAATTATGTTTTATGTTTGTATGTCATTACAGGTGGTGGTGACCATAGTTTAGTTTTATAATGTATCATGTATAATATGTCACTATGTCTTTATGTCATTAGGTGAAGTTGGTTATTGGATAGTAATAAAATGGTATAAATATGCAACAACAATGTCATTGTGTTTTATTACAGGTGAAGGTGGCCATACTGAAGTACATTGAGACCCTGGCCATGCAGATGGACGCTCCGGACTTTGTCAACTCCAGCGAGACCCGTCTGGCCGTGTCCCGCATCATCACCTGGACCACCGAGCCCAAAAGCGCTGACGTCAGGAAGGTAGGCCCTCTCCTTCCTCGTCTCTGATTGGTCTTTGTTCTGATTGTTGTCACGTCATTTTCTGTGATTGCCATTTATCCTGACTGTTACATTTGATTGTTGTCAGTCGTTCTTGTAGATCCAGTTGTCTGTGATTGGTATTGCCTTGCGATTATCCTGTGATTGTCATGCCTTAAACTGTCTGTAATTGGCTGTTAGGTGTGTTGCTCTCTGATTGGTTGTAACACAATTTACTGTATTTTGTGCTGCTTTCTGATTCCTTTCTAAATGATCTTATGCAATTACAGTTGCTCTCTGATTATTTTTTGTTATTTGTATGATTTTATGCTTCTCGTTGTTTGTATCGATTCAGTGTCTCAACATAGCTGATTCAGGCTAATTGGCTGATACTGATTCCACCTCTTGTCTGATTGGTTACAGGCTGCCCAGTCGGTACTGATTGCACTCTTTCAACTCAACACCCCAGAGTTCACAATGCTTCTGGGGGCGTTACCAAAAACCTTCCAGGATGGAGCCACCAAACTCCTACAGAATCACCTGCGGCACAGCGGAAACCCGTCCCAGGTACCTTCCCTCCTAAAGTCTCACAGCGTCTGTTCATTATACCTTCTCTTTACCGTTGCTCTGACAAGCATATGGTCCAGAGGGAACATGGGGAACTCCACAATATTCCATGAAGTTTTTTGACGATATACCCACTGCGAAGTCGCTGTTGTGCTGTGCATTCAGTCGATGCGTTTGTGTTTCCGCCCTGGGATTGCGGTTGACGCAGTCATGGTTGATGATTGGCTTCTGATTGATTGTGGTGATTGTGTTCGTGGTTGATGAGGGTTTTAGGGCTTGGGTTGTAGTTCTATTCTGGCTTTGTGGCTTTGTGATTGGCTGATGGCTGCTGAGCTGAAGCTGTGGTTCATGTTTGTGGTTCAGGCGGTGGAATTGGGGATGTAGATAATGTGGTTCTCTCATGGTTTATGTGATTGTTTTTCTTTCCTGATCCGGCATACATAATACAGTATGTGTTTTGGTTGTAATTGATGCTTAACCCAGCTGTGTTTCTCTCACCTGGAACTCTACTTAATGCTGTTGTACTGTAGTTGTGTTTTGGTACAGTTGTGTTTATTTTCTAGCCTTCGTTTAACTCATTTTAATTTACATTTCTTTCAGAGTGACCTGTGTTGATGGTTGCACATTGTGTATTGTGTTTGAGATTTTCAGTCGAATGATATATTTAAGACAAGGTTCTCCCTTGTCATTGTTAGTTGTAAACAGGGATGGGAGACGTTATTTAGTTGAGTAATTTATCATTTCCTGTGATACATGGTGATAATTTGTGTGTATTATGATATTTTTGGGTTGCATTTTTCCGGTTTTGGGTGATGGTTGAAGTGGTTGTGCTTTGACTGTGGTCGATGGTTGATGCAGTTCTTCTCTCTCCCTCTCTCTTCTGGAAGACTCCGCCCACAGGCAGCCCGCTGGCCCGTCACACCCCCCGCTCTCCCGCCAGCTGGTCCAGCCCCTCACCTCCCCCACCAACACCTCCCAGAACACCCCGTCCCCAAGGTAACACCTCACACACAGCTGCGTCCGTGGCTCACAGCCACAAAACTAGCCCTGTATACCTTAAACACTGCAGAGGAACAGAACACAGTCTTTTAAGGGCATATTCTGTCTTAGAATACATTACATTACATCCAGGAATTTAGAAAATGCTCTTATCCAGAGTGAATCCAACACCTCTGAGTTGCAAACCCAGCTCCCTAACCATTATGCCCCACTTCTGCCGGTAAAAATAACATGTTTTAAAAGACATGATTACCTGTCTCCCATAAACTGTAATATAAGTAAACAGCGTTGTAATGTTAAGTCTGTTTTGATTGAATCCGTGATGTGCATTTGATTGAGTGCAGTCCTGACTCTCCCTCACTCTCTGCAGCGCGTTTGATTACGACACCGAGACCATGAACTCGGAGGACATCTACAGCTCGCTGCGGGGTATGACGGAGGCCATCCAGAGCTTCAGCGTGAGGAGCCAGGAGGACATGAACGAGCCCGTGTCCCGGGACGGCAAGAAGGACGGGGAGGGCGAGGTGGGGCATGTCTGGGGGCTCGGCGTGGGTTGTGGGTCATGAAGAGACACAGCACCTCAAAATTTATATCTAGCTTTAGGAATGAGGGGCCTTTAGCCTGTTTTAAAAGAAAAAAACATGGTTACAATGTTTCCAATTTTGGGCAAAATTGAAAATAGTAGTTGTGAGATATTAACAGATGCATGGTGTAAATACTGAGCCTATATATTGATAAGAAAGGATATTCTTATATTACAAAGAATAACATTACATACAGACTAAAAAGCCTTAAAAGTCTTTTTATAATTCCAGTTTGGCTGTTTGATAGTTGTTGCTCTCTCAACTCTACCTTGCCAACAAATACCCTCTTGGAGATTGTTGTTATCATTTCTTTTGTTAAACGGTTTAGCTACCGCTGTAGCACATGATTCCAGCGCCTTAGATTTGTATTACAAAAAGTTACTCCGTTTTTGGTGGTGCTTTTGCTAGCACGCATTGAGCCTCCACAAGTCAGATACGTTGCATGATTCCACTGCATATGCGTTGACCATATATGGGCGCCCTGTGTGTATGTGCGCAATAAGGCATCCTCTGTATACGTGTCTGTGTGCAAGTGTGTGTGTGTGTGTATTTGTATGTATGTGCATATGTGTGTGCGTGCACTAAGGCCTCCTCTCTCTGTGTGCCCCACAGGGTGGAGTAGGTGGCAGCGGTGTGGATGCCCTCGATTCTGGGCGTACAGTTTTGGACAATAAGACCTCGCTCCTCAACACCATGCCCCTGCTGCACTCCAGCCCCCGCGGCTCCCGCGACTACAACCCCCTCAACTACTCCGACTCCTTCAGCAAGTCCGCCCTCAAAGAGGCCATCTTCGATGACGACACGGAGCCGTTCCCTGAAGGTAACTGTGTGACATGTGCGTGAGAGGAGGGCTGGAAACCATTCAAACGTGCTTGGCCAGCTTCAGGGCCATACGCAAGCCAATCTAAACTGAGTTTAAACCGCGAAAGAAGTTTCCATCCAGGGTATTCTCCATTTTAGTTGTGAAAAACCAACATGTCCTGTGGAATTTCATCCTTTCGTTCTGAAACAGCAGTGTTTTAATTGAATTGTGTATGCCCTCAAAGAGATTACATTTGTTTTTTTGGGTCCCAGTCTGAGTGTTTGAGTTATAGACTCCATGTTTAGAAGGTGTGTCGCTTTGACTGAAAAATCTGTTTTTCTTTGTATTTTTTTCCAATGGGTGTGCTTTCCTGCACACTGCTGTGAGTGAAATGTTACTACACAATGAGCTATCCATCCAGAACTAGAACAGTCACAGTAATCGGGCTGTTTTCTTTCCCCTCCCCTTACTGGCAGCCGGTAACCAATCGGAGCTGGTGGCGGAGCTTTTGAAAGAGCTGTCCAATCACAACGAGCGGGTGGAGGAGAGGAAGGCAGCACTCTGCGAGCTGCTGAAGCTGATCCGGGATAACCAGCTAGTGGTGTGGGACGAGCACTTCAAAACCATCCTTCTGCTGCTTCTGGAAACAATGGGAGACCGCGAAGTAGGGATGACCTCACACTCAAACTGCATGAATACTCATGCACCAAACATATAATGCACAACACACCCCTGTCCCACTACGCACACTCCAGCTTCAGTACACAACACTACATCGTGGCATAATTACCCTGTCTCACTGTCTTATTCCATGCTCTGTCTTATAGTCTTACTCTATCCTGATTCACAGCCTGGCTCGTTGTTTTACTCTGTCGACATACACTCAGCCCATGTCAATATACCCTCTCTCTTTTAAGCCTTAATTTTTGTTAGCATTTTGCTAAAGTGTATATAATGGCAATAATAATGTCATGTTTTGTAAATTACATTTTTAATCATAAAGGAGTTCAGTAGCATTGTTGGTGGTGATAATGCTAATGCTAGTGTAGTTTTTTGTGTTGTTGCTAATGGCGTTTTTAGTGGCGACAAAGTTTTTACAATGACTCTGTGCTGTCATTCTCTCAGCATGTGATCAGGGCCTTGGCTCTGCGGGTGCTGAAAGAGATCCTGAACCGCCAGCCCGCCCGCTTCAAGAACTACGCCGAGCTGACCATCATGAAGGCGCTGGAGGCCCACAAGGACCCTCAAAAGGAGGTGAGACCGCCGAGCTTCTCCCCCCGCACCTTGTGGAGCCCCACCCACCAGGTTGTCGGCGTCTCTAACTACGCCTCCTCCCGTTCGTCTCCGTCTCCAGGTGGTGCGAGCGGCAGAGGAGGCAGCGGCCATGTTGGCCACGTCGATCAGCCCGGACCAGTGCATCAAGGTGCTGTGCCCCATCATCCAGACGGCCGATTACCCCATCAACCTGGCCGCCATCAAGATGCAGACCAAGGTCATCGACCGCGTACCCAAGGAGGGCCTGACCCAGCTGCTGCCGGAGATCGTTCCAGGGCTGATACAGGTGGGGTTGCTGGAGTGGGTGGAGCCATGCATGAGGGTGGCGTGTGAGTTGGGTGGTGTCATGTGTATGGATGGTTTCCTCTATAAAGTCTGGTCAGTGGCATTACTCTCTTGTGGTTTTTTTTTTGTGTGAGGCTGGCTGTCTGACCATATGGTTAACAGGAAACAAGTGTGAGAGAGATCTTTTTTCTAAGCGTGCCTGTGCGTGCGTGACGTTTCCTGTTCTCTTGGCTGCAGGGATACGATAACTCTGAGAGCAGCGTGAGGAAGGCCTGCGTGTTCTGCTTGGTGGCCATTTATGCAGTCATAGGAGAGGACCTGAAACCTCACCTCAGCCAGCTGTCTGGCAGTAAGGTGTGTGTAACGCCCTCCTCTAACCTCTCACCACTCTTTGCTCTCCTTCTCTCTGTCTCACATTCTCCTATTGTCCTAGTCTCTCCACCTCCCTATTACCTCTCACCATTCCTTTCCTTCCTTCTCTCTCTCACATCCTCCCACCGCCAACCCTTCTCTCTATCATCCTTTCACCTTTCAGTCCTTCCCCCTCCTCTCTGTCTCATAGTCCCCTTCCTCCAACCCTTCCTCCCTCACAACTCCCTCACTGATCGTAAAGCAATAAAAAGAAATTTGCTTGTGCAGGTGTGGAAGCTGAATTTAGTCCACCACAAAGAAAAACCTGAGCACCATTCCCGCTATTTGAGAAAAAAATACACCTGGAAGCTGAGATATAGAAAAATAAGCTATTTAAAAATTTACTTTGGTAACAGAACAGTGCAAGAAGTGCTCAAGGTGCAAAAGCAAAACAAAAAGCTAAAAATGTCTCAGCCAGTCGGACGTTCGCCAGTCCACGTTCGCCGGGTTTTTCTGTGTGTTGGACGTGAAGTAACGTGCTATTGAATTCTCTGTTTATCCACTTTTCTCTGGTCACACCACTCTAATTCTAATTTCCTCCCTCTCTACTGCCCCCTGCAGTTAAAGTTACTGAATCTGTACATCAAGCGAGCTCAGTCTGGCTCCAGCGGCAGCGATCCCACGGCAGACATTTCAGGCCAGGGCTTATAAAAAGAGGAAGAGGAGGAGGAGACCCTGCCCTGCCCAGCCCCGCCCTCCCCCCCAGTCCGATGGACACTCCCTCCTGCCAACCACGCATGCTACCCGCTAGGGAGGGGACTATGGAGGGGTCCACAGGGCTAGCCCGGCTTCTACATGGAGATATCGCTAACGGCCTCACTCGCCCATCGACCCATCAGTGTTTACAGATGAACTGTTTATTTTCGTTTTTTTTTTGTTCCAGTAACATGAAACCTAATTTATGTTAATACTACCACACGACTCATATTCGATACAGCAACACAATACTGTTTCCTCTTTAACCGTATTACAACATGTAAACTTAGATTAACGGAAATGAATACTAAACACCCGTTGTCAGTGATAGTATTGGAAGTATCTCGATCAATGGGGCTCATTTATTCACTGACTGATTGCAGTGCTACTCGTACGGCACGAATCAGATGTTGATAACCATTCACCATGCTAACGGAGCAAATCTAAAACCATGACAACAGTTTGTTGTCATTGTGACTACTCTAGACATTAAATACAGTGGTCAAGCCTGTAAATATGGATTGTTAAGCTTTTAACTCCCCTAAGTGGAAAAATATTTTGCATTGTTTTCCTTTTATCGGTGATTACTGATCCATAACTTCGGCAAATATTGGGCTTGAACAAAGACTGAAATTCATACCATTTTTTCATTTTCAAAGGAAGTTCCTTTTCAATGGGAAATGACTTGATCTTTAGCGTCATACTGAAATTTTTATGTCCCTGGCAGAAGTTGTCCTTTGCAGATTCATTTTTCCTCTACAAATTTCTGGGTTATATACATCAGTCAGTGTCATTCCTTTATTCATGAACACACAACACTTGAAGTAGTCCAGGGGCTTCCATAGCAGTGTGGGTGGCCCATCCAGGTAAGAACATTCATCCGCTGGGCCACAAAAGTATGACATTTCAATTTTAATGTATAAAACTCTAAATATTCAATTTACTACAGTCCACTTCTCTTGTTGGCTGATTTGCTCTTTGCAGGACTGCATTCAGTGTGTGTTCCCCGCAGACATTTCAATGTTGAATTTTACAGTAAAGCTTCTTTTTGTTAACAAAGTGATGGAACTGCATTGTGGGAAAAAGAAATGTATTAGATGCATGTACTTAAGGTACATCTACCATGTCCCAGTCATACAACACATCAGATGGAGTCACACACTGTTAAACTGGTAATTTAAGTGTGCAACACTAAATTTGTGGAACTAATCATCAGCACATATTAGCACGGGAAGTTTAAGTGCTTTCTCCTTTATACATGCCTGGGGAGGTATGTCAGAAAAACGTCTTAAAAGCAGAACGTTGGGCCGTATTTTGTGCTTCAGCAACATAGTGCTAAACCGTTAAGTTTGACCAAGGCGTGCCACTGTGTTTTTATTTAGTCACACTTCCTGTGTCTCGTGGGAGTGAAGGTGTCTCAAAAAAGGGCTGCACCCTCTCTCTTTCATTTTAAGCGGGAGAAACGTCGGGCCTGTAGCACAGGGCACTGTCAGAAATGAGATTATAAAGACTTGGATGGTGACCCATCTCTGTGGTTCCCCTGATATTACAGCCCCCACCCTGTGATAGTGCTTTATACGGTTTAAGCTTGGAGACCTCTTAGCGGAACCCTAGAACAGTGGCTCTGCCACGCTCTCGTCCCCAGTTTTGGGAGAGAAGAATGTGCCTAAAGTACCGATGTTACTTTAACCCTCTTCATGTTGTAAAGGTACGATTAAGATTTCGTGATGAAGCGGTAATTTATTTGCTATGACCATGTTAATGGTAAGTGGGTAGTTTCCTTTCAGAGCCACAGTGGTACAAGGGTCCATGGATTCTAATTTGTGGTCTGGGGTGGGGGGGTTGGGAGTGTCCCGGCCGTTCAGAAATTTGGCTCCTCTCTCGTCCTGTTCAGTATATGTGATATCCCTGCTTGATCTGGTCCAAAGCTGTGTCACATGACCTCGCCTTGCTGAAGAGGTGTGTTCTGCGGTGTCACTTCCGTTTTTGGGGGCAGGTCTGGTCAGTGCGGCCCAGTATGTGCTGTCATTTTAAAAATGTATATCTATATCACATGAAGAAAAAGGTCAGTGCGACTAATTTTCACCTGTCCTGGTGGTCAAAGGGACAGCATCGATCTCGTTTTCTTTTGTTGCAAAAAGTAGATTCATTTTTTTCTTCAATGGGAAATTTGTAGAAATGTATTTACAGACTTGAATGGCGAAACCCTGTCGATGTCACCATTTTCCCTGTTATAGTGTCCAATTTTTCTCCTTGTGAGTGTAACATTCAAGTTCTCACTGTTCTGTTACTCTGTGTATTTATAGAGCTGTGCTTACAGTTGTGCATATACCTGCAATAAAATGTACAGAACATTATACGAAAATGTCCTTATTTAAAACATAAATGGTCCATACGATCTTCCTTAAATCTGATGCTGTACAGGTTTGTAGGTCTTTACATGATAATTGTAATTTCTATTATATCATATATCTTAAAAGTTGTTTAAAAAGATTTTACATATTTAAAGTGCTCATTGTTGCAATTTAGTGGTTGGTATTCAAGAATTAAGCAGTTTCACGTTTCAGCTGTATATCACAATCTCTGTTGGAGCCTAAGTAAAACATGCATTGATTTTTTTGGCATAGGCTACCCGCAAGTTTACTGGTGCCCTCAGATTTCTGAGAGTAGATTTCCTCAGCTAAGAAATGTATGTCTATGTACACATTTATTAGAACAAACCAATTTGTTTTTCTAGATCAAAGTCCCACCCACAAGAAGCTGTGATTGGTCAGAGGTAGTAACTGAACCATTATGAATTTGCTTGAAGGTATATCGTTTCATTTTAATTTATTAGAAATAGCGGAGCTATTTCTGTGGGAAGACCATCTTTGTAAATTATTTACACATTACTATCTAAGTTGTATGATACATTTCAATGGTGCAACCAGAGTTTCAGATGGGCCTAGCGGTAGAACAACTAGTTACAACTTAGGGCTTACCACAGACTTCTCAATTGAACTTCTGAATTAATGTAAGGTTTGGTGGTGCAACCCAACCCAAGAAAAAGAAACTTTGACCTGAACACAAAGTAGAGGAACAAGGAAAGAGTTCACAAACTGCTCGAGAAGTCAGTTGTAAGCAGCTAAGATTACTGATCGAGAAATAATATGGATAATTCAAAGAGACAGCAAAGATATTAATCGTGGTAAATCCAAGGTATTTGCTTCAGCTTGGTTCATTGCTTGCACAGTTCTATCGGGATAATTGAGCTGGCTAAGGAAATGGCCAGAGAATTCCAGCATTTCAAAACATTCAATAACTTGGCTGACTAAGGTGAATTAAAAACTAATGACATTCTATTTTTCTTCATTTAGAGTAATATTTTCTGTGATTTCCCAAACCTCATTATTTTAAATGATTCCATGTTGAAAGATTCACTTCTAGAGTTACATTTTAAATCCCAGTCACCACTGCCAAGGGTGATTGAGTCTTTAGCCGCCTGAACCTAAATTACCTGCAGACCAAAATGAAGGGGAACTTTTTCTAACCTGGAACTGATAAAGAACTACTTGCTGTCATCAGTGGAAGTGAGCATATTCTGGGACCTGAACTGATAAAGATCAACCACTGAACGGTTGTCCTTAGTTGGAGTAGCAGCGGTTAGGGAAGTCAGGCAGCCACAAGGACAGCTATATGTCTGCACCTGACTTCTGGGCCTTCTCACAGACACCTAATGTGAAGGTATGTATCACTTGGTAGTGTGGTGCTGTGATGAAGTGTTTGCATGCTGTCTGAATTTCTGAGTTTGTGTAAGTATTTGAATGTTACTGCATCTTCAACCAAAACCAGTGATAATACTGGAGAAAAGGAAACCTTAGCAAACACAATACAAACTGTTGATGCCTATTAATTTTATTTGTTAATGAAACATATGCAAAACTGCAACACCCCTGTGTGAAAATGTAATTGTTCCCTCCAACTTAGTAACTGCTTACACGCACTCAGGGTTTTCTGGCAGAAATAGCTTGTTTAAAGTCCTACCACAACTTCTCAAGGGAGTTTAGATACGGCCCTTTTGAACCATTTTATTCTTGATGTGGACTTACTTACAGTAGGTGATTTGAGGGGGGATGAGGGGGTATAACATTTCCCTTGTTAGCAAAATGATCAAAATGCATCCCCCTTGTTAACCTGCCATCCCCATTTTACGTGTGTGTGAGTGTGTGTTGGTTGGTGGTGTAGGGGCAGGGGGGTGCTTCCATTGGTCCATCCCCAAAACCTTGATGGTTTGATATTCCTTTGTACAATCCTCTCAATCTTACTTAAAGTTAATTTGATTAAAGATGGGTTGTTTGGTTATTCACAGACTTGTTACGATATATGAAATATGTTCCCAATCATTACAAATTAAAAGCTTATTCTTACCTAATATAACTTCCAAAATCCACCTACCCTTCTTCCGCCATGTGTTTGGGTATCAGTGATAATTTGAGGGGACAATAAAAACAATAGAATTAGTTCCAATTTTCCCAACCCTACTTCAAACACAAAATAATGACGATGGTACCAAATTTTGGTGTCATATTTCCATCCCTCTAGACTCTCTCAATATATTACTTAACCCCATAAAAGGACCTGAGCCAATTAAATGTGAAAAAGAAGCAAGTTATTGAGTTGTTGTTTAAGTTCTATTTTAGGGAATGTGCCTAATGAAGCCTAGAATCTCACCTCAAAAGCTCCATGTAAATGAAACATTTTATTCATGTTTTTAGTTTATCCTTGACATGAGTGAGAATACTTCAAATTCCTTGTTGATACAGAAACCAAATCCTTTGAGGGTTAACAGTTGTAACATGATAGATTATTCCCACCATGCAGTATCTTCTTCATAAAATATATGTAATGTATTGAGTTTCATTCATTTCTTGCTTCTGTTCAGTGAATTTTCCATTAGGTTTTACCTGTGTCCCTCCAATAATGTAATACTTGGCTGCAGTTACTTAAAGTGTCTACATTCACAACCCACAGGGCTACAGTAACTCTTGGTATTTTCTATATGAGAAATAAAGTCACCATATGGGCTTCTCAACTAAAGAGAAACCCGAGACATGTTTGGAGTCCTTTGGTGTTGGGATTTCAGATATGATTTTTATAATATCTGAACTACCATAACCTGAAAACACGGTCAAAACTCATCTCAGGATCACAAGATTAATATTACTTCCTACCCCTGCAACAAATAAGGTTAAACACAAATGACTATTTTAAAACTGTGTCCAATACAAAACGTGTTGTTTTATGCAATAAATTGCTACGATTGGCTCTACGTCGTGTCACTCTAAAATGTCTGCATTTCGCTCAGAACCAATGACTGTAAAGGTATACCTTATAGAAAAGGTCTATTGGCTAAAGATTGTTGCTCTGCGCAGTAGAAGATTTCGCTGAATGGATGCTCCAGTTTTTAGCTATCATCTCCGCCCTGCGGATATAGATAGAAGGTTTGTGTTGGTAGTTTCGGGAAGCCATGTTGTGGCTAGTTTTAAAGCCGTGGGAAGTACGATCCTCGAAAGGGTAATAGAGACTCGGTTTATCGGGGGAATCTTTTCGATTTCGCTGAGAAACTGTCGGGGCTGATGATCCCATTGCGCGACTTCGCGATGAAAAGGGGAGAGAGGTTTCGGAGGAGAGACGGAGCGGATGATGAATAGCGTGAAAACTTGCTAGCTAGTTCAGGCATAGTAGATCCTTGCGTGTGTGCATAGAGTGTCACCTGTCAACATTGTCAGGTTGTGAGCTAACAGTAGCTGAACAAACTTGTGAACCACATAGCTAACTAGTCAGTCAGCTTATTAATTGACCAGAATTGTCAATGACGTGATACCTCCTGTCCTGCGGCTGAAATCAGGGTATTTTAAGTTATGTAGCTGTAATTCATGTAGTGCATCATCTGCATTAGCAAGCTAGCAATGCCGACGGAATATATGTATGAATACTTTTCTGATTACCATTTTTTTCTATAGAATTATGATTGTGACTAAATCGGTAGCTGGTGGGCTGTGTTGCAGATCCGTGCTATTTATTTGCTTGATTAGGTTTACGTAACATCTCCCACTTAACCTAGTTAACGTTAGCTAAACATTCTAACTGAAGAGGAACCCTGGCGACCATAACTTTAGACCAGGAGGAGAAGGAGCTAGGAGCCATGGCATGGGTACTGAAGATGGATGACGCGGCCATCGAGTCTGGGCTGGTGCACGACTTCGATGCCAGTCTGTCTGGAATTGGGCAGGAGCTTGGTGCTGGTGCCTACAGCATGAGGTCAGAGAAATCCTGTCATTTAAACTGTATGTGCATCGTCTGTGTATCCCTTCATGTGCGATATGTTATGGTGTGTATTTCGACCACGTAATAGAGCTTGCTGTCTTCCTCAAGTACAGATAGTTGCGGAGCTTGCTAGCTGGCTTATAGGTAGTGTTGTGAAGTACATTTGCTAAACTAGCCAGCCACAGCCAAATAGTGACCAATCAAGACTTCCTGAGTGTGATGATGATATAAGGGCTGAAGGAATTCCTTCACTGCGGAGTTTCTTCATTTTACAGGAACGCGATGTATCATCAAGTCTAACGCATGGCCATAACAATTTAATGTGTAATGAATATTTAATTCGTACTGTGAGCAGTTCTTTCATCGAAGATGTCTCGCGGTGGATTCAGTGCTGCACGACATTCAGTGACATAATTTTTTGCCTCGGTTGTTTTTCAGCTCTTTCAGTTAGTTCAATTCAGATGTATTCTAAGTCGCATTATTTTTACGTCAAATCTAAAAATCAGATATCTGTCAGTTTCCTGGTACAGCATATATGGAGGGTAGCTTGCTGGCCAAGATATGAAGCTACTTGGTTAGCAATATGCTAACTTATCTGGCGCAATGTACCAGCACTTGTTCTCTGGAACCTCTACTGAACCTGAAGTACATTGTACTTTGTTTTATTCGACCACACTGTATAATAACATAATATTCTTCTATCCAAAAATACTCTAAAGAAAAATATTCCAAAAATATTCAGCATGCCCAGAACATGGTTATTACATCACAATGGCACATCTTGGTATAACAATATGGGCACCATTTACTCGAGTATACAGAACACACTAGTCAGTGAGTTGTAACGTAAATGCCACTTTGTTCATTGATGACAGATGTATGTAAATTGTAAACACAGTCGACCACCAAACCCCACCCCCACCCCCAAAACACAGTTATGCTTTTGTGCTCTCTTAGAGCAGTAATGAAATACAGTTATATACAAGTTATATTAAGCAGTGCATATTGCAGAGGGACAAAAATGGATTAAGTCATCTCTATAGTTTGCTTGTCAAAGCTTATGTGGAAAGGTAAATCTTGTTTGGTCTATCATCTTACACATGTGGTTAAGGATAGGTTTGAATTGTAAGGAACCCATACTTGTTATTCATTGGAAGCACATTCTAGTTATGACTTACAGTCCAGAGATCTGGAAAGTCCAACAATTGCAGAAGCATTAGGCAGGTGATCTCACTCTGTTGCAGCAATGATGTCACAGCTGTACAGGTGATCTCACTGTGTTGCAGCAATGATGTCACAGCTGTACAGGTGATCTCACTCTGTTGCAGCAATGATGTCACAGGTGTACAGGTGATCCCACTCTGTTGCAGTAATGATGTCACAGCTGTGCAGATGATCTCACTCTGTTGCAGCAATGATGTCACAGCTGTACAGGTGATCCCACTCTGTTGCAGTAATGATGTCACAGCTGTGCAGATGATCCCATTCTGTTGCAGTAATGATGTCACAGCTGTACATGTGATCCCACTCTGTTGCAGTAATGATGTCACAGCTGTATAGGTGATCCCACTCTGTTGCAGCAATGATGTCACAGCTGTGCAGATGATCCCATTCTGTTGCAGTAATGATGTCACAGCTGTACATGTGATCCTCTTTGTTGCAGTAATGATGTCACAGCTGTACAGGTGATCCCACTCTGTTGCAGCAATGTCACAGCTGTACAGGTGGTCCCTCTTTGTTGCAGTAGTGATGTCACAGCTGCACAGGTTACCCCACTATCCACGGTAACATATCTGCACAGGGCTTCAGCTAACATGAAAGTGATGGCATTTTGTAGTTTTCCTACTCTGTTCCTGAAACAGTGTCTAATTAATTGCGGGATTGTTACTAGACCAAGAGACCACTTTCGGTCTTTTTGTCTGGTACAGGTCAGTGTGGCAGCTTTGGCTGACTAAATGAGCTTAACAGGCTGGTGATGGTCAGGACTTGGTCCATGCTTATGAAACATTTTTATTGGTTAGGTGGATAAAATTCTGACAGCATCGTGTTAAGGGAAACACCATAGTTGAAAATGGCAGTGCAGGTGACTGAGAAAGAGAGAGTTGAAAGAATTTAAGAAGAATAAAGGACAGAAGCCAAAAAAAATATCATGCTTACATGCCCTCTCATTTATACCTCCCATATACCTTTATTTGTTAATTGTTTTGCCACTGCTCATCTTTTAAGGAAACTTTGGCCTTAGCGTTTATTGAATGTTCGATTTATTCTTAAGGAAGTTGTGAAGATTCATTTGAAAAGCTGTATACTCTGTTTGTCCCTTCTTAAATTTAGGGATTCTGTGCACAGGAGGATGGATTAATTTCAGTCAGAGCCATCTTCATTCTGGGAACATCTAAAGGTAGTGTCCAGGACATGGAGTACGTCTGGTCCTAGACTGAAAACATTTTAAAGGGAGAACTACACTGGAATTTTCTTTTGGTCTTGGACTAGGCTGAATTCATTTTTGGGTCCCTAGCCCCTTCACATTGGGCTTCAAATTCATTTTGACGATTCGTATCTATTGCATTTGTGAGGCATCAACAAGTTGAGCTGTCTGGGTCACTGTCTCCCAGTGAATGCACCCAAAAAATCACCCCCTCTTCAAACTCAATCAGCTCTGCTGTTGCAGGCTTGCCAGATGTAATCACTGGCAACCAGGCCCCTATGCATTCTGGGATGCTCCTTGACGAGTTAATAAATGCCTCACCTTTGTGGTTTGTCTCTGTTTTGCATATGCTAGGTTTTTTTTTAGTTTCATTGCAGCAGTACTTGTGGTATTACACTTATGAAGCTTGTCTTCCAAATTAGGAGGTAGAGGTATTGATTCCCAGGTAGGTCACTGCTGTAGTACCCTTGAGCAAAGTACTTAACCTAAATTGTGTCACTAAATATCCAGCTGTATGAATGGATAGTGTGTATAGATGTAAACTATATAAGTTGCCCTGGAAAAGAGCATCTGCTAAATCCCTAACTGTAAATGTTTACAGTTGTTGTTTACTAGCCTGATCCCACTGGTCATTGGTTGGTGAGACGTGGCTATTAATGCACTTACATTGGTGTTCAAGCTCACTCTTAAAGTGCTGACAGAGTATTGAAAACAGGGAGCAGACACATACTTGGATGAAAATTTTTGCCTTTTGTGGACAAGCATACTCTGTGTGTCGAAATGTACTTACCCAATTGTAATAGACTACATTTCCCATTATTCTTGCCTGCAAATTGCAAACAACGGTGGTGTCACTCATGGGCATGTGACACATGGTATGCTTTTAGGCAAAATGACAGGTCATAAAAACATTTTTTAGAAAGCAGACTGCTGCACAGACCCCCTAAGAAGATGTCCACTGGTTCACTTTGAGTCAGCTCCTTTAATGACTGTGCAGACCCTGTGGATGTACCTCTATGTGATTTTTAAAATTCTTTTTTGTTCTTCCACACTTCAACACATCTGTGACCGACATCATCGAACGTACGCTAATATGCATTGCTTTGTCACTCTGCCCATGGATGATGTGAATCGCCTAGCAACACTGACTTCAGTTACATGAAAATGCTCTATCCATTGGAACCAAACAACATACAGCTCAGGGTCAACATGGAATAAAAAAAAGCTGCATTTTCAACTGTGGTAAGCAGAACAGAACATACTAGCAAAGATAGAGGCCCAAGGCTGGGGAATCGATGCTTGGCCTACTTGCCTGTATCAGCTCCAGTGTCAGTCTCTCATAATACTTGCCTGTATCAACTCTTGTGTCAGTCTATCACGAAACTTGACTGTATCAGCTCCAGTGTCAGTGTGTCACAAAACTTGGCTGTGTCAGCTCCAGTGTTCGTCTGTCACAGAATGTCACAAAATGTCAGTCTCAAATAACATTACAAAAATACAACAAAATACAGTCTTGAATGTCATTTGAAACCTCATTGTATTCTCTAAGAAATGGGCCACAATTTGATTTTAAACAGCAATGTCCATTAATTGTATGGCCATGAAATAGTTATATGTTGTTGAATGTATTGTATTGTGCATAGAAAAGAACTGATTGAATGCCCAGTGCATATGAAGAGAAGAAATGTGATGTTGAATTGTGACGTTTCACAGATTAGCATATCCATAGATAAAGTGGGTGTTTCCCACAGGTGGAGGATAATAAAGAAAGTTTTGGAATAGACAAACTTCTATGTTTGGCTTAATTTTGCAAATCACAAACTTTTCCGCTAGATTTATTTTGTATTCATTTTTATCTCTTTCAGAGTTATGTAAATTTCAGAGTTTTGAACCACCCCATTCCCAAGTTGTTTGTGCGTCAAGAGGACAACCTACCTAGTTTAATTTCAAGAAAACTCCAAACGGCTATAGCCATTTCTGTTCTGCTTCCACATTGAATGACTTTCAGATAGCCCAGTGAAAACCTTCTTCATACTTCCATAGTATGGAATTTACACAAAACATTCATATAGATTGTGACCTTACTGCTTTAACAATATTTCCTTGGTTGAGCAGAAGGGTAAGAAATGCAGAGCAGAAAGACACCGGTGCAACACACCTTAGGCCATATTTATCAAAGCCTTTAGCATATGTTAACGTTTTTTCACCTGCAATTACAGTGATATGATTTGCAACCAAAGCAACCTTTTTGCACCAGCAAAACGCTCTCTTTTCGCACATACTAAATGCCTAAAATCAGTCCCCCAGTCTTTGCCTTGTCTCGTGTTTTGCTGTGGCTGTCGAGAGAAATAACACCCCTTCTGCTGCCTTTGGGGAATTGTTTTGTCTCATGTAGGTCAGACCCATGGGTTTTTTTTTTTTTTTTTTTTTTTGCCTGGCCTCTGCTGCCGCTGTAACCATGGCAGTCACCCCAAACTGGGCCAGAATGCATGTGGAGAATGGGGGCAGGGTGGGGTTGGAGGGGGGAGAAAATCCCCCATGGTGCCTCTCCTGATGGGAGACACTTGTCCAGGGATTGCAATTATCTTTGCCGTAGTGAAACGCTAACAAACGCTTTCAGGATGAACCAGCTGAAATGGCTCTTGTTCTTGTAACTCTTCCGTCCATTCTCAGTTCAGCTTTCTCCTCACTTCATCTTCACATGAACGGTGAACGTGGTAGGCATTTGTCACACTTGCATAAATGTGTACTAATTACCTGCATTCTCCTCGGTAATGTTGTATGTTTTTGAAGAATGGCAGCTAACATACATGCAAGCGTTGCACGTACACGGATGGAGGTGTATGTATGCGTGGCATATTGTCGTCACGGTGCAATGCACTTGAAATGGGTTGTAACGGATCAGAGTGAAACCCTCTATAACCATCCTGAAAATGCTTGCAATTATTGGAGAATGGGATCTGAAACAGCTCTTGAGAGTTGTGCAGCCGTGCTACATGTAAGCTGATCTTGGAGCCCTGAACTAAAGTGTCGATCTGAGCAACAGATGGTCAAATTAAATACAAAAAGCAAGAGACAGTCTTCAAAATGAATAGGAACAAAACTTGACTGTTGCTTGGTTCATCCTGTTAAAGCCATTCCAGTGCCTTCCAGTATAAAACTCTGTGCCATTTTCAACTACAACTGGCATTTGCAGCAGGTAACTCTGTGTGGCCCATACATCACAGTGTGCAGGAGGGTTTCATTCTGCAGAGCTGTTCATGTCTCATTGCTCACTAGTGACCCCTGTTGGCCAGTCAGAATCCCACAGCCTCACTGTGTTTTTATTTTTGTTTTAAGTTGATTCAGCTGAAGCTGGATTTGTGGTGTATCAGAACACAGTTGAAGTGTTTGCCAGTTTGCTTTGGAGTGGTCACCATTTCTGACTTGTTTGTTCATGATTAACCAGCCACATAAAGAGCTTCTATTTTTACAAGAACTTTCTGTTTTAAACCAGGAAACTAAACAGGCAAATTCTGTTGTCGCCACGGTTTGGAATGTTTTGTTGGTGTCAGACAGTGTAGTCTGTCTTGGCATGAGAATCAATGTTGTCACCCAGAAATGTGAAAAGACTTAAAGGTTAGGATGACCCAGAGTATCACCTACCATGGCAGACCACAGAATGAGTTTTTAGCCGCTTCTCTCATCTCCTCCACTATTGGGATGCCAGGTAACGTGATGACACAAAGATCTGTTTCCAGGTCACAGAGGAGTTTGAGTGAAGGAAAAGAGGAGGTATTTTTAGACTTTTTGGATGCACTCGATATGTGATTGATGTCACATTTGCGTTGTGCAAGGAGGAGCCAGGTGCTTCCTCCTCCCCCCCGGTCTATGGGAGAGAATCACTCGTTTGGCCTGAATTAACAGTAGTTAAATTTGGGGGGGAAAAAAAGCAATCTGATATATATATACGAAATTGTCTTCCACTGAAATGAATGTGAAATATGGCACTGCTGTGTATAAAAGAGAATTTTTCCCATGTTCAGTTTTTCATTTTGATAATGATACACAGGGTTCTCCCTAAGAGGTGACTGATCCCTTTTTAGCGCCATGAAGAGAAATTCACCACATCAACTGATTTAGCTACAAACAGACGAAAAGAAATGAAAATGTCTTTTGACTGTCACTGGGCTTTAATCTACAATTTACTGAAGACAACTGATTTTTCAGATGCGCTCGCTGTATTTATTCCAGCTTCACTTCTCGGTGGGGAGCCAGCGTTGAGCCACCTCGAAGGAATGTTCTTCGTAGGCCATTAGATATAAGAACAGAAACGTCATTTTCAGTAGAATTCTACTTTTAATCTCACTTCTCACGCCGTTTCCCAGGACCACCAGATATGTGGTTCCTTTGATACGTTTACTTTTCATCTTTAATCAGATTCCTTTTGCTTTAGCCTGCTAGGGCATTGCTGTTCACATTGCCGGAGGCATACGCTAATCTGTGGCTAATTAGACCGGCTTTCCTCCAGAACTCAACAAGAATGCATAAACACGTAGACAAAAAGCGAAATTAATATTGAAACCAATGTGTGTACCTTGTTATCTTTGCATATGAGAATTTCCATAATCTGCATAAGACCATGTTTATTGGTGGAGCTCTGCGGGATTAATAAATTAGGAACCTGTTGCCTTATAAGGGCCTCTATCAAAGACAAGGATCTGGGCCTATGGATGGCTCATAGCGTAAGATGTTCAAGAATCAAAAACACATAAGACAGGTGTGCTAGTTCTCACACCCTTCTCCTGCCTTCAGGGGACAGCGATCAGTATTTATGGCAACATAATTCAGTCTGATCATTCATATTCTGTCAAATTAATTCTGAAGTACACAGCAAAATGCGCTGTGTTAATTTAACACTAACAGTGTACATATGAGAACATGGAGTCATATGTACACTGTTAGTGTTAAATAAACACTGAACATCTTGCCGTGTAGGCATGAGCCCTGCCACTGGATTTTCGAGACCTAGCCAGTTACAGGTAGGTATTCATGTTTAGGACAAATTTATGATAATACAACATGTAAAAAAAAATCTGATTAAGCTATACAATAACTTTGACTGTTGAAGCCCTGCTCCTTAACGAAATACTGAAACATCTCCCTATCCTCTTCCACAGCGACGTTCTGGCCCTGCCCATTTTCAAACAGGAAGACGCCAACCTCTCCCCTGAAATAGAGACCAAAAACCCACCATTCCAGTATGTGCTATGTGCCTCCACTTCCCCGGCTGTCAAACTCCACGACGAAACCCTCACTTATCTGAATCAAGGTGAGTGCTTTTGGTGTGCGGCTAGGGTCATGGACTGTTGAGGAAATGTTGGTGTTTGTATAGCGATGTTTCTCAGTCTAGTCTCATGGTCACTGGTTGCACAGGTTAAATTTCTGAATTACATTTCTGAATGATCTTTTTGAGACCACCTTCAGGTTTCTGTAAGATACACAACTGACATTGTGGCACCACAATACAAATCACGCAGCATACTATGAGAGAGATTTAATTCTTGGAGAGGACCGCCAAAGAGAACCGGTAACCTGCTAACATTGCTGAGAGTAGCTGTTACACGGTGGTAATCCAGCAAGCTTAGCTAGTATAGCGCCACTATAAATCCGTTATAATCAACGTAATTCTGTCATTCCACTGCTAATTCTCAATCAGTCATCTCGGGGCTTAGCCCAGTGATCTGTGTGCTAAGTGATAAAGCCTACACTCATGGCAAAGAACTTTTATGTGACTGAGGAACTCATGAGCCCACAATCCGATGCATGCGATTATGTTTTTTAAAGACTGGTAAGGGGAGACCAATGATGGCTTATTCCGCTGCGCAGCCGTCTCGAGACCGGGATTCAAGTCCCCTTTATCTGTTCCCCCTCTTCTCTGTAACCCTCTCAGCCTTCCTACTGTCTGAATAAAGAAAAATAAAGACTGGTAAGATAGAAGAGACCACTATCTCCTATCAACACCTGATCACCTTCTTGGCCATTTAAAACTTTGGCAGAAGTATGAGGACTGGTGAGAAATGTTTGTGAGATACGTCTTTTGTGCTGCAATTTCAAAGTTGCTTTCAGTTTAAAACTAGGTAATACATTATTTAATGGAACAATTGCTGTTACTTGTCATTATGTAGAAAAACAATTATAATCAACCAGTTTTTATACTGGGGCAGAAAGAAGTTCTGTAGCAGTCTAAATGCTATTGCTATGATTTCTTAAACCCCTAAACACAATTTTTCATTTGATTTGTTATTCATAGATGATCTGAGCAATTCATTATTTGCTAGTTGGAAGAAGTTACTTAGTATGTGTGCCAGTAGTTTTACGACTACAACAATATGAATGCAGTAAGCTTATGTAACAATAAAATAAGTGCACTATATTGCGTGTAAGTATGAGTTATTGTACTTACATTTTAATGGTGTAGGTACTGGATATTGTAACAGGATATTTGAAAGTTATATGATTGTGTCACAGTTCTAAGGAAAGCAGACTGCATTTAAGTTTCTAATTTGTCAGTCAGAAATATTGTCAGTTTTCTGTTGTTCAGGTCAGGTGTGCGCTCATAGGTTTTTAGCTCCCTCTTGTGCCAGGAATTAATGAATGATGTTAATGGGAAAGTGCTCAACACTGGACTCCTATACCCTTGAACAGGGATACTCTACTTGTTTATTGGGGTTTATGCAGGTATTTGCTCCAGCCACACACTACACCAGCTGATTTTGCTGACTGTTTTAGTCTACACCGGCTGATTTTGCTGACTGTTTTAGTTCCTTGGTCCAGGGAATGAATTAATTCATGAAATCAGGTGGTGTACTGTGTGCCTGGAAAAAATACCTGTATACACCGTAAAAATGAATGCGTCTGTCTTATGTGATTTTGTGTCTTATCTGAAATCGGGGGCTTACATACTGTACTGTATGACCTCATATGAGTGTCATATACTGTCCTATATTCAATTCCACTGTTGACTTTAGCAATGTTATTTCACAATGATTTAGGCAAACTATGCATTGACTGTTGAATTACTTTTGAAAAAGGAAATTGACTGTCTGCAATTACTAACTTGGATGTTTTAGGATACAAAATATTAGGACTAGTGTTGTACAGATATTGTTATTTTAATTATTTATGATGTTTCAGCAGATAACATGTTATCTCATACTTGTGCAAAAATTTATATTAATACTGCCATCATGTTGGTGGAAAATGCACTGACTGGAAGTTTTTGGATATTCAGTGGAGCTGGGAGTCAAACTTCAGCCATTTACCTATTTACTGTGGCAACAAGGAGGGTAAAGGAGGAACGATATTTGCCTTATTTGAGATTGTACTGTATATATTGCCACTTTGAATGTTATGTTATGAAACAAAATGAATTCATTACGTTATGTCATATGTATATACAGTAGATTAAATAAAGTTAAAATTAGTCTCACCTTTCCAGTTTGAGTAATGTTGTTAAAATGACAGTGTTCTTCCATTCTAAAAGGGGATTGTAACATGTACATACTGCTTAAATATATAGTTCAGGTGGGGTTACTTACCTGCGGGAGGCAGTTTGAGCTCGGCTGTGCCTGACCTCAGGAGGGGAGCACCGTAGTAACAGTTGCCGTGAGCTATTTGTAGATCTCACACTTGAGCAAACCTCCAATGGGGACTTAGGGCCCCAGGTGTGTAAGCGCACTGTTGTTTGTGTTAACATTGTCCGTATCAATGTGGTGGCAACCTTTTGGCTTTTGCTCTTAATTCTGTCATTACTGTCTGTCATTACAAAACTGTCATTATGTCAGTCAGACACAATTTTTTTGTATCGATAGGGGGATTACCATGAAGGTAATAGTATTTTGCTAGCAAAATAACTAGCAAAATGTAAGTTCAACTTACATTTCTGTGTTTTTAGAATATTCATGGGACACTGTGAATTCTATGTCATGTCAGGAATGTCCTCACAAAAAAAATTATCTGATTAACCAACATTTATCCATCGATTTTGTGACATCTTATTCTGAAATTTGTGTAAACTAAGCTGTGTAATTTGCCTGGCTATAATTTATGAACACATTAAGAACCGGTAATCATAGCGATTTGCTCGCACAGTAGTCCAACACCAGAGTGTTATTGATTTTGTTGATTGATTGTGTCTCTGGGGCAGGTCAGTCTTATGAAATACGAATGCTGGATAACAGGAAGATGGGGGAACTACAAGAGCTCACAAATAAAACAGTCAAGGTGGGTGTGCTGTACTTAAGTATTGTGTTTAACAGTCCGTTCAAAGTCCTGACTGCTAATTTATGGAGGAGAATCTGTGCCAAGATAAAAGCAAATTTACCCATTGAAAGAACAAAGCAAATTGCATGGAAATACGATCTCACACAGTCTAGTTGGCTGGGTTTCACCAGGCTAAAATAGTGAGACAATTGATTAGATGATCAATCTTGTTACATAACTGGAAGGTGGAGCCTATGTATGGCTATACTGCAATATCAGTATGGCCATTTTACGACTGTAGGGCGGAGCTTGTGTATGACACATCACACCTTTACAATGATGTTTGATTTTATCGTCTGATATATCCTAGTTCTAAATGTTTAATGTTCTGATTTGGCCCAGTCCTAAATGTGTTTTACTGTTTTCTGATGTCAAGTAATTTTTAAGAAGTTGTATGTAATTTCCGTTCTGTTCGGTCCTGTCGACCCAGAGCATTGTGCGGGTGGTGTTCCACGACCGCCGCCTGCAGTACATGGAGCACCAGCAGCTGGAGGGATGGAAGTGGAATCGCCCTGGCGACCGTCTCCTGGACATGGGTAAGGTCCATGAGAGAGTGGGAGGAGCTGTATGAGATGGGTGGGGCTTAAGTGAGACAGTGAGATTGGCTGTGAGCAGACTGTGGGAGAGGAAAGTGAAAGGAAAACTGCCCTATGTATTATCACCTTAAAGACTCTGTTCTGCCTCCCGTTTAGATATCCCCATGTCTGTGGGCATCATTGACCCCAAGACCAACCCCTCACAACTCAACGCTGTGGAGTTCCTGTGGGACCTTTCCAAACGAACCTCTGCCTTCGTCCAGGTACTTCAGCTCTTCGCATTACCCATCTCATATTTAGCCAGCTACCTTGGTAAGCAAATGCTGACTAAACTATTACAGAATGATAAAAATATACTCAGCATTAAGTTAGTATGGATATTTACTATCTAGAGAAATAGTTTTTAGTTCTATTTGTGTCATGAATATATGTCAGTTGGTAATAAAAGAAAAAATGCGTTTCTGTATTGCCATGTGAACAGTTGCGTTTGGTGTTTCCATGGAGAGGTGGTTGCAGAGATTTAGAACATTTATAGTTGTCAGGATGCTATTGCTGGGTTCCATGTTCGATTTATCAGATGGGACTACGTTCCCATCTGTTCATGGTCTGTATCACTATTCAGTATTCCCTTTTTATGCTGTATATCACTATACTGGCATGACTCGTGCTAATGCGCAGATAAATGTGAGTTAATGTGGAACTCTATCCACATGTATAGACAGGGCAGATTTATGTTTGGATTTAGGGTAGATTTAGCTTTAGATTTACCGTTGAGAGTCATTGGTAAGAATGCCTCGGTTTCCACGCTACACCTCCATGCACCTGACCGTCTGTGTTTCTGTGACGCAGGTGCACTGCATCAGCACGGAGTTCACCCCCCGCAAGCACGGCGGGGAGAAGGGCGTGCCCTTCCGCATCCAGATCGACACTTTCAAGCAGAACGAGAACGGAGAGCACACCGACCACCTGCACTCTGCCAGCTGCCAAATCAAGGTGTTCAAGGTGGGCGGAACCAATTAACAATTGGCAGTTAACACTGTTTTATTTTCCCGTTCCACACAATTCACATTTACAGGCAAACAAAATCAATTATATCCCCATTTACCAACCTAAACCCAAATAAAATGAATTCAGGGGCAATGGCTTGCTTATAAAGCTTAGTATAAGATGTCATCAATATTGGTTCCACAGAGAGGGACCATGCCCAAAAAACCCTACTGTTTTCAGGACACTGCCAAATGTTAAGTTTATGTTTGAATTTTCCAAATTAATGCAATTTAAATCAATTCAAAGTATCAGCAGTTATTTCAAAGTGGATTACTTGACTTTACAAACTAACTTTGCAGAAATGGCATCTGAGCACGATACTGAGCTAATTATGTGTTGTTTTTCGCTTTGTGACCTGTTTTCTACTTCATTTACACAAATTAACTGAACATAGTCATTTGGAGTCTCATTACACCTGTGCAATATGTGAAACTGGGGGCAAGTGTATTGTAAAATGTTGGTAGTACATTTTTAATGTGCTGTAAATTCATGAGTGCTTGCAAATTGGAATTTTGTGCTTTATGAAAAAGACTTGGATATTACAGTTGACAAGTTTACAAGGCTAAAGAATTAGTGTGAAAGCTCTTTAAATGTAAACATACTGAAATCAATGGCAAAAGTTTTATTATTTAAAGTAGCGGAGGTTATATTCATGTTGTGGAGTCCCTTCCTGGCTTGTTATTCTCTGCCAATATTCTTGAAGTGACAATATCTGGCAGTATTGTTTCATGCAAAGATTTTTGTATTGATGGTACCTAAATTAACATACTTGCCTGTTGATCATGCGTTCCATCCAATAGCCGAAAGGGGCTGACAGGAAGCAGAAGACAGACCGGGAGAAGATGGAGAAACGTTCACCTCAAGAGAAGGAAAAATATCAGCCATCATACGAAACCACCATCTTGTCTGAGGTACGATCCGATCTGTCAGCCAGTAGATTGTCGACAGTCATCAACTCATTGAACCACTGTGTAGTTTCACTGATAAATCATTTTGTTAAACTCACTTTAAACTCACTGTTACTTTATTAAACTTATAATCACTTTAATTATTCAATGATTTCCTTATTAAATTAATCACTTTATGTAAGTATCAAATTTATTCAGTGCTTACTCTGCCGGGAAGATAAGAAGAGAAAACCTACAACATTATCTTCTAGCATGAACAGATTTAACATTTATAAAATTATAAATTCAGTCATCATCTCGCATAATTACTCATACGCTTTCATCTTAATCCAGTAAATTATGTCACTGGGACAAGTGAAGTCACTCGTCTGATCATCTGATGTTTGTACATTTGTCAAGTTATTAGTCGATGCCCTTATCCAGGGCAATAGTTTGTACTTTTCACCTACTTAGTTCACCTTCAGATGGGCACTGGTTGGTTTTTCCAACCACTGCTCTACACTGCGGTTGCTTAGTTAGGCATGACGTTACCACCAGGGGGCAGTACATTACATCACAGTCATTCAGCCGATGCTTTTTTATCCACAGCGACATACAGTTGATTAGGCTAACAAAGGGCCAATCCCCGCTGTGAGGCCAATCCCGCTGGGAGCAATTCATGGTTAAGGGCCTTGCTCAGGGGCCCAACAGCGATGGTGTTCTTGCTGTGGCTTGTGCCAACCAAACAGACCAACCTCAGGGGTTCCGGTCATGCACGTTAGCCACTAGACAACAGTAGCCACGAGACTACCATCCTTGATATTAACCAAGAAATCCTCTGTACAGTACTGTGGAAAAGTCAATGCTCTGAAAATATATTGTCCCTCTGTTGATTCACTGATACCCGTTTAATGTTTGTGTTCTCACAAATAGCTGTGTCTGTAAATGACTGATTATGTGATAAATGTCCTCTGTAATTGACTGACCCCAGTGTCTGCTATTTGACGAATGACCTCGTAGAAGCTGCAAATCACTGATCCCCGTCTCGGCTAAGTGATGAATGTCTTCACGGTGTCTGTAAACAACGTATTTGTGCCTAGACGAGGCTAGAGCCCA
The DNA here is from genome assembly GCA_022829145.1 of Albula goreensis. Classification (NCBI taxonomy): domain Eukaryota; kingdom Metazoa; phylum Chordata; class Actinopteri; order Albuliformes; family Albulidae; genus Albula; species Albula goreensis. Next base: position 7,518,271 of record CM040750.1, on the reverse strand, counting down.
TCATCGAAGAAACGGCTGAGCACGAGCTGAAGAAGTCGAGCAAGAGGACTCTGCCCGCGGACTGCGGCGATTCTCTGGCGAAGCGCGGCAGCGTAAGCACCTCCGCTTTCCTTTTCATCTTCGCTGCCACGCTCCGTGTGGGATGGGTCGGGCGATATTTCAGACTTCATCGTTTTAGCTATGGTAGAATTCAGAGTATTTCAGTAATTCGAGTATTGTATGAGACGTGAATGATAAATGTTGCAGAGTTGATCATGACGGACGTTACATACTAGGTTCACACTATTACATGGTTAGGTGGAGCTGAGCTCAGTGTTATATAGGCTACACTTTGACAGCTAACGGAGCTTCTTAAGGGACAAAATAAAGGGTTTCCTACACTGTGAATGTTCATGAAGGGAATTTCGTTGACATATGCAAGCTATTGCTGGCTGATCCTGTCAAATCTGGGGTTGAGCAGAGCTGTAGTGAAGACCTATAGATGCTGGTGCTCCTTCACTTTGGAAGTGGGTTTATGTTGCATGTCAGTTGGAAGTGAGTTATGTATATCTTTTTTTACCTCTTTGCCGTACTCCAGTGTTCACCATGGCCGGACAACACCTACTCTAGCACCAGCCCGGCAGCTACACCAACCTTTACCTCCTGCACTGTACCCGACAGGTAACCATACCTCACCGTACCTCCACTGCACCTTTACTTGCAGATAACCCTGTTCCAAAAAAGGCACAGTTCAGAGACTGCGACTGCCCAACAGGCACTGGTCAACGTGGAGTTTCGTATTAAAAGATAATGTTATGATGAGAACATTTCCATGGTTGTTGTTCAGTCACACAAAACTTCATGGAGAATGTGCAGCTGTAATATTTTAATTGTGTCTCACAGTGTATTAAATAAAATAAAATATGTTTATGTTATTTCAGTTTGGATATCTGCTGTGTTGTGATTCATTTATCATTAACACAGGATAACGATGTCAGCGCTTTGCTTGCAGATTCATATTTACAAATTAAGGGTATAAACATAAGCCTGTGAGTGATGTGTGTAATATTTGACAATGTTTGTTTTGTTAATAATCCAAACCTGTTTTTCATTTCTAGTAATTCCTCATCACCAAATCATCAGGGAGACGTGATTGCTCACATTGCTACGGAGGTACGACTCCAGAACGATTACAGCAAATACCTTTTCCATCTTAATAGGGAAACTGAAAGAGTGTTTGGGGAAAATTATGTGTATTACACTTGTAAGAATCTTCAAACGATTATGTTTCACTGGTTCTGTGTTGTATCACAAGACATTTCCGCTGTAGAAAAGCAAAAATTCACCGTATATGGGTCATTTGCTTTCAAAGTGTGGAGTGTGTTGTGAAGATGGGAAATATTCGTTCCTATTGTGAAGTGTCAGCATTTAAAATCGAGATCATCTCAAGCTCTGAGGCAACAAACGGGTAGAAAGTGAATATGATTATTTCTGCAAGCCGCTGAAAATTAAAGTACATATTTGTCTTACATTTTGTCTTTGCTTGATTTGCATCTCTAAACGCCTTGATTTATGTAATTATATTTCTAATATCTGTTCTTTCCTTTAGCAACTCAGCCCTACGGCCTCCATACAGGAGGTCCAGCAGTGGCTTCACAAGAACAGATTTGCCACATACGCACGGCTTTTCTCTCATTTCTCAGGTATTGCATCTCCGCCAGCCTCTCAACCATAAATCAAAACGGTTTCGAGTGTTAAAGGGAGAATACGGTCAATAAACAAAGTATTGAGTTATCAAGGTGGAGTGAAAGGGGAAAATAATTACTTTGAACTTACTTGAATCAAAGTAATCAATTACGTGGAACACAGGAGACTGTAGAACAAGTTAAAATTGCCGTGTTGTGATTTTATATCCCTGAGAAAACGTACCCCAGCTTTCAGCGGACATGTGTAAATAGCGTTGGTGGTTGTTTTCTCTTTCAGGTTCAGATTTACTGAAATTATCTCGCGATGATTTGGTTCAGATATGCGGTCCAGCTGACGGAATCCGCCTGTTTAATGCACTTAAATCCAGGTAACCTGTGCCTGTTCAACTTATGTTACCCACATATCAGGCAATGTATCTGTGATTACAGTGAGTATAGGAAAGAAAATGGTATACTTTGTGAAGACTCTCATGCATAGTGCAGTGGGAAGTCTTCTAAATAGGAGAGCATCAATAGCCCAGATATTGACAGGAGATTAACATGATTTTTTAAAAAAATAACTTGATCTTCACCAGAATGTAACTATGCATGTGGCAGTGTAAATTATGTCATAAATGGGCTTGCAGTAAAGTAGATGGTCTTTACTTTTGTGGGTTTCCATTCAAGGACCAAATGCTGGTAGATTTTCCCCTGTGGGTGGTAGAAGATAGATGAATTTGACTGTGACGGTGGTTTTATGGAGAGTCACTCTGTGTTTCTGCCCAGGTCTGTGCGGCCACGTCTAACTGTGTATGTGTGCCAGGAGACGGCACAGACAAAGAGCCCCGAACTGCTCAAAGGCTCCTGTGACAGCGAGAGCAGAGATCACAGCAACAGCGCAATATACGGTGGGTCCACTGCGCATAGCAATGCTGCGCTATAGACTGTGCTTCTGCTAGACACCTTGCAACAGCACGACACAACAAAATAATTGGGCCTCCGGATGGTTCTGAGGTCAGGGGTTTGAATCCCGGTCTCGCCATGGCTGTAGCTTGAGATCTGCATCAGCGAGGCAAAAATTGGCCAGCCTCGCCAGGGATGACAGGGAGCAAGCCAACCAAGCTGGTTGGTCTCATCACTACAGCGCCTTCTCTGGTCATTCTGGGCGCCAATGGCAACACAGACTTAGACTACCTCTTCCTCAACGTCATAGACAGTGTGCAATCGGTGCAGCTGCTGTGAGTACAAGAAGCGAGATTGCCGTCATGTGAATCGGAGGAGTCAAAAAGTAGTGCTGTATATGTTGCACTCGCTTGCGCTCAGAACATCAGTTTGGTTTCTTCGTCTCATTTCAGCAGGCAGTAAATCACTGTTATTAGTGACATGCTGAATTTATGATACCAGAAGGGTGAAACTCTGACCCGTGTGTGTCTGCAGTTTATCATGCCCTCTACCTGGAGGAGATGACAGCGTTGGAGCTGACCCGTAAGATCGCGTCTGTCATCAACTTCTCCCTGGACCAGATCAACCAGGTGTTCCGTCAGGGGCCCACTGGCATTTATATCCTCCTCAGTGACCAGGTGAAGCCCACTCTCTCTGTCTGGCTTTCATATCATCCTCACTGACCAGGTGACAGCCTACTCACTCTGTTAACTTCCTCTGTCGGCTTTATGCTCTGTCTCTGCTTGCCCTTTCCGTTATACCCGTATTCACCCTGTAAGCTTCCAGCTCCACTTCCCGTCCGGCTGAATCCCATCAACTTCTTTCTCTGTCGCTGCTCTCCGTCTTCTTCCTGCTCACTCTGAGAGCTCTCTGCTCACCCCGTCACCTTCCCACTCATCACTGCAACAGGACCAAACCAGGTCAAGCCCGAAGGAGGGAAGAGGTGTCATCGAACGGTCATCGGAAATCTTAAAATGTACCCGATTGGTTAAACAGGATCATGTGATGGTCAGCGCCATCGCTGTTCACTGTTTTTGCCTCTAGAAAGAAAGTCTGATCAGCTGACACATTTTACAGTCAGTATGGTCTACTAAACCTACAACCTGCTCCTATCAGAGCTTATCCTATCAGAATTCCTTAACGTTATGGGCAGTTGACCATTTGAATCGAAATACGCCCATGCTGTCTCGCATAAAAGTCTCAGTTTATATGTGAGACATTGTATGTGACTGTGGAAAAGGTTTTTTTTAATTAAATGGATTTAATTGGCACAAGAATTCGATTGCACATGTCACCCTGAATAATATTAAAAGCAGTCTGAGGTCCTGCTTATGGTTTTTCTCTGAAATCACACATGCAGATAAAATCGTGTCATAACACAACATTCTGTCCCAGTTAATTTATATAAATAGTACAAAAAAAACTATGGGGCCCAGGGCTGAACTTTGAGGTATGCCATTTTGTGTCCATTTTGACAATTTTGCATCTGTCTGAAGTAATTTTCCAAATATCTGATTAATTTTGTAGATAGACAATTAAGTTATTCTGTCTCATTCATCATCAGCAACAGTTTTATATAGGCTTAAGAAAAGTAAATTCAGAAAAAAAGAGAAGAACAATGTTGAACTTTATAAAATCAGCGATATCCAGAAAGCTTTCTTATGATGTTTACATCAGATTAATTGATCTTTATGTTGTCAACATTCTTACTATTAATTTAATTATGGAATAAAAACAAAAAGTAAACTACAAGTTCAAATATTGTCCATTTCTGCCAACAGTTCTGACTGTAATGACCAGAGACTAGTGCCTTCATCTCATTTGTGCTCAAACTTCAGCACGTGCTTTTTGATCAAAATCACAAAGAAAGTTACAGCTTTAGGTTTTCCACTGAGTGCAATCACTCAATCATGTAACTAGTGCTCATATTCTAAGCATGTTCTCTTTTACATCACTGGCGTATCTGCTGAGGTGTGAAACCTTCTGTCATACTCCACCCCCAGATCTTATCTGAAAATACAGAAGCACTTGGATCTGTAGAGCAAAGTGTTTATGCAACAAAAAAAACAAGTTGTGGGATGCACCTATTGCCAGTTCTGTATTTCACACCTGCCTTGTAGTGTGGCGATGCACATCTCTTACAGAAATGGAATGTACTGTAGTATGTCACACATATATTGTTAAATACATTTTATAGTGTGCTGCTGTTTGTTAGATTTATGCATATCTGGATATTGCTGGTGTTAATTGTCTGAATGGTGTATCTGTCTTACAGATGGTTTACAATCTTCCCGATGAGAGCTGTTTTTTGATCAGCACATTAAAAGGTATTTTTGGCTTGTTTTTTTTCATCTGTTACTCACCCAGAGGTTTACCACATGCTGAAATGAACTAGGTTGTATTATACTGGAAACTGAGCTACATTACTATCTCGAGAAGGTAAGAATGCAACAAGATATCCCTGTGACTTTACTTTTATAGCTGAGTCATAGTCTTTAGAAATCGTGTTCAGGTATGATCTGATACAAGATTACTTTTTTTTTTTAATAACATACATCAAAACATGTGCACAGCAGTGTATGTAACTGGTTCCGTGTTTAGTTTGAGTGGTGTGAATGTAAATAGACCGTGTATTTGATACAGCAAGTTTTTTACTTTTTTTTTTTTTCCATGTGTCATACCCATTCATGGCCCCACCTCAACAGTTTGGAAACCGTTGGCGCAAGACTTGGATCATTGACTTGTGTCTGAACCAATCACCAACGTATTTCTCTCCAGACCCAATGCAGTCATTGGTCAAAATAGTCATTCATATTATACATGTTGCTCCTCCCATTTTTGTTTCAATGAAACCTCACTCCACCATCACTACTACAAGGTTACCAAACAACACGTGTGTTTTTAGTATTGTAGCTGGAATGTATCTGGCTTGATTACAACATTTAAATAGGGGACTGTGTGATCTAGGATTACCATTTGAAGGGAACCTTGGTAGCTCTTATTAAAAGATTCTAAAGCATTAGTGATGTCAGTCTTACGTCTTACTCCCATTTTCACACACACACACACACACACACACACACACACACACACACACACACACACACACACACACACACACACACACACACACACACGCCACATCCAATAGTGTGGTGGCTGTGGCTCAAACTGGTACTCTGTAGTTTCACCTTAACCTGCAGGTCCAAGTAAACGGTTGCAAGCTGTGACTCGTGTTTCTTTCCCATTCTAGCCGAGAGCGGAGAGGGATTCCTCGTGATTTTGAAGTAATGAGCGGAAGTACATCTTCAGAAGACCTCCCAATCAAGGAAAAAAAGAACAAACAAAAAATGGCAGGAAGAATGCGGCACTGGGCAAAGTACATGTTGGAATCTGACTTCAGTGTACACATTGTTTCATATTGAAAACACTATTAGGGAGGGAAGGGGGGTGGGGAATGTGTTGTAGTTTTTGAGGGAGGGGGAAAGATGGGCGAAAAAATGCCTGTGATTGGACACTGTGGACATGTGACTTGGCTCCCACTATGACACTGTTAAAAGCCAGTACTCCGCACACACACACGTGCGCACACACACACACACACACACACACAGGGCTCAGGGCTGTGCCTCTCCCTAACTTGAAATCTCAGACGCGGAGAATTCTAATGTAAATGTATGAACTGGGCAAAAAAAAATTCAGGAAGTGACACATGAAGACCTGTCTCTTAGCAGCATGGACGAATAAAACATAAAGACGTTTGGGGGCCCCACTGTGCTCGAGTCATTTCCCTTTACAAACGCGCACGACTTTGGAAGGCGCCTCAGTAAGGGGTTTCCTTAGCACCGCTAGTCTGAAATGACACGCTGCTAGCCTTTCGACACCTTATCACGCACGGACACGTATTTAAGGTCCCACTAGTGCGATGATAGCGGCTACATACCTGCCTTTGGTGGGACGGTCCTCACGAGGGGCGTTAGGACCCTGCAGCTTTCTAGAAGAAGGCAAATCGCAGAGGGAAGGCAGAGGGCATAACGCATAGACATGAAAGATAGCAGACCCGGGGAACGATTCCCAAACCACCTTGTTTCTGTTGTTTCTCGTATTTTATGGAAGTGGCTGTATAAATAATGTGCCTCGGTGCCAAGTTTACTGTAAAGTCACCACCTGCATGCCCATAGCTTAACCCACACACAAAACTTGCAGCTACGTTGGTACGTATTTCAAGACGGTCACTGTACAGACTTTTTCTTGCGGGTCAAGTAAGTCATCCAACTCATGAGGAAATGAGAAGGGTTCCGCTTCCAGCCAAAGTGACTCGATGTAAAAGCCAGCTGGGTTTACGTCGCTCTGTAATCGCACATAGAATAAGCCTGAGCGATTAACAACAGAGGGACACGATGCTGGGCTAAAAAGGAAAATTGGCTGAAAAACTCATTGAACAGGACCAAAACGTTTTATGTACATGTTATTTAATGTGGACAGGTGAAAGACCGACACGTGCTGTTTGTTTTCGACGTGCCTAAAAGCTTGTAGGAATTGTGGGATGCTGTCCTAGTCGTGGATTCACCTCTGACCTCACAGACAAGCCGCTGTCTTTTCACCATTCATCTCTTCTGTACTCCATTGCTCTTTTTTTAAAATCATTTTTTTAAGCCTGGAAGTTATTTTGACTCATTTTGATAACGCTGTCCATCTGTGTTCACTAGATTACGCAGTGAGGTTGGAGGATTTAAGCTAAATCACTGTTCGTGTGTATTTTTCTTTTTTCATAAGACGTAATTTTTTTTCTTATTGTAGGAACTGATGTACTGTAGTTTATCATTTCAATTTTCTTCTAGCGCAGCTTGGTGGCATGTTTTAAAATTTTGAAGCATGAGGGTGAGAAGGATGGATTTATGTTCTAAGCTCCCCTGGTTAAAAGAGCCAGGTTTTGTGCACTGAAAATGAACTCATTGTACTTAATGATGTTTGAAACTGTAATGGAAAAGGCCTGTCACTCTTCACTGTCTTTCATTAGTGCCAGGCAAAAACATAGGCCTGCAGTCAAACATGCCTGGTTGACATACACCATGTGCTCGGTTGTTCCTCCCCTGTGGAGAAGGTTCCAGTTTTACCCACTGTTTTCCCAGTTCTCTCGCTCCTGTAGACGTTGTCCAACAGTGATGTTGCGTTTTACAGTGTCTGAATGAAGGTGTAGCAGTCGATGCTTCTTTTGTGCCAGTACATATTGGGATTGTACACATTTTAGCCTGTACTGGGATAATGAATAATAAATCTGAATCATTTCCTCATCCTCTTGTGTTTTGTGTGTTTGACGCCGAGTTAAGACGTAGATTTTCACTTTCCTTCCCGTGACAGCCCTCCACACACTCCATCTCGACATTGCCAGAGGTGGGAGAACCCCGGGTTCCGAAAGTAAAAGCACTACCATGTGCTAAACCCGTCATTCAAATTAGCACAACTCTTCATCCAGGTAGATAAGATAAGTAGTCAAACCACCTGTTTTAGTGCACAGGTAGAACAAACACATGGTAGCAGCAGACTGTACTACAACAGGAAACAATTATCCTGCTCTCATTTAAGATTTGCTGCTGCTGTTTTTATAGGCCAATTGCAATCTCCGATGTCCGATGACCTCTTTTGCACCAGCGCAACTTGGCCAGGATGGAAGAAATGTGATTAAAGTGAAAATGTAGCGCAGTTAAAGTCAAAGCTCCACCTCGCTGGCATTACTGCCTTAATTGCATTGTGATTTGGTAACTGGGGTGCATGTAATCGAAGCCAGTGTGGACTCATTTTCCCCAACTCCATTGTACGGGACTGCCACTGAATTGGATAATGCCATAACACTTGTCGTGATTGAAGTATTGGGTCACATACCTGCCCTCCCTATCTGATAATCAGTGCCAGGTGTTCAGTTTCTCCACTTCTTGTTTCTTTGAAAGGTGTTTGAAAGACTCATCGAGGCTCATTCACAAATATTTTCTTGAATTCTTACTTTCGCTCTTGGAAAAAGCTCATAAAAAGTGCATATTCCTCGACTTTGTGCGTACACCTGGTGTATTTGATTACGAATGCCAGTTGTTGGTAAATTTGATGGCATGCCTGTCAATGTTGACCTGCGTAAGGAAATGCCCTAACAATCTGTAAAAGGCATGTTGACTTAAAGTTCTCATGCAAACATATAGAGACAGAAATAATAATAATAATAATAAAAAAGAGCGATCTTGAAGGCCATGCATTCTCCCCACTGCACGATTAGCGAAGTAACCCAAAAGTAGCATAATCCGTCATTTGTAATGTTGGGTTTTGCTGCGCGCTTCAAAATCTTCATCATCATCAGTTACTTCTCAAATTATGCAGTAATAAAACACATCAACGTTCAAACAGTACAGTTTGATCAGCTGAAGTATTCAGTCTTACCATTGGTTACTTTAAATGAGTGTTTTGTTATACTAGTTCCAAATCATACCCTGTTTCCTCAATTAGAATTATCATTTGATAAGAAGGAATTCTGAGCTATGTTGGAAATTGGTGATTTTTAACTTGACATGTGTCCACTAGAGGGTGACACAGGAGTAAATATTGTACTGTACTGGTCTGTGCTACGAAATAAGATTTTCAGTTTTTTTTTTTATCTTTGAAATGAGAGTCTGGTGACATTACTAAGAACAGAATTAAAGCCAATAAAATAGTACATGGTTCATACGTAATACTTGCTTCACTTAATGTTATGTCTCAATACATTTAATGTAAAACAAATTATATCCGCTGTTGTGCAGTGAATCAGTTGTGTATTTTTTTATAGATTTTTCTAGATGCTGTTGTTGCATTCCACAGAAATCTGTTTACTGAAATGTAGCTAAACAGTGGAGAGTAATGGCTTCTAATGCATTATCCACAAACATGGAAATTAAAAGATTCAAGTAAATAATGCTAATTCATGATACAAAGCACAAAATATGCACTCAGACCTGCAAATACTGAATCTCATTTGAGACATGTGCTCGGAGCACTCCTACCCTTTGTCTGAACCCAGATGTTTTGACTGCTGCCAAAAACACAAGAAGCTATTCAGGACCATGGACAGCAGTGGGCTCATTAAAGCACAGGTGAGTTTGATTGGCAGTCAACCAATTAATTTCACTGCATTTTTTGTACTTTTTGGAAACGAGACTATATAGACTTATGTCTTAATTTTCGGAGATGTATACGTTTCCCATTGCCATCCCTTGCAGACATTTCTTAATACTTTGTCCATTAAACAGGTAATATGCATGACGGTATTGTTTTAAGAGAATAAAACCAGAAATTCGAGTGGCGTCCCATTTTTTAACTTTTTGGAGATAAGACAACATTCTGTCTTTTCTTGATTTACAGAGAACTACACCTTTCTCAATTCCATCCCTTGGAAGCGTTTCTGATGACTTTCTCCATCATAAACAGGTAATGCACATGATTGTCTATTATTTTAAGAGAAAACAACAACAAATTTAGTAGCATTCTATTTTTTCATGTTTGGAGATAAGACTATAGTCTTATGTCTATTTTTGATTTTGGGTGAAATACACTTTTCCCAATTCCATGCCCAAAAGTGAAAAAAATGGGCTGACAGAAAAATATTTGATTTTTTTCTGACTTTAACTTGTACTAAATTAGCTATATCATCCACGCATGCATGGAAAAGTTGTCAGGAATTACATGAATGAGTAAATAAAATGCACAACAATGCAGTTTGTTGTGCTGAAAATCCATGAAAACCACCAAGACCATAGTCATATCACCAAAAGTGAAAAAATGGGTTGAAAAAAATATTAGATTTTTTGACTTTAAATAAAACTAAATATGCTATATTATCCAATGATGCAAGAATAAGTGCTCAGAAATTATTTGAAAGTGTGAAAATGAGATCCATTTGATGTGCCGAATATCCAGAAAAGACATAAGACTATAGTCTTACCTCCAAAAGTGAAAAATTGGTTGAAAGAAAAATATTTGCTTGTAAGGAGTTAATTTATGAGGGAAGAAAGTTAGGGGACAAATGTGTGTTTTTATTGCAGTTATTTCAGTTGTGATGAGCCCTCTGCATGTTGCCATTTAGTAATTGATTTCCACTCATATGATTTTGGAATCCACTTTTAGTGCTGCGGTGTCTGGCTGCATAAAGCCTAAGCTTACACCCTAATGGTCTGCCATGGTGTCTGACAGCTCCTACAACCTAAGGGACTTGTTGCAACCTAAGCTTACACCCAGGGGCTTGCTATGGTGTCTGGCTGCCTACAGCCTGTGCTTACATAAGTCAGCCTGCTGTGGTGTCTGGCTACACTCAGCGGAACAGGATAGGCTGCAGGATCTGGGGACAAACCTCTGGAAAGCCTCCGTACCTCAGTAGCCACACTGGATGCCCCTGGTTCACACACCTAGATGAAATAGGATGAATAGGAAGAATTACTGTGAATAGAAAATGTAACCATGTTTATTGCAGAGCACAGGATTAGTAACCATTATACCATCAAGATGTTACACACAGAAATATTGACAAGACAAGGATAAACAGCAAAATATGCACCCCCATTGTTCTGGAAATTACTATGGCCACCAGGAGCTTGTTAAGCAATGCTCCCCAACTGTATCACTGAGCTTCCCTTAAATGCCATCCTGAGAAACGCCTTCCACTCCTCATTGCCCTTCAGTCATCCAATAGGATTTTGCCAGAAACACTCTACAACCCTTTTCTCTCTCAGTCTACTGTCATGAGACCCACCCAACAGGCACAAAAGGAATTGAGGGAATATTACTCTTTCACCCTTCATCCTGAATGGATGGGAGAGTCAACAAAAGGGCAGTTGTTAGCCACTAACTTTCATGGCAGGGGTACCCTTAACTATACCTTCATAACATATTTTTCTTTCAACCCATTTTTTTCACTTTTGGAGGTAAGGCTATAGTCTTATACCTTTTTTGGATTTTCAGCACCACACATATGTCTCTTTTACTCACTTTCATATCATTTCTAAAAACTTTTTCTGATGTGGGTGGATGGTACTGCTCATTCACTATCATTTAATGTAAAAAAATCAAATATTTTTCTGTCAACCCATTTTTTTCACTTTTGGAGGTAAGGCTATAGTCTTATGTCTTTTGGATTTTCAGCACCACACATATGTCTGTTTTACTAACTTTGAAATCAATTCTAACAACTTTTTCTCACGGGTGTGGATAGTACAGCTCATTTACTGTCTTTTAATGTAAAAAAATCAAATATTTTCTGTCAACCCATTTTTTTCACTTTTGGAGGTAAGGCTATAGTCTTATGTCTTTTTTGGATTTTCAGCACCACACATATGTCTATTTTACTCACTTTCTAATCATTTCTAACAACTTTTTCTCACGTGTGTGGATAGTACAGCTCATTTACTATCATTTAATGTACAAAAATCGGGTATTTTTCTGTCAACCCATTTTTTTCACTTTTGGAGGTAAGGCTATAGTCTTATGTCTTTTTGGATTTTCTGCACCACACATATGTCTATTTTACTCACTTTCTAATTATTTCCAAAAACTTTTTCTCATGTAGGTGGATAATACAGCTCATTTACTATCATTTAATGTAAGAAAAATCTAGTATATTTCTGTCAACCCATTTTTTTCACTTTTGGAGGTAGGGCTATAGTCTTATGTCTTTTTTGGATTTTCAGCACCAAACAAATGTGTATTTTACTCAATTTCAAATCATTTCTAACAACTTTTTCTCACGGGTGGATAGTACAGCTCATTTACTATCATTTAATGTAAAAAAATCAAATATTTTTCTATCAACCCATTTTTTTCACTTTTGGAGGTAAGGCTATAGTCTTATGTCTTTTTTGGATTTTCAGCACCAAACAAATGTGTATTTTACTCAATTTCAAATCATTTCTAACAACTTTTTTGTCACGTGCGTGGATGGTACAGCTCATTTACTATCATTTAATGTAAAAAAATCAAATATTTTTCTGTCAACCCATTTTTTTCACTTTTGGAGGTAAGGCTATAGTCTTATGTCTTTTTTGGATTTTCTGCACCACACATATGTCTCTTTTACTCACTTTCTAACCATTTCTAACAACTTTTTTGTCACGTGCGTGGATGGTACAGCTCATTCACTATCATTTAATGTAAAAAAATCAAATATTTTTCTGTCAACCCATTTTTTTCACTTTTGGAGGTAAGGCTATAGTCTTATGTCTTTTTGGATTTTCAGCACCAAACAAATGTCTATTTTACTCAATTTCAAATCATTTCTAACAACTTTTTCTCACGTGCGTGGATAGTACAGCTCATTTACTATCATTTAATTAAATAAAATCAAGTATTTTTCTGTCAACCAATTGTTTTCATTTTTGGAGGTAAGGCTATAGTCTTATGTCTTTCTTGGATTTTCAGCACCACACATGTGTCTGTTTTACTCACTTTCAAATCATTTCTAACAACTTTTTCTGATGTGGGTGGACAGTACAGCTCATTTACTATCATTTAATGTAAAAAAATCAAATATTTTTCTGTCAACCCATTTTTTTCACTTTTGGAGGTAAGGCTATAGTCTTATGTCTTTTGGATTTTCAGCACCACACATATGTCTGTTTTACTAACTTTGAAATCAATTCTAACAACTTTTTGTCACGGGTGTGGATAGTACAGCTCATTTACTGTCTTTTAATTTAAAAAAATCAAGTATTTTTCTGTCAACCAATTGTTTTCACTTTTGGAGGTAAGGCTATAGTCTTATGTCTTTTTTGGATTTTCAGCACCACACATGTCTATTTTACTCAATTTCAAATCATTTCTAACAACTTTTTCTCACGTGCGTGGATAGTACAGCTCATTTACTATCATTTAATGTAAAAAAATCAAGTATTTTTCTTTAAACCGATTGTTTTCACTTTTGGAGGTAAGACTATAGTCTTATGTATTTTTTGGATTTTCAGCACCACACATATGTCTCTTCTACTCACTTTGAAATCATTTCTAACAACTTTTTCTCACGTGCGTGGATAGTACAGCTCATTTACTATCATTTAATGTAAAAAAAAATCAAATATTTTTCTGTCAACCCATTGTTTTCACTTTTGGAGGTAAGGCAATAGTCTTATGTCTTTTTTGGATTTTCAGCACCACACATATGTCTATTTTACTCACTTTCTCATCATTTCTAACAACTTTTTCTCATGTAGGTGGATAGTACAGCTCATTTACTATCATTTAATGTAAAAAAATCAAGTATTTTTCTGTCAACCGATTGTTTTCACTTTCGGAGGTAACGCTATCGTCTTATGTCTTTTTTGGATTTTCAGCACCACACATATGTCTCTTTTACTCACTTACAAATCATTTCTAACACCTTTTTGTCATGTGTGTGGATAGTACAGCTCAATTACTATCATTTAATGTAAAAAAATAAAAAAATTTTCTGTCAACCCATTTTTTCACTTTTGGAGGTAACGCTATCGTCTTATGTCTTTTTTTGGATTTTCTGCACCATACATATGTCTCTTTTACTCACTTTCAAATCTCTTCCAACAACTTTTTCTCATGTGGGTGGATAGTACAGCTCATTTATGATCATTTAATGTAAAAAAAAATAAAATATTTTTTTGGTCAACCCATTTCTCTTCGCTTATGGAGGTAAGGCTATAGTCTTATGTCTTTTTTGGATTTTCTGCACCACACATATGTCTGTTTTACTTACTTTGAAATCATTTCCAACAACTTTTTCTCATGTGGGTGGATAGTACAGCTCATTTACTGTCATTTAATGTAAAAAAAAATCAAATATTTTTCTGTCAACCCATTGTTTTCACTTTTGGAGGTAAGGCAATAGTCTTATGTCTTTTTTGGATTTTCAGCACCACACATATGTCTATTTTACTCACTTTCTCATCATTTCTAACAACTTTTTCTCATGTAGGTGGATAGTACAGCTCATTTACTATCATTTAATGTAAAAAAATCAAGTATTTTTCTGTCAACCGATTTTTTCACTTTCGGAGGTAACGCTATCGTCTTATGTCTTTTTTGGATTTTCAGCACCACACATATGTCTCTTTTACTCACTTACAAATCATTTCTAACACCTTTTTGTCATGTGGTTGGATAGTACAGCTCAATTACTATCATTTAATGTAAAAAAATAAAAAAATTTTCTGTCAACCCATTTTTTTCACTTTTGGAGGTAACGCTATCGTCTTATGTCTTTTTTTTGATTTTCTGCACCATACATATGTCTCTTTTACTCACTTTCAAATCTCTTCCAACAACTTTTTCTCATGTGGGTGGATAGTACAGCTCATTTATGATCATTTAATGTAAAAAAAATAAAATATTTTTCGGTCAACCCATTTCTCTTCGCTTATGGAGGTAAGGCTATAGTCTTATGTCTTTTTGGATTTTCTGCACCACACATATGTCTGTTTTACTTACTTTGAAATCATTTCCAACAACTTTTTCTCATGTGGGTGGATAGTACAGCTCATTTACTGTCATTTAATGTAAAAAAAAAAATCAAATATTTTTCTGTCAACCCATTGTTTTCACTTTTGGAGGTAAGGCAATAGTCTTATGTCTTTTTGGATTTTCAGCACCACACATATGTCTATTTTACTCACTTTCTCATCATTTCTAACAACTTTTTCTCATGTAGGTGGATAGTACAGCTCATTTACTATCATTTAATGTAAAAAAATCAAGTATTTTTCTGTCAACCCATTTTTTTTCACTTTCGGAGGTAATGCTATCGTCTTATGTCTTTTTTGGATCTTCAGCACCACACATATGTCTCTTTTACTCACTTACAAATCATTTCTAACACCTTTTTGTCATGTGGTTGGATAGTACAGCTCAATTACTATCATTTAATGTAAAAAAATAAAAAAATTTTCTGTCAACCCATTTTTTTCACTTTTGGAGGTAACGCTATCGTCTTATGTCTTTTTTGGATTTTCTGCACCATACATATGTCTCTTTTACTCACTTTCAAATCATTTCCAACAACTTTTTCTCATGTGGGTGGATAGTACAGCTCATTTATGATCATTTAATGTAAAAAAAAATAAAATATTTTTCGGTCAACCCATTTCTCTTCGCTTATGGAGGTAAGGCTATAGTCTTATGTCTTTTTTGGATTTTCTGCACCACACATATGTCTGTTTTACTTACTTTGAAATCATTTCCAACAACTTTTTCTCATGTGGGTGGATAGTACAGCTTATTTACTGTCATTTAATGTAAAAAAAAAATCAAATATTTTTCTGTCAACCCATTTTTTTTCACTTTTGGAGGTAAGGCTATTGTCTCATGTCTTTTTTGGATTTTCTGCACCACACATATGTCTCTTTTACTCACTTTCTCATCATTTCTAACAATTTTTTCTCATGTGGGTGGATAGTACAGCTCATTCACTATCATTTAATGTAAAAACATCAAATATTTTCTGTCAACCCATTTTTTCACTTTTAGAGGTAAGGCTATATAGTCTTATGTCTTTCTTGCATTTTCTGCACCACACATATGTCTCTTTTACTCACTTTCAAATCATTTCTAACAACTTTTTCTCATGTGCGTGGATAGTTCAGCTCATTTACTATCATTTAATGTAAAAAAAAAAATCAAATATTTTTCTGTCAACCCATTGTTTTCACTTTTGGAGGTAAGGCTATAGTCTTATGTCTTTTTTGGATTTTCAGCACCACACATATGTCTATTTTACTCACTTTGAAATCATTTCCAACAACTTTTTCTCATGTGGGTGGATAGTACAGCTCATTTACTGTCATTTAATGTAAAAAAAATCAAATATTTTTCTTTCAACCCATTTTTTTTCACTTTTGGAGGTAAGGCTATAGTCTTATGTCTTTTTTGGATTTTCTGCACCATACTTGTATCACATTTACTCACTTTCAAATCATTTATAAGAACTTTTTCTCATGTGGGTGGATAGTGCAGCTCATTTACAATCATTTCAAAAAAAAAAATCCATATTCAAGAAAAGATATATGATGATAGTCTCTCTTCCAAAAGTGAAAATAATGGTTTGACAGAAAACTATTAGATTTTTTCACTTTAAATGACAATAAATATGCAATACTATCCAGCCATTCATGTTAAAGTGCTGAGAAATGATTTGAGATTGAGAAAATGAGATCCATTTCCTGTGATGAAAATCCTGAAAAGACATAAGACTATAGCCTTACCTCAAAAAATGAAAAGAATCGGTTTACAGAAAAATATTTGAGGTTTTCACTTTTAATGACAGTAAAAGTACTATATTGTCCAACCATTCATGTTAAAGTGCTGAGAAATGATTTGAAACTGAGAAAATGAGATCCATTTGCTTTGGTGAAAATCCAGAAAAGACATAAGACAATTGCCTTACCTGCAAAAGTGAAAAAATGGGTTGACAGAAAAATATTTGATTTTTTCACTTTAAATGATAGTAAAAGTGCTATGTTGTCCAACCATTCATAAAAAAGTGCTGAGAAATGATTTGAAAGCGAGAAAATAAGATCCATTTGCTGTGGTGAAAATCCAGAAAAGACATAAGACTATAGCCTTACCTCCAAAAGAAAAAAAAATGGGTTGACAGAATAATACTTGATTTTTTCACCGAAAATTGAGTTTTTGTTTAACAAAGTTCGGGGGAATCCTTTTCAGATAACCCCTTTCAACCATTCCCAGTCTCCCTACAAGTATAACAGCACCATGTACCTCATTTCCCATCGTGCTCTGTATCTCTGGCATTCCAGTTCGTTGCTGTTGCCTGAACCGCTGCATTCCTAGGTATTCCCCTCAAGTTTGCGTCATGGAACTACAGCTCCACGCGACTGACAATGACCTGTCCTACATTCCAGATTCTGGATCATCGGCAACCCCGGGTCTGGCGGCTTCCCCGGAGAGTCCGTTTGCCCCAGCTTCATCTCCGCTTTGTATGAGCCTACTCCTGTTTCGGCTACTATACGGACCCAGATTCTCCAAGGTGCAAATGTCGGCCTAGCTTCTCTACTCTCTCCACCTACACCTTCCAAACACAGGGTATTGGAGTGTAACGGTTTTACTGTATCCCTTAAGGCTGGTAGTTCCTCCTCCTTAAAGATCCTCACATTTCCTGAATTTTGTTTGGCTTTCAGCCACTACACGGATGTAATTTGTTCAGTTTTTCCCAACCACCACAGGGAATTAAATGATTATCTGGCTATTATTGCGGATTTTGCCGTTGGCTTTGGCGGTTCACACTTTTATACTTATCACCGCATGTTTTCAGCTAAGTGCGCCGCCAAAATTGCCCAATTTAACGTTTGTCAGTACTGGAGAGTTTTGGACACTGATCTGTACTGTAGAGTTTTCCTCGGTGTAAGGGCAGCACCGTGCCATGTCTGCAACTCCACCAAACATTCAACCCGTCTGTGTTCCTTGGTTTCGCCATCCATGCCCACTTCCACAACTACGTTTCCCAACAAGCACCTCGCCTCTACGGCGCTTGCGCCATAAGTATTTCCCATACCCGGGAAGTCCGACGTGCGGGGCCGTCCCGTTGTTGTAACCGGGGGAATGGAGCTGTGTAATAATTTTAATGAATCCTTCTGTACACAAAGTGACTGTGGGCTTCTCCATGCTTGCAGTTCCTGTACGGGCACCCATCCACTCATCGCATGCCCTGATTCCCGCCATCCCCCTTCCTACAATAAAGCATGACTATTAAAGCATTTGTCCACACCGGTTAACGTCCCCAGACTCCAACTTGAACGCAGTACTCACCCTGATCTCTCTGTTGTTTCATACCTCCTGACCACTCTTTTGAACGGTTTTTCCCCCAGCTTGGTCTCACTACCTGCCCATTCTGTTATCTGTAATAACCTTCAGTCTGCCGACGCCAAACCCACCGTAGTGATTTCTTGGTCAACCAAAGGAGTCTAATCTGGGTTTATGAGAGGCCCTTTTGATTCCTCCCTGAGAAAAAACACTGATTTTTCAGTTTTAATAGTCATGCTTTATTGTAGGGTGGGGGACGGCAGGATCCAGGGCACGCAATGAGTGGATGGGCACCCGCACAGGAACTGCAAGCATGGAGAAGCCTACAGTCACTTCATGTACAGAAGGATTCATTAAAATTATTACACAGCTCCCTTCCTCCGGTTACAACAAAGGGACGGCCCCGCACGTCGGACTTCCCGGGTACGGGAAATACTTCAGGCGCAGGCGCCGTAGAGGCGAGGTGCTTGTTGGGAAACGTAATGGTGGGAGTGGGCATGGAGGGGGAAACCAAGGAACACAGACGGGTTGAATGTTCAGTGGAGTTGCAGACATGGCACGCTGCTGCCCTTACACTGAGGAAAACTCTACAGTGCAGGGGTGGGTTTCCCGATAACGTTGCATTTTAGGATTAATGAGTGTGTTTAAGTGATTGTTAAGCAACGAACGTTCTCTCGTTACATGGGTTTCCCAAACACAATCGTTAGACTGGGCTTTAAGAGGAACTTTGCAAAGAGCTTCTTTGACAAGCGCGTCCTCGCTTAAGCATTTGTAGTTCATAAATCGATTCTGTGGGGTTATACGTCACTCGTTTTAACCAATCAACACTGAAATACAATATTTTGAAGACACAGTGTTACCATCATACTCTGACTAAATTGATTCAGAGTGTCTATAAGCCTATAGAAATATTACAACGAATATTACATGAATAAAAAATAATTATGAAAAGGCTAAATAATTAAGTAAAACTCCTTTCACCTTGTCTGCTCATTGCATTGTTGTTCAATCCAGAGCCAGATTGCTCCAATAAATTGGCATGTGGCAATGTGGAGCCTGACAGTCGGTCATGGAGGGGAAAAGGACACGGAAGTCAGCATTCACAAAGGAAGAAATCCTCATCTTGCTTGATGAAATTGAACATAAGAAAGATTTACTGTTTTCCAAGTCCTTATAAGATTACACAGGTGTAGCCATATTTCTCATTAAGAAAAAGTAATTACATGATCATTTATGATCATATATATATAAACACACACATCGAAAGAGCATGCATATTGTGAGCGCTGCAAGAGCGGATGGCTGCAAGCTGGAACTTACAATGGTTCTTTGCTGTGAACGAGTGGTCTGGATCTGTCGTTAGTTAAGAACAAACTAAAGAGACGCTTTAGTTACGAACGTGTTTTGGAAACCCACGTTATTTTAAGAGCGATCGTAAGAGTCATTTAAAGAGGTTCTTAGCGTTAAGAGGCTTTCGGGAAACCCACCCCTGATCAGTGTCCAAAACTCCCCAGGACTGACAAACATTAAATTGGGCAATTTTGGCAGCGCACTTACCTGAAAACATGCGGTGATAAGTATAAAAGTGCGAACCACCGAAGCAGACAGCTAAATCCGCAACAATAGCCAGATAATCATTTAATTCCCTGCGGCGGTTGGGAAAAACTGGATAATTACGTCCATGTAGCGGCCGAAGGCCAAACAATATTCGGGAAATGTGAGAATCTTTAAGGAGGAGGAACTAACAGCCTTAAGGGATACAGTAAAACCGTCGCACTCCAATACCCTGTGAGATGGTTATGCTTCGCGGTGAAGATGAAGACAGGAAACAGGAATTTTAGTGGTGCAAAAAAGATGGCAATTTATTGAGCCAACAATCCCAGCAGGTGCCGATAGGGCTCCAATATTAGGAGACACAAAAAGAAAAAAAGGGAAAAAAAGAAAAACTGTGTTTCCACCTGTTCACCCCTGGGATGGAACTCCTTCAGCAGATTCACATGAAAAGTCTGTCTCTTCTTAGTCCTCTCCGGCATGGAAATGTCATATGTGACTGAGCCCACTTTCTTTAAGATCTCATTAGGCCCTTGCCACCTGGCCAGGAGCTTGCTGTCCTGGGTGGGGAGCAACAGCAATACCTTTTGACCCGGCACAAAGGACCTCTCCCTGGCCTCCCTGTCGTACCAGGTCTTCTGGCTCCTTTGGGCCCTCCTCATGTACTCTTGGGCCAGTGATGCCAGTGACGCCATCTCCTCCAACCTCTCTCTCATCTGAATGATATACCTCACCATATTTGTCGTTTCCTCCTTGGGGCCCTCCCACAGCTCCTTTAGCAGGTCCAGCGGCCCCCTCACCTGGCGACCATAGAGGAGCTCAAATGGTAAAAAGCCTGTGGAGGCCTGTGGCACCTCCCGGTAGGCAAACAGTAGATATGGCAACCACTGGTCCCACTCTGTTCCTGTCTGCAAGACAAAGCGACGGAGCATATTCTTCAGGGTCTGATTGAATCGTTTAACCAGCCCGTCTGTTTGGGGGTGATATGGGGTGGTCCTAATGCCCTTAATACCAAAAAGACCGTAAACTTGTTTCAACAGCAATGACAGAAAGTTAGTACCCTGATCAGTCACTACCTCTCTTGGCACGCCCACACGCGAGAATAGCTGTATTAAGCAATTGGCCACCTGTCTTCCTTCCTTGATCGTTTTCAGAGGGAAGGCCTCAGGATATTTAGTGGCATAGTCACAAATGACCAAAATATATCTATTCCCCATCTTACTTCTCTCCAAGGGCCCCACTATATCCATCCCAATGCGTACAAACGGTGTCTCAATGATTGGAAGAGGCTGCAGGTGTGCATGTGGTACTATCCTACCAGATGTCAGCTGGCACTCAGTGCATGTGCGAATAAACTCAGAGACATCAGCATATAACAGTGGCCAACAAAACTGGCTAGCAATTCTGCCTAGGGTTTTATGCTTGCCTAGATGTCCTGCCCATGGAACAGAGTGAGCCAGTCTCATTACTGTCTGTCTTAAGGATTTAGGTATAGCCATAGCTTCCACCTTCCCCTTAACCTGATACAAGATACCATTCTTCAAGATGTATTTCTCATCTGCCGACATCAACCCGGCCCCCTGCTTCACTCCATCCACCTCTGTCACCTTCTGGAACCATGACTGAAGAGAATCATCCTGTTTTTGCAGGTAAGATATACCCTCAGGAATGTCATGATCTAGAGTAATCTCAGACTCTGGCAACTTTTCCACCCCCTCCAAATCCACCCCAGATTTTCTGGCTGCGCTTCTCCTGCCTTGGGAGATACTTCTTCCCTGGCTTGCTGTCCTCATCCAGCTCAACTACCGAAACAGAAACAGGTAATGCTTCTCCATCCTCCCTGGCACTCTGAGCTCTGGTGACTACATTACATTCCTGCACCGGTGAGACCAGGTCACATAAAATAGGCAGATCCTGTCCTAAGACAACATTATAAGGCAGCTGGGGTGCTATGGCTACTGGCAAAAAGAAGGTTTGGCCATTCACTGTCAGATATATTTCAGCAGTTGGTTAGGTTCTGATGCACACAGCACACCTTAACTGGGGCCTGACCACTGCACTCCTCTGAGACTAAACTGTCATGCACCAGCGTCTGTGTACTACCCGTATCCACCAGGGCCTTAACTGCCTGATCATTCACCAGAACCTGCACCAAATGTTCTCTCTTTCCCTCCTGATGTGTGAGATTGTCTGGTGTAAGAGACACGTGTGGCCGGGGTACATAGCAGATAGCAGTGTTTTGAGTTTTCCTAGCCTGACAATGTGGCCTAGTGTCCCATCTCCCCACAATGGTAGCACCTAACCTCTTGTCTAAAAGGCTTATCTGGCCGCCTACTAGAAACAAATGTCCTATTTTGGGCTTGACCACGACCCTCACCACCCCCATCAGACTTACTCCTGGATGCCTGGTTCCACTGGCCGAAGCTAGTGCCTCTGGTCCCTTGCCATGCTGAGAGGAAGACCTCCTCCAATCTGGCCACCTCCTCTGCCATCTTTGGATCATGCTCCTTAATCCAAATCGCCATGTCTGTTCTCACAATGTTCATAAACTGTTCCAGGATGATCATCTCTGAGATCTGCTTGACTGAATGTTGGTCAGGTTTAATCCATTTCGTTAAAAGTTCCCCAAGGCGGACATACAGCTCCCGAGGCGTCTCGCCTGGCAAAATGTCTGCAGAGCGGACGTGTACGTGTCTGTGCGTGTCTGCCCTGATGTTGTACTTCTTTAAAATGGCCTCTTTCACCTTGCCATAGTCCTCAGTGTCACTAATTTCCATAGCCACAAACACACTCCGGGCTTTCCCTGTGAGCAACGGCACCAGCCTAATGGCCCATGTTGACTCTGGCCATCGGCACACTGCCGCCACTCTTTCAAAAGTGGTCAAAAAGTGCTCAATATCATCGTCCTTGGTGAGTGGGTGAAGCTTGGGCTCTTTAACGCCTGGCTCCCGGCCTCCCTCTGCTGGTGCCCGGGGTGAACTGGACCTGGATGCCTCACCGCCCTCCCAGAAGTCTCCAACCTAAACCTGGAGCTGCTGGAATTGATGCTGCATGACCCGCCACCGCTGGTCTTGTGCCGAGTAGCAGTTGCAAACACGGGAGCAGGTTGAAGCCTGCTGGCTCCTGCATAGACAGCAGCAGTGGAGAAATAGGAGTGCTCTGGCCGTTCGTCGAGAGGGTGCAATAGCAGGTCAGCTGGCACGTAGGGCGCCAGGTGGAGCCCGCTGACTCCAGCCGGAACAGTGGCAGAGGGCAATGAGGAAGGGGGACATACAGAGTCCACGGAAGTGTGCCAGGGCAGCACAACAGCTGGTGGCGCGGGCACCGCCTTCTCCAGCTAGGGCAGCGGCAGAGGCTGGGGGGTTGCCGGTCCATGGGAGCTTGCCAGGGTAGGACATCCGGCTGCACGGAAGGCAGATGGAGCCCACCGGCTCCAGCTTGAACGGCGGCAGCTGGGAGGGGGGAGAAAGGGGGCTGGACCAAAGCCCTGGGACCGTGCAATGGCGGAACGACAGCTGACGACATGGGTGCAAGGTAAAGTCCGCCGACTCACAGAACAACATCGGCATTGGGGAGAGAGGAGAGTGGTGCCGGGTCCCTCGGAGCATGCAGTAGCGAGACAGCTGGTGCGTCGGGCGCCAGCTGGAGCTCGCCGACTCCGGAGGGGACGGCGACACCAGGGAAGATGGAGGGAAACACTGCCGGGTCACTGGAAGCGTACAGGGGAGGGGCGACCGATGCCAAGGGCATCTGACAGAGCCCTCCGGCTCCTGCTCGGAAACCGGCAGTGGGGAGAGGGGGAGGAATGGGGGAGCGTTAGCATGAGCTAGCACGGCGCTGGTATTAGCAACAGGCATTGCTAAGGACTGTCCAAGGCACTAGCGCAGGTCGTCTGGGGGAAGAGCGACGTCATCAAGTCCTCCCCGGACGTGAGCAGGAACAGTCAGGTCCCCTGAGCTAAGGGAGTCATGGTAGAGGTGAAACAACATGGTTTTCTCGCGTTACCAGGGAAATACACGCCACGCTACTTCAGAGCTTGCTGAAGGCGAAAAACAGTCCATTTAGGAGCAGGAGGGGGGACCGGGCTCAGTTCATCGGCGTCAGTGCGGCAAACAGCCGACCAGGAGCGGACAGGAGCAGTAGCCCTGTCGCGGGGGTTCTGTCTCGGAAGACTGGAGGCAGTTGAGGAGGAGGGAGGTGACTGCCAAGAAAGAGCTCGGGATCTCAGCGGGCGTAGGTTATGCCGGCGAGTCGGAGAGCGACCTCAGACCGGAGATGAAGCTGGGGCGATTGGACTCTCCAGGGAAGCCACCGGACTCGGGGGATGCTGATGATCCAGAATCTGGAACGTAGGACAAGTCATGGTCAGACGCATGGAGCTGTAGTTCCATGACGCAAAATTGAGGCGAATACCTAGGAGTGCAGCAGTTCAGGCAACAGCAACGAACTGGAATGCCAGAGATACAGAGCACGATTGGAAATGAGGTATGTGGCGCTTTTATACTTGTGGGGAGACTGAGAATGGTTGAAAGGTTAAATTCCATTAAACGTCATATATTGTCCAACCATTCATGAAAAAGTGCTAAGAAACGCTTTGAAAGCGAGAAAATAGTGTTGCTGTGGTTAAAATCCAGAAAAGACATGAGACTATAGCCTTACCTCCAAAAGTGAAAAAAATGGGTTGACAGAAAAATATTAGATTTTTTCACTTTAAATGATAGTAAATGTGCTATATTGTCCAACCATTCATGAAAAAGTGCCAAGAAATTATTTGAAAGTGAGAAAATGAGATTAGCCCCCGTGATGGCTAAAACTCCAGCATCCATGAAGTTCCCATCAGTTGCCAGAGTCTAGGAGGACTAAGACAACTGGAGAACACCCTCCACTACGAGGGAGGCAGAGCAGAGAGCGAACATTAGATGGCTGATTGATAGGAGTTACGCTCACCTGCAATCCCCTGGCTGTGGCTTGAGCACCAGTTTTTAATGGGCAGTTCTCGTTGAAGTGGCCAGGGGTTCCACAGTAGAGGCAGGCCCGGGCTCTGATGCGGTGCTGGTGCTGCACTGGAGTGAGGTGGGTGTGGTCAATCTGCATGGGCTTTGGGGAACTGGGCTGCGGCAGAGGGTCAGTCAGAGGCAGTGGAGGCAGAGGAGCAGACAGAGATGAAATAAACCAGAGTTTGTTTGTGAAGGGCAAATCCAAAAACAAGGTCAAAAACAGGCACAGAGTCAAACCAGGAGAGCACAGCAACAGGGCAAAAACAGAAACCAGAGTCGAGGTCAAAACAGGCAAGGTAGGAACCAGGTGAACACAGCAATCAGGGAGAGACAGAATCCAAAAATCAGAAAACGGGTAGACAGGCAAAAACAGGCAGGTCAGAACAGAGAAAAGGCTCATAGCGTAATTGGTCACAAGGAAAACAGAGACGAACTCACATGGAACAAACACAATGCAGGGTTTAAAAACACAGACTAACGAGCAAACGAGACACAGGTGCACAACAGGGCAGGTGAAACAAATGAGCAATCAACTAGGCAGGTAAAAAGGAAGGTGGGGCAGACACAAGGGGGCATAAAAACAAAAGCACATGGACAGGGAACAAAAACAAAAACACAGCATCAGACGGTATTACTGACAATATTGTCCAATCATTGATGAAAAAGTGCTGAGAAATGATTTGAAAGTGAGAAAATGAGAACCACTTGTTGTGGTGAACATCCAGAAAAGAAATAAGACTATAGTCTTACCTCCGAAAGTGAAAACAATTTTGTTGACAGAAAAATATTTGCTTTTTTCAATTTAAATGACAGTGAATGCGCTATATTTTCCACCCACAGATGAAAAACTGGTCAGATATGATTTGTAAGTAAGAAAATGAGACCAATTTGTTGTGCTGAGTCCATTTGCTGTGTTTTTTTAAAAACTAAAATATAAAATTAGAAAAAGAAATGGAAAAAAATGTCTTGCAAAAATGGCACTTATCTGGTGAGAGGCCAAAAGGGCAGGTCCTTGAGCACCACCTGGGGTCTGTCTGTGCACATGTATGCCTTTATTTTTTCTGGAGGCAGTAACAGCTTTTCCTTAGAATCGTTAGTACATGGTACTGTGGATTTTCCCTTGTTTCTTTGCTTTTTTTGTTGCTGTATGCAAAGATGCTGACTCCAGACTTTTGTGAATGTAAACGTAGTTTCCCTCAATTCATTCTGGATTTGATCTGTGGGTTTCTCAGCAAATAAATTACTTCAACTGTTTCAATTTTCTTTCCAGATTGTGTGCTAATTGTTGATCTTATTTGTTCTTATGTGATCAAAAACACATGATTTTCTCTCTATTTACTACTTCAATGGTTTTCCACAGGAGAGCCGATGATAGGAGAGCAGGGCTGCGTTCCAATCCGAAAAAAAATGCTCGCTTCTTCGTGCTCACTCACCCTCCAAGGGAGGAGGAAATCCCCAAAAACTCCCGGATGTAAGATGCCCACCACCAGAAGGGTGATTCCATTCCAGTTTTATCAAGTGGAGGGAGGATTTTCACTTGCTCAAGCCCTCGGCTTTCCTCCCTCCAACTGAGCCAACAAAAAACATCCCTTCCAGCAGAGATATTGCCCAGAATGCACGGCGATGCTTGCTCGTTTGCCCACGTGATAACTTTACTTGACTATCATCCTCTTGCTACCAAAAAACTAGCGAAACTTAAAATAACATGAACAAAGTTCCTCTGTTGCCGGTTGATTATACAATCCATTTGCTAAAATGCCACTCCATAGTTGCTTTATTGGGTATAGTGGGGTCAGCCGTCCCACCCTCAGACCACATTTTAAACCCAAGCACACTCACTCACAGTGGCCACCAGACCGGGGTCAAATACGTTTTTCAAATATTTCATGGCTGTTCAACTATATTATTTCATTTATTTGGGCAGAAAAAGTATTTGCAAATAAAAGTATTTTGTTTATTTCATTTATCTTAAAATAATCTGTTTTAGATTAATTAATTTATTTAAAGCAATCAAATAAACAATATTTAATTCAAGATTCATAAAATATTTGTCATTTGATTTGATGAATTTATTCCAATTGTTATTAAATTAACGATCAACAACCCATAACTGTCTCACTCCAGAGCATGCTGGGAAATCTACAGCCACCATACAGCAGCCATGAGTAGCCAGAATACTATGATAATGGAAGCAGGTTGTGTGCATTTTATACGAGATTCAGTTGAAGCACGTTGCCTGCCTAACGCTTAATCAACCATTGGGGCAACCTAGGGAAACACAGAGGGAAGGTGCACAAGGGACCTCCATGCACTACAAAGAGGATGAACACGTAAATATGTAAAAACGTTCTTTATTTGTGAATCACGTTCATTAATCAACATACGGCCTGAATAACAAAATTGGTGCTATATAATGAAAGCAGATATAAAAGGTTCATTTTTATACACAGACAAACAAACATCTCACTCAAAGCTCCCACACCCACATCCCAGACACTCCTCTCAAAAACCACAATACAAAACACAGACATATTACACAATTATAACAATTAATAAAAAAGAAGTCCATTCATGCTTGTTATTCAAAAACAGAAGTAGATTTTGTTACATAGGATTCGAGTAATAAATGGTATTAAACAGTAGAAAGAATAATAAATACAAAAACTTGCACAGAAAATATACACCCAATCACTGCAGATGCAGATGCGAGCGAGGGGCTGCTTATATCTCGCTCTCGTACGTGTGCAGGTAAGTCTTTAGGGAGAGGATCTCTGGGTACGTCCGGCTGGTTTTGCGGTAGAAGTCTAGGCCGGTAAGGATCTCGATGTCGCGCACTCGGGCTGTGTGCATCTTCATCAGCTCCTCCACCCACTTAGACTCCTCTTCAGAGCTCTGTGGAATGCCACAACACAGTATCAGTACAGACTCTGTCTCACACACACACGCACGCACGCACGCACGCACACACACACTTAAACTCCTCCTCAGAACTCTGGGGAATTCTCTCTCTGTTCAATTCAAATTCATCATTTATTCATCCAGACAAACAGGGTGAAGAATTCTAAGACCCTATAGAATGCCAAAAATTATTTTAGAAAAACTGACACAAACAAGAGAAAACAAAACTATATGGACAAATCCATATAGTACTGTAGAAATAGCCACATTGCTAACAGTAAGCTTCCACTGAGAGGTCCCCTCCTCACTCAATACCTGATCTGATCCAAAGGGCTCACACCACACAGGTCACATCATGAGGGGTGGGGATACATCATAGCACAATGCTACCTATACATATTCAACATACCTTATCAGCCAAGAACCTTTAGATGTACAATCAGGTCAATAGTTAACAAAAACCAAAACTTCAACAGGTAGGAAAAAAAGCTATGCTGTTGCACAGGATCAGGGACACTCACATTTTCCAAACACACTCACATATACTACTGAAATACCTCATATATTCTACTGAAATAATGTCACATACACTACTGAAATACTCTCATATATTCTACTGAAATAATGTCACATACAATGGTGAAATACTCTCATATATTCTACTGAAATATTCACATATTTTAGTGAAATACACATACACTACTGAACTACTCTCACATACTCTAGTGAAATACTCACACATACATGATTGAAATACTTTCACATACTGTACTGAAATACTTTCACATACACTGTTGAAATACTCTCACAAGCACTGAAACACTTATACATACTCTACCTAAAAACCCTCACATACTATACTGAAACGCTCTTATATAAACTTCTGAAACACATAAACTGTTTTGAAGGGCAAGTGGGGACAGACTAGTGGACAATAAAGTCAGTACAGTCATTTAGCTGATGCTTTTATCCAAAGCAACTTACAGTTGAATATGCTGACCAAGGGCCAATCTCCCCTGGGAGCAATGTGGGGTTAAGGGCCGTGCTCAAGGGCCCAACAGCAATGGTGTTCTTTTTTGTGGCTGGACTGGGGCTGAACCAACCTCAAGGGTCCTGGTCATGTACCTTAGCCACTAGACTACAGGCTGCCCTTGGACAGGGGGAGGGCGAGGGGGGACAGACCAGCGGAGGATGAGAGGGGACTCACATTGCAGCTCTCGTCATTGTCTGCACGATGCGGGAGGATGAAGGCAAAGACACTGAGGGGGCCATCACAGGTTTCCACAGCCTGGGTGTAGTCCAAGCAGCTGGTCACCACGATGTAGTAATGGGTGGGGATGGGCACAGAGCCGCTCACATACCTGCAGTGGAAAGGTTTCAGAAGTAACACCATACTTCAGCCAAAATATTTGCGAATTAAACATCACAAGAGTATAATACGGTTTGAAATATCCCTGTTCATAATCACTTCTGCTACGGAGTGCATTTAAGTGAATATTCATCAAATGAATGCCTTAAGAATGGCCACCTGAATGAATTGGTAGTGGCAATATAATACTACTACTACTCATTATTATTATGATTAGTATTATTATTATTACAATATGCAAGATACTATTGGAGGTCATACTAACATATAATGTGTCCTTCCAAAACACAGATATTATATTATTAACACATGTCTTATGTTTTGTATTCTGCTTTAGGTTAACAGTAGAGTACAGCATATTTTAGATATTCCACCATTCATGTTCCAAAAGATTCATTGTTACCAAGGACACTGACATATTAAACCAAGACCATATAAAGACCACTTTTCAGATAAAAACCCAATTACTTTGTAGGTATGTCACCCAGTGCATGATTAAAAGATAACAAAGATAACACATCAGTGGTAATGATCAGTGACATAATTAGTTGATTGAACTGAACTGACTGACTGAAACAAATACAGGTGTTTGAGAACTGAAACCAGGTGAAGAACCAGTAAACTAAAAGGTGAGGGTGAGGCAAGTGTCAGTTTAACCTTCAAATCAACCCCTTACATCATGGCAAGAGTGTGCATAGCAACAAGACACAAGATGGTCACCCTGCATCAGCAAGATAAGCCAGGAGTCTCTAGATGTGCTTTCCAAGCTCTTTGAAGAGAAAGAAATGTATGGCTGAGGACCAGAAACACAGTGATCGGCCATGGAAACTGAGTGAAGCAGATGAGAGACGCACAACACCAGCATCCCTTCAAAATCGGAGGAAGTGTGGCACCACTATCAAAGTGAGCTCACAGTAACATCTGGAATCCAAGTACAACCCCTTTGCAGTCCAAAGAAGTTCTGTCAAAAGTACTCTTCATGGAAGAGTTTCTGCCATAAGTGGAAACAAAGCCAAGAGACTCGCCTACGCATGAAAACCTAAGGACTGAGGTCTCTGAACAATGGGAATTTTCAACAAGTGCACTGAACTGATGTGTCAAAATTTGACATTTGTGGTTCAAATCAGAGGCAGTTTATCCATAGTGGAGCACCACATGGACGAGTTCCTGTAGCCAACAGTGAAGCACAGTGGAGGTTTTTCCCTGCAGTTTTGGGGCTACATTTCTGCAAATGGAGCCGCTGATCTGGTCGAATGAATGGGATCCTCAATGCTGAGGAGAACAAGCAGATTCTCATCCGCCATGCAACACCATCAGGGAGTCGGCCATGGTCACACATTCTGGCCAATGATCCCAAGCACATGGCCATGGTCGTAAAGCTTCAGCAAGTGGCAAGTCTCCAAGATGACTGGAACAACCTACTTTCTTTTTCCAGGCAATTTTCTGTGTGACAGTGTACTTAACAGAAATGATGCAGTTTAGGCAATGGGTGGTCCCACCAAATATTGATTTGATTTAGTTTTTTACAGTTTACTGTTCTTTAAGTAAAATTAATTATTTCATATAAATTTTCATTTCATTATTTTTGAAAGTTTTTTTTTTTTTACATGACTACAACTTTGCACAGTGCTGTAATTACCATTTCTAAACACCAGATGGCACTAGATGATTCTTTTCTTATACATCATCGAGCT
This sequence comes from Albula goreensis, assembly GCA_022829145.1. Lineage (NCBI taxonomy): Eukaryota > Metazoa > Chordata > Actinopteri > Albuliformes > Albulidae > Albula > Albula goreensis. Next base: position 7,487,370 of record CM040750.1, on the reverse strand, counting down.
GAGAAGTAGCCTCCCTCTGCCGATTACACTGTCCAAATCGTTGGTTTGTAAAGGATGTTCTGAGCCCATCTCCCAGACAGGTGAGTAGCTCTTATAGCCTCACATTCTTTCTGTTTAAGAACTTATATAATGTAAAAACTATCAATACCTTTACGGTTTTTCACTTGATGTTCAGTTTCACAATGACAGATTCATATTCCCTTAAGGAATAAAAATCCCTATCTGTGACTCTTTGAACACCTGGCTATAGAACTCCCCCACCCCTCCTTTAGTGTAGCTGCAGTGTAGCTGTGAATGTACCTGTTGAACAGCATCACTGGGGCAGCCACTGAGCATGTGTTAATGCTAGAGTATATTACGTGTGTTAGTGTGAGAGTGAGAGGTGAACTTACTGCTCATGTGTTAGTGTGAGGGTGAGAGGTGAACTTACTGCTTGTGTGTTAGTGTGAGAGTGAGAGGTGAACTTACTGCTCATGTGTTAGTGTGAGAGTGAGAGGTGAACTTACTGCTTGTGTGTTACTGTGAGGGTGAGAGGTGAACTTACTGTTTGTGTGTTAGTGTGAGAGTGAGAGGTGAACTTACTGCTTGTGTGTTAGTGTGAGAGTGAGAGGTGAACTTACTGCTAGTGTGTTACTATGAGGGTGAGAGGAGAACTTACTGCTCGTGTGTTAGTGTGAGGGTGAGAGGAGAATTTACTGCTCGTGTGTTAGTGTGAGAGTGAGAGGTGAACTTACTGCTCGTGTGTTAGTGTGAGGGTGAGAGGAGAACTTACTGCTCGTGTGTTAGTGTGAGAGTGAGAGGTGAACTTACTGCTCGTGTGTTAGTGTGAGAGTGAGAGGTGAACTTACTGCTTGTGTGTTAGTGTGAGAGTGAGAGGCAAACATGTATGAGAGCCAGTTCTTACTGTTTGCGTTTCTCGGCCGTGTCTCTGAGGCCGTCGTGGTCATAGTCGAATATCGGGCCGCTGATCACATTCACCCCGTTCCGCTCACTGGCGTAGCGCTTCACCAGCGTCCTCTGGAAGAAGCTCCAAATCCCTGGCAGGAGGAGTGCAGAAATCAGGCTGCTGTCACCTCACATTAGCCTAGTCTGCTCCTATTCATTCTTCAATAAAGGCACTGCACACTGAGATGGCATAAAGGGCACAGGGCAAAAACCCAAACACCCTTTATCCCCACACAACACAGTACCCTCCTGGGCACAGGAAAAGGTGGCACATGTGAGAACTAGCCATGTAGGAGGAGTGCCCAGATAGAGGTTACTGCTCAGCAGGGCCACGGTGCTCTGTAATGCTGACCCCCACCCTGACCCTTAACCTTTAACCCTGTCCCAGGGAGCTGAAACCTGACTGACCCCACCCTGACCCTTAACCTTTAACCCTGTCCCAGGGAGCTGAAACCTGGCTGACCCCCACCCTGACCCTTAACCTTTAACCCTGTCTCAGGGAGCTGAAACCTGATGACCCCACCCTGACCCTTAACCTTTAACCCTGTCCCAGGGAGCTGAAACCTGGCTGACCCCCACGCTGACCCTTAACCTTTAACCCTGTCTCAGGGAGCTTAAACCTGATAGACCCAAACCCTGACCCTTAACCTTTAACCCTGTCACAGGGAGCTGAAACCTGGAAACCTGGCTGACCCCCACCCTGACCCTTAACCTTTAACCCTGTCTCAGGGATCAGAAACCTGGCTGACCCTGAGAGGATACCAGCGCTCTAAGGTCAGGGGCCCGTGTAAACCATGGCCATAACATGCAACGATAACACGGAAATGAGGCTGGCTGTACACCTTCAGAGCCATTAGGCCAGTTCTCAGTGCAGCCTGCACATGTGGCCCCGAACCGGCGGGCAGAAATAATAATCAGTGTGTGAAACACAAGGACTCCACAGTACTGAGACTGGCAGAGGGTGCGCTTCAATAGCGTGCGCGTGTGTGTGTGTGTGTGTGTGTGTGTGTGTGTGTGAGGGGGAGAGCGTTTGCCTACAGGAACATGGCGAGCTCTGCAGTGAATGGGGCTTTATGACTGAGGATGTAACCGTCCCCTTATGTTAAACACCTCAATATGACGAAGGATGTATGGAACAGGGTCAGGAAAACTAGAAGCTTTAGGAAAATTCTGCTTTCATTTGGAGGCTAAATCAAACAGAACAGAGTGAATATGTTAGAGGCGATGTCTGAGTAAATCTACCCCCACTCTGAAACCCAGGGACCTGTAAACCTTGGAGCCAGTCATTAAAAAAGCAGTGTGTGTGTGTGTGTGATGCAGTATATACAGCCTGTGTGTGTGTTCAGTATGTACAGTGTGTGTGTGTGTGTGTGTGTGTGTTTGCGTGTGTATGTGAAGACAAGAAGGTGATTGAATTTAAACACACCCCTGTCGTGAGTGTCATCATTAATGTGTGTGTGTGTGTGAGAGTGTGAAAGAGAGTATGCACATCCTTCTCTCTTAGCTGTACGGTAACTCAGCTAGTGCATGCATACACACACACACACACACACACACACACACACACACACACACACCACACACACCCCAGACACACAACTCCTATGCCCCAGACACAAACTCCAAAGACAAATGAAAGAACAAAGTTAATGCAGATGAAACCCTGAACTCATTTATAGCCATTAGTTATGAGCGTTAGTTATATTTTTTCATTAGTTACATATGATGGTTACACATTATATACATTACATATACATTCAATTAGTTATACTTGACATTAGTTATATATTACTTTGTTATATATGACATTAGTTATGTATGATATGAAGTAGTTATATTTGACATTACTTATATGTAAATGACACACTATCTTAGTTATGTGTAATGTTTGTTATCCACTAACACTCATTGTACCAAAACGTCAGAGCTTTTTGCTGTAAAATCAGTGAGAGGAATGCCAGCCCAAATCAAGAGGCACTGATCAAGAGGCAACCATGTGCTCTCAAGCGAAGCCCACTCCACCTCTGCACAGAAACAGTCATTCATTCAGAACTTTCCAGTTCAGAAGTTCAGGCTCTCAGAGGCTTCTCCGTCCAGCACGGCAGTTTCATCTGCACCACAAAGCCTTTTTCATGCGTCTGCAGCCTGCAGTGAGGCTGTGCTCTCAGATCTCTGTGCTAAAGTGAGGCTGTGCTCTCAGATCTCTGTGCTGCAGTGAGGCTGTGCTCTCAGACCTCTGTGCTGCAGTGAGGCTGTGCTCTCAGATCTCTGTGCTGCAGTGAAGCTGTGCTCTTAGATCTCTGTGCTACAGTGAGGCTGTGCTCTCAGACCTCTGTGCTGCAGTGAGGCTGTGCTCTCAGATCTTTGTGCTGCAGTGAGGCTGTGCTCTCAGATCTCTGTGCTGCAGTGAGTCTGTGCAGTCAGATCTCTGAGCTCCAGTGAGGCTGTGCTCTCAGATCTTTGTGCTGCAGTGAGGCTGTGCTCTCAGATCTCTGTGCTACAATGAGTCTGCCCTCAGATCTCTGTGCTGCAGTGAGGCTGTGCTCTCAGATCTCTGTGCTACAGTGAGGCTGTGCTCTCAGATCTCTGTGCCGCAGTGAGGCTGTGCTCTCAGACCTCTGTGCTGCAGTGAGGCTGTGCTCTCAGATCTCTGTGCTGCAGTGAGACTGTGCTCTCAGATCTCTGTGCTACAATGCGTCTGCTCTCAGACCTGTGTGCTGCAGTGAGGCTGTGATCTCTGTGCTGCAAATGAGACCTCTGTGCTGCAGTGAGGCTGTGCTCTCAGATCTCTGTGCTGCAGTGAGGCTGTGCTCTCAGACCTCTGTGCTGCAGTAAGGCTGTGCTCTCAGATCTCTGTGCTACAATGAGTCTGCCCTCAGATCTCTGTGCTGAAGTGAGGCTGTGCTCTCAGACTTTGTGCTGAAGTGAGGCTGTGCTCTCAGATCTCTGTGCTGCAGTGAGGCTGCACTCCCAGACCTCTGTGCTGCAGTAAGGCTGTGCTCTCAGATCTCTGTGCTGCAGTGAGGCTGTGCTCTCAGATCTCTGTGCTACAATGAGTCTGCCCTCAGACCTGTGTGCTGCAGTGAGGCTGTGCTCTCAGACCTCTGTGCTGCAGTGAGGCTGTGCTCTCAGATCTCTGTGCTGCAGTGAGGCTGTGCTCTTAGATCTCTGTGCTGCAGTGAGGCTGCACTCCCAGACCTCTGTGCTGCAGTGAGGCTGTGCTCTCAGATCTCTGTGCTGCAGTGAGGCTGTGCTCTTAGATCTCTGTGCTACAATGAGTCTGCCCTCAGATCTCTGTGCTGCAGTGAGGCTGTGCTCTCAGACTTTGTGCTGAAGTGAGGCTGTGCTATCAGACCTCTGTGCTGCAGTGAGGCTGTGCGCTCAGACCTCTGTGCTGCAGTGAGTCTGTGCTCTCAAATCTTTGTGCCACAGAAGCAGTACACTACAAAGACCCTTAAGGACTGACTTACTCTTGAATGCAGGGTACATGGGGACAGTGTTTGTGATCAGGACAGCGTCTTGTCGACCCTCCGGTGTCGAGGCCAGCTCTGTCAATAGAGAAAACACAATCCTCAGTCTCCATCAGCAGCTCATGTGACTCATTTTAATTAGTTTCTGTGGTATTCTTACATTTTTTAGAGTCATTTGTCAGAAAGTTTACTTGTAAGACCATTGAGACAAACTACACAAAATGCAAACATCAAGGGTAACCACAAGCACAGTGCGATTGCAGCTGAGCTAATCAAGCCCAATTACTGAAATTACATACTGAAGGCTCAATTTATGAAAATCCAAAATAAGGGGAGGTAATTTGCATGTGCACCCTAAGTATTTTCATTTAACATTTTTACTGTTTGTGGGTAATCAACAAAGAGTCATTATGTAAAAGACTCCACCAGCAAACTGCCATATTTAAATTAGAGATTTTGTTTAATCAGAGAGGGAAGTAGTTCAATTAATCACCGTAATTGAAGAGTTGTCTCTGACATTCCAAAAAGATTTACACAAGTGGAAAATATTACTTCTCTGCATTGTGGTCTTTGATTGTTACAGTGTCTCCTTCTTGCTACAATGACAGTCTGTTATTACCTGCTCCCCATTAATACTAAGATGCTCACACAGTTACCTTTCCCAAATTTGTTTTCAGCTTTAGTAAATCAAATGACATGTTTCAAAGCAACCCACAAAACTGAACAATGCAGGTAATTTTCCATTTTAATACAAGCCATCTTCTTTCCTGTTAGTTGATCAGCTTGCAAGGTTTTTGAATGCATAGCAATGCATTTTTGTATGTGATTTTTATGCACTCAAACCATTCTTGCACTGCTCACAAACACTTCACATTTAATGTGTGGTACAAATCAGTATTATGGGATTGACGGGGGCACTTACGCGGGGGGTAGAGGAAGCCGTAGGAGATCTGTTTCTCGGCCTTATAGCCAGAGCATGACTGGCTATAGCCTGGCGGCACTCTGATGTCTGGCCTGACACAGTTACTCAAAGACTCAGGCAGAGGGGTGACATCAACCTGGAGAGAAAGTCATTTACTCATTTAAAACAAAAGCCCTGAGATCCACGTAACGGGCAGTGAAACAGGTGGTAACGCAAGTTTAAATTTGCACTGTCGGGATGTTACATAGCTATGGCATAGATACAAGTGAAACAATGCAATATTTAACTATAAATACCGCAAAAATGGATGTGAATATGACTGATACACTGAGCTGTGGCAAAGGTGAAAGATGAGTTTGAAATACCTGTTTAGGGACAGTGAAGGATGTCCACAGGGGCATAGAGAGAGTCTCACTGTAGCCACTGATATAGTCACTGTGGTGGAGAATACTGTACTTTGTTTTAAAGAGAACTGCTGGCCGACCATATGGAAGATTCTTGCTGTCTGCAAATCAAAAATAAAACAAAAGAGGCAAAGCTGTGTGAGCAAAGCAATGATTAACTGAAACTCATACAAAATAAAGACAGAAAACACTATCGTTGTCTGTGTAATTCTGTTATTCCGGCCTAAACACTGCAGTATGACAAAATAAACAACGCACAGACACATGAATACAGCAAAGCCTCCTGTATGGAAACACAGAACAGCCTGAAGGGTATTAACCTGGAACCATATCAATTTAAAATACTGATGCAAGTGGGTGATGATTAAATTGAAACACCATCACACTTTACAGTCAAAAACACAAAACAAAATCATGACCGGACAGAGACATGTCTTGCACGACTGAAAACTATTTTGGAAAACTATCAAGCTGGATAGAAAAACCAGATATTCATCAAAAGGTTATCTGAGGCAAATGACTAGCTAGCCAGCTAAGGTGCAAAACAGCCTGACATGATTAAAAAGAAAGGTAGATGAGCTAGCTCACATTTGAGCTCATATGAGAGTACACAACAGTACAATATATCCACTTACTCTTGTTAACACTATCAACAATGCAAAAAGGCTAACATTAAAGCGAAACAAATCACACTTTTATTTTGGATTAGTAACAGTCCAAAATAAACCTCTCATCACTTTCATTGTGTATATGCACACACACACACACACACACACACACACACACACACACACACACACACACACACACACACACACACACACACACACACACACACACACACACACACACACGACCGTCTTACCGTCCAGAACCTGCCGGAGCCGTTGATTGAGCTCTTCCACTTTGTTCTGCAACAGACAGAGCCACAGTGACTCCAGGTTATAGCCTCTTACAAGGATGACTTTCAAAGCTCTCTGCCCCCTATTTTTTGAACGTAACTGCAAAAGATTAGAGGTGAAAATCTCTTGCAAAAGAGCTTCAGTACATCCCTGCAGAAGCAAGATTACTTTGCAATGAGAATTAACTACTTTATGACAACAGTTAAAAAATGTAGCAGTCCCATGGACACCAATCCTGGTTATATTACAATAAACATCCAATAAACATAAAAAACATCCAATGTTATTTAATAAAAGTCTGTATTAAAACAATCATGATAATCAATCAAAGCCCCCTCGGTATCATCCATATGAGTGTTAGGCAGTAACTTTTCCACATCACAACACACAAAGTTGCTACTTTTCAAGCATGAAGGCAAAACATACAGATTTACAGCTTAACTTACATCAAGCATTTCTTGTTGATACTGTGAAAACATATTCACCCTGTTGGATTTTCTAAATTTGATTAGAATTTTTGTGTTGTTTTAATACTTTGGTAAACAAAAGGCCTGATTTGGCTTGTATAATATAACTTTGGACCTGACCATCAACAAGAGGTTGCTAGCACACAGGTTCTTGTGGCATATCATGCTAAAATAATAAGAATCTCGTGAAGATCTCCAGAAAAGTCTGCAAAGATGTGATTTTAAAGGCCCAGAGGCTCTATCGAACCCCAGCCCAAGCCATATTTTCCAAATGAAGAAAGTTTGGGACAACAGTGAATCTTCCCTGGAGGGACTGTCCTACGAAAATCTCTCCGGTGGAAAAAGTCCCCAGAACAACATTCCACTATCTGCAGCCCTCTCCTGCCTTGGCTTAGACCAGTGTTCATGACTCCACCAACATATCAGACACTCAGCAACAATGGGATTCATGGCAGACCATTAGCACACCTAAGTTTATCTCATTTTAGACAAAAAGCACATGGATTGTCTGTTCTGGAGTTCTGGCTGTTATGCCTGGCAACCATCAAACTCTGTATGACTGCAACCCACAAATCAAACCCTCTTTTCTACAGAAAATTATGCAAATCAAACCCTGTATTCCACAGTAAGATACATGTACCAGTGGTCAAACATGGAGGAGGTTGTGTCATGGTTTGGGGATGCTTTGCTGAAACAAGACCTGGTACAATTTGCCATTACGGGAAGGACCATAAATTCAGATAAAAAAATCAGAGAGAATTCTGTAGGAGAATATCAGGGCATCTGTATGTGAGGTGAAGCTGAATGCAGCTGAGTCGTGCAGCACATCAATGATCCAAAACACACAAGCAATTTTACATCCCAAGAACAAGGACTTTCGAGTTCTGGAATGGCCACACATGTCTGCGGATTGAAACAGTTTTTGAAACAGAAACCCAACCAACATGTGGTCCAGAGTCATCAGTAAGAAGCACTATTGTCTTATGAGCAGATAGCATCACCCCAGACATTTACCCCTGTATGTGTCCACAAGCACATGCTAGACTCCTTGTTGGACATGTAATAACTGTGGAATGAGGTAAATATGTTGCAAATTTCCATTATCAGTCTACTTCCTGTATATATTCAGACTGTAAGCCTCCTGACCTCCTGTATATATTCAGGGTGCCCACCTCCTGTATATATTCAGACTGTAAGCCTCCTGACCTCCTGTATATATTCAGACTGTAAGCCTCCTGACCTCCTGTATATATTCAGGGTGCCCACCTTCTGTATATATTCAGACTGTAGGCCTCCTGACCTGCTGTATATATTCAGACTGTAAGCCTCCTGACCTCCTGTATATATTCAGACTGTAAGCCTCCTGACCTCCTGTATATATTCAGACTGTAAGCCTCCTGACCTCCTGTATATATTCAGACTGTAAGCCTCCTGACCTCTGTATATATTCAGACTGTAAGCCTCCTGACCTGTGTATATATTCAGACTGTAAGCCTCCTGACCTCCTGTATATATTCAGACTGTAAGCCTCCTGACCTCCTGTATATATTCAGACTGTAAGCCTCCTGATGTCCTGTATATATTCAGACTGTAAGCCTCCTGACCTCCTGTATATATTCAGACTGTAAGCCTCCTGACCTCCTGTATATATTCAGACTGTAAGCCTCCTGACCTCCTGTATATATTCAGACTGTAAGCCTCCTGACCTGCTGTATATATTCAGACTGTAAGCCTCCTGACCTGCTGTATATATTCAGACTGTAAGCCTCCTGACCTCCTGTATATATTCAGACTGTAAGCCTCCTAAATCAGAAACAGCTTGCACAGCTGAGAGAGTGAGGTACAGTCCTCTGACTCAGTTATTGAGGAGTGAGTAGAGGTTGCAGCCGGCACAGAATATGTGTCTGCGCTCTCCAAATCTGACAGAGTACATTTCAGTGCTGAGACAGACATAAAATTTCCACTGGAAACCTGGAAAGTGTGGGGAAAAAAACAGGCTGTTTATGATGTATGAAGTTTCTGAGCGAGTGAACAGATCCCAGGCTCTGCTAAACGAAAGCAGCTAAGGAGAGTAACACCTCATTCCGCACCTTGTCCTCACAGCTACAGCCCAGGTCGTCGGTGACGGCAGTGGCAGGGACGGAGGGGGTGGGCTTGGACACTTCCTCAGGTACGCTGGGCTTATGGGGGGGGCTCCTTAGAAGGTGGTTCAAACTGCCATGGGTTCCATTGTTGGGAGCAGGCTTCAAACCCAGCAGGTCTACAGGGAAGAACACAACAAACAAGCACTGCTATTAAAGGGTGGAAAAAAAGAAATTAATTAACTGATACGAAAACACTCATTGCCTTACCACACATGACATTGTAAAGTTCGATGTTCTCAAAAGCTGGCACTTTTGTCTTGAATTTGAACGTTGGTCCGTAACCCAAAAAGATGGTCTAAAAAGAAATTAGTGAATGATTATGACATTCTATAATAAAGATAAAATGTGATTCTTAAGTTATGTGCACAGATGTTAATTTCATGTAATATGGGTCATAAGAGTCAAAATTCAGTTACAAATAGAACGTATGTAACTCAAAACATAAAAAATTTGGAATTAGCCGACAAAATATTTTCTCAATGTGACTTCTTGCTCTGTCCATAATTCAGTTATTTTATGCTATATAAATGTATTAAATGAAGTAACTTTATGTCTAAAATTTTGCTATGAAGTTAACCATTTTTACTTTTGACACTTGTATGAAATTACTCAAACATTATCAAGATTAGTAGAAAGTCATACAAGTGTTTAACATCATGTGAGCATCCCATGGGTCACAAAATTTGCATTACTGTAATCTTAAAAAGCATAACAACATGGGAAATGTCCCTAATTTTCACACTTACCTGCATGCTGTTGATCTTGTTATCATAACCATGGTCACCATTAAATCCACACTTCCCAGGATGTTTCTTGGTACCTTCTGGAGATTTCCTAAAATGTATTTAGTGTAAAATTTAAAAACCTAAAATAATTATTCAAATGTGATCAGTGACCCTGACTACTGGATCACCCTGTCACCCTAATCCAACTGTTTTCTGCTTTCTTCAAGATGTACCACCACTGATAACCATGCTATTATTATGAGATGGACCAATAAACACAAACGGAGCTGTTTCTGCAGAAAACAGTCTGGGTTTGTCTGGTTTCTCTCGGTTTCCTTCAATTTGCCACAACAGCAGTTAGACTGATGATAAAATCACAAAAGCTTTTTGGAAATGAGAGTGCAATCAAGCACCAAAACTGAACGCTGTACAGAGTGACCTCCACCCACAGGGCTGAATGAAGTGACCTCTACCTACAGTACTGTATGAAGAGACCTCCACCCACAGGATACTACAGAGTCACCTCCATCCACAGCACTGTACAGAGTGCCCTCCACCCACAGAGCGATATGGGGTCACCTCCACCCACAGGGCTGAATGAGGTGACCTCTACTTACAGTACTGTATGAAGAGACCTCCACCCACAGGATACTACAGAGTCACCTTCATCCACAGCACTGTACAGAGTGCCCTCCACCCAAAGGGCAATATGGGGTCACCTCCACCCACAGGGCTGAATGAAGTGACCTCTACCTACAGTCACCTCCACCCACAGGATACTACAGTCACCTCCATCCACAGCACTGAACCCACAGAGCGATGGGGTCACCTCCACCCACAGGGCTGAATGAGGTGACCTCTACCTACAGGACTGTATGAAGAGACCTTCATCCACAGCACTGTACAGAGTGCCCTCCACCCAAAGGGCAGTCACACCCACAGGGCCACAGCACTCCACCCACAGGATACTACAGAGTGCCCTCCACCCACAGAGTAATATGGGGTCACCTCCACCCACAGGGCCAAATGAAGTGACCTCTACCTACAGTACTGTATAGAGTGACCTCCGTCCACAGGGCAGTAGAGAGTGACCTCCACCCACAGGGCAGAATGAAGTGAACTCTACCTACAGTACTGTATGAAGTGACCTCCACCCACAGTGCAGTACAGAGTGACCTCCACCCACAGGGCAGAATGAAGTGAACTCTACCTACAGTACTGTACCTCCACAGGACACTACTGTCCATGGGTGCAGGAGTGGCCGATATCCATGACCTGCTCTGTGCTTCCCTACATGGGATTGTGAACTAAGCCAAAAAACGTTTTCAAGATGTGCAGATCGAATAAAATTACAGTTTTGTTGACAAATGTTCAAAACACAGAGACAAAATTATCATAACTATACCTCTGCTAATATGTGCTAAGTGTTCTGGTGCAAAATGGCTGCCACACATTATTCATGTGGCTGCTAAATTTTAAAGTTAAATGGAAATGAAATGTTGAGTCTTCATCATTATTGTTACTGACATTTTTGAAGTTTTAGAGACGATAGAAATCTATCTCTCTGTGGAGATCAAGGGTAAATGTTAGTATCAACAGTAGTGGGTACATGTTGAGGTTTGAGTTCTGAAGTTTGTGTGCAAAGGACCATGGGTAGATTGTCGTTGAACCCACATTGCCAACTTTCTGAAATTCCACAAACTCCCACAGTCAAACCAGATGATTTTAATCGTAAGTGCTATAGATACCGCATTCAGTGTCCTCGCATATAAAAAAGGAATTTTAATGCTAAACCCACAAGCACGTAGTGTATTAAATTTGGGTGTTGCCTGGAGTACGGTAAACAAATGTTGCACTTGATTCACATTTGAAAGACTGCTTGACACTCGTACCTACAGCACCTACAGTGCTCCCCCATGCACACAGCTTTCAGTTCATGGCCCTGGTGCCGGGAGTTTAGCCGTCTATATCTCTGAAGAAAAATGTCAAAGATCTCTTTCATTTCTCCCTCCTGCTTGCCAAGTCAAACATGGGGACCATCCTATGGAGGGGACTCTTTCTTAACTAGTTTCTCCCCCCCCATACCGCACTGAGCCATTACCTCATGGGTTTACTTTAAGGGCAAGAAATTTCCATTTTCCACTTTCAGGCACTGACGACAAAACATGAGAAAGAGGGAAAAAAGTTTCTGAAATGAAATGTTAATGCAGGCTGCCAGCGGGGCGTGGGGGAGGGGGTGTCTGTGGGCTGGGGGGGCACAGAGGACGCGGAACATTACCTCGCCACATGCCATTTCCTCTCCACCAGGAGGTGGATCTCCTCGATCCTGCGGTTGTTGGCGTAATGCAGGCGCTTTGGGAGGTGTTGCTTCAGGTATGGCTTGAAGTGCTGGTCTGACTTTTTACACTGTGAATGGACCAACGTAATAATTCAGACCGAGAACATCTTCACTTCTTTCGCTCCGTGAACAAGGCAGTGTAATTCATATGCAGGAACAAGACACACTTAAAACATATATGATCACTGCATACTCACTGTAAGGTTCGCCACAACTGCTTTAGGGTCATCTGAAAGAAGATTCAGAAATATCAGTAAAAGACAACCAAAAGTTATTTAAATAAGTTAATATGTTTCATCATTTCACAGTCAGAAACATATTTTGTATTTATAAGACTGCATTAACAGACACTTCTATCAGAAATGGTGTCAATCTCAAAAGAAAAAAGATTGTAGCAAAAACTAAAAGGACTGAGTGAAAGAGAGAATATGTAACAGGCCAGCCTCATGAAACATGCTGCCATTTTCTTGCTGCAGTCTTAGCTGCTGCGACTCACATCTGGGGTTGTTTGGTGACCTGGAGCGAATCCTTCCAAGTGAACCCGGGATGAGAATAATGTCATCCACATTGGGCAGGTAGGAGCTTAAGAACTCTGTTCTGTCGCAGTGTGCCTCCTCCATCCCTGTGGAATAAATCAGACAGAAAATGAATTTGAATTAAAGTTTTTTGTGGTGTCACTGAAGTTAAATTACTAATCCAAACATGATTACGAGAGAAACATGCTGCAGGACAAGACCTACGCAAGTGGCCAACAATGAAAATGAGAGACAGGCTTATTTGACTAGCTTGTTACACTTGACTCCTGCCTCCAGCCAGACATAATGGGTCATAATAAAGGGAGGTATCATTCTGAAAGCTGGAAAAATGATCAATGACCTACAGACGTTCAACTTATTGCTGGTTTGATAATCAGCTAATTTACACAAGGTCTTCAGCTACAACAAGTGTAGCTCATTTAACAGTAATTAGGCAATGCTTATGTAAGTAATAATTTCAACCAATAAATGATTCAAATTCTTTAAACTTCTTTATTTTATTGTCTGTTTTTTCATAGATTGTGCAAATAAAATGGGCACTGTTTTCTATTTAAAAACATGGGCAATGAAAGGGAAAGTGGCAACAGTGACTTTCTGAAACCAGCAAAGCAACATGCGTTTAAGGTACCCCCACTCTGAACACATTTTGTAAAACACAGTCACCTACTTTGTTTGCCTACAGCAGGCAGAATCAGTTGTTCTGAATGTTTTGGTTGATACACCCCTTTGTTTCAATATGTGTGTCATGTACACTGTCATGTACTATGGCTTGGTAATTTTTTTGTATTTGAGTAGAGCATAAAGTTCTGTTCCTACTCAAAACAAAAATGCATTTCATGTTCTCTTGAGGAGAGGGCATGGGACCACTGGCATTGCAGGTGCATGATGGGCCTGGGTGCAGACAGCTTTGGCAGTCTATAAAGTGATCTTATGTCAGGTACAGGACCCCCTAGAGGCCCGGAGGACTGGGTGGTTGAAGGGGTTCATACCGTGATCTCCTACCAAGATAAGATTAACACAACGGTGCAGGTTCATCTGCTTCAGCCCGTCCATCAGCAGTCCAATGATCTTATCGATCTCCTTCAAGGGGCTATTCAGCTGCATTAAAGACAGGTACACATCCGCAGTTAGGCATCACTGAAACAGTATGACCAAGCAGGTATTCTGTAACTGCACTTAAGTCACTGATACAGTATGACTGCTCTGTGCTTTAGAGGGCTGGTATAACCCTGACACACACTGCTCTGTGCTTTAGAGGGCTGGTCTAACCCTGACACATTGCTCTGTGCTTTAAAGGGCTGGTATAACCCTGACACACACTGCTCTTTGCTTTAAAAGGCTGGTCTAACCCTGATACACACTGCTCTGTGATTTAAAAGGCTGGTCTAACCTGACACACTGCTCTGTGCTTTAAAAGGCTGGTCTAACCCTGACACACTGCTCTGTGCTTTAAAGGGCTGGTCTAACCCTGACACACTACTCTGTGCTTCAGAGGGCTGGTCTAACCCTGACACATTGCTCTGTGCTTTAAAGGGCTGGTCTAACCCTGACACACTGCTCTGTGCTTTAAAGGGCTGGTCTAACCCTGACACACTGCTCTGTGCTTTAAAGGGCTGGTCTAACCCTGACACATTGCTCTGTGCTTTAGAGGGCTGGTCTAACCCTGACACACTGTTCAGCGCTTTAAAAACACTGGTCTAACCCTGACACACTGCTCTGTGCCAAAGGGCCTCTTTCTGACAGCCTGCTCACCTCGCTGCTCAGCGGTCCCAGTTTGTGTCCAAACGTGTCCGGCTGCTCCGAGTGCATGGCGTACACATAGGGCCTGAAAGCAAACGCAGCTGCTGTCACAGCGCCGAACCTTCCTCACTCCTCTTAAATTTCCAAATGCAATGGAAATCACATTTCCGTTCTTACTTTGAGCATCGTGCCACACATTCCATAATCAAAACTGCAATATGTTCCCCTTGCATTGAAGAGCATTCTATGGGGATTGGGGGAAGTATGTAATAATCCACAGAAATTGGATTTAGGCTTTCTTCAAAAATGTATAGTTGTTAAATTAGTAACCATGGTGAAAGTTGGACGATACGGACTGTGCTCCAACTTAAGTAAGCATAATTTGATATCTATGGTTGCATGACTCATAAGTACACTTTGAACTCTATGGTTGTATGACTCATAATCATTCAATAGTCCCCAAACAGCAGTCCAGGAAGTAGCACGGGTCTGACCTTTCTCCGTCGGGCAGGTGCAGCCACTGAAGCATGGTGAGCACTCGCCTCTCCAGAGGAATCACTCTGTCAAGAGACCAAAAATGTCCAACTTCACAAATGGTAGGAACAAATGAGCAAATGGTACCAGGATCACTCCTAATCTCATACCATGGAAGTCAATGTCAAATCAGACCCAAATACACACCAGGGGAAAGCTAGTCAACCACCACACTCAAACACTCAACCTGCTGTTGGACGGCTCAAGAAAAATGAAAAAGGATCAACGATCCTATAAAAATGTAATAAAATTTAATCTCACAGTTAGATTCCATCAGCATTGCTACTGGTAAGGGTTAGTCTTTCAGTCTTCCAAATACGAAGACAAATAAATGAGTGTAATTACAAGGACTCAATGTAATGTAATTAGAAAGGACAAAATCTCAGAGATTTTCTGCATCTTTACAGATCAGCTGAGAACACAGCCGATTTGCCATAGTGACTTTGGCAACAAGACTGCCGTTAGTCAGTGGAAGGGGGTTATCCCACTAGATTTCCTCACCACAGTTCTCCCCCCATCGGAACACAGATCTCTACCCATCCACACATAGTGGGACCCCAAAAGCCGCTCCCGGGTCCCAGACTTGCCCCGCAAAGCTTGTTTTTCAGATAACATCTCCGTTCACCAGGGCCACAGGAAACACGCCCTGAAATGTACTTCGGTGCCGTGTTTTGGGGGGGGAGTCATGTGGTCTGCGACGGTCACAGGAGCCTAACTTTATGTAAATACGGCCGTTTGAACAAACTGCTGGCAAAACAAGCCGAGCTCTCCCCCTTCTCTGCTTCCAGAGAGTCTGGCTGAAAAAGGCCTCTGTGCCGGCGTATGTGGGGGCCTTTGTTTTCCCCGCCAGCGTAATCCGGCCCCGGCCCTGCCTCCCATCAGGCACGACTGCAAATAATTTCGCTCTCTGGAAGAGGTCCCAATGCACGAATGCGGTGAGATCGAGGTGCAATTGCTGTGAAAAATGCTGTTGTGTTTTTGTTTTATTTCAGACCCCTGGATTGGAGATTTTAGTTAATGGTTGCTGTACTTATCTTCTGCTTTTTTTGCTTTTATGGGAAAAAAGCGAAAA
Organism: Albula goreensis; assembly: GCA_022829145.1. Taxonomy (NCBI): domain Eukaryota; kingdom Metazoa; phylum Chordata; class Actinopteri; order Albuliformes; family Albulidae; genus Albula; species Albula goreensis. The sequence continues at coordinate 7,471,171 of CM040750.1, read as the reverse complement.
ATGTCACTGCTGAAGTCCTGGCGATTGCCACAGTGAGGGAAAATCTCCCTGAATGTGGGAAAATTTGATACTTCAATCCAAGTTTCAGAGCAAAAACATACTGAGAAATGCTTTAATAAAAATTTTGAGGTGAGACTGTCACACAGAGCTTGGTACGGAGGAAGACTTACACTGGCCAGAAGAACGTCCCTGCCTTCACGCCTTGTTTGGCTGCAGTGATCCAGATCTAGGAGAAGAAGTAAACACAAACATTAAAATGACTAATGTCTGCACTTTTGCATTTCTGTGTACAACAAAATTGGACCTCATGTTATAAAATTGCAAAAATGCAAAAAGACTATGCAGACTATGCTCATTCATGAGCTCTGAGACTGAGCATTCCAATCCCAGTCGCACCATTACTGCCTGTTGCTGGAGGTCTTGCATGGTGACTACATCAGCCCCTGAAAACATAGGCAGGGTGTGACTGGTGTTGCATCTGCAGTGTGAAAAGAAGTGAGGCTCGTCGTCACGTGAATTGGGGAAGCCTTAGTGGGAGAGGGCTGCTTTTGAGGATCAATAAATTGGATAGGGCTAAAATGCTCTGTGTGCTACTGACAGCAGGTATTAGTAGAGTCAGTGCTCTGTGTATTGTTTGTAAAATGTAAACACTTAAAAATAATCGTTTGCTTTTCCTCCTTCAAAAAAAAAAAAAACAATCTTAAGTGCTGCCTAATTAAATTAGCTATTTCCTGGATTATAATGCACAAATAAAAATAAATACAGCATGGGCTGAAATTGCAACTGAAATTGCAAAAGTGGTGATCAAGCTCTCTAGCTCTCCCATTCAACACACTGTGGTGAGGGACAATGGCTTAACGCTAAGGGCTAAGGGCTGAGGGCTGAAAGCTAAGGGCTAAGGGCTTAGGGCAGATGGCTGAGATTTACGGGCTGAGGACCGAGGGACTGAGGACTATGGATGAAGGGCTAAGGGCTGACAGCTAAGGGGTGAGGACTAAGGACTAAAGACTAAAGACTAAGGACTAAGGGCTAAGGGCTAAGGGCTGAGGGCTGAGGGCTGAGGGCTGAGGGCCTAAGGCCTAAGGCCTGAGGGCTGAGGGTTGAGGGTTGAGGATTAAAGATTAAGGACTAAGGACTAAGGACTAAGGACTAAGGGCTGACGGCTGAGGGCTGAGGGCTGAGAGCTAAGGGCTGAGGACTAAGGGTTAAGGAAAGAGGAACAGAGAGACGGAGAAGAAGAAGAGGAGAGAAGCTGACCGGCTGGCCACCCCACCAACGGTGGTTGAGTTTTTCTCGGCCGCGGAGGTTGAACAGGGCATCAAACACAGGGTCATGCATGGAGTTGCCCACTATCCCATGGCTCTCAGGATACAGGCCCTGCGGGTCACCCAGAGACATGTGCACATTCAGACTTAAAATCACCATCGGTGCTTACAAACAATCATTCCAGATGTAGCAGACAGACACATGTACATTAAAACAGAACAAACATATAAATACAGGTTTATACATATACACCTTATTAATACTAAGGTGAAGACTAGCTGTGAAAATACATTATAAAACTGAAATTTAAAAAAAAATAAAAACTAAACTACAACTAGCAAACCAGCTTTTAAAACTAATACCAAACTGAAATCAAACCAGAAAATTAAATATCTAATAACTAATGAAAAATTAAAAACTATTATAACCATGACATACATGGATGAACAAGAAGAGAAAGATGGAATGCATACATACCGTTGCAAGGCTGTACAAATTGGGGAATGTTTTGGAGGGGTAGACTGGTCTCATGTAAGGGGCATGAGTGCCACAGGTTCCTAAGGGTTGATCCAAGAACAATCCATAAAAGTTTGTTCTAACAGGTGCCATAGCCAAATGCAAAACCCATGGAAATGAGGTGTACGTATGTGATGGGAATGTTTAGGATATATTATGTTCTAGGATTACTGGTCAAAATGAGTTTATTCCTGACATATAATATCACATTTATCTCTCCAAGGGGCCATTACACATAATATAATTTTACAAACCCTCCCAAGGGGGTGGGGGGGTTGTTTCTGTACAATGACTCACGCAGTTTATCGATGTTGGGGATCACCGTGTTGCCCCTCTTCATGTATGATGCACGAAACCCATCCAGCGACAACATGATGAGTGGGGGACGGACAAACTGGAATGCACAAGAATGCACATCACATCCTGTTACATCACTATCACATCCATCAAATCCTGTCACATCCATTCATCACATCCTGTTACATCATAATCACATCCATCAAATCCTGCAACATCCATTCATTACATCCCATTACATCACAATCACATCTATCAAATCCCATCACATCCATTCATCACATCCTGTTACATCATAATCACATCCATCAAATCCCATCACATCCATTCATCACATCCTGTTACATCACAATCACATCCATCAAATCCTGTCACATCCATTCATCACATCCTGTTACATCACAATCACATCTGTCAAATCCTGTCACATCCATTCATCACATCCTGTTACATCATAATCACATCTATGAAATCCCATCACATCCATTCATCACATCCTGTTACATCATAATCACATCCATCAAAATCCATGCTGTTACATCAAATCACATCCATTCATCACATCCTTTACATCACAATCACATCCATCAAATCCTATCACATCCATTCATCACATCCTGTTACATCACAATCACATCCATCAAATCCTGTCACATCCAAACATCACATCTCATTTAACACAATTAAACACTCAGAGTAAAATTTAGGTACTTGATGTTAGAATTAACTTAGACTCCACCCATGATCCCAGAGGGTAATATCTGTAAGATCATCTTCCTGCATTCTGTATTGGTTCTGTCTCATTTTCTTCATTATAATAGGTGAAAGCTAATTTTGGCTCTGTTAACTGCTGCCTCCAACTGGACCCCCACATACGCAAGATCATAATTATGTAATTCAATGTCAGTTTCATCAGACTCACAGAATCATAGGGCGATATGCTTGACCATTAAGGCCAATACAAACATAATGTAGTGCTTTATTTACATATAATTTTCACTGGAACTGTATTTTGAAGAATTAAAATAGGAAATAAAATGCAATCAAGTGTATATTCAACGTTCTTGTTCTTTTTAATTTTTTTCATTGAATGGCGGGGGCAGGGAGCTTACTGTGCCCCTCAATATTGCAAAGTTCTACCTCCAGGTGGCTATGATTGTGGCTTAATCAGTAAGAGTTCCAGTAGAGCTCCAGCAGCCTACTGCAGCTGTGAGAAGGTTTTCTGGTCAATCCTGAGTATTTCTCTTTCCATCAGAATGTAACTTCTGCATGGAGGAAAATGTGGCACTGGCCAGAGTGCAACTCCAGCACCACTCTAAATAACTCTCTTAATGCACAGGTATCCTCTGCCTTTCCATCACAATCTGACCATCATGGGGAGTCTTGGTGAGAGGAAGCGAGAATGAATGATCTGGGACCTCCTTGCCAGACACCTGCATCTCAGCAGCACAGGCTAAAGGTCATCAGCAGCTGGGATGAGTTGCAGCTGCTCCAGGCAGACCCCTGTTTGCCTGCGCAGCCTCTGTGACTGAGGAGCCTGCATGACTGAGCAGCCTCTGTGACTGAGGAGTCTGTGTGACTGTGCAGCCTCTGTGACTGAGGAGCCTGTGTGACTGCGCAGCCTCTGTGACTGAGGAGCCTGTGTGACTGCACAGCCTCTGTGACTGAGGAGCCTGACTGTGTGACTGCGCAGCCTCTGTGACTGAGGGCCCTGAGGAGTCTGTGTGACTGCGAAGCCTCTGTGACTGAGGAGCCTGTGTGACTGCGCAGCCTCTGTGACTGAGGAGCCTGTGTGACTGGGCAGCCTCTGTGACTGAGGAGCCTGACTGTGTGACTGCGCAGCCTCTGAGACTGAGGAGCCTGCATGACTGAGCAGCCTCTGTGACTGAGAAGCCTGACTAGTCAGGACCCACACTGCTCACCCCAATGGGAGGAGCTTAGAGAAGCTTCCCTAAACCATTCCTGCTGAGATATACCCCTGGATACTGCACATAGCGGTCAACATGACCCCCTAAGGTTTGCAACATGAAACATTACTGAACTTTACTGGAAACCACTCATGGGGCTGACAGACCACAGCACAGGACAGCGCTTGTGGCTGCTCACTGAAGCATTACAACGTTGATATCACAGCTCTTAGTGAGACCCGTCTGCTCCACAAGGAGTCACAAAATAAAGCTGGCGAGGGCTACACTTTCTGTGGGAACGAATATCCGCCAGGGGAGCACCCAAATGGAGAGGGTTTTGCTTGCTGCTAAACCTCACAGAATCACCTCTTGGAATAAGTGAGAACTCCAAGAATAATATGGATTGGAATAATTGGAATAATATGTCTCTGGCAAAAACACAACACAACAATACTAAGCTTCCATAAAAAACAAGAATCTCTTCTACCAGTAACCAACATGCCACACTACTTAGTGTATATGGCCCAACATCACAAACAGAAGGAGGGGAGTCCTGATCTATTCGATCACCTTTGGTACTTGGGACTTTACCCCTCTCTAGGGTTACCTTTGCACTTTTTGTAGAGTTTTTATGCACTTTGCCTTGTAAGTCGCTCTGGATAAGAGCGTCTAACAAATGCCCATAATGTAATGTAATGTAATGTAATGAAAACAGCAATAAGGTATTTTACTGGTCACTCGATGCAACTTTAAGCAGCATCCCCAGGAGAGGTAAAATAATTCTACAGGGTGAATTTAATGCCAGAGTAGGAAAGAACTCCTTCACCTAGGAAAAACTGATCAGGAGGCACAGTGTAGGACATATCAATGCCAATGGTATAAGGTTTATAACCCTCTGCGGTGAACATCACCTGGTGATCACAGACAGTTTTCCAGCAAAAATAAATGGGGGACAAAAGGGGGACATACTGAAAAGTAAGATATTCTAAAATTCATGTACATTTTTTAACAATTCAACTAACAATTTTCACTGAAATTGTTTATATAATATATAATAAAACATTTTGTATTAAATTTTAGAAAGAATGCAAAATAGAGCACTTCCACTAGTGGTCTCAGACTTTTGGACCCCAATGTACATGGAATGGGAGGCGCTGAGTGCTGGACTGACCACAGAATGATTGTGTCCAAACTGTGCTTACAATTTGCCTATACCGTCTCAGAAATCCAACAAGAAAAGACTTCATTGTGTTTGGTCAGGAGACGATGACAAAAGCGCCAACTTCTGCCATGCAGTGGCAGAACGGCTCGCTAACACAGAGCCTCTCATCCATGCTGAGGTTATGGTTGAAGTGGACCTCCATAACCACAAAGACTGCACAATGCAGCAACTCAAACCTTTGGCTATAGCAGTAAGAAACAGCAGGACTGGATTGATGAACTCTGACACCAGACACACAATGCTGAACAATATACATGGGTGTCACAATGCAGCACTTGACTACCCACACTCAATATCCCTTAGAACTAAATGGCAAGCACAGTGTAGAGAGGTGCAGGCTAAATAAAGAATGCTACAGAATATATGGTGGACAACCAAAGCCCTTGAAATACAAGCTTTTTCAGACAAGATTGACTTGCACAATTTTTCTCAAAATTGTACACTCTTTTACACCTCTCCAATCTGCAGATGGAGTAGCTCTTCTCAACATCTACATCAGATAGCCCAGAGATGAGCTTAGCATTTTAGCATTGATCATCCAGTGCTGGACGAACTGCTCAAGCAAACCATCATGCATGTCCTTCACCTGCCACAAAGACATAAAAAAACAACACAACGCCCACACAAGATGGCGTCCCAGCTGAAATCATCAAACAGGGAGGCTACTCGTTCACCAGATCACTCCACCTCTACATCCTGGGAATCTAGAAGCATGAGAAAATTCCCCAGCCATGGGAGGATGCAAACATTTTATAATTATAATGTTTTAATATATGTTTTGTATGTATATTATATACATGTATAAAACAAAGGTCAAAGTCCTGAAATTAAAGGAAAGGTGAAAGGAAAGACCTGGCCAAGGTGATGCTCAACAGGTTAAACCTTAATATCTCCAAGGACCTAGGCTTTCATAAAGACTGTAGCACTCTGTGGTCAGATTTATGACATCACAATTAAAGTCAGATTAACTCTTTCTATACAGGGTAGACTATTTTTTGGTGGGACCTGAGACTGGGTATGAGGCTGGCAGCCTTGGTGACGTTGAAGCGCAGCGCACAGGGATACTATTACATTTAGGAAACTTGGTGGAAATAGTGGAGGGATTTCCAGACTGTGAAGTTGATTTTATTGGGCTATTTAAGTATGTTTTTTCCATTGACTTTGCATGGTACAATGCGCTACAGCAGATTATATCTGATGTAACATGTTATTGGATACTGTATCTGGTGTGAACATGCTAAAGCAGACTGAATGTGGTCTGAATGTTAAAGCAAACCATATCTGGTATTATCTAGTTTAGGACTGCTGCTTTGGCTCTTTACAATCACCCCATGTGCTAACGCTTTCACTGCCACATGCTAATGCTTTTGCCCTCACAGGCTAAAACTTTCACCCCCACAGGCTACTGCTTTCACCGCCACATGCTAATGCTTTCACCATCACAGGCTAACACTTTCACCCTCACAGGCTACTGCTTTCACCCCCACATGCTAATGCTTTCACCCTCCCAGGCTAACACTTTCACGCCCACTCCCTACTGCTTTAACCCCCACAAGCTAACGCTTTCATCCTCACAGGCCAGCGTTTTCATGCTCCTTACTGCCTTAACCCCCACCAGCTAACGCTTTCACGCCCACACGGTAATGCTTTCACCTCCACAGGCTACCAGTGTATTTCCGTGGGACATACACCTCTCTTCTCATTGTTGCTCAGGTGTTTTGCAGCTGTATGGAGCTTCAGCTACAATGCCCACCTGCAAGGCTCTAGGGGGGACTAAAGGGGAATATCTGAATTTCACTGCCATGACGTGTTGTAAAAATCAGTCAAGTAATGAGATTGTGAATGTTGAGAACATTAAAAAAAAGGAATTTATTTATTAATTTACTAACAACAACACCTCTAAAAAAACCAATATGACTCACCCTTCAGGACACTCATGAGTCTTAATCTCTTCACATTCCTCTTGCACCCATGGAGTGTCACCTGAGAGATGAAAAGAGAACAGGATGAACAGTCTGTAATACTCACATCACACTGATGCAAGCATGTGCACACGCGCACCACACTGCAGTACACACACACTAGCGCACACAAACATACAACTGTGTCATGCTTACATAGACACACACACACCGTCATATGTAGGTCAGCTGAAGGCAGCGGATAGTATCTCAAAAGATTCAACTTGTCAAATTGGAGACCTGAGTTTCAGTAAACATCCTACATCATATACAGAACAAGAGCAGTTGACATAAATAGCATTGGACAGAACTATGAAAGATTGCCAATTTCTGAACCAAAGGGAGAAAAGCTGTTGATTCTGAATCAGCTACTATGAAAACATTCAATCACATCGTCATTGCTATGGATACTGTGATCGAAATGTCATGTCATCGCTTGATGAGGACAGACCAGTAGAATGTCTACTGTCAGACGATCTGCGATTTTTCAGATTGCCAGTTTCATCTAGTCTCATCACAAATCTCTGATCCAAATAGGGCACTACACTCCTCTGTTCACTCTGTTTTCATGTGTTGTGGTTTGGCTCTCCTTGTGTGTTTTGTTTTCTTTCCCAGCTGGAGTTGGGATTGCTGATGTCTCGCTGCAGGGCGATCCTAATAGAGGATGTGGAGGAGCCACAGATTTTGACCAGAGACAAGGATGCTGGCAATCATCACCAGCCAGCGGGGTTAGAAGATGCGGTATCTAAGGACCATGAGGATCATCATGGAGCAGCAAAATTAAAAAGATGCCAACCTGAAACCAGATCATCTACATCAGTGTGTAACATTCTCTGAGGACTCCACTGCCAACTGGGCTTTAGCCACTATCTTACTTGGCTCTATTTCATTGAACATATTTCTGCCTTTGGCTTTGCTGTTGAATATGTCCTATAGGTTTGCAGACAGCTGTAAATATTTGTGTTCTTAAGCAGCACTTCCTCTGTGTAGGGTCGTGGCCTGCCTGACAGCCTAAGGACTTGGGGTCTGCAGAGAGGCACACCCTTGCTAAAGACAACATGAAACTTGCATTAGTATGTATGACTTTTCCCCCATTTTCCCTCCCTGAACACAGCCGAACTGTTTAGCTCCCCACAGCAACCTGCTCCCACCAACTCAGGAAAAGGATGCCTTGGTGTGTGATTCCTCCAACTCACGTTATGACTGGCCCTCGCTTCTTTCCACGCCACCAATCACACACTGCCACACTCGTCAGAGGATGACATAGTCAAAGTGTATCTGAATCCAAAATGGGCTACTATATTGTGCCTACTGAATTCTGCTGAAATCGTACTGCTCTTGCATCATTTTAGTGCCTACTAAAATCTGCAGTACGTTAGTGTTCAGACACATTGCAGCCATCATTTTTTCCAGTCTCACAGCCAGATGTCTCCAACTGATGTACATCTGTCCTCAAGAGATGAGAAATTTGCTCATTCATGAGTCTACTCATTGGCAAAAATGTTCCTAAAACTTTAAATAATTTTTGTTGCTGTTTTTCTTGCAAACAGAGTGAAAACTTGCAGGAATTTTTCTTCTTCTGTGGTATCTCCACATGAACAGCCTTCTGGGATAGCACAGTGTCCAATGCTTCCACGCTGCAAAATTTTACCCGAAGCAGTAGGCCATCTGGGTAATGTTCGCATACTGCTCGATACATTCAGAAAAATTTGGACACACTATACTTTACTAATTTTAGCCTATTATTTAGGGCATAGTAGGGACATTCAGACACAGCTTATGTTTGTTTCAAGCACCTGCAGGCCCCACCTGACCAGAGAGGTCACTGGAGAGCAATGAACTAACAAACTTTAACCTTCCTGCACCCCTACCATCCCTGACAAGGCTGGGCCAATTCTTGCCCAATTCATGGCCTGTAATGGTGAGGCTGGGATTGAAAACCCAACCTCAGGACTCCCAGGCCCTCTGTCAACCATACTTAACTTCATGAAATTAATTCAGTGCCCGATTTCACTTTTTTTATTTGCATTTTCCCCTCTTTTCCCCACCCTAGCCAACATGTTGATCAGGCAGCCCTCTCCCACTGATGTGGAGAGGAGGAGCCATGTGACTCCGCCAATTCCTCCTCCAATTCACATGACAACCGACTTCACAACACACAATTTGACCAATGGATTTAACCAGCCTATCCCCATCATTCACCAGAGCAGCGGGGCTAACTGTTGCCCTGCCGATGCATACCTGAGCTCACAGACCATAATGGTGCATGAACTGGGATATGAACACCCAGTCTCAGGTCTCATGAACAAACACATTCTCTGTAAGCCCCCTGAATGCCCTGAAACTTCGACTGGCCTTCAAACGAAATGAATCATTCATTGAGTTATCTGTTCAGAGTCACTCTTTTCTTACCCCATCAAATCATACTGACTCATTAACCGAGCAGCTGTTATCACTACTTTGCCTATATATTTTTCAGTACTGTGGCCTACTTTGTTTGCCTTATGAGTGCCAGCTGTGGGACAGCCACTTTTTGAGAATCATGACTCACAAAACTTTATTGCTAAAATAAAATTAATTGTTCACAAACTGGAGAGCACTAGTCAAAACACATGCAGCTACGGGTTCTAATTGATTGGGCAATGCCACCGGACCTGAATCATTTCGTTTCAAATAGGCATTTAAAATATGAAAGTTGCTCTTGCTCTTTTGTCCCTAGTCCGCTCAACATCCGAGCATTAACTGAAAAAGATTTCGGATGTAATGAACACCCCTTAGTACCCTGTTCATGTACTTCACAATGTTTTAACTGCTTCCCTTAACTGCCTCTGTGCACACTAAAAACTACAAGTTTTTTGGGCCAACAAAATGTCTTCCATCCCATCAACATAATGAAAAAGACCATAGAGCTGAGAGGCAGACGGCGTTTTGCCCAGTGAGAGCGGCAGTTCCTCACCTTTGCACAGGGTCCTGTAGTTGGTGCAGCAGTCTCCCTTGTCCAGACAGTCCTCAGAGCAGTGACACGCGTGCTCCTCATTTCGGGTCTCCCCACAGCGCTCCTTGCTGCACTCAAACCCCCCCGCTGGTGACAACAATGACCATGAGACAATGTGAGCTCATTTCACCAATACCGTCATATCTCAGTACCTGCTGTAAAGTATGTAGCACTATCCACATAGACCAATGATAATATGGCCAGAATGACCTAATCACAGATATATATGTCAGAACTCCTTTAAATAAGTCTGATCAAATGCAGTTGTATAAAACACAAATGCTAGTTACTAAATGGGCAGCTGTTACTCTCAACTATAACTGAACATGTTTGTAGAATCGCCAAAGGTACATTGTTTCCCCCTTTCATTTTATTATCAAATAGTATAGCTTAGATTATTACAGGAGTGTTAGGCGAAAGGCGATGCTGAGGCGGTAAAATGCCTTACCTGTTTTCAGGCAGTGCTCGTCGAAATCGGAGCAGCAGCTGTTGTAGGTTTTGCACAAATTGTCACAGCGACAGTTGGGGGCCTCAGCCTCGTGCAGCTCGAAGCACCGGCCCTTGCACGAGCCCGAAGTGCTGATCCACGGGGAGTCTGAGAGAACTGCGTTCAACAAAACCGTTAGCGTTAGAACACGCACTCTGGCATGACTATGGAGCGGGACCATGGCAGGACTCAACAGCGCATCCATCCACATGAAAACATCCTATGGCATTCAAACCAACATGCCTCAGCTAGGGCATTAAGTTCTGTCAGTCTAAGAAAACAAGGCTATCATGACCTGCCAAGACCGACGATTACAGTTTACCGGGCGTACTCCCATCAAGATACAAATCACTTTTGCAAGGGAGTCTTGGCCAAAATAGCAGCAAAAAAAGTTTCACATAATATAGCGAGAACATTAAAAACAGACATAAGTACAGATGAGGATATTTAAGACCACTCAATACCTCAGGCTGCTAAGCACGTACATTCAATATCCAAGTATTCTTTAATTCCGTTTATAAAATCTTCAGATGATATGAAGGAATCTACATTGCGACTGCAGACCAGGGTATAAAGACATTCAAAAACATTTTTACCAAAAACCTACAAGGGCTCAAGGAATATTGAACATAATTTGACCCTGTATTGAGCAGAAATTGTCATGTTTCCTAAACAAATTGAAGGCTCTGACAGTTTTTCCTTTTAGAAAAAAGGACTGAGAAAAAGTAGGCTATTTCATCAAAGGCCATCTAAAGCCTATTTATTTGTCTGGTGCATCCAGTTAGTACACTTTCCTTATGGCTTCCTTTCAAACATAACAATACGGGGCACAAATACAGACACATCTCACTGCCACTTCTCCCTGTATCTCCTGCACAAGCTCTAAGCAAAGCGCATGTTAGAGAAATAACTGTGAGTTGGTAAGAGAACCAGTAAAAGGATTCAAATGTGGAAATAGCTCTGCACATGTGGCATCAGCTCACGGTTAATAGCATTCAGTTATATATGTAAAATGAGACAAACTCAAGCAAAAAGTACTGGAGATCTGCTTTGCATATCTTAATATTGACACAAGAGAGTATTGAGAAGATTTTCCAAAAAATACACTGGGCAGGCCAAATCTGAGCAGCCAAGACTTCTTCATGTAAACCCACTTTTCTTAATTGGGCTATTTACTTTGGCAAGTGGTTCTGATTGATGAATAATATGCAAATAAACTCAAATCAGCTTTATCTCGCGACAAGAAGCAGTCCTTTTTTGGTAAACGTAAGGAGCAACGACCCCACGTGACATCGCGTGTTATAGGTGTACGGTACCTTTTAGTTCTGAGATTTTCTGTCAGATTCAGAGCGACTAAAATCAGATTTTCAGACATTGTGGATGCACATGGATTCTATACATGTGTAACGCAGTTATCGTAGTTAGGTTTATGCACATAAACGGCCAATGTACATAAACCCTTTTCCAAAGTACACTCCAAGAGAATTTTTAGGATAATGAACAGAGAGCTTATTCAGCTTTTTGATATCCCAATTATATTAATGTTAGAAGAGAATAAATTAATCTACTTTATTTTGTGCAAGTGAGTTAAAGTTTTTAAAACAACGTCTGACCCACCCTGGGCAATGAACGAATTGCTGCCTCCATTCATATGTCCAAGAAATCACGCCAAATTATCAAATATATGCTCTTACTATGCTCGATCGTTTAAACGTATAAAAACACTTGGAAAAAACATTGAAATTGGGTACTTACATTCTGAACGCGATGGAGCTTCTTCCCGTTCTCCAGATCGTTTTGGGCGATTGAAAACATATCCCAGAGAAACGTTGGAACCACAGAGAAAGGCGAGCATATAAAGCACCTGTGAAAAGATTACAAATTTTACAACAGAAATCAGTGCCGAAGGTAGAAGGAACCGAGGTAAAAATAAAAAATAAATAAAAATGTATTCATGATACAAAAACAATATGATTTAGTTATGAAGACCATAACCCTTTAAATATATACATATAATAAGACGTGCGCTACTATAGGCTACAGCAGGAATTAAATTCTATTCCATTGTTTATTATTGTTGTTATTATTACGCATCGTTATGGTCTTTTCTAAATGCCTGATATGTACCTGTTTTATTGTTATATGTTTCTGCATTTTGATAAGTTCTACGCGTGCTGCCTGCTCCTCAAAAACTGAAACTGCATGCGTTGCTGTTCGCTGGCTAACTTTTGTAACGGCATTAGATCCCACCTGGACTGTCAGTTGGCTGCAGTTGGAGCATGGGCGCAAGCAATTGCAAGAGGGGTATGCTTCTCTTTTGATTGGACCACGGTCTGATGTGGATGTGGTTGCAATATAAAACCCACATTTGGTGAAACAGAACATGCATTTGGAGAGGCATGAAGGGGAGAGAGGAGAACATTACCATGTGTGAAACTTTCTGCATGAAGTGGAAATGTCGCCCTGAAGTAGCGTACACATAACTCTACCATTCGCTATTTCACGCCAGTGCTTTGAAGTTTATACAACAGAGGACAATTTCGATTGTCTGTGTTTAAGATGTACAATAACAGTCAAATCGACATATTCAGATGATGTTCTACTCTGAAAACAGACAGAGAGGAGCACGGTGAATCGTAAATATAAATTAACTCTAAACGTCATGGGCAGATGGAATCCATTACAAAGTGAAGAGGAACAATCAAGCTATGAATTCGCTAAGAGTATCTTTTAGCAATTGAGTCTCGATGTGAAAAGACAGAGTGACAATGAATTTTCAACCAAATACAACAAAGTTATGTCTGATTTGAGACCAAAAGCAGAACTCCAAACAAGCCACGTTTACTAGTCGTGTAGGAAAAATGTGATTTAGCATCACATGCATGGAAAGTGATAAGTTGCCCACAAACTGCAACATTGCTACCAAAAGGAAATCGCTGTTGTCATTTGCTTGTTAGGTGAACGCGACCACTTGCACAGCGCATCTCAAACTGATCTTCTTTGAGGGATTCCTGTGGCAGTCGTGTGAACGGCATAAGACCTCCCAGCACTGGTTCGTGAAGGCTACGCATGATATTTGAGACTCTTATTTCATCTGCCATGGTATTCGAATATTTTCCGTGGTACTTATTCATTATCCACACATAATACTGGGTCACCACAATTAAAAGCCGCATATACTCAAAAGTAAAAATGATTGCCACCAAATATTGATTTTTTTGCTGCTGTAATTATACATGCATGCTATTTGAAACACTATTTTTTAGTAACTACAACTAGTTGTGACCTACTACCAAATATTAGTAAATAAGTAAATCCACCTGTACCTGTAACATTAACGATAAAAAGAATGATTAATTATCACTTGTAATTGTTATTCTGTTTGTTTTCGACTCTTACAGTGTGCATCTGCAATTTGATTTTTGTTTAATGCCGTAAAAACAGAGGGAATAACCTGGGTTACAGTTTTTTGATCCCACAGAATCTGACTTAAAGCAAAACATGCAGCAGCGTCTAAGTGTGTCTGCTTGTCAACCACACTATTCATGGATTACCCCTCCCATTAGTTCACAGTTTCAGCATAGTAAACACTTTGAGGATATCATTAAAGACAGAGATGAGACATAAATCCGATCATGTATTATAGCAAACAAAGGATATCCTATGGCTTTCAGATTGTTGATGGCCTTAATAATCCCAGAATCCACCTACCGTAGAGCAGGCGGTTGAAGAAGATGGCCAAGGGCATCATGTTTTGTGATCCAGGGAATCTCAGCTTGTTACTGACCTTGGAGGCCAGTGTCCTGTCCCATGTCAGGACCCCTAACACTGAGAGTCACTTGGGGAGGTGTGGAAGTGCAGAAATGTAACAGTTTACAAACACAGTGTGTTTACTTGTGGTAAGGTAAGCTTAACTTCATGTTAGTGGACATGTGGTGTAAAATCATTGGGTCAGCAGAGTTTCTCCCTCTGTAGTATTTATATATTAGTGTGTTACATATTATTGGCAATTTTGCAAATATGGATTGATGTTTTCAGCATGACAAATTAATTCTTGTCTATCAAAACAACATCAGTTTGTCTACATTAATAATGAATCTTCTGTAAGGAATACCAGAAGGACCTTCTCTTTATATATTGCCTATTGGCAATATCATTAATTAACATGCAGATGATAGTCAGTTTCACGTATCAACCTGATGTCTTTGTGAAACTGGCAAAGACAGAAGCTGCCTCAGAAATATAAAGGGATGGATGTTAGTGGTTAAAGTCCATCAGGAGCAAGCTCTGTGGCTCTCTGGTGAGTTCAGTCGCCAGGGTGCCATCACTGATCCTGAGCTACGGTTTGAAACACATAAAAAACTGTTCTAGGATCACATACTTTCATTTGAGGAGTATAGCCAAAATCAGGAGAATTCTGCCAGCACATGATGCCGAAAAGTTAGTGCATGCTTTTGTTACATCCAGACTGGACTTTTGTAATGCCCTCTTGTCAGGATGTGCAAATGTCTCCCTGAAACCCCTCCAGCTGGTTCAAAAGTCAAGGCTTGAAAACCTACCAATACAGTAAATCCTTTAGTTGAGAGACACAGCTTGGTGTTGTCAAGGATCATAGAAAGTCTGGTGGACTGAGTGGTCATTGCTGTCATTATATCATGGCATGGAGACTCTGTGTTAAGCTGTTCCAGCCATGGTGGGATGTTGGGTGTTGACTGCTTTAGGGTAACCCTTATGACTGCTGGGCCCTTGCCCTTCCACCCTAATGTGTTTTGCCTCAGTGTGAGTATTAGGAGTTAGGGAAGCCTCAGCTTCCCCTGGACAGCTTCTCCCACTGACCTCCCCCTTCCTCTGTCTTCTGGCCCCCAACACAGTGACCCTTCCCATCATCCACCCTGGCGCCACAGGAGCAGAGCACTGTGGGAGGGCCTGCTCCAACACTGCACAGCAAGCCCATACACAAGCAGATAAACCTCGTGCACACACACACCACACCACTGCCACTGACCAAGCTGCTGTCTGCTTCCTGGCTCCTCTCCGGCCAAAGGATCTTTGCCAACTGGGGAAAGAGAGCGTGGCACGGATAACCCAAACTCTCTGGAGGACAGACATAGGGCACACCCACACACCGTTAACCCTCACGGGCTACGTCCCTTACTCTACTGGGGGCTGCCAAGCCTGGCTGCTCCCTCCAAAATGTCCTGATGATCTCCAGCTGGTGCCTCCTCCAGAATTCCCGTGGCGTCTTCCAATCATCGACCAAAAACAAAAAAAATCTGCAGCCCTTCACCTGCACTCACCCTCACACAGGATCTCACTCCCAAAAGAGAAAATAAAAACAGAAAGAACTGAAACTAAACAAAAATTAACTCCCACAAACTGTCATAAATGCTGACAAAAACCCATGTAACTAAACCAAACTCACTAACTAAACAAAAACCAATCAAGAATTTAAAAAAAAATCCTCCCCCATTAAAACTAAACCTGAAAGCGGAACCTGCCCTTTCCTTGAAGCCTTCCGACCAAATGCCACAAGCTCCGCTGTTTATCATGAACAGAGCGGCAACAGCTGTGAACAGGCTCCAAGAGCGATGCAGGCAATTAACCAACCTACACACCACACCCGTGTTCCCCAAAATGACACTCAACCGAGGTGGCCATTGTTATTCTCACCTCCTGACACTAGTCTGCTGGAGCTTTCCGGTTGCACACAGGCATCTCTTTCTCTTCTCTTCTCCTTTCATCCCCAAAAACACAATGACATTACAAGAAAGGAACTTCAAATTCCAAAATGCAAAATGGAAAAGCAACAGCATACTGAGAAAACACAATGACATTACTGAAATGCGCTGCAAACTAGAGAACAACTGCAAATTGTAACACAATGATGTTACAGAAACGTGCCGCATTTAAAAAAAAGGCCAACGCAAATCTTTCCTTACAACCAAAATACTTGTTGAAACTGCAGTAGTGCCAGCGGGCCTTGCTACATGCTTCTGCAATGTATGGAAAGCTGCCATAACGCACTAAGTAACCGGTGTAAATACAAAAGGGAATGAGCTGTGCCTGTCATGTGACTGCACATAAAGCCCAAAGGTGTATCTCAAAAACTGCACCACAATTTTGTGGGTGGGTTACAGTGCCATATGAAAGCAACCCTTTTTATTAACTACTAAGGAGATGCCCCACCCCATTTGCCCTCAACATTTTCAATCCTCCTTTGAATGCTGTTACACAAGATCTGAACTGCATTTAGAGGGACATTGGACCAGAGGGAAAGTATTCAGTTCTATGAAAATAAATTACATTACCTACAAACCCAAAGGAAGGTCATGGAAGGTGTTTAACTTCATTCTGGTGTTCATGAGGGTCAGAGATCATTCTGATGTTAGTAGTTTGTGGTCTTAAGCAACTGTCCTGATAAATCCTGGAGCATGGTGTGGAGTAGTTTTTCCATTCTCTCTTGAATGATTGTCATTAGAAACAGTTAAAAAGTTGGATAACAGCAATTCAAAGGACTGTGGTTGTTCTAAAGGCAACTGTCCAGTTCAGTGGCTATCTATGTTTGCCAGTGAGCCTCCACCTGTGGTCACTGTTCCTCTTTCTTGATGTAATTTTTCCTTGTTTGGCATATATATGTATGTATATGATATTTGTCATCTTTCATAGCAGAAACACAGTGGTAATGTATTTACATTAATATGAAATGCATAATGTAAAATTGAATAATGTGAAATGTTAAATATACATTTCAAATATACATTTCATTAAATGCATATAAATGCACAAGACGTGATTGAATGCAACAAACATTCCACCTGAAAAATAATGCATATTTTATACACTACTTTTTCATGATGCTTCTCATGCTGGAAAAAGTGGATATCTTATAAAAAAAATTGTTTTGGAAGAAACTTAAAAAAAAATTGTTTTAAAAAAAAAAACTTTTTATACACAATCATTACAGTATAGACCATGCCCCCTCCCTGCTGGGCCTGCAACTGCCCCCCCATTCCCAGACCTTAAACCAGACCCCAGCTGATGTTGCAGTTACCTCTCTGACCCTGGGCCTCCTGTGTCACTGGATGAATCCCCTATAACACAAGAGCAAAAAGCTGAATGAGCAATATTGCTGCTCAAGCACAAGGACATATTCAACACCTCTGAGCAGAATACAGTGTGAGTGTAGGCTAGTGAAGGACCACATTAGAACAGGTGACCATGCCCCTACTAAGCAGCATAACGAAAGCACTTCACCTGAAGAGAGAGCTGAGAATGAGAAGCAGGTGAGAGCTGAGAATGAGAAGCAGGTGACTGATGGAGTTAGTGAGGAGAACTGCAGCCCATGGGTCCTCACCTGTGGTGTTTAAAAAAAATATGAGCAATGGAGATTTTGTGTGGACTACAGACACCTGAACAGGATGACAGTGAAAGATTGCGACCGTCTCCCACAAAGTGGATGACGCATTAGTTTCACTGGCTGGCGCTTTTTGGCTCAGCACATTGGATTTTTCAAACGGCTACAGGCCCTTTTGGGCTCTGTAACTCTCCTGCCACTTTTCAATGCATGATGGGGCTGGTCTTCAGGGGACTGCCCTGGCATATTTAAATGTTTTTTTTGGATGATATTCTGATTTGCAGCCGAACATTCGAGGAGCACTGGTCCAGTCTGAGGGAGGTATTCTCAAGTATCCAGGCTGCAGGGTTCAAACTGAATGCCAGGAAGTGCCACCTTGCCAGGAATCATGTGATAAAACTAGCCCATCCCCAAGTCCTCCTTCGGAGGTGATAGCTTTTGTGGGGTGTGCTCATACTGCAGGTGGTCTGTCAGACACTTTGCCAAGAATTCATCCCCAGTAAACCATCTCTTGGGAAACACTGTGCCATTTAAATGGACAACTATCTGTGAGACTTCATTTAACCACCATTTCATTGGGTCTATGAGCATTAGGACAGACAATGACACAAATGCTGCTGCGCTGTCAGGCAGGGCTGAGCAACACAGGGAAAGGGGGACTCAGCTACATGCCATGGACTCAACTACACATCACAACACCTAAACGGACTCCCTTTTCACCCCTCGGCATGGGTGATCGTCCTGAAGAGGGGTGGGGGTGAGACTGTGCAGAGCTCCTCAGGAGCCCGAACCCCCTCTGCATGCCCTTTCACAGGATAAGTCAGAGAGTCTTGTTTTTACTGGTGCCAGACTGTTGGTGCTGACGCTCACAAACAACAGAAATTTCATTAAGACGGATTTCACAGCCAGCCTATGGGGTAGGTGCCATGGTGTGGCTTAATAAGCCTGCTGAGAGCTGGATGAAACTGGAACCCGATTGGAAAGGGCCCTGTCAGACCCTGCAGGTGATGGACTCATGTGAGGAGCCTGGACTGACTTAGTGCACTGCCAGCCCTTTTGACTGGAATGACTGTAGAGAGGTTATGCATTAGGATACACTGAGACCATACACAATACCATTTCCTCTCAAGCCTCCGGACCAGGGGCCTCATTTATAAACATTTGCAGTTTTGTAATTAAAGTTACATATGCCAAAAACTAGGAGTTGGCATATGCAAAAAAAAAAAAAAAAAAAAAAAAAAAAAAACCCTGAATATGCCACATGCATGCATGTTTTCAATATAAATCACACCTAAATCACATAAGCTGACTTTGACTTTTGACTGTGGACATGTGCAACAACCACACTCTGGAACGTCCACATTTAAGTATATAAAATCAATTAAGCAGGGTCTATAAATAATGTGCCAGAAAGGCCATTTCTGCACAAATGCAATAATTGTTAATGCAATAATGAGAGCGAAGACAGGGGAAAAAAAAAGAAACTTCAAATGGAAAATGGAAGCAAGAGATGTAATTTTTGGCAGCCAAGGGACCAGTGTGACTGTGGGTATAGCATGCAGATCAAAATCAAGAAAAAATGGTCACACATCAAGATTTAGGCAAAGATGCGTATACTTACCCGATGGGCAAGTGTGAGAACAACAGGTGATCAGTAAGGGTGCCACCACTGAGCCCCATCGATGAGCGGCTGGCTGCGATTATCATTTAATTTCCAAAAGTACTGTTCATAAATATGAACGAATCCTGACACAACCCTGGCCATCAAGCAAACACATTTGTCAGTGTCATTTTTGCATCGCCGATCAATTGCACATTTATCGAATGTCTTACCAAATTCTTACCAGTTATGTACCCATACTCATCCACTGATGGCGCCATTATTGCAGTGTGAGTGCAGTCGATTGCATTCATTGGGAAAACCGGTCATCGCTGCAAATTGCCCTTTAATGTTTGCCTACTCACCAATTGTATAGGGGAATCTGATATACCCCAAACTCAGGCAAATGATGCCATCCAACACTCTTGGTTTAACATAACTTGATTGAGGCCTGAGATGTACCCAACTTGTCCGCTATTTCCTGTTGAAATGTCCCATGGCCAAAAGTTGACAGGAGTGTTAGATGGGCAGGAATTAGCTGGTTGCCACATGTAAGACGCTCCAGTGTGGGCCCCAATTGATCAGAGTTCCAAGAGCACAGCAGTGAAACAGACTCATGAGCCAGTCAACATGGGGAAAAATTTGGTACAGTCCCTGAAGATAGGCTCATGTCACACCATACTATTCACAATATCCTCTAGCAGTACTAATGGAGTCAAAGTCATGCAGTCTTGCCATTGTCACACGCTTTAGGTCTACGTTACATTTAGGTCTAGGTGTATTTAGGTCTACGTTATGCTAGCCAAGGCTAGTGTAACGTAGTTATGACCTAGCAATACCTAGCTAGTGAAGTGCAGCTGTGACATAGCTAAGCTTGGCGAGTGCAACACAGCTATGACCTAGCTAGCCCTAGCTAGTATGACCAAAACTGGGTGATTTGACTATCATTATTATTATAATAGTAAATATACACAAAAAAGTATAGAAAAAACTTTATTTTTGGGAATACGTAAAAGATATATTCATGGCAGAAATGCACAAATGTATGTTAAATGCCATGGTTAATTTGTGTCAGTCTATTGTGACAGTAAAATACAAAATACAAAAATTTCCTGAAAAACTACCTTATGCAATAAAGCAACTACCGCAACCAGGTGAGTCTGTGTAACTTCACACAGTACTGGAAACAGAAAAGACTACACACACAAAGGACTAAATCAAGCATGGTTGGAAACTCAAAGTCAATAATGAATTATGGCTCAAGTGGAAATCGTACAGTTTGTTCACATGTTGTATCCATCTACCCAGGAAGAGACCCAACTTAGGTTCACTTGGAATTACCTTAGAAAATAGGGTAATGATACGATATATCAATAGCCTTCTTTTCAAGCCTTACGCACAAAGTATATGAACACATACTCAACAATTTAGGTCCATTATGTTTGAAGAAATGTCCAGTTTCGAATGTAAAAAATATGAATGCTACAAATGTGTGGGAATCTGAATGAATTGTGTTGAGACAAGCCTAAATGATCATAGTTCCTTGAGATACACTCTACACTAAATCAGGGAGCCATTTTTTTTTCTTCCCTAAGAATTTTGAGCTCAAAAGTTAGTTCACTTTCTACACTCTCTCAGGCGTCATTCGAAACCTAAGAGAAACTGACAAACTCTGAAAACACAAAAAGGTATTAAGTTCCTTATATATATAAAACTTGAATGGAGTCTTGGGGTTCACTGGACAGAGCATGGGAGGAGCTCAGCCATCCTCAGAGGTGCTTGCTTTCAGCATGATGTGGGACCGAGTGTCCGCAAGCACGGGGACGTCCTGACAGAAAAACGGCTCGCGATGACGTCACAGGAAATCAGAGGGGAGGTACAGAGTTTCCACCTGGTGGTGGTCGGGGGGGGCAGTTAGTCAGAGAGGGAGGGCGAGCGTAGAGACCGGCCGCTTGCTGGGCTGTTGGTGACCCCGTGGCTGTCCCGGTCCCTGTCCCTGTCTTTGTCCTTGTCCTTGCTGTCGTGCTTGTGCTTGTGCTTATGTTTGTGCTTGTGCTTCTTCTTCTTCTTCTTGTGCTCGTGGTGATGGTGGTGGTGATGGTGGTGGTCGCTGTGCTTGGAGGAGGAGTTGCTCTCCTTGCTAAAAACGGGGAGGGGCGTGGCTGGCATGGACATCATGGCCTGCTCCACAGATGGGGGTTCTTTCCTTGGGGGGTGAGGAGCGGAGAGCGAGAGGAGAGGGTCAATCAACAGCAACCAAAAAATACCTCGCTCAACACATGGGAGAGGACAGAACCACGATGACTGTGCTGTCATGCACACAGTACTGAAAGAACTGCACAATACTGATATCTCTCTTTCTTTGTGTGGAAGGCGTGATAGCTACCTGGGGTGGATGGTCTCTCCAGCATGTTGAGGTGGTGGTAGATGAAAGCTTGGCTATCGTGGACGGTGTCCATGTCGATGTCCTCCTCCTCCTGTGGATTGAACTGTGAAAAGAATCGTGTATAAATTCCTCTGACAGCTTTGCAGCCCTCAGCTTCTGTCTGAGACAGAGCTCTGAGCGCTTTACCCATCAGCAGCTTCTTCATTACCCTGAGAGCCCTGGCACAAAGCAGCCAATTCACACACTGGCACAGAACACTCACTACATTTAACACACATTTTGTACACAGACATTGGTATAATTGGTACAAAATATTGCCTTCACTGCATTATTGTATGTTTTGACACTAAATGTTATCAGATGAATGTTGTTAGAATGTAATATTGCATAAAACGGAACCTGAGATAATCAAATAATGCAAAATGTGGCCACTTTCAAAATCCCTGTTTTTAAAATTGGATTTATTTTTTTGTGGAAAAAGTAATAGCCATCCTGGACTGGTTATGCCACATTCAGCAAGAATCAAACCATCTCTGTAGCTGCAAATTCACTACTGTAGAGGAATTCTGGAATTCTGGCCAACTCCTTACAGAACTGCTTCAACTCAGATACAATTGCGGATCCTTGAACATGACCTGCTTGTTTTGGGTCCGTCCAGAACGTTTCAATGGTTCTCATATAGATATCTGTGTTGTGAACTGATGAATGAATCTCCACCAGCAGTGTTCCACTCCGATCTAGTCTGTCTTGCGGCCCCTTTTCTGTAGTACCTGTCCAGCCTCCGGGGGGGAACCCAGCGGCGTGTCAGCCTTCCTCTTCAGGCCCTGCGGGGGCGGGGCGATGGTGATGGGGGGCTGCTCCATCGGCATATGCTCCTCCTCTATCTGCAAAGACACACCCGTTTTTCAGAACTGGCTGACTCCCTCCCAACTGCTCTCCTGCACTGCTGCACCATACACTGCCCTCCCCCCCATCCCCCACCCTCAGTGCCACACCAGTCTGGTTGTATAACAGGACATGATGTCACAAATGCCGCAGTCTGGCATCTGCTCTGGTTCCTCTGAGTAACAGCTGGCTCACACTTTCAACAGCACTTTCAAACGGCTCAGCGCGGTTTGAATTCAGGTCAGAGCTGTATGAAGTGATGGATTAAGCCTGGAACAAAATGTACCCATTAACACTGCACTTGAAACGGTCCCACAAAGTGCCCCATTGCCTCAGTGAGTCCCTACAGCCTGAGCACACATGCAGCACACCCAGTGTCCAGTAAGGGATCCGGGACAGCGCTTACCTTGGGAGACTGTAAGGAAATGCACAAACAAGCATGAATCCTCCCATATGGGCCTTTCGTGCACATCTGTGTGCAGTTATTACGGCAAAATATGTTTCACTGCAGCTCATTTTCAAACTCACTCAACCAAAAATCAATTTTGCACTTATTTGACATGCACACTTGTCCTTTTGAATGTTCCTGGGTGTGTGCTGGGTGTGAGGTAATGTGGTAGGAGAATGGTAGGAATGTGGTGATGGCTGAATGGTAGGAGTGCAGTACATGAGTGCTGGATGTGAGGGAGAGAGGAAGGTGAATTGGAAGAGTGTGGTAGATTTGTGGTAGGAGAATGGTGGTTGAGAGGTAGGAGTGCAGTAGGTGTAAGCTGGGTATGAGGTAGTTTGGTTAGCATGTGGTAAGAGTGCTTACACTGCTGGGTATGAGGCAGTTTGGTTAGCATGTGGTAAGAGTGCTTACACTGCTGGGTATGAGGCAGTACGGTTAGCATGTGGTAAGAGTGCTTACACTGCTGGGTATGAGGCAGTTTGGTTAGCATGTGGTAAGGGTGCTTACACTGCTGGGTATGAGGCAGTTTGGTTAGCATGTGGTAAGGGTGCTTACACTGCTGGGTATGAGGCAGTTTGGTTAGCATGTGGTAAGAGTGCTTACACTGCTGGGTATGAGGCAGTTTGGTTAGCATGTGGTAAGAGTGCTTACACTGCTGGGTATGAGGCAGTTTGGTTAGCATGTGGTAAGGGTGCTTACACTGCTGGGTATGAGGCAGTTTGGTTAGCATGTGGTAAGAGTGCTTACACTGCTGGGGAAGCCAATGGTGGGGTTATGGAAGTTGCCCTGGGTGCCTGTCTCCATAGCGCCAGCGCCGGTCTCAGGCTTGATGGTGGGGTTGAGGACCGCCTTCTTTTCCTTGAGGTTGAGAACCAAGCCGAGCTCGGGCAAGGGGAGGCAGGACGGGCGTGTGAGGCCAAACAGGGTGTAGTAAAGATTCACTGCATCACAGCGCAACCGCCAATCATGAGAGGTACCTGCAAGACACGCCCCCTTCAGATCATTACCCCAGACACACACCCACTCCACTTAGCTACACTGCCAGCTACAAAGATAACACATTTGTGATGGAAGTCGATCAGAGCTCAAATGTTTGTAACTTCTGTAACACTGCCCAAGCAACTAAAGCATTCATCAATGAGAAATAAGGCTATTAGACTTTGTTAAATTTGCTTGATTTACATTTGAGGTAATTTGTTACTTCCTTTTACCATAAACCCTTATCACTAATTTGGTGATAAGACTGGAGAATTCATCTGACCATGGAATCTCTTTGAGCATGTGCAGCATAAAGACTGTCTGAGCATGTGCAGCACTGAGCCACAGTCTGAGCATGTGCAGCCCAGAGTCACAGACTAAGTATTTGCAAAATAAAAACTGTCTGAGCACGTGCAGCACTGAGTCACGGTCTGAGCATGTGCAGCAGAGAGTCACAGACTAAGCATTTACAATATAAAGACTGTCTGAGCATGTGCAGTATAAAGACTATCGGAGCATGTGCAGCACTGAGTCATGGTCTGAGCATGTGCAGCACTAAGTCACAGTCTGAGCACGTGCAGTATAAAGACTGACTGAGCATGTGCAGAATGAACAGACTCTGTAGGAGCACAGCTGATCCTCCTCAGTCACTGAAGTCTGCTTTCAGTTGTATAAAAAGCTTTGTTGGAGGTATGAAGCTGCCACAATCTGACTGCTATAAAACAGCAGTGTGCCTCTTTAATGTAAAGCTAAGAAACAGCCGGTGTGGTCCAAATTACAGTTTGTGGGGCCAGATCGATTTCAATACATGTATATTGGATTTCGAGGATCGAAGGGAGACAAACAACACGGCATTATCAATAGGCCTTTAACTGGAATCACCACAAAGCTGAATTTAATTTGGCTTGGCACAGGAAGCTTAGTGTGGCTGCCAAAAGCCAGAGCAGCCCAAAGAGCGCAGATTAAACTTCAAACTCCCAAAGCACTAAAATTTACACCGCAATAAGCGAGAAACAAGTCCTTGCAGTCAGAGGACACTGGGGTCCCGCCGTATAAACCTTTTCAAAATCTGCCAAACATTGTGAAAGAGCAGATTTTCTTGCTCGAAAGAAGTGTGTCCAGTAATCAAAAGCAGGTCATAAACTGCTGTTTTTCCCTGGTAAGCACAGCGTTTATGGGTTTTTCCATGTCTCCAGGGACACTTAATGCCTCTGGCAGAGGCTGGAGGAAAATGGGTCACACAGAATAATAAGTAATAAAGCATCGTCATAGTAGCACTGCACATGCATTAGCACAGTTATATTAGCACTGCAAATACATTCGCATGATCATATTTGCACAGGACATGCATTAGCACAGTCACATTAGCACTGCACACACATTAGCACAGTCATATTAGCACAAGACATGCATTAATATGGTCACATCAGCATAGCACAAGGATTAGCACAGTCACATTAGCACAGGACACGCATTAGCACAGTCACATTATATAGCATTTTCAAGATGTTTTACAATTTTCCGGTTCACATTTGCAGCTGTTCACTACAAGTGCATAGATAGCTACTCAAAAGAACACAGAAGAATGAATTGTGTTAGTGTATGGAAGAGTGGCCCGACAAAATGTCAGTTCACAATGTGTGGGGTCTGAATACTTCTGCAAGTGTCCTATTTCGACATTTTTTTCTAACACAAAATTAATGTCAACTGAAAGAAATTAATTTTTACTCTTAATCTTTTAAAATAAGATATCAGCTATAAAGAACTGTCAATGTATCATTTATAATCCAGTAAAAATGTGGGATTTGAGTAAGGCACTGTATATGTTACACAAACATACACATTGAATGAAAATAAACCGTAACAATGTGGTGTGGAGTTGTCTCTCGGCAAAGCCAGATGTACTCTCTGAAAAAACTTCAGTTTCAGATGGAAGTATCACTTTGCTGATGCACTGTTGTAGCAATAAAGACAACTGAAGGCATTATTTGGTTGATTCAGTCATACAGGGAATTTTCAATAATGTTGCATGAGGTTACATACTGATTGCAAACAATGATTAGGCCACTTTCTCTAGAACTACTTAAATGTTCTTTTTCCACCCTGGACATTCTTGAAAAATAATGCACACCCTCCAGCCAATCAGAAATGAATATTTAACCAAGCGTGGTATAAATATTTATACTAAGGCTTGGTTAAACAAGCGTTTCTGATTGGCAGAGTAATCCACCCCAGGCTGTGCGTTTGAATGAAAACAAACATCTGCAGGGTGTCTGAGGGCCCCTCGGCTTCGCCCCGAGAAGGTTTCACACATCACACTCGGTTTACTTCCCCCTGAGGTGACTGAGGTAATTTAGGGCGAAGATGCAAAGTTCTTTTGCACATGAGATCCTGTCTTTCCTTGCCCTCGCAGTTGTTGGCTTTGGCAAGAGCAGGTGAATCTGGACACAATTTAAAAACACAAAAGCCTGATTCTGAGGGCCTGTGCAGGAACACCTGTGTGGCAGACGTGTAAAGGACGGAGCTTGGGGGGGGTTGAGGTTCTGCCATCTACCTGAGTTCATGAGCTTCCAAAGCTGGTCCACCAGAGCCTCGCTACACAAGGAGGACTCAGCGGCTTTGGTGAACGGCGGGTTCTTAGCCAGCATGCTAAGGATCTTATGCCTGAGGGGGCAGAAAGGAGGTTTAGGTTAGAGTCATCCAAATGCACATACCATTGCCACTATACACTGTAATCATTAAATGAATATAACAAAAATGAAAACGTTACAGACATACATTTTGTTTTAAAACAGTAGCGTCTACTTTTTTGTTCTTAACTTATCTCAACCAATTCAACCGAACAGCATTAAAGTAAATTCAATACTTGATTTGAGAAGAATACTGAAACACAAAACCTGTTTTCAGAGCAATTCCTGAATCAGGATAAGGTCACGGTGTTATTCTATCACAAATTCCAGCTCCCCAAAACTGAAAGTAACTGTGATTATCACTGGACTGAGTAATCACTGGCCATACCCAGCCTCTAATCTTGCATCTGCTTTTTCAAAACTACCATCGTTTCAACATGTGGGAGTAAAAACAACTGCTAATTGTTCTTCAGTACAGTTTATTATATATTATTGGATAATTAATGCAGACTGCAGATTTGTTTGTTGCTACAGATAATACAGCAGCTTCAGAAAAGTGTTAATTCAAGAAAATCTGCCGCTGTACTATGAGTGAGCCACTCAATCATTTGGGCTGAAGTAAAGAAAATATTGGTATATTTGAACGTTCATCAACATCTATCTGCGATAGTGTGGATTTCGAGCGAGATGCTCTCCAGAAACAGTCTGTGTAAACACCTTAGAGGCTCTTTGGGTCAGGTTGTTATAAGAGTGTGGGGCCTGAGGCTGACTTTGCTCACGCCCTGAAGCCGTTAATGTGAAAGCTGACCTGATGTAGTGTGCCGGGTCGTTCTGCACCAGGGTCAGCAGCCACTGTAGTTCCCCGGAACTCCTGTCAACTGCCAATAAACAGCAAACAGCACGTAAAGAGGGGGGCCAACGGCAGCGCAAGCCGCTGTGGGCCCCCCTCGCCTCACAAAGCCCCCTTTCAGCTTCCCGCCACTCCCCCCCCACCCCCAAACCCCACACCAGGGCCGCAAACTTGATTAATGAGGTTTATATTAGCAATGCAGTGGAAGTGTTAAAAAAAAAAACCCTGAAAAACTCAAAAACCTACAGCTTCAACTGAGTGTGCGCCTCAGGATACGGGAGAAAGGCTCAGCTCTGTACAACCATTGTTAGGACTGAAACCAGGTGAAACCCATTCAGAGCAGACAGTACCCAGGTGCTGAAGGCATTTCAGAGATGTGTACATTCTCATACTGGAGTATTACACAAAAAATTGCCAACAAGGAAAAAACACAGTTGTTTAACCTCTCAGAATGTAAGATAATTTAAATAATGTATTCATAAAAATGTTTGGTCACTTCTTGTGTCATATGGGTTAAAGCAAGCCCTTCCTATTGGAGGGCTCATTAATGCTCATTTGGCTTTTTAGCAACCCCAAATGTAAGCTAATGTAAATACCCTCCATTTTGTTTGCATACTATGATACTACCATAGAAATCATGAAATGGAGAGAGGTGAAGAGAATGAGAAGTTCAGCCTCACATGCCCTCTGACTGAGAAATACAATGCTCCCATAAACCGAGCTCCTGGCTCAGATTCAATCAACCACTGTCCTTAACTTTAACTTGAAAATACAATAGTTTCTTCACAAACACAGTTTGGCAAGTTCATTTAGGTGAACTGCCAAACAGTTTCTGAGGAAAGAACACAAACACTTGCATTTAATTGTCAGACAGCATTACGAATGAATGTTGACAATCTCCAGGCCATGTGTGTTATGTCTCCCAAACCAGTTTGCTGAAATGATTCGTTTACCACAATCACAATTTTTATTTATTGTTTTCACACCACAATCCCATACTCCATCTGTCTTTGGGCTGGACCTGTGGGCACTGTTGGATGCTCAGTTTTAATAGGCAAAGAGACTCTGGGACAAAAACCATACCATACTGGGGATCATGACAAGGAGGTAAATTTTTTAGCTGAAGGCATGAAACACACAATGGTCTGTAGTGTCAAGCAGGCTTCACATCTTCTGCCTCAAACTGTGTGGTTTTAGTAGGAGGGTGTGTGGTTTTAGATAGGAGGGGTGTGGTGTTAAGATGGAGGTGTGGTTTTATTAAGAGGGTGTGGTTTGGGAGGGGTGTGGTTTTAGGAGTGGGGTGTGGTTTTAGGTGGGGGCATGTGGGTTGAGGAGGAGGGTGTGGTTTGATTAGCAGGGGTATGCTTTTAGGAGGGGATGTGGTTTGATTAGGAGGGGTGTGGTTTTAGGAGTGGGGTGTGGTTTTAGGTGGGGGCATGTGGGTTGAGGAGGAGGGTGTGGTTTGATTAGGAGGAGTGTGCTTTTAGGAGGGGATGTGGTGTGATTAGGAGGGGTGTGGTTTTAGGAGTGGGGTGTGGTTTTAGGTGGGAGCATGTGGGTTGAGGAGGAGGGTGTGGTTTGGTCATTCAGCAAAGTGTGATGAGATGCAGTTACTGTTTCTCAACAATAGCCTTAAATAACTACACAGCTGCCACTGAATCCTACATCTAACAATCTTACAGACATGAACATTTTCGTACAATTTTTTCAGTTAAATTAAAAATTTTTCATGTCAGGTTTTTCAGGCAAGGGGCACATTCTAAATTTCAAAAATAACATTTCACTTTAAATTTTTTGATTAGTCAGTATTGATTTAGTCTCATACAATTGCTATTAACAGTAATACAATATTAAACATGACTGTAACAAGCAGTGTTAAGATTAAACATCCTTTTAATAAATACTTAGAATCATTACTATGTTGGAGCAAGACGGGTGAACATTGATATGACTTTTTGGAGCTCAAGGGATTTCAGGCTACATTTGCTCTAAAAAGGTGACATTAATACCTTGTTGGATAGCAAGTAGGTCATTTGTTAATTGTGCACAGCCACAGCTATCAAACAGGTATTGCTTTATAACAAGGATATGTTCTCCCATATGAAGCACTGTTCAGAGACTGCTTGTCTGGCATGCAAGACTATGTTTATATTACTAACTCAGATCAATCAGGAAAGATTTATGCACAGCTGAGTATGATTGGTAATATTTATCCAATTTGGCTTAGCATGTATAGCTAACGTAACATTGTTTGACTTCCAAGAACTGGCAGACCTCCAATACACTATCCTCCAATATACATAGATGATGATGAGAGTGATTGGGGTTTGCTAACATAGGCTTTTATTGACAGTGCTGCCTCCCAGGCTAGCCATGCTAAAGTTAACAAAGTTGAGTTAGCTACGCTGCTAAAATATGAACAGTGAGCTGTGACACGTGCATTAAACCACGCCAATGCACTGATGGTTGACTTACTTTGTTTACTCTGAGTAACGGATGTTCAAGTTACCTTGCTATCTACATTCAGGAGTGGTACAACGTTTGCAGGACAGGAGAGCAGTCTGTACCTCGTGTGTAATCCACTACGGCCTCTAGTGCAGCGATTCGCACATCCACAAAGTGTCCATATTCTGCGTAGGACTTGAAGAGCGTGGGGTCGCTGGGGATGTGGCCTGTCTTCTGCAGCATGCGGACGGCTCTCAGGCAGCTGTGCAGGGCACACACAAACAGGACTCCTGTACTGCTTCTCATTCACAATTTAAGGACTTAAGGATACTTCAAGGACGGCAAGAGAGTTCCTACCATTGGACTGCTGTGGAGAAAAAAATGTGATTAACTTCCATTTTGTGTATATGCCCTCCGATCAGCCTTATGTGTACATATATATACAGAGGAAAGGTTGGGGGAGCTGCTCCTCCCATTGGACTGCTGTGAGCCTTCCTGTTCCCTCCCTCAGCCTACAGAGACTGCAGCTGCAAAAGCAGCAGCCTCACTAACAGAAAGGCTCTCCTGAGGGGAATTCATAATCAGCCCAGGTGTGAGCCATTGCCTTCTTTAGGCAGAATACTGAAAACACAGCCTGCCAGGCTGGAGGAGGTTGTGATATTTCTGGGTTAGAAGTCTGCTATGGTTTATTGCACACGGCTATGCTGGTTTTTGGTTGAGTCCGTTACAACCCTTTTGTTGTTTGACCTGAGAATAAAACATGCTTTTGCTACTTTTTAAATTCAGAAACAAAATCTTTGTTGATTGACCAACTACATTCTGGCTGATGATTGGTTGGAATAGCTTTGTAAATCTACATATAGATCCATGGACATATCACATGGAATATCAAGCTCCTTCCAAGACCCAAAAGACCACATGAAAAAACAAGTGTGTTTGTCATAGGCTGAACTGCACAGATAATGCACACAAAGAATGCACAGATAAATGTTAGTTTCCATATACCCATGATTCTCCAAGTGACTGCATTTGAACAGTTTACTGAACAGTGATGGTGTTCCTGTAGCCTAGTGCTTGGTGACTGTATCTCTTAGCTGACTGTGATGGTGGTCCTGTAGCTTGGTACTTGGTGACTGCATCTCTTAGCTGATTGTGATGGTGTTCCTGTAGCTTGGTGACTGACTGTATCTCGTACCTGACAGTGATGGTGTTCCTGTAGCTTGGTGCTTGTGACTCTATCTCTTCCCTGAGGCTGACAGTGATGATGTTCCTGTAGCTTGGTGCTTGGTGACTGTATCTCCTACCTGACTGTGATGGTGTTCCTGTAGCTTGGCAGCAGCTTCTCCATGTTGAGGAAACGGGTGATCTCCTCCAGAATAAGTCGCACGTCACTGTTCAGATTGTCCACTGTGCGGATCTCGTTGCTGATGCTAATGGCTGGGGTCAGGGAGTTGGTCAGAGCATCAATCAGCTCTGCACGGTAGTAATTGTCCGAGAACTGAGGGAACATGGCAGAGGAGATTTAAGCAACAGGCAAAATTACCACACACTGTAACTGCTCCATAGATTTAACACATACTCAACTGTAATATAGCGATCACACAGGAGCTATAAAAACAAAAGGACATGTAGGAACTGTAATTGTAGTTAACTTGACACTTACTGTAACAGTCCTGCTCACCTTGTTCTTCCTGTTGTCATTGTACTTGATGAGGTCCAGAATGAAGTTCAGGACCTCCTTTGGACATAAATTCTGGACATCTCGAAGAAGAGCCATGGCCACAGGCATAGTCTACAAGGAGAGCATTATGGAAACTATCAATAAACCTGTACATATCAGTGACTGTATAACAGCTAAATGAAACAAAACACTTCCTACAAAGGAGTATGCTCTCATAATTGCATGAATGTTTGCAAAGTAGGGCTGTCTGTTATTTAATTTTATTGGAAAATCATAAAACAAAAGCGGAAAACCCACTGAACACAAGTTTCATTTAAGGCAAATGTGGATAATTCTACCTACTTGTTCTGTTTATCACAACAATCCTAAAATACTTTTCATTAAGGTCCGGTAAAAAAAATTCTAAAGCCAGCAAAGACTCTTGGACAACATGGTATCATAATACCTTCTGCATGAAATGGGTCTGAAAGCTGATGAAGTCATAATACCTTCTGCAGGAAGTAGCTCTGAAAGTTAATGAAGTTGTTGGTCTTGACAATGTTGGGGCAGCTCTTACAACAGAACATTCTGGTGAACAGGGACTTCATGGCAGGCGGACCTGTCCACGTGCTCACCATGGAGTTTGCAATCTAAAAAACACAAAAACAGCAATTCTGTGGCAACATGCAATAAAAAAAACACAAAACAGGACTTCTGTGGCAACTCTCTGATGGTAAGAAAGCCCACGGGTGTCTCATATGTGGGAGTGTTTCTATTCCAAACTTGAAATGAGGACAGTTTTCACTGCGGCAGAATCAACTGCACAAACCCATATTACATCACTGATTACCTGTGTGGGAGAAGGAACAAAGACAGCCTCATTCTTGAGGGGGGTTGTAGGAAATGAAAACATATTTTAAAGCCACATAATGCAGCCATCATCTGCGTTGGGCCGCACAGTATGAAGTCAGCATGAAACAGGATACATTGCTTGTCGCTAGCTGAAACACACCAAACTACCTCATATAGCAGGCTGCCATTTCACCAGCTTATTCGAATAGCATCTACAAGTAGTCAACTCCAATGACTACGAGCAGTGGCTGAATGACAAACAATAGCATTTTTTATACAGGTCTACACCAGTATAAACAACGCCCCATTCGCTCGTTCATCAACCACATCCTGACCTCTGAACTGAAAAGGAGTCACCTTTGGCAGCTGCGTGCTGACACACAGCCAGGTTACAAACGGAGTTCTTTTTGAATACAATGGTGATTATATGTATTTCAATTGGACATATCAGTGCAAATGGAGAAAACAGGAAAGAATGAAGTAAAGAGGAGGAAATTGACAGGACATGTTTCATAGGTTTGCTGTAAGTTAGGTCAGAGACATCTCAGGGTAAGGGAAAAGTTAACCCTCCTGCAGGGGATGGGGCGTTATTGTAAAGTATCACGGATCACGCCTAACCGTGTAGATTAATTTATTTTTTCATATTCTGAAATTTGTGTGGCTTCACAATCATACAGACACTTTTTCCTAAGATTCACATTTGCGTTTCCAAATGCCATTTTCTTCCTTCCAAAGTTTAGAGCCCTTCGCTTTGTGATTAGTGGTTGTGGTAGCTGACATACTGTGTCTGTGCAGAGATCAGTGAGGCTACATAGTGAGGCACTGCAGTATCAGAAGTTGATCCATAGTGGTGCACGGTTACTAAATATACAGTAGGGCCATTAGACGCATGGGAGAAAGAGTCCAGTTTAAGATGTGTGAACATGCCTGCATGAACACTTTGGCCTGTCAGAAGCACAGCTTTAGCGCACTCTGTACTCACTTTGGCCAGGCAGAAGCACAGCTTTAGCGCACTCTGTGCTCACTTTGGCCAGGCAGAAGCACAGCTTTAGCGCACTATGTACTCACTTTGGCCAGGCAGAAGCAAGCCTGCATTCGCACTTTGTAGAAGCACTGCTCCTGCTCCAGGATGTCGGTGAGGGCCAGGCGCGAGGCTGGCGTGGGGAACTTCTCCAGCGCGGATATGGCCTCCTCCTGGGCCACCACGTCCCGCTCATACCGCAGCTGATACTGCCACATGAAGTCCGCCTGCTCAAACTCAACCTTCATCAAGGACAGTGAAACAAATGAGTTAATTTCATGTGCAATGACCAATAATGATATACAAAACAGGGTACATTAACAGCAGACTGGCTCAAAGACAAGTAATTCAAAAGTAATTAGGGTAACACAATGAATGACTTTAAAGAAATAACTTTAAAATAAGACTAGGAATCTGTAAGATTACTTGAAACCCACAGACCTTACGCAGGATGGACATGTCTGGGTCAATCCGGATCCACAGCAAGGGGGAGTCCGCACTGGGGCACAGAGGAACAAACAGCTTTAGAGACTGCTACTGAAACACTCTCATACTACAGCACGACTCTCTGCAATGCGCAGCTCTACTCCAGTGCTGACAGCATCAATACTGACGGCTCTACTCCAGTACCGACAGCAGTACTACTGACACCTTACTCCTGACTATCAACATTACCACTAACACCTTACTCCAGTACTGACAGCATTACTACTGACTTGAGACCTGACAGCATTGATACTCCAGTCAACATTACTACTGACACCTTACTCCAGTACTGACAGCATTACTACTGACTTCTGTACTCCAGTACTGACAGCATTACTGTAACTGTGAGAGGAATGGGTCCGGAGCATGGTGTGAGGTTACCCAGGGAGCAGCACTTGGTTCTCACCGTACGGTCCGTGAGGCTCTCCCTAGCATAGACTGACTACTTCTGGTCCTTTTCCTGCCTGTACTGCCCTGCACTCTGTGAACAAAACAACTCTGAACAATCACCCTGCCAGCTCCTCATCATACAGCAAGTCCAAGGGTCAGTGGGCTGGGGCACCACACAGTGAAAACTGTAGACACTCAATGTGCGCTCTGCACAGGGGTCTTACTCCATTGCAGACAGGTCCATGTCCACTTCCTCTCCATTCATCAGCGGAATCTTCTTCTTTTTGTTTCTGGGATTAAAGGGAAAAACATGTCCACCTTGAAGCACAAATCAAAGTTGAACTGCAATGTGACAAAATCATATTCAATTCCACACCAGAGGTTCAAGTTCAAAGTGCGAACATAATCTGAACATGGTAAATTAAACAGAATCATCAGAAAAACCAGGACAATATGTTTCATCTACAATGACATGTAACACAAATAAAGCCATCATCATGGTGCATAAAACCAATATGACATACATGAGTCTTTAACACAACCCCAAGGCCATTACATCCCTGATAAAGACAGCATCTGTGGCTCTATAACACTTGAAAAATTATCTGAGATGGCCTTGAACTTCTCCCTTTTCATTTTGAGTGCAAACCTGCTTTTATTCTTCAGCCGATCTGCTGTGACAGTAATGTGCAGATAGCCTGTTACCCAGGTATCTTTGCTGAGAGACCCACAGCAGCCTGAGGTAAGGCTTCACATGTAAAATGGAAGGTACCTTCTGCTCTTTGAGTGGCATGGGATATCATGCTTCAGGCTGTTCTCCTCGATCTGCAGGGTGTGGTTGAAGGATCCGTCGAGCTCCTGCACTGTCACTTTAATGGGGCCCTGAAAATGGCAAGGTGTACCACAGTCAGGATCAATATGGCTGAAATTCCACACAAGCTGCAAACTGCACTTGCAATCAGAGGGGCAACAAATGCATATTTAAGAGGACCACAATCTGTTCTCTTTTATCCAAGGTCGTGATTGGATAACTTTTGTGCCACCCTGGCCGCTGATGGCAGGTACAGTCATGTAGGATGGGGTATGTGCATTGCTCTCCTTGGGAGAGCCAATGAGCATCACATTAGCGCCCCCCAGTGTCGGGGGGGATGGAGGGGGGCTGCTACACTGGGGGTCACATTAGCGGTGCCAGGGGAAGTGGGGGTTAAACTCCATAGCGCTCCCATAGAGAGCCAAACATTAATGCGACATGTCAAATTAAGCGGAATGCCAGGGCTAAGTGTCAAAATTAGGGTTAAACATGCATGCTGTTGCATGATGACAAGTCATGCACCCAAAATAAAATTTTTATCAATCAATTATACTTTGCTCTTAATTTGAAAATAAAATTAAATCCCTAAAATGAATTATAAAGACATGAATGCACACACCCATCACAACTGATTAAAGATAATTGCTAAACACAGAGACACTAGATATAGTCCAGCAGTCTCAGGAAATCTCTTTTTTGTTCTTTTCGAAGGCACTTTTATTTTCATTACTTGAACCAAGTTAAACAAAAAAAAACAGTGAAAAAATAATGACTTTTAATTAATTTAATTGCCAAGTCACATCATTAATTGTGGAAGTGGAAATGGATTCAACAATTAATTGTTATTGTGCTGCCTTAAGGAAAACACAATGTTTGGTGTTTTCTCTGGCTGCTAGCTGGACCTGCACAGTAAAAGTAAAACACACTGCACTGCTGACAAGCGGCACTCAGCCCAGCAGCGTGAGATGCACTGGTGTGGAGGGGAATCTCTCGCCACCCCTCTCCGCTATGCACTCACCACATATTTCTGGGTCCCCGCGGAGGTGTAATCCTGACGGATCTCCAGCTCCAGAACGTTGCGCTTCCTGTTGAAGGCGAAGCTGCCAAAGAACTTCACCACCCCACTCTGGTCCCTGCTAACAGGTTAAGGCTGAACAGTATCACTCACGCACAGCTCAAACTCAACCAAAGACAGAGTCCGAAAGTAGCCACAGAGAGCCACTGCTGCATCCAGCAATGAAAGACCACACCTGCCCTCACCGTGTGCTGTATTTCACTGCAGATCTTATACAAACCTTGTGCTTCAGCTTCTGACAAAGCATACACATCTCACAGGATGAGCATAACAAGCATTTATACACAGAATAAATACAAGGGATATGCAACCTATAGAGAAATACTTAAAACGTGTTAAATAAATTAGGACAAAGGACATTTGGTTAGGATTATCTAAATTTTTGTGGTCGTAAAACTAATGTTAACCAAGCGGTCTGCGCCGATGCGATGATTGGTTGGCTGGCTTGTGGAGGATACACCCATTGCTTGATGAGGGGTCCGATGTCTTTTCCCGAAACATTGGAGATGGACTTGAGGAAGCCAGGACGTGGACACCAGCATCTGGCTCCACATGTGTGACTGGTACTTCTGGGAGGACGCAGTGCTGGCCAGGCTCAGCAGTTTGTTGAAAACCTGCAGGGCGATCGGTCCCACTTTAAAATGCAATGCTCAAATAACACATCTGACATATTTTCAAAACAAATGTGTCATATACTCAAGATTTTTTTATTTGACCACAAAGTCTCTCTGAGATTGACATGACCATGTTCCATCTATAAAAAAAACACTGTGGCTTTGTAGTTGTTTCAATGGAAATCTGGCCAACCTAATACGCTTTCTGGGTTTAATACAGTCCAAACACAGTAGGAAGCCATTCCTCAAAGTGTTTTGAGGAATCAGACTATAATTTCCCTGACTAGAAGATGCCCCCAAACCTGTGTAAAGAGCTAGCTTTGAATGCCCCAAACCTGTGTAAAGAGCTAGCTTTGAATGCCCCAAACCTGTGTAAAGAGCTAGCTTTGGCTGCCTAGCAATAAACAGGACATTATGGCCAATGATTCAATATATTATGGTACTAATAGGTATGTGTGGTTGCTGGTGCAATCTTTTACTTTATTGACGTTTCTTTTGGTCACATACCTGTATAGTTATTCAAAAATTTCTCAGATCAGGTGGGTGAACCTGAGTACCTGCACAGACACCTGAGTCTAAGGCTGGAGTCAGATGTTCAGGAATTCCTCTGGGCCCTGGATTT
Organism: Albula goreensis; assembly: GCA_022829145.1. NCBI lineage: Eukaryota > Metazoa > Chordata > Actinopteri > Albuliformes > Albulidae > Albula > Albula goreensis. Next base: position 7,433,410 of record CM040750.1, on the reverse strand, counting down.
AAAGCTTTTCCCCTTCTCAGTGTGTGTGTGTGTGTGTGTGTGTGTGTGCCAGTGCGCTCTCACCTGCAGCATGAACTCCATGCTGATCCGGTTCTCGATCAGCCTCATCACCAGGTGGGCTTTGCACTGGAACATCTTGTAGTACTCCCAGGACAGCGTGTGCGGGTGTTTGATGGAGAAGTGCAGGTGAGGAGTGGGGCTGAAAAAGAAACCCATCATTCACCATCACCCACTGAGACCCCGATCCCGCTCATTCCCACTGAGACCCCGATCCCGCTCATTCCCACTGAGACCCTGATCCCGCTCATTCCCACTGATACCCTGATCCCGCTCATTCCCACTGATACCCTTATCCCCGATCCCGATCTCATTCCCACTGAGACCCCGATCCCGCTCATTCCCACTGAGACCCCGATCCCGCTCATTCCCACTGCTCCCATTCCCACTGAGGCCCCCCCGATCCCGCTCATTCCCACTGATCCCGCTCATTCCCACTGAGACCCATTCCCACTGATCCCGATCTCATTCCCACTGAGACCCCGATTCCCGATCTCGCCTCCATTCCCCCACTGAGACTGAGACCCCGATCCCGAGACCCCGATCTCGCCATTCCCACTGAGACCCGATCCCGCCATTCCCACTGAGACCCCGATCCGCTCATTCCCACTGAGACCCCGATCCCGCTCATTCCCACTGAGACCCCGATCCCGCTCATTCCCACTGAGACCCCGATCCCGCTCATTCCCACTGATACCCTGATCCCGCTCATTCCCACTGAGACCCCGATCCCGCTCATTCCCACTGAGACCCCGATCCCGCTCATTCCCACTGAGACCCCGATCTCGCTCATTCCCACTGACGCCCTAATACACTGATACACAAATGCAACTAATGTTTAAATTGGGGAAACTTAAAAACTGAGGGAACGGATAGCGTCTCTTCTTTTCAACAAGAGGACCCTAAGGGGCTCCATGCTGACGACATCACGGGCTTCGCTGCCAAACTTACACAGCGAAACACAGTAACTCTCAGACCAAAAAGTCGGAGCCTGTGAAACACTGTCACCAAAGCTGTAATTCTCTAACCAAATACGCAGTTAGAAACAGTTAGAGTCGCGGCATTAGAAACTGTGAATGGACAGACAGTCCTTTAATTAAAAATGTATAGCAATAAATTAGGTAGATGTTAAACATAAATTTTGTGACTGTATTAAAATGGATACCTTTGTTATATTGAAATACGGTGCCAACTACGGTACTGCCGTTTAACCACCCAAAGCTAGCATATGGCAAATAACCCCCCAACACAACCCTTTAGGAGGCTGATTTATATGACAAACAGTGTAAGCGCTGCCAAATCCACGGGGGCCGAATGAATCGCTCAATTCTAGATCCCCTGCGTAAGCTGGAAACTGTTTTTAATATTCTTCAGAAACTCAAAACATGCCCTTCAATATTTATTTATTTACTTAAATCATAATTTAACCGGGAAGTCACATTGAGACCGGGAATCTCTTTTTCAAGAGAGACCTGGCCATGGTAGTGGCCATCACAGTGTTAGTCTATAAAACAATAAAACGATACGATACATAAAACAAACAAACAAAAAAAGAATTAAAAATCATAAGATTTAGATGCAGCAGCTTCTTCATAAAAACGATTTTTGACGATTCAGTTAAAATGTTGTATATGATGCATTTAAAATTGGCCATACATAAAAAACAGTCAAACTTCAGGTCGTTTTGTAATTTTTTCGATGACCAGGATGTGCAATAACTGAAAGCAGTGTGTCCTACACAAGGTCCTAGGAACACTGTAGAGCAACCAATTTGATGATCATAGGCCATGGATCCCAATGCTCTCATAGACGAAAGCACTGATAAGCAGGGCGTTTCCCTGAAACTTTGTAAATAAAAACATACCAGTGTCTCTGCCTGCAATTAAATAATGATTTCCAGCCAAATAATTTATACAGTGCAGTGATATGTGAGAGACCCAGTACCCCTAATGAAATGCAAAGATGTGTAATAAACTGAATCAAGCTTCTATGAAACAGATGAAGCTGCATGCATATACAAGATGTCACCATAGTCTAGAGCTGACAGGAACATGGAATCAACAAGTTTGCTCTTAGCATTAAAAGTAAGACAAGATTTACTCCTGAAATAAAAGCAAAGTCTTGCTTTAAGCTTCGTCTATCAATATGCCCAGGTACTCGTAAGTATTAGGAATTCACTCAATCTTGAATCTGATGTGAAGGTGGAAGATATGTATGACACACTTTAGGACAGATCCCTCCCTCTACAGCTGCATCAGAATGTTTATCCAAGTACAGTCGACTCCAAAATTAAAGTCACTCTGATGAAGATGGTCAAAAAACGCTGTACAAACAACAGCCACGTTTTATGGTCAAACCTATGGGAAAAGAAGTGCGTTTATTCTGGTACAATTGTTCAGAGAAAAGTTTTTTTTTAATTCCTAACACTATTTTGCCGAAAAAACTTAGGTTTCAAAATTGTTGGCACGCTTCATGATTATTTTAAATTAAAAAAAAGTTAAAACTAACCTAATTATGCTTTTTACGGTTCTCTAACTATATTGATCGGGGAACTATATTGACCTTCCATGATTTCCTATCTCAGTGCGGAATAAAAAAAAGAGGTAATATGCATGTGAAATCCGTTTGACATCCATCACCATGGGGATAAAAAAAAAAAAAACAGACAAATCAAAAGACCATTGATTATTCACCTTCAAAAATCAGGTGATGGGAATACAATCTCAAAGGCAGTCACTGGCCTTTGGTTGTGCATTCACTTGGAGGAGACCAGCTGACAAATTTCACTCAGTGTGTGCTGGAAGGAAAGTGCTCATGTCTTACTTGTCTTTTTCTTTAGTACCACAGAAGGTGGGGTGAAGAAGGACACCCCCTGTCTTCAGTTCATACTCCACAATCTTGTCCAGTTCCTGGGGGCCAATCAGATCAAAGATGGTGCTCACCAACTTCATGACAACAACATATTCCAACCACACAAAGCTAGGCGCTAAGCTAGGCACTGACCTCTTTTATCCAGTGGCGGTATTCGTTCACTCCAAACGTCTTTTTCAGGTACAAACCATATATGTACCCCGAGATTCCTTTCAGCACCCATTCATCAGACCTTAAAAGAGGAAAAGACGGTGAAGACAGCAAAACATCTTTGTGCTTAAAAGTTGAACATATTCATCTTCCCAGAGAAATAAAATTACCATTCCAATAACATTTGAATTCAAATTTTAGTATTGATTTCAGTAACAACATCTACACTGCATACCACAAATACACTATCCTAACCTGGCAGTGAGACACTTTGAATCAAAAAAGCACACATCAGTAAACACATAAGGAGAGACAAGATTGTTAGCTGCTGTGAATGTTTAGGCAGGCCTACAGATATAAACATTCTGGGACCTAAGTGGGATACTGTGATTAACTCCCACCATTTACAATGAAAAAAGCTGGGTAGTCTTTGTTGCAACACAACAAAGTTATTGAAAAGTTTCCCCAAAACACAGAACGCCTTTTGATATAACAAAAAAGCAGAGCATTTAGGATCAGGTCCAACGGGTACTATCAAACTACCATCAAACACAGGCTTCTTCTGGGGCCCCCTGTTTAAATTCAACCCCTGCTGTTATTGGCTGCCATGACTTTGCAGAAGATGGCGACAGTGTGCTAGAGATGCTGGACCGTCTTTAAAGATACCCGTTTTCTGCGCTGAGAAAGCACATGGCTGAGCACCAGACGGTTTGAGTGCTTCTCTGATGCTAAACTGATGTCACATTTGTGGAATAAAAGAAATCCAGAATAATGTGAGAGGGCGCGTGCTGTTTTTTTTTTTTTTTTTTTTTTTTAAAGATGAGCTCAGATGCAAACATATTCTGCTGAGTTCTGTAGTACCCCCTTGTGCAAGCTGAAATCTTACTGAATGCTTTGCATATGAGAAAGCACTCATTCTGGTTTCACACTCCAGCACCAATTAGTACAGGCACATAATGTCTTTTCACTGGCGGAATATGAGCTCAGGGTCTCAAAGCTGTGTTCAATTACAGGCCTGAACAGGATTGAACCACACAATTAATTGTAAGCAGGTGTCTGGTTTCCCTTTCAAAGCGATGCTGGTGTGATTTTCCAGCCGTGGCTTATACAACGCAAATAAATGAGCGACCCCAGCTTCCACATCTGATGCAAGTTTAAACACTGAGCAGACAGGGGGTCCATTGTTTGCAGTGATCAAACACTTGGACATCTCTCCTCAGCATCCCACACAAGTGACTTCCAAAGGGGCCCTCATAGAGTTTCGGACTCAGTGCCAGCGGCTCAGCCACAAGCCCAGGGCTTGCTTCTTTTCATCAGCGTAGGGCTGCAGCTGAAAAGGCTACGTTTTCAGAGAAGATTATCGATTCTGTTTGTATGCAAAAGCAAATTCATGCAAGAAACTATTGCAGCACTTTCTTGGCAGCGGTATTGGATATTATACATTGTAAGGTTTAGCCAATACTATCTGTTGAAGAAATGTTATATGGGAATCAACACTGGGAATGTACTGAACACTTCAAAAACAGGTATTATATAGGTGATGAATAAGCTACAGAAAGGGTAACTAAGAGAGTGCTGTAAGAGTTAAGTAGGGTGAGCCATAGTAAGGGCAAGTCAGAGAGTGCAGTAAGAGTAACGTAGGGTGAACTATACTAAGAGCAACTCAGAGAGGGCTGTAAGGGTTAAGCAGGGTGAGCCATAGTAAGGGTAAGTCAGAGAGTGCAGTAAGAGTAACGTAGGGTGAACTATACTAAGAGCAACTCAGAGAGGGCTGTAAGGGTTAAGCAGGGTGAGCCATAGTAAGGGTAACACAGAGAGTGCGGTAAGAGTAACGTAGGGTGACCTATACTAAGAGCAACTCAGAGAGTGCTGTAATGGTTAAGTAGGGTGAGCTATAGTAAAGGTAACTCAGAGAGTGCATTAAGAGGTAAGGTGAGCTATAGTAAGAGAAACTCAGAGAGTGCTGTAAGAGTTACGGAGGGTGACCTATATTAAGGGTAAGTTAGAGAGTACTGCAAGAGTTAAGCAGGATGACCTATAGTAAGGGTAACTCAGAGCATGACCAATTGGGGTTCTGGAGCACTGTTATTGAAGTGTAAGCACCATGTGGCTATGCAGACCCAAAAGAACATAAGTGTACACTTTAACAATAAGGGTGACAGCAACATTAATCTTTTTGCACCAAAACAAAGATGAGAATGTGCAACGGAAGTGCCCCAAACTCTCCAACTTCTTGGACCCTCACAGGTTAGTTCACAGTCGGCCTTTCGGTACTCACCAGGACATTCGGGATATGAAGCAGCCAAAGAACTGCTGGGCCAAGGCTTGAGCCAAGCAGCGTCTGGTCAGAGGGGTCTGGTCTATGATCATAGCACTGTGCAGGAGGTTTGTACTGAGACCCAGGGAGAGAGGGGGGAAAAAAACACAGGGTTACACAAGACCTTAAAACAAGAGTAAATTGGGGGAGAAAGGAAAAACACGTTTGTGATGAGCAGGAACACAAAGCTAGACATCTTGGCACTGCTGCCGCGTCTCAGGAGAGCGTTGGACACCTGGAGTCAGACAGGCTGGTTGGCAGGCCCTGCATGGTGCTCTGGTGCTGGGCCATGCCGGTGGTGCTCTGTGCCATATGCAGTGTGCTGTACCATGGCCTCTAATAGGATCCATATGGTTTAACCCTAGGAAAATCTCCTGAGCACTGCAGCACTATCAAGTGTAATCACTTTCCATACATTTGTTTAAAATACATTATAGAAAATGTATTTTATACAAATGTAAAATAATGCTGCTGGATAGTGCCACAATACCTAAGATATAGACATACACAACAAATATTACACACATGTCAGAAGCCAAGATACATTCCAGCATAGCCTCTCAGATTTTCCCGGTTATAACTGTGTGTGTGATGTTGTAGCATCGAGCAAGAGAACTTATCAAGAGTAAAGCTTGAGTCCTCCCAAAAGAGGAGGAAATGCTGGTTCGATCGGGGTTTGGGATCTGAATTTTGGACTTTCTCGCCTGGTGATAAGGTTATGGTACTGTTACCCACCCCTGGGTTCATTCTTCAGGCTCACCATAGTGGCCGATATGTGATTGAGCATTGTATAAGTGCCGTGACTACCTTGTCACCACTCCTGACAGCAGGAAAAGGAGCTAAATATGACAAGTCAATATGCTCAGGCCATATTGTGATTGTCCATCCAAGGGAACAGGAGACATGAACCATATAGCACTTTCCTGCATTCCTTCCTCCATCCCCTCCAAATGAAAGAGGAGGATGTGCTTAGGCCCTCAAAAAGTATAACAGAAGGTAGATTACAGAATTCCAAATTTCTGAGCACTCTCAACCTGTGCCTGTTCCCAAACTCACCTGTTGGGGGCACGATATTGATGTGGGCAATTCTTTTCCAATTAAACAGCACCCCTATCATGTAAACCCAGAGAAATGGTCACAATTAAAGAAAGAATTTGAATACTTGCTGGGAATGCGTTGCTGAACAAGCGATTGAAGCTCACCTTGCATGATGGTAAACAAACCTGACAGCACGTTCCTTTTTTGTACAGATTGTAGGAAGGTACGTGCAGTCAAAAAGACTGACTGTTTTCTTCTACCAAGGATGGATGACCATGTGCATCACATAGGGACTCCCTTCTGTGTTAGCAATTTGATTTGCTCAGGGGACACTGACAAGTTCTCTGTCCAAGCATGTGAAGGAGATTTCTGCATTTGTCACACCGGATAAGTTCCTACAATACACTGTCATGCCACTTGGGATGAAAAATGCTCCTGCATCCTTCCAGAGCTTAGTCAACCTGGTTATTTCTGACTTGCCAGGTTGTAAGGCATACTTTGATAACCTTGTTATTTACAGTGAAACATGATCTAAGTATGTAAAAAAGATGCTCTTTTTAATTGCAAGACCAGTGCAAATATAATTTGGCAAAGTGTGAGTTTGGCCAAGCTGCCACATATTCAAGAAAAATTGCTGACCCAGACAAGAGCAACCAGTGGACTCGAAGGTTGAGGCCATCAACCAATTTCCTATTCCCAAGTCTTGCCGTGAGTTACGGAGATTTCTAGGCATGGTAGGTTACTCTCAAAGCTTTTGCAGAAACTTCTCTGCAGTTGCCTCACCATTAACTGACCTCCTCAGTACCAAAACTGCCTTTATTGGTCCACTCCCAATATTGCACGTCCTTTTAAACTTGCCGTAGATGCAAGTAATGGGGTGCCGGAGCCATCCTTCTCCAGGAAGATCCTCATGGTATTGACCACCTGTTTGCCACTCCACAAGGAAGTATAACTGACACAAGCGGTTATATCCTACTATTGAGAAAGAAGAATTTGCCTTAGTCCTTGATTTACAACACTTTGACTTTTACGTAAGTTCGTCTCCTCACTCTGTCACAATCTTAACAGATCATAACCCACTAGTCTTTCTTCATAGCATGCAAAACAACAATCAGTGACCCATGTGCTGGACTTTATTTCTACAGGGTTATGACCTCGATATTCAACATATCTAAGGACGTGAAAATGTTGTCACAGATGCCTTGTCCCGGACACACGATTGTGACAACAAGTAAATAAAAATGATTTGTCTTAAGGGTGTGGGGTGTTATATTCCACAGTTTTTGTTTTTGCATTACTAGTTGCTTTGTTTTGGTCTTTGTGCTGCTGTGTTTTTTTAGTGTCCCCTGTATATAGAGAATAAGATGAGTCTTCCTGTTTCTGTGCAACCTCAGGAAGATGCGCTGGGCCTGGACTACTACAACTGTCACGGGGGAAACCTCCTCAGGAGATGCAGGGAACTGAGGATGGCACTGATCGTCGGCAACCAGAGGGGGTGACACTGTTACCAAGAATGCTTGGGACCATTGTGAAGCAGCATAAATTCTAATAATGCCAGACTATTCATTGTTGTGTTGCCTGTTGACAGTGTTAGGACCACCACTTTGCAAACCACTAGAATCACAACTCTTTGCAATGCTGTTTAATCCACCTGACCTTAAATTATTGCTGTTTTCTATTAATAAGTATATGCAAGCTGTAACCAGTAACGCAGTAAATAGCAATCTCTCGAAGATAACACCTTGAGGAAGTCTATTCCTGATCTTTGTCGAGAGGGCTGACATTGATACTCTCTCAGCAGAGGCCTCCTCATCAAAAAAACTTGTCGCTTGTGGATGAAGGTGTGGAGCAGTGGAGAAAGTTGGTCTTGTCGAGTTCACAGATGTCAAATGGCATGAGAATTTCTGAATGAAGCGTAGTTTGCTCGTTAAGTTGTGCGCGATGGTAGAGAAATTCATGGCACTGGATGAAAATACAGTCAAGGCTCCTTTCCTCTTGCGATGCGCGTTGCCCTAGTGCTTCACAAGCTTGGGAGCTGTGCTGAGTACCTTCTTGTATTCAATCAGTTCAGTGTGCACAAGAGTACAGTAAAAAAAAAAGCTAGTCAACCTTTTTTCAAGGGCATGATAGAGGGCCAATCAAACACCTCATAAACACCCAATGAGGAAGAGGCGCTGCTGATCGCCCATGAGTTTGAGGCTGCCTATGACGTCCCCAAATAATGGACTGATTGACAGCGATCAACCACCCTCATTTCTTTTAAAATGTCCATGTGACAGGCTACAACACATGCACAAACCACCTAACTAAGAGAAGCAATCCGACCGAGTGTTTACATGACAGAAAATTTGCTATTGGAACTGACTTTCATTTCATTCAGGGCAATTTCATTCCAATCAAGGTGTTTACATGAACCATTCAGTGTTTACTGAACTGTCAATCTGATTGCAATCGGATTACTTGTGTCCATGTAAACACGCCTGTTGGTGGACAACTGGAACATAACTTGTAACATTTACATTTAGTCTGCTATAGGAGCTGGCCAACTGCTGACAAACAATGCAGGGAAAAGCATATAGATTTCTTATGCTAAAGTATATACATTCTCTATGGTTTGATTAGTTATTGTTTTGTTTTTAGGGCTACATATGTCATGTATACACAATTAGGCATTATTTTGTAGTACAGATACATGTAAAAAGAAGAAATATTGCACAGGGAATTAACAGTCAGGTCATTAAAGATATGCATTATGTTTTGTATTATGCATTTTCATTATGTTTTATGAAGAATATACCATAAAATATTGCAGTGAGAAGAGTATTGCACAATGAACTACCAGTTATTGACTAAGGCTGTTTATACTTATTCACTAGGTTAGTTCACTGATCCAAAAAATCATTCATAAATTCATCAATAAATGTATATTTATCTAAACATTTTGATACTTTAATAAAATGTCAAATACACAAAATCAGTCCATGTGCAGGTCTAAAGTCCTATAACCATCAATTCAGGTGACTGAATTTCCACAACCCCATGGGGTAAAAAAGATGAGTGAAGGCCCCAGCAGTCATCACTCTGTCATCTGAGTGTACTGACAGCATCTGGGCAAAACTTAAAAATAAAAAAAAAAAAAAAAAACAATTTAGCATTCTTCTTTAAAATGTATTCAAATGAAGCACCACAAGAGTCCATTGTGAAAAAGTACCATTGTTTGTTTTAACGGCTGAAAGGCAATGCTGTTTTCATTTAAGATTCTTGAGCTTACCTACATTTAAACTGAAAGCAAAAGGCTACACCAGAAAAACTGCACTTTCACAATACTTCAATGTGGGGCAAGGGATACACCGCCGACCAATGGTATCAAAGTAAACAACACAATCATGGATCAGTCTTTCAGAGAGAGACAACCCTTGTCTTTTAAGCCAACATCCCGCTGTTTTGGTTTTCATTTCACTGCAGTGGAATGCTATGTTGCAATAGTGTTCTGTTACAACATCCACTAATGCCACTTGTCTCTGTCATCGTTTAAACAGAACGCTATTCAAAAGACAGCGATCTTAAATTGCCTTCCTTCCCTCTATAGGCTTGAGGGAAACGAGCTGTATAAACAAGCGAAGAGAAGGAGCTTTAGTTACCTGAATATGCTCATAGATGCGTAAGACGACACTTGGACGTAGGCCTCATCCACGAACACGGTCTTGAAGCAGGAGTACGGGTAGCGGCAGGTGAGGATCTCCTCATAGAATTCGAAGATCTCATGAAGGTAGGACATGGAGTGCTTCAGCAAGGGCAGAAGCTGGGGCAGACAGAAGTGTGTGACCTGGAGACAGACAGAGAAATATTCATTACCAGGACCGACGCTGCAAACTCTGTCTTCAACAGAAAATAATAAAGAAAGATGAACTCGACCTTAACAAAAGGAGTTCTGAGACAGCATCCAATACAACAGGTGCTGAACTAAATATCTTTTTGAATGTCGTTGAGGGGCACTGCATTTCTATGTGGGTACAGGTTTCCCTCTGCTGTTCAAAACTGGAAGTAGAATTGAGGTTCATAAAACTATGACCATTTTACAAGAGTTGAGCTTGCAAAACAACCTGGGCATGCAGGCTTTCATTACAAATATTATCCCAGTTAGCCTTATTTTACCCCTACAAAGATTTATAACACTTTCATTTTCCATTATCTTCTCATACATCTTGTTCTGTTTAATGTACAGCTACACAAACAGGGCCAGAAAAGATAACTTTTTTTTTTTTACATATTTGTGATAAAAATTATATTTTTTTCCCAGAGGGCACCTTACTATAAACATCTTTCAAAGATCTTTCAGTGCATAGCCTTTGCCTAATAGTATTAAAGGAAGAACAGTGGAGCAAGATATGCTTAAGAGTCAGAGGACTCTTGCAAGAGTTACACAACGGTGGTTCTTCACCCTTTAGTAAGTACAGGGGGTCCTCCATTTACGAACGAGTTCCTTCCTACAACTTGTCGTTAGCCGATTTTCGACATAAGTTGGAATTTATACCTAAATTAACAGCTTAAGTCACTCACACTGTACACAGAACACATGAAGGACATATAAAATACAGTAATTAAATGAAACATAAATAAAAAAAAAAGAGAGAACAATTTCTTATCTTTATTTCGTATCTATATTTTGGTCGTATTTACGCACCAAACCACTTAGGTCAAAACTAGGTTTTTAAGTAATTTATGGGAGTAACCACAAAACGACGTAACTCGAAATCATCGTAACCCGAGGACCTCCTGTACACATGAGTTAGTCTTGAGTGACCTATTTGGCATCTTGTGTATACTGTTTGGTCCCGGGCCAGAATGGAAGTCAGGAGCTGATTCTAATGATACTCAGTCACCTCATGCATGTAGGGGTCCACCAGGATCTCAAAGGGCCCCACGGCCAATGAGATGTTGGGGGCGGCGGTGGGGATGGGCAGGGTGTAGTGGAAGGTCTTCTTCCTCATGTCGTGGGTGTACACCGTCTCCACCAGGTCCCCGCACGACACGGCCACCATGGCAGCGTCTACCGTGAACTCCAGCTTCCACGTGCACAGCTCAGAGTATGAGTCCACACACGGGAACCAGAACCTGCAGCATTAACCAGGGATACGTTACCCCTCCACAGCCCTGGAAAGCGTACTGTAGGCCATAGGCCAAACTTCCTACCCTCATCATTACTCATGAAATGCTGGAGAATGAGGCCACACAAGCAAACCAGAGATTGCAACAAGTTGGCTTCATTCCCTCAACAGCTACAGGCAATCCCACCTCAAAACCACCAGGTTCCATTTCACAGCCTAAAAATCATGTGAAGAACTCTGCACTTTAAAAACACAGTGCTGCTCCATTTTTATACTTCTTTACTGTAGCCACAATTCATAATTTACGTGCTTATGAGTTCTACGGTACTTGTGATAGTATGAATGGTGCACATACATAAGCCCTGTTCTTTAGCAGAACCATACTGACCCACAGAACCACAGCCACCCTCATTGCTTTTATCTTTTATCAAACTAAAATGATACATATTTCATCTGTCATAGTCTTCATTTTGGAAGGTGTGCATGTGTGCACTCACACATATACAAAGATGCACTAACACTCAATCATACACACTGACATATGAATGCATGCACGCGCACGCACGCGCACACACACACACACACACACACACACACACACACACACACTCCATGCAAACACACACCAATGGCTGCAGAAATCCTTTACCCTCCCAGCAGAGATGAATTTGAGTGCCCAGAAGGGTCAGCTTACAAATGGAAAAAATGACAAAAGGACATCAACTGCATATTACATTCTGTCCTTACAGAGTCGTCTTTACCTTCACTAGGGACTGTACTTATGTACTAGAGTGCTCAATAACAGAGTAACTCAATAAATCAGCAACAATCATGCAAAGTAGAGTTCATTTCATTAGATACCCACACTCAAGCTAGACTTATATCTAAAATTACACAAATATACTTTCTACTCTACCAGGAATGGATATCATTTACATATTAATTTTCAAAACTGTATTGAAACTGATTCTTGATTTGAGACTTTACTGACACCTTCATCAATGATTATTATTTAGGAGAAAGAAAGACAACTCTCAAGAACAAAACTGACATTTATACACAACTGTTATTTATATATAAAATATAAAAATTATATAATATACTTGACATAACTAACAAAAATAATAATAAACCAAATGTGATGTCTGTTTGCACCTGTGACATTTGTGTGACTTTGTCTTTTTCCATCCTCCCAGAAGCAAGAATGGAGGGAGTTTGTGGCAGAGCAGCACTGGATTGGCAAGATATTTTGCTAGTTAGATATTTAATTATTAGCATAGCATTAACTGCATGGTCAATGAACTGCACTTTGCTGTGAAACTGGACACCCCAGGGCGGAGGAGGTACAGGATGGTTCAGCAGCAGAAGGAGTTCAAGGGGATCAGTGGCAGTGAAAAGCAATGTGTTTCAGGTGATGACCGCCAGGTTGGCGCTTTAACAAGGGCATTTTGTTGTGCCCTTGTGAGCAAATAACCAACCACATATATTTCATTTTGCCTAATCTAGCTTTTATCTGTTTTTGTGAAATTTTCTGGATTGCTTCAACCTCTCAGCCATGTTATCATCTAATGAGTGAGGGCTGAGCAAAGAGAAGCAGAGAATAAATTTGCACATCGTCGTTTGGAATAGACCAATTATCTACTGATGAAGAATCATTATGACCAAATGCAATAATTATCCAGTAGATTTCTTTATTTATTACAGCTGTGCATTAATACACATATACATATAGCACTTGTTGAGCTTTGTGTATGCAAAATAACCAGCAGGAATGATCTGGAACAGTCTCAATAAGGTGGATGCTTATCAATTCCCAGGTTTGGAAACTATAGAACCTTTCCGCTGCATAACTGGGTTTCGAACCCCATCCATCTCCCACTCAAACTGGACTCTTACCGTGTAGAGTTTTGGTATCCGAAGGAGAAGGCGTGTGCGCCCCTCTCGGCCATGCTCCCCTCCACGTCAGGCACCACAAAATGAAGACCCCCTTTGGGCTGGTCCAGGGAGAACTCAATGTACACCTTCAGCACCTTCATTTCTGGTCAAACAGGTTTCATTTTAGACAGATAACCAAATTTTCCATCTGAAATTTGCACGCTTTAAACTGTACTGGTGAGGGCAAACTGCACTATCGGTAATCATGTGGTACCCATCAGCTGAGAGAGTTCTCGTAACTGATCACGGATGACCCATAAAGACACTGGGTTTTGTCACTGCTAATTTCCTAAATAATTTTGGCTGTCAAGCCCAAGTTCTACCATGATGTCTTCTTTACAATAATTTCACCATAATATAGATCCAACTTATTGGCATTTGCTTTTTCTTTTCAATGTAAGAAAATGAGACTGAAAGCATTAGTTTAACAGACTGAACCAAATGTGATGTGAAAATGGGATATTTAGTCTTCATGACAGACGCACCTGTTTCTTGCATCATTTGGCTTCAGAGGGTAAATAAACCCGTATTAAGTGTCTTACTTGTTACAATTCAGGGGTTGATGATGATCTTTGAAAATGGCAGGACACACGCTGAGGTGTGTGATGTGTTTTTGCCCTGGGTCAGCTGACATTGGGTCAGTTTGATTGGCCCTTACCATCTCCCTGCTTCCACAGCTCAGAGGGAACCTTGATGCACAGCTCCCCATTCCCTGCGTCCGGGTCCACAGCGCTGACCGCCGCTGTGTAGGCACTGGAGAAGTAGTTCAGGTTCCTCCTGAAGAGTAGTCACAAATGCACCATATACATCAATATAAATCCACCACAGAGTGCCAGTACCCAATTAAGCACAAGTAATTCAGCACAACATGTATCTTTACATCACATAAACATCATACAATTCTTAAATTCTGCTTCAACTCCATTCGACACAGGAAATTATTGTTAGATTTTTCAAGCTTGTTTCTTAAATCTGTTTGTGCCAATCAAAAACAGGTTCATGTTAATGTCTGCTGCAGTCACCTGCACTTTCACTGACAATCACTGTTTTTTATGCCAGGGATTACAGATTAGTTATATTGAGAGGTACGTAAAGTCACAATTCAATGCAAAACATACTTAGATCATTCACTCTTAGATCTAAGTAAGCCAAAATAATTTTGCGTGAAAGAATTCTTACTGCTTGGATTCATGATGACAGACTTCCAATGTAGGGTCATTGTAAATGAACGGCGCCTCAAGGTCGTTCACCCGAACCCTGTAAATTCTGCACTGCTTGCTGTTGAGTTTGATTCGGTTTAGGTTCACAACCGTGGGGAAAATAGTCAGCTCCACGTATCCCTGTGAATCAAAATCTATAAGTCATGACCCAAACACAAACATTTCATCAACTGACCAAGCAACCAACAAACAATCTCATAATAATTTTTCAGTGAGTCCAATATCAACACTTCATTTAGGTGTAGGTGTAAGATGCCATTTAATGATTAGTTAATATGTTTAATTCGATAATAAACATATAAATAAGTAGAGAATAAATGTATAATACTACTAAATTGGATGGGAAAGTCATTCAGTTGAAGGGAATAAGTTTACTTACAATTACAGATTTTCTTTGAA
Source organism: Albula goreensis (assembly GCA_022829145.1). Taxonomy (NCBI): domain Eukaryota; kingdom Metazoa; phylum Chordata; class Actinopteri; order Albuliformes; family Albulidae; genus Albula; species Albula goreensis. Next base: position 7,418,315 of record CM040750.1, on the reverse strand, counting down.
AATTGATGTTGTTTATGCAGACGACCTGATGAGTTGTATAAGGAAAAAGAGAAAGACATCGGTTGGTCAACTGGATTATGAGATCTTTACGCGTGGACACCATACGTTGACAGCTGACTGCTTCATCGTCAACATACAACCAAGTGACAACAAGAACAACAAAATACAGTTTAGAAAGGCTGATATCTTACAGTACAGATCTATCCACCTTTATGCTATGAACGTTACACTAAACGAAAAGGGCAGAGAACATGGATCGACTGTCAACAGTATGCCACCAGTACAACAACACCAGACCATGATGGTCCTAACTCACTAACTAGCTAACTTGATGAACGTTTAATTAATCAGGACGTCGGGTATCAATCGTTTTGTTTCATCTACCTCACAAACAACACTTTACAACTCGCAAATACTGAAATACATGATGAAGCCATGCATTGACAGCTACTATTACTCTAAGAATTTTCAGTTGTATCCGGCACCAACCTTTGTTGGTTCCTTGAAGTAGTAACAACACATGACATTGCTTACAAGCATGTAATACTAAATAAAGACAGAAAACTGTAAGGTTGCAAACCTATCTGGCTATGAATTAGCACAAGTACTTTAATTTAAAAAAGGACAAGAAAAGCGAATGGATACTTATAATTTGTATGGTCGCGGACTTTCAAATCCTTTGTCTTTCTTTCTGTTCATGTTTGCGTTTCACAAACATGCAGGCGTTCAACGGAATGTCCACTTTGTCCGGATATTTTTTAAATCGCGAGGCACGACGTTTGAATAATGACTGCTTTGCTTTCTAGATTCTAATTTAACGTGCTGACATGAACTTATTTACGAACTGGTTAGCCAGCATCCTAAACTTACATGCATGGCATACCTGCTATTCTGACAATTATCATTGCTTCTAGATAGCGTGGCTATCGGTACTACTACTACCAATTTAAAATTAATTAAAACTCTAATATCATGGATTAGCGGTAGGTAGCCAGCTCTAGCGATAGCCGACAATGTGTGTTCCTGCTTGCATGATTGTTGGCTAGCTAGGATGGTTAGCAGCCCAGCTCTTGCAGCGCATGTTCTCGCAGAAACTCAGTAACCGCCAACATTACAAATATGAGTTATACGTATGCATTGTCCGTATATTACAATGTATTATTGTAGAGCGGTTAAAGTTTTCAACTGTATCCACCACACTCCTTTCACTTCGACCTCTCACACTAAACTACTTCATCCACCATAGCGATCAGCCATTTTGTGCGTAACCTTTGACCTCCCGCGCAAACGGAAGTACAATTACATGAGGACCCTCCCACTCCCACACAAATATCAGCGAATACGGTTTTTATATAATTAACACTTCTCATTTCACGGGACAGCAAAGTGGTGGATTTAATTTTTAGTCTAAATGGTCGTCTTTAAAATCATAATCATATTTTATCTGATATAGTGTGTATAAACTACTTTTCATTAAAATGTCAGTGGTTTAGTCATCAATTACCTGTTGACCATTCATAATTGTACATTACTAATGTTACCTACACTAGATGGCAGAATATAACTGCTTACCAGCTACCTAACTTCAATGTACAGTAGTACAAGAGAAATGTAGTAGCATTCAGAAGTCAGGGGTGCACTTCAAAATCATTAACTGACAGAACAAACACATGTTTTAGTGATCAAAAATATTACATTTATTAAGCAGATGTAAAAGAAAATGGGATAGATTCTTCAAGTAGCCACAGGTCTTCTTGAATTGTAGACCTTCACCCCGTTTTGCATGGATGAACGAGCATATTTGGTCAGGAGAGCTCCAGTCGTCTGCTTCTCACCGCACAAGTCCCTATCAGAGAAGGGCATACATTTATTTACCGGCATTTATAATTCAGGTCATTAGACACGTGATAACACACATACTGCTTGACAAAAGCTTTTGTTTTCAGTTTGTGGACTGATTATTTGATAAAAGCAATAGTATAGCAGTAATGTAAAACCTTAAATTACAAAAATGATGTCTAACAATTACATGTCATCTATGGGCAGCAGCAGCTAAGGTACATGACTGGGACCCCTGCGGTTGGTGGTTCCAGTCAAGCAAGAACACCATTGATCCTTGCTCCCAGGGGGGATTGGCCCTTGCTTAGCCTAATCAGTCGCTTTGGATAAAAGCATCAGCTAAATGACTGTAATATAATGTAATGTCTGTAATTACAATCAAGCCCATTGTGTAAAGGCAGTCTAAAGAAATGTACACTCCACTCTGCTGATGTGATGAACATAACATGCAGGTTGTGCATCTACAGCGTAAATATGTAAATGAGCTCACTGTATGTAGGGGGTGATGTCATCCTCAGTCCACTTCTCTCTCATGCTGAAGAGGCAGGTAAAACGCTCCACTGTGTCTTCGGGAAGGTCCTCCACCCTCAGCAGGCAGACTGTCTCTGGCCTGGAGGTACGGTCCAGCAGAGCCACACCCTGCTCAAAGACCCAGAGAGCCGCCGTCACAAGACCTCGCTATCAAAATCCTTCACTGAACATAAACTGCATAGTCTAAAACTGCATGATTTAAAATGACTATCTTAACTGCATGTTCAACAAAATGAGTGATTTAATATGACTACCTTGAGTTCAGAAGTGAGAAACTGAGTGATATAGCGTGACTACCTTAAGTCACAATAACTTATTTTAAGCAGGGCCAGGGAAAAAAAAGAACCTATCAAAGTTGTAAACGGTGAGCGTTGGGGTTTCCTTTGGCGTGACGGCGCTCACCCTGAGCTGGTCCAGCCGCGTGCTCATGCCCTCGGGCACGCTTTGCTGCCAGACCTCCTGGAACTCGCGCAGGTTGAACTTGACGGCATTCTGCAGCAGCATTCGTGCGGTGGCCTGGCACACTCTGTCCTCATTGAGCGCAAAGCACACCTCGCCCTCTACAGGAGAACCAATGAGCAAACAGCTACTGTCACGCATCACAATAAGCATGGACTACAACATATACGCTCACTGAACAGATACTGCCATTGAATTGATTACAGTAGAACCTCAGCTATATGAATGCCCAAGGAAAACACCAGCCCAAAGATCTGACCTTCCACCTGCTCTTTCCATTTTTTCCTCGCGTGCTGATGGTTTGAAAATAACAAATGAAGTTGCATGCATTTAGGCTGCTTGGTCTTAAGCTGAAGTGTGATCAGGCGTATTGCTGGAGTACAGCGCAAAGCTGACAAGTTACAGCAAACAAAATGTTACACTGCAGGTGACATTTCAGTGATTTATTGTATCGGTCGTAATAAAAAATTGTATTTGTGACATCTGCTATGAAAGTGCCAAATGACTTTTATTACTTTGAATATTATTATTCCAATAAAACTGTAATAGTACACCTAGTCATCTTTTCCTACACAGGGTATGTTTGGAGAAAGCAAAAGGAAAGCTTGAATCTATGTTGCCTGTTGTTCCCTGTTAAACATGGGGGTGGACATATTTTGGTTAGCCATCTCACAGGAGCCATTGGGTTACCATTACTACTCTACATGGCGGAATTATGGCCAAGTAATACATCACAATTTTAGGCGACCAGATGCGCCCTATGGTGTTAGCATTGCTGCTCTCATATTTCACAGGATGATAACACCCCCTAGAGTGTGCTGAGTGGATCTGAGCCTCCCTCAGTCACTACATCAAAACATCGCTCAACCTTTGGCCAGTTCCAGAATAAAGGACATGGCGTACAGTTCCACTTCATTTATCTGTCAAAGAACTGGAGGCTGTTCTTCTTCTCAAATGGTCCAATATCCCCATTAGCAGCAGTTTTAAGAAGTTTTTATTTAGAAGGACTGGTGCCATTTTTGAAGTGAAAGGACAGTTAAATAAATATATATACTTTCTGAAAATCAAATGTTACAAAATGAAAGTTTCAATGGAAACAGGAAACAATGGGTGTGCGCTCCAGAGAAATTGAGTGCTTTACACTTGGAGAAGCACTTTTGAGAAGAATACAGGGCCCAGACTGTGATATACAGCCTGGAAAGTACGGCACTTGCAAGGTTATTAAAGACTAAATAAACGTAATCTGTTGTTGCATCAAACAACATTAACCCACGCATTCTGTAGGTTATATTATTAATGTCTCAAAAGATGCATTAACTCGTATTTTGCAGGTTATGTTATTAATGTCTCAGACAATATGTCAGCTCATGATCTGTGTGTTACTTCTGTTCTATTATGTCGCTGCGTTGAAAACCGATTTTCAATGGCCCCCCAGACACACACATTAAGGAGAGTGAGGTTTATATAACTTTAAGCACTCATTAACAATATACAGTATGATACGCCAGCGATAAAGATAATGAGCTTGATAATGAACAGCTAGATATCATAACTGTCTTTCCTTTTCATTGTGTTCAGATGATCTTGTACTTTTATTGCAGTTATTATCCACAGAAACTCATTTGGACCTAAAAACAGGTTTAAACCTACAAGCGTGAAGAGAATGATTCAGTTTCAAAAGCTTTTACCTTCATCAGTGTACCGCCTCCCGTAACAGTTTAAGCAGTGCTCAATCATCTCCCTGAAACAGACATCACATCGTCGGTGAATTCCTTTCACCGACCATCCCAAATATTACACTAATAATACATTTTCATTCTAAAACAGTTACCCAAGCACCCAAGTCACATGTTTTTGTTCTACTAACATTCTGCAACTGACCACACACTGCAGTGTGAAATCTGATACAGCCTTGTGTAGCACTCACAGTTCATGGTTAGGCTCTGTGTAAATACGCAGTTTAATTCTGTGTGACGTCGTTATGGATCAGCCTCACATGAACACTACTGTATGAGGCAATAAAGGTTAGCATGGTTAGCATGAGGGTGCTCTACACAGGGATATGCGATGGAGTAAGTGTCTTAAGTAAATGGCACTATGGGCCGAATCGAGACCTTGGATATTAACACGCTGGTTATGAAACTCTGAGTTAAGCACTCTGGATGTATTCAAGAACATACAGGGCTGCTTATTCCTTAAGGGAAATATAATCTGTCCTAGTAAACTGATTATCAGGCTAAAACCTGTAAAGTTGGCTATGGCACTTGCAGCTTTATAAAGTCTTTCTCTAAACAATGAATTTGAGAGATACAAAAATTACACAAAAATGTACAAATGTAGCACTGAACTGAATCGCATCAAGTCCAGGGTAAACCAATAAGCAGGTTAATCCAGGGCCACATGAGGTGTGTACCAAACGGTTCAATACAAATACATGTACACTTCCACACCACCATTTAAACCTATAATAGAGCAGACTGTGTTAAAATATTGTTACAAAATAATAGTAACTTGCTTCCTGTCATTGAAAATATTGACTCATCCTCTGCCTCTGTAACTATCAAATGTTAATAAGCTAACATTGGCCAAACCTATTACTTCAACAGCATTAGGGACTGTTCCATTGAATATTATCTGGCTATAAAAATGGCATATTTCCAATAAATTAGCCTCCAGCATCTTTTACCTAACATATGAGAGCTAGCTCCTAAGGTAGCTACATTATATATCATTTTGTCAAACTAATGTGAAAAACACAGCTAAAAATGGAAATAGTGTGATATATGGATCTAACCAAACCCATGCAAACTGACTTTATTAGTTAATCTTAGTTATGCACGTTATTGCGCTGGCGTCATGCACTTCAGAATGCCAGTCTGGTAGCTGCTTTTCAGTGAACCAACTTATGTGGAATTTTACAAACAGATTATGTCTGTTTGCTCGTGATTTTTTCAGATTGTCCAGATCCTGTAAGATATTCAATCTGTCCTTCCGTTTTCTCTCATTGTAATTATGCTTCAGCTGTGTAGTTTTTGTCAGGCAAGATGAAAGCTGCATTTTTCCCAGTTTAGTTTTGGGGAAGAATATCTGTGACCATGCAAAAAATCATTCAATGTTGAACATTTATGAAATACTGACCTAGTACAGGACCAACATTATAATATATATAAGAACAGGTATATGCATGTTTACAGATGCTTTAAATCTAAACATGCTATAGCCTACATAGGAGCATTCAGGTTGCTGGAAGTTGCTTGAGAGGCAGCCATAGGGAGATACTCAAGAGAGGGAGAGCCATGCCAAAGGTAACAGCGTTATTTGACACCTATGAAGAATGAGGAGGTATCAGTCTGACATTCCAGCGATTGTGAGGAGAAAAAAATGAAACCAAAGCAATGGTGAAGGCAAAAATGAAATGGTGCTCCGGTTATATAAGATATGTTTAAAAATATGTTAATGCTAAAGCGATTATTTATGCTACCCCTCACAAGTTTGAGAATGTGTAATATATTATGGTGTATATAACTGGACAGTTATACTTAAGGACAGCACTCTTTGTTAGGAGTTATTCATTCGTGGGAAAGACGCCTTTCGTCATAGTGTGTTATAACATTGCTGTATGTTCCTGAAACAAACGCAGGCACTACCGTTTTGATTCTATGGTTAATCTTTTGGAAATAATTGACATCAATTTATGAAAGCTGACTGACAAAATTTAACCATCATGTTACATTCTGCTTGGGGAAAAAAACATTTTTTTTTTTCGTTTTTACAGTGAACCCAGAATGGTGATTTTATTTGTGAAACGAACAGTTTCCATCCCAATGTCTGGTGCTAGGTGTGCTCAACACATTCTGCCCCTGCAGAGGCCGAATGCTGCAGAAAAATCGAATGTGTCTCAGTTCAGGATGCATTAGCCCAGTCATGAAAAATAATTAGACACACCTTGTTTTGGAAAACATCACCCTGAAGGTAAGACTCTCATCAGACAGGTGCTTAAGTAAGCAAGCAAGGTCTGGACATGCATACGGGACACTGACTTGCAGTGGTTTGATATTTACTCGTTAAAACGCACTTCAGTGGCATGTTACACTGGTGTGGATTTGGCCTATGTGTGTGCTATAAACAACAGTGATCCTTCGCTAGTGTTGGTTGTTCAGTGCTGATGTGCTTGTTTCCGTTGCAGCTGTGACAGGGTCTGTTGGATTCTGCCAGAGTGTCCTCGTAAGCTGCTGTAATTGTGTGTGTAAAGATTCGAGCGGTTGTAGAGGCCTCCTTACTGTGGTTCCAGCGGACCCAGCTCCTGCAGGCAGATACTCAGGGGGACCTTACTGAATGCCCAGGACTCTGAATCCACCAACTGCGTCACGTGACCCAGGAGTTTCATCTCATAGTCAAAATCCAGGATCCTCCAGAACCCTACAAAATTTGCCGCAGAGTCACGAGTGTGATTCACACAACCGGAAGGCCCAAACGCACCTCTGTCTACCACTCCTCACCTGTTCTGAAAACAATGTTCTTGAAAAAAGCAGAACCATTTCTGCAATTTGTAAAAAGAATATAAACATTAACCATCGACTGTAAGCCAAACTGTACTCACCATCAATCTTACAAGCATGGATATGGTCCAGCTGCGCTAAAATTTCTTCCTCGCTGGCTTGAATTCGCTCAAGTAGGTCTTCCATTGTGTACTACAACACAGGAGTAAGGGACGCAATATTACCATCATCATAACTCTGTATGAGATATAAAAATACATAAAATCATCATTTATGAAAGACATGAATATTAAGTATGATGAAATTAACAAAATCACAGCCCCAAATGTAGGCCTCTGCCAATAGCTGGTAATGGAGCTCCACCAGTAGCCAGTAATGGAACTCCACCAGTATCCGATAATGGAGCTCCGCCTGTAGCCTGTAATGGCATGGCTGGGATTTGAGCATCCAGTCACAAGGCTTGCTTCTCAAACAAGCGTTTCGCTGCATCAGCCACCCAGAGGCCTTGGTCGAAACTTATTAGGTCAAAAGATCCGATCTCCAATCAGGTGAGCCGAGAGAACCCAGTCACAGAACACTGTCCGGTCTGCGGTGCCCAGCCTCAGTACCTTCTGCTCTGAGCTCGCCGGCTCCTCACTGAGGGGAGACCCCTCATAGGGACTCTCCATCAGCAGCTTCTTCAGCTTCTTTAACTTCGGTCGCTGTCGTCTCAGCTCCCAGTAGCTGTTGGAGAAGCCCCAAATCTAACAAAACAAAATTACACCCCAATTTATTACAATTTGCATAAGATGAGAAATCAGGAGTCATCGGACTGTATTGTGTGTGTGACAGCCACCCTTTATAAACAGCTTTGTGTGGGTTTGTGGGGAGGAGCAACTTGGGGAAGTAAGAGTTTCAGAGTTAAAGTTCTTCTAGGTTACTGTTTACATGGACCATTTTCACATGAAGCGAGATTGGAGTGTGATCATACCTTAGTATTCCTCCCTGCACCTGTTTTTCTCTTTGGATTTTAAGTGGCTCTTGCTATTTAACCACAGCACTGTTACACATGTAGGATATTCTTTTAATTAGAAGACCAGACATCAACGATATTCACTGAGGAAACAAGGTAGTATGCTGGCATTCAAATCTTGACGCTGCTTCTGATATACAGTATGTTCTGTTAATTTGAGTGGTTGTAGTGCATAAACCGCTACCTGTGAATGGACAAGGTGTGGACTGCCCTGGTCCGCAGGTAGCTGATCGGGAGTCTTACATCCTGGAATAAGGAGCAGCAGATTTGAAGTGTCCGCTATTTTCAGGTCGTAAGTCTTGTCTTCACTGCACAGAACCGCGTATTCGTCCTTGTCTCCTCTGACTACAAGGCTGGGACATAACAGATACAATATGTGACCGGAATGCATCATCACCCCCAGAAAAAGTAATGTTGAGCCAATATTATTGTGACCCATAGTTTGGCTGAAAACTATCAAGAACCAGCTTCTATAGCAACAAAATACACAACTAAATTGTAAACAGACATTACAATTTACAATTTCATAGGGTACAGCACAACAAATCGACTCAATAGAGCGCGACCAAGAGAAGGCAGAGGTCGGTCTGGGAAAACAATAGCTACATTACACCGACCAGTTAGCCAAGTTATCTTGTAACTTATATTAAAGATGGTTCAAAAAGAGTTCAAAAGATTTTGAAAGTGTTCCAACCGTTTTTCGGACACAAAACAGAAAAACAGTCACAGCATGTTGTGAATGACCACAGTCACATTATATGCTACGTAAAATAAACTCTACAGGTTACGGACAGCAAATTTGACCTTATTTAACGCGGTTAATATAGACGATAGCTAGCTAAATACCAGAAATCCCATTTACCTCTTGCCAGACTCAATGTGTTTACAAAGCATTTCATCTAGTTCCATGAGACAATAATCCCCTGATGATACATGATCACTGAACGACAAGCAGTGAATCGTTGGTTGTAAATCCTCCTGCTTAAGTTTGGCGATTTGAGTTGTCGCCTGAACTTCCTCTAACGTTCTCATTGTCATCTCTTATCTTGGAAGAGAAAACCTGGACTGTTAAAAAGCTGCCAACTTGCCTGTTTGTTCCAGAAAATAACACTGTAACAAACTCTTCCGTGTTTAACTTTTCCCGCAATATTCACCGGAAATAGTACGTAAGTGTTGACTGTCTCACTGACCAATCAGAGAGCGGACTCACATGCCTCGCTCATGTATGCAATTTTTACGGGTTGCTATGGGAAACCGTAAAGCTTTTCTGATAGCACTAAACTTTAACTTTTACCTTCATTTGAAATACACACAAGACGGCTTGGTACTTTGGAGTTAATGTTTTGCAAACTTTTTTCCATCAAATTATACAAATTCGCATGCAGTTAAACATCTTGACGTCAGCAATGCGACTGCAATGTCAAGTTTTGCTGCTAAGTCTCTGAACGAATGAGTTCAGCAAGCTAGATACCTATTCAAACTAACTCGTCTATGTTCTGCTGTAACCATGCATCATTTCTGTATTTTTAATTCAAATGGTTATTAATGCGCAAATACACTGAGATAATATGCATGATTTTGGGGCTGAATTCACTTGCAACAGCGCATTTTTATTTATTAAATTATTTTAGGTCACCCGGCAAGCAACCCGTGAATATTTGAGATAATGTTAAGTGCATACTTTGACTTCAGAATATTCAGCAGGCTTTCATTGTACCGAAAAGGCATGTCAAGTGTAAAAGTTGTGATTACCATTTGGCTATCTGGTCCAATCGCTGGCCTATGTTAATTTGTTGGTTTCTTGATTTTCTGAAACGCACGCTACATCTTAACCTAAATTACATGTCTTTAGTACGAAATATATTATACTTTGTACTCCAATACACGAGTTATCTTGAGATGAATAATAGCCTATATCCAGCAAAGCTGGTGTTGTCAATGTGATTCATGTAACGGTAATATGCTTTATTGTATCATAAATCAAACAGACATATCTTGTGTTAGAGGGAATATTTATTTTGTTTAATCGTTTTGCTCACTTGCAAAAGGGCATGCACCAAATGCACTTGCATCATTTTCTCGTCTCACACTGTATTTTTTACTGTAAAAAGTGACACGATCATTTGTTTGACAGGTTAAAGATTTTAAAAGTTGCGACAATTTTCCGAGTTTATTCGTCAGATGATATGATTAAGTGGGAAAAGTGGCATTAGCTCTTGATACAAGTTAACGTCCACGTTTCAGGGTAATTGTTTACCAAGAAAAACATCTACATACGCCCCGCCTTACTGGTCAACTCCCCCAATGATGGCAATAGTAAGCGTTACTGCCTGTCGCTGCACCGTGGTTCAAAGCGTGCTTCTCGCTGTTGGTCAGTAAATCGATACAACAGAGGATGTGAACAAAAACGGATTGGATTTGCCTGTCAAATAACAAGGAGACCGAAGAGGGACATCGTTGGGTTTTGGACGGATTTTTGCTGCTTAAGGAAACGAGTGTTCAGTCAGGCAGAATCTGTGCCGTGTGCCATTCACAAGTTGTACGAGGCTTGGAGAAAAACAAGTTGGGAAAACAGATAGCCATTATAAATGTAGCATAATTGTGTATTACCGTGTTGTTTAAAATGCAACTGAAAGCTGAACCGACACGATCGAGTAATTTTGACATTGTTGACACCTCATCATTTGGCTGGTTGCGAAGTTATTCATTCAGTAATACTAATTTCTTCCAAAAGATGTTGATTGAACCCTTGAAATTTTAAATCATTTATAGTTATCTTAACTGTAATATCTAAGTTTGGATAAATCCAACTCTGTTTAAAGAAGCTTTTACAGTTTTACAAAGTATGGACAAATCTGCAACATTTACGGGCTAGCATCTAGCCAAATTTCTCCACCACTGACTTCGTGATTTGCTCACGTGAGAGAAGAAACATTTTTTCGACTGATCCGTCGAAACAAGCTGCACGGACCATTAGGTATGTTTTATCAAAGCTAGGGAAGTACAGTATGCATTTTTGTTGAAAGTCACTTCAGGTTACGCCACTACGAATACATTTGTAGGAGGTAACAAAATGAACAGACTAATTGTGTGGGGTCTTTTATAGTTAAATGCACCAAAATGCTCATAACGGAGTGAATTTTCTTGACCTGGTACAATTATGCATTTCTTTGATTGAAAGAAGTTGAGTGGAAATGGACGGAATCGGCAACACCATGCAGAAGAAAGCTGCGGAGTTGGAGCGCATGGCTGAAGTCCTTGTCACTGGGGAGCAGTTAAGGTAGGGAGTACTTATCTTCAACACAGATTGTACTGTAACAATGCAGGTCACCCGTGCGAGACAGTTGTGTCGAAACAACACAGTATGTGTATCCAGTTTCCAAGGGCTGTATTGCACAACACCTTTAGATATTTGCCTTAAGCCTTTATAAGCTTGTCTGGTAACATCGGTGTAGTGACACGATTGAGTAAATTGTTTGGTCGTGTTCACTTATATTGACTAGAATGGAACACGGTACAGGAACCTCGAAGCGAGGCGGTTCTTACGGAACACCTGCTGATTACAGAATAACAGGTCACTCTCCGCAGTATAATCGGGTAATAAAAAGATACTGCGCTATTCTTAAGATTGGCATTCTAGTGCTTCCTGTGGAGAAGAGAGTTAATATCCATATGTGTCAGTTGCGTTTTACTCTGGTCTAAACAGAAGTGTTGCAGCAGGGTAATTTAGCTGAGAATTTAGTCGTATTACACTGCATTCATTGAGTAGATGCACGCACTGACTTAGGACAGGCATCCCAACCAACACTCAATTGTCCCTGATATATTGAATGTCAGGCCAAGAGTTTCCCCAGTAACGCTCATAGTAGGCAGATGTAACAAGGCCAATGCCTAGTGTCCACTATTCAAATCATAGATTTGTCCTGGCATAACCCCCCTCCCCTGACAAACACACACACTCATCCTCTCTCAATTGTCAGCACCAGAGAATGGCGGGATGCCCTTTCTAAACATGACAGCATTCACGCACGCACGCACGCACACACACACACACACACACACACACACACACACACACACACGCGTATATAAAATCAACCATCATCCCATCAGAGTTTCCCTGTTTTTTAAAGTACAGTTACTACTATCTGTATGATAAAAAAAAAAGTAAAATCCCACTTTGAAGTGTGTAGTATCTTTTGCGTTCTGTCCCTCTGATCCCATGGAGGGTACCCTTCATTTTGGCCCTTTTTTGAGACCTTGAATTTTATACTCTTTTTTTTTTAAATGCTAATGACTAAATCACCTTAGACATATAGCCAAAAAAAATGTTCAACAATGAAACAATGTTTCACATAGTTTTACTTCATGTAAATAAATAAAACTAAGTGTGCAACCGTCTTTTTGAATCTTAACAGTGCAACTAAGTTAGCTTATCAAAAATCACAAGATTTATCATCGCTATGATGACCAGACTAACATACATTAAATATATGGAACTTAAATTTACATACATAAAATTGTGAACAGTTTTGTGCACATTTTCTACAGTAATTTACAAATGAAATCAGGAAAATTCTGATTTTGCATCGTGTTTCATATTGTGCTCATATTAGCAGCAGGAAGGATAGGTTAAAGTACCTTTGCCATGTTTGACAAGAGCTGTCTGTTCAGATGGAGGTTGCCTATGTTTTTTGACTGGCTTTAGGAGCATGTGAAAATACATGGCTCTCCTGTCGTTATAAAAAACAGTGAATATTTCTCCAGCAGTGTTTGTATATATGCATGGTGTATTTTGGTGCTTATGTTTGTCCTACAGTCTGCATGAGACTGTCTGATATACCCCAGTTTGTGCGAGGGGGGTACAGATATGATGAGCAAGGGTTACAACTCAGTGTCATTGAATGTAGTCATCAAAAAACCTTTAGCTGGCTAATGTCAACACAGCTATTGTAACATTAGCTAAAGTTTGAAAACCAGGTTAGTTAGCTAGTGACCGTAGTTTACTGAATCTTGATTTGTCCAGCTAACATTACCTTACTTTTGTACAACACCAGTCAATGTGAGTTTCAGCTGCCTTCTCAAAGTAGGTGAACATTACTGCCTGTTTTAGCGAGAGAGACCGGAGAGGAGTTACAATTGATGAACCAAAAGTGTGTAAATTAGCGAGCTAGCGAGCTACATTACTTATCATGTAGCCTAGTAGTCAGCTATTTTCCCATTTTAGCATCTCATTTCAGTCATCATGAAATAGCTCTGCATTCGTAAAGGCTGGTATTTGTCCAAAGTGGTAAGGTGGGGATCTCCATTTGCTGAGTGCTCTAGCAATGTACGATGACCATTTTGAGACCTTTGACAGTGTTTGCTGCTTCAGGGAGACGACAACACTGGCACTCCCTATTTGACAGTGTTTGTAAATGATCCACGATATGCAGCACTTACAACAATGAGGAAGTGAGAGCAGAAGTAATGCTTTTTGCGTCTGGTAATGTACTATAATGCATTGCTATGATCTCCGGGGCCACAGTTTTTGTTTGTTACCTATCATAAAATTATTCTGACTATGTACACGAGTCATCTCAAAGGTTTAATTCTGCAGATAGATATCACTATTTGAAAACGCCCTGTGTGACATCTTAACTGAAGCGAACTCCCACGTTTTAGAAACGCAATAAAAACTCTTTTCAGGATTGAAGTCAAAGACGTGAATGAGGTCTTGTCTTTTGAGGTCGGAAATTGATTTAGAAAAGTCATGTGCAGTAGAATGAGCGAGGGACTCTAGGACTGGAAGTGCTCAGTAGGAGTGAGTAGGGCCAGTCACAAGGGAAGGGGCCCTCTGCTTTTGATCATATTGTTCCTCATGTTGTTATTTTTTTCTTCCTCTTCTTTTTCATCCTCCTCTTCTTTTGCTCTACTGTGTTCTTTCCTTAGGAAGTAGAAGGTGGAAGACATGTTTGTGCCGATTTCCTATAGGTCGTAAGAATGGAGAATGTTTCTCCATCTAGATAGTAGATGTTGTACTAAGAGGTAGTTATTCTCAAAAGTAAAGAAAGAAAAGTAGGGGTGCACCAATGCAATCTTTCAACAAACCGATACTGAATACTTGGCAACAGTTTTGGCTGATACTGAGTACAGATACTGATGGTTTTCATTAGGGCTGCAACTAACAACTATTTTCCCTACCTATCAATTTGCAGATTGTTTTCTAGATTAATCGTGTGGTGTATAAAACGTCAGAAAACAGTGAAAAAAGCCCATTACAGTTTCGTAGCACACAAGGTGACATCATTAAATGCCTCGTTTTGTCTGACCAACAGTCCAAAACCCCAAAATAATCAATTTACTATAACACAAGACCAAGAAAAGCAGCAAATTCTCATATTTGAGAACATAGAACCATCAAATTTTTGTCATTTTTGCTTCAAAAATGACTTAAATGATTAATCGATTATCGAAATAGTTGGTGATTAATTTTCTTTCCATCGACTAATCGATTAATTGGCTTGTTGTTGCAGCTAATTTTATTTTTGTAGTTTCAATAAAAAGGCACAGGGACTGGTCAATGACATGTTAACCTTTTAAACTCTAATCACACCCATCAACTCCAATGTGTTTCCTTTTGTGCAATAAAGCTTTGTGAAAATGCAATGTGTTATTAAACTGAAACAAAATTTTAAAATATATATATATAGAGAGAAAATTACCAATAGCTAGAATATTTGTACATATTAACATACAATACAAACAGTTGACTGGTTGTATTATCTACACTAGCTCAAACAAAATGAACACTTAACAAATTCACTGTAAACTCACTTACTGACTGTTAGTGTAAACCTGAAAAGCTTAGTTAATGTTTGCTATTACTGAGAGTTGATTTATGCATCTGACTTTAATTAGCCAGTTAGCTGCTAACATAGTTGTTGCCTATTGCTGAAATGGTAGGTCACAAGTTCGACAGCAGCAATTTTTCACATTCCTGTAACAACTGTTGACTGTTCTTCTTAAATTTCATCAAACAGAGACCCTCTCCACTTTTTCCATTGCTTGTATTAACACTGCCTTCTCCCTTCACAAGGTGGCTGTGCTTGTGAAATACCAGTCCTTGTACCTCACGTCCAAAAGATCACCACAGAGTACAAGGGCTCTGGCTCTGAATTGCTGTTGAACTGAACCTAAAATAATGTTTTTATTTCCTGATCAGACTCCCTTTCTGTCCTGAGGAACCATTTGATAACATCTGGAATGTTATCAGCTGCTGAGGCGGATGACAGACTGACCTGTGATGTCAGCTCTTCCAAGGGGGAGGGGACTGTCAAGGCCTACTCCATCAGTCCCCCCCGGTTTACATTCAAAGTAGCTGGTTACTCTTAATCAGCTGCGTATGTATGTAGAGCATGTTTATGCTCAAGAGGGGTCTGCAACATGTAATGTGTGCAGTTCTGTTGAGTTTGCACTTCTTGTCGCAGTATTTTCATGGGCGGTGATCATTCTGTTTGCCATCTGGAAGCCTGTATTCTAGTGGCTAAGGTACGTGACTGGGACCCCTGAAGTTCGCAGTTGCTTTTGATTAAAGTGACAGCTAAATGACTGTAATGTAATGTAATGTTTGAATTTCCTGCAGCCAGGAGTAGACCGCTGGCAAATATTTGAAATGCCCTTCGAGTTCCCCGGCTATTTCCACTGGCACATATACTGCGCTGCAGCATCCAGCCCAGTGAAGTGTATGCATGAGCTGGCGTTGGACACATTGCAGATCCCAGTTTTACGTCTTGGCCAGTCGTAAGAAACTGACACGCCACTGACACGATTGCAGTGTACACATCTGCTGTGGTGCTCATGTTTACCGACACCACATGCGGACTACACATGTCAGGCCTACGTATACATGTACGTACCCACGGTACTCATAAAACCGTAATTATGATGCTGATACTGAATATTTAAGCGCTGTATCAGCCAAGTACCGATACCAACGGATAGTAACGGTGAATCTCCTAGAAAAAAATCAATAAGCTGATCTCAGATACCTCACTCTGGTATACGCCTGAGAGTTGTGACTCATGTGTTGTCTGCCAGGTGCAATGATTGATGTGACTGTGCCGTTCACACTGATGCAGCTGCGCAGTGCACAGCAGGCGTGTGTCGGTAAAACGTCGGCACCATGGAGGTGACCGTACGCACGGACGGCACGCTGACTTCCCGTCTCTATACCAGCCTGTTCAATCCAGCACCAGAGAACCGCTCCCGTGGTGACGTTTACTCTCCTTTTCCTCAGAAGATCCCATGGGCATGTCATAATATTCATGCCCCTGTTTCAATTATGATTGTTTCACCATAAAGTGGCTCTGTTCTTACAGTCACAGCTCCTGGCACACTGATTAAAGAGTATTATACCGAATAATGGGTGTGTCATTTATTTGGAAACCTATATTTGTGTGGCGTTGGTGTCAGAGCTAAGGTCACTGTGTCATAGGTCAGGATATGTCATCACTAAATCAGTATAACTGTCACATTCTGCCTGTGTGAAACTGATGCCATATAGTTTTAAAATAAGCAGAGCAGCAGTGACTCAAGGTAATGACCTTTGGTTTTGCCAATTGCACCCTGGGTTTGAGATAGAACTAGTTACCTTACAATGTGCATTTTGACCAAAGCATTGTGCTCTCCTAAAAGTAACTCTTCTTCCTTTATTTCCCTTGGCATTTGCAAGAATTTTTGTTTTGGGGGATAAGTGCTTTTTACAGAGCCATGGTGTAAAACATCCCTTGGTCATAATTTTAGAAACTGTCAATTCTTCACTCAGTTAGCTTTGCTAGCTGTTAACCTGAGATTGCAGAAACATAGGGCTACGTGCAGTGAGCTGTAGGGAGCCCCAGGATGAGGTCTCCATTTCTGGTCCAAATCACAACACATTGTGTGGACCCCTTTCACAGAATAGATCACAAAGTTAACATGGGCTGTAGTACACGATTAGATCAAAGCTCTCCTTTATTGTGGGATACCTGCCATGCCTCTTCTGTCTTTGTGTTTGCAGTTGCAGGGGTTAAAGTTGCCGTATCAGAAATTCACACCAGATGTGCGCAACAGCTGTGAGAAATTCCGGAATGGTGCGGAATTCTTAGCGTGATCTCATCTGTAGTACAGTAACAGTAACCACACGTTTAGAGAAATGTGTCCAGGGAGCTTTAACTAGTCCACATGGATATATCTGTGTAACTGTAATTGCAAAAGGCCCATTTCAGCTCCTTCTCTCCCCAAAATCGACGCCAACATATTTTTTTCATACCATTAAGCCATTTTTCATGCTATTCTGTTTTAATGGTACCTTTTATTATCATTGCTGGGATAGGCCAAGTTATACATAAGCTTATCATTACTCCCATCAGCCTTCCATACAGTAACAATCCCAATTCCAAGTTTCTTCCAGCACAGTGTTAGTAAACATTTTATGATTCATAAAACTGTGCATGTAATGTTTATGACCATCTGCTTGCCAAATTTGTATCTTGTCACTTTTTACAGCCCGGTCACACACAAACAGTTTGAGAGCATGCGAGTTTTGCACCATGCAAGCTGCGTGCCCATTGTGTGATGGCAGCCATTTTGTAATTAATATTGTCTGAAGTTAGCAGCAACATCTGCATTCTGACCTTGCACTTTTATAATGGTGTTTTAAACCCTCAAACAAATTGATCTAACAAACGTCATGTCATGTCTTTGCATGCTGCT
This sequence comes from Albula goreensis, assembly GCA_022829145.1. Classification (NCBI taxonomy): domain Eukaryota; kingdom Metazoa; phylum Chordata; class Actinopteri; order Albuliformes; family Albulidae; genus Albula; species Albula goreensis. The sequence goes on along the minus strand of CM040750.1, from coordinate 7,400,243 downwards.
CTCTTGTGTTGGAATATTCTAGGACCCATTCCTTCTTCTCCAGAATTTCCTACTTTGTATTGGCCCTTCAAAATCTTACATTCTGTGGTGGTCATAGACTATCAGTGTTAGGCAAACAGACTCATATAACATTGTAACTCGAGGGTATCTACAGTGTCTTCTATAAACTGACCTGAACGGAAGGTCAGTTACTCAAGGAGTCTATTTAAGGACCTATTGATCCCGAGGATATTATTAAGAGGAAACGTTTCCTGTCCAATGTGCGCAGCTCAGACTCTGAACTATGGCTGAAACGATTATTCAAGTAACTTGAGGACCTCATATAGTAAAAATCCTTGATTAAAATTTTGCGCCTCTTAAGCTTTGTTTATTTTTTTTCCCGGTTTCACCGTGCTGCAGACCAGCACTGCAGTGTATAAACACAGACCATTATAACTTGTGCACTCAAAGATAGCGGAAAACTGTGAGGAAAATGTGAGTGAAAAGGCCCTCCAAATGGTATAGAAAAATAGTAAAGTTTGGGAGCATTTTACTTTAAAACCTAAGGAAAATATAGTGCAGTGCAACATCTGTAAGATGGACTTTGCTTAGCATAATAACAATATCACGTTAATATAATAGCACGTCGTCCATGTTGCAACATAGTAAAAGAAAACATCCTGCATATGAGTAAGATGAAGCCGGCTACAAGGTAAGGAATTAACTCAGGAATTAAACAGACAGGCAGAAGAGCCGGCTGGATTGAATGCGTGTGTATTTTGTCTGTCCACTCTTACTCTTCAGAGTACAGAGTCCTGCATTTTAATGCCTTGACTCACGCTCTGCTGACAACTTAATTTTAATGTCTGGAGTCATTTTATCATGTTATCATTCCTTATATAACAATGATGTGCTGGTGCGTATACTGGTCATTATATTTTAGACTGGATGTTTAACACATGTATTTAATTCAACTGGGTCTTTATAAACTATCTTTGTTGTTAGAAGTGAGATTGCTAGCTCATCTCAGTGTAAACAGACATTTTTGTTTCAGTGCTGACCTGTTGATCCGCTCATCCTTCAGTTTTTCCCCGATCGTCAAATTAATCAATAGATTACTTCATTACAAATATAATCATTAGCGACAGCCCTACTCTGAACTGAATACATTCAGTTGAATGTAGCATCTGCACTCCAGTGTGCACTCTAGTATGCACTACGCAGTGAACACTCCACATTGCACTCCAGTGTGTGCCCAAGTATGCACTAGGCAGTGAGCACTCGACTGTGCACTCAAGTGTGCACTAGGCAGTGTGTTGATGTCCATGTATGCCACAGGATTCAGTAAGTAGCAGCTGTATTGGGGCATAACCAGGTACTTGTGAAAAATACATGCATTTTCTTATTGTGTGAATTTCTGGACTGATTAATTTACTTGACCAAATTCTTGATCAGTTTAGGATGTATATGAAGGTGTAGGTTGTAAGGATCCTTGTAGTAATTCCCGAATCCAGCAAAGTTGACAGAGGTGTGCCTCACCTCTGCTGCACCCATTAAGCTCATATTACATTTATTTATTTTCTAAATGTCTCTTTAGCAAATAGTTCTTTTAACATTATATGTGCAAACACTCCTGAGGCTGCATAACTTTAATAATCTTTTCATGCTGTCCACAATGGGGCATTTTGCCAGTGGTAACATTTCTGTATTTTACGGTCAATGAATACCAGTTTTGCAATAAAAAGTGACATAAATTAACTTTATTAAAGGGTTTGTAATGACTGAGTGTCTGTGAAAAACCAGTTCAGAATGCATTGCTCTGCCCAGTGTCTCCCGAACAAGTACCGAGCTGTTTCCAAACAGGGATGGGCGTGGTGAGGAGCAGCTCCACCCATGGCAGCGCTGTAAAAGCCCAGTGCAATGTTTCATCTCTTACAGTTTGCTGGAGACTGGTGTGTGCACCAGTGCACCTTATTGTCATTAAGACGACCAGGGCTTGCACAGGTGGTTAGTGACACAAGGCAGTATTTTAAATGATATAATCAATATGATAAATAGACAGGAGAACTATATTTGTAAAAGTGTACCACAGCAAAGCAGTACATCACTACAGATGGTCTCTCAATATATATAATATCTTGCTGCCACTCAACCTGAATTTTGAACATTTAATATGAAACATCTGAAAGGTAGCTAGCTAGGCTACTGTGTGCTAGCTGCACTGGTATGCAGAATGAATGAAATTTTTGCTGGACCCTAGCCATCCGGTGGAAGTTAGATAGATTAGCTAAAGAAGCAGCAGAATCTGCTAGCACTTCACAGCAGGGTACTATCAGCCGGAAAAAGCAAGTGGAAAAAATGAAGACTCTGAAAAACATAGCACATGAAATTAGGTGATTATAATCAACAATTTCTTATCGGTCTGTAAAAAGCACTTTCCTATGATTTTCCAGTACTCTAGGAAGAGTAAAAAGCTATATTTTAGGGTGGAAAGGTGACAGGTTTCATTCATACGTACAGAACACTGACAGATTGCAGGTATCGGTCGTACTTGCGAAACACTGACCAACATGGCGCTCGTCTTTTGCAGGCTCCGGCTCCACGAAGCAAAGGTGATCAAAGATCGCAGACATCACCTCAGGACCTACCCCAACTGCTTTGTGGCCAAGGAGCTTATCGACTGGCTCATGGAGCACAAGGAGGCATCTGACAGAGAGACCGCCATCAGAATTATGCAGCGCCTCCTGGATCAGAGTATTATTCACCACGGTATGCTTTTGCCTTTAGCCTTTAGCGATCTGCATTACAGGGTGTTATTCATCGTGGTAAACCATAGAATTTAGTTAGCAGGGCTACAAGCTATTATTCACCACAGTAAGCAGTTAGCATTCAGCATGTAGCAGGGCTACAGGGTATTGTTCACCACACTTTGCCCTTAGCCTTTAGCATGTAGTGATCAGGGCTGCAGGGCATTACTTAGCACACTAGGTATTTAGCATATAGACAGTAGCATTGCATCCTAGGGTCGTGGAACCAAGCAACTGTAGCGATGAAGCCCTTCATTCAGCGAGTTTGGCTCTTGTTCAATTTAGCACACTCCATATAAGTAAATAAACTGGTATTTGTTGGCAACGCAAATATAAACTCACACTTAGACTAACATTACTGAGACCTCTGTATGGAAAGTGTGTTTAGGAGAGCTTGGCCAGGAACAAGCTTTCTTGTTGGGGAGCCAGGTCTATGTCATAAGATTGCTTACTAAGCCACCCTGTTTTTTTGTTGCAGTCTGCGACGAGCACAAGGAATTCAAAGACATGAAGCTGTTCTACCGTTTCCGGAAAGATGACGGCACCTTTCCACTGGACAACGAGGCTAAGGTTTTCATGCGAGGGCAAAGGATATATGAAAAGTGAGCTTCCCCTTTTCTTTAAAACTGTCAGTATACAGGCCTCCAGGTAGCTCAAGCTGTGAAGATGCTTGTTCTGAAAGTGAAGAGTGGGACCTGCGATCAGGGGTTCGTGCCCCAGCTGTGCCTTTACCAGCCATGCTGGCACACCCTGGCATTGAGGGACCCAGTGCAGCCATCTTTGATGCATAAACACAGTGTCATGCAGTGCAGCCAGAGATTATATCCCATCGTTTACGATGGCATACCGGATGGGAGAAAAGTGCGCAGTTCCATCTGTCCAAACAAAGATTGCAATTTTAACCAATGTCCATATCCTACTTTTTGCCCCTAGTTTATTGTGAGCTCGAACACTGGGGTTTTCTTTTTTGGATAGCCTCAGTAGATTAATCATTTCCTTAGAGAATGTCATCTGCTTGCAGGTTTGAGAGGTGGCGTGAAGGTTAATGAGAGATAGCCATTAAAACATGGAACAGTCAATATCTTACCCGCAAGCCCACACTTGTCAGAAAACATTGCCAGGAAAGATTGTGCAATCAACACCTGAGTGAGTTCTGCCAGTCATTTTTACAGTATTTACATTTTACATTTTACGAAGGGAGTTTCCATCACTGAATAAACAAGTCATTTTGTTAGTGCCCTTGAAAATCTCTCATCTGAACATACATATTCTCTGTTTATAAAGATTATTTTGTGAGAATACATAAATATACGGACACTCTCCCTGGATATAAAAGAGGAACATGCTCAAACTTCTCTGACACCATCATACACTTCAGTGTATATCATATAAGTGAAAGTGAATGGCTGGGATTCAATCAAATGCAAGTCTTAATGGGCCTATGCTATTCCATCCAAACAAGCTCAAGCTTTGAGAGTTCTGGTGCACTATGAAAATATAGGGTTCTGTTTCATCACTCTTATGCCCTATGTCTTATCCCATGGTCTTAAACGAAATCATGGGCGCGGCAAAACCAGTTCGTTAGTGTAACGGCTTCATTAGTGAAATATCCTACTTGCAAAACTCAGGCGCAACATCTGAAAAGTATGGATTATCGAGTTTTAGTATCATGGGTGTGGATTGGGCATAGCAGACAATTAACCAAATCAGAGTGTCATCTTTTATTGCCTTTAAAACAGGTTAAGGTTTGTGCCTTGGTTTATTGCTATTTTAATGGCACTATGCATAAGTGGAAGAAACAGGAAATGCAGTGCTGAAGAACTGCTGGCTTGTGAGAAACAGAAGACCGTAGACTTTTTTGCAGTCGAATAACATCTGTAGCACATTTTCATCACTCAAAACACAGTCTCTATTACAGTGTATGTTTCATGACAATTCAGATGATACACATGAGTCTTTGTCATCATCATGTCTTTATTATATAGCCATTGTCCCCTTACAGGCATCCGTCAAGGACTGCAGTAGTGACAGTGAGGGAACCTAAACTTGGCTTTCAACTTCTTAAAATAGACTTTGGAATTTTGGCTTTGGAAAGGCACTTATCAGGCGTCGATTTTGGTTTTGGATACTGGCTCGGCTTTGGATTCGCTCAGGATACTGGGCGTCACTATTGCAGGTGCCTTAGGGTGACTGTCCACCATTTTTTGTTTTATGTAGGTTTAATTTCTCTGTTTTACCGCTGCCCAAATCAGTAATGCACCATTGAGCAATTAACTGTAGCTGGCTATGACTGTGTTGGAGCTATTGTCAGAATGTCATGGAGTAAATGATATCTAGTGATGGTTGCTAAGCACTGACTGATTCATAGCTATGCTATTTTGCAAAGTTCCATTCTTGCTATGTTCTTTGTTATAACTCTTCAAAGCAGCATTTGGAAGGTACTTCAGCAAAGGACCAGGGAGGCCCCTAGCTACTGGGCTTAGGTTCAACCATAATTTATTTTGTTACGCAATGAGTTGAAGCTTAGCACAACACCCACAGTAGCCCGGCAACGTATTCTGACTGCCATTCATTACTCCGGATGTTTTATGGGGAAATTACATGTAACTGTTCATTAGAATGCAAAATGAGAGTTATGGAAAATTGAGTGTAAAAATAACAGCAATGGCAAATTATGCTAAACTAATAATACTAAAATAAGCCATATATTTTCAGCATGAGGTCTATTGTTTGATAGTTCGTTTTGTGCACCACCTGAAGGCCAATTATAACTGCAGGTCTGTGAGAGAATAGGATCATACTTTTAGAATGTATAATAATGTCTGAATATCAGGGGTGTTTTATTCTTGGAGAAGAGTAAAATGACAAATAATTTGAATCATTTAAAAAATGTATTTTTCAACCTTATGTTTAGCTGATGTGGTCAGATCTTTTGGTCCCATTTAGGCCTAATTTATAACAATGATATACTCGCATATTTTAGTGCCAACCCACTTGTCTGTTGTAGTTGTGCTTAAGGAAGTTTAAATTTTTCAATTAAAAGTTTCTATTTTTTGTATATTTCTTTATTTTTGCCGATATCTGGCATACTGTAATTTTTATTTCATGTGGAAAAAAGTCGTAGAAACGATTTAATCTTGAAAAAATAATGGTCTGACCCAAGAAAACTGGGTTACAGAATATTTACCCAAAAAAGCTATCCTAAAGCCCCTACACACAACGTCATGACGATGTCATGATGGGATGTCAGGTGTTTATGTTTTGGTCATAAAAAGACTGAAGTTGGTCATTTTAGGTGAGTGCTGGTGTACCGTAGTATGAGGACAGGAGTGCTCTCCCCTTTGTGAGTGGTTTGGAGCGGATCAAGCTCAAGGTTCGAGTCTCTCGCTCCCTCTGGGCTCCGTGCAGCCTTGCGTAACTGACCCGCGACCGCGAAGCGACATCTGTCGTCTGGGCGCGTGTTTATGTAATCCCTCGGGCCGCACTTATGCCCCGTTTTCTTTTACGTGCGTCTTGAGCTCGGGAACGCGGGCCGGCTCCGTTTTCCAGTCAGCGGGGGAGGAGCCACCTCTCCACGGCGCTAAGAATAGAGATTTATGCGCTGGAAAACCTGTGACATTTGAAACTAGGAAGTGGAGCCTCATGGCCCGCCGTGAGTGCAGCACCGCGGAGAGAAAACAAGCTGCATTGTGTGTGTGTGTGTGTGTGTTTTTTTGCAGCTGTCTCTAAGCAACCTGTGCGAGTCAGTGTGAACAATCAGTGGGCAATGTTTTACCGGCAGCCTGGCTGTGAAGCCATTGTTATGGAGGATAGGGTGATGGAGGGGATGTTTACGCAGCCCGCCCTTTCATCTGACGAGCGTTTACACTCCTGCAACAATTGAACGCTGCCCAGAAACAAACTGGAAACTTTTTTAGTGAAAAGAAAAAAAGCCTCCAAACTTGCCGTAGATGTGTTGTGTCCTTTCACCAGACCCGGAACGACAGCAGTCAGGACTCCCTACTGGGAACCGGTTCCTTTTATTTCTGCTCCGTTGGGTTCAGGTTGGGCTTAAGCTCTGAGTCCACATTCCATCAGTTGTGACTCATTCAGCTTCAGACCCCACTCGGGGTTTGTCTGGACTTTTCTGTGTTGTGTAAACTTACATAAGTATGAGGTATTTTTCACCAAAACACGGCAGCAAGATCATATTTGTGTCTCCTGGAACAGTTATTCTTAAGATCCGTTTCCAGTATGGCTGTTTTACAGCCGGACCACCTGATAATACCGTTCTCAGCATGTCAGAGATTTAAATGCTGCCTACAGAAAATGAGCATTTAAAAATTCATCCCATTTTGAACGGGTATATACGTATTCGGTTATATGAAAGGGTCTCCAGAATTACATATAATCATGAATTAGTGCAATGATGAAAATATTAAAGAGAAAAAAAGAACTGAAATGGAAAAGTTTTCCATTTCCGCCTGGAGACTCAGCACTCTCAAGATTGATATCAGCTTGATATCAGTAGATACCTTATTTAAATAAATATCAGCTCCATCACACTAATGTCACCTCTAACCATTTAACGTCAGCAAGTAACCGCAATCAGAAATAACCCCAAGCCAGGTGGCCCTGCCCAGCCCTAGCATTAGCCTTCTCCCCTTTTCCATTTGCACACTGCAGGAAGTGAGAAAGACTCAGACGTTGCACATAACCCAATAAGCGCTGCCACGGGCCCTGGTATCAGTTTGGCTTTGTACAGCCTCAGTACAGGGCGCTGACTGATAAGATTAGACCTGGGGTGTGGAAACCATCGGTTAAAATTGTGAGGCAGGCAATGCAAATACGGTATTTAACAGCTATTCCTCAAGCGTACTTTACTGATTTTAAAACCCAACCAACACAACGCACCGTGCTTAGAGGTTAAGATCTGAAATAGGGGGTGTTATTTTGTGTGCACAACCAAAATGTTTGCATATCTAATTTCAGTCCTTGCAGGTTACCAGCTGAGAGTGTTTCAGTATGTGACACCGGCCATAGACAACTGTATTTAAATGGGGTATTTTGTGAGTTGGGGATCTCTGCATTGGTTTCCTGTTCACTGTTAGACAGGATGTCTGTCAGGAGGCAAGGCTCCATCGGGTGACTGCTGCTCGACTGAAATCACAGAATGCTCGCGAAGGTTCTAATGTTGCTCCGGATCGACTGCTGTCGTCGCTGTTTCCAAAAACTATTAACGCACTTCATTGACATTCCAGCGACATTTGACAGTGTCTCCTCAATAATGATGGCTGCTTCAGTACATGTCTTTCTGTCCGCTGTTACCTCAAAGGAGAAAGAAAACATGGAGGTGATATGTTTTGTGACTGTTCACACAGTGACTGTATCTGTGCATGATAAGTGTTGAGGCGTTTTGACTAAAAAAACCTACATTAGATAGAAATTAAAATTTTCAGTGACATTCAAATGATTTCTGATATACTGCACTGTTGTTGGTGAAATATCATGTTATTACAGGGAGACTGTGTGTGCATGTGTGACTCATTAAGATAAAATGAAGTCTTTCACAAAATCAGCTACGCCCAGCTCTGAAGCACAGTATCATTAAGAAGTGATAATATTATCCCGATTAGATATCCTGTTGGCTCTGTTTGCAAATCAAAATAAAACTAACATCATTTGACAAATGTTCTGGAAACATAACATTGGCTAACATGAATGTTGTTGGCTAGCCAGCAGTATCAATAGCAAACCCATCCTCAAGATGGTTGTGGATGAGATGCGCTGAGTCACTTCTAATAGAAAATGAAGCCCGACAAGCTAACCTAAAGTAAGTCTTACGAAATCTAAAAGTTAGCTTGCTAGGCCATAAAGGAGCTATTTACTCTGGCTGGTCATAGTCACTCAACAAGTGCATGAAAAAGCCTCTCAATAAATGTCAGGCTATTAGCTAACTAGGTAATCTGCACCAGATTGGCAGTGTTTAGCCTGTGTCATTTTTTCGTGGGCTTTGATTGTCATGACGTCTCATGTGACAGCCATAATCTTAGCAACTGTGTGTCTGTAATACCTGCTTTTCATTCATAACAAACTGCATGCAAATTGACCTCTCCCAGAATTACCTTCAGGCTTAGTAAACCACACTTCATGTGCTAAGGTGATCTATTTGCATCACCTCCGCCCACAGTTTTACAAACTAGTGTAGGGACATGTTATTGAGCATATTCGTTCTAACCAAGAAAATGAATCTTGTGATTTTAACACATGCAGTCCTCTTTACTCATTAGTTGATCATCGTTGATGGTGTATTGTACATGGTACTAGGCCACACTTAGTGTTAGCACAATGACTGCTCAGTACTTAGCAACAGCACAGGGACTAGATCACACTTAGCATTAGCACAACGATTGGAACTCACTTAGCATTAGCACAACGACTGCTCTTAGGCAACGTTTGTGATGGTAGCAGGGTTTTAAGTGACCTGAAACTATGCCTCAAAAGATAGAAATGTCAATGCGGGGCAAAGTAAGGTCATGACTCTTGTACACGGAACAGAAATTTTACTGGGGATTAAGGAACTGAGGGAAATTGTTACACAAGAAGTTACATATAGATTATATTGCCTGAAGTACTGGCAGTTGAACAGATGGCAGGTGATAGAGGGACACACCTCACATTGCGACTGACAGAGAGACACACCTCACCCTGTGACTGACAGAGTGACACACCTCACCCTGTGACTGACAGAGAACACACCTCACCCTTTGACTTTTTCCCCAAACAGACTGATGTTGTCAGAGAACACCCTCTTGCAGACACGGGAGGAGGAGGGTGCGACATTCGAACGGGCGCTTGTGGCCTCTGAGTTTGTTGATTGGCTGCTGCAGGAGGGGGAGGTGGCCACCAGGGAGGAGGCGGAGCAGCTTGGGCGGAGACTGCTGGAGCACGGCATCATTCAACACGGTGAGTGGGGGCATCATTCAGCTTCATCCCCCGACCCTGAGGGCCGCAGTGTCTGCAGGTTTAACTCCAGTCCCGGAGGGCCGCAGTGTCTGCTGGTTTAACTCCAGTCCTGGAGGGCCGCAGTGTCTGCAGGTTTAACTCCAGTCCTGGAGGGCCGCAGTGTCTGCAGGTTTAACTCCAGTCCTGGAGGGCCGCAGTGTCTGCAGGTTTAACTCCAGTCCTGGAGGGCCGCAGTGTCTGCAGGTTTAACTCCAGTCTCTGGAACAGTCTCTGGATGGCAGGTGACAGCAGCGGAGGAGGGCATGGCCCTCATCAGGAGAGCTCCTGATTGGCTGGTGCAGGACGTGTTGCACAGGCCTCCAAGTGAAAATATGTGCTGTGATGAATTACTCAACAATATATGGCCTGTCTCAGCAGCTGTGGCCAGGCGGTGACTGGCGAACAGAGGCTGATGTTGAGCCTAAAATATCCATCCCCAGCACCAGGCGTTTCGTAACCGCCCCTCTGCAGCCAAGATCCAGCCCCTGACACCGCCGCCAGGTCAACCTCAGCAGGGGGCGGGGTCGGGCCTCTGCACGACAGCTGCTACTTCCAGCAGAGAGAACTAATGTGCAAGTGGTGTAGCAACTTCCTCCTTCGCCTGCAGTTTGTGAATCAACGCTTAATTCAGGCCTTGAAAATACATTATTTTTGTCAATGTTTACCCTATTTCAGCATGAAAATGTCCTTTTTTTCCCCAAAAAAACATGGAGTGCTTAATTAAGAATGAAGGAAGTCAGACAGCTTTGGAAGGGAGAAAACATGTTTTTCCTCTTCCAGAAATAACTTTGTCAATCTCTGGGGGAATCAGGGGAGTTGTGTATGAGTCTGGGGGAGGGGCGTTCAGAGGGGCTGACGGTAAACTGGGAATCAGTTCAGGTGGGGAAAAAGATGGAGAGATTAAAAAATATAAAAGATAACACATACACTTTGGCCTTTCTTCAGTACGATTACCTTGTGCTTTACCTTTAGCATAGAAGATTTTTTGTTTGTTGTTGATGAGTAGTTGTGATGTTTGCTGAAATTAGCAAAACACATAATAGGAAAAATGTAACGTGTTTAAATTACACATTAAAATGTAATTTCAAGGTGCATTGTGGAAATATTTAGTTTGGACTAGTGCATCTAATTTGCTGTTTACATGTTATATTTGATATAAGAATATTGACAGAGTGTATACAGAATTCAATTATGCTCTTCTTTCTAATTTGCTGCTCTCACCAAGGCTCACTTGCTAGTGAGAAAGAACACCAAACAAGGTTAAAGGTATGACACATTTAACAGGTAGTATAGTTTTGTCACATAACTGTGAATAAAGTGCATAGAAGGCAGTTATGCTGCTGTTAGCTGTATGTATTAGCTCCAGCCAGAATATTAGCTTATGGCCTAAGGGAGAATTGAAAATTTGCCTAAAACCTAGACGTACAGACAGGAGTTGATTTAAAATGCAGGCACATTGGTGGCCAATACAAGGGAGGTGCCCGTCAAAACTGAACACGCTGTGACACTGAACACACTGCAATACTGAACGTGCCATGACCATGAACGAGCCGTGCCGCTGAACTTTAAACCCCCCTCTCACTGTTACTGGTTTCAGCCAGTGAAACCCGCAGGGGAGTGAGAGAGTGGTGTTGGTGCATGGCCTTCCAGTGTACATCAATGCTCCACTTGTTTTTGTTTATGGGTGGAAGCGGAAGTGAGTGTGTCAAACTGAGAAAAACTTCCCATTTGCACGAAGTTTTGAAGTGAAGGAATGAGGAAGTACGAGCAAGTAGTTCCATAAACTAAGAGGGTCCACATGAGCATAAATGTTCCTTTACAGTGATTGTACATAGACTTTGCCTGTCTTATCATTTCCACGTAAGATTTCAGTAGCTCGCTTAAGTTACTGTAGCTGTGTGTTCAGTACGAGACACAGTAACAATGTGTTCAGTTCAGTGTGTGACACAGTGACTGGACGCGCATGATCCTCCCATGACAATGTGACAGTGTGTGACATGGGTCATTATTTGTGCCATGGACGTGTGTCCCTCTCCCACAACACAAATATCAAATTCCTATTGAAAAGAAGCTGAAAAAAATAGAGAAATGTAAAATATTCTGTGTGCATGTCTGAAGCTCTTGAGGACCTTAATAAAAATAGAAATGTTATGTACTGGATTCAGGAGACAGTGTGTTCTGCCAGGTGACTCCTGTTTCATTGGACTGAGTTCCAAATGACTTGGCTCCATTTGAGATGTCAGCACCACATCAGAGTTATGAAAGACGGACACAGACTCTGCCTCCGTATGGGAACAGGGGACTGTGATTTTGGGGGACAGAGGGATGGGGTCCCTGTGGTTGTGGGAGACAGATCCTGAGAAGGCTAGGTGTGAATGAATGTGTATGAATGAACTCGACATATGGCGTGTCACAAACAAACATGTTGTCAGGAATGGTCAGTCTTTGCTTTTGTCTGTTGTCTTCTCATCAAGTCACTAATACCCTGAGTCTGCTAGCTGTAGGGAAAGTTAAAAGCTATTAATCTCAACCTTAATGCTGTCTATCATATGGCGCAAGAAGAACAAATAGATATAACTAGTGCTGTGGCCATGTTTGTCTAGGGATACGATTTTGCACAGCCTGGCCTGTAACCGTGGAATTGGAAGGAAACTGGGATTTACCTCCACCAGGTCGATTCACAAGTTCACCGGGCTAACCCAAGTGAAGTCTAGTTTTTATGCCAAAAACTAGAGGCCTTTTATGGAGGCAGAGACTATTAACGACAGTATCCAAGCGGTTATTGCTGATGAAACGGTCACAACCAGTGTCATAGGCTCTGTGAGAAGTGTACTTCTTTCAGACACATCCATCCAGCTCAGAGTGGAGCTTCGTGCAGATGAAGTGTGCCCTCCATGGACAGTTGAGTACTGGCCAAACACACTGACTCGCTTAGCAAAACAAAATACACTGAACCACTTCCTTCAGCTTACAAACCAAATCGTGTCTTTCCTTCAAGAATGTAAGCACAAACTGGCAGCAAAGGGCACATTTTGGATGACATATTCACAGCAGAAACCTGCTTTCTATGTGACGGACACAAAAGACTTTGGTTTTACAGCTGGAAAAGGAGCTATAGGTTGCTTGCATGCAGGAGTCTGCCATTGCTGACACAGCAGGCTGACAATTTTTCATGTGCACATTGCAAACTGAGTTACCGCCCTCCCCCTGCAGTAAGTATACCCCTCTTGGCCACATTGTTACCGCAGAATCCCTCTGTCCCTGGAGCATGCACGAGCCTAGTCTCTATTTCTTGAGAAATATCAAATTGTATCAATTAATCAATATGTCAGTAGTGTAAACTAAAATCAGAACCTTTTGTCGTTTTTGAATAATTTTTTTCAAAAACAACATTAAGAAGAGCCTTTGGAAAGAAGCCTTCTTTTCATATTCATACTTCAATTGTGCATATTTAATCCTAGAAATGAATAATTTTAATACGACACATAATACTTGAAATGAATAAATGTTGCAACCGTGGGTTGTGGTATTAGTGATTTTGTGCAGCAGTCCTAAGGGAAGTTGAATCACACATTTGTCACTATGGAAACGCATCAGTAATCTCATTACAGGTCAGAGAGGGTCAGGAAGTAAAATTAGCCCTGTGTCTCTGTGGAAATTAACATCCCAAATGTCACATTCCACTCTCCCTCCAGTAAGTTGTGGAAAAAACTTAAGTATTCTTTTTGTAGTGAATACTCTCTAAACGGTCAGTTGTGAATGCAGTAACATGTTTCATTTCCAACATTAATGAAGATTTCCTTTGCCGCAATGTGTACATTTTTGAAAGGTGAAATATACGTACATTTTTTATATAATTCTCTTATGTCACTCATAAAGCCTCAATAGTTGTTTTATTTTGGAGAAGAGCCGATTGTGGGTACATGCATATATTAGATATGGCTCTGTTATGGGCTATGTACGAAGTGCAGAATTATCATTTTACAGGAGTGATCCTTTCATCTTGATTGATGGCAAGCTAATTTTATCAGCATGACCATTAACAGTACTGTGAAATAAAGCTGAATCTCTCCTGTACCGCTTCACGCCCAGATTATATATTTCATGTGAGTATCTGGTGTGGGCTGTAAGATGGGGAGAAGCTTGTATCATTGTGCTCATCATGTGACATTAATAATGGGTGGACAGGGATTTCCCATAATGCCAAGCATTCTGCCCCTACCGCAAGAACAGCACTGCACTTGTAGTGCGCTGATCATACAACTCAAAGGCAGTATTTTCACATAAACAGCTCCAAATGCACTGATGGAAGATCATATTATATTGAATAATTGGTGCATCACTTATTAGCAAATCCAGGTTTCTGTGATATCATCTGACACAGGGCAACGCTCATTTTATAGCATACAGTTTGGAATGTAACCGTTGCAGCTACTTACCTCCTGCATTGTAGTTTTGTTAAATTGATGCCGGATGGTGTAAAATAAACATGGCAGCATTCACTCAACGTTATGTACTCAGTTTGGGTCACTGTTTCAGCAGTTCTCAAAGCTTCTAGCTATGAGCGTAGGTGAGCCTAGCGACCCGATACGTTCACTACGCAGAGCCGTCCATATCGATTTTGTCAAAAGATTTGGTAGTTGCAGACAGTGACGGACTGGTGTCAGACAAGAGATTTGGAGCATTCATCCCCTCAGTGCTGAGGCTGTTGACTGAGACTGAGCCAGTCCAGAAAGGGATTAGCTGATTTCTGGCGCTGAGGGGACGGAGAGGGATTTTTGGAAGTAATAACTGGAACGGCTTTGCAGCTGTTTAAGATTCTGCCGAGCTACTTCCACCCTGTCCTCATCCCCTCTGTTTCCCAAGGCTGGGCCAGCCAAGGGGCCGTACACAGTAAGCTCAGCTGCTATGGAGAGGAGAGGAAAACCTATTCGCTATGTGCACTTAACTTAAAACTACAGCTCAAAGAATGACTTAAGTCAGGTCATAAATTCATAAATTCAAGACATACGTTCTTGTTTTAAATATCACTTGAGTTGACATCTCAACATGTTAGCTTTCAAATGTTCTAAAGTACAAAAACTAAAAAAATCTGTCACTGTTAATATTGTAGATTAAAATGAGCAACAGTAACAGTGTACCCTAGGTACCAGAATATTTAATATAAAGAGCTGTGAACAGTAAAAACTACATCAAATCACTATTTGGTGAGACCACTTTTTACCTTTAAGACTGCAGTACCTCTCTTTGGTATACTGTTGTACAGTTTTTTTTTAGGAGAATCATCTGTCCTGCTGCAGAATGAAGTTGGGTCCAATCAGACGCCTCTCTGATGGTATCGTGTGGTGAATGAGAATCTTCTTGAACTTCTCACCATTGTGGATTCTATTCCATTAATTCTGACTGGATCACAAACGCTATCTGCAGAAATGCAGCCCCAAACCTGCAGGGAACATCTGCTGTGCTTCACTGGTGGCTGCAACATGTTGTGTAATTTTGGTAGCTAGCTATAGCTAGTTTGCTATAGTTAGCTAATTTATCAACAGCTAGCTAGCAAATGATCAGTAGCTGGCTTACATTCCAAGTGTAACTAGTAATTTAACTGACTTCTCCTGAAAAACTTTGGATTAAACTGAGTAGGATTTCACATGAACTCTCCTTCAATGTGCAGTATGAACCAAGTATACACATAAAATCAATTCTGATGTTTAAAATAAAAATGACATTTCTCTTGAAAATATGTGTTAAATGTTATGGGGGTAGAAGCAGAAGTATGTCTTAATAGAATTAAAGAATTGAAGTACAGAAACACAAAAATAATACTGAAGTATGGTAACAAAGCACTGCTACTTTGTTACTTTCCACCCTTGGCTATGGAGATAACAGTGCTTTGTTTTGCATGTCCTGAACACAGAAGCAGCGTTTCCAATGAGACGGATGTATCTGGAGGCTAACAATGTCGCTATACGGGATGGCGGTAACACAGTGTGTCTTGTCTGTGCGCCCCTTGCAGTGACCAGTAAGCACCATTTTGTGGACGGCGGCCTGCTTTACCAGTTCAGGATGAACTTCCGGCGGAGGAGACGGCTGATGGAGGTGCTGAACGGGCGGGGCCGCACCGTCCCAGAGAACCAGGACAGCCCCTTCTGCCTGCGCAAGCACCACCCCGAGGGAGGGAACACCAGCTTCCTCTCAGGTACCCCCGTCTGTGTCCCGTGTCCGGTCTGATTGGCCAGAGCTGGCCTGTGTGTCTCTAGAGCTGTGTGTGGACTGTCAGTCAGTAGATGGTGTGTGGGCCGTCAGTCATTGGGAGGGTTGTGTGGACTGTCGGTCAGTAGAAGGTGTGTTTGGAAGGTTTGTCAGTTATTCTGAGGCGTGGTACGCAGCTGAATATGAGCTTAGGTTTGTTCCACAGAGACTCGGCTCAGTTCGCTTATTTTTCTCTGTCTCTCCGCATTCTACTCCCATATTTATTTTTTTGGTTGTTTGTTGTTTTAGTTACTTAATCCAATGATCTTGAAGTGCATTTTGAGGTGTATGACACAAATGTTTGGGTTGAACCTGCCCAAGATTTTGATCACAACCTTGAAGAAGAAAGCGTGAAAGACTCTGAGAAAGCCCTGCTGGTCTTGCAGGCCTGTCCTTCTCTGCCCCCCCCCTCTCTCTCTCTCTCTCTGGGTGCTGGCTTTCTCAGCAGGCCCCGATCAAAACCAAATCGAACTGCCTCTGAGTCTCATACATCTGTGCGTGCATGGTGTTGACCATCGATGATCTGTGTGTGCGTGATGAGGGTCAGGCTGACGATGAGAGAAACCCAATAGGTGCAGAATCCTAAAGCAGCTGCATTGGCTCACTGGGCATGCTCAGTTGAAACCTCCAACATTCCCAGAATCCCTGCATGTAAACTCTCAGAATCCGCTGGAGCTGCAAGTGACTAAAACCACGTCTCCTCTCTAGGCTGAAGTGGAAAGTTGCACAGCCTTCATATGCACCCTGCTTTGCTTATCTCTTTACTCTGAGAGCTGAGTGATACTCTTGTTTTGTTCTCGTTATTCTGACTCTTATCAGCCTGAGCGGCTGATCGCAGCAGCCTGGTGAGGCATGATGGAACAGGTCCATGGGGAAGGAGGCCACCTCCACTCCCCTGCAAGGTGACCTTTTTTTAAGGACACCGAGCGCAATCTGAATAACCTCACCATATCTCATACCAGCCAACCAGGACCCTTTCTCATGAAAAACATGCACATGGGACGATGCATATCTTCATCGTGTTCATGGAGGAAAAATGATTGTGTTGATTTTCATGTGTCTTCATTGCCCATTATTATCTAAGATTCAGTAAGCTGACCAGATACTCTACACCTGTTAATCGTTGACAGTTCTGCCTTCACATACATTATGGGAATCTAATTTTTATGGAATTGTATTGGTGTCTTGGAAAAGAGCTTTTTTGCCTTGTTTTTTCTCTGGTAGATCTTTCTTATAGGTGATACTACCTTTTAAGAAGTATTTTCTATATAAGTTATTTAATAAAGTGAAAGAACTTTATTCCTCATTTGTATAATGAGTACATGCAATAGTTATGATGAACATTGAACCATATACTGTTTAATTTATCAGTAAATATATTTTAATGTCCTCAAAATCCAAGCTACACAAACTCCAAAATTTAGCATATAAATCATGACAGAGCTGAAATATGAGTGTCCTGGTTGTTTTTCAGATGTCTGGATATAGCCCTTTTGAGTGGAATCCAGGCAAACGGTGCCTGTGGTGGAAATTTTCTGAATGAAGTGGAAGCTTGAAACTCATGAGTCTTCAAAAGACACGCCTGACTGTTGTAAATGATTAGTATTGAGTAACATTAATGGTGCATTATTGTCCAACACAAAACCCTTGTAAGTTAAGTGCCCTCATCGTCACATTGCAAACAAGCACATGACGATGTAGATTGGCCCATAGGCATGTTGGAACCATTCTGCATGACTCACGCTGTTCTTTTTGTAGCGTAACATTGTAATGTAGCGTTGGTTGTGCAACCTTCACTGAAAATGATGGAACAGAGCAGTACGAATGTGTATCAGACTAGATAACGCTGTAAACGGCTGTCAGACCGCGTAGCTGCCTCGTGTTTTCATAAAGAACAAAAGATTCTGGAGAAAGTGCACAGTTCTGTTGCTTTACTGTTCTGCTGTCTTTTTAAACAAATGATATTGCTTTTCATTATTTTCAGATATACATGACATATTACGTAAAAACAGTAGCACTTAAAAATAGAGTTTCGTCCAACTCCAAAACAAATAAGAGCCATAACAATCATGGTGTAAACAAACGCATTAACGTATATGCAGTCATCTGTGGCTTACGCACCACCTGAGAGTAATGAAATGAGGAAACATTGGAACCTGGAAAAAAAGTTTGCTTCAAATGTACTATGAGCACAAGCACAGCCGTTAAGAATATGTTCCCAATAAAAGAAACCTGTTGTATGTAATAGCTATCATTATTTTTATGGCTACTTCTGACTTACATTATCACCTCAGTAAGTCAGGGCCACCCACCTTCTCCACATTCATGAGCTGCAGGGCCTTCCACAGAGCGCCCTCCTGCTGGAGAACGATTTGAGTCGTTTTTTAAGAGGCAAGAGGATTTTCTCATGTGTTATGAGGGATATTTCGGGGAAATGCTGCACCCGTTCTTCTGCTCCCCCCGTCCTGCTGCTCCTCTCATTCTGCTAACCCCTCCCCTCATACGCTTGACAAAGATGATTGTGGGGGAGGGAGTTAGGGTGTTTTTCTTTTCTAAGCATGACTAAAGCTTGGAATTAATGGGTTTTGATGTTAAAGAAATTATTATAATATAAAAAGTTATAATTTTTACATCCAAAAAAGCTGACTTTGACTTTCCTATGTCTGGCTTGCCACAGTAAGGAGATTAAGGTGTGTGATTCTCTCTCTCTCAGTCAGCCCCAGTAAGGAGATTAAGGTGTGTGTTTCTCTCTCTCTCAGTCAGCCCCAGTAAGGAGATTAAGGTGTGTGTCTCTCTCTCTCTCAGTCAGCCCCAGTAAGGAGATTAAGGTGTGTGTTTCTCTCTCTCTCTCTCTCTCTCTCTCAGTAAGCCCCAGTAAGGAGATTAAGGTGTGTGTTTCTCTCTCTCTCTCTCTCTCTCTCTCTCTCTTCTCTCTCTCTCTCTCTCTCTCAGTCAGCCCCAGTAAGGAGATTAAGGTGTGTGTTTCTCTCTCTCTCTCTCTTAGTCAGCCCCAGTAAGGAGATAAAGGTATTGGCAGTGAGGCGGAGCAGCATGAGCAGGTGTTGTTTCAGCAGCTCCTAGCCCCAGTAAGGAGATAAAGGTATTGGCAGCCCCACCAGTCAGCAGCAGCCCACCGGTCCTGTGCAACCCCAAATCAGGTATGAGCTGTACTCCCAAATCAGGTATGAACTGTACCCCCAAATCACATATGATCTGTACCCCCAAATCAGGTATGAACTGTACCACCAAATCAGTTATGAGCTTTACCCCAAATCAGGTATGAACTGTACCCCAAAATCAGGTATGAACTGTACCCCCAAATCAGGTATGAACTGTACCCCCAAATCAGGTATGAACTGTACCCCCAAATCAAGTATGAACTGTACCACCAAATCAGGTATAAGCTGTACCCCCAAATCAGGTATGAATTGTACTCCCAAATCAGGTATGAGCTGTACCCCCAAATCAGGTATGAACTGTACCTCCAAATCAGGTATGAACTGTACCTCCAAATCAGGTATGAGCTGTACCCCCAAATCAAGTATGAACTGTACCACCAAATCAGGTATAAGCTGTACCCCCAAATCAGATATGAGCTGTACCCCCAAATTAGGTACAAGCTGTACCCCCAAATCTGGTATGACACTACACCTCCAAATCAGGTATGAACTGTACCCCCAATCACGTACGACACTGCACCTCCAAAGCAGGTATGGGCTGCACTCCCAAATCAGCTACGACTCTACACCCCCAAAAGCATGTACGAGCTGTACCCCCAAATCAGGTCCAACCCTATCCCCAAATTAAGTATGAGTTGTCAGGCCTGTTCTTCTTTGCTGCTTGTTTGTGTCCTCTCAGACCATGAAGTGTCATCAGCACAGAAGGGCAGCCCTTTGCCCCAGTTGGAAGCCCTCCACTGTAATTACACTTTTAAAATGGCTATGTACAGGAGACACATGAGCTATTTATTCCCCTGGGGCCCACTGTTACTCCTGCAGCACTGCCAAAGCCGTTTTGCTCAATCTTTATTGAGCAAGTTCTTTTTTTATAGACATGACACTTCCCCTTACAGCTACTCCTCAGCTCTTCTGTAAACGCTCTTCACAGGAGATCAAACCTCAGTGGGGTTTTCACTGTCCTGGGCCCCTCAGAGCATCAGTGCTGATCTGGGATCAGGTTTACTCTTCATCGGAAAGTGGGTAAGAGTATGATGGATGGGATCGGGGCAGGGCAAGCCTGATCCCAGATCAGCCATGCGAATCTTAGGCTGCACCGTGCTTGAGTGTGGCTGACTTCTGTGTTTTCATACCTTCTTTAAGTATGTCTTGAAAAATAGCAAAAAAAACTTTGGTTTAATTAAATAAAAATGTAATTTAAATAAAATATAAAGTGTCTATATATTACAATTTATGTAAATTCATACATTTACATTAATGTTTTACTGGACAGTAATGTATTAATGACAAATGCATGGCATAGTTAGGAAGGGATATGTTGATTATTGTTCTGTTTCCCTGTGAGCAAAATTGATGGAAATAATCTGGACAGACCTGTTCACACAGTGAGCATGAATGCAGCACTGAATGCTTGTGTAAAGGAAAAGACTTTCTTGAAAGACTTCCTGAGGCCATGCTGAACCTAAACCACAGACTGAGGATGAGAGCTGACTGTAGACGGAGAGACGCTAACTGTAGAGTGAGACACGCTAACATTAGAGGGGGAGATGCTTACTGTAGAGTGAGAGATGCTAACTGGAGAGGGAGAGACGCTAACATTAGAGGGGGAGACGCTAACTGGAGAGGGAAAGGTGCTAATTGTAGTGTGAGAGACGCTAACATTAGAGGGGGAGACGCTAACTGGAGAGGGAGAGGTGCTAACTGTAGAGTGAGAGACGCTAACTGTAGAGGGAGAGATGCTAACTGTAGAGTGAGAGACGCTAACTGGAGAGGGAGAGGTGCTAACTGTAGAGTGAGAGACGCTAACTGTAGAGTGAGAGACTAACTGTAGAGTGAGAGACGCTAACTGTAGAGTGAGAGACGCTAACTGTAGAGTGAGAGACGCTAACTGGAGAGGGAGAGGTGCTAACTGCAGAGTGAGAGACGCTAACATTAGAGGGGGAGACGCCAGCTGTAGAGTGAGAGACGCTAACTGGAGAGGGAGAGGTGCTAACTGTAGAGTGAGAGACGCTAACATTAGAGGGGAGACGCTAACTGTAGAGTGAGAGACGCTAACTGGAGAGGAGAGGTGCTAACTGTAGTGTGAGAGACGCTAACATTAGAGGAGGAGAAGCCAACTGTAGCGTGAGAGACGCTAACTGAGAGGGAGAGGTGCTAACTGTAGTGTGAGAGATGCTAACATTGGAGGAGGAGACGCTAACTGTAGAGGGAGAGATGCTAACTGTAGAGGGGGAGGTGCTAAATGTAAAGGGTGAGATGCTAACTGAAGAGGGAGAGCTGCTAACAGGGGAGGGAGACGCTGAAGTGAACCCTTTGACCTTCCTGCCACTTGAGACGCTCCTTAGTCCGGAGAGAGGGGAGTTGATCTGGGGGTGGGAGGACTGTGGTGTTTTCATGAGCTGGCCTGGGGCCCACCGAGCAAGAGGGTGGAACGCCTGTGGCCAGAGGGAACCGCTCCACCAATTCACTGCTCCACCCTGCCCATAGCGACACAGGGGCAGTTCAGTTTCACTGCTCCTCCCTGTGCATAGAGGCACATGGGGGCAGTTTATCCCCCTACCCTGCCCATAGAGACACAGAAGGGCAGTTCACTGCTCCACCCCACCCATAGAGACACAGTGGATCTGCAGGGGTGGCTGGCCAGTCTATATCAAGCAGGCCCCCACCAATGACATGGCACAATATAACTCAACAGCTCAACACAACAACCTAACTGTGGAAATGAAAAATTCATAACCATTCCCAAAGCATACCATACACACTGCACATGCTGTCTCTGAAAAAGTCCAGCATATTTTATATAAATAGAAAATATTATTTTGATAATATGAGTTGGTCAGTAGATAATTCACTGGTCCCTGTGATGCAGCACACTGGTCCCTGTGATGCAGCACACTGGTCCCTGTGATGCAGCACACTGGTCCCTGTGATGCAGCACACTGGTCCCTGTGATGCAGCGCACTGGTCCCTGTGATGCAGCGCACTGGTCCCTGTGATGCAGCGCACTTGTCCCTGTGATGCAGCGCACTTGTCCCTGTGATGCGGCACACTGGTTCCTGTAATGTGGCGCACTTGTCCCTGTGATGCAGCACACTGGTCCAGGTGATGCGGCACACTTGTCCCTGTGATGTGGCATACTTGTCCCTGTGATGCGGCACACTTGTCCCTGTGATGCGGCACACTGGTCCCTGTGATGCGGCACGCTGGTCCCTGTGATGCGGCACACTGGTCCCTGTGATGCGGCACACTTGTCCCTGTGATGCGGCACACTTGTCCCTGTGATGCGGCGCACTTGTCCCTGTGATGCGGCGCACTTGTCCCTGTGATGTGGCACACTTGTCCCTGTGATGCGGCACACTTGTCCCTGTGATGCAGCACACTGGTCCCTTTGTGGAGCTTTATGTTGTCTGGGTCCTGCAGGGTGGATTCACTGTCTCACTCTCTTTAATTTTCACAAATATGTTTAGGATAAAACATTTAAAAAGCTTGAATGAAGAACCTGTTAATAACTCATCAGCACTGCTTATTTTTCAAACACTTTGGAAAGTAAGGATGAGATGTGTGAGTCTGTCAGGAAGGTCATTTGCTGAAATGTTGGTAGATCCTGTCAGCATTGCTGCAGCAGAGCAGGGCAGAAGATAAATAAAGAGGTGTAATAAAGTTATTAAAGAGGTGTAATAAAGTGAATGAAGAGGTGTAATAAAGTAATTAAAGAGGTGTAATAAAGTGAATTTTAGTGATTTGCACAGATATTTTGGACAGACATGCAGGTAGGAAAAGAGCTGGCTTTACCCTCAACCATCTCAGCAAGGTGAACACAATCACACCCAGCTGCAGTGCACTGGCAGTTATTTCTCTTCTGTTTTCTTACATTTTATTCTACTTCCTGTTGTCTGGCTGTATTGACAGGAAGTGAAGACAAGTTGCCTGTATCTGTAGTTCCAGAGGACTAGTGATGGAGGATGCTTTTAGATGCTGAAAAACAAAGTGTATTTAGTGTATGAGAGTGTATAAGAGGATAGAGGGTAATAGTTACTCCTCTTTGTAATGCGTAGTGAGGGATAAGGTCTTCTCCATGGCAATCACATTCCACGGATACCTTTAGAGAGGCCTGTCCCAGGAGGGGGAATATCGCCTTTTCTCCCTGATCAGATTAGCCTTTGCGCTATGAAGAGCTCATTTTATTATATCTGATAGGATGTGGTTTAGGCATTTAATCAGGAAGTGATTTGATCTCCGTCCAACAGACTTCCACCCTCAATTAGGCAAATGGTAACTGGGGTTACAGTTAGTGTTGGCTGGGGGCCGTCACGGGTTTGGCTGATTGCGAGCGGCTACGATCGCTGCCTCAGATTTCAGTACCCTAGCACAGCGGTTCCCAGTGTCCATCCCGGGGGCCCACTGTGTATGCTGGTTTTTGTTCCGACCACAACTGCAACCCCAGAATCTAAACATGCTGGGAAGTTTCTTAACTGGGTGCTATTCATGTTATAGGGATTGTTTACCATTCTGAACCATGTTATGTCTGAAATATATATGCATGCTATGACGAACAAATGTCCTGTATTCACATTATGCCATATTGCAAACGGTTACATAAAGTAAAATGTAAACTCAAAGTAAAGACCAGAGTGAATCAATGGGCACTTAATTGGAAAGATCTAAAACTAACCATTTGGTAGAGAATGAAGAATTCAAAGAGAAAGCTAATTATCATGAGCCAAACCTACATTGTGTTACTAAGCATGAGGAAAAAAATTAAGAGCTTAATCATGTGTTCAATGACTTAAGGAGCATATTGATTCACCCCAGTCTATAATTTGATCAGGTATGAAAACTTACTCTTTTTGTGTTTTTGTTTGCAAAGTCAATGTGAATATAGGAGCATTTTCTTCATGACATGCAAGTTATCTCCCTAATCATGAAAAGCACCTAATTATGAACAATTAACAGCTTGTTAAGATACTGGGCTTGCAGGTGTGGTTGGAACAAAAACCAGCATACACAGCATATGGAAGCAGATCTGTAGGGTAGCAGGATTCTGCAGTCTTCTGCATTAGCCCATTTCTGTGTAGTACAGTCAGACGGTACTATAGTCAAAATGACACGCTGGTTGTCGAAACGCACCACTCTGACTCCCTGTGGCACTGGAGAGCCTGGAGGATGTGTCCACCGCTGCCTAATCTCTGTCACATGATCATGTAGTCATTCACTTCCTGAACAAAATGCTGTTTTGTTCCATTTATGACTGTATTATGTGAAGGGACCAGAGGAGTCCTGTCTTTTTTTTTGCTGTAAAATGTCAGTGGGTGGGTGATTTCAATGGTGACTGTGAATCTGTGCCCCCCCCTCCCAGTTCTGAAGAGACATGTCAGCCCGGAGGAGCTACAGGCGCCAGGGGGGCCATACATAAAGAAGACATTCACGGTAGGTCCTCCTACACCCCCATTCCAGTCCCACGGACAGACAAAAACCGCTTTAACAGAGCCCAACACAATCTGTACAACAACACTCATTAACAGAGCCCAACACAATCTGTACGACAACACACTCTAACAGAGCCCAACACAATCTGCACAACACTCAACAGAGCCCAACACAATCTGCACAACACACTCTAACAGAGCCCAACACAATCTACACAACAACACTCTTTAACAGAGCCCAACACAATCTGCACAACACTCTTTAACAGAGCCCAACACAATCTGCACAACACTCTTTAACAGAGCCCAACACAATCTGTACAACACTCTTTAACAGAGCCCAACACAATCTACACAACAACACTCTTTAACAAGCCCAACACAATCTGCACAACACACACTTTAACAGTGTCCAACACAATCTGTACAACACTCTTTAACAGAGCCCAACACAATCTGCACAACACTCTTTAACAGAGCCCAACACAATCTGCACAACACTCAACAGAGCCCAACACAATCTGCACAACACACTCTAACAGAGCCCAACACAATCTGCACAACACACACTTTAACAGTGTCCAACACAATCTGTACAACACTCTTTAACAGAGCCCAACACAATCTGCACAACACTCTTTAACAGAGCCCAACACAATCTGTACAACACTCTTTAACAGAGCCCAACATAATCTACACAACACTCTTTAACAGAGCCCAACACAATCTGCACAACACTCTTTAACAGAGCCCAACACAATCTGCACAACACTCTTAACAGAGCCCAACACAATCTGCACAACACTCTTTAACAGAGCCCAACACAATCTGCACAACACTCTTTAACAGAGCCCAACACAGTCTGTACAACACTCTTTAACAGAGCCCAACACAATCTGCACAACACTCTTTAACAGAGCCCAACACAATCTGTACAACACACTTTAACAGAGCCCAACACAATCTGTGCAACACTCTTTAACAGAGCCCAACACAATCTGCACAACAACACTCTTTAACAGAGCCCAACACAATCTGCACAACACTCTTTAACAGAGCCCAACACAATCTGTACAACACTCTTTAACAGAGCCCAACACAATCTGCACAACAACACTCTTTAACAGAGCCCAACACAATCTGCACAACACTCTTTAACAGTGTCCAACACAATCTGCACAACACTCTTTAACAGTGTCCAACACAATCTGCACAACACTCTTTAACAGTGTCCAACACAATCTGTACAACACTCTAACAGAGCCCAACACAATCTGCACAACACTCTTTAACAGTGTCCAACACAATCTGTACAACACTATTTAACAGAGCCCAACACAATCTGCACAACACTCTTTAACAGTGCCCAACACAATCTGTACAACACTGTTTAACAGAGCCCAACACAATCTGCACAACACTCTTTAACAGTGTCCAACACAATCTGTACAGCACTCTTTAACAGAGCCCAACACAATCTGTACAACACTCTTTAACAGAGCCCAACACAATCTGCACTACACTCTTTAACAGAGACCAACACAATCTGTACAATAACACAATTTAACAGAGCCCAATACAATCTGCACAACACTCAACAGAGCCCAACACAATCTGCACGACAACACACTCTGACTGTGCCCAACACAATCTGTACGACAACACACTCTAACAGAACCCAACACAATCTGCACAACACTCTTTAACAGAGCCCAACACAATCTGGACAACAACACAATTTAACACAGCCTAACACAATCTGCACAACACTCTTTAACAGAGCCCAACACAATCTGGACAACACTCTTAACAGACCCCAACACAATCTGCACAACACTCTTTAACAGAGCCCAACACAATCTGACACAACACAGTCTGTACAACACTCTTTAACAGAGCCCAACACAATCTGTACAACACTCTTTAACAGAGCCCAACACAATCTGTACAACACTATTTAACAGAGCCCAACACAATCTGTACAACACTCTTTAACAGAGCCCAACACAATCTGCACAACAACACACTCTGACAGTGCCCAACACAATCTGTACAACAACACAATTTAACAGAGCCCAACACAATCTGCACAACAACACACTCTGACAGTGTCCAACACAATCTGTATGACAACACACTCTAACAGAGCCCAACACAATCTGCACAACACTCTTTAACAGAGCCCAACACAATCTGCACAACACTCTTTAACAGAGCCCAACACAATCTGCACAACACTCTTTACAAGCCCAACACAATCTGCACAACACTCTTTTAACAGAGCCCAACACAATCTGCACAACACTCTTTAACAGAACCCAACACAATCTGCACAACACTCTTTAACAGAGCCCAACACAATCTGTACAACAACACAATTTAACAGAGCCCAACACAATCTGCACAGCAACACACTCTGACAGTGCCCAACACAATCTGTACGACAACACACTCTAACAGAGCCCAAAACAATCTGCACAACACTCTTTAACAG
Source organism: Albula goreensis (assembly GCA_022829145.1). Classification (NCBI taxonomy): domain Eukaryota; kingdom Metazoa; phylum Chordata; class Actinopteri; order Albuliformes; family Albulidae; genus Albula; species Albula goreensis. The sequence continues at coordinate 7,373,128 of CM040750.1, read as the reverse complement.
AGCCCAACACAATCTGCACAACACTCTTTTAACAGAGCCCAACACAATCTGCACAACACTCTTTAACAGTGCCGAACACAATCTGCACAACACTCTTTAACAGAACCCAACACAATCTGCACAACACTCTTTAACAGAGCCCAACACAATCTGTACAACACTCTTTAACAGAGCCCAACACAATCTGTACAACAACACAATTTAACAGAGCCCAACACAATCTGCACAGCAACACAATCTGCACAACAGAGCCCAACACAATCTGTAACAGAGCCCAACACAATCTGCACAGCAACACACAGTGACAGAGCCCAACACAATCTGCACAACACACTCTAACAGAGCCCAACACAATCTGCACAACACACTCTAACAGAGCCTAACACAATCTGAACGACAACACACTCTACAGAGCCCAACACAATCTGCACAACACAATCTAACAGAGCCCAACACAATCTGCACCCAACACAATCTGCACAACACACTCGAACAGAGCCCAACACAATCTGCACAACACACTCTAACAGAGCCCAACACAATCTGTACGACAACACACTCTAACAGAGCCCAACACAATCTGTATAACACTGTTTAACAGAGACCAACACAATCTGGACAACAACACAATTTAACAGAGCCCAACATAATCTGGACAACAACACAATTTAACCGAGCCTAACACAATCTGCACAACAACACTCCTCAACAGAGCCCAACACAATCTGCACAACGCACTCTAACAGAGCCCAACACAATCTGCACTACAACACACTGTAACAGAGCCCAACGTGTACAGCAACACGCACTCTGACAGTGCCCAAGAAAATCTGTACAACAACACAAACTTTAACTTCACTGTCGCTTCTACAATACTGTGCCTTATATTACACAAATATATAGATATGGTGACATTATGTACATATAAACGTTGCATTAAATAATAATAGTACATTTATTGGTAAAGGCTGTTACATGTGTCTGTGCTGTTTGGTAGTCACAGATTTGCCTGTGACAAATCTACTACTTTTGCCAGACCTGAAATAAAATGTATTCATGAGTATAGTACAAATGCTTTACTGTACAGGTTAGGGAGTTGAACTGTAACAACACAACAGAGGCTACTGGTTCAGTTCCCAGTGATTGGTAGACTGGCTCTAATCTTGGGTCCAGTGATTGGTGGAGATGTCCTGGGGTCAGTGATTGGTAGACAGTCTCGAGTCTCGGGCCCAGTGATTGGTGGAGATGTCTTGCTAACCCGCTGGTTTTGGATCTTCAGATTGTGGGAGATGCCGTTGGCTGGGGCTTCGTGGTGCGTGGCAGTAAACCCTGTCACATCCAAGCCGTGGACCCCAGTGGGCCTGCCGCCGCGGCCGGTATGAAGGTATGCATTGTGGGAGTCACACTGATGGCTGATGATGTTTGTGAATGACAACCGTTGTGTGCAATAAAGCGTTTTAATCACCAGAGACGATTTGAGTCATACTAATACAAAACAAAAGTTTGTATTTAGGCTAATGTGCAAAGGGTTAGCCCATTTGCAAGCCTTATTATTGGATCTTATTGCAAGTCTTTCAGTGTGCTGTGTGATGCCTTTGATTCACTGTAAAAGGAGTGTGCGGATCTCCGAATTATATTTTAGCCCAAAACATTACTTAACTTGTGTGGTTACAAACCGTATAGTGAAATGCATTATGAGCTGTTGTATTTATGCATTGCTATATTTATATTATATTTATAATAATAAATAATATTTATTCACTCAAAGCTGTTTCACCAACAATGTGTTGGTCGTAGGATTTAAGGCAACTTATTTAGTTATTTATTGTGATTTTATTGTTGTTACATATAAATATTAGCTGTTATTATTCTTCATACATCAATATTGATTATCTGTTTTATTAAATGCTACCATTTTAATTACCGTAGGCTAAATTGTCGTAGGACACCATTTTTACAAATGTATATTAGTGTCAAATCAGAGAGGGTGGAGACAGCTAATATATTTATTAATTACATTTTATACTTCTAGTTGAAAAACACACATAACCGGTGAAAATAAACCATGTTTAGTTGAAATAATAAAAACTACAAATATTTAACATAAATTGCATTTCTAATGCATAAATATGAAATGGTAATTATACTCCTTCCATATGGTTTTATAAGTACTATGACATGTATAAGTATGGGTAGTAAAGGGTGGTTGCACTGGGTGGGGTATAGTATAGAGTTAAAGGAGTGTTGCACTGGGTGGGGTAAACTGAAGAATATTAACACACAAAAATTTTATCTGCCATCTGAAGGGGACCCACCCTGATAAGAGCAGACGTGAGTTTGAAAGGAGGAGATGGAAACAATTCTGTTTCATTACATTGCATTACATTCACAGCGACTTACAAGGCAAAAGTTTAAGTTTCATTATGTTCACTTAAACTAAACTATCAGGAACAGTTACAGTCAGGATAAAGTATACCTGTCATATTAGGTATACCTGCAGCCTATCAGAGCAGTGTAAGGTACACCTAAAGTGTATCAGAGCAGTGTAAGGTACACCTGTAGTGTATCAGAGCAGTGTAAGATACACCTGAAGTGTATCAGAGCAGTGTAAGGTACACCTGTAGTGTATCAGAGCAGTGTAAGATACACCTGAAGTGTATCAGAGTAGTGTAAGGTACACCTGAAGTGTATCAGAGCAGTGTAAGGTACACCTGTAGTGTATCAGAGCAGTGTAAGGTACACCTGAAGTGTATCAGAGCAGTGTAAGGTACACCTGAAGTGTATCAGAGCAGTGTAAGGTACAACCGAACACTTGCATTTAGCCTATTTGAGTGCATTCTAATTTCTGTTTCAGTTTAAAAAAAACAATCTATATACACCAATACGTATTTGATTTACATTCATTTTATTAATCAAATCTTAAGGATATTCTACCATTAAACTGACTTACATGGAATGTACTAGAATATTACTGAAGAGTGATAAACTAAGTGTTAGAGTATGAAAGAGTACATTAGAAATCAGGTGAAATAAGAAGGTTTAATAGCATTATTAACCTGTGAGAATTCCCATTGGGTCATTTCTGTTTGTAAAGGAATATTAACTCACATCGACTCCCTCATTGATTGAGGTATGCTGCAAGCATTGGACACAAGCCAAGGGAAACAAGCTTTAAAATGTTTGATGTAATTGCAGGGGGTTTGTGGAATTTTTAATTTATTATTTTTCTCTGGGGCAGAGGTCGCTCAGTGTGTGCAGGGTGCGCTGTAGGAGGTGTAGGAGAGAGGCAAAGCTCGCTCAGCTTTAACAACAGCGGTGCTGTAATGGAAACAAAGAAAAACGAGTCTTTCCTTGCCAGCTGGCCGCAGCGCAGCGCTTCATCATCTCTGACAGAAAGACTCTCTAACCAAGAGCTCATTTTTTCGCTCCACTTTCCAGGTTTGCCAGTTTGTGGTCTCTGTCAATGGGCTGAACGTTCTGTCCCTGGACTACAGGACGGTCAGCAACCTCATCCTGACGGGCCCGCGGACCGTCGTCATGGAGGTCATGGAGGAGGTCGGCTATTGACCTGGCCCCTCCCCCTGGCACTGGCGCTGGCTACGCCCCCTCCATCTGGCCCCGCCCCCCTGCCTCATGGATGCCTGCAGGGAGCCGACGCTGTGTCAGAGAGTTTGGCTTTCCTCCACCCGCGTGCGGGGGGTGTTGTCAGAGAGCCATGGAGAGGGAGAGACCGTTCTCCTTCATATCTGTTCATTGTTATGCCTTACTGACAGCTTCTCTCTGGGACCGACAGCAATGCAAAACACTGTTTTAATGAAGAAGAGACCATTTATATTTTTTTCCTGTTTTGGTACTGTAAGAACTGAACTTACCATGTACGGTATGCTGGTGTAGGTCTGCTGCAATCGGATTAGACTCTGCCCATGTAGGAAGGCCTAGAGGGCTGCCCTTCCCTCCAGAAGGGGCATAACACTGAGGTGTGTAGAGGGGTCTCATGTTTAGAGTGGGGGTAACCCTAATCTCTTGCTCACATTTAAAAAGAAGTCTCACATTTAAAAAGAAACAGACATGTTTTGAATACTACTCATGTATTTAAAATTTTATGCAATATTTCTGCTGAAAAAGAAAAACCAACACAAGAAATCTAACAGATTTTGAGAGTTTAAACAACCCGGGGAATAATCTATACCTCTGCGTCCCTGTTTTTAACAAATCTGAGTGACTGGAACTTCATATCCTGATGGTGGTTGTGGTACCATTGGGAAGGTGTAAGGCCAGGGCTTGGCGATGTATATCCTGGTGCAAAGACAAACTGCACTCCTGTGGAGTGATAAAAGGTCTGGCGAGTTGTCTTTTCCTCTTTTTGATTGGTTTATATTTTTGGAGGAAATCCAGAGGAAGCTGTCCTCCCACACTGCATGCTCCCCGTCGTGAACTTTGTTGTTGACGTGTCCTGCTGTGGGCAGCCATGTTGGGGTACTCAATAGGCCTGATAATTACGCTGAACGGTAGAATAACAGCCAAGGAAAACAAACCCATTTTAGGAACCCGGTGCACCCTGCAGTCCGAATGTTGGTTCCTCAAGATGTTCCCATGACAACGATGCCCCCGTAAACACTGCTAAACAAATTCAAGAGTGCTCTCATGAACTGCCAGACCAAATAAAACAGCTTCTATAGACTCTCCAATCACCAAATCTAAACATCATTGTACCTTAATGTCAAGTTTTGAGAGAGTGCGGAGATTTCCACCTCAAACTCTCAAAGAATTGGAGGCTGCTCCTCTTGAGGAATGGTCCAGTGTCCCATTATAAATATTTTAAAACATGTATAATAGCATTCCAAGATAGTTTTAAGCTGCTAAAGGAAGAAGGTACCCCAGTGTTAGATAATGGATATTCATATATTTTCACTATTTTCCGTTATTTTTTCTAACACCTTTAAAATGAAGAGGATTTTTTGTATGGCAACACCATCAAAAGAAAACAGAGATGTTCCTTCACAGACAGCCTCACTAGTGAAATGGAACCTGCTGTCTCCACTGCGCCGTAACACTGCACTATAACACTGGGCCGTCACACTGCGCCGTAACATTGGCCAGCTGTGCTTGGAACACTGTGCCGTAACACTGACCAGCTTTACCGTAACGCTGTGCTGTAACACCACCCAGCTGTACCGTAACGCTGTGTTCTAACACTTTCCTGACTTCAGGGATGTGTTGAGAAACCAGCTGTCACTACTCATTCAGTCTTGTGCTGCCAGGACTCCAATTGGAAATGGAAAGTGAGAGTGAGAAGAATCTTTGGCGGCTGCTTACTATTATTGTTATTATTTTGGAATTTCTCCTGTTTTTCCCAGCCCTTACTCGGTGTTCCACAGCAACCCTCTCCCGCTGATTCAGGAGTAGGCAGCTGTAACCATGTGACTCCTCCTGACTTCACCTGATGGCTAGCACTCGCTTCTCTCCACACGGCAGATGCACCTCCACTCACACACGACCCATATCATTGGCATGTTACATGTGGCTCATGGATGTGCAGGCGCCCTCTACAGACCATAGCTGGTAATGGCACAGCTGGGACTCAAACACCCAGTCATAAGGGTTGTGCCTGCTTCCTGAACATTTTATTGTGTGAGCCCCCTAGGGACCCCAGAAATGTGTTAGACCCCAAGGGGCCCCAATAATGTGTGAGACCCCCAGGGGCCCCTGATAATGAATGAGTCCTTCCCCACTGCACAGCAGTGTCTAAATTCAATTCAGAGACAAGTCCAATGGCCTGTCGCATGTGGAATACAACTTATTTTTAAATAAGTACGTACAATTGAATTTGTGATAAGTTTCTTGATTAGCTTGCCAGTAAAAATATGCTATTCTAACAGTACTGTGGTAAGCACAGTGCTAGCTGGAGCGATGTATACTGAAAGTAGACTAGAATGCATTCATAAAGGAGTGTCTGCTTGCCATGAAAGAATGACATTGACTGTCAAGGTTTTAAAATGTTGTGCAATTGCTAAAATCATACATCGTACATATTGTGAAAATGTGTACAAAAATGTAAGCTATGTGCAGTAACATTCATTGCAACAAAATTTTTGGATCTGTCAGCAAATTATATTTTATCATTTAATATTATCTTGATGAGTAATGTTTATTATATGTTAAACTACATTATACTTATTTCACTCACAAGAGGTAGAAACAATAAAAGGTACAACATCCTTGAATGTACATGAAATAGTAAGCTTAATCTTCACAACGATGTAATGAAATACAAAAAAAATCCTTCACTACTTTGGGAAACTGATTTAAAAATAATCCTGTGATGATAAATGGCTTAGCAATTAATCCATAAATCTGTCCATCATAACATTTGAAACACTGTGAATGATCATTTCAGAAATCATGTCCTTCCTGTTGTATGTTTGCCTGTCGCTCATGCGTCTGTAATCTGTGTTTGAAAAAATCTTTCAGCGCGTTTTTGATAGTGTTTTCTGTGCAAGCACAAAGTAGCGAGTTTGCAAACTCACTCAAAGTCACTGACGGTGGTACTCAGTAATCAGTACTATATTTACCTGATACAGCTGTATGTTTGGATAATTTTCCTCAGTACCTTACAGTTTGTTCAGCGTTGCAAGTTACTGTAACCCTAGGTGTATCTCACTTTCTTTTTATTCTACTCCTGCTGCTTCGCACAGTGGGAATCAGTGATTTTCATCTTATTTTCACTACTTATCAGACAATATGTAGCTATATACAGTGGGGTTTAAAAGTCTGAGACCACTAGTGGAAGAGCTTCTATTTTGCATTTTTTTTTTTTTTTTTACAATTTAATAAATTTTGCTTTGATGACAGCATGTACTGGAGCTGGCATGGACTCCACACATTTGTGCAAAGCCTAATGACCCATGTTATCACATGGTCTTTAAGTGACAGGGTCAGTGTTGCACATTGGCTTAAATTTGACATTTTGCAGAATCTTCAATATTTCTTCTTTATTTTTAATGTCATAACATTTCTTTGTTTAAAATGTTTCAGAATCCTAAAACTTTCTGGTTATTTCCAGGTTTACATGAAAAAGGTTTGGAAAAAAAAATGTTCAATGTGGTCACAGACTTTTGGACCCCACTGTTCACTGTATGTTCAACTGATCATGAAACACAAGGGACTACTCCAGTACTGCCAGCTTACGTCACAAGCACAGAATATATGCCTAGCACTTAAACTCTTCATGTGCAGTCTATGTGCATGAAGGATTTTCTGAGTTTCTTTTAGATTTTAGGAATGTCCTTTAAACTTTTATTTCTTTCATTTCTTCAATGTTAAAGGGTATGCGTCTACTTAGAAATGCCTGTTTGGTTACAATGCTTGCCTTTGAAAATGAATAAAACCACTAATGATTTGAATATTTTAATTTACATTTAAATTCGATGCTGTAACTAATATGATGAGAAGGGATCTCGTGTATAAATGTTCACGTCAGGATAATAAAGGTCATAATGATATGAAATGATATTTCAGAATGTCATAAACTGAACCGCTGAATGTGCAGTGCTCTTTGAAAAGCCTCCTCTTACTGAGCACTTAACAATTAAAGCAACTGATTATGCCATTAACTCCTCTCACTTGGTTTCCTGGGTTTGAACTGGTTGCTAATTTATGGTGAACTGGTTGCTAATTTATGGCGAAAGCAGAAACCAGCAGAGCCTGTGGTTCTTCCGGACCAGGATTGTGCACCACTCACGAAGATAGCATGTTATAGCTTGAGATACAGAATACCTGCACTGCCATCTACTGGTGTGACAGAATACCTGCACTGCCATTTACAAGAACTACAGAATACCTGCACTGCCATCTACTGGTGTGACAGAATACCTGCACTGCCATCTACTGGTAAGACAAAATACCTGCATTGCCATTTACAAGTACGACAGAATATCTGCACTACCATCTACTGGTGTTACAGAATACCTGAACTGCCATCTACTGGTGTGACAGAATACCTGCACTGCCAATTACCAGAACTACAGAATACCTGCGCTACCATCTATTGGTGCAACAGAATACCTGCACTGCTATTTACTAGTATAATAGATTAACTGCCCTGCCATCTGTTGGTGCGACAGAACACCTGCACTGCTATTTACAAGTAATAGTAGATTACATGCACTGCCATCTACTGGTACTACAGAATGCCTACAGTGCCATCTAGTGGGACCACTGAATACTTGCACGCTGAACCCTCATTATAGCAGACTTTGTTAAAACATATTTCGGTTATAATGGACTATTTCTGCTGTAACAACATGTGTGGTTTATTCTGGTTAATATTGGACAAGTTCAGACCTTTAACCACCAAAGCTTTGGTGTCGGCAGTGTGGGGATGATCACTTCTGGCACACACAATTCATGTGTGCGCCAGAAGTGATCGATATATAGTAAAATGATTGTGTTGTAAACTCAACACAGTGTTTACTTATGGTGGACCTCTATGTTAAGAGGACAGACGTCTTGCCTGAATAAAAAAGAGTGTGCCTGGGTGTGATGTAATAGTACTGGTCAGCAGGTAAGGTGGTCTGATGTAGCTGGTAGAGTATAGAGGACCTCCCATTGTATTGTTGTACACCGAACTCTGAGTAAATATGGCTTGGTACCACAGACGAGGTGGGACTACCGTGTGTTTTTTATTATCACCTGGTTATATCGTACTCCCTTTCCCCCAATTAGTCTGGCTGAACGAGGATTCAGTGTACTGTCAAATAATGATACTACAGAATGCCTACAGTGCCATCTACTGGTACTGCAGAATTCCTGCACTGCCACCTACTGGTACTCCTGAATACCTGCACTGCTATCAGGTGGGTCTACAGCAGGGGTGTCAAACTCCAGTCCTGGAGGGCCGCAGTGTCTGCGGGTTTTTGTTCTTTCCTTTCGATTGGCAGCCATTTTAGGTCTTGGAAACCAGGTGTGTGGACTCTTTAGCCAACCAGTGATTTTAATTAATCAATTAAGTGCTAAAACACACCAAAAACCAGCTACCACTGCGGCCCTCCAGGACTGCAGTTTGACACCCCTGGTCTACAGAATACTTGCACTGCCAACAAATGATATTATAGAATATCTGTATTGCCACCTACTGGTACTACAGAACACCTGCACTGCTATATAGTGGTACGACAGCTGTCTAGTGGTACCACAGAAACCTTCACTGCCATATAGTGGTATTGCATAGTGTCTGCACTGCTATCTAGTCTTACCACAGGCACTGCTAGTGGTATTACAGAATACTAATATTGTCATTTACTGGTAGTACAGAACACCTGCCCTGTCATCTGGTGGCAACATAGGTATGTTCAATAATACATATAACCTGCCCAGTGAGGTCATTTTACAGCTTCTGGGTGAAATTGGAAGAAGCCTTACCAGAAATGTCTTAGTCTCTGGGTATCTCCAGCTCACAGCACTGTTCAGTGCACCTGACAGCTGTCCAGCTATGTCCTGTTGAAGTGTGCTGTCCTGCCAATGTGTTCATTTCTGCCATTAGTAATAACACTCTGATACACTCCTTTAACACCAGAACCAGTGTGCATCTTAATACATTATGAAGGTGTAGTAATAGCACGTTGGTGCAATACCTGATCCTGTAACTACTTGCCGGTTTAAAATTTCAATAAAATGTGACTTTCTCTTCAAAACCATTGAATTGAATAAATGCCCAAATGAGAATAAATGAATTGCACATAATACATATAGTAGACACATAATTGAGTTTACAGGTAGTTGTCCTAGCATGAAGCCACCAGAAGGTGGCAGCATCACATAAATTGCAAACTTGGGGCCAGCATGATCAAAGCTTTCAGTACCATATTCAATGCTTCAGTAAATTTTCTGTAGTATAATTAAGTAGCAAACCCGAGCAGCATGTTTTTCTATTAATATGACATTTTTCTTTTTTTAAAACATAATGACATCTTAATATCATTACATTAATATATAAAATCTCAATAATATCTTAATACATAAATCTTAAAAAGATGAAAATATCCCTTTGCCAAATAGACTTTATAGTCTCAGCAGGGACTATAGTAACAAGGAGAGAGTCCACACTGCAGTTACATATAATGAAGTGGAGGGGATGGGGGGGGTTGGTGTGTTTTAAACCTGACACCCCAGCAGATTGTCAGAGAGGAATGTCACACATTCAGAATGAGACAATGCCTGGAGCAGGTACTTGGGTCTTTGGGACGTAGCCATGTAATCTACTGCCCTCCTTCACCTCCGAATAGAGAGAAGTGGAGGGGGGAGGGGGAGGGGGAGGTTGTGAGGCCTACTACACTGCTCTGGGGGGCGGGAACTCAGAGCCCCGACGTCCCGAGGAAGCGCGAGGGCCCTGCAGATTCTGTCACTGCCTGCGCAGCCGCAGACGGGACGAGCCTCTACCTTCCAGGGGCCAGCAGCAGGAGATACACAGAGTTCACCTGAGGAAAGAGTCTCGCTGATTGGCTGACTCTACTGGCTGAATTAAGCCACTGCTTTTCCCTAAATCTCACTTACAAACAAATTCAGAGGTTTGGTGTTTGCCTCACAAACATAGTGTATGAGATTCACCTGAGTAATGGGCCAGAGTGAGCCCAAGGCTCCGTGACCTGTCTTCAGTCACAGTTTTTTTTAATCAATGTATTTACTATAGTTTTTTCACATAATGAAAACATCAAACATGACTTTCTTGTACATTAATGTACAAGTACTGGTAACTTGGTACTGAGTACTGGTAAACACACAGGTCTGAATAAAAGTGATTAGACTACAAAAAACTGCCAATAATAATTAATAATAATAATAATAATAATAATAATAATAATAAGAAGAAGAAGAAGAAGAAGAAGAAGAAGAATTTTCAGTCAATATTTGCCCTGAAGGTTAACATACAAATTAATGGAAGTGTTTTTTCTTTCCCCAGTGTTTTTGTTACAGCATCCATATGAAATGTACATTCTCTGTCTGATCCATATTAACACTTCAGTTCATTTGGAAATGAAGGTTTGGATTCAAAATGTTCTTTGAATCCAGGCCTGCCTCTCTCTCTCTCTCTGCAGAAATGAGATGCTGAGCCTGCATGTTTTCTATGGTATTGTGAGCAACCGCAGTGGCTTAAAAGCATACTCAAAACATTGGAAAGGAAACAACTTTATCATGCAAATCTAAACATTTATTTCCCAGTCCCTGGCAGAGAACTAAAGCCGTATTAGATCTTGAAAACCGTAGTGTGAAAGCACCTTTTCTGTCAGGTGCAGAATTGAATGTGTTGGCTCTGGTCATCATCTTTATTTCATGGGGGGGTATTGGGTTTAAAATCACTGTAATTTTGTTTCCATGGCTTTAGTGACAACCAGCTGCTGTGACATTTGTTGAGTCTAAATGCCCACCTTCTTCTCAAAGGCAACCATTTCTGTTTCCTAGAGCACATTTTGTTGTCGGAGCCTTAGTCTGAAGGTGTGTTTCTATTTTATCCCTGAGTGCACATGGCCTATAGTCCTACATAATGTGCCACATGACAGCTAACACAGAGCGACGCACTCAGAGCTGAGAGCCCATGTTGTTTTTACCTACCCGGTCATGCAGTCAGTTCATAATGACTGTAAGACATTACATTTGCTTTGAAAAATTGGCTTTAATTTGATTTTAGCTACTAGTTAGTGCAACTCATTTGTCGTGTCTAAACTTTACCCATAATTACAAACCATTGGTAATATTGGGTTTCCTGAGGAAGAGACCGACGGACCTGTCTTTATCTCCAAATCCGTCATTAGTCCCATCTTTGTCATTTACGAAAAGACCAGTTCTGACGATGTGCAAAAGCATGTGTTTCAGCACCTGAGTAAACAAGGCATAAGAATATCTCGGTCATAAGCGGTTTTTAGTCCCCAGCTACTCAGAGGAACAAATATGCAGCAATTTGAGAGGGAAGTGAGTCAGCCATTAGCAGCCATCCCATAATAAAGCAGTTCTCCAGTTTGGTTCCAATCACTGCATTCCAGCTGAGAAAAAGGCAAACTAGATGCTTTCTGTTCCACAGTACAGGAACACCTCACAGTCTGTCTGAACCCTATTTTAGCAAACCTAGCTGTAGCTACTTATTGTGACTAATGTTCTCCTTCTGTCATTTATGCATTGTTATATTTACACCATTCCAGAAATGTAAAAGGTGCAGGCAACATTTATAATTGTGTGAGATTAATTCAAAAAAAGGATCATTGAGAGCAGTTTCGTGGATAATTAAAATAGCAGCACTTTTCTTAGGGATGTATTTTAAAAGCTTTACATATTCCCTTCAATCTGCTTTTAAGGTATGAATATTTGTGCTAATGTCAGATAGAGCCCCCATTTAAAATGGCCATATGAGCCATAATATGGCTCTGGTGCAATTTATTGCTGTACTTCAGATTCAGAATCATCTATACCCAAATGATAACCTCACCGTTTGTCAGAGAAAGCTGGTGTGGAATTCTCCGCTCTGACCTAGGCTCTGCTGCAGAGGAAGTGAGAGAACCGCGTGGCAGGAGAGGAGCCCGTTGCGTAGGATCCTGAGAATAAGCTGCCTTACCTTTAGGGCTCAGGAAAGAGGTCAGAAGTCAGAGGTCAGCAGGTCAAACAATGTCATGGCCTTCAAATGAAAAGATCAAGAACGGCACCGCACAGCTGCTCTGATCTGTATCACTGGCTCATCGTTCACTACATTCAGATCTCTGTGATTTCCATTTCTTGATTGTCTCAGTGTATGTTATTTGGGATAAGCAGTTTTATCATGTTTTAGAACACCCCAATCCAGGATACACCACAGACAGTGTGGGACATGTAACCCTAAACATTTTGTGTATCTGTCTTTCGTACCCAGTTATTGTCAAAATCTTCAGTAATTAGGAATGTTAAGTCTGAATGTTATGTCTGCCAACAACAAAGATAACTGTGAGTGCAATACCGCAGAGAGACCGCATGCTTGTGTGTAGGGAAAACTGTATCTGCTCTGAGGCGGTGTACTGACCTGGGGTCAGCGAGTGCTGGCAACAAGGAAGGAAGTTAATGCAATGTGCTGACCTGGGATTGGCAAGGGCCAGGAGGAGGTATCACTAAATGGTGTCATGAGAGCAGTCACAGAGAACATTTTGGAGTTGAATGAATGAATGAACGAATAACAAACGAACAAACAAACAAACGAACAAGCAAAAGAACGAACGAACAAATGAATGAATGAATGTGGCCCTTCCAGACATGACCAGGCACGTCCAATAGTATCATGTACAAAAGGGCTTTTCAAACTCTTTCTGCCCTCAAGTGCCCCGAATTCATCATCATCATTAATGGCCTTATGAACCGACTTTGAGAAACTCTGATGAATACCAGAGCGATGCAGAGCAAAATGTTACAGGAAAAAGAAATAAAAAAATACGTGCACGTAGCTACAATGCATCAAAAGAGTATGGGGCAGAAATATAAGATGGATAAAAAGCCAACGGGCTTCCGAGCCATCTGGTGGGTGGGGAGGCTTTAGAATACAGAATGATTTTTGGTCACCTAACACAGTGCTGTTGAAAGGCTGAGAAATGTAGCAGAATCTCAATGTTTGAAAGAGGGAGGAAAAAAAGCGCAATTCTTAGACACTTCACATGAACAAAACTGTCCTCGAATGCCAGGGTAATGCAGTGTAATTGGTGGTTAAACTCAAAGGCGCTGTTTTTATTTTCCTGTCAGCACCCAGTGTGCCACTACACAGCGCAAACTCACCCTAACTCTACAGCCAGTCATTACAAGGTAAATGCAGCTTTTCTCATTCGACGTCCATAACCTTGCACATGCACTGCATAGTAGCTCTGCAAAACCATGACGAATGTATGTACAGTCATTGGCCTGGGAAGGCACATGGGAAATTACTCAAACGATACCTGGATTTGGACAGGCCAGTGCTGTGTTTCATTGCAAGGCAATGCAGGTGTATGTTTTCATGTTCTCCCAACAATAAACATCCCTGCAGTTCATGCATACAGTACCTGGATGTGGGATTTTCATCAATAACAACAACAATAATAATGAGAAGAAGAAAACTCTGAGTGGATCATGGATTAAAGACACTTGTATGGCTATTTTCAACTTGGCTCAGCCCTGGCCAGCTGGTTATCTGTATGATGCATGAACCAATCACATGCTGACCTTATATGTATTGGCAAAATGTGATTGGTTAATCATCTTTTGTGTGGAAAGAATGAAGGACCAGCCATCTCATGAATCAGAGGATCACATGTGCACAGCTTCTTCCACAGACTGTGGGCAACAGCCACTCAGCGAGGCTTACATACAGTATATCTGTTCGGGTGGAAAATGGAAAAACTACAAAAGAGAAGGATTGCTATTACTACTTCAATTTTACCATTTTCACAGTCCTATCAAGACCAGGCCATTAGTTCTCTTTTACAGATAAAGGTGAAGAAAGCTAAGTTCATGACAATTAGATTCTATTGTAATTTGATCAAAATGATGATTTTGTCTGAGGAGTAGATAAAAGGTTTTTTTTGTTTGTTGACATTCTGTCTTATCTTTTGGATGAGGATGAGAAAAAAAGTTCTGATAATATCCACCTGAGGCCTGTCTCTCTAAACCCAGTGCTAAAACCCAGTTATATTTCTCCCAGAAACATCCACTATGCAGCAGTCTCATACATTAGAACCCACATATATGAGCTTTGTGCATTGTATGTGTTACAGTGCTTTGTGAGTATGTGTTACAACACTTTGTGAGTGCATGTTACAGTGCTTTGTGAATATGTGTTACAGTGCTTTGTGAGTGTGTGTTACAGTGCTTTGTGAGTGTGTGTTACAGTACTTTGTGAGTGCGTGTTACAGTGCTTTTTAAGTGTGTGTTACAACACTTTGTGAGTATGTATTACAGTGCTTTGTGGGTGCATGTTAGAGTGCATGGTATGTGTTACAGTGCTTTGTGAGTGTGTATTACAGTGCTTTGTGATTATGTGTTACAGTGCTTTGTGAGTATGTGTTACAGTACTCTGTGGGTATGGTATGCGTTACAGTGCTTTGTAAATGTGTGTTACAGTGCTTTGTGAGTGCATGTGCAGCGCTGAAACATGAGAGGTGTGTTTGTATTTTGGGCAGGGCACCTGCAGTGTGTCTCTGTGCCATGTTTACGTTGTTGGGCTGTCTCTGTGTTCTGATGCTGTGAACAGGAACATTGGGAAGGTGGAGGGGTATCACTGGATCACTGCTAGCAGGGGTTAGTGCCACCCCTGTCTGCTGGTGACCAAACAGGGGGTGGCACCCTGGCTCTGGACAGCCCAAACAGACTGCCTCTTACCTTACAAAAAGGTTCCCTTTGCCTGAGGGGTTCTACTCCTCCTTCCTTTCTTGAGACAAAATGGTCAACTCTCAGAACCCTTTCATTAGTAGAACACTTACAGAGGAGGTGAACTGTAGACTGAAGTAGCTGTAATGCTTCAGTTTCTCTAACCTAAAGCTGGTTTAGTGCTACAATGAACCCTGTTTCATCAGTCATCCCTCAAAACAATGGGAAAAACTGAATTAAAAATGTTAGACTTTTCTAAGGTTCAACAAGTCTTTTGCCATCATTCCTCCAAATTGAAGCAAACTCATAAGACTCATACGTTCACAAGAGAGCTTACAATGTATGAATAATTGATTTAAATTAAAATACCTTAATAATTATACTCATTTTAATAGATTACATATCGTGTCATGGAACAAACTCACTAAGTATTTTTAAGCGTCACTTTGGTCACCTCTTTCTGCCATTCACTTTGCTGCAAGCACGTGCGCGTAATACTATAAATTAAAATGAAGCAAAAAGGCGGGAAGACCAACTAAACAAACAGTGCGCGCAGTTACAGGGCTGGTTTAGACTACTTAACCACAAATTAGTAGGACAAATGGAACAGCATTATTCGCCTAAAATTAATGTCTAATGTTAACCTGTCACATTCCGAGTATCTTTATCAGCCTCACAGATGTGACATAGCCCATAATGTCCGGTGCACATTGGCTCTCCAACTAAGGCACAAAGGTGCCACGGTGAATGAAGATTTTACCTTCAGCTTCACAGCTCTTCCCATCCTTTTCAATTGGTCGCCTGTGCTTTTTTTTCCTCCCTCCCGTCAGATTAAACGAGGTAAAGGGCTGAATAGCTAGAGGGATGGGTGAATAACAAAGGCAGAAACACCCACTTTTTACCACAAGTCTGGACTGACGGAGAGAGGGAGCTGGGAGACTGAGAAAAGCCGGTGAAGGGAGACAAACTGAAGGGTGTTCTGAGGATCCGCCGGGGAGAGATTAAAAAACACCTCACAGTGCATGATCTGAAAGGTATTGTAATGCACATTCAATATCGTAGCATTTTTCATTCCTTTATTTGTTATGGCAATAGGATGCAGTCAGACTGCAGACAATTTACTGAGAAAAGTGGGAAATTGAACATTTTAATAGTCAGTGAATACCACTGGGGATAATTATGTTTGGTGGTATATATTTAGAAATTAACGGAAAATTGTATTATTGGTGTATAGTTGGAACTGATAAATTAAATATAACAAACATTTTAGGCTATTCTTAATTTGTATTTCTATAGGTACCGCACATACTGTATAGCCCAGCTAAAGTTCACGTTTCAAGTTCGTTGCTGCTGCATATTCTTTCAGTGATTTAAGACTGTACTGACCGGACTTGTGTATGTGTATAGACCGTCTAACCCCTTTACTTTTTTTAAATTATTGCTTGTATAACAGCGTAATATTTTTAATTATTTATTATTTATTTTATTTTTATTATTTATTTTTTTTTTTTTATTTTTTTTTGGGGGATTAGAATACCTTTTAACTATCTTTTTCATAATTAAAGCAGGCAGTACATCTATTAATTATAGTGATGGTGTTCAGGTAACTTCACTTAAAGCACAAGGACTCACGATGTAATGTAACTATGGCGACAGGTTGTCTTGAAATTAATGTTTATTGTCGATCTGAGCTACAAGGTGGTTATTGATGTGGAAATATAGAAGACTGACGGATTCCTTTGATCGTATTCCGTTCAGGATTAGAGCTACCACTTCAAGCCGCAAATGTCTACATGACCGAAAACCGAATGTGCCACAAAGTCATTTTCTTTCATTGATGATAATCCAGCGGCCGCTATTGATGGCTAGTAAACATTTTTCTTAACCATGCACACGCACAAAGAAAACGGGACCAATTTTAAATACGATAGTACTGATTTAACTATGAATACGTATTAAGACAAACAGGAGGGCATTTAGAAAAGCATTTTCCCAGTGAAGCGTGAAGGTAATCGTGCAGCAGTTCTTAAAATCAGATGCGCCAGGAAATTGATTACTGCGATGTTACACGTCTTTGACAATATTACTATTACCACTATTCTTAAAGTTTACTATGGAGGATCATATATGCCAATATTAAATAAAAAGGACACGTTCAACATCAATAATTTATAGTGAAACGTATTTAAACAATATTGTATTTATTCATTTTAACATTTAATTATCTCAGGGTTGTTGGTGTGTATGTGATGTTGAATAAATAAATTTGTTCACAACACCCACCAAAGGTAGAGGGCGGACTCTAACATTTAATTAGCTACCTGAATTTTATAAACCCGCCCTCGCAAACCTTTTCAGTTTGGATCAGCGGCTAAGCCTCCCCAGAGATGAATTCCTCAAAAAACTCCTCAACTCTCTGGCTTCGTCTCAAATTCCGTTTCAGAAAGAAATGGGGTTAACTGTCCCATCCAGCCAATTCCAAAGGACAGCTCGCTGCGATCCTTTGTGCTTTGTCTGGTCCTATTTGGATTTTGATATGTCATTGTCGATGACATTTTGCAAAAGAGGACAGTATCCTGGTGTGCCAGTTGCCTTCAGCTTTTCCGGGAGATTCATTCAGGAGGCAAATACCTCTTTTTTTAATATCACTGTCACAGAGTCTGAGGTTATTGTAATAAACTATATAACTTAACTGGTGACTGCGTCAGGGCTTGTTACGTTAGCTTCCATAAGTAACGCAAATAATAAAAGATGTCTCGCTATGGTGCGAGAAAGCTCCTTGACAAAATCAACATCCACAGCTTGGTCCATGGGCTAGTTTCACAACGAACTACAATGACTTCCAATTCAGCTGCTACCATTCAAAACACACCGGAAAAAGCAGACAAATGCAATTGACCCATAAATCAAAAAGCTCCGCCCCCTTGGCTTTGATTAATGATGTTGACAGGCGTCATTATTTCACAGTGTACAAACCAACAATCTTGAAACAATTAAGTATGGGAAAAAATGTGACAGATATTTATGTTGAAATTTCACTTTTTTGTATTTATTTATGATCCATACAAATTACCCTCCATAGAATACAGTATCATTATTATTATTATTATTATTATTGCAATCCATTTAATTGATGTTTTAAATTGACCATTTTCTGCAACATGTTCTTGCAAGAAAAAAAATAGTTTTTTTCTTATTTCTCATCAACTTATTTTAATTTCTGTCTCTGTAAGATTCTATGAATACATTTTAAGTTACAGCTATTTGATTGTGTTATCTTTATAGCATCACATTTTAGTGAAGATTATTAGACTACAGCTGCTTTGCTATGCTGCAATAGGGTTCGTGGGAGAATTCTCACCAACTAAACTACTCAAGCTACCTGTCGCATGAAGTTTAAAAATATTCATTTTGAAAAACCTCCAAGGAAACAAAATATTGTTCAGTGAACAGGTCTTTATTTGTGAGTATCTTCAACTGAACTGTTTCACTGTCCTTCAGAATTCCTATGCTACACAGATTTCAAAGGATTCTTCAGTCCCCATTAACCTCTACATAATTGGCCTTACCCTTTTCTATGAAATTTCCGAAAAGTCTAGAAGCCTCAGCCATGTGAGAGAAATCTGGAAAGGTTTCTTACTGTGTTCCTGTAGCCACAGCTAACCCACTGGGTTACTTCAGTGCTGTACTGAATGGATGACAGCAGTTATATTAGTCTGCTTGTCCTCCCTCTTGACAATAACACTCAGAAAGAGTGCTCTGGATCCTGTCTGTCAAAGTATAACAAAGTCAGCACTGTTCCTGTCATATAACTGCACTCAGTGTCTGTCCTCTCTGCAGGACCCCCAGCCCCCAAAAGACCTCTCACCTCTCCCGTCACTGCATCTATCTCACAGACACACACACACACACACACACACTGAAGTTAGTGCTTTATCTCATATGCATACACACACACGCTGATGTTAGTGCTTTATCTTATATGCATACACACACACTCAAACATATGCATTTGCATTAGTGTTATATCTCACAACAGGCACACACACACAGGTGTTAGTGCTATATATCTCTCACACACACACACACACTCACTCACACACAAACACTCTCACCCGTACAGGTGTTAGTGCCATTGGAGATGTGTGCTTGAACATGTGCTTCTGATCTCCACAGGTAGCCTTGCCCAGGATGCAGGTTTTGGGGAGCAGAATATGGGGCGCCCTGGTCGCTCTGGCACTTGCAGCCGTCTTTACCCCCCCAGTTGAGGGACAAGGTAAATATACCCGCAGCCCAAACCCGTCCTGTGTCTACTGCTCTCTCTCATCTTCCTTTTGATGTGCAGGGTCAGGGTGGAGTCAAAACCTTAAGCTGCCAATTTTCATTGTGACCATGTAGTGTGTCTTTCTCTTTCATGTGTGCTTGTTAAAATGAGTTTTTGCTCTGATCATAACTGTTTCCTGACACTGCGGTTGTGCTCTGCTGTTCCATCACACAAACTCAAACAACAGCACAACCAATGGGGTGTGAAACAGTCAGATAGGAGAGAGGACAAGGTGTTGATTGGCTCATTTTGCTTTTGGCATCAGTGGTGATTGGGTTGGTCAAACACTTTGTTGTAGTTGGGGTAAACCTGAAATGGGGTTCTGCAACATAAACCAGAAGGCCAAATGCTCCCAGGGCAAACTGTGGCAGAATCACATGGTTGAGGTCCCCGGGGGACACAGTTTAATTGGGCTGCCTGGCTGAGGGGAGTCAACATTCCTTCCCAGGCCCCGGCTAAACTCAGCTCCATGGTGTGTACAGGGACTCTCTGGCCAGGGAGGCTGCGTTGTGTAAATAGGACATGCTGGGGCATTACCAGGGTACCTCTGAAGGGGATAGGGGCAAGTAAGATTTACTTGGGTATTACTGGGGCAGTCCTGATGAGGGAGTGGCATGCAGAATGTGTGTGGGGCAGTTCTGAAGGGGGCAGGCTCCTGCATGCTCTCATGTCTTCCTCCCAGCACCTTACCTACCTGGATAAAGCTGGCACAGTCTGTGCTACACTTCCTCCAGGCTGCCCCTCTCAAAAACTAATAATGACAGCCAGGGTAGAGCACAGGTGCCATAATGTTCTGAAATGTGTTTTGGTGCAAAGTTATGTGACTTCCAAACCTGTAACTATCATATTTTATAGTGGGGTTTGAGCCAAGGTTCACAGTAGCATAAAGGGTTCTCCCTAAAGAATGTTACAGTAGTGCTGTGCCACTATGTTCTCTTTCCAGCATCATGATGCAAATTTAGGTGCATCAACTAGTTTAGCAACCAATATGCGCAAAGATGTGAAAACAAAAGTGAAAACGAAAGAAAAAAGCGGTATATGTGAGGGAGAGCCTGTCACACTGTAGTGGTATATGTAAGGGAGAGTCTATCACACTGTTGCGGAATACACTAGGGAGAGTCTGTCACACTGTAGCGGTATACGCTTGGGAGAGCCTTTCACACGATAGCGGTATGATATCCAGTAGCTGGATAATGTAAGATATCGTCTGAGCTGGATCAATTTCACATTGATGGCTTTTTTATGTGAATCATTAGCTGCAGAATCAGTGAATAATCAGCTGCCCATGAGGTGGGTTTTCAACCGGTGCGGTTCTCCCTGTCTCAGTGAGCAGACAGACACAAAGCATTGGGTCAGGTAGACACAAGGCTGTTGGTTTAGATCAATGCAAAGTGTTGGGTCCAACAAACATGAAGCAGATGGGTGCCCATTGTTTATCTGAGCCAACTCCTAGCAAAGACCAGTGAGTAAACCCAGTGGCAGTGCAGCTCAGCTGTTGGCCTGCAGAGGGCAGTATGTAAACTCAGTGGCAGTGCAGCTCAGCTTTTGGTCTGTAGAGAAGAGGAAGAGGTGGCTGGCTGGAGGGACATTCTCATGCCCGAGGGCAGACCTGGATGAGAAAAAAGGGCATGACAGGATGACTAATACTTGATATGGCATTCTGTATGGTATGAATGAACAGGGGACTAATCAAGACAAAATAAAAATCCATGAGGAGTAGGCCTGGCGCATGCTGGAAATTGAGATTCTTGATTTTGGATTGATTTGGGATCGTTGATTTTGTCTGAGGGCAAAGGATTCTAATCTGAATTTCAGACCCAGTTTCAGACAGATGGGGAATGTTGACTAGCAGCATGTGAGAACTATTTACTTGAAGGCGATTTGCCTTAAATCTAAATTACCATCCCAAATTAAAAACATAACACACTGCACAATTCATTTATGCACTAAACCACAAAACCATGCTTGCAAAATCAATTGTTGTAAATGTACTGAGTATGAAATTCATAATCTGTATACAGATTAAAGATCAAAGGGTTTAGGTTTACCCTGTATATTGGAGCTTTTACAGCTGTGATACACACAGTCAGAACCTACCCACATGACCCATCCCCCAAACAAAGGGCCACTCTCAGCCTCCTGTAATTGCTCTGCACTCAGGTGTGGTATCTGTGCATCGCATCTCCTCCGGTGAACATTGCTTTAAATGCATACAGGGCCACAGTTTGATCCACCGAGACTGTAATATTTTATCACCTTTAGCAGCTGTGGGCATGCTGGGTACAGGTACACTTTAGATGTGGAAATGTAGGCTTGAATCAGGTAAGTAAGCGGAAGAATGGTGATTATGGAAGAGACTGTGAGGGATTTAGGATTAGCAGAATCCACCAATTTGAAGGTGTCTCCACGTAGATGAAGGATTACCACATCAAAGGATCTTGGAGATTTGTTGCATTTTCATAACTTACATACATAATACAGAACCTCCTGCCGGTATCCTGCAAGTGACAAGTCAGTGCAGGGCACTGTGAAATGGCTATGGCGGAAATGTTACCCTAATTTGCCATCTCATTAAAAGGGGAGAGAGTGGTAGCATGGGTGTGGAGAGACACTCCATATTGAGATGGTTTTTTTAAACGATGGGTCTGTAGGTATATGTTTGAACATGTACCTAGGAATTCTTTTCCACACGTTGAGCAAATGGACATAATGTGTCCGTCTTCATTATTCACGGTGCGTAAGCAGCTTGTTGGGTGTGTGGGGAATGCTTGAGTGTGTCTGGGGCCCGTTGCACAGCAGTTTTACAGTTTTACATCACACATATTGTGTTTATTGAGCTGCAGGACGCAGACTTCACTGCTGTCAACTCCACTCGTGCAGAAAGTCTGAAACTAAAAACTGAAATTGCACAAGGGTGGAACTAGTGACCTCCGTACCTCCTGTGGGCTTTTTGCTAACCTCAAAGCTTACATCTTCCTTTCTCCATAAATAAATTGATTTTATTTCACTTCTTTCTTGGAGTGTGCGCAAGCACACTCTCTGGCAAGGTACTGGGGTAATGTGACTCAGTGCAAACAAATATGTATCTGCAGAGCTGCACAGCCATGTACAGAGTGAAAGCAGAGGGTTAACACAGACTTACAGCTCAGAGCAAAAACACAGGGGTTAACACAGACCTACAGCACAGAGCAAAAGCACAGGGGTTAACACAGACTTACAGCACAAGCAAAAACACAGGGGTTAACACAGACCTACAGCACAGAGCAAAAGCACAGGGGTTAACACAGACCTACAGCACAGAGCAAAAGCACAGGGGTTAACACAGACCTACAGCACAGAGCAAAAGCACAGGGGTTAACACAGACCTACAGCACAGAGCAAAAGCACAGGGGTTAACACAGACCTACAGCACAGAGCAAAAACACAGGGGTTAACACAAACCTACAGGACAGAGCAAAAGCACAGGGTTAACACAGACCTAAAGCAAAGAGCTAAAACACAGGGTTAACACAGACCTAAAGCAAAGAGCTAAAACACAGGGGTTAACACAGACCTGTATCACAGAGTAAAAACACAAGGTTAACACAGACCGAAAGCGAAGAGCTAAAACACAGGATTAACACATACCAAAAGCGCATACCTAAAACACAGAGTTAACACAGACCTACAGCATGGGGTCACACACAGATAGTGGGACAGAATTTGGATTCAGTTTTCCCCTGAGAAGGGAGATCTCTTTGGATTCAGTTGTACCCTGACAAGGGAGATCTCTGTGGATTCAGTTTTCCCCTGAGAAGGGAAATCTTGCCTGACAGAAACCAGTCCTAAAGGGTTACCCACCCCGCCTCTCAGGTTGGTGAACTTGGCATCATATTTTTGTTTTTACTTTTTTTTTCATCTTACCTACATATATTTCTTTTCCAAAATTAATTTCCAGCTACTACCTTATAGCTAATATTGCTCGTGCCATACTGTAGGTCTTTTACATACCTGTGCACTCTCACATAACTCTTGATCATCACCTAGTCCTCACTGGCAAATGACACTTTAAAGACTGAGTACAATTTCTTTTGTAAATTTTAAAAAAATATGTGACTACAAATGTTCAGGTATGTAAAAATCTTTGGCACCTTCCTGTAAAGTTAGTAGTAGTACATGAATACTATGTGTTTTTGGGACTGTAGTCTGTAGCACCTAAAATGACATTTTTATTTATCTTCTTCTCCTGCTTCTTCCTCTCCCTCCTCCTACGGGACTGCCGGAATGCGACAGTGTTGTGTCCTGGGATGCGTTCAGTAGTTGCACTCATGTAGAGACTGAGGGGAATGGTGTCTGTGGTTTTGCTCGTGCTGTAGATTCTCTAGGTGTCTGTATTTCTGGATGGGCAGGAATAGAACCATGTGTCGCTATTCTGGAACCTTCTCCTCTGTTGGATCTGCTTGCAAAAAAAAAAGAAAGTCACATTCTCTTTTTGAAAGGCTTCCCCTGATGCTGAACCAAACCAAACTATTTGCATTGATTTCAAGGCCCACTGTACTTGAATCACATCAAAAGCTCCCTCCCAACACCAGGTCATTTTCTCCTGATCTGCATCAGACATCAAAGACTTCCTGAAAGCACATCTGATGCTCGCTGCCCTGCGCTCTCAGGAAATGAGCTGTTGTCATTGGCTCCTATGACCCCTCTCACTGTACCAAACGACTCCGACGGGGAAAAGAGAATATGACTTTGCTTTCTGTGTAACACTACGGTGTCCCTTTTGTTCTGTCTGTGTTTTGTGTGTCATTCCGTCCTGAGTGTTTTTGTAGGAGTAGCATCTTTACTGACCTCTGTCTTTGAGTCATTAACCATACACATGTTTTCCTAGCATTGGGGAAATTATTTATATCATATACATTTATATACATGCTTTAACTAAATTGACCATAATTGACTAAAGATGTTTTTTTTTATCTTTTTCCCAGTTTCAAGTCCACGAAGACTTCGTTTTAAAGTGGTGGGCCCGAGCAAGTTGCTTGTGGCATGGAAAGAGCCGAGAGGAGATTTTGAAAGCTACAGATTTATCTATACAACTGAGCCAGGTAAGGCAATAACAGTCAATCGCTCAAATGGTTTTTAGTTGTCAAAATGTTTGCACTCCGGTCGGGAGGTTGTGCTCTGGTCTGAACCCTTGACTGTTTCCAGTGAGGACAGATGCACTTGCAGCAGATGTTTGACCTGCCTTTAAGGTCGCTGGCCATCTCTCTCCCCGTGCTGTCATTAAGTGCTGTCGGCAAACCCCAACACAAGTCTTAAAAACTTCACCAGACTCAGCCTTGAAGGAATGTTCTGCAGAATTATTCAAAAATGCCTCAGCCGAGTGTAAACTTTAACCGCTCTGAAAGGTCAGTGTTTTCTAATGAATTGCCAAAGCCAAAAGGGGTGAAGTACTGTTTTGCTTGTGAAAGATCTGGTAATTGTAACTGATAGCATGCGTGTGGACAGAGCCTGGTCTGAGGCATTCCAGAGCGGGACCTCTGTGTGGGTTTAGTGCTCATTCGCCCCCAGGATCCCAGACCTCATCCCTCTGTTTAACGCTCAGATCATGACAGAAAACAATGGCAGCCATTGGAACACCGCAGCAGGAGTGTACCCCCTGTCAGTGCGTAGGAGCGGGTGTGTACCCCCTCTCAGTGCATAGGGGCAGGTGTGTAACCCTCTCAGTGTGTAGGAGCAGGTGTGTAACTCCTCTCAGTGTGTAGGGGCAGGTGTGTACCCCCTCTCAGTGTGTAGGAGCAGGTGTGTAACTCCTCTCAGTGTGTAGGGGCAGGTGTGTACCCCATTTCATTGTGTAGGGGCAGGTGTGTACCCCCTCTCAGTGTGTAGGAGCAGGTGTGTAACTCCTCTCAGTGTGTAGGGGCAGGTGTGTGCCCCATTTCAATGTGTAGCTGCAGATGTGTAACTCCTCTCAGTGTGTAGGGGCAGGTGTGTGCCCCATTTCAATGTGTAGCTGCAGATGTGTACCCCCTCTTAGTGTGTAGGGGCAGGTGTTCTCAGTCCATATGTACCATTCCATATTGTGGCAAGACTCACCTGCACCCCTAATGCAAACAGGAACAGCGGCAGTTTTTACTGGTACATTTTGGCTGTATTTGTACTCAAACTAGCAGCACTCCTCTGCAGTAGATATTATGTTTATTTTTCTTTTACAGTGTATAAGTGGGCCCCCTTAGAATGATATCTTCCCTTTCAGTAAACACAGAAGAGCTTCAGCTCTCTCAGGATTTATAGGGGCGGATGGGTGGACAGTGTGGGTCTTTCTCTTTGTTTTGTAATTTCTAAATGTGTCAGTGACTGACTGGAGGCAAAGGTGCAGCTTCTGTGTTTTTTCCTGAACCTTGGAAAGATGAAAGAGTTTTTACATGCCGATGCACACACTGATTATTTATTCTGAATGGTCTGAGCTACACATGTGATGGCACAGTAAGTTAAAGGCAACGAAAACATCAGGCAGCCCACCCTATTTCCAGCCTTGTGTTTCAGCGAGGATGTTTCCAATCTTTCCCGCTAACCCTCACCACTGCCTCCTCTCTCCCGCTAATCTGCACTGCTGCCTCCTCTCTCCTGCTAACCTGCACTGCTGCCTCCTCTCTCCCACTAACCTGCACTGCTGCCTCCTGTCTCCCGCTAACCTGCCCTACTGCCTCCTGTCTCCCGCTAACCCGC